>JAUPFV010000003.1:313870604-315252728 GCA_036936605.1 Limnanthes douglasii subsp. nivea
TACTCAAGGGGCATTATATACAACTTTTAAATACAAAATGAAAACCTCATTCAAAAAGAATATTATATAAAATATTAAACTTTGGTATGTAGACTCCATAAAAAAAAACAAAGAATCCCAATCCACTAAAGGTCGGTTGACGACGAACACTTAGATTATTGATAATCTAGACACGGTATATATTAATCATCTTGATAATTATCCACTTAATCAAGACACCAAGATTCTTAATTATCTAGATAATGGTACACATTATCCTTGATTCTCTTTTAGTGATAGTCCTTTATCTACTAAATCTATTAACATAGATTGTTTATTGACAACTCTTATGGGTAGTCGCTATAATAATTCTTATAAAAAGAAATAAACAAGATATGAATATGGTGATTTGATTTGGAGATCCTACCGGTAAAGCTTTCGTTAATATGAAACTAACCTTCTATTTCCGTACCATGGAAGGGCCTTGTCAGATCTCCCCCTTGTATTTTAGATTCAAATCACAACCTACGCATATATCCTTTGACATCCACAAGAGTTTCCATTTCTAATCGTTGATCCATCATTACTAGTCTACTAATTGGTACGAAGAATAGCTAAGGATAAATTTAACAAATAAGCAATAGCCGTATGTATGTTTCCAACCATTCAAAGTGGGTGCCTTCCAAGTAAAAGAACATTAGTTAACTCGTATGAGATATATGTCTTAGTAAGAAGGCACTGTTGAGTTGACTACTATATTTATAAACATTTGACATGGAATCCATCATAAATAACAATGATTTTCCGTAGCCATCAGTCGTCATGCTTTCTTGATTTACCAGGACACCAGTGATGATATCATCCATGTATCAAATAAAAAACACTTAAGTAATCAATAACAGAAACTGACAAATACATAACTGCCATGTGTCGCACACCTACTGATGACATGCAAGCTAAGACACCATTAGCATACTTCAGCATTGGAACTATAAATAGCATTGCGACTCGGGAGAAGTTTTCATACACAAGAAACAATAACAATACAAAACAAAGGCATTAGAACATACCAGAATGAGGCCATTTTTGACAACTCTAGTTCTCTGTTGCTTCTTCTTTCAAGTTCTTAGAGTTCGAGGGAATGTTGGTACGGCTACATCTTATGATCCTCCGTATCTGCGTAAGTTATATACACCACTTTGACTGTTTTCCTATAGTAGCTATATACACCATTTTGACTGTTTTCCTATAGTAGCTATATACGCAAGATCATTTCTGTCAGCCGTTTAAGAGATAAAAAGACTAACTTTTATTACTATAAAAGGATAGATAATATCAAATATTTTTTTTAGTTTTCACAATGAATATATTTAATACAATAACAAAACTAAAACGACCTTATGTAAAAGAAATATACATTATAATATTACTATGATGTGAAAAACATTATTAAATTACAGTTAGTTCAACATTCCTATGCCAAAAAAGTGTAAAAATTCTTAACATTTGCTCTACTTAGTTTATGCCTTTTATTTTTATCTTAAAAGCTAAACGAAAGCTTAAAGGTACTTAAGCTTAAAATCTATAAAACAGCTTCTTTTACAACACTAACAAGAACAAGGCATTTGTTTAAAAACAGCAACAGAATAGATCTTCACTCCACATTATACAGTATTAAACAGGATAAAATGGAATGGGAAAAACACTTCCAAACAAGTAACTGATACTGGTATTGGTTATCACCCTTTTGCTTACCCGATATGTATTCTTACCTTTCTGTGATTTACGCGATGCAGCTACAAAATGCAAAGGATACAGCCTAGACCAGATTCCTACTGGAGGCTATTTTGTAGCAGCAAGTGATGGCTTGTGGGACAATGGTGCCGCTTGTGGAAGGAAATACAGGCTGCGCTGCATCAGCGGACCTAGACGACCTTGCAAGGATGAATCAATTGTCGTCCAAGTTGTTGATTTCTGTCGCGGGAGTCCTTGCCCAGCCACTCTAGTCTTATCAAACAAAGCTTTTGAAGCAGTATCAAAAGACCCAAATGCCAAAATCAATGTTGAATTTGCACAATTATAATATTCATCTTAGTCGAATTTATAAGCTAATCGTTGTTGTACAATTACATCTACCCAACTAAAGAAGGTTACAAGAAAATCCAGGGGATTAAAATCAACTCTTTGAAAGAAAATAACTTTATTACAAGATTCATAATTATTATTTTAGCTATATGAGGGTGAACCTAATAACATACCCTATAATGACATGAAGAATGATGGTCACTATAACTCTTTGTAACAGGAGAATAGTGTCGTTCTATATAAAGCTACAATAAAGTTATTGTTTAGGTGATGAATAGTTGTTTCCTAGTTCTTGCTGCTGTTTCTGGCATAAGGGATGAAGGAATTGAACTCCTTCCAAGTATAAAGGCGTCTGCATTTCAATCAAGCGGGAAACCTGCACGTATAGTTTATTCTTAGCCACACACAAAAATGGAGTGATAGCAGACCCGTTAACTCATAAATCATCTAAGAACCAATAACATGTAATAGTATGTCATTGTTAAGACAAGCTTTAGTGTTGCACTCAGTAAAGTAAAACTTACATGATCAGTAATGGATCATACTCATACCTTGCCTCTGATCCTGACCAGCGACCAAATAAAAGCTCCATATTTATTTGTGTCAAGTTTAGCGTAATTTAGGACAAGTTGTGCTGCTACAATTCTTCTAGCCTATTAACTGCTTATGCTATTTATTTTCCACACAATTATAATGACAAAATAATTAGGTACATTGTCGCGCGCTTTAGCTACACCAAACAAGTACCTAGTTTATTGCCAAACACTTCTTGTGTATCTCGGATGAGACAGTAGTAGTTATAATAATAACTAATAAATGCTGACAAACAATGACATAATAAATCACTGCAGTCTTACAATGAAAATTTCATGAACCACAGGTTAAGAAACAGTTACCATTTCAGTATAACAAACATTACTTACAGCTCGGCGGAAGGCAAACATTTCTTCTTGTCCGGAAAGTACGGAAATTATACCAGCTGCTGAACCACCTGAACTCACTGTGCCCTCTGTTAGAACATCTCTCCTTAGTTTTGTGTCTTCTGTTTCTGTCTCAAACTGGAAGCTGCATAAGAGAAGCACAGAAGATGAAAAGCCATGAGTACTCCAGTTGAGCTTTAGGCTGGGTCAGTTCTGCTTTTAGAACACATAACTATTGCATTGGTGAAGATACAAATTAAAGAATGAGCATGGAATTGCCTTTCCAAATCGAAGAGTGTGCCTTCTTCAGTTCCTTGAAACAACTCATCTATGGACACAGTTGCAGAAGAAATCAGGCAGCAATGATGATTGTATAGCTCATCAATGAGTGTGATAAACCTACGCGCCTGAAGATTGGTAAAAATAACCAATATATGAGTAAATTCGTTTTAATTTATAGCATACGATTGATTTGGTTTATGTCGATTGTTTAAATGAAGAACTTAAATGCTGAATTCCAGGATGAGAACATCATAAATTTATGAGCATTGGTGAACTAAACCAAGACTACGCCTGCTCAAAACTAGTCCCTTCACTTAATCTATTAGCATACCTTAAAGATTTTTAAAAGAGGCAACTTACTTTATCACGAATTCGCATACTCATGGCTGGAATCTCAGAAATAAATATAGTATGATAGTTCTTTGCTACCGCAATATAATCTGCTGCGCCTACCTGGAAATCAATTGGACATATCAAAGCATCAAAAAAGAAAAACTAGACACGTACAGACAGACCCAAATCAGAAATATAGCATTTGCTGAGTTGTCCGAGACTGATTGCAGTGCTATCTATGTCAGCTTAAGTCAGAAACATAAATCTTTTGATATAAAAATACAGATGGGAAATCCACAATCGGATACTTACCACATGCATAGCACAGAATCAGATTGCTCTTAAACGCAGTTTATTTCAAGGCTACCACCAAAGGAAAATTTGTAGAATGCAAGCACTCTATGGAAACAAGGAGGGTGGCGAGTGGAAAGTACTTTTTTTGGTTTGACCTTTCACTATTTTAAAAACGAATAAGGTAGTAAATATACAAATCGTGCTAGATTTCCAAGCAACAATCCTTTTTTTCTGATGCGATACGTAATAGTAACTAACGGTTATTAACATAAAGACAAGCTGAAAGGCACAACTTAATACCGGCTGACCACACAAGTATTCGAATGTGAACCGTGCCACTCCATTACAGCTTTCAGGAACCTCCAGCGTTCTGATTTAACACGCAAGATATGTTTTTGAAGTGACAAAGACTAAAAGTAAACCAAATTCAAAGTGTCTCCAGATTTAATACCTCCCAAACATTACTTGAATAGTATTAGTCGTGATTATTCCTCCAAACTTATCTGTTGTCTGACACCACAATTTTTCAAACTCCTTCACAGCTATACCATCTAAAGGCCAGAAATGGTGGACCTACGAGTATATATCTATCGTTTCAACAAGAAGCTAGAAAAACATGTGCAAAGCTGTTTGCATCATTGTCCTTGCGTAGACTTATAAACAGATAAACCATTAGTCTAATTCAACACCTGGTCAATTGATGTTTGGGCCATAAGACGCCGGTAGTCGACCTCACTTTCTATTGGAACTATTTCACAATGCTCCTCCAGTTTGGCAAGAAACTTCAAGAATATTCCCTTCTGCATGCCATCCTGCACAACAACCAAAATCGAACCTTTAACATTAAAATTCTTCTAAACCCATAGCTGGCAAAACTTACACGTAAAAATTATTTATATTACCTGGGGAGAAGAAGACCTTATACTAATACAGTGATCATAAATCAGAAAAAGTATAGAGAAAAAACGTAATAAAAAAAATTATAAAACAAAAATATTGAAGCTTTTGCAATGATTGGAATCATAAACTAACCTGATTTAATTCTCTCGGTGCTCGATTACTAGTGGCTACAAGAACAGTTCCATTGCTTAACAATCTGCTTAGAATTCCAGATAAGGCGACAATAGCAAATACATCAACAGTCTGTATAAAGAAAAGTAAGAAAAATCTGTCATATACGAGAAGAAAATCATTTACCGGGATAATTTTATAGTTAACTAGTACTATGCAGTCTAAGCAAAACTACGAGAAAGCACATGTGCATAAATCTGATAAAACAAGCTTTTACTAAGCTAAAAAAGAGCAAAAATTTATTAAAAGAATATATAAAGAAACAAAGTTTGGAAAATAGAGATTATGGAAGCTTTTTAATATAATTGAACTCCCAAAGTTGGTTGTGATAATTGGAAGGTTCATTCTGGTGATAATTAGAGGTTAGTAACTGGTATGAGATTCAACCATATAAATATATCCAATATCACAGCCAAATGATCTGATTAAGAGTTTTCTCATAACTACAGTCATGTTCCAACCCAAGTGTCATTAGGGTCCCTTTTTTCAAGTTATATATTTGTCAAAAGATATAATATTTATTTGGTATTAGTTTAGAGCGGACGAAGGTTGTTGAAAAAGCTGAGAAAACCACTAAAAGAAACAGATGGAAACTGGAAAATACAGTAGAAGATCGCAAGTGACCGAAAAAAACCGGATAAAGATCGATAAAAAACGACTAAGAATAGAGAAGACCAAAAAAGACCGTAAAAATTTGTAGGTGGCCGGAAAAGACCAGATGAAGACCGGTGAGGAAGCGGTAAAGAAAATGTAAGAGTAAGAATTTTTTTAAATTCTCTTCACCAGAATTTCAACGATAAGACGCCTTTCATCAAACTAAATGGTTTCTGCTGAATTCCTTTCCAGAATTGCCATCCTTTGTACGATTTTGACGACCTTTTTCACCTTTAAAAAACAAGGTGGTTGCGGCAAGCTAGTTTGAGCTAAGACAGCATATTGAGTGCAACAAGACAGTTATAAGTCATAGAAGTCAATGGTAGTACGATTTTGAGGACCTTTTTCACCTTTAGAAGACAAGGCGGTTGCAGCAAGCTAGTTTGAGCTAAGATGGCGTATTTGAGTGCTACAAGAAAGTTATAAGTCATAGAAGTCAATAGTAGACTATTAGCACAAAAGAGGAAAAAGTGACACGGTTTCTTGGTTGCGTGACACGCTGGCACATGCAAAACAAGGCCGCTGGCACAGACAGAATGAACCAGAATGTGCAGAAGGAAAATTGACTGCGCCAAAGTATAATTTCCTAAGGGACCAAAGTTTACCATATACTTTTGTGATTAATTGGAAATACTAGATAGTAGTCTAAAGCACGGTGATGTACTTTTTAACAATATTAATATTGATGTCACCCAAGAATTTATTCTTCTTGATGTGAATTGAATTGTTTATACGACAAACAACTGGTGATGGAATATGATTGCATTAGGAAGTACGATCTTGTTTTGTAGCTTACCTGTATCTCATCAAAGCAGAGAATGCTAGCTCCTTTTTGACTTGCTTGCTCGCCCACAAGAAACTCATCTGCTACTGCAGGAAGAATGTGTTTCATTTGGACCTCTTGCTTATATCTTTCTTCTGCAGCCAACCACTCCTTAACCTTTGTATCAACAGGAAGATTCATAATCCAACTAGAAATGCTCGACTTCAAAGATTTAGCATCGACATTATTCTTCCAAAATTTATGCATTTGTTCATTTATCTTAAGCATCCCCTGCAATTGAATAATAGAACATAAATATAGACCAAGCAAGAACAATCCATTGCATTTGATAATTGGTCACATTGGTCAGCAGTAAAACCCATTCTATTCATATCTTATAGCAACGAAAAAATTAATTGGATGAATGTTAGCCAAAAAAGTCATCACTAAGCACAACATGGAACATACTATAAAGCTTACCTCATGGAAGTGAAATCTTTGTCGATGTTTAACGAGTCCTTCACTTGCACCATAAAACATATCCATAAGCATCGTCTTCCCTACGTGAGTAATTAGCTCATTTGCTCAGGTATGCATAATTATTAAAAGAACAAGCGACAATAGCAGCAGATCTTATAACAGCTACATTCCATAACTTGATCCAAAAGAAAGAACAATAAAGCTAGCTAAAGCGACAGTTTTGATAAAAGAAAGGACAAATATATAGAGGACATTTATTAACATACCACTTCCAACATTTCCATAGATATATAGTCCTTTAGGAGCTGGGGGAATGGTAGGACGGTGCCCAACAGATGAATTCACTTTCTTCTCTCGGTTAAGGTATGAAACCCATTTGCCGACCCCTGGTTCTACATTTTCTGGTTTTCTCCTGAGTCAATAATTACTCAATTGAGGACATACGCAAACCTACTCAGCTGAGGACATACACAAACCGAGTCTATAACAGATAAAGACATGCCTATTGCACGCAATGAACAAATACCAAAACCCCTTAAACTGCATTTATATGCTAACTAGTGACCAGATTATTATACGGAACTTCTGAGCATAAACAAAATCTATAGGCCAGATGAAATTTATAGATTATATACAAAGTTTTAGCTCCAATATCTAAGTTGCAACATAAGCCATTGTACCTTGTCCCCCACATTTGCATTAGTCTTCTCCCACTTTTGCTGACTGATGTCCACACATCATCCTCCTCGTGCTGCTGCTTCTGTTTCCATTCAGCTTCCTCCAACAAAATACTCCGCATTTTATCCTCTCTTATCTTCTCCCAGGCAGCTAGCTTCACCTGCAAAAAATAAAAACATAAAACACTTTCCCACACAAAAAATAATAACAGCAGTGAATCAAAAACCGTTCAACTCAAAGAAAATCAAAATGCATTACATGATACTCCTCCATCTCTTTCTCAAACTTCTCCAATCTCCCAAACAAATCATCCAATGCCAAAGCAACCCTCTCTTGGTTAGGATCATGCTGTAACCTCCCTTGATCAACCAAATTCATATACCGTTGCATTATACCTGATAAAAATATCACGAAATCATAAAATCAATCGAAATTTCAAGATCTTCACAAACTCAAACCCAAAGTTTCCTTCTAACAACTCCTCAGTCAATTTCACCCGTTCAAATTCAATTCCATATCCTTAAGACACACTAGCATCAACACAATGATCATCCATAAAAATCATCATAAGCAAGGTATACAATGACCTAAAAACAATGTCACAGATTCATACACAGAAATGTATTGAAAAAAACGATTCTAGAGAGAGAGAAAGAACCGGAGGGACTCTTCGAGGAATGGTGGCAATAAGAACGGACTCCATTGATGCATAACTGATTAGATGTGCTACGTCGAGCGAACCCTAAACGATTGTAAGATGCGATCGATGAGGACTTTACTATAGTGAACATTTCCGTTTCGCGGTCTGTTCTTCTTCAAATTCGGTACAACTCTAAATGTGAGAGAGTCGCTTTGTCGAAGTGTACTTGATGACGTGGACAAACAAGGAAATTCCACGTGAGGAAAGAGGAGAATGCAAAAAGGAGGTTAACGTGGACATGTAAATAGCCGTAGGAGTTAGGTGAGTTCACAAAAACACCGGTCTAAGTACCCAATGGGCTTATATTCACAAAAATGACGAAAGTTTATTGGGCTACCGAAACTCAATGTCACTTTGGACTTTACATTTGGATTTGGGGTTCGACGAACTTTTATGGTAAGTTTTTCCTTTTCAAAACAATGATTTGTCACGAATTAAAGGGTTTGGGTCCGATTGTTCAATTCAAAGTTATAGATCAATATCTTTATGCTTAAGTTATAAAGAGTAATTAATTTATTGTTTATTTATTTTCGGGATTCGTTACTATCTACTAAGGTAGTTTATCGAGTGGGTTGGTTATTTATTTTCGTGACAGATAGTCTTTCGACTATCTATTGTCATCTTAAATAAACATGCGTGGGGATTAATTTATCTAAAATAGATAGTCGAAGGCTAAAACCGGACATTTTTTAGTCGAATAAATATATATCACAAAAATGGATAGGCAATGTACTAAAATCGGATGGTTTTTAGTCAATGGGCTATCTATCACTAAAGTGGATAGTCCATAAACTAACTACTGTTCAAAGGGTATGGCTATATATACCCAATTCTGGTTTAAGTATACCCAAAATCCTCTTTTGACTTTAGTTTGACTTTTTTTACCAAATTACCCTCGACGTTTCAATTAATCTCGAAATTGCCATTAAGTAAAAAAAACTACTAAGTGTATCCTAAGTATACCCAATTCACCAAATAACATATTTCGCTATCTATACCAAAACAAACACTCTTCTTTAGTGAATTTATCATCCAAATAGTCTAGTTTTCTTAAAATCTTTAAAACCAAGTTCAAACTTCAAAATACAATCAAGAACATTCAACCTCATTATAAAGAAAAACACAAAATCGATCATGACTCACCCAGAACAAGGGATTAGCGTGGAGGAGTTGATGTCGCCGGAGAAAAGAGATGATGAAATGTCGTCGGAAAAGGATTCGGAGTCCCCAGAGAAGCAGCCACCGTCGCCGGAAAAGGTAGCAATTGGCCCGGTAGCCTCAGCACCATCGGTTTCGGGTCGTGGAACCGATGGTGCGTAGGTCACGCACGGTAGGTTCCGGGCCTTAGAACCGGTCGTGCGTGACCTACACACCACCGGTTCCATGGCGAGGAACCGATGGTGCTGAGGCCTTAGTCCGGTCGGTACTGAGGCCTCAGTACCACCGGTTCTGTGACCTTGAACCGGTGGTAGACTGGGCTCAGTCCACTCGGTTCTGAGGCCCCTTTACCACTGGTTCAAGGCCACATAACTGGTGGTGCACCTGCTCGTGTACGGCCGGTTCTAGGCCTCTTATCCTTTGGTTCGCGTAAATTTTCCGAAAAATCAAGGTTTTTTTTTCTTTTTTAATTATACATAATTGCTTATTGTGATTTGTTGTTATATAACAGGGAACAGATGTCGCCCATGGGACTGAGGAATCTTTCGCTACTGACTACAATCATTTGTTCTTCACTACCGAGTTTTATACACACGACGCGTTGATTAAATGGGTTGCGAAGACAGGAAAACTCCATGGTATGGTTATCAACATAAGTCGGCGCGATAAAGTAAACTGTAGAAAAAATCCTAGGATGTATTTCCAGTATGAGAGGTTGGGAAAAATATACTCCAAGAGTAGCCGAAAAAGACCGTAAACGGAAGTCTACAGGAACGGAAAAAGATTGACTGCCCATTTCATCTTCTCAGGTTAATGGTGGAACCAGATCAATGGAAGTTAGAAGTGAAATGTGGTATTCATAACCACGAGAGTTCAAAACAGCTAGACGGTCATTCTTTTGCTAGCCGTTTGAATGATGAAGAGATGGAATATATTGAACGAGCGACCAACATTGGTACTAACCCCTGAGATATACTGAATGGTATTAAGAAGCTAAACGAAGATAATGTTTCTTCTATGCGCACCATCTACAATGCACGACAGAAAATTAGGGTTTTAAAGAAGGCGGGTAGGTCACAACTCCAATTATTGTTGGGGGAGCTTAAGTCACATAATTATTATGAATGGCATAAATCTGGTGAAGACGATGAACAAGTCATTACAGATATGTTTTTCGCCCATCCAGTCAGTGTTGACCTTTTGTGGACATTTCCAACAGTTTTGATCATGGATAGTACGTATAAATTCGTACGATATGGTATGCCATTGTTTGAGATAGTGGGTGTGACGTGTACCAGATTGACTTTCTGTGCGGCATTTGCCTTCATGTCCGGTGAGAAGTTAAACAACTTCAAATGGGTGTTAGAGTGTTTGAATTCGTTGATTTCTGTTCATAGAATTGAAGAACCTCGTGTCAATGTAAGTCATTCGATTTATAGTTTTGTTATTACTTACAACTGTATTACTTGTTGTTTGGTTTTAATTCAAGTCTTATTAAACAACTATGTATCAAACCCCTATGCATTTGCGCACGCATACATCCTACGTGGCAGAAGTTGAAGAGTGAAGAGGCTACATATTGGGAGCTACCAATAGTTGGTCGCTGCAAAACATACACGGAGCTCGAAGGGAGAAAGCCAGTTTGTTCAGTCCCAGAAGTAACTAATCTTGATGAATTTGTTTAGTCGATTTATGTCTTTTGGTCGGATTTATGTTGTTTTGATTGGATTTATGTCTTTTGGTCGCTTTATGTATGTTGGTCGGATTTATGTTGTTTAGAAATTTGTTTACTTTATCATAACATTTTGTACTTCAGTTGTTTGACCGTAATTCATGAAATTTTCCAACTTATAACGATAAGCAACTAATAATTTCATAAATTAATATCAAACGTTACGAATAAGCAACAATAACATCGCAAACATGGGTACATAACTTGAGATTGAATAAACAGTTACTCAAAATCGTAGCCTCCATTGTCGCTGAGAATACGCATTGTTTCCTCCTTCATGGCAATTTGAGAATAAACATATTATGCCATTTCTAAAGACAAATATGTGATCATTAAACCAAACGAGTTGAATGCCTCATTCCTAACTTCTGGGGGCTCGTTAAACACCAAGAACATTGGTCCACTAGTTACACACCTGTACATAGTGGCTACCTCTTCACGAGTACGAGATTGAGGCATTTTTCTAGACGTAGACATTTCACCGTACATGAAATACATCATACACAAAAATTCATCGAAAAACTCATCGGTATTATCGTCCGACCTTTTAAACTTCACATGTTTCGCAGCCTTGAGTAGATGAGCACCATCAAACACACTCCAACCCATGAAGAAATACTTCAGCTAGGTTTGAAGAAGAGTTTTGTGTGTTTGGTATTGTAACTTAGACCTCTTTATATAGAAAAATATAAAATTACTTTGGCTGGAATTATAGAGCGCGCAAAAAAAAACGGGAAAAAATACCGGGAAAAAATTTCAAGTACCAAATTGCGCACCATAGGTACAGCCTACTGTGTACCTATAGTGCACAGTGGAGTGTACCGATGGTGCCAAGTCCATAACACCATCGGTACACCACCCTGTGTACCTATGGTACATTAAGATTGCACCATAGGTACACAGTGTGAGGCACCATCGGTGCGCCTCACTGCGTACCGATGGTGCCATGCACCGGCCGATACTTGGCATGCCGGCCGGTGCATTGTACCATCGGTACATGCTTTTTTTACCGATGGTACAGTGCACCATGGGTACGCCTTATATAGTACCCATGGTGCACACAGGGTTGTACCATTGGTATACAGTAGTGTGCACCATAGGTACTCCTGACTGCGTACCAATGGTGCACAATGACTTGTATTTATTTTTTAGGTTTTCACTCATTTATCTTGTTTTAGGTTTTTTTGAGCCGTTAGAACGTTTTTTGTTAATTTTTTTTAAAACTACATTTTTGTTATGGTTTTAAAGTTGGTTGGTTACAATGGTACGAGTTAAGTATTTTGCGGATTCGAAATTGTAAATAAGCATTCAAAGAAAGTTTAACAAATCTAAAGGAAAAGATAGAAATAAAATACTAGATGTCATAATACAATCAAATATAGTTTAACAAATCCTACAAATGGATAAACAACATCAACGTGAATGAAAAAGATAGATCATAACAAAGCTAAAACAAGTCCAATAATGAGGACAAATAACCGAGGAGAGAAGACCTGCAAGACTTGATCTCTCCACCAAAGCGCACCATCTTCTCCCCGGCCTACAAGCAATGTAACAATCGACCAAACAGCCTCTAGCAATCTGTCGTCCGTAGTGCGTGGTGGTGGACTAATAGTATGCCAACCGTACTCAGCCAAGTACCTCCAGTAGGTGTTCGTCGCCGACTGTCTATAAGTGGCGATGGTAACGGTCAACCGATCCTCAGAAAGCAAGTGCTGACGCCAATCTAGCCATGCGCTCTCTCGTCATGTGTACCTCGCTAAATCTCCTTTTTTGTAACCCGATCGGAGTATAAATGGGAGTTCGGGTTCATCCTGAACCCGTCCGAACTGGCGCATAACCTGATCAGGCATGTAACCCTCAACCGTGCTCATCATCCGAAAAGGATAAACGATGGTGCGGATATTCTGCACGGGGAACTGGACTCTGATATCTTCGTATGGATAAAAAATAACCTGTTCCAAAAAAGTAAAACACTTAGAATGTTTAAAAAAATATAACTTAGTATGAATATGTTACTGACTATTAAAATCTAAACACTTACATCTGTCTCCTTCTTATCTGAAAGGAGAGTACGAACAACCGATTTGGGGCGGATGTTTTGCCCAACAATCCGCTTCGGTAGCCACTTCACAATCCTAAGGTGCCTCACTACGTGGTCCGCGTTCTCGGAGACTCTAAACGCGGGGAATGGTCATAAATCCAGCAATCTAGTATGGCTACAAATCCGTACAGGTTATGTTTCGATGCTTTCGAAGCATCGCCCAAACTACAGAACACGAATGCTAATGCACTCGTACCCCATGATATGTCCCACAAACCAGAATCCACATTCGCCAACCCGTACAAATAGTCAGCTTTGACGTTTTTCTAACTAGTATCCGCAAAAATAGTGAAACCAAATAAGAACATCAGGTATGCCTGTGATACCTGGCGGATAGTCTCAGCTTCAGTATGCTCGATGTAGCGACCCCTGGTGAAAGTCTCCCGCAGCCACTTGATCTTGAAGCCAACGCCTCTAGTGGACTGTATCTTTGCAAGGACCTCATCCACTGTCAAACCTAACATACTAGCATAGTAGTTGTATGCCTCATCACGTGGAGCCGTAATTACATCCAAAGTTCGGCCAACTACATGGAGACCTGTCATGCAGCTGACATCATCGTGGTTAATCGGCATTTCCCCGAACGAGAAATGGAACGTGTTGGTCTTCTGATGCCAACGCTCAACGAATACCTCATCAAGTACTGAATGCGTGAAGTACTGAGGTAAGTGAGCTATGAGATGACCAAAAGGAGTCCGCGCCAAATGACGCTACACCTCTGGCTGAGCACTGAGGTCCCACATACGAAGCACATTATAATGTGCATGTATGCCTAATGAAGTGCGACCCTGTAAATAAAAAAATAAGTCAAAAATAAATAATAGTAAAACCTTAGACTAAACGTTTAATAATTTGGTACTTACCTGTCCAATGAAGACGTGATATGACTCGTGCTCCTTGTAGTCAGGAAATAGAGGTATCTTGTTGCATTTCAGAAATGCAAACGTCTTCGCTGCTCCTCTGTGTGTATTGCATCGATATGCTCCTCATCGATGGTGTCCTGCTCAGGGTCCCCAGTGGCATACACCCTCTCACTAACAAGTGGTGGATGTGTAGTAGTATGCGCAGGGGATGGAGCACTGCGAGCGGGAGGTGGTGGATCACTAGTAGTGGGAGGTGGTGATCGGTGTAAATACGACGTCTCACGTCGTGAAGAGCCTTCACCTCTACTATCATCCACTGCAATCTCTACGGCTTTTTCTTTCCTCTTTCCATGGTTGATTCAGCGCAAAGACCAGACCTTATCCTCTCCTCCTCCTCCCTAAGACGAATAGTCTCGGGGTCCTCTGATGAATCACGTCCGCGCTTAGCATCGCAGACCCTCTCATCTTCGACGGCCCGTACAGTCTTTAGATTATTCCCCGGGTGTGGCGCCCGTGATCCCGGGGATACGCCCTAGAGCGAGGAAGACGTCGCTCCTCAACGGCATCAGACCTACAATAATACAAAAAAATTAACGAAATTAACAACATATGATATAATCCAAAAAATTAAAAAAACAAAACTACAATTCGAAATCGAACTTTCAATTGAAAGAACTTTCTTAAAAATTTCAATTTTTTTTATAAAAAATTAAAAATTAATTTTAAAAATTTAGTTTCTCAATTTTTTAAAGTTCCAGCTGTGCACCATAGGTGCACATCAGCCCGTACCGAGCGGCACAGACCCCCTGTATCGCTCGGTACACAATGGCTGTGCCGCTCAGTACAGAGGGGTTGTACCGAGCGACACAACCATTCGCACCGATGGTGCTGCCCTAGGCGCACCACCGGCGCGTCCGGCCGACCATTTTCCAGCCGGCAACCAGACCAGAAAAGGTCCCTTAAACCCTAATTTATAGTCTAAATTCTACCTTAAATCCATACCTAAACCTTAAATTCATACCTTAATCTAACCTAAATCCTAAATTCATACCTAAATCTAACTAAATTAATTTGCAAAATCAAATTAGGGAACTTACGTAGGTGGTGGTGGTGGTGGGTTTTTGTTCTTCACCATGATAGAGGAGGAGGAGTAGTGGTGGCTCGCCGGAAAATTTTAGAGAGAGGTGGGAGTGTTTTGAGAGAAGAGAGTTTGAGAGTTTAGAGAGAAGTGAGAGAAGTGAGGGAAGTGAGAGAAAGTTGAGGGAAAAATGTGTTGGATGAAAGTTAGTAAAAAAATGACTTATATACCTAGAAAAAGGTATTTGGAAACAATTGGGTATACTTAGATCACCTTTGGGTATACTCAAAATTAGGTATACTTAAACTATGAGTATATATAGTTTGACCCCTGTTCAAAACATTTATTATTACAGTTATACAATTAATCCAATGTCATTGACCTATAAAAATCTCTATATATCATTTTAATATATATTAAAAAATACCGGGTTCTTACAATTTTGTCGGGTTTACTGTAAAAAAAAAATGAAACCCAATTATATTAATAAAGGATTAATTTTTTAAAAAAAAATATTTGAAGAAATGTTTAAAAAAATATCAAATATATTTGATGTCGAAAATTTTAGATCGCTAAGCTTAGCGAAACATTAAACGAATTTGAAATTGAGTTAATACATTCGACGATGGAGATGATTGGAGTACGTAAAGAGCACGAGTAATAGAAAAATATACATTAGTTTTACTAATGATTGTTAACTTATAATTATTTTATAAGTCTTGTATTACAATAAATATATCTCTAATGTTAGGGGTTATTGGCTTACATTTCTACAATAAATGTTCTAAATTATGGGGCTTTAACCTTTCTTTCTTCAACCAGATCAACTTCCGCTCTCCGGTTTTGATCATTATTTTCTTCGTCGTCTGCCACTATCCTATGGGATGACATGCATAGTTTTGCTGACAAAACTATCTCCACTACATATACTATAGAAAATAATGTTTCTATGGTGGTAGTTCTAGGTGTTCTTCGGTATGAACATAACACTTATTGTAGAAAATTCAGACAAGATAATGTTGCTCATTCCAACAGCTTTTGTATATCCTCGATTATTTCTCTATTACTTACTTCGACTTTCTCGTTGGCTTGAGGATGGAAAAAAATTGTTTAATTATATTTTCTTCGTACATATACTGTTTACATCCGTACAGTTTATACACATTCTGCAGTTTCCATTTTCATTTTTTTTCAATACATGATTAGTCGTCCACATTAGGTAATGTGACTCTTCTATGTGTCATATGGTAGTTAATCTATCTATCTCGACAATGATTGCATTTGTATTTTATTGGGAGTAAGATTTTTTTTTGTATTATCGAATGAAAAGTATTGTTGATATTCAGATAGTGACATATGACTTAATCAGTGAGTTCGAGCTCTGCACACCAGAACACATCTGATTGCGCTTAAGGAATGGCTCAGCTCGACTTAAAGTACAGACCAGACAAGGCGTTTCCTTATTTATTCCCTCGCCTTCACTTTTGTTTCCCATCCATCCCTTTTGTTTAAAATATTTTCACGATTAGTCCCTCTGCACATGTAAACCATTTAAAAACTGATACGTGACACATAAATCCCAAGTTTTATATCACTTTTGGTCCCCAAATCTCAAGTTTTGTGTTACTTTTAGTCCCTAGAATGTGCGGGAGGACTGATTATGCAAATATCTATAACGAAAGGGATGGGTGAGAGACAAAAGTGAAGATGAAGCACTAGTTTGATAGAAGGGATAAACATGAAGGACTAACGATGCCTTTTTATATCATGGAAGTAGTTTGATCATTTCACATTTAATTTCTTTTTGTTTGAGAGCCTCATTATAAAAAAAATGGATCTTGAATTAACATAGTCCTACTTTATACCTATACTCATATCTTATATTTAAAAAACATAAAGTTTCAACAAATTAATTGAAATATAGTAACTTGATATATTTAAATAAAACAGTATAACCAATTAAAGTTTGGTTAAAAAATTTAAATTTTTTAAACATAATAATAAAATTTAAAAATTAACAACTTTAACATTAAATTAAAATATTTTTCTACAAACTACCCAATATTTTTCAATATTACTGGATTATACGATATACTAACAAATCTACGCGTTTCAATAAAATAAAATTATAAAAAAAGTGAATAAAACGTAATGAGAACAAAAACATTTTGGACATAACTGAAATGAAAATAACAGCAACGAGTAAAAATAAAAAGCACGGACACACATTCATATGAAATAAATTAAAATGTTATATTTTTGTATTCATTATTTTAATAGTTTTGTAGCAATATTATATTGGCATAATTGGATATATATATATATATATATATATATATATATATATATATATATATATATATAACTGTCAAATTGCATATGTTTTGACTGATATTTATAAAACTGTAGTCTAGGAATCAATAATCATAGTAGTGTCTTATCTTGTTGGTGGGCTATCTGAGTATATGGGCTTCAATTGATTACTGGGTTGTTGGCTGAGTTTTGTGCTTGGGCAGTTGTCTCTTGAAACCAAAAGTTGCTACTATGTCGTTTTGCTTGTAAGTACAAGCACCGCTGAAATCTATCGATAGTCATGAGGAACCCTAGACGATGCTTTACTTTTTCCAACCAAACCAGGCTTGCTATGGCGATGGCATATCCTCTCGATTGCTGCAGCCGGACGAAAATGAAGGTCTTAACTTTGAACTTGTTATCGTTTATGCTAACTTTTGTCAATTTATTGAGTTGGTATAAATTTATGATCTGTTTCATGTTTTGACTTTGGCTGTACTGCTTTTTGGTAGCTTACATGGGAGGTTGTTCTTGTTCACAGAGGTCATTATAGTTTCACCACCAAGGAAAAAATTGATGAAGAGGCTTCGGCCATCCTTATAATAAACAATCGTAAAGGTGATCTCTTTGATACTACATTCTCAAATATTTAACCATTTACTAATCTCATGCTTTAGTTTCACCAAAACGTTCAGTTGTTGAATTTGTCGAAGTTTTCCTCTGGCTTATGGCCGTTGGCACTATTCTTTGTGCTTCATATTGCTCAGCATCGACTGCAAGAGAAGCAACTATCGAGCAGGACAAGTTACTGAAGGTAATCTATTCCAGATGTTGATGTCATTTATCATAGACATGTGTAGTTTGATGACTACAATTATTTGGATTTTCTCCTTTCAGTGTCTTGTCTCATGTGCAGAACTTTTCAAGATAATCTGCCAAGCCCACAATTTTTTAAAGATATAGGCATTCTTCTGAGATGCTGGTGGGAGGCTAAAAGGATTTTCCAATAATACAAGACTTGTGTTAGGAGGACAAGTTACTGAAGGTAATGTTCTGCATTTTTCTTTTCTAGATGTTGCAACTTTTCAAATTCAATTGTCAAAATTTATCAATGTCTGTATATAGAATGCTCAGTCCTAATGGTGTTGTGAACATAACCACGACACTGCCGTTCTATTTGTTCTCTTTGCTTTTGTTTCTTGGTCATGATTTTGGGGGTTTAGTTGCTTCACTGCGTCATGGTAAACCTGCAGTCCCCTCTAATTGTATCTCATGCATGTTTTTTCTCTTATAACATTATTTTTTCAATATTACATTTATTTATATATATTTTGTATTTGAAAATATATATTTATTAATATATCTTTTGCTTTGTTTAAATATATTTTTTTCTACAGATATTTCAGTAGCTTGTAGATATTCGAAATTAGTTAGAGATAAAGATAATGAAAAATTTAATAAATTAACGGCTAACTAACAACTACCCCATATTTCTCCATTTTGGAAACAAATAGCTCCAATAAGATAACTATTACGGCTAAACCTCAATCAAGAATCCACTCACATTAATTTACAACACCACTGGATCTTAAATCTTTAACACCTTTAGCCACCAATACCCGAAGCCAATTTGTTATTAAAGATGGAAAATAAGGGTTCTAAATCTCGCAAACCATACTCTACACCCAAAACCAGAGAAATCTGGACTCCCGAAGAAAATGATAAGTTTCTTAAATCTATACGAAAGTATGTATAATACTTTGAATCTAATATTTCTAATAGTGGTATATTTTTTTATTGTTTGATAATAAACATGTCTATATTTCTTCAGAAATTCCGAGTAAACGTGTCTGTTTCTTTATTGTAGGTTTATTTGTTTTACTTTGTATATGAGGTTTTTCATGTTCTCTTAATCGATTTTAAATTTACATTTTTGTTTTAGACACGACAGTAATTAGAAGAAACTTAAGAAACTTAAGGAATGTTTCGGTGACTCCCGAGACATTGCAAGGTAGTGAGGGAGTTTTAATTATAATTTTATTTGAATATTTTGTACTGTTTTTTTAACAAATTGTTGACTTAGACAGGTAGTAAGGGGGTAACCTTTTTCATTGTAATTGTACTTTTTTGAATATTTTGTACTATTATATTCTGTATTGATTCAATTAATCATGGCGGCAGTTAAGGAGCTATGAGCGAAAACTTAAGAAGAAAAGAGTTGTTTTAAATATACCTCATCCTCGACATAAAGCTCTTCATCGAACTAAAACACCTAATCATGTTGCACGTAATTCCAAGACGGATGAACTATATCAATTGTTCTCTCGCGAACCGGTACACACAAAAGACCGGGTTCTTCGTTAATACTTGGAAATACGATAGATATTCCAAAGTAGCCAGATATTCCATCGGAAGTGGATTGTTCATTGTTGGTCTCTCCATCAGAACTGGATCTTTCATTGGAGCTGGATTCCCCACCGGAGCCAGATTTTCCATCATTGCCAGTTTTTCCACCGTTGCCGGATCTTCCGCCGATGCTTGGAGACCCCGACCTCGACCCCGTTTTGGTTGCACATAATATGACACCGGAGCTGGATTTTCTATCATTGCTAGATTTTCCACCGGAGCTATATTTTCCATCAGTGTTAGATTTTTCACAGGAGTTTGATGTTACATCGTTGTTGGACTCTCCACCAGAGCTGGATCTTTCACTGGAGCTGGATCTTCCACCGGTGTTTGAAGACCCTGACTCAACAAATATAGGTACATTTAGGCCTAAAAAATAGGAAAAGAGTAGTTCGTTTCATTTTCTGATCTGTTATCCATTTGTTAGTTGTTAAGGGTGTTTATTCAATGTTGCATTTTGTCAAGTTTTGCTCAATTTTTTATGAACAACTTTTCTTAAGTTGTATTTTTTATTTCTGAGATATATATACCATAGTATTTAGTAAATTACATGTTTGTTTTAAGTTGTTATATGTAACAAATCAACAATATTCCGTTACGTGAGTAACAACTGGGCATGCTTGTTTTATGTTGAGATTGGTTCTTAGTAGTGATGAAGCCCGGCCCAACAGTTTGGCCCGTCACACACTTGGTAGGTCAAGACTCAAGTCACACTTCAAAATTTAGTTGTCGCTTCTCTTCTTCAACACCCTCTAAAACACTGACCTTTCTTTTTTCATTCTTTATTTTGTAATTAAGATGCTCATAGGTTAAGATTTGATCAGTATTTTTAATAAATACAGACAGTCTAGCCAAGAGAGGCTTTTAGAAGAAAAAGGTAATATCTTACTAGAATGATAAGAAACTAAAATATATATATATATATATATATAAAACACTATATTAGAAATTGTATCAATTTTTTTTGTCAAAAAAAAATCTCTTCTATTAACTGTTTTGAAATAAAATAAACGTTCTTATTTACGGTATAAAAGAAACATATATTTACCATCTTTTATGAATTTATGTATTTTGCATAAATAAATAGATTTTGAGAATAGATTGTATGAAATTTTATTAAAGTCGAACACTTAGAACACAAAGATTTTAGACATATGAATATAATATAAGTTGAACAAATATACAAATTAAAAAAAGGAACATTTGATTTTTTGTTAATCAAATTGTTTATATTCTCAAAAAAATTGATCTATACTCAATCTTTCAAACACCTTTCGAAAGAATGAATAACGAATTTGTATGGTAAAATAAAAGTACAACCTATGACAATTATACATTTTATTAGGTATAAGGTATCATTTGTCATCAATGTAAAATACTACTTTATTTTCAAAAACTTCATTGTTACATCATGTGTACTCCCCACAACTAAATCTAAATTATTTTTCAAAAAATCCAAAATTTTGTACCTAAGATCGATTGGTACGTTTTTATCGATCTTCGGGATTTTTCTGTGTTCCATGATAACTTCTTTTGTTTCTTCTCCCGGTTGCACCAACTAAGGGTTTTTATAAAGTCATCTATCTCCTCCGAGACGAACCTTTCACTTTTTATTTTCTATGTTTTGAGAGCCATGGATGTTTCATAACATTTCTTTCTTGTTTTTTATTTCCTTTTATCACAATCATTTTACCATTTACGTGATGTATTTTACACTACTGGATTGTAAATACTACATCATGCATTTGGTCAAGCCAAGGTCAACCTAATATTATATTGTATGAGAGTGATGTGTTATGGGAATAACAAGTTTTGCCATAGTTAAGTCTTTAGGTTTTTAGCCATGAAAGAGATAAGGCAAAAAAAGATCATCTTATTCATCGATAGGTTCTCCCTATTTATAATGTTGTGAGTTAGTTGGCAGTTACACATGTTTACTTTTAATTCTCCACTAACTCACCAACGTCACTATTCCAGTAATTTCGTAACAACTACTTAAAACGGTTTGACTTAAGAGTCAAAACGTGCATTATACAATAAATAAGGAAATGCCTTGTCTGATCTGTACTTTAAGTCGAGCTGGGCCATTCCTTAAGCGCGATCAGATGTGTTCTGGTGTACAGAGCTCGAGCTCACTGATTAAGTGATCAACTTATCTTCTTTGAGTTCACACTCAGTCCTGATCTTTTCATCGCGTCCCTAATCTGGTCGATCAACTCGTAGCTCCCAATATCGTCGAACTCGTTCTCTCTTTCTCTTTGAGATCAACGGTGTTACAGAGCTCGTCCTCTGTCTCATTGCTTGTCTTAAACCAATCTTGCGGTCTATCCTTCCTCCTCGTGCTCATACTCACTCGGGGGAATCCCCCCTTATCAGGGCTCCCCCATAGTTTATTGGTTTATTATTTTTTTCAGAAAAAATATTCATAAACCTGTAAAATAAAAATAAAACTTATTATTAAATTGAAACCCAAGTGGCTGCATGGTTATTCCAAACGCCTTATGGTTTCATTTGTCGACACATGTTATTGATGTAATTGCGACGGTTCTGACACCACCACTCATGGGAGACAACTCCTGGCGCTTCAGTTTTTGGCACAACTTTCAACCGGTTAATGACGTCACACGTTGTTTTGCAAGGGTCTTTACACATTCAAACTTCCACTGTGTTTACTTACTTGAAAGAGAAATAGAAACACTTCAGTCGTCTCGCTTTATTCAGTCGTCTCGCTTCATTCTTGCTGGAGAAACAATTATCATCTGCAACCAAAGCACTTGCTGTCGCAATTTTCAACACCAACCATGTAAGAGATTTCCTAACACATAAGTCTTTTCAATAATACACATCGTAGAACCCTAGGTTTTGGAATGCAACTTCTGTGAGTAGGTTATGCCCCAAATGCACATATCTTCCTACGTCGAATCGATCACCCGTGTCTGCTATAAACATGTTGATTCACATCCTTACCTCATTGCAGTTTCAGTAAAAGTTATGGCACCAAAAAGGGCGACGAAGACGAAAGCACACAAAACTATGGAGCCTATATATGAAGAAACCAGTGCTTTAAAAATCTATTTCTTACAAATAGCCCCCAAATACACCAACTTAGATGATAATGGAGTTGCCACCCTCATGAACAGATCTGGTAGAGGATGTGGTCATTAGAGCATCCATTATAGGCGAGCACCCCTATCACACCCAAGAGACAGAGACGTGTCTCTTTACTACCCTGTTCGATTGGGGGTTAAGATTGCCTATACCTGAATTAATTCGTGACTATTTTTATGTACTTGGCATTTGCCCCATTCAACTTTGGGAAAATGGATGGAGGCTATTATTTAGTGTGGTGCTGAGCTCGCGCTTGCTTAAAACTGATGTATGCTTGGCAAACTTGCTATCGGCCACTGATGTTATGAAAATGTCTAAGGCTTCTTTCTTCTATACCCACTTCAAAGGGATGAATAAAATTGTCGAGCTCCCCACCTCTGACAGGAATTTGAAAAATTCTTTCATTTTTTGTATCAGGAAATTGGGAGCATAAAACCCCTACTTTAAACCTTCAATTATAAAGGAAATAAAAAATAAAGTGTAAGTGCTAATAGGATTATGTGAGACCAGAAGTTGCTCGAAGCCTCATCAAGCAATAACTGATAAATTTTTAATTTGTATAGGTAAATTAGCGAATCAAATCTGGTGGAAGGAAGGGAGAGCCAAAGATTACATAAACCCTCTGTTTAGAGTTGAGAATTTGGCATGCGAGGCGTGGCAGCAGGATCCCAAGCAGCTATTTACGCGGTACAATTATTTGAAATCAGGGTTGTGGCCGATTTTGGAGTTGAAGATCACAACAGACTGTGTAGTTACCATGGCAGATGGGTGAGAAGCCACCATGGATCGTATTATGGCGCTTTTGGAGAAGAAATACCGGGAGAGTAACAACAATGGCGTCTGGTTTGCAGTGCCCACACATTACTCGAAAGGGTGGTGAAACAGAGGATTCATCTTCCGCTCCTGCTCAACCGTGCGAACAAGGAAATGATGTCGTGAACAACATGGGAAAAGAAATCGAGTAAACAACAAGCACCTAATGAGCCAAAAACTGCACAGCCCAACAAAGTTCGAGTAGAAAGAGAAGAAGAAGAGGAAGACACAAACTCGGGCTCGCTGAATAAGCCCTGGAATAAGAGGCAAAAGGTGAATGAAAATTCCATCCCTCTGAATGTGAGGAAGTTACAACTTAGAGATGATGATGGTGATAGCACAGAAGCTACTTCTGGTGAAAAAACCTGTCCCTCGACCGAACCTTCACCGAAATAAGGCGAGGAGCAGAATCTAAACGTTGTAGAGGAGTTAATTGAGTTGGTGGGGGTGATGCGGAAGATAAGGACGAGCCTTAGAAGAAGAAAGTTATTCCCCCAGCACTTGCTAAAAAGATAAAAACAAAGTGGGTGTATAATTCCAACATGGAGGACGTGCCACCATCACTGGAGACCATTGAGAAAATCAAGGGTGAGGATAGAGACGTTGGGCCTAGTCAACAAAGGGTGCCCGTTGAAGAGCTATTGCCTAAACAGATCATCATACCACGCCCTTCTTCATTCATGTTCGAGCAGCTCCGCCGGATTCCTGACTTATCATATTATGGAAATATGTCAATTCCTGATATCTTACAACGAAAAATGGAGCTGGAAATCGAGGTAAGATTCTCGCGATTTGGTGGTGTTAAATTAAAAAGTAGTAACATAATTCTAACTATCTAGTAGTATGTAGCTTCATCACAACTCCGTTGTGCTAGTCTATTGAAACATGTCTCCTACTGAAGTAGTAACTATGGAGAAGTGGAGACCAGAAGCCATGGTTTTTGGTTCAGCCAAAACCATCACTGCAGAGGTCATTCATCTGAAGCATGCTTACACCTCAGCCAAAATAACCAAACACAAAGCCATTGATGCCAAAGCCCAACTGGAGAAGACAGTTAGAATCTTGCACAAAGCTCTGAAATGCAGTTATGAGAGGTGAAAAAATGCGTCTGAAAATTATAAGATAGTGTTGAAGAAAAATGAGAACCTGGTAAAGAGGAATAACGAGATGCATACTCAGAGCTCGAGCTTGCTGGATATGACTCTGAGTTAAGCGAAAAAGGTGGAGGAGCAAGCGGAGCGGATAACAGTTCTAACTGCTAATGTTACTAAGTTGACTGGCCAACTAGAGGAGGAACGTGCACAACTCGAGCGAGAGCGACAATAGTGGAAGACGAAAGTAGAAGCAGTTGTGGTAGAAAGGGAGACTCAGGTGTTCACCCTGGCTACAAAGATGATTGCCAAAGAAAATAAGAGAGTTATAGTGGATATGCTGGCCTTGAATCCTGGGCTAAATCTGAGATCTTTAGTCTCTCTGGTTCAAGGCTCTACACCATCTCAAAATACGAGCTTTCCACCTGAGCTGATCACCAAAGTTGATACCACTGTAGTAGCTGATGGTACTTCTTCAGAGCAGACAAATCTGTCGCCTTCCCCAAGCTCTAAGTAAAGACAATATTGGTTTTTTTTTGTTTGTGTTCTTTCGTTGTATGTTATGTATACAAATACTTTGTATTTCTTGTAGTATTTTGAAAATGCACTGAATTTACTTGTGATTTACCCTATGCCAATTGATTACCTGTCATAAATACTTATAAAGAAAATGTGGAGTATGTGTTTGTTGTACTTCATAGAGATCTTTACAATCCCAAGCTCAGTAGGGCTCATTGCATAGCTTAGATAATATTTACCATAATAGCTTGCTCGCGACGAGGTCACATAAACCCTATTGCGTAGTCTGTTTTAGACTTGGTCTTTAACCAGTTTGCGAATATACCCAATACAAAGTATAGGCACAGTATGACCATTACGTAGCCCGTAGGCGTGGCCAAATAGCCCAATCGTGTTTATAAACACTTAGTCTAGACTCAATATGGTCTGTTGCATAGCCAAGAATGACGTGGTCATTGACCCGTTCACTGATTTTAAGGATAAAATTTGCAACGAACACATAGTGACGAAAGCATAAACTATATTGAAAAAGAAAAACGTTGTTCTAAGATGCCATATTAAAAAACCTCCCCGCGCCATCAGGGAGAAAAAATAGTGCATCAGTACATTCTAAACATTCTGGCGATACAACTTTAGGTGATTGACATTCCAAGGATGTTTGAGTGCGTGACCATTTTGATCTGCCAATCTGTACGTGCCATGGTGCCCTGTAGAAATAATCGTGTATGGGCCCTCCTAATTTGGTCATATTTTACCACCTGTTCCACTGCTAGAGCCTTGAAACACCTTCTTTAAGACTAAGTCCCCCTACTTAAAGCGTCCCCTCATTGTGTATGGGCTTCAACCGAGTATTAAAGCATCCTTTCATCAGGCTTTTATAGTGTTCTGCTCGTACCCTTGCTTGGTCATTTAAGAGGTCCAAACAGGTTGATCTGGCTATTAGGTTTGCCTCCTCTTCATAGTGCTCGATTCTGTGGCTTGGTACTATGATCTCTGCTGGAATGACTGCTTCTGCACCGTATACCAATGCAAATGGTGTATTTCATGTTGTTGAGCACGGGATGGTTCGATACGCCCATAACACCTCTGCTAATTTATCTGACCATCTGCCCTTAGCTCCTTCCAATTTTTTCTTAAGTCCTTATAGCAGCGTCCTCTTAGTTACCTCAACTTGGCCATTTTCCTGGGGACAATAGGGGATGGAGAAGTGCTGGAGAATCCTATATCGTTTTCAAAAGTTGGTAAGTATTGAATTTTGGAATTGCGGTTCATTATCTGTCATTAAAATCCGTGGAATTCCATATCGGGTTAGAATTTGATTATGGATGAAATCATATACCTCATGTGCACGTGTTTGGAATATGGCTTTAGCTTCTACCCATTTGGAAAAATAATCTACTGCGACAATAAGAAACTGTCTTTTTCTTGTGGCCATTGGCAAATGACCCACTAGATCTATTCCCTATTTATCAAATGGGCATGGAACAGGGACGTTCTACATAGGTTTGCTGGGTCTATGTTGTGCGTTCGCATACTCTTGGCACTTGTGACATTGTAGTACAAGATTATCCACGTCGAATGCGAGCTCGGGCCAATAATACCCAGCTAGGAGAAAACGGCGAATCAATGTTTGGTGGCCACAATGAGCCCCCATTTCACCTGAATGTAAATCAACTAATATCGAACTATCTTCCGCACGATCAAGGAATCAGAGCAAAGGCCGGGTCGAAATCTTTCTATACAGGATGTTGTCGAGAACATAAAATTTAGCTGCCCTGACTTGCAGTGCTCATGCCTCATTTTTATTTGCTGGCAATGTGTCATAACTCAAGTATTGCAAGTATGAAGTTCTCCAATCGACGTTGTTTGTAATTGAATCGATGGTCACTGATGTTGGTATGAGCTCTATCATGGGGAGTTGTTGGAGTAGAAGTGTGGGATGCTCTCCCAAAGCTGCAGTCTTGGCTAGAATATCAGCTGCTGAGTTATCTTTTCGTGGGATCTGCTCATATAATACACAGACGAATTTAGATTCATATTCCTTAAGTATAACAATGTACTATTTAATTCCTTCATGCCTTGCATCATAGGTACCTTGTGCCTGATTAACCACCAACTGAGAATCAGATTTGATCCTAATACTCTGAGCTCCGCATATCAAAGCCAACTTTATGCCACAGAGAGAAGTCTCGTACTCTGTTATGTTATTTGTTACCGGGAAATTAAAGCGCACCGCTTGTTTGATCTCCTCACCACTTGGGGATCGTAATATAACTCATGCTCTTCCGCCCGATGTAGAAGATGCACCATCAACCTCAATAATCCATTGGGCTGATGTAATTGCTTCCTGATTCTCTGTGTAAGTGTGTTGATCTCTTGAGGAGGTGAATTCGGCAACGAAATCAACGATTGCTTGCCCCTTGATAGCTAAGCGCGGCTCAAAACGAATGTCATACTCGCCGAGCTCGATGCTCCATTTATTGAGCCTACCCGAAACATTTGGCTTCTGCAATACTGTTCGTAGAGGGAATGTTGTCTGCACCGTCATTACATGTCCTTGAAAATATGGCCTCATTTGCCGAGCTGCAATAACCAGACTCAGAGCAAGTTTTTCGAGGTTCAAGTACCTTTTTTCCGCATCTATTATCATTTTTCTCGTGTAGTATATCGTGCGTTGTACTCCATTATGATCGCATACGAGAAACGAGCTCACAACAAATGATGATAGCGCCAGGTAAATAAATATGGGCTCATCGGGGACAGGTGCAGATAGAATCTCGGGGGAGGTGAGATATTGTTTGAGCTCGACAAAATCTTTGTCACACTCTTCTATCCAAGCGAACTTCTTAGCACCTCTTAATACTTTAAAAAGTGACGACTCTTGTCCGATGCACGGGAGATAAACCTTGAGAGAACTGCTAACCTTCCTGTAAAACATTGTACTTCCTTGATATTTTTTGGAGGTTCAATTTGCAGAATTGCATTCAGTTGGATGGGGTCGGCTTCAATACCCTGTTGACTTACCACATAGCCCAAAAACGTGCCCTTGGCAACACCAATATAGCACTTGCCCGGGTTGAGTTTGAGGTTAAATTGTCGTAATAAGTCAAAAACAACCTGTAATGTTTCCAAATGCTGTGCCTCTTCATGAGTTTTAACAATCATGTCATCAATGTATGACTCTAAATGGCTCGCCAAAGGGTCTTGGAAGATGTGATTTATTAGTCGTTGATGGTGTGGTTTATTTTGGGCTGGGGGTAGTTTGGTAAAGTGTTTTGGTAAGTTTGAGATATTTTGTGTTTAGTGTGAGGAGTAGTGAGATAATTAAGCAGTATGCTTGTATTAAATGTTGATCATCCTCATTAATGAGACTGGTTGTGGTATTTATATTCTTTAATTAGTGACCCATGGGCTTACTGGGTCAAGTTGTGAAAACGGGTCAAGTTTAAGGACTCATTAGTCTTTAAGTAGATTAGCAAATAGCTTAGTCAAAGGTGTTTTACATTTGTCATGTTCGGATTTTTTAGTGGTGTGTTATGGTTCGAATTACCCATGTCCGGATTAAGTGGTGGTTGTGTTTGAAGTATCTGAACTCATCAATAGCCCCTTTTTTAGGCCTTGCAAAATATCTTTGGTAGGGCTAAAAAATCTGCCAAGCCAATATCAACTTCATCCGATCTACTTGCATTTGTCCGAACTAAGAAGTTTATTTTCAACACCAACCTAGTTCGAATTTCGTCAGGACTGGTTTCTCTTCCCGGAATTCTAAGAGATCTTCTTTGATCGTGGGACACGTGCCAGTATTTGGTTCGACCTACCAGTCGTTATTCTTCCTAGACCGATGCACCCACTAAGTCTAGAAAGTTACATAGGCTTCGATTTTTCACATGTTTGCGCAGCCCTCAATCATTGCAAAACTGCTTTTAACTTCTCCTAGGTAAATGTTACTTTTTACTGTCATATAAATACTCTTTTACTATTTCATTGTCTTCCACACTCAAAGATTTTCTAGAGAGAAATTCACCTTCACCTTCAAATTGTTCTTGAGAGATTTTATGTTCACAACCAGAAACGCTTTAGTTAAAGGTGGCTGGTTGAATTTGTCAGAGTTAGAGAGAGCAAGAAAGGTAGAAAGAGAGAATCGTATCGCCGTCGGCCTCCCAGTTTCTCCAGGTGAGAAAAATAGTCAACCAACTCAGGACACCGATCAAGGGTCATCCTCTTCCAAAAACCCTAAGTCCAAACAGCTTTTATTCAAACCAAACCTTTCACCCCTCCCTTCTGGTTCTTCTATTCAAGAGTCTCAACCTCCTGTGTCCAAGGAAAAAGCCGTTTCAAGCATAAAAAAACTTTCTCCATTTATTGCTATGGGTTCTGATACAGAGAAGTCTCTAGAGAAGATAACCCCTCGCCGGATGACTTATCAAACCCAAACCCAATCCACAACATCACTGTCAAAACCCTTCGGATCGAAGGCAGCTAAAGCAGCTTCGCGGGCCTAGCCCTCCGGATCAGAACCTCTACCGGATACTAGGCCTTTAGAGGCAACAAGTGCTCAACCACCCGAACAACCTTCAACGCAAGAAATCAAACTACCTTCTTCTAAGGCAACTGACAAACCTTTCACAGTGATGGAAGAGATTATGGATGACAGCACCGATGAGGCCCCCTTCGAGACCGAGGAATCAGGTCAAACGGGAGATGCTGCTTCTGATAAGAAAGGCAAGAGTAAGGCCAAAGTCTATAGGACTCATCTGGACTCAATTCTGAAGTGCTTAGAGGGCAATGTGGGCCCTTGTTTCAAACATGTCAGCATCAAATACTTGTTGGCCTTGCAAAACATCAACTTCGTCTACTCCCACACTGCTGAGTTGGGACGAATTCGAACTAAGTGGGGGATTCCGGAGTCTGTAAAGATAAGGATACCGATTACTCCGGAGACCCATATAGACTGCAAGCTGAATGAGATGGTAGTGTACACCGAATTACTAAACTAGGGACTCCGGTTCCCACTGGACCCATAAATTGTTAGGTACTTTCATTTAGTCAAACTTTGTCCCAGCCAGTTAAGCCCCAATGAATGGTTCACACTCATTGCCTATATTATGGCATCAATGTTGTCAAAGATCCCACTTCCGATGAAGCAGTTTGCTGCTGTAGAAATCTTGTGCAAGAACCATCAGATTCCATTCTACCACTATAATATGAGGAATACCTTTAAGGTCGTGGACAACCTGCTAGAGTTCGAAAAAAATTGGTTTGTCAGTGGAACATGGGAAAATGTCAAGAAGATTAAGGACAACACCAACCCTAGCATGTTGACTAGTAGGTGGAAAAGCACTGATAATTTCCTCTCTTTTCCTTGTCCTATAAGTTTTTCTTCTTAACTTATAAGTTTTCTTATCCTAACTAGTTTGTTACTCCTCTTTATTTCTACCGAAGGAGTTCACCGATCATTTAGAGGAGAGGCAAAAGACCTGCGCAAAACTCAATGCATGGGCTTCAGAACAATGGGGGAATGCCTTCCATAATTGCTTTACATCGGAAAATTTTGTAAGGTCTCACCTGTGGAACACCACAGGCCGGAGAGACCTTAAAAGGACTGAAGCCAAAGATGGAAAACTATTCTTACCTTCCAGGGCTAAAGCTCCAAACAAAATGAAGAATAAAAAGAAGAAGGCTGCAACATAGCTGGTTCAAACAGCTACCGAAGGGACTGGTTCGGGAATCAAGAGGGGATCGATGCAGCTCTGCTCAAGAAAGTAGAAGTTGAAATAGTGAGGGAATCTGGAGGGTCACAGAACTCACCAAATCCCCCTAAGAAGGACAGGAAATGTAGGGCAAGCAGTGATGAGAAAACTGCCTAGAAGAAGAAGGTCACCCGGGGAGAAGAAATAATTCTTCGTCTTTCTGAAATCCAACCTCCACCAGCCCCTGTCGATCCTACTTTGCAAGAGAAAATCCCAACAGACCTTTCGTCTGGAGAGATTGCTGGGGGAGGGAATGATGAAGTGGACATCAGTGCCCTTCGAGACATTGGCTTATACTTTAATGATTTTGAGAATGATGATTTTGCAGGTCCATATCGTCCCTCTAGTTCCTCCAACATTGTGGCATTTAATGGGAAATCCTTCTCCGTATTCGGAGAGCAAGATGTCTTAAGCCACTCCCTCCTTGGTCATATCCGGCCAATACTTGATCTGGAAAGGCAGTTGAAAATGCAGACCAATATTAATTCCCTCACTTCTGACAAACAATCTCTATCAAGCATTTTCCTGAGCGCTCAGCAAAGTATAGAGGAACTGAAAAAAGAGATGGAGGCACTGAAGAAGGAGAGGGAGGATTCACCAACTAAGCTAGCCACATCGGAAGTAGCCAGAACTGAGCTCCAGAATAAGTACTCTGACTTAGAAACCTCCTCTTCAAAAAAACTCACAACATTGAAGGAGGAGTTGAAGACCAAGGATGGTTCCATTCAAACCTTAGCCAATGAGAAGACTAAATTAGAGAGCACTATTTTGGAGATGACCAAGGAAAATGAGATCCTGAAGAGCCAGCAGGAGTAGGCTATCAAAGCAAGTATTGAGAAGTATGCCAATGAAGTAATAGACTCCTTAGAAAAAACAGATGATGGGTCAAGTCTGACATGGTACTGTTGTTCCACGAGACCTTTCCTAATAGGAACCTTGGTCCCTTATGGAAGTACGTGGATTATGAGGACATCTCATTTCATACTCTAGCAGAAGGTGACAAGCACAACTACTCCAGTAGAATAGATTCAACAACCGATGGTGAAGAAGGAACATGTGAGAGTTCAAGTGCCGAACTCAAAAGTCCTAAAAAAGGTGATGATGGTGGTGAAGGAATGTCCGAAGGGAACAAGCCATAAGGTTTTACCATATATTATTTTTTGTCTTTCTAAACAATCAAAGTCCTTAGATGGCCAAGGTACATTTTGTATTATTATTCAGTTGAAATCCGAATAAGTCCTATGAACACCTGAAGTCCTTGGATGGCCAATGCATATTTTGTATTATCAAACTCTTTTTTGTTTAATATTTTTCCTTAAATTTTTATGGCTAATATTTAAGTATCCCCTAGTATTTCAGAAGTATTGAAGTGAGAGTGTTTAATATCTTCGATGACATGTATTTAATAGTCATCACCCACCACCAAGTTTATCGGATCCACTAAAGACTCAAGGTGTTGAACAAGTGATTTATACTTGAATTGAATTGTAGTAAAACCACTATGAAGTTTTTTAGAAGGCATCATATATTATTGAATAAAATACCGGACACCTCATTAAAACCTCCCCGTGCCACCAGGGTAGGAAAGAGTATGCCCCATAATATTTACATTGATATTTAACAAGTAAATATCTACACAAAAACTTTACTATAAATATAACTTGAGATGTTCAATGTTCCATGGGTGCTTTAAAACTCTCCATTCTTTGTCCTGAAGCCTATATATCCCAGGTTTGAGCTTTTCACGGACCTCATAGGGGCCTTCCCAGTTCGGAGCCAACTTACCGAACTGCTTCTCCGTGGTGTGTAAGAAAACTTTTCTTAACACCTTATCTCCTGGTTTAAAATTTCTTCTTTTGACTTTGGAGGAAAATCTGCTCCTCATTAAACCTTGGTAGTGAGTTGTTCTTAAGTGAGCTTGAACCCCCCCTTCTTTCTTCTATTAAGTCCAACTAATTCCTAATTGCTATCTCATTAGCTTTGTTCAGAATAGTTGTGGACTTTGTATGGTGGTAAGGTAGATAATATGGGGGTAATTGCATCCATCCCATACACCAAAGCAAAAGTAGACTCTTGTGTAGTAGCCTGAGGAGTAGTTCGGTAGGCCCATAACACATCTTGCGAATAGCTTAGCCACTTCCCTGCAACACTATCTAAATTATTTTTTAACCCACACATAATAGTTATGTTGGCAACTTCAACCTGGCTGTTTGCTTGTGGATAGAAAAAAGAAGAAAAATAATGTTGAATACCCCTAGAAGCACAAAAATTCTCCATATATTTGTTATCACTGTGGCCCATTATTTGTAGTAATCTTTTGAGAGACCCCAAATATGCAGCATATATTGGATAAGATAAATTTAATGACATCCTTCGAAGTGGTTCCTGCCAAATGAGCTGCCTCTATCCATTTTGAAAAGTAATCAATAGCAACTATAATAGTTTGGCATCTCCCGGAGGCAATAGGCAGAGGTCCAACTAAGTTCATTCCCCACCGGGAAAAAGGTACTGGCTCATAAATAGACTCCATAGGTACTGCTGGCACATAAATTTCATTGCCATACCTTTGACATGGATCACACTTCTTTTCCATTTCTTTAGCATCAGCCATTATAGATGGCCAATAGTACCCAGCTAATAAAACTCTCCGGGTTAGTGCCCCGTACCCACAATGTGCTGAGCCTTCCCCGTCGTGTAGTTCAGATAAAACGACTTGAGATTCTTCAACCCCCAAACAACGCAGGAGAGGTCTACTGAAAGATTTTTTTATAGAGAACTCCTCTTATCACCAAAAAACCATGTTCCTTGTGTTTAATCCTTTTTGCCATAGTTTTATCTGAAGGCAAAGCCCCATTAGAAATATATTAAAGGAGGGAATATCTCCAATCTTTAGGTTGAATCACCTGTATGCTCATACTTTACTCATCTTCCTTGTTTTGACTTGGCTGTATGGACGGACATTTTTGTATGTGAATCCAAGGGTAAGACTAAGAATATGCTAGAGTTGCCAAAGAATCTGCCAGTGTATTCTCCGATCTGGGAATATGCTCATAACAAACACTTTTGAAGTCGGCTGTCACTTCTTTCAAGACGAGTTAGTATTTGATCAGTTGCTCATTCTTAGCCTCAGACCGACTTTGAGCGTGATGAATGAGCAGCTGAGAGTCACTCATCAACCGAACTCTCTTAGCCCCACATAGGAAAGCCAATTTAAGACCAGTTATAGCTGCTTCATATTCGGACTCATTATTGGAGGCCCTGAACCCAAAGCTTATAGCTTGGTGCATCTTATCACCATACGGAGAGGTGAGGAAAATTCAAGCTCTACAACCCATTGTGCTTGAACCACCATCAGCTCGGACCACCCATTATTTCTTGGTTTTATCTCCTGAAGTTTGTTTGGAGTTTCTGTCCGCATGGAATTCTACCAGGAAATCAGCCACTAATTGAGCTTTGATAGCTGTTCTGTGGGAAAAATCAATGTTGTAATCATCCAATTCTACTGAACACTTGGTCATTCTACTCGATATGTTAGCATTTTGAAGAACATTCTTTAGTGGAAAGATGTCTGGACAATGATGGAATGAGATTGAAAATATTGCCTCATCTTTCTTATTACAATCACTAAGGCTAGAGCCAACTTTTCAAGCTTTAAGTACCTCTTCTCAGCATCTATTAAACTTTTGCTGATGTAGTACACTGGACGAGGGTAATTGTCCACTTCTCTTACCAGTACTGCACTTATAGCACAGTCTGACACAGCCAAGTATGCGTAGAGTGTTTCTCCTTGAACAGGTTTGAAAAGAGTCTTCGGTGAGGATAAGTGTTTCTTTATTTCAACAAAAGCTTGGTTGCACTGTGGAGACCAATTAAAATCCTTAGCATTCTTCAAAGTTTGGAAGAACATAACACATTTTTCCAAGGACCTTGAAATAAAACGGTTTAGGGCAGCCAAACTTCCAATGAGCCTCTGGACTTCCTTAACATTCTGAGGAGGATCCATTTCCAATAGGGTATTAAGCTGATCCGGATCGGGCTATATACCTTTCTCACTTATCACATAACCCAGAAACCTTCCAATTCAGAGCCTAAACACACATTTTCCTAGATTTAATTTCAAATTTACAGCTGTTAAATTGGCAAATGTTTCTTGAAGATCAATTATATGAAAATCCTCCTCCAGGCTTTTAACCATCATGTCATCTATGTATACCTCCATATTTCTCCCAATCTAATTAGCAAATGTTTTGTTCACCAACCTCTGATAAGTAGCCCCATCATTCTTTAACCCAAAGGGCATCACCTTGTAGCAATGGAGACCTCTGTCTGTTATGAATGTAGTATGATCTTGATCCTTCGAATCCACCTGTATTTGATTGTATCCGGAAAATGCATCCATGAAGGACAACAATTTGTTTCCGAACGTAAAGTCCACCAATTGATCTATCCGGGGGGACATGATAAAGATATTTTGGGCAAGCTCTATTAAGGTCAGTAAAATCAATGCACATACACCATTTCCCGTTCTTCTTCTTGACCAATACCGGATTGGCAGTCCATAAAGGATATTGAGATTCCTTTATATGTCCCATCTTGGTAAGACGATCGACCTCTTGAACTATTACATATGCTTTTTCCTTAGAAAAAGCTCTTCTTTTCTACACAACGGGTGCAACATCACTCCGGATGGACAACTTGTGTGAGATAACACTTACAGGTACTCCAGTTACGTCATTATTACACCAAGCGAAGACATGCTGATTGTTTAGCAAAAAAGATAACAATTTCCTTTTTAATTCTGGCACCATCTTGAAACCAATCTTGATATTTTTACCCTCTGCAAGGGAGTGGGTTCCAATTTCTTCAACTGATATTATAACACTATGAGCCTCTCTGAGGTCATTAATCTCACTATCACCCTCGGAAAGCTCTCGTAACTGCTTATCGTCATTATCTGAACCGCCCCAAACTCTTAGGAGCAAGAGCAGTTGCATAGCACTCCCTGGCTATCTTCTGACTACTTCGGACAACACCTGCTTACCTTTGAACTGCATACTTCAAACACTGATGGAATGTTGAGGCCACTGCATACATTCTGGAAAGACAAAACCTCCCAAAATCGCATTGTCTATCAAAATTTGGCGTATATCATTGCCCTTAATAGATGCTCCTAAAACCACCGCATCCTCATAAGGCCCATAAATATTTCTCAAATCATCCTCATAAAAAAAACTATGAATGAGAAATGGGTTTGGAACTAGTGGAAAAACATTCCCCCCTCTAATTGAATGGTCAAACTGTGTACCTGCCTCTTTCTTGATGAAGGGATGGGTGTTGTCACAGTATCTCCTCCAAAGATGGTGAGTGACTCAAAGAAACTGATCAGTCCGGACACCGTCCTGGTTTGTTCTGTTATGACCCCTACCTTATTCCGAGTTGGATCAGGATCCAGGTACTCAGAATCAACATCAAATATTTCAAGAATCACAATTGCTCCTTCTTGAGTAGATGTTCCAGCATTGTTTGTAGGGCCCGTCCGAGGAGCATTGTCAGGCCTGTTTCCACTTCTTCTTTTGACATAAGCTCCCAGTTTGCCTCTTTCTATAAGGTTTTGCACTTCTTGTTTTTATGTTATGTAGTCTTGAGTGTTATGGTCTATATCATTGTGATATTGGAAAAAATAAATATTTCGGCTTTCTCTGGGAGACTGTAGTGCCACCGGCTTCCAGAAATGGACCTCATCCTTGGTCTTATCATAAATTGTGGCCACATTCTCCCTTAACTCTGCAAACCACTCTGGTTGAACCCACGAACCTCTTTTACCTCTTGACTGTTAGCTTTGAGACTGATTTTGGTTGGATTGAGCTTGTTTCGTCCGGTTGGACCCTTGTTCGGTCTCCTTGGCCTTATATCCAGACTGATTAGCTGCTGGAGGAGATGTTGTGGTGGACCTTACTTAATGGTGCACCCTAGTTTTCTTAGTTTCTTCCACATTAATCTATTTTCCCACTTGATTCAACAGGCCACCCCAGGTCATAACTTTCATCCTAGTTACGGAATCAGCTAGGTTCCCAGGATTCAACCATTGTCATAGAGAAGAAATTGCCACTTGTTCGAAGCAATCTTCTAATCCATTTGTTGTATTCGCGAATAGAATTATGTAGTCCTTTAAAGTCTCGTTTGGTTCTTGGGCACAATGGATAATGGTATATCCATTTCCCTTCACCTCTTTACTCCCAACAAATTACCTTCGGAAGGGAACCCATAATGTATCAAAGTTCTTAATACACCCTTGGGGTAAGCTATTATACCACTTAAGAGCACTTCCCGTAAAATTTTGCGAGAAGGATCTACACAAAAGTTTGTCAACATTATCAAAATTCATCATGAAGTTCTTGAATTGCTTCAGATGGTTGTCCGGATCTCGACTTCCATCATACTTCTCCATTTTGGAGCTACCAAATCTTTTGGGTAGGTTTCCGGACAGTATTTTAGCAGACAAAAGTGACTGTCTCTATCTCTTATTACAACTAAAGACTGTATCTTCATTAGGTGTTGAGAAAATACTTGGTTTGGTCTGAAAAGGAAAAGGATCTATCAGCAGTTGATCAACATACTTGTGGGATGACCCTCTGCCCAGATGCCTTTTAAGCCTACCATGCCTATCCCTCTTTCTTGAATACTTTTTGATTAACTTCATCTTTTTTCTAGATCTCCCTTCATCACTGCTTGACGAAAAGGATTCATCAAGCTCAGCCTCATTCGAAGAGCTACTAGAGGACTCATAATCTAAACTTTCAACAGGTTTAGACCGATGTGTCTTCTTAGAGCTGATGTGAGTTATTTTTGAACTCAGATGAGTCTTTATTGATGGATCATTCTCCCCAGGGTTGTCAGTACGATAAATAGATGACGCCCTTGATTTCTCCCTTGTACAATTTTCTGCTTGTTTTATGGCACTTAGTGCTTCTATCTCTGCTCTCAACTATCTCGCTCCTCAATAGTGTATTCATTGTTCTCCCTGACCGTTTCCACCACAGGAGGTGGAGTTCCTTGCTCGTTCGGATCCATCCAAATAGGCATTTTCGCTCTCCCATTGTGGTCGCCAATTTGGTGTGGTTTATTTTAGGCTGGGGGTAGTTTGGTAAAGTTTTTTGGTAAGTTTGAGATATTTTGTGTTTAGTGTGAGGAGTAGTGAGATAATTAAGCACCCTACTTGTATTAAATGTTGATCACCCTTATTAATGAGAGTGGTTTGGGTATTTATACTCTTTAATTAGTGACCCATGGGCTTACCGGGTCAAGTTGTGAAAACAAGTCAAGTTTAAGGACCCATTAGTCTTTAAGTAGATTAGCAAATAGCTTAGTCAAAAGGTGTTTTACATTTTTCGTGTTCAGATTTTTTAGTGGTGTGTTATGGTCCAAATTACCCCTGTCCGGATTAAGTGGTGGGCTTTTGTCTGAAGTATCTGAACTCCTTAGATGATATGTCGAACCTGCGTTCTTCAACCCAAAAGACATGATCGTGTAGCAGTAGAGACCTCTTTCGGTTTGAAAAAAATATGTGCTCCTGGTTGGATGGGTGGAGGCGAATCTGGTTATACGCGAAATATGCATCCATAAATGATAAGTATTCACAGCCTAAGGCCGAATCGACCAACTGATCGATACGTGGTAATAGGAAAGCATCCTTAGGGCACGCTTGATTTAGATCGGTGAAATCCACGCACATTTTCCATGACCGGTCTTCTTTTTTACCAAAACAGGGTTGGCTATCCAGACCGGATATCTTGCTTTTCGGATGTTCCCCAGACGACTTAATTTGGTCACCTAAGCTAATATAGTTGCCTACTTTTCTGCTGAAAAGGACCTACGCTTTTGTCGTACTGGCTTGGCGCACAAGTTGATAGCTAATTCGTAACTTATAACTGAAGGGCTTACTCCTGAGACATCAGCTGCCTCCCAAGAAAATATATCTAAATTGTTTGCTAATATATCTATTAAACGTACCTTTGATTCCTGAGACAACTCCTTTCCTAGTCGAAGCATTCTATCGCCAGCTATAAACGTGTCCACGGATGTAGTATCTATGGTAGTTGAGTCGTCATTTTCACGTGGGTCGTCCCCTGGGTCCGGCGAGGTAAGATCCAGTGTTTATGGTTTGGGATCCCCCTCGCCGTTTAATTGCTATCGGAGAGGTTTCGACGGGTCCGACGCGATCGCATAACATGTTCGCGCGATTCTCTGACTGCCTTGTATTGTTCCCACCAAGCTACCCACCAGATATTTGATGCATTGTCGAAATGTGCACGGCGTCACCTCCACCCTATGCAACCATAGTCTTCAGATTATAGCGTGGTAAGGGCTTGGTGAATCAGAGATTATAAACAGTTTCTTTGGTTCCTTCTTCATGGCTTCATGGCCAACCTTTACTAGTAGCTCCACCTCCCCAACACATTGTGAGGTTTTTCCTTTATATCCAACCAACGTCCGCTGAGTAGGCCGATATAGGGGCACGTTCTGCTTGCGGTCGAAACTGCTTTTGAAAATAATATTTCCCGAGCTCCCACCATCGACCAGCACTCGAGTCACCATTACTCCTCTATATCTAGGTGAATAGTTAAAGTGTCATCATGGGACAGACTGACACCTCTAAGATCGTCGTCATTAAATGTGAGGTTGACCACTGGATCCCTGTAATTGCGATAGGAATTTGCATCTATTTCGTACACATCGAGCTCATTTTTAGCCCGTTTGTTTTAAGCTACCCCTTGTCTTGTGGTCGAGCTCCCTCCTGATATGGTGAGAAGCCACTGTTTTTTATTAGCTTCTGTTTCTTCTCCATTAGCCGGTTTCTCATTATTTGGAGAATGGACCTCCTCGTGGCGATCTGGATGAGATCGTTTGATATACTGTATCAATTCACCATTGTCTATCAAGCGTTGAATCTCTTCTCTTAATTTCCAGCACTCATCTGTAGAATGTCCATGATCACGATGATATGCGCAAAAATATCGGTTAGATCATTTAAATCCTAGGGTGCTCATCATGCGCAGAGCTTGATACTTTGTGTGTCCTCTTGTTCGATCATAAATCACTGAGATAGCTTCAGTCAATGAGGTGAAGCGTCTATTTGGTTGCTCGAGCTGCTGAGGTCGCCTACTATAATCCCGCCTAGGCTGCTCTTCAACCCTTTTTCCGTTTTGTTCCGCCTTTTTTGAAATCTGATCCACGTCGCTTGGGAGACCCCCCCCCCCTTCTGGCATCATCGACTGTGATAAAAGTATATACCATGGCGAGCAGGTCCCCCATGTTCTCAGTTAGGAACTTGATGAGATCTGCATATAGATCACCCTTTCAGTCGAGCCTTCGTTTCAAGGAGTCCACCGCCATGTTTTCGGCCAAATATGGTAAAGCATTCATAGCATGAACAAATATCCTAACATAACTCTTAAGCGACTCACCTCTTCACTGGTAAAGATCCATGATTGAATCCCGCTCATGCTTGATCTCTTTGTTGCCAACAAACCTCTCCCTGAACGTCTTCTATAACTCGGTAAAGTCGTAGATGGATTCTTTCAACAAGCTTCTGAACCAATCCATTTTGCTGTCTTTGAGGGTCATTGACAATGCTCGACACAACATTGTGTCGTCGGGGTTGAACGCCATCATCATGTTTCTGAATCTCTCCAAATGCCTTTCTGGGTCTCCTGATCCATCATACGCTTCCATTCTGAAAGGATCAAACTTCTTCGGGAGCTGGGCTTTGAGAATCTTCTCGAAAAATGGTGATTCCTTAAGTATGTAGGCTGACAGTCTCCGACAGACCTGGTTGTAGCGGAGATCTTCATTTTTCCAAGCTCGCTTGGTTGACGTTTGTTTTGCCTCTTCTCGCGGACCTTTTCTACCGTTCTTGTCTTCACTCTCGCCCTCACCTTCCTGCTTATCATCTCGCTTGGATGGCCGATCTGTTCTATTAACTTTACTTGACTCCGCGCCGGACGGTTTATGAACCTTGCTCATTCCGTTTATCTTAGCAGTGAGGGCATGGATAACATCATTCATTCCTGCCATAGTCGCGTGCATGGCTTGTTCCCTTGTATCTCGCTCGAACGCTATTTTCAGTTTCTCTTCCTGGAGATTCTGGATTCTCTGCTCTAGTTAGAGGACCGCCGAATCAGCTGCTGGGATGGCTTTCATGGTTTCATGAGCCCCTGCAACATCAGCCGGTTGATGCAGTTGCACTTCTACCCGGGGAACAGTGGTGGGCTGGATCGATGGAACCTCCGTCATGACCGGGCCTAGGGGTGCCATGGGATTACTCCTTTGAGAAGCTATAGGGCCGGAATATAGGATGCATTGCCCAGTTGGTTGATTCGTCGCTCCTCTCTTGTGCATCGTTGCTTCACTTGGTTCCTGGTTGTCTCTCTTGATTCCTGACCTTGTAACTACCATGGTGGATGATTAATAATTTCCCACAGACGACGCAATTTTTTTTATGGGAATAACAAGTTTTACCACAGTTAAGTCTTTAGGTTTTTAGCCAGGAAAGAGATAAGGAAAAAACAATCATCTTATTTATCGATAGGTTCTCCCTATTTATAATGCTGTGAGTTAGTGGGAAGTTACACATGTTTACTCTTAATGCTCCACTAATTCACCAGCGTCACTATTCCTGTAATTTCGGAACAACTACTTAAAACGATTTGACTTAAGAGTCAAAACGTGCATTATACAATAAATAAGGAAACACCTTGTTTGATCTGTACTTTAAGTCGAGATGGGCCATTCCTTAAGCGCGATCAGATCTGTTCTGGTATGAAAAGCTCGAGCTCACTGATTAAGTGATCAACTTATCTTCTTTGAGTTCGCACTCAGTCCTGATCTGTTCATCGCGTCCCTAATCTGGTCGATCAACTCGTAGCTCCCAATATTGTCGAACTCGTTCTCTTTATCTCTTTGAGATCAACGGCATTACAGAGCTCATCCTCTTTCCCATTGCTTGTCTTAACCCAAGCTCGCGGTCTATCCTTCCTGCTCATGCTCGTACTCACTCGGGGAAATCCTCCCTTATCATGATGCATTACCACCATAAAAATATATCGTATCTTTTTTAAAAATTCTTACTTCCCAAGGGTCATGTCCATAATTACTTATCCTAAAATGGTTGCATTTACACCTATGAAACCTGTCATAACTCTTTAAATTTGGATCAACACTATTGTTTTTTCTCATTTTTTGTATGTATGTATGATATTTTTCGAGCTGCCAATGTTGATTATTGCCATCTTAATCTCTATATCGGCCAACTCTACTATTATCAATACTGTATCACTATGGAGAGATGCTTCTTCCCTCAAATCATTATTTATAAAGGATAGGCCGGGTATGAATTTCGTAAAAGTGTGTGAATGTTCGTCATATATATACTATTTTAATTTTTTTGGTGTACTTTTTCATTTTCATTGATCTTTTTGTAATTCTATAGTATGGGTATCCTCCAACAATCATTCCGATTGTTTGTCTGTTTGGATCTGGGTCAATGTAATATTCATTCTCTTTTGGCTCGGCCACCGTGATGGTATTTTTATCTAGTACTCGTTGAGGTTCGGCTGAGGCTTGTTTTGTGTCATCACCGAACTTTATCATAGTTCCTCATTTGTTTTTTTAATATTATGAATTCCTTAAACTTTCCATCATCTATTAAGACTTGGAATTTTCCTAAAAAACCCAATAATCTTTAGTAAAATAACATATGTCACCATGAAACTTACAATATTTGTTTTTATCTTTGTTCTCCTTTGGTCAAAACAGTTTTCCAAGTCGATCGTACTTGATAGTATCATTTGTTTTTTTATAAATTACAGCCATTGACTACTAATTCTGTGAATAGTCCTATTAGTGGCTGATATGTTTATATGATGCTTCCAGCATTGTAGTAGTTTTTTTATTTTCTTTTTTGTGATTGGTTTGATCTGATTTAGTGGAAGCTAAAGTGTCATTGCTCTTTGGCTTTTCATCTATTTTTCTTATATGCACCACTGTACATGTTTTGCTTGCTAAAGCACATCTGGTTGGATTATGTGTCTTCTATTTTATTTTCTCTGATCACCTCATCCACTTTGATGAATTGTTCTATAAGATTTTTTTTCGAACTCGTTTTCTAATTGTTGCTACGACCAATAGATCGTGGTTGTCTTGTTATTTTGATTTTATTTCAACAAATCATTTAGTGTGTTCTCTTAGGATCTTATTAGCTCATTGTTTGCAATGGACTATATAGTCACCATCTCCATTGATTTATATTTGAACTCATAAAATGATTTCTGAAGGTTTTCCGAAGCATATTATAGTTTTTTATGTATCCTCTCAGGAGATTATTGAACCATTGCATGCTTCATGTTTAGGGTCATGGAAAATTCTCGAAATTTTATCCTATCGCAGCTCTATACTGCAACATTTCATTGTTGAATTATTGGATGTGGTGCTTTGAATCTATTTTGTCATCGTATTTTTTTATTTTGTGGTTCTCATAGAACGTTAGCATGATGTGAAACAATATTTTATGGGCTAGTGGGGACTCTTCATCTAGATGATTTTTTTCACGATCATAATAGTCGTTGACACCGTCCATGAACGGCTACGCATGTTGGAAACCCATCTTTTTTTATTTTTTCAACCTTCAGATTTGTTGTATATTTTGATTTGTTTGTGTGATAAGTTGAGTCTGGGTGTATGTACCCCGATTGATAATGTGGGATGACATGCGTCCATTTATGTATCTCATGTTGCTGCTTCCTTTGGGCAAGGTTTTGTGGATATCCCAATGGGACTTCTTTTATGTTTCAGGGCATACCTGGTAGATAATGTTTGCTTAGATGATAGGTTGTAATGTATTCATGATATGGAAGATAGTCTGGTGGGGGCATAAAGATAGGACGAGGCGCGATGTATCCATAGATTGTCCCCACAATTAGTATTACTATGGTATTCTTAACTTGTTGAATTATTGGGTCCTCTTCTTTTCCACCATATGTTTCTATGTTCTTCTCTCTTCGGTGATAATTAGATGTTGGAGGTTTCCTCTTTTCATATCTATGCGGTGTTTTCATCTTCTTTGATTCATTTAATTAGATCTTGAATCAGAGCTTTTATTTTCTCCATTGCGTGCTTCTTTATCGATATTTTTTTCTTTTCCTATTTTTTTTCCAGTTTGTCATGCAATATTCTCAATGTAGCAACATTTTCTTATTCATCATCCACTATGTTCACTACATGGTTGATAGATGGTCTGAAGTAACAATCGTTTCTGCAATAATAAAATATTTTTAACATGTTCATTCCTTTACTGTTGAGCCAAACAATTGATCTCAGTCATATGTATTGGAAGGTCCTTTTCCCTCAGCCACTTGGGTTTTCAATTGTCCATTTGAATGTTCCATGAATCTTATCATCCACATATAGATAATTTTTTTATTATAATTCAACATCTATTTCGTTTTGATTTTTAAATTGTTATGATCTTAACGGGGACATAATTCATCATTTCTCACGGGCAACGCCAATTGATATTGATAATTTTGGGTCGATAGGCTTAGCGAAAGTGTTAAACGGGCTTGGAGTTTAGTGAATAACTTCAATGATGGGGAGGATTGCAGTAAGTAAAGAGCACAAGTAATAAATAAATATATCTTAGTTTTCTTGATGATTGTTACACATTTATTTATAGGTCATGTGTTACAGTAAATATCTTGTGGGATATTAATGAATAATGACTTATATTTTTCCAACTACTAAGATTTGCAGTTGAGTGTATCTTTGACTAATTCACAATCGATATTTATATATTTGGATGAGCTGATTAGTCTATAACTTCGGGCCGAACTAATTACATATTTACCAATATAAATTTATATATATAATTAAAATAAGTATGTTAAAAAATAAAAATAAAAAAGATCAATATATTTAAATAAAATTATGTAATAAATTTTAAACATTTTTAAATTTAAAAAATAATAAATATCAATAAGAGAAAAAACCAGTCCAATACAATATTCAACAATATATATATATATATATATATATATATATATATATATATATATATATATATATTATCTATGTCCGTTTTTAAGATATATATAATTTCTGTAAATACAAAATAAATTAAAAAATAACTATAGAAGATAATTATTTGACTTTTTTATAATCATTATAATTTCTTTTTTTCATAGCTGCATAATTTTTTTAGCACGCATTCGAATATATCTTATTTCAAATTTGTCGAATCAAATTGACGCCGTCTATAAAATCAATTTGGTATCCTGATTTTTTTCCTCTCAAACTCGCAAACAAAAAATAAAAATGAACAAAAAAATTTATAGAAAAATAAAAAAAATAAAAAGTCACATACATATGCATTTCCATAAATGAAAATCCAATGATAAGATCCGATCATAGTAGTCGGTCGGTAAAAATTCACACTAAAATTTTGAGTTGTATTTGTTTGAAAAAATTATTAATATTAAAAATTAAAATATCCTTTTGATTTGATTTGAAATTCCTTTTTGATCATAGTAGTCGTCGGTAAAAATTCACATTAAAATATTCTTTTTTATTTTATGAATTCCATTATCCTTTTGAAATTTTGTTTTGATTTGAAATTTTTAAAGAGAAATAAATAGTAAAACATAAATATGAGTAAATACAAGACTAAAAACCATGATTAGTCATCATAATTGATGACGTGTATTATGAAATTTATTCATGTTACATTTGTATCAAAATGGTTTTTTGTTCTTTTTTTGCATATGTGGTCACATGTGGTGACCAAAGATGCAAAATAAATCCCAAAAAATGACCACGAATGCAACAAAAATAACCATTTTGTGCTTAATATTAAGCTTGTTCACTACCCAAATGCATTACAATATTAAAAAAAGAGTATGTTAGATCCGAAATAAAGCATAATATTTAAATATAATCATATAGATTGGTCACTTCGTGTTTGCCAATAAGTGGCTTATGATTTTTATTCTTTTGATATCTTTTGATATCTTTTGTAACGAGATATAATTAATAATTCTTAATCTACCACTTTTACGGTACGCAATTTGATATAACAAGGATGTACTGGTGCATAGTAAGTGTCATTCACATAGAAAGTTATACAAAAAACAATTCCAACGTAAACATCAAATTAACATTATAAATTAATTTTAACAATATTTACATGGATAAGATGGTTGTTATTAACAAAACTCAACCTGATTTCCTTCTTATGAGAAATCAAAGAATGTGGCATAATATTATTCGACCCCGACTACGCTACAAAATGGACGATGCATTTAAATTTTGATGTGATCATGACTCAAAATTAAAATTACCATCTAGTTCGTTATACCAGTTATATTTTTAAAGTATTTTATAATTTTAGCAATATTTACTAACTCATCTATGCCAATAAATATTTGCATGCAAACAATAGATAAATCCATAAACTCATTGTAAAGGGTCAATCATCTTTTATCAATCTTATTGACCGTACAAGGAAACACAAATTGACCGATACCCGCAATGTATGTCGGGTTTTACATCATTAATCATAGTTATAAAAAGCATATAGTAGATAAAAAATTATCATATGTAACATTTTGGATCATGAAATATTATTTAAGAACCAATATTAACACTACGGCTAATCGTTCCACTTGATAGTGACAACATCGTAAGAGTTATAACTATTGAAGGTTTATCATGTAGACATATATGCTCATTTGCTTATGTTGGTATTTCAAAATGAAGAGACATAATTTTGCTCTCTCTCAACATTTGACTGACGAAGTTTTTCTCCATTTCAACAAGATAACCGATAAAGTTTTGAAAATATTACCTAGCAAATGCGCACTCCTTTTTCTAGATCTAGCACGTGATCATAATATAATTTTTCTCGTTTCATAGACGAAGCGATTGGAAATTTACGCTTGACCGGTTGCCAACCATGGTGTATATTTTTTCTCTAGTTTATCTAAAAGGAAAGTTGTTTATGGATAAACTATTTTATAAAATTTATTCTAAATATGTTTTATGTATCCTTTGTCATTGGACTCCATGAAAATGTGAACAAGTTTATCCTATGTCGTCGTTAGATATGTACGAACCATTATATGTAACATCTTCCAATGATCGTCCAAAGATTCTAAAGATGTCTCTATATATTTTGTTAATAATTTTTAGATCTCATGCGAATAGGTTATACCATGTGTAGTTCGTATAACATAAGTACAATTTGTATCCACAAATGTAAGTTTTTCGAACTTTTGAATTCCTCAAAGAACAGCTAAAGCGAGATGTTACCTCTTAGATTATCGAACAACTTGTGTCTAATTTATGTTGTGTTATACATTGACTATTTTGAAATAATCCATGAATTACTTCATGTTGTATTTCAATCAAACAATGCACCATATCCCAAAATAATTCAATGTTAAGCTACTCTTACTAATAAAACGATTAAGGTTAGAATGAGCGATCTCCATATAGTTAATGGTCATGTTTTTGAAATGCATGAACTTGCTACTTTTTCACGTGACAAACTTAATGATGTAAGAAATTAACCATGATTTTTTGGTGTATTTGATTCGTTGATGATACTCCGTGAACTCATGAAGCATATGGTTGTTATTGAACGCATATTCAGTCTCCGAGTATAGTATCTAATTTTAGAAATTTAAAAAACCATCAATATTTTATAACCTTCATGTATTTCTTCGTATCTGCAAATACTTTCATGTTAATATGTCATTGGTATATCATGTGCATTGTATTTGAGAACATTTCTTTGAAAGAAATTTACATATGCTAAGTCTTTATTGGTTAAAACGAAAGACAATCTTCAATGAAGTTAGCTAACATTAATGATGGCAAACACTCTAATATTCACTCGTAATTATTAAACTTCTTGATGTAGCCCAGAAAGTCCAAACAAAAGCCTTGTTTATTTTATTTTATTTTATTCAAATATCTTATGTATTTAAATCAAATATAAATATATTAAGATTTTATTTTATTTTAAAATATTTATTTTATTTCCTTGTATTATAATTTAGGGTTTTGAGAAGCTATTATATAAAGCCTCATATACCTTTAGTTATTTGAATTTTTTGGAATAATATATTTTTATCTCTGAAAATTTCAATCTTTGTTACCCTTAGATTAGGGTTTCATCATGTTACCCTTGAATTAGGGTTTCATCTATCGTTGATTCTTCTTCTATTTCCGCTGCGTTATCAGTTTGGTATCAGAGCCTCAGTTCCTGCTATGGGGAAGCATGTTTCTAAAGCCTGACTATTCTGATTCAAGGTTTAAAGAAGAGAACAACACACATGGTCATGAAGATCGGGAAGATCGTTTAAGTATGAGGGGGCATACCAAACGTTTCAATGACGATCGTATTGACCGGTTACTGAAGGAGTTTAAATTGGCTACCAATCGTCGAATCAAGGTAAAAATTGCTTATCGAGATGCTGTCTCATGCTATGAAAAAGTTTTCAAAACCATTTTTTTTCCATCAACTGGACATGGGGATGTTGTCTTCAGGCTATGAAAAGGTTTTCGAAATTAGTTTTTTTCATCAACCAGATGGCTTCAATGTGACTTCGAATAAGGAACACTCGAGAAGAATTTATCTTATTCCGATAAGGTCAACAATTATAATTCCCAATGTAACGATTGAATAAAATAAAATAAATAATTTGGGTTCTTGATGGTGATGGTGCGGTGAATTCGAGGACGAATTCTTGTCAACCAGGAGAGGATGATGTAGCCTAGAAAGTCCAAACAAAAGCCTTGTTTATTTTATTTTATTTTATTCAAATATCTTATGTATTTAAATCAAATATAATTATATTAAGATTTTATTTTATTTTATTTTAAAAAATTTATTTTATTTCCTTGTATTATAATTTAGGGTTTTGAGAAGCTATTATATAAAGCCTCATATACCTTTAGTTATTTGAAGTTTTTGGAATAATATATTTTTATCTCTGAAAATTTTAATCTTTGTTACCCTTAGATTAGGGTTTCATCATGTTACCCTTGAATTAGGGTTTCATCTATCGTTACTTCTTCTTCTATTTCCGCTGCGTCATCACTTCTCTCATAAGATAAAGAAAAATCCTATATCTAAATTCAAACCGATAAAGGTTGCTTCAACAACCTCAAACAACAGCATCCCGTACCTTATTACCTTGTAGGTGTTATAATTCATTACCACATTTAGAAATGTGCATAACAAATCCACACTAACCAGATATGCAAAGAAAATATTAGTAATGGTATCACTTTTATCTTTATTCAAAATAATTTAATCTTTTGAGTTTACTTTACACGTATTACAACTGCGACGGGAACGCATATGTCGAAATTTTGTTGTTTTTATCGAGCGTTGTATACAATGCAAATGAACGGAATATTCTAAGGGTTTAATTTTTTGACTCCGCTCAAAATTTCTCGATGAAAAGCTCCCATGTAGGAAGAATTATGTAAAAATTCCAATTTTTCTTCAAATAAGTGTTCAAAGTACGAATGACCTTGTAAGTGTTCCACAACATTATGGTTGTGAACCGGACAACTGATCTCTAAAGAATATTCGTCAAGAGTTACAATGTTCTATTTAACTAGAAAGAACATCCGCATTTCTTTTGTATGGTACTTCATCTAATATCATTTGGGTCTACCAAACTATTATACCATATGGATCTCCCGCATTCAAACATTACTATATGATTCTTTATGTTTTTTTTTTCGCATTATCGTGATGCTTTAATATAATAATTAATATATTATCGTTCTCGGTATTCGTAACACACTCACACAATTTTTGGTGTGTATAATAATTCTTTCTGATAAACAAATCACTAAAATTGATATCGCAATCTTCTATCACTCCATTGGTATCATAGACAGAAGACTAAAAGAAACAAAAACATAAATCGTAATACCACCATCAAACGATATTGAACATTGACGGTGCTATAAAACATTGATACTACCTTATCGTATAAGTGTTATAATGCAATGAAAGTGTCAATCTTTATTAACACCGACAACATCAGTCTATTAAGATACCGCTGTAGTATTCGATGTATCAACCGTCGGCACTAGGAGTGCTTTATTATAATTTGGCCAAAAGTTTGATGTTAATTGGATTGAAAAAAAGTTTAAACACTTAGATTTAAGTAAAATTGTGTTGGGCTATTGCATTTATTTTTTTTAGCACTTCCATCATTTATAAATTTAAATAACCAAAGCAAGAGGTATTTTGTTATAGGTTTAAACTATTTTTTTTAAGACTAAGTTTTAGATTTAACAAAATCAAGTTTCAAACGGAAAATATCTAGGCAGAGGATTGTTTGCTAAAAGTTTATTTGAATTTGAATTTTGTATAATCCGGCCTGTATTGTCTAGCTGGATTCAAACTGAACTTGACAGAAATGGCAGAACCGGGTCCGGTGATATCGAGAACACGCATAAGTGCTTATATGAATAATGCTATAAACCTTAGTCCCACAACTTTGTATATGGCCTTAAAAAAGAATAATATCGACAGTAATAAGTAATAACACTATAGCACGTGAACAAGATCAGTCTCTAATAACACTATAGCACGTGAACAAGATCAGTCTCTTGTTGTGGTAGAATCCGAAAAGGATTTCTTGTCTCAAGAACAAATGTCCTGTTCCGCTGAGTTATGTCTAGTGTCTTTGTACCATGGGGGCATGGCATGGCATGGGCAGCACAGATATTCTAATTTGATATGGTGTAATATCTTGTCAAATTTCTGGACATAGCTATCCATGTTCATTTTAAAATAAAATTTTGGGATACTTATTATATTTGTTTATACAGTAGAAGTTGGGTTTTCACCGATGGAACTGCTTAGATTATAAGTAAAAGTGGTTTCTATAGGTTGCCTGACTGAACCTTTTATATATTACGAAAATAATGCGTTTCAATTATGGATATCGCATATTCCGCTTCCGTATATGAGTAAGAACAACTGAATTCGACACTAGAATGATATTGTCCGCTTTGACGTTTGAAGGATTTCACGGGTTTGTTTTTTTTATTCACTTCCAAAATGTCTGATATTAGTTAAGATATGTCCTTACTTATACACCGTTGATCCTTCCCATGTTTAACCAATGTGGGATGTGAGAATTCGGTCGCCACCTTAACAAATCATCCTCTCGAACAAAGTATCACTTCAGCCTCCTCTCAAGTGACTTCCATCCGTCCACTCTAATCAGGTTGGGGCTACCTCACCATAAAGGCACTACGGATGTTAATGCTCACCATCTCTTAGACCACACTGTCTTGTTCCTTAGCGTCACTCCTCACTCCAATCAAGTATCACCGCTTGATAGGTCATGGACACTCTGAACTATGATCTCTAGAATAGATCACCTTGAGGACGACATCTGGCTATGTTTGACTTCCGAGAATTTCACCACCATCACGATTTTGGAGAATTTCACCACCATCGCGTTCCGTCTGGGCTTGACGCTCTGATACCACGTGATGGGAATATGGGTACCGCAAATTACGTCTCCGTATATAAGTAAGAACAACAGATCTCCACACTAGTATGATATTGTCCGCTATAGACCCGAAGGTCCGCACAGCTTTGCTTTTGGTCCACTTCCAAAAGGCCTCTTACTAGTTAAGATATGTCCTTACTTATATACTACTCATGTTTCCCATGTTTAACCGATGTGGTATGTGGGACTTTGGTCGCCACCCTAATAAATCCTCATCTCGAACAAAGTACCACTTTAGCCTCATCTCAATTGACTTTCACCCACACAGTCTAATCAGGTTGGCAGTATACCTGATATCTAGAGACACTACGGATGTTACTGCTCACCTCCTATTAGACCACCATTGTCTTGTTCCTTAACGCCACTCCAATCAAGCCACACTACTTGATGAGCCACGGGCACTCCGAACTAGGATCTCTAGAGCATATCACATTGAGCATGGCTACTGGTTTATCATGTTCGATCTCCGAGAATTTCACCACCATCGCGTTCCGTCTGGGCTTGGAGCTCTGATACAATTTTCTAGGAATATGGGTATCGCATATTCCGTTTCCGTATATAAGTAAGAACAACCGATCTCGACACTAGTATGATATTGTCCGCTTTGGCGCCTAAAGGGCCTCACGGGTTTGTTTTTTGGTCCACTTCCAAAAGGCCTCATACGAGTTAAGATATGTTCTTACTTATATAACGTTGATCCTTCCCATGTTTAACCAATGTGGGATGTGAGACTTCGGTCACCACCCTAACAAATCCTCCTCTCGAACAAAGTATCACTTCAATCTCCTCTCAAGTGACTTCCATCCGTCCACTCTAATCAGGTTGGGGCTACCTGACCATAGAGGCATTACAAATATTACTGCTCACCACCTCTTAGACCATAATGTCTTGTTCCTTAGCGTGACTCCCCACTTCAATCAAGTACCACTGCTTGATGAGTCATAGACACTCCGAACTAGGATCTCTAGAACAGATCACCTTGAGGACGACATCTGGCTATGTTCGACTTTCGAGAATTTCACCACCATCGCGTTCTGTCTGGGCTTGGCGCTCTGATACCACGTGATGGGAATATGGGTACTGCATATTCCGTCTCCGTATATAAGTAAGAACAAAAGATCTCCATACTAGTATGATATTGTCCGCTTTGGACCCGAAGATCCGCACAACTTTGCTTTTGGTCCACTTCCAAAAGGCCTCTTACTAGTTAAGATATGTCCTTACTTATATACTACTCATGTTTCCCCATGTTTAACCGATGTGGTATGTGGGACTTTGGTTGCCACCCTAATAAATCCTCATCTCGAACAAAGTACCACTTTAGCCTCATCTCAATTGACTTTCACCCACCCACTCTAATCAGGTTGGCAGTATACCTGATATCTAGAGACACTACGGATGTTACTGCTCACCTCCTATTAGAGCACCATTGTCTTGTTCCTTAACGCCACTCCAATCAAGCCACACTACTTGATGAGCCACGGGCACTCCGAACTAGGATCTCTAGAGCATATCACATTGAGCATGGCTACTGGTTTATCATGTTCGACCTCCGAGAATTTCACCACCATCGCGTTCCGTCTGGGTTTGGCGCTCTGATACCATTTTCTAGGAATATGGGTATCGCATATTCCGCTTCCATATATATAAGTAAGAACAACCGATCTTGACACTAGTATGATATTGTCCGCTTTGGCGCCTAAAGGGCCTCACGGGTTTATTTTTTGGTCCACTTCCAAAAGGCCTCATACGAGTTAAGATATCTTCTTACTTATATAACGTTGATCATTCCCATATTTAATGTTTAACCAGTGTGGGATATGAGACTTTAGTCGCCACCCTAACATGCTCCACTCAAAATCTGCTCCAAATGTATATAGTAGATGAATTGTACATTAGATGAATAACCCAATTGGTAACCTTCCATCTATTTTTATTTATACAAACTTAAGGTTCTTTCATCTGTTTTCTTTTTATGCAGATTTAAAACTGGAAACAGTTATTATTTCCATAAAATATGTTATTTTCTTTTTATAAAGATCTGTCCCAAATTTTAAAAAGCTTTAGCTTTCGGTATATTTAGAGTGAAATTATTATCTTTGAAATTGAAAAAAAAACTTCTCTATGTTTTATAAACGACCTTTTTATTCAATATAGATTTGGAAGAAAATTTGAGAGAATAAATGATAGAAGACATAAATGTATATGAGCAATTAATCTCCTTTTGAAATCTGAACAAAAAATCTAAAAACGTCATTTAATTTAGGATGCCCATTTTTTTCCTTGAACATTAGAATAAGTTTTTTATTATATAAAAATGAATTTTACTATATAACCTTTAAATAAATATCTAATTTATATTTTATTGCCTTTTGCCTATTTTATCACCACGTAAAAATTGCCATGAATAACGTGTGATATTTGCAAAATTTGAGATTTATCCTTTTAGATTAATCTTTTCTATTTAATATCGGTATTTTGATTTTTGAATGAGTTTAGATTTACTTCGAAAATTAAGATAGCAATCCACGATGAAAGCTTTTTGGATTGAAGCGTAATTGTTTTAATCTAAAATTATATTATAAACATAATAAAATTGATATCCACAATCTAACGTGCCGATGAATGAGAGGATACAAATTTAAAATATGCAGTTGTGGGTATTAACTGCATTTTTCAAAAATTGTTGTTGTTTTTTAGATGGAATTTTTAAAAAAAATACATTTTTTAGAAAAAAAGATGTTGTGGATATTAAAATCCAGCTCCATATCAACGATTTTGAGAGAAAAGTCAAGTGAATTACGAGACGGGTGTTGGAATCAACTAGCGATTTAAAAAATGTGTAGTTGACCCCAAGACGGGGTCTCAGAATCAACTAACAATTTTGAAAGAAAAGTCCAGTTGATTCCTAGACGGGGTCTCAAAATCAACTAACAATTTTGAAAGAAAAGTCCAGTTGATTCCTAGACGGGGTCTCGAAATCAACTGGCAATTTTGAAAGAAAAGTGCAGTTGATTCTAAAATTGTCAGTTGATTCCAAGATGGGGTCTCAGAATCAACTGGTGATGTTGTAAAAAGAATGCAATTGATGTCGAGACGGAGTCTCGAAATCAACTGTCATTTTTTAAAAAAAGTATAAGGAGAGTAGTTTACACTTTCGGCGCAAGAGTTCTAGTTGTCAGTGTTTTTACCATGAAACAAAAATATGTTTGTACATTTGTTGGTTTCATATGTAGACTATTGTACTACATATCAGCATTCGATTGAACAATTAATAGCATTTTTAAATATCAGAAGTGTTCTTTCAAAAAATTTAGCTTTATAGTGTATCTCATCCATTCATTTGATCATGGTGACAAACTTCAAACGGTTGTTTTAACAAATTCGCACTTTTTTAAATCTTATGAAAAAATAACTCGAATGCACTATTTGATAGCATTTGGTAAACTAGTAAGTATTTTGTTTATTTCTCTGTCATATTTGTATGATCTAGTAAGTTTTTATTTATATGGAGAAAGGAGTTCGTTTGAGAGAGAAAAAAGAATACAGAAAGAAAGAGTATGGAGAGAGAAATGTTTCTTTCCTAACAATAATAAAGAAATATGCGTAAATTAGATTAAAATGAATTTTTCTAATTGAGGAAATTGAATATGAAAATAAATCACGAACATGAAAGAAATAACAAAAATAATGGAGAAAATAACTTTATCTTTTAAATTGTATGTGGTTATTGGTGTTTTGTGTGCGTTTGTTTGTGCATTTTCGCCATGTTTCACAGTTTTTAAGGATTCATTCGTATTTAACTAAGACGATTGAAAATGATTAATTAAAAATAGAAGTAAAGTGAAAACTAGATTAACTCATAAAAATCAGATGATTTTTTATCAAGACAATTTATTAGTAATCATTCATCAAATTTATTTATCGATAATCATTTAAAATTTGATAATTTACGGATAACTACATGATTTTTATTAGTATGGACAAATAATCATTATATAGTCTGAAATATTCGTAATTGTTTTTTTTTCTCTTGTTTTTTTTTATATTTTTTAAATGTCATATATTCCAAACAATTAGATAAAAAAATATATGAAAATACGATTGGTTTTGTATTTTTTAAGATAAGCAAACTAAATTCATTATATATATATATATATATACATACATACATACATACATACAAGGTGAGGTTAATGTCACCCAAACGCATCTATTTTCGTCCAATTTTAAGTTCACGCAAAACTGGTACAAGCTTGCACATTTTTTGATCAAAATAGCCATATTTAAGGTATTGTTTTCTCATAAACTCTATCCACCTAAACTTTTGTTTGAAGAACAAAAAACAACACTCTTGTATACTTTATCTTTATAATTTTTATATATTTTGTAGCTAGATTTTTAGGTTGTTTTTAGGTAAGTTTTTGTTGATTTGGATTGGTTGATGTGTGAATTTGATGGATTAGATTTAGGATTTCAAATTTAAGGTCGAATTTAGGGGTTTGGGTAGGTTAAGGAAGGGGTTCTGCTGGTTTTTTTCCATTTTCCTTGCCGGAATCGGATGGAAAATAGTCAGCAGCGATGGTGCGCAAGGCCCGCACCATCGGTGTTTTGCACTATAGGTGCACAACACTTAGCACCTATAGTGTTGGCCATTACGCACGATCGGGGTTGCTTAATTAGCACCTATGGTGTTGGTGCTTTTGTTTTTAAAAAAACTACAAATTTTTTTTATAATAATTCATCCCAAAAAATTACCGATAATTTTTTATTTTTCGAAATATTAACCTAGTTTATTTAGTAAGTAGTATTTTTTTTAAGAAAAAGTTGGAATAAATTAGAAGAACAAGTTTGAATGTTGATGAAAAAAGATTTATATGTTGAAGAACTACTACCCAACTTGTACGAACAACGTAAATGGTAAGAAAAACAAGTTTAACCTAGTAATTGAAAGTGTTTTTACGGGTGGGGTTAGTAAATTAGGTTGATTATGACATTGGATGAAAATATGATACACTTAGTGGTTTTATCATTAATGGCAGTTTTATAATTAAATCAAACTTTGGGTAAATTTGGTATCAAAAAAAGTTAAAGCATGGTCAAATGCGTTTTGGGTGGGGATAGATTCATTTTGGGTGATTTGAGCATGGAATTGATTGTGAAAAACAACTATTGTTTAGTTGCAGAATTAAATGTAATTTGGTTAGGAAAAAACAACAGTTATTTATTAGAGGAATTACGTGTTGTTTGGTTAGAAAAAAATATTTTTTGTTTAGTTGTTAAAATACTTGCAAATGTGTTACAGAATTGAGAAAAAAATGGTTACATAATTTGGACTTTGGTAGCTAAATAAGTATGATTGTATGAAAAAAATAAAATACAAACTTGTTATTTGTGAAAATAAGTGTTAATTGAGTGTGAAACAACTTTTTGTAGTTGTGAAAATATATGTATTTTTATGATGGAAAACTTGTTTTTTTTTATAAAAAATGGAGTTGTGGAATTATGTATAATTTTGTTGCAAAATTAGTCTCGAAAAAGACAAGTGTTGTTCAGTTACGGAATTACGTGTAATGTGGTTACGAAAAATAATTGTTGTTTAGTTGTGGAATTAGTAAGAAATTTGTTGAAAATCTGGCATTGAAAAAAAATATCCAAACATATCACTAATAAATTCATTTTGTTCGTCTTTAAAAAATATAAATATATGTGTTTTGATTTTTTTAAGTTAGTGATGACGCGGCGGAAATAGAAGAAGAAGCAACGATAGATGAAACCCTAATTCAAGGGTAACGTGATGAAACCCTAATCTAAGGGTAACAAAGATTGAAATTTTCACAGATAAAAAATATATTATTCCAAAAACTTAAAATAATTTAAAGCATACGAGGCTTCATATGAGAGCTTCTCAAAACCCTAAATTCGAATACAAGGAAATAAAATAAATATTCTAAAATAAAATAAAATAAAATCTTAATATAATTAGATTTGATTTGAATAATATAAGATATTTGAATAAAATAAAATAAAATAATAAAGGTTTGTATGTCCTCGAATTCATAGCACCATCACCATCAACAACCAAAATTATTTTATTTTATTTTTTTCAATTGTTACATTGGGAATTCTAATTGTTGACCTTATCGGAATAAGATAAATTTTTCTTGAGTGTTCCTTATTCGAAGTCACATTGAAGTCATCCAGTTGATGAAAAAGAATTGGTTTCTAAAACTTTTTCATAGCCTGAAGACAATATCTCCATGTCCAGTTGATAAAAAATGGTTTTGAAAACCTCTTCATAGCCTGAGACAACATCTCAATAAGCAATTTTTACCTTGATTCGAAGATTGGTAGCCAATTTAAATTCCTTCAGTAACCGGTCAATACGATCGTCATTGAAACGGTTTGTATGCCCCTCATACTCAAACGATCTTCCCGGTCTTCATGACTATGTGTGTTGTTCTCTTCTTTAAACCTTGAATCAGAACAGTCAAGCTTTAGAAACATGCTTCCCCATAGCGGGAACTAAGGGCTCTGATACCAAACTGATGACGCGGCAGAAATAGAAGAAGAAGCAACGATAGATGAAACCTTGATTCAATGGTAACATGATGAAACCCTAATCTAAAGGCAACAAAGATTGAGATTTTCAGAGATAAAAATATATTATTCCAAAAACTTAAAATAATTTAAGGCATATGAGGCTTTATATAAGAGCTTCTCAAAACCCTAAATTAGAATACAAGGAAATAAAATAAATATTCTAAAATAAAATAAAATCGAATATTAATATAATTAGATTTGATTTGAATAATATAAAATATTTGAATAAAATAGAATAAAATAATAAAGGTTTGTGCTTGGACTTTCCGGCTACATCAGTTAGGGTTTGAAAGATATAGAGTTTAAAATGTTAAAATTAACAATGGTCGAAGGTTGTACATGTTTGTGTGTACCAGAGGTATTTTTGGAATAACTTATGTTGTAGGCAGTTTTTGGTAAACTTTAAAGTCCGGGTAGTTATCGATAATTTACTATTTTTATTATAATAATGAGGTTTTAAAAGAATAGTAAAACATAAAGACAGATCGAGAAGGTGGTTATTTATTTCATGAACTTCTATGTAATATTAAAAAGTTTACTTTAGTGGTAAGAATGCTTAGTTAGAAGAGATATTGAGTTCGAGTACTACTAACAATGTATAGATTTTGGCTCTTTTTTTTCCATGAAAACCTTACCCTCCGCACCTATTCTCAAATAAAAAATTCTCACTTTACCTTCACTGCAAATTCTCACCATATTATATTGAAATCATGAGCTTTTGGTATTACACACAATCATTTTTATTATTTTTAAGACTTTAGACTGATAAAATGAATTCACATTGAGAAATTTAGATGGTTTTTTTGCTTTGAGATTCTCGTAATACTAATTTATTTTATTTATTGTATTTAAGTTTTTTATTGTTAAATGGTATGTAATATAGCTAAGTTTCTCTCAGTAATTTAACCAAGATAAAATATATTATTCTTCTAAAAATAATTTTTTGATGGATGAAGATAGTCAACTATAGACCTAGGCTTTGTACTCTGATATTGATGAACATGATAATGATAAATCTCAATGTCTCATGACATATATACTTTTTTAAATTTGATTAAAAATCTGATTATTATCCAAAGCACTGATGTTAAAAATCTGATTATGTGATCACCTTCTTTGTATTATCTCAAATCAAATGGGTCGGTCTAATGAAATATGTGTCTTTCATATGATTTTCCTAGGGTTACTTGAGATGCGACTTGTTACATAATGTTATTAGTTAGACATGATCACATATACCAACGTAACGTATCAACTTTTAGTAAATATAAGCGATTTAAAGTCCAAATAATGTATTATTAGCCATGTAACTATAAAACTAAGAATTTTAGCATCCAAAAGTTTTTGAAAGCACATCAAATAATATATATTCATAATGAAATTTTTTAACTTGTGATGGAATTTAAGTGGTATGGTTCAAATAGTGTAAAAATGTAACACAAAACTTATATATTTAATGTATGCGTATAACTCAATTTTGGGGTTGAACTTAGCATATCAGTTTTCTTTATTTGGCCATTTATTTAGTTGTGTACTATTTCAGGTAGGCTTGGAAACTTTATTTAGCTTATTTGGAGTAAAAAAACAACTACCAAATGGAGTGAGAATATAAAGTTGAGGTTGAGTGATATTTTTTCCATTAGTTGTATGTTTTTAATTCCTGAATTAACTTATAGATTATCTTTTGTGAATATCTTAATGATACAGATTATTCTAGGAAAATTGAGACTTATATTGAGTTTGTCAAGATTGACGATATTTTTTCTAATTTGAAGGATATTTAATATCCATGTAGAATTCACGTTGATAAAAAAATATAATGCTTTTGAAGCTAGTTTTGTCATTACCGGTGACCACTCAAGTGTTGAACCAATATTTTATGGTATGAAGTAAGTGCATAATGAGTTAAGAAACCAAATATTTAATCAATGTCGTAATTATTTCTCAATAACAATTGTGGAGAAATAAGTGTTTACTATAATTGATGGTCTAGATATTATCAAACACTTTCAAGCCATAAAATAGATTTTCATTTTGAGTTGTAGTTTAAACATCCATATATATATATATATATATATATATATATATATATATATTTTTTATAAACTTCAAAAAACAATTCTTAAATTAAGCCCATATAAATCACTCATTCGAAATTATTCAATATCTTATTTGTTTTTTCATAAAGGACTTTTATTGAAATGATAAAAAATACAGGGACTTGATACCAATATTACAAAAATTCAAAAGAGAAAGCGGGAGAAACTTCTTCTTCTTCCCTAAGAATTAGGGCAAAAACCCTAGATCCCCAATCTCAAATACCCAAGGTTTATACTTTCTAGAAAGGCTATAGCCTTCAATTTCGAAGGCAGATTTATGTCTGTAAAATCAAAGTCCAATCGGAGATTCAAAGCCTCCTTGGCAACCCAATCGGCAGCAAGATTTTGCTCCCGAAAAATGTGCTTGAACACCATTTGAGGCCTGATTAGATTTCTGCAGCAACTCAACAAAGGAGAGAGATACCATGGAGCAGAACCATAGACCAGAAAATTCACCAAAACCAGCGAATCCATCTCAACATCGACTTGAACCAGCCCCATTCTGTTGCACAAAACCAACCCATCAAGCAGAGCACGGCATTCCGCAATCAGTGCCGAACCTTTACCGTAAAGTTTAGCAGCACCAGCAACAATGTGCCCCATGCTATCTCTGATAACAACACCACCAGCTGATTCATTCTTTAAGGTACAAGCACCATCGACATTCAATTTATATCTACCATGCTTTGGATTTTTCCAACGCAAAAACAGTGGCCTGATTGTAGTCTTAACATGATTAACACAACCCATATCAAGAGCCTCTCTACTGTAAGAACCCCAATGCTTTTTTGTCAAGATATTCGCTTGATCCAAACCATTCAGAATGTAGATCACATGCTTGATAATCATCAATGAATTAGAAGGATCACTGTTATGTTTTTTCTTGTTTCTGCTTGACCAAACACACCAAACTATTATTGCAGGAAGAATAGAGTAAATATCAAAAACTTTCTTACCAGCCCAGTACCATTTCATCACAATATGAGCCAGAGTCGTATGCGATTGGACTTGCACCTTGAAGATGTGACTGAAATGAAGCCAGACGCCCCAGGCTTCAGAGCACTGCACCATAACGTGGTTAGTATTTTCAACACTATTACTACAATGAATGCACTTTGAAGCCAGATGAATTTTCTTTCTTTGCATAGCATCATCAGTAGGAACCCAACCATGCAGAGCTCTCCATAATAGAAAAGAGCATTTCTTTGGAGAAACACCATTCCAAGTTTTAGAATAGATAGCAGAAACACTACCCTTAGTTCTAATGTGATTCAGAGTCTCTTTGGCACTAAATTTCCCATCTTTAGATAGAGACCACATAATAGCATCTTTCCTATTAGTCAACCTAACTTGCATTATCTTGTTGATCTCAGAAGACGTGACAATAGCTCTAAGCTTGTCTAACTCCCAATTGCCATTAAGCCAGTAATCCTTTACCAAACTATTAACAGAACCCCACATCAATCTTCTTTCTTCATTGTTTCCAACTTTGATAAAAGAATTCTGAGTACACCACCTATCATACCAAAAGCTAATCTTCCCCTGACCATGAACCCAAAAAATAAAATCTTCAGCCATCTCTCTAGCATTAATGATCCTACTCCAAGATCTAGACTTTCTACTAGGAGAAATAGCCAAAGTTGGATGAATCTCATCATAACAGTAAACAGACAATATGTAGTTGGCCCATAATGAATCCTGCTTTCTGAAAACATACCACAACTTCATTGAATACATTTGCTGCATATTTTTAAGACTGTTTAAATTGAGCCCCCCTTCAATGAAAGGCTTGTAGAGTTTCCCCCAACTGGCCCAACTAACAGCTCTCTTATCCTCTTTTGAACCCCACAGGAACTTGTTGAAAAGTATCTCCAATCTGTTAATAATGCTGATAGGTAACATGGTGTGCTGCAGATGATAAGTGGGAAAAGCAGTGAGGATAACCTGGATCAAGAGCAACCGGCCAGCAAAGGACAGATGAAGCTTGTCCCAGTCCATTATTCTTATCCTGACTTTGTATATCAAGTCCTCAAAATAAGAAATTCTTGATTTAATTGAAATGATGGAACCAAGATACTTAAAAGGCAAAATTGAATGCTTAATACTCCAAATGTCTTCTATAATTGAAATTTGATGCTGATTCATCTTGTTAGACACAATCAACTTTGACTTTGAAGTATTTATTACCTGACCCGAAACCCTCTGGTAATGATCAACAACATCCTTGATAGCCTTCATAGTATCAATATTTCCATTGCCAAATATCATAAAATCATCTGCAAAAGCTAAGCAGGCCACATTCATTCTACTCCTAGTCTTATACCTGAACAATGGGTTACTATCTCAAAGAATTTTAATACTTCTTAACAAGTATTCCTCAGCAAGAATAAACAGACTTGGGGATAAGGGATCCCCTTGTCTAAGGCCTTGAGAATTAGCAAAATACCCATTTAACTCCCCATTAACCAAAACTGAAGAATGAACATTAGTAATACAACTCTTGATCAAAGTAGAAACAGCAGAGCTAAAGCCAAAGAGCTTCAAAATATCAAACAGAAACTTGTGACTAAGCTTATCAAAAGCCTTAGTCATATCAGTTTTGACAATAACATTACCCATACTTCTATTACCATTGATATCAAAGCACATTTCCTGAGCAAGCAATATAGAATCCTGAATACATCTATCCTTAACGAACCCACCTTGTTCTTTAGAAATGAGCTTAGGCAGAATTCTAGCTAATCTGTTATTGATAATCTTCCCCACAATCCTAGAGAATAACGTAGTTAAACTTATAGGACGAAAATCAGTCCACTTACTTGGATTATCCAGCTTAGGAATAAGGCAAATTGTAGTTGCTTTCACACCTTTAGGAAGATTAAAACCATTAAAGAAGCCCTTGATAGCAGCACACAGATCATCCCCAATAACCTTCCAACACTTTTTATAAAATTCCCCGTTGAATCCATCAGGACCAGCAGCAGAATCAGAATTCAAGGACCTAATAATCTCAAAAATTTCATCAGTATCAGGAGTACAAGAAATAGCAGAATTCTCTTCCTCAGTAACTAACAAAGGAATCACCTCCATTGAAATAGGATCAGAGCTCAACCCTACAGAAGGAGCAAGAAGAGATTTATAAAACTCAACAACAGAACTACCTATATCTTCTTTTGAAGAAAGCCAACCATTATTACTCTTGATCCTATCAATTCTGTTTCTCCTGATTCTCTTCTTCACAAATCCATGATAGGCAGCTGTATTCCTATCAGAGTCCTTCAACCAGGAGACATGGGCCTTCTGTCTCCAATACATTTCCTCTCTATCAAGAAGGATCAAATGATTAAGCCTGACCTCCTCCAAAGCTTTTCTATTCACATCAGAAGAATCACTCTGAAAATTAGCCTCCTTGTCAATGATAGTAGCTTCTGAATGCTTAATAGCATCAAAAACATTCCCAAAAACACCTCTATTCCAGACCTTCAAAGCACATTTTAGCCTTTGCTGCTTAAGCCAAAAAACCATAACTGGATTCCTCACACCCTCATCAATAGAAACAGACCAACTATCACTAACCATTTTCATAAAGCCTGAATGAGTAATCCACATATTAAGAAACTTGAACGAAGACTTAGAAATTTGACTACTTGATGCAATCTTAATAACTAAAGGACAATGATCAGAGCAGCATCTAGCCAAATGTGAAACAGTAGTGTAGTCGAAGAACTCAAGCCAAGCAGAAGTATACAGAACACGATCCAACCTTCTCCAATTACGACCGTTAGACCAAGTAAAAGGACAACCCGTAAACCCACCATCAATCAAACCACAGTCCATGATCAGGTTGTTAAATTCATCCATCCCCCTTTGGTTAGTAGTAATACAAGCCAACTGCTCATGAAGACTAGAAATTATATTGAAATCACCAAACAATATCCACTTATGAGAACCAGCATCCAGACCCTTTAGTAAATCCCAAAGCTCAACTCTTTTATCTCTTCTACACTTAGCATAAATCACAGATACATAAAACCAATTATTCATAGAAGAGTGACACACCTTAAGATGAAGAAGCTGTTCAAAATCAAGAACGATCTCCATCTTATAATCCTGATGCCAAAACACCCAGATCTTATTGTTCATATTACACATAAACCCCTTCAACTTCAACTTCATAGAGACCTTACTCATAGCATCAGCCTTTACCAAAGGCTCCTGGATTGCAACAAAGCTAGCATTTTCAGAACTGACCAAAGACTTAAGCCTTTGCAACGTTTCCTTACTTGCTAAACCTCTTGCATTCCAGTTAATCATAGTTATAGGCATTAATCAGGAGCAGGCTTATGGGCTCTTTTGAGCTTCATCAATTTAGAAGAAACTGGACCCTTAGAGGACCAAATGTTAGTAACCTTTTTAGACTTCTGAGACTCATGCTTTTTATTCTTGCCTTTTTCATACTTGTCTTTAACTGGAGAACATCCATATATTTTTACTATGTAATACTCTAATATTTATTTTTTTATTGAGTTTTTCTATGATATTTTCTATATACTCTGAATTTTAATCATAAATCTGTCCCTGCTCAAAGAGTAAAGAATTGTTTGTTAAAGTTAATTATATGATTAAAAGTAAAATATTGCTAATAGTTTAATATAATTATTTATGTATAATTAATTATGAATCATATTAGGATCTTTATTCTTTATGTAAATATGTATACATAATATAATAAAAAACTGAATAAAAAAATTATAATATTTTGATTTACAATTTGGTGTCATAACCAATTTTTTAGTCTCCCGTTATGACAATCAATTTTTTCTGACAAAAGAATAAAATAAAAGAAAAAGATGGATCAATAATTCAATAAAATGATAGTGAGCATGTTTCTCATCTCTTCGTGAAAATAAGTGTATTATTTCTATTTTTTTGCAAATTTATGCCCAGTTTCATGTGTGGTAATTCTGATATAGAGGAAAAAAGAAGAAGAAAGTCTTACTCGAAATGAGTTAAAATTCATATCTTATCGAGTAAGACTATTTTTTATATATGATTCCATCTTTATAAAGAAAAAGAATTACTAAACTGAACAATGTGATATAAACATAATATTTGACAACATCGATGTATAATATAAAGTGAGTACAGTGGCAACAATCTTAACTCAAATGGGAGATAATAACACATAATATGAATAAATAAATAAATATGAAATATTTATCAACAACTAAAACACTATAAATTTATATGGAAGTTCTTCAAAGGTTCTTCATAAAATATAGGTCCTTAAGTGCATCATTGATGGATATCTTTGTGACAGTATCCCCACGTAAATATTTCGATAGTAGACCATCCTTCTCAAATCAAGCTCCTGGAAATGACTACCAATTCAAATTTTGATAAATTATTTGATTTTGGTCAAGATCTGAATCTTGCTCATCTTTTAAATAAAGCCATGTGATTTAACATATGTGCAAAAATACAACAACCTACACCATCTCTATTGATATGTGGTTATTTGTCTGGAATTTTGCAAATATGTTATAGGCTGAATACATTTTGTGATTTATAAAGTTTGTGAACCCTTGATCGTCTCAGATTATCTAATTACTACATGTATGGAGAAATGTAAATATAAAATATGAGACTTATAGTTTTGCATATTCAAGCCCTTACCATTGGAGTTGTGAAATGGTTGTCTTCGATTGATCGAGATAATGATAATGATCTTCCCATAACTTTCTAGCTTTAACACTAGACCATTATTGAAGATAAAATAACAATGTCCTTAATAAAATTCATGGAGAAGAAGAACCATATTGAAGAAAGTGAAGAGAGAGAAGAGAGTTATAGAATTATTCAAATGATAAATTTATGACGTATGTTTAGTATAGTATCAATTACGGTTGATATATGTGAAGTTAGTTATTGAAATTTATAAAGAAAGAGTTTGATTCTAAAGAGAGAAAGTAAAAGTAACTAAGTAATAATAGGTTTAGAGGAAATGTTGTCTTTTGTATTAATAGCCTCAGCCTATATTTATAGGCAATGAAACTTGGTATAACATAATTAATTACAAAAGTGAGTTAATTTCACTTTAGTCCCATCTTTACAAATAGTCTAAAATTTGTCCTATATCTTTACAATTGATCATATAATACTTCAATTCATTGCATTTAAGCCTTCAACATTTTATATCCTTACCAAGAGTCATATTGTTTCTTTATATATATATCACTCGATTTAACCCTTTATATTCAATATGCCCAACTTTTTTTTATTCTTCACTTAATTACACTACAAGTTTCACTATCTTCTATATTTCGATATTCTAGCCGCTGTAGGGGATCATAACCATTATTAGTATTTATGGCCCAATACTTAAGTACTGGACTAATGGGTCATCCCTCAAGATCATATTTAGCCCAACTCGTATTTACACTTAAATACTACCACAAGACCAACAGTAATATAATAATTGTTATTGTTATTATTTGTAAGTCTAATTATAGATACCGATGATATCAATTAATTGAACTTGTAACAATATCCCACTTGGATCATTTATCTATATTAAATTATATCCATCCGAATTATGCATTATGCAATGCTATTATTTATTGATAATGTCTAAATGTCTATTCATGTCAGCCGATAATCAACAATGAAGCTAAAAGGTTTCACCATATCTTATTGTATGCGTATTGGTTATACAATAAGTTCATTGTTGACTACCATCTTAATGAGCCTGGCTTATCATGAAGTGTACATGAAAGTATGACACAACTATGTAATAATCGTATGTTAAATTTCAACTGGTAATTTCTTACGGAATTGAGATCTCTTAATTTAAGAAACGAGAGCAAAAGACTGAAAATCGAATAATTGTATTATTAATAACTGAAGTATATACATACAATAATAATACAATCCGAAAAAATGAAAATAAAAACAACACTTTCACTGAATCTGAATATCTTTTGAGAATGCCCACATGAAATTTGTGTTCATGAAAGACTATGTGCATTGAAATTTTAGTAAGGGAAGTTGGAAAAAAGAAATATAAATATTTATTCTTAATTATTATCTCATTTTAATGAAAACAGTTTGCTTTATTTTACTTATTTACTTGATTATAATAAATTATATGTTTTTACTGTATTTGATTTTATTAAGTGTGCTGTAAATTTTATTCACATAAAATATGCAAGTATGAATCAAATTGTTTATTTAACATCCATTTAACATATAAAGTTATGAACTTAAATGATATTATTAATTGTCTGACTTTCTTTATGTTATCATGTGGTGTTGAATACTAAATTCTGAATGACATATGTCCCACTATGTAATGGTCCATCCATGTTATTAATGTATGCATTTTGTGATAAAGTGAAAAACTATTAAGAGTGATCTTGATAATCTTTTGCTCCCTAATACATATGACACTTGACCTATAAATTTTACAATTAATTATTCATGAGTAGAATTTTCTTGGTGGCATGCAACTAGTTACTCTAACTTATGGTAATTGAAATGACAAGTAGCTTTAAATCCAAATACACTCCCTCTAAATTTAATAATATACTAATTCCATCTCGATGCTTAAGGAGATTGATATAGTATGATGTAATTAATAAGAAACTTATACTGAAATATCATAAATGAATTTCATAATAGTTATAGACTCTTGAATCTTTAACATATGAATACGACTGTTACAAACTTGGTAATCTTCATATGGGTTGATTAAATTTTGCAACTTATAAATCTTAATTAATATATTTATTGATTTGTAAAATATATATCAATTTTTCTTAATGTTACCATTCAAAAATACTTGACCTTAATATTCATTTACCATAAGCTTAATTTCTGAAGTGTGCAAAATTTGCAACGATTATCTTAAAATAGTCCTATAAAAAAATCTAAAATAAAGGTTATCTTAAAATATCAATCTAATCAAATTGAATGAAACCTATTTAGTGTAAGATCTTCTAAATATTTTAACTGAATTATCTTAAATCAAATTTCATTCTTGTTACAATAGTCCAAAATTATAAATTATAAATCTGAATCTGATTATACGATAGCTTAAACTGAATTCTCCATTTACATCATAATATTTTATAGAAGTCTTTATAGGGTTACAATATATAAAATATGGATTTTTTGTTTCACTACAAAATATCTTAATGTTCATGTATAACATTTTATGAGGTCACAAGAGCTGAAACTGGATTGTTTTGTTGATCATAAAGAATCTTAATATTCTTATGGCACTCATTATTGCGTAATTTTTAAACGAGGTTGATTTTGTCGTTTATGAATAACTACAACTACTCAATATTAAGTGGGATTTTGAACATTTATTCCTAACAGGGGAATGACTAGATGATCAATATTGAATGATCAAGTATTTATCGTTTGAATCTAAACAAACAATTTATATTATTCCTCAAAATCAAGGTTGTTCACTGAATATCCCCCCCCCCAAATAATATATCCTCAAAAACACATTTGAAAATTATTGTATTGTTATCGAATGTAATGGATTCCAAATAGAGATAATTATTATTGTATCAGACTCTAGTTCCCGATACTAGGTCTGTAAGGCTTTGCTTGTACTAGACGTCCCTAAATGTACTATTTTATTAAATAGTGATTTCTCTATGTTTAAGGTATAATATACTAATTTTAATAATTTACTTCTTTTGAATTTGGTGAATAAGAACTATTGCACAACTTAACTGTATAAACCCAAAAATTAGATTATCATATTACCCACTAAATTGTGATACCACCCTTTAGTGGCAACTGCAAGAGACAAATATGACCATATGTTTGAACGTCTCAATAAACTTCATTTTGTTTAAATATATGCACAATAAAACTAAAGAAGATGTATAAACAAAATGTATACGTAAAAAATTAGTTACCAGTGAATATAAACATCTTCATGATAACTTTCTAATTATATTCAAAGAGTTTTATTGATATGTCCACACCCGATATTTTTTATTTGGCCTATATCCCTTTGATATATTCATAAAATATATGAATAATCTATTTACTCAAGAGGTTCATAAACATCTTATTAATAAATTTTTACATCTTATTTTGAGAGATAAAACCTTAATACTTATGATTAGAGACGTATAATTTATTTTCTTTTAAATTTTAATATTAGTCTTATTTGTAATGAAATCTTAATATATATATATATATATATATATATCAATTCCATATTCAACTTTGGAAAAACTGAAAATTGAAGCATCAGAAGAGAACTGAACTTTGACATTGAAACTTATGAAGTCTAAATGTTCTCTTTGTAATATCTGTCATAATATGTTTAAAAAATATCCCCTGAAGTATCAATATTTTATATGGTTGTAATTTAACCTCTTTATATGTTGAACTTATATACCTCGATTAACTTTTAGAGTAAAAAAAAGTAGTATAATAATATAGTTTGATAGATATCCTAATATTCTTACTAAACAAACGTACCATGATTCTTATCCTATATGAATAATTTAGAATCCAGTAGGTATAATAAAATATAAACACACAATATTGAATCATAATTAACGTGTGAATAACATATAAAAGCTTAATTTTATAAACTTTAAAGTTCTAATGGGGCATTCATATGTATTGCACTTGTCATAATCATTAGCGGAGACGGTTGGCATCAACATGCTAATAAGAGAGGAGTCACTCCCATCAATAATAAAATCATCAAAAGATCAATGAAAAACTCGAGGTATAAATTTTCCTTCTTAGCTATAATAACTTTATTCTTTGAATTGCCATCACGAACTGGGCGAAAGGGTTCGTAAACCTTTTCCCCAACAGATTTGTGAAACAGTTAGAGCAACTGACTTGTTCATCCCGACTATATATAGTGCCATAATATCCATCTATTCTCTTGATTCCAAATATTAAAACTTGAAAATATAAATAATCGGCTAAAATGGATTGAGAAGCGAATGGGAAGAAAATAGGCAAACTCATAAAAAGGGGAAAAAATATATAAATGAAGGGGTTAAGAGTTTAAAAGAAAAACTCTATAACAATACAAACAACACATCTAATTATTACAATTAATCAAAACAAACGGAGGATCATGATAAAAGAATATCAACGGTCTGCACAAACACTCATAAAGTAAGTAATTTTATTACACGCATCAATCTTTGTCAGCCAAATTGTTCTGAGATGAGTTGAACGTATAGAGATTAAAATTAATAGACATTAAATTTTACCTTTAAAACGACTAAGATAATATTAAAATAACATGAGAGAATCGATCAAACAAAAATTATTTCAAGTGTACTTGGGAATAAAAACAAGTGCTAGTAGTGCACAATGTATTTAATGCACAAACGTTCCTCAAAATTACAATTCCTCAAAATTAACAATAATTAATAAAAAAATCATAGAATTTAACTACAGTATTCAAGAAGAAATAAATGTACTAGTTACATATCAAAACAAAAATAAAGTAATAAATTATTTTTGGAAAAAAAAGAAAAAATCATATTTATTCTCTCACCATTCATTAAACTCTTGGGGGGCTACACGAAAACCTATGCGAATACACTTGACAAAAACCAAAAACTATAGAAACAAATGAATTGAAACAAATATAAATGAAGTAAAAAACAAATTTAAAGCAACAAATAAAATCTCTACAAAGGCAAGAGAACATTCAAAAAAAATATACGAATCATTAAAGCAACGTCAACAACAAGTCAAAGTTTTTAAAGAAATTACAAATCCAAATACCAAACTTCGGTCAAACAAGTAAAGTTATAAAAAAAATATAAATGATATTACGACGAAGAAAAAGGTGTTGCCGATAAACGATAGGTGTATCAGAAAAGACCGAAGAAAGCTTCAACCTATAATAAGAACACTTCCGGAAATACTTTGCTAATGTTCATTCGCTACTCTCACCAAGACGAGACGACTAATGATAAGGCTATAATTAGTCCAACCCAAACCAATCAGTTCATCAGCTTATCCAAACGTGTTAATATCTACATAAAATTAGTAAAAATAAACTCAACAGCATATCTAAGTAGTTGGAGAAATATCATCCATTATTCTCTAATATTATGGAGATATTTTGTTTTGCTCAAAATAATTAATCCATTTATGATGCCAAAGGAAAATATTACAATATGGAAAAATAGACCAAGTAGCAATTATTACATGAATTTGATTGAAAGGTATATTGCTAATAGGTTGATAATAACCTATTTGATGAGAAAACGGGACTAGATTTGCTTCCTCCAAAAGATTATATTATCAAGCATGCATGATCTTGAGTCCGATGCTATTACCATCCACTATTAAATTCTATTTCTATAGCCATTCATCCATGATCTTGAAGTGTTCCCTATAGTTAGTGCTATAGATTGTACCCGCAACATAAAAATATTCGGTTAGGTGTGACCCTGCCTTACCATTGTTAGTGATACAATAAAAAATGTATCCCTAGATAACCCAAATTGATTCTTTTAGGCAATATAATATCCCTTCAAGGGGATAGGGAATTAATTGAAGTGAATGCATATTTGGTTTTTGAATTGGGGACATATTTGGCCACCGAATGTACGACATGATTCTGCTGTCTATAAACATGTTTTATAACCATTTGGGATGTGATTAAGGTCTCGTTTAAGAAAATAACTACCAATTGTACCAAGGAGATTTATCAACACTAAGAATTTTAAATAATGCTAATGAATCAATCTCAATATCTAAACAATTAATATTATTTGAATTGAAAAATAATTAGACCTTCAAACAAAGCTCTTGATTCAATAACTAGGGGAGTATTTTTACCAAATATAGTGTCAATTGCATGTAAGAGGTCTCTTTTGTAATTTATAATGACAAATCCACCACTAGATTCACCATTAGTTAAACATGATACGTTATAATTTATCTTTATTCTATTATAGCTAGGAGGTTTCCATTTGATATAGGAAATATTGCAGGATACATGAGTATGGTGAAAGTAGCCAAGTGTGTTGGCTGGTTTCATATAACATGTCTAGTACTTTTATTTTAAAAGACCAACACAATCAAAATTTGTAACAATATGGATAATGCTGCTAATTATGATTTTGGGAGAATGTTTGGTATTGTTATGTTAAGAGTTGTTTTCGGCACCCAAATGGCCCATAAAATTATAGGAGGTAATATAAATCTTGTCTGAATGTGCTTTGTGGTTGACATGAACCAAATATTTATTATATGAGTGATATTCATATAATTATTAATGAGAATGCCAAATATGCCGACAAAGTAATGCCAAACTTTCTAGGCCACTTTGTAGTTGAAAAAGACATGGTTAACAGATTGTAAGTTGTCACAATGTTGGTATGTAGAAGCTAAACTAATGTTTCTCTTATGAATAATGGAGTCAACTGATATGAAACCATTATGAATCCTTTAAAGATTGAATACACACTTCTTTAGAGTGATTTTATTCCAAATATTTTTGTGTATCAAAGATTTAAGGTGCTTATGTCTGATTAGATTTCATGTGTTTTTGACAGAAATGTTGCCATCAGGTGATAAATTCCATAGAATAATATCATCTAAATTATTATCTAGATTAATCTAAAGAATTTTGTCTATATCAGATTTTAGAATATTGTCATTGAGTTTATTGATATTCCATGAGTTATTTTGCAAAAAATCAGAAACCTTTGTTTTGTTATACAAATAATTATCCTCATTAAGAGAAAATGTGATAAATGGATGGGAATTATTCCATTTGTCCAGATAGTATCTAAAAGATGTGATTTTTAGATAAGCCTCTTATTTTTAAAATTCTTATCCATACTTTAGAATGAGTTGTTTTGGCTTTAGTTTGAGGGGGTGAGAGTTGGGGCAATAGATAAGATACATAAAGATATACCAAAGAGACTTGTGTTCTCTAAAGTTCATCCAGAACTTATAGGAAAATGACATTTGAATATCTTTTAGGTTTCTCAAGTTAAGACCATTTTCTTCAAAAGGTTTGCAAATTTTAGATCATTTAGCCCATATAATAGTTTTTTATATTTCTTTACATCTCCATAAGAATTTTTTAATGAGATTGTTAATTCTAGATATGACAGATTTGGGTAAAATGTTGTTTTGCATGTGATAGATAGGAATATGGAGAAGAATAGATTGAAACAGTATTAATCTGCCTCTAAAAGAATATTTTTACTGTCCCAAGCAAGGATTTTATTCCTAATTCTAAACATTAAATCATCACAATGGAAAGACTGATTATTAGAAATAATAGAGATACCAAGATATTTAAATAAGAGGTTGCCATGCTTAAAGGCAGTTAAAGTTTCAATGACTTTAGATCTTATTCTGTCCATTTTGTTTGAGTCGATTAAAGTATTTTATTTATTTATTGATTTGTGATAATGCTCAAGAAAGTCACGGACTTTCCTGAAATTGTTAATGACATCATTCATAAAGATAATGATATCATCTGCAAAAGCAAGGCAAGAGATGATAATGTATCCTTTGGACTTGTATTGCAGATTATTATGGTTAAGGAACAAGTTTTTAATTCCTCTTAAGATGAATTCTTCAACAATGACGAATAAGTCGGGTGATAATGAATCATCCTTCATAACAACATTCGTGGAAGGAAAGTAGTCATATGAAATTCCATTAATAACGATGAAGTAGTTTATACATACTATGCTTATTTTGATTAAATGAATAATTTTTTTGTAGAATCCAAATGCTTTAAGGACATAGTATATGAAATTAAATAATATTTTGTCAAAAGATTTGGTGATATCAAGGTTTAGTATCATATTGTTTCCTCTGGTTTTAATGTTAAGATCATGGGTGATCAAGATGTTATCATGGATGTTTTTAGACTCCACAAAACCACCATGAACATCAGAAATGATCTTGGGAATAATCTTAGCTAACCTATTGTTGATAAGCTTGGACAGTCTTACGTTGAATATTGTACAGAGGCTTATGGGTCTGTAATCAAGCCAATATTTGGGAGAGTTATTTTTAGCAATAAGACATATTACGGTGGTATTGTACCATTGAAATATGCACATATAGCAACACAAAGGTCAATTTAAATGATAGACCAACAATTTCGAATCTGGATTTGAATCCATCAACTCCAAAGACATTATTAGAGTTTAAGGTTTTGATTGCGGTATAAATTCCGTCATTTAATGGAGCTGCGGTGAGGAAATTATTATCATAGTCATTAATAATATTATGAGCTGTATTTGCAATGTTGTCAAGATTAGGAAGATTGGTATTGTTGTTTAATATGAATTTGAAGTAATCCATATCAAACTTTCTAACTAAGAAAATGTTCTCATTTCAAGATCCATTGATAGATATACCATGGATACAATTCTTTTTTGTCTTTTTCACATAATTATGATAACATTTAGAGTTTTTATCTCTATCTCTGATCTAGAGAGTGACACTTTTTTGTTTCCAGGAAGATTCATTTACGACCAAGATTATTAAATGATTGGTTCTGGCCTTATTAAGATTATTTTGTTAGTTGAGTTATTGGATTCTTCAGTGGAGTATTCAACAAATTTGACTTCTTATTTAGCTTTAGAAAACTATACAAAATATTGTCAAATACTGTTTTGTTCTAGATTTTTAATCTTATTTTGAGTCTTCTTAGTTTGAACCAGAAAATAGATATGGGGTATTCTTTCCAATTTTGCTCAACAATGTTGAGGAATTAAGTATGGAAGCACCATATATTTTAGAATTCAAATGGGGCTTTAGGTTTATTGGATATGTAAGATAAGGATATACAGAGAGGTGAGTGATCTGAGCCATTTCTGGCTAGATAACTCACCTTTGTAATGTCAAAAGTGTCTCTTTAGGCAACATTGTATAATGCTCTGTTGAGACGTTTCCACTTATGGTTATTAGACCAAGTGAAGGGAGATCATGTGTAACCAGGCTCCTCAAGGTTACATATAATGATCATGTTATTGAAATCATCCATTCCTCTTAAGTTGAGGATGGATCAACAGATTTGCTTAGTGGCATTGGTAATTTTATTACTATCAACAGTGGTTGAATAGTAGAATAAATTTCTCCCAACTGACCACTTGGTCATTCTGCTTGACACATCAGCTTTCTGAAGAACACTCTTCAAAGGAAAATATGTTCGAACAACAATGTAATGAGTTTGGAAGTATGGTCTCATATTTCTTGCCACAATTACCAAGGCCAATGCTAGTTTTTCCAACTTCAAATATCTTCTTTCAACATCCAACAGACTTTTGCTAATGTAATACACTGGACGAGGGTAATTGTCCACCTCTCTTACTAGCACAAAACTTATTGTATACTCTGATACAACTAGATATACGTAGAGCTTTCCCCCCTGAACAGGTTTAAAGAGATTCTTGGATGAAGACAAATGCTTCTTAATTTCAAGAAATGCATGATCACACTGGAGAGACCAATTAAAGTCTTTGGTATTCCTTAATACCTGGAAAAATTGAGCACATTTATGTGATGATCTTGAAATGAACCTGTTCAAAATTTGGGTCAGTTCTAGCCAGATGGATCAACTTTGTAATATCAAAAGTGTTTATCCATGAAGCATTATATAATGTTATGGCGAGACTTTGTCACTTATGGTTATTAGACCAAGTTAAGGGGATCATGTGTAACCAAGGTCCTCAAGGTTACAGTCAATGATCATATTATTGAAATCACCCTTTCCTCTTAAGTTAAAAATGGAGCAGGAGACTTGCTCAGTAGCATAGGTAATTTTATTAAAGTATTCTACTATCAACCATGGTCGAATAATATAAGAAATGTCTCTTAAATTATCCCAAAAACAGTTATTTGGGATTTAATGCACTTGGCATAAATTATAGTAACTAGAACTTCAATATTTGTTGAAGTATAGTTAACTATCAAGTGTGGGAACTAGTCATTATCAGTGAGAAAATGAATTTCGGATTGATCTTTGCTGAAAACCCATATTTTTTTTATTAATGTTTGCACAGGCATAAGTGAAACCAATTTTCTTAGCAATCTTATCAAGATTTGAGATTGAAATCAGAGGCTCTTAAAGAGATATGAAGTCAATATGATTATATTTTATAATCAATTTAACTCTTCTAAGGATTCTTTTTATTGACAACCCCCTTATCATTCCAATTAAGGATGTCTAAAGTCATTTTTGAAGATGGATTAGATTTTCTTAATAATCCTTTAATATTATAAGTTTTTTTGTTTAAAGATCCTTTAATTGTTTTAGATTTAGGTTTTTTGGGGTTTTTAACTAAATTCGTGTTAACATCGATGGCAGTTACCATTTTCACATAAGGTGAAGAAGTTAAGGTGCCCGTTTTAAGTGGTTTAGATTCGTAATCCATGTTGACCAAGTTTTTATTGAATTAAAAGAATTTCCAAGCTCTATTGTATTAATGGATTCACTTATATTATTGTCTGTTATTATAGGATTTTGAGTGATAATGTTTTTTTCATTGTGGTTACTTCAAGAGTGTTTTCACTTTCTATATTGTTTTAAAAATGAATGTTGTTTTTGTTTAATAATTTGTTAGCCATTATTAACATCTGAAAAAGAAATTTCAGGTAAGATAGAATTATTATTAACAGATTCAATACTTTATTTGATGGTATTTTGATCATTTGTTATTAATGGGTTTTCAAGATTCATAATGACTGATGTAAATATTTTGGATCCACCTTTCTTGAGAGGCAATGTAGGGTGTGTTTGTCGAGTTATTGTTTTTACCAAATTTTATTTCAGTATTTTCATTGATTTTAAGATTTTTTTTGCAACTATTATATGACCTAAATGTCTACACTCTTAGCAATAGGCAGGGATATCACCTTATGTGATATCTTGCCAAAATTCATCATTTTCCCCAAAACTTACCCAAATATTTGGGGAAAGATGGCAGTTGCATCAATGACAAGCCAAGCTTTAACACAGTTAAAACTTGTTTGTTTTTTTATAAGGTACCCATGTTGCTAAAGGTAATCCAATTACCTTAGCAATATGGTGGATTCAGTCAGGATTGTAAACGTAATCGGAGATCATAGGTAGGGTGATCCAAACTAGAGTCACGGGAGACTCCAATTTATGGTTGAACTTAGGAGTCCATTTCAGGATTCTAGAGCTAAATTGTTCTAAACTCCAAACATTCTTTTTCTAGAATTTTTTGATGTCATTGATACTTCCAAGTTCAATGAAAATGTATCTATAATCATATATGGATATATTATAGATACCATTGAATTTAAAAGATCCTAAGAATGGTTTAAAATCATCTAATATGGTTTTCTGAAACTAGAAAATAAATTAGAAAATAAATATCTGATTTCTATAATTGTACTGCTTCATATGATCATTTCTCCTTGTATGTGACATTTGAGTGAGTGGAGCTCTGTCTGCATATGATCATTTCTCCTTGTATGTGACATTTGAGTGAGTGGAGCTCTGTCTGATGTTGCAGATTGCTTCTACGTACAATTTGGTATGGACTCCATCGGGTGTTGTTGGTTTGCTGTTGTAGAATCTTTAACTTTTTACCTTTCATGTTCAAATGTTGGATTGCTTATCATATTTTGGATTTTCGATTCTTCCCTCTTGTTGTTGTCTTTCTTGGGTAAAGGAGAAAAAATCTTCGTTTCTTGATTCAGGCTTCTTGTCACGAGAAGCCATATTGCCTATCTATGATCCATAAGGGGGGTTGCAGTCAAATGAGGGATTCAAATCAATCTCGATGTAAGATTGATTTAGCGAATCTTCCATATTTGGACCAGTAAAAACGACGACCATTTTCAACATGAATCTTCGTTTTCTTCAATTTGTTTTAGCTGCGAATCTTGTACAACATTTGATCTTCTATAAATGCTTTCTTTGGGCTTTAGATGTAGTCTAGTGACGATTTTTATCTTCGAGACGAAGAATCTTGAATGTTGAAGGCAATATAGTGACTTGATTTTAGGGAAGCAGGACTATGGTTTGTTAATCAAAGATTTTGGTTTCGAAAGAAAGAAATAGAGACCATCAACATTATGGATATTTGTTATAACACGACGTTTATATTAGGTCAAACATCCACCAATAATATTTTACTATGGGTATGGCTATATATACCCAATTCGGGTTTAAGTATACCCAAAAAATGCAGTTGACTTTTGTTTGACTTTTTTAGGACAAAAAAACCCTTGAACTTTCATTTAATATCCGAATTGCCACTAAGTAAAAAAAAACACTAAGTATATCCTATATACACCCAATTCACCAAACAATCTATTTGGTTATGTATACCCAAAAAAACACAACTCTCTACTAGATCAAACCCCATATTACTACAATTTTGTGAAATTTTTCAAATTGTTCTTGAACATTCAAAGTTGCCTCAAGAACATTCAAACTCTTTTTAATTTTTTTAAACTTCTTCTAATGAAAACACAAAATCAAAACTTGTTTTTTTTTAAAAAAAAATTAAAAATTTAATTACTAAAAAAATCATAATTTAAGGGTGTTTGGAAGCCATTTTCCGGCCGAAATACGGCCGGAAAATGGCCATTTACGAAGGCAGCGCGTACCGGTCGGTACAGGGGGGGCGTACCGACCGGTACACCCCCTCTGTACCTATGGTACACTCTGTACCATAGGTACAGAGGGGGTGTACCGGTCGGTACAGACCCTCTGTACCGATGGTACAGGGGGGGTGTACCAGCCGGTGCGTACCCCCTGTACCATCGGTACAGAGGGTCTGTACCGACCGGTACACCCCCTCTGTACCGATGGTACACTCTGTACCATCGGTACAGAGGGGGTGTACCGGTCGGTACGCCCCCCTGTACCGACCGGTACGCGCTGCCTTCGTAAATGGTCATTTTCCGGTCGAATTTCGGCCGGAAAATGGCCTCCAAACACCTTAAAATTCTGATTTTTTTGCCCAATTCAACCATAATCCTAAATTTTGATACTAAGACTAAGTTTTTATATTTTAGTTCGCCGGATTTTAGTTCGCCGGATTTTAGTTCGCCGGATAAATTAGAGAGAACTTGAAGGTTTTAGAGAGAAGTTAGAGAGTGTAAGAGAAAAAATGAGGTGGATAAGATTAGTAAAAAAAAAAAAACCTTATATACCTAGAAAAGGGTATTTTTGTCAAAATTTGGATATACTTAGATCACCTTTGGGTATACTCAAAATTGGGTATACTTAAACCCGAATTGGGTATATATAGCCGTACCCTTTTACTATTGTTTTTACTCTCTAATTACTATCGGTCATCTCTAATCTTATCCTTAATCCAACTCAAATTATATTTAATTTATCAAATCTAGCTATCCAATTTTATAAAAGAATGTTTTCAAAAAACCTGCAAATCCATTTTGCTTGATACTAAAAATTTATTATTATAGATATATACACTATATATAATTTTTAATGGTAGAATTGTTATTATATTTTAAAAATATACATTTAAATTATATGTTTTTTTTATCCCTAATATATATTATATAGCTAAGTTTTATGCGTAAATATTAAAATGGATGGTTTACAAAACTTGAATCTGGATTACATCGGTATCCACAATATTATTTTTGTGAATAATTTTAATATGTTAGTCCGATACTTCTTAATATAACTATTTATTAATTAGATTATTACCGACAGTCATGGTTAATCCAAGTGAAGAAACTTCATCTTATAGAGGACCCTAAATCCCACATTGTTAACAAGGAACATAAAAGAGTGTATATAAGTATGAGCTCATCTAAACTAGTAGGAGGCTTTTTGGGAGTACACCCAAAAGCAAATCGGACAATATTTAGTCCGTGAGGTCCGTCACACACTCACACACACCGAATTCTAACATGGTATTAGAGCCATATAAGACTTAACCGCCGAATTTCCAGCAAATTATTGGGATAAAATTTAAGGAAAACCCAAAGCACATTTTTAATCAAAACGGTGAAAATACTATTTTTACCTCAAAAAAACGATGACGGATCCTAAGCTTATCGGTTTGTACTGGATCAGACCGCTAAGCTTTCGGTTCTAATTTTTGAAACCGGACCGGACCGCTAAGCTTTCGGTTTGGTTCGGTTCGGTCCGGTTCGTTATCGGTCTGGTTCAGACCACTTAAAAAAATTAAATTCAATTAAAATTTAATTTTTATTTTTTTATTGAAATAAATGATATACAAACTAACGCTTATAAGTTAATTTTTTGATTTTGTTAAAAAATTGGTAATTAACTATTAATTTTGTTACTATAATGTATAAAAGAATAAACAATATAATAAATAATCGGTTCTTAACGGTTTTATTGGTCCGATTTCCTATCGGTTCTATCGGTTCGATTTCCTATCAGTTTTATCGGTTCGATTCCATATCGGTTCTATCGGTTTATCGGGTTTATCGGGTTTATCGGTTCCTAACCGGTTTTTTGTTTCGGTTCCTTATCGGTTTTCGATTTTTAAAATGGAATCGCGAAGCAAACCGTTAAAGTTCGGTCCGGTTTTCGGTCTGGTCCTTATCGGTTCGGTCCCGGTCCGGTTCTCGATTCTGGAGAACCGTTGACCGCCCTAATCATCACATGTTTGATTTGTAAGTTTCAACGACCTATTTCGTATAAAGTTTGGTAACGAACCAAGTATTGTCCAATCGAAAAGAAACCCACGAATTTTTGTTTAACCTAAAGTGAAGATATATGTGCAGCTTGAAAGCTTGTAGGGTAATTATAGCACTTCATATGGTTCACAATTGCGTTATACACCAAAGCCTAATTAACCTTATCACCACTAAACTCCAGTACTGTATGATATGCCACCATATATGAACAAGACATACACTACAATCCATCTATTCTTGTAACTATTTGCTTTCGTCTAAAACAAATAGAATAGGATGGGCATGATCTTACCTATTTGTTGTTTTCGAATATTTAAGTAGACCGAATCGAGTTAATATTTTGCAAGATCTCTCTCTCTCTATCTTTGGCTTCTGGTTTAGCTCTTTTTGATATCAAGAAACATGGTGTGCTTCTTAGCATAATTCTTGTGATTTTTTTCTCCTGTTTTTCTTATTTAAGATCTAGATATATACCACATTTGCATGGTTCAAATGGTTGAACAGGGGTTCCGAAAGGGGTAGTCGAGTTGGTTGAGTAAAAAATGTTTGTGACCAAAAATCATGAGTTCGGTTTCTCAACATACGCTTTTTTACTGAAGTTGTTATCTTGCGTGGTTTATCTTTGCGTCATGGTTTACCCTATGCGCACACCTAGAATAACATATTGGTCCAAAGTGGTATTTATAAAAAAGAAAAAGAAAACTATTTTTATTCAACTATGAGATTACTATGTTCAAATAATAATTGAATAAAGCCGCTTATCTCAGTTCTTCTTTTGAATTTTCTATAGAATAGTTCTTATTTTCGTAAACTAAACATAACTCTTGTTTCAATTTTGTTTAATAGGAGGAGAAGATGAGTTTGTTCGTTGCTGATGCTGTAGACTACAAGGATTCTCCTGCAGATAGATCCAAAACTGGTGGTTGGGTTTCTGCAGCACTAACCTTAGGTAAATATGAAAATAAATGAAATTGATCGGAATTAATCGGGTTTAATGTGTTGGGGAACCTAAGCTTAACACTTTTCCAAAAAGATATTTTGAGATAAAAAAGTTTTAAAAGACATTTAAAATTGTTTATTCCTTTCATATAATACAAATTAAGATTAACCAGCCAACAATATCAAAATATTGATAACATGGTAGAGATGGTTGTGTACTTTTTATACACTACAAATTAAAAATATCTAATCCATGTGATATATTATTTTAATATAATGAATCTAACGGTACCTATTAAGATAGGTATTATTAGGAATACTTCATTTTTTGAAAAATGTAAGTTGTTCTAGTAAAAAATATTTGTCCCAATTTATCAGACGTTTTTAAACTTTAAGGTGTCATTAATTGTTAGTTTACTATTATATCTTTCGATATTTAATTATTTATTTTATTGTGTTCCCTACGTGTATTAAATAAGAGTGTTATTTATGGAAAGTAGAAATACTTTTTATCATTTCAAAAACAATAATGAGCTTCCTTAGTTGATGTGTCAAGAGCTATAACGTCAAATAAAAAAGGACAGAGGGTGTATAATATTTTACCATATCATCCTATCAATGTCCTACCGACGTATGTTTTTTTTGGTAAGGCATAGATATTCAATATTAATCTTGCGGTAATACTGTACTGTAACGAATTTTGAAAAAAAACATATAATTTATAGTTATAATTATAAAAATATGTTGAAAACAATTTTAATATAGTAATCTTTTATATATAGGTTTGTATTAAAATAAATTTTATACACAAAGTTATGTTATTTCTCGTAACAATCGTTTGAAAAAATCAATTTTGCATCAACAAATTTTATATCAATTTAAAGTTTAATTTTGTACTGATTGCAAATGCATAAAATTAATTTCAGGTATGATAGAATATCTATGAGTCTAGTTTCTAATAAAAAAATTAGACAAAGTTATCATTTTTTTTAGGAATCGTTGAAGCGGTTAAAAACTTATTTTGCATCAACATATTTTAGATCAGATTAAGATGTAATTATACACTTATTTAGAATTTAATTCCATTAAAATAATAATAATTATAAACTACATGCTGACTCACTCTAACAAATCCATTAACGATCAATATTTTTAAATCATCTAACAATTAACATTTAGTTTAAGAAATTAATTTGAATAGCTTTTTAATATATTCAGTAAAAAGTAATTAACATATCATTTTAACATATTCACATTTCAAACTATATATATCACAGCTCTAACAATTATAGTAATATGTTTATCTTACTATATGCGATCGCGATCACGATCACGGTGTCAATATCTAAAATAAGCTTGTAGTCCATTTATGTCAAGGCAGTGGCATATATCACTACCTTACCTTGTGAGGGTAACCTGGATGTTTTCAGGGTTGAGTTGCTTAATATCAACTTTTTGACATGAAGATTGTTGGCATGCTATTATCTAATAATATATTATTGATGTAATAATTTAAAGGTCAGGTCTAGTGTTGTTATCGGGTCGGACCGATTTGGGTTTGAATTTGACCGAAACCGGTAAACTATCGGGTGGGTCGAATCCGGATCGAGACCGACTCGGTAAGCTATCGGGTGGATCGAGTCCAAATTGCTAAACGAAGGAAGTCAAATATTATGGACTGAGACCGGTTCATTAAGAGTTGAGTCGGTCTAGTCTAACTTTTAATGGACGGGCGGTTAGTTTATCATAAATATTTTAAGATTTTAGTTAAAAAAATATATATAGTAAGATATTTATATATATATATATATATATATATATATATATATATATATATATATATCTTATTTGGCTGGTTATCGGACGAATCGATCCAGAATTTTGACTCCAAACCCGCCTGATGGGTTTTATTGGTTCGGTCCTGAACGGGTTTAACGGGTTGACCAATAACAATAACAGCTTTAGTTAGATCAGAATGATATCCGTTTTTTTTAAAATGAGATCCCATTCTATAAAACTTAATTTTGTTTTAGAAATTTTATTCTAACAATAAGGGTTTATTTTAGCATAGCCCACGACTTAAATACATGTTTATTTTTTTTATAAAAAACAGTGCTAAATCTATTATGCAGGGATTGAATTTTGTGAGAGGCTCTCGACAATGGGAATTGCAGTTAACCTTGTGACATATCTCGAAGGAACAATGCATCTTGAAAGTGCAGCGTCGGCCAATATTGTGACCGATTTCATGGGCACCTCTTTTCTTCTGTGCCTACTTGGAGGGTTCCTCGCTGATTCCTATTTGGGCCGATATAAAACAATAGCCATTTTCGCTGCTATTCAGACACTTGTAGGTCATCTTATATCAAATTTAATAATATTGAATAATTGATTAGGCATGGCAATCTAGGTGCTGTCCAGCCCCACTCCGGTTCGATCCGATTCGGTCTGGTCGGGTTTTATCCAGCGCGAACATAAAACGGGTCGTATCCGGATTATGAAATTGTAACCCGCAACCGGATCGGGCCGGACTCGGGTTTCTATTTTTTTTATTCGATTCCGAAAATTATAAAAAATATATAAAAATTATTTTTTTTATAATAATAATAATAAATTAAAAAGTAAATTAATAAATTAAAAATAAATTAAAAAATATTTAAAATTTATGTTAAAATTAATGTCCGAGGATCGGACCGGATTGACCGACGGACATGAACGAACAGGCTCGGGTTTGAAAATACAACCTCTCTATTAATTTTTTTTATTTTTTTAAATTGATGCACTATCATGTTCGACAAAAATATTATCTATTTCTGTTGCAAATAATTAGTCACTCGAGCCTTCAAATGATAGTCGAGTTGGTTGAGTAAGACATATTTGTGATCAAATATCATGAGTTTGAGTCCTTCTACAAACGTTTTCTCGGTTGAACCTGACACATTATGTGATTTACCTTTATGTGATTTACCTTGAATCTGACATATTATGTGGTTTACCTTCTGACATTGATTTGTAGGCTAGTCAGACTAAAAATTTACCCTGTGCGAACTTATTACACTCTAAGTAGCTGTTACAGATTTCCTAAAAAAAATAATCGCTAGATTATCTATTTTCGACAAAAGATAATTATTTGATTATTAATTTTTAAAATTAGTATCCTAAAATAATCGTCAAAAATTCAAGGTTGGACTAATTTTATCTAGATCCTTAAAAAATTCAAACCATGGCGTTTTTCAGTCGAATGACTACAAAAGTGGATAGTGAAAGAGTAATGACTAAATATCTCCTTTTTCTTTATATATATTATGGCCATTGACAACCTAACATTGACTCAGGGAACTAGCATGCTAGCTATATCAACAAAGCTACCGCAACTCCGTCCGCCACCCTGCCACGCTATCGACTTCACCAAATGCGAAAAACCAAACGGAACTCAAATCGGAGTTCTATATCTCTCCTTGTATCTAATCGCATTAGGAACCGGTGGCTTAAAATCAAGCGTCTCCGGATTCGGAACGGACCAATTCGACGAAAAAGACGCAAAAGAAAAATCTCAAATGACATATTTTTTCAACAGATTTTTTTTCGTCATTAGCACCGGAACGTTAATGGCTGTTACCGTACTTGTTTATATTCAAGACAAAGTTGGTCGGAGTTGGGGTTACGGAATTTGTTCCATCTCGATGTTTCTTGCTATCTTGATTTTCTTGTCGGGAACTAGAGGATATCGGTATAAGAAATCATTGGGAAGTCCTATAGTTCATATATGTCAAGTTGTTGTTGCTGCTGTAAAGAAGAGAAATGTTCGAGTACCTGATAGTTCGATGTTGTACGAAGATTTATCCGAGGGTTCGAGGATTGGCCATACGAATCAGTTCAGGTATGCCGAGTCGTATAGTTCATATATGTCAAGTTATTTTTTTTGTCGTTGAAAATCAGCCACCCTTCGATAAGTGTATATTAGAACCTGAATTCGAGTATGCCGAAACTCGAGCTGATGTAGAGCCAAAAACCTACACAAACTCGAGCTTGTTATAAATTTCAAACCATCCATGAGAATCGCTAGTGTTGTCAACGGTTTCCGAGAACTGGACCGGAACCGAACCGATAAAAATTTGACTGAGAACCGGATCGAACTTTAACGATTCGGTTTGCAGTTCCATTTTAAAAACCGAAACTGATAAAGAACCGAAACAACAAAATTGGTTCGGAATCGATCCGATAAAATCGATAAACTGGTAGAATCGATTAGAAACCAAACCGATAAAATTGATACGGAACCGAACCGATAAAAGTGATAGGAAACCGAACCGATAAATTGATAAACAAATGGAACCAATAAGGAATTGAACCAATAAAACCGTCAGATTATTATTATCATTAATTACCCATTTTAAATTTAAAAAATCTAAGATTAATTTCTAAACTTCAATTTTTAATGTTATTTATTTTAAAAAGATTGAAAATTACATTATAATTTAATTTAACTTTTTTAAATGGATCGATAATGCATAGAATAGGACCGAACCGAAAAGGACCGGTCCGAACTCGGATCGAACCGAAAAGGTCCGAAATGGAAACGGGATCGATCCGAACTCGGACCGAACCGAATCCGGACCGAAACCTTAGCGATCCGATTTTAATCTAAAATATAGAACTAAAAGCTTAGCGGTCTCGTCCGATTAAATCAAAAACTTAGCGGTCTGATCCGGTCCGAACCGATAAACTTAGCGACCGGTCCGAACCGATAAACACCTCTAACAATAGACCGGGTTAACAAAACAATCCAAGTTTAAGACTTTAAGTAGAAGTTTGAGTTTAAAACTAACTCTTTCTCATTTCTGTTATTACATTGTAGTTTCTTAGACAAGGCCGCAATCCTGACAGGATCCGAATACATAAACAATAAACCAACGGTCGTAAATCCGTGGATACTCTGTCCGGTCACAAAAATTGAAGAGGTAAAAATGATTATTCGGTTACTTCCGATATGGGCAACAACTATCATATTCTGGACAACCTATGCGCAAATGATAACATTTTCGGTTGAACAAGCGTCAACCATGGATAGATTCGTCGGACACTTTGAAATTCCAGCTGGTTCGGTAACTGTGTTCTTCGTCGCGGCCATACTGATCAGTTTAGCTGTTTATGATGCCTTTGTTATGCCCTTTTGGAAAAAATGGAGAGGAAAACCGGGTAAGCTAATTATCAACGTATTTTTATAATAATTTTAATTTTTGTTGTTATTGTCTGGAATTGATGTTAAAACAGACATGACTTTTATGTCCAGATTCTGGAGTTTGGACCACAAGTGTAGTCGAATATAACTTGACTTTACGCCCGAATTCTGGATTTGGCCACACCAATGTCGTCGAATATGACTTGACTTCATGTCGAAATTATGGACTTGGCCACACAAGTCATAGTCCGATTTGAAATTTGGATTATACAAACCGGTCAAATTTGATATTAAACATAATTGATTTGTGTCGTCCAATATTTATATATTTTTTAAAATCTTATAAAAATTACAAAAAAAAAAAAAAAACCATACCGAATCCGATTGGCAATTTCAAACACGTCTATCCAAAATTCAGATCAGACAGACTTTAACTTACTATAAAGTCTGTCACCTGGATTCAGCGGTGACAAAACTTTGTCAGACCCGATACAAACAAGAAGTTTATGTCCGAAAGCTATGTTTGGATGGAAAAATAAAATGTCTTTGAAAGATTAGGGTATGATTTGGATTTGGCAATTCAAAACGAACCCCCCAGATTTAGACGTTGGAAAGTGTTCAATCCGGATTGGGACTGTCTGGGTTGGGTATGACTAAGAATAAATTTACTTTGAAAATTCAAAATCTATTTAAAATAATGTGTTTAATATCCGAAACTCGGATCTATCATACTACTTACTACAATGCTTAGTCCAATTTTGATATCCAAATCCGAATAGTATTAGTTACTAAACCCTACCTGGATCAAGGGTTTAAATCTCTAACAAGACTTTTAACACCTTTAACAAACTCATTGTAACAGGATTCTCTAACCTGCAAAGAATAGCACTAGGTCTGTTCTTGTCAGCACTCGGTATGACATCGGCCGCTATAGCAGAGAAGAAAAGACTATCAGTCGCCAAATCCTTCACAGCGGCAACTACACCTAAAACCCTACCAGTCTCAGTTTTCCTTCTAATCCCTCAATTCTTCTTAGTTGGTGCTGGAGAAGCGTTTATATACACAGGGCAACTGGATTTCTTCATAACTCGTTCACCTAAAGGTATGAAAACGATGAGTACCGGGTTGTTCCTCACAACTCTATCGTTAGGGTTTTTCTTAAGTAGCTTGTTGGTTTCGGTTGTGAAAACTTTTAGTGCAAGTAAGGGTAAGCAAGGTTGGGTTGGTGAGCATATCAACAAAGGGAGGCTTGATTATTTTTACGGACTTTTGGCTGCCTTAAGCTTTGCTAATTTTGGGTTCTTTATTCTTGCTGCTGTGTGGTATAATCGAAGAACAGCTAAGAATGTTGATGAGATGGAGGTTGAAATTCATCCCCCGGCGGTTGAAGAGAAATGTTAGGTTTGTTATGTTTGGATTGTCGGATACGAATTTGTTCTTTCACGTCTAGATATGTTTGTTAAAGCTTGTTTGATATTTTTCTCTCTGTTTTCTGAATTTTGTATACAAGGTTGTGCTATTTCTACGACTAATCCAGCTCTCTTTTTCATCCCTACGTAACATAACAATCTTGCTTCAACCAACAAAAATAGGGAAATTGGGTACAAGTCAAGCACTCTATCCGAATCCATTTGAAACTTAAAAAGTAGAAACCACTAAATGAAAATCAAACGTTGAATTCTGGATATGGACTGGATGTATCGGATACGTTTCACTAGCTATAAACATACTAACGAAAACTTTTTGAAATTCTACTACCAAACCCGACATGTGTCCGGGATAATGTACAACTGTCAACCACACCAAAAAGAGCAACCCGGAATAATGTGTATGACACGCAATAGATTATCAACTTTAGAAAAAGGAGAAAACTTGTTCTACAATCCCTCAATTGAATGACATATATAAAGAGGAAAAAGCATAACTCTGAACCAAATCTCTGTGGTTGAAACGAAAAACTAACTCTGGGGTTGAAAATCCAACCTAAAGACTTGTTTTCGACTTCTAAGCTTGGAAACCAAAACTAATAAATTTAAATGCTATCCAATTCAAAGATGAACGAACATCATATACAGCATTCACAAAGAGCAAAACTCAAAGGAATTGAATATATAAATAGATAAGACTAGAATTCGGTCAAGAGAACTATCTAGATTAACATTGAAAAACACAAAGTAAACAGCTCGAACTCGAGAAATCTGAGATTCTTACTCTACCAACATAAGAGTCTTAACCACAGCAAGTAACAGTAAAGATAACCAAATCCCTTTCGAAAGTATCACTAAAGAACATACCGATAAATAAGTAACAAAAGAAGAAACCGATACCTAAAGCCGATCCGATAGACGGACAAAAGCAATTACTTTTCTTCATCTGTATCATCTTCATCTTCCTCTTCTGCTCTTATCTCCATTGAAACAATACAATTAATTTGAAGATTCACTTCTCCTGCCACTTCCTTCTCCGTCTCTCTCTTCCAACAGCCTTCCTGCTTCCTCATCCGCCTCTGTAACCTTCTTCTGTGACTCCTTTGCCTTCATCGCCTGCAATTTCGAGTGATTGTAGTACCCTACTCCTAAAAACGCAAGTCCGTATCCAAACAGATTCACCGGTGTCACCGTATCCTTAATCACTGACCACGAGAAAGCAATCAACAACCAGTCCTTAACAACACCAGCCACATTCATGGTTAAGGCCGAGGTTTTTCCCACCAGCAAGAACACAGCCAGATTCAAAGCGAAAGCACACAACGAATTGGTACCGAAAATTACATAATCGAAGTGGAAGCTAGAACTCTCTCTCAAAATAGGCAATTCAACAATAATCCAGGGGATAGACAAGAATGCTAAGCAACAAGGAGCTACATAATACAACGAAGTAATAGGATTTAAAGTAATTCCTTTAGATGTCAGTAAGATTTGAATAAGTACCAATCGAGTTGCTTCAAAAGCTACGGCTCCAAGCTGCAGAAGTACTCCCCAAGTATCAAATCTAGCCTCACCGTAAGCCGCGACGGCGACACCGAACGAGATCGAGAGCATATTCATCATAGAATCAGTCTTAAACGTCTCTTTTTTCAACAAAACACCGATGGAGTAAACTGCGACCGGCATCAACGCCTTGAGCATCTGGATAAACGAGACGGAGAGGTAAATGTAGGCCGAATTGGAGAGCCAGAGCGAGAGCGAGTACAGAGCACCTATCGGAACAACCGATTTGAGGTACGTTTCGCGAGTCATCCCTACCGGCTCGACGAATTTGAAAACCTTGACGAGGAGGATGGCTAGGGTTGCGCAAAACGACATGTGAATCATCGTGAGTGAGATCGGGAACGGCCAGTTATACATCTTCTTGTCGAGAATGTATTTGTTGTAGACGATGACTGTGAAACTGAGGAAGATCCAGATCGCGACGTAGGTGTAGGAGAGGAGGATCTTCTTGATCACGCTCTCGCTTAACGCCCCACCCTTTCCCATCGTGTTAGGGAGACAGCGAAGAGACAATGTGACTGAAGCTCTTTGGCTATGGCGGAATCTTGAAGATGGTATAGGTGCGTAGGATAAGCAAGAAGGTCGAAGAAGAAAGGGTCAGCTATATAGAGAGAGTGACGATTTCGTTAAGAATTGGGGTTGTATTATACTATACCGCTTGAAGCAAGAGTTGAAAATTAAAAATAGCTCCTCTACTATTTACGTTTTATCAATATTTTCCTAATATTATTAATTTGTTCCGTAATTATTTTTCTAATGAATGATTTAACATAAATTTAGAAAATTTGAAAGTTTCCAATTGTATATGAGGCTTTGATAAGTAATTTGATACTATGACTTTAGTGACATCACTTTTTGGACTTTTAAAAGTCTGTTGATATCGACTTTAGTGACATCAGTTTTTGGACTTTTAAAAGTCCGTTTATACTTTCGACTTTAGTGACATCAGTTTTTGGACTTTTAAAAGTCCGTTGATACTTTCGACTTTAGTGACATCAGTTTTTAGACTTTCAAAAGTCCGTTGATACTTTTTGGATATCGAATTTGAATAAAATTAGTTTTTCTACTGGACAGAAACTTATATCACCAATGGTTCTTTGACTTTCACTTTAATTACATTTGAAGTTCGACTAAAAAACGATGGATCATGAATCATACAAATTTTATGTTAAATTTTATGTTAAGTATGATGTCACGTAAATTTTTTATGTTGACCAACAGATTATGTAGACCCTGATACGATGACCGTAAACATACTAACTCTGAAGTTCAAGCCAGTGTTGGACACATCGTCTGAAAAGCACAAAAAGTCGGTGTCCATAATAGGTTGTTGGGTAAGTCGAAAGAACTCTTCTAATAATCAGTTGCTTTGTCTTAGATTATTTAAACTCGATAGCCAAAAAGGACTCAACAAACTTTCAAAAAATCTAAAAACTATCGGTCACTAAAATCGATAGTCCAGAAACCAGCTACTCTTCAAAATCCTATACGATATAGTTATACGCTAATTTTAATTCAAAATAAAAAATATTAGCAAAATTTTAATTTTAAAATAAAAATATTAGCAAAAGTATTTTGTACTAAAAAAAATAAAAAAAAAATTAGGGAGTTGATAGGTAGTTAGTACGAAAAATCATATTATAATATTTCCTACAATATTTAAAAAGTGAATGCATATCGGAACCGCGTTGTATAACGTTGAAAGTCATGGAGGCTACATGACTATAGATATTTTTATTTTATTGTTTTTCTTATCTTAATAAATATCGACTTTACGTTTATTATTTGGTAGATCTATATGTTTTATATATATAATATTTTGTCGATATTATTGACTACATACAGAACAAGTCTCGAAATTATTTTTGTCATTGCATTATATATTTAATTCAATGATGGTGCTGAATGTAATAAATGATTGTGCTTAAATCATCGCAAAATTCTATATGTTATTGTAATAATTGGAATAACTGTAATTACTAGTTTATTATCTTCCAATTATTTAGTGCATTGCATTACCCCAGATTTGTTCGCGGCAGTTTTACGATTAAAATTGTAACGGTCACGGTAAATACGATACATGACAGACATCATAGAATTAATGTTACGGTTAAGGTTGACGCGATACACGATAGACGCAACAAAATTAACTTCTCTGGTATATTAGTTATGGTTTTATTTTTTTACTAATATACAATAAATAAATAATTTTATTGCTTGATAAATTAGTTATTAATTTTTTTTTTTTTTATGCATGGTATTTTTATTATTATGATTTTTTTTTATTATTATTAAATAATAATAATAGTTTTCTAATATATAGATTATTATATTAGTTTTATGATCCTTTCAAATCATCTATGTACGTTTTAAAAAAATCTTTTAAAAAAAATTGGTTCCGAAAAATACAAATTCAAAAACAAATCGAATAAAAGTTGTCGAAGAATAGGAAACGTCTAGCAAAGTAAGATCAAGATCAAATATGGAATCATCGGATCAAAGACAAGTATTTGAGAGTGTTGGAATAAGAAACGAATGCGAGGTTTGGGTTCACAATGAACTAGCGCCACAAGGTATCAATATTTACGTTGATATGTAATTAGATTACGAAGAATTTCACGATGTAGATGGCATGAGATTGTTTTTTTATAAGCCTAGTGAGGAAAATTGTATAAGATGGTTGTATTTTGCAAAACTTAATTGTCCTTAGCATATTGAATTAGTACGGTAGTTTTATGAAACTGAAAGTTTATTTAAGAATGATGCACGGGGTTTGGGAATGAAATGAATAATAAATCCTATAGAATATAATATTTTTGAAACCAATTTCGTAAAAGAATTTTGTTTGGCTAGGTTTGAATTGTCTAGTACTCCTTTGTCGTCTCTTACTTATCCTAAAATAAAATGACCTCAATATTGGACTCCAACGTCGGATGAAGTCGTAGATATACTGAGTTCTGAGAGACAACAATCGAAGGTTGACGATTGCCGCAAAACTATTAGAAATAATCTTAATGGGTACAGCAAATTAAATTTGAAATTAGTTAAATATTGTTTTCTTCCAAATAATAGAAATGGTACAAACTTGACATTTCTTCTAACATATGTAACGTCTATTATCGCGTAGTGGGCTAAGATTAATTTGCATCGTTTGATAATTTGGCGTATGTGATAAGGAAATGGAAATTTAGGGACTAAAGTATAAATAATAAAGGGATTATGTAACACTTGGTAAAGTTAGAGGAAGATTTCGTAACTATGCCTTTTAGTCAAGGACTAAGAGTGCAATTTACCATTTTTTATGTAACTGTTTTCAGTTGTAAGCTAAGTCTTTGTGCTCTATATATAGGTCAAAGCTAAACTAATAAATGGATTAAATTTATGAGATTAGATCACTTGCGTACTTTCATTTTCTCTCTCTAAAATCTATTTCTCTCTCAAACACTTCTTCTCTTGTTTACTAAAGCAATCTAAAATAATTAAATTCACCAATTTGGCGACTTTACTGAGGACAACTGACAATTAGTGTCTTTTTTACTAGTTCAAATTTTGTTAAACTTAGAAAACATTTTTGAGAATTTGCAATGAATCCTGAAAACAACTTGTTCTTTCGATCAGCAATTGAAACACTAAGAGAAGATTTACATATAATGAAAATAGACCACAAGGATCTATTATGATCCAAACTCAATCTGATATAAAAATGTGTATGAACCAGCTCTTGGATAAAATAAACCCGTTAAATAAGAAATATGAGCAAAGAGAGCAGGAAATTCACTCGGCGAAGCTAAAGTCTAATCGATATTGCACTGATCGACAGATCAGAAATGAGCATAAGATGCGTGCTTCGAAGCTCCAAAAGAGCGTTATTCTTCTCGGAAAAAAAAAAAGAAAGACAAACAAAAGTGTGTCACATCTAGTAACGAGAAGGTTGAGAGCTGCGGCTCAGGTTTTAAAAGGTATAAGGGTTCTTCGAATGAAGAAATGTAACATCTCCAAAAAAATATAAAAAAGAACACAGATGTAGGAGGGACATCATTCATCGTTGTTTGAGAGAATATAATTAGTGTGAGGGGAATATATCAAATCAGTATGCGGAGACTGATCAAAATTTGTTTGCAGTCATGGGAGCTGAAGATCAGTACGTGCATGATATCAATTGGAGGAACTCTCCGTTGACAAGTGAAATTAGATCTATTACGCTTCCGAAGCGTTTTGATATTTTTAAGGTTGAAAAGTTTGATGGGATGCAGGATCGAGACGATCACATTGAACAGTTCAAAAATTACATGATGAACTTTGAAGACGTCGACAGGTTGGTGTGTCGTGTTTTTTCACAAAATTTTAAAGGAACAACTTTGAAATGGTACAATCGGATTATGAGGGGATCTATTTCGAATTTTAGGGATTTTTATACTGCTTTTCAAAGGCATTTTGTTGGTAACAAAGAGATGAGGGAAAATGGTGATATGATTATCCAATGCAATCAGGCAGTTGGAGAAAAATTGAAGGACTACACAAAACGATTTGTTTTGACGATGGTAAGTTTGGATAATTACGAAAAAGGAGTGACGATGGCAGCTTTTCGCCAAGGGTTAGTGCCAGGGGATCTGGCTAATGAGACGAAAAAATAGAGCTTTAACATTTGGAGCATTAATGGCTCAGGTTGAAGATTAGATTAAAGTCGAAGAATCAACCAGGGTCCGAGGCAGACCGGTTAATGTTCCAAAATATTCAGCAGAAAATAGATATTTGAAGCTTGAGAAATTAGAATTAGCATTGGTGGTGGCTGTTAGAAAGATGCGCCATTATTTCCAAGCTCATACCATTAAAGTTTGAACTTCATTTCCCTTGAAAAATGTTTTGCAATATCTTGATATTTCGGGGAGAATGACCAAGTGATCAATAGAGTTGGGAGATTATGATATCTTATTCACACCTCGAACTGCAATTAAAGCTTAAAATTTGGCAGATTTTCTTGTTGAATTTCATTCAAGTAGATAGTACATTGAAGAAAGTAAGTAGGTTTTACCAGCGAATTCGATGTGGGTTATTCGAACAGATAGCAGATCAAGTATTTTGGGATACAACGCTAGAGTTCAGTTAATTGCTCTATCTGGAGAAACGATACTTCAGTCTATCAAATTTGGTTTTCACACCTCGAATAACGAAACAGAATACAAAGCTACTTTGGATGGTTTAAGACTTGCGAAAATATGTGGAGCAACTTCAGTATGATTGAAGACAGATTCTCAATTAATACCAAATCAAGTGTCTGGAAACTCCAAAGCAAAAACAGATCGCTTAATTTTGTATCTTCGGGAGCTTTGAAACTTGATGATATTATTTAATCATGTTGTTGTGGAACATATTAATTAAGAAAGTAACACAGTAGCTGATTCGTTAGCAAATATCGTTGTCAAGGAAGAGTATCCCTGGATTTTATTACAAGAGAATCCTTCGATTTTAACCCAGTCAGACTAGTGTGATTATATGGTAGAACTGTTTGTTGCTACAGATGTATTCCGAGGTGATTGGCGAACTAACATTTAATTTTTTTTATTCGATGAGCATTGTGTGACGATGCGAAATTGGCCAAAAAACTGCGAGGCAAATCTTTTGGATACATAGTTTTGGATGGAGTTTTATATAAGAAATCATTGAGTAGGCCATTATTAAGATGTTTGAATAAGCAAGAACCACAATAATTTTTATCAGAGTTGCATGATGGAGAAGGGTCAGCTCATTGTGGGTTTAAATATTTATCTCGTCGAGTTTTGCTTGCAGGGTTTCATTGGCCTTCGATCATGAACGATGCCGAAAATTTGGTTTAAAACTGTGATACCTGTCAAAGGTTTGCTAATTCTACCCATAAGCCAGCAGTCCAACTTATGTCTATCACGGATGCCATACCATTTCATAGATGGAGAATTGATTTAGTGAGGATTTTTTCGATGGCATCTGGAGGGCGGCAAATGATAATTTTTGCGGTGGACTATTTTACAAAGTGGGCTGAAGTGGAACCATTATCTGGAATGAAAGCAAAAGATGTAATTAAATTCATTATAAACAGTATTTGTTGTCATTTTAGAGTGCCTCAGAGAATTACTACAGATAATGGCCCTCAGTTTAATAATAAAGAAATGACTTCATTCTGCGCTTCGTAAGGAATTCAACAATGTTTCTTAAAACCTTTTCATCCTCAAGAAAATAGACAAGTCGAGGTGACTAACAAATCTATTTTAGATAGTTTGAAGAAGAATTTGACAGAGGCAGCAGGGAAATGGCCAAATTATTTGCAAGAAGTGCTCTGGGCTTATCGAACAACTCCAAGGGAAACCACTAAGAAAAATCCTTTTGCTTTAGTATATGGAATGGATGTTGTCAACCCAATGGAATCTATGATGTCATCTTTTAGAATAAACCAATATCATGATAAAGCTAAAAGAGAAAATTTAGATATGATTAATGAGAAAAACGTTCAAGCTCATCTAAACGTGATACATTTTCAAACTCTTATGAAGAATCGGTAAAATTCGAGGTTAAAAAGAAGGGATTTTAAGATAGGTGATAAAGTCTTAAGAAAGGTATTTCTGCATACTAAGGAGAAAAGTCTCGGAAAAATGGCCCTGAATTGGGAAGGACCTTATGTGGTTACTGAAAGGATAGAGCCAAGGTCTTATCACATTTGTGATAGTTATGGGAGAATATTTCAACACCCATGGAATATACAACATCTGAAATTATAGTGGGAATAGCTATGTTGTATTTTGAATTTGTTTCTTTTGGTTGAATAACGCACTCTTTCCTACCATGTTGGCCCATGAAGGTTTTAACGAGGCGCTATGTACATATTCAACATTATCAATAAAATGCATTTTTGGTCAATGATTGTTTACAAGTGTTTATTTAAACTATCTTGATAACTAATCAAAGACTGATCATCTTTGAGGTTGATCAAGAGTAGAATGTACCGAAGTGTTTATTACACTTTTCAAAGAAACAACCATGTTCGAAGTGCTACGTTCAATAAACGCACTATGATATTCGAAGTGTTACGTTCAATAAACGCACTATGATATTCGAAGTGTCACGTTCAATAAATGCATTGTGATTTTCGAAGTGATACGTCCAATAAACGCACTGTGATATTCGAAGTGTTACGTTCAATAAATGCACTGTGATTTTCGAAGTGCTACGTCCAATAAACGCACTGTGATTTTCGATGTGCTATGTTCAATAAACGCATTATGATATTCGATGTTCCACGTTCATTTAATGCACTATAATATTCGTGGGATTATATTTTGCAATTTTTTTTAAAGTATTCTATTATGGTTTAACTTTGAATAGTTAATATAAATAAAAGATCAAATAACTTGATAGAAAATATGAAATATAAGCAAAAACCTTTGCCATTTAGAAGAATTCGATGAGTACAATAGATATGGTACTAATATGACAAATACAAAAAAAAGATAACATAAATTTAAAGGGTAGTAAAATGATTCAGATGACTCCTCTTCGGTTGATCCCTCTTCAGATGATGAACTTGGATAAGATCGAAAGCTTCACTAGGGCGCTGTTCAATAAGAATGTTGTTCCAAAAGCTAGACAGGTTTATCTTATGATATTTTGTGTAAATTTCTTGAAGAAGTGTGATGTCTTTCTCCTATTTGCTATTGTTGATAGGTGCCAACATGTTCTTCGGTACATTCAATTTATGTAGCAGTGATGGCAAGTTGTTTTTATTTCTCAAAACCAAGCTTAAGTGTGGCTATCTTATCGGTCAAGTTCTTCTTTTCTGTTTCACTTTTGGTAAGAGAAATCTGAAGATCACTGACTTTCTCATTCTCAACAGTTAAGTCTTCAAGGTGTTTAGCCTTGAGTCAATCTATCTCTTCTTGATGCGAAGTGTTTAGATTCTCTTTATCGATTTGGTGTTGTTATCGTAAATGCCTTTTGACAAATAAGTCCTCTAATATGCTCCGACCTTGCCATTTTGAAGCCATGAAATTGATCTACTGTATGATTTTGAAAATTTTCCCTCAAGTATTTTTCAGCTTCAGCAATTCCTTTATAGCGAACCATGTCTTTGGACATTCATTTAAGATGACTTTGAGTAGCCTCGATTTCTTGAGTGAGACTTTCCGCTGTAGTTTTAAGATCGAAAAATGGTTGAAATGCAGCAAGAATATCTGGGCTTGGTGGAATAGGAGGAAAAACTGATGGGCTAGGTCGAGGGATGATATCTAAAGATGTAGTAGGAGCAGTAGGAATAATAACTTCAGGAGATGCTGCTTCAAAGGTAGGTGGTGCGGATCTTCTACCAAAGTTGTGAAGAAGAGTTTAAACCTCTTGAATCATAGGATCCTCTCCTCTAGTAAGCTCTTGTGATTCATTGAAATTGATGAAACTGTCGGGATCGAGATCATCATTTTGATTATCTTGTACAACAATTGCAGCATCTTCACCAGTTGTTTCCTTCTCCTTTTGAAGACCTTATTGATTCCCAGCAGTTATGACCTCATCATCATCAGACACTATATCTTCGATGGTTGAAGGCTGTGTGAAAAACATTGTTCCACTCTTTTTCAGCCCAGTCGGCAAGCTTAATGAATATTTATTTGGATTTTGTTCGAAAAATGGCATAGCGTCTTGGAAATTTCCGATAAGAACACATAAGTTGACAGTAAATAAGGGTAACAACAATTTTAAAAATAAATATTTTAAGAGTAGTACTTACGACTACTTCTCCATACAAGGTTTAATCTCGATGGATTGGTTTCAGATATTTTTTTATCATTTTCCCATGCTCCATAGATGAAGACGAATTTTTGTTTCTAAAATTTTTCTGCTTCCTGAAGGTCATCGATGATTTTTAGGTCATCATCTAAGGTAAGATAGTAAAATTGAAGCTTTGGTCTCTTGGACATTTTGGTTAAGGATATGAAATCTTTGATGCTAATGGAAATCTTAGATAAGCGAGAAGCCATGATTACAAACATGAGTGTGAACCATTGATTTGGTGTCACCTGAGTTGGGCACCAATCTAGAAGTTCGAAGTAGTCGACTATCATGGGATCTAATGGGTAACGAAGACCCCAATTGATGATTTCTGGATATACTACCAATTCATCATTTTTACAGTCTAAGGGTGTTTTCCTTTTTTTGGGAAGACGAAGGGTAATATCATCTCCACTTCCCCATTGTTTCTTCATATTCGATGCTTGATTTTCTTGATAATATATATATATATAGAATATGTTTTTCAAGGCAACAATATAATCAGCATCGAGAGATCTCAAATTGTAACCAACTTTTGCTCTTTCTTCATCGGATATAGTAATCAGAGTCTTCTTTTTCCTTGGTTTGCGAACCTTTTTCTCTGTAGCATTATCTGGTTCGTTTGAGACTTCTTCAACAGAGTCAGTTTCATTATCTGATTGAGTAGCATCATAATCAAATTCCTCTGCTTCTGACGCCTCGTCTCTCAATTGTGGAGGGTTCTTCAAAGGAGTTTGTTGAAGTAATGAGGCTTCCTCAACAATATCCTTCATGGAAGGAGATTTGGTAGAAGGATTTGATGTAGCATCGACATCATCTCCTATGGCTATAATTTTTTTTCTAGAAGCTTGTGGGGGACAAGTTAAAAAATGGGTTGCTTCGGATTGTTTCGAAGCAGATTTTCTCGATTCACCACTAATTTGAGGCAATGATTTAATATAAGAAGTATAAATTCGAGGTGTTCTGGGCGTTCAAGTTTTGGAAGAATGAATTTCTTTTATGATAGGTGAAGGAGAAAATATAGGAGCTTTAGAGGGATCAAAGTTACCATAACAAATGGTCTTTGTAGATATTCTTAGAGAAGTGTTTCTTATCAACCCAGCAACTCTATATTCGTCTGCGCTTTCGCATATGCAGAAGTAATTGTAAGCTACGAAGACGAAATTACTACCAGGTGTTGGGAATTTGGGTTTTTTGGGAATTCTGGCCTTTGATCCTCTGGATCTTGGGTGTTTTCTCATAAACTGATTAAAGATAAATAAGAAAATATGATTTTTCAGGTGGAAATAACCAGAAAGTTTGAAGAAATTGTTGAAGATAGCAAAGGTTGGGAGAGTTTCTTTGCTTCTCTCTCAAGAATTTTTGTTTGTGAAACAAAAAGTGAGCTGCTAAGTAATTTATAGGAAAAAGAAAGACGCATGCAGAAGTGGAAAAGGTTTTGTGTTGATTGGGCATAATTTAAATCGGTTTCGTGTTTATGGGATCGACATATGTTATGGTAGGAGCTTAGCTGTAAGGCTAACCCATAGGGAGCTATGATGAGTTTGAAACAGATCTGCCGTTTGATTTTATTATTTTTGCTTCGAATTTAACTTGGATTATGGTTGTTTAAGGACATATTTCGATGCATCAAAATGATTGACTTGCATCGAATTGTGGAAGAAAAAATCATCATTACTTCTACTTAGATTCGAAGTTAGTTAATTAGTTCTCATTCATTTACTGACTTGAGAACTAAAGGGGTTATTGATAAGGAAATGAAAATTCATTGACTAAATTGTAAATAATGAAAGCATTATGTAACACTTGGTAAAGGTAGAGGAGGATTTTGTAACTATGTCTTTTAGTCAAGGACTAAGAGTGCAATTTGTGCAATTTACCCTTCTTATGTAATTGTTTTCAATTGTAAGCTAAGTCTTTGTTCCTCTATGTAAAGGCCATAGTTAAACTAATAAAGGGGTTGAATTTATGAGATTCGATCACTTGCGTACTTTCATTTTCTCTCTCTAAAATATATTTCTCTCTTTAGAACACTTCTTCTTTTGTTTACTAAAACAATCCTAAATAATCAAACTCACCAATATGAATAATAAAGTCCATGGTACGAGGTTACCTTATGGGATGGTTCTGACTAGATTGCTTATGAAAAAAATGGTAGATATTTCTACATGGACTCTACGTCATGTTTTGAGTAGTGCGGTTATAAGATAGAACTTATTGAGATTACATGAGCTATATACTTGGAAATGAATGATTTGGTAAAAAAGTGAGGTATATGACTCATACACAGATGTGTTGCCACAAATCTGGAGAGCTAATAACGTTACAAAACTACCTACTCCACATACTAATTGTCATATGTGGGTCACCCACACTATGATGCAGCCTCCGTCGGCCACTTCCAATACGAATAGTTCTTCTCATCAATAACAAGGGATGTCCAATCAAAAATATACTGAATGGATGCATTCTGAGCATATATCAAGGTATAATAGAAATGAGGAGCGTTGGGTTCAAAATGAGCAGCGTTGGGAGGACATCAACAACCGACTCATTGAATTACGCACCACCCAAATGGAAAACAACAATGACAGACAACTAATGCTAACGAGGATGAACTTGCAACGGTTAATAGAGCATGAACCACCATTTGTTAGAGTAAACTCAGCGTCCTAACTTGGTCCTCTATCCCATATCACTTATGATGAGGGAGAATAAAAGACATGAAGAAGATTGTAAAGAAGAAGTTTGTTAAGGAGAAAATTGTAAAGAAGAAGTTTGTTAAGGAGAGAATTGCAAAGAAGAAGTATGTTAGGAGAGAATTGTAAAGAGGAAATTGTATTAGTAGAAAATTGTATAGACTACTAAAGAAGTAGCCATTATGAGGAGATGAAAAGATATAAGGACCAAAAATGTAATAAACGGGAATTAAAGCGTGTGAGACCCGTAATTGTACTATAAAAGAACCACACACGCTTCACAGATCCCGAGATGAATATAATATTACTTTCTCTCTCTACTTAATCTAATCTTTACTTTCTCTCTCTAAAAAGACTCATAAACAAAGTACTACAATCTATTTTCACACTAAGAGATTCTCGTATCACAAAATCATACCAGAGCCTTCTTAAAACTCTTCAACTTAGACATAAAATAATATACAATATATAATTGAATGAAATATCTCAACTATTATGAGGCCTTTTGAAAGGTGAACCAAAAGAAAATTCGTGCGAACCTTATATCCCAAAGTGGACAATATCACACTAGTTGAGTCATATTTGTATATCCTTAACATGTTAGCAGAGTCATCTTAACAGTTTACAAGCAATGAGACAATGCCCTTTGTCATATCCGCTATCCCACATCGCTTAGATATAAAATAATATATAATATATAAGTTAATGAAATATATAAATACTATGAGGCTAACACTATGAATTTCACTCTCGACAACAATGAATTTGTTTTTAGTCTTCCTTAAAATGAATTTTTATTTTATGTTTTTATGTTTTTCAAATCATAACAATTTAAATTTGGGCTTGTTATGATTTTATTTTACTGTATCAAACATTATTATTAGTTTGTCAATTTATTTCCATTACAATATACTATTATATAAACTAATTATAATAAACTATTTGTATATTTAAATAAAAATATCAAATAATAATCAACCATTACTTTTATGATATATATGTTTTAATTTATTTATGCATATACATTAATTTTAATAAAATTATTAATTTTTTTGAAAAACTGTTAAACCGATAACTGTCACTGCGTGCGACTTTTAAATGGGACTAGATGGAATATGCTGACACAGTAGACACCCGTGAGTACATGTATATTTTGAAAGCATTTAAAACAATAATTGAAATATTTAATGTTTTTTTGGACGGATAACCATTCATACAAATATAAAATTATCTATAACTATTTAAACTTTAGAGTTTAAAAAATCATATACAACATAAATATTTTTATTATTTATGAGCATATAAAACACAAACACTTCGATCGTTAATTATTTTTAATTTTTCAAACTCTAATCCAAAATAAAATATAAAATATATATAATTTGTCAAGCGTAAGAGTCGTGAATATTTTCGAAACGTTAGTCAAACGATCTTCTTCTTGAACGGTGGTAACCAACATGTCATCAATATAATATTGTAGGTTTTAGCCAAGCCATTTTCCATAAAACTTGTTGATAAGTCGCTGATACGTAACCTTTTCGTTCTTTAGTCTGAATGACATAACTTTGTAGCAATACAATCCTCTTTACGTGATAAATTTTTTCTGCTCATAGTTATCTTCATGCATATATATATTTGGTTATATCCATAATCGACATCTATAAATAAAAATATCTTATTTTTTAATGTTGTATCAACAAATTGATCAATTTATGGGAGAAGGAAATGATCATTCAGATAAGCTTTGTTGAGGTCCATAAAATTGATGCACATATTTCACTTAACGTTATTCTTTTTTACTAATACTAGATTGGTCAATCAAACTATGTCATAGGATTCCTGAATGTTGTCATGATAATAAGTTTGTTTACTTCTTCGATAATCACGTATATTTTTGTTAAGAGTATGACCTTATTTATTGGTTATTTTTTTTATAAACAGTTTGTGGCACATAACTCCGATAGAGACCTATCTAAATTATTGGGAATTCTAGGAAAACACATCTAAGTTGTGTTGTAAAAATTAAGTAACTTTTACATAGGTTATGTTGGTATGTTAAAACAAATATTGATTATTTCCATATTGATGCTTTCAAGTTCCTCTCATAAATATATAAGGTTGGGGTCCTCTTTGAGATCATCCATACCAACAAGGACGACAAGATCCCGTGCAATGTGTGTAGCATAAACAATTATAACTAAGAAAGACTTGTGGAAAAAGAACTTATTGACATTTAGATGTAGATAGTAATCATGATTAGTAATAATTTCAAATTTAAAACCTTCTTTTCAAAAGATTCAGATATTTTTGGTTAAGTTAGCTTGACTATATCGAAATCCAAGTTTCATGGTAATTTATTCAAGCTAATCTACTGATATCTTAGATTCTTGTATAGCAATAAAGTCTACTTTTTCAGTTCTTTTCAAATTTTGGAGTCTTCAAATAGTTCCTTTGTTCCCAACTCGTGTCATACTCCAATAAAGGATTGTGAGGGTCATGTATTATGAATTTGAAAGGGTTTTGAGACCCCTGAATATTGAGATCTTTGATTGGTTTTCGATCTTGAGCCAGTATAAAAAAGAATTATGTTTTTTTTTCTTCTGATGACCTCTCTGATTTGTTGACAGTGTGTTTAGTACTTAGTTGGAAGGATTTCAGTTGTATATTTTTATGAAAAGAATATATTTATTTCAGGGGGATGAGTGTCATCAAATAAATGGATTAAGTCTGCAACTTCTATAAAAGTGAGAGCGTCAATCATTTCTGCTCATGATACTTCTTCATGTATCATAACGGAATCTGATTTTGAATTGTGGCTTTTATGACTAAGTAGACTTGATTCAATTGGTTTTTGGTAGTTTTGAGTTGTCTGCTTATGGTTTGATTCTTTGATAATAATATACTTAATTTTTTGGACCTAAGTTTTCTGTTTATGAGGGGGATCTCGGGTTGTTGGACTGAGGTATGTCTTGATTTTGTTTGCTAGAACCAGAGTTGTTTTATTTGTATTAGCTACGTTTCTTGAGGGAGATTGAGTTATGTCTTAAGTGTTAACATTTTGTACAATAAAAAAACATGCCATCCTACTGGATTTGTTGCCAGAATCATTTTCATTCAATCCTTCCGTGTTATTTCCAAAACCAATCCAGACTTGAGAAATAAGTTTTTCAGAAATATTTAACTCAACCCATGCCTTACAAACATTAAATCTAGCTCTATTTTTTTAGGAACCCAAAATTTTAAGAGTTCACCTATGACTTTTGCAATTGATGTGATAACCTCTTCATTATAAATATATTCTAGCAAGTTTGGAAGAGAGATCCAAACTGGACTTATAAGTTATTCAGTTCTTGTGTCATGGTATGGAGTCCATTTGATGAGTCTCATTTGAAACTGATCAATAGACCAGTTTGATATGGTGATTGTAGGAGTTGAGACTGTATTTAAAAATTTCCATAAATCAGTCTATAGGAGGATGTTTTTTTTTATGTAGATGTGTTTGGTGCCGGAAGGAAACTATTTAGACGACGAAAGCCGAAAAAGATGGAGATGAAGTATGTAGGAGCTTTTTCCATTTATCTTGACAAGGAGATAATAGAGTGGGTGGTGGTTGAACACGATACAACAAATTTCATGAAAGAATTATTTTTGAACTATTTTTAATTTTTTAAAATATTTATTACTGTATACACAAATAATATATAGTAAAAACAGTTAATATCTTTCGGTTTTACTATTTTCAAAATAAAACTGTTATATACTACTTTAAACTATTCGGCTGGAAATATGTAACGTAAAATTTTCATTTTTATATACAATTAATTTAGTTGGATAAAAATCACAACTATGAATTTTATAATTTTTGTATGTTTATTGATTAAATATTTTTTTATTTGTTTTGGACAATAAAATTTTAAAAAGTATATCCTTAGAATCCCACGAATTTGACAAGGTAAATTTAATTGTTAACCTCTATTAAAACTAATTATTTTTTATATGTGAAAGACGTTTCTAAATAAAATTAATAAATACTATATGCTACATTTCTCGTTCATTCTCGTTCTTTCCCTTTCAATCTCTTTCATCCCAAAACAATACCTACAAGTCAGGTCTCGAGCAAGTTTGTAATCTCTAATTATATTTAATAAAATTGATGCTCCATAATATGATGTCTTTTCTATAGAGAAGGATAATTAAATTTGAATAAAATAATTATATACTTATTTAAGATCGGCTCTTTTACAAGTCAACAAAACCCTTGTTTGCCGCCACTAACTAAAATACAAACAAAGCTTATCCTCGTCTATAATAATATAAGACCATTATTGGTTGATCTTTCATTTTCATTTTGACAATACATGGAGACATAGTGGAGGACGGGACATATTTGCCAACCAATGAATATCTAAATTATGTATATTTTAAAAATTCAAAATTTTAGAAGCTTGATGAGATTCGAACTCTTTTAAATTAAGATTTAGAGTTGAATTTATAAAATGAGATTGAGATTCTAAATTTTAAAATTCAAGATTCGTTAAAGTAACTGTTTTGAAAATAGATAGTGGGTGGTTAAGTTTTTTATTTATGGAATGATTGATAAAATGCATTATATAAAAATAAACAGTTTTGTATAACTATATAGACGTATTTTAAAGAATATTAGGAATGCCTTAAAAATAGTTTTGTTGTAGATGAGTAATACAAAATTTTGGTAAAATTAAATTGCGGAATTTTAAACAGATTAGACTATAGTGATTTTTATTGAAAATTTTAATGTAGACTGAACAGCAGAATCCAAAGTGGTCGGTGAATCGAATAAATAACAATAACAACCAAGCAAATGTGAGATGACTACATACAAAATAATCAACAAAAATAAGTTAGAAAAATGATAAGGATTATATTGACCAGTCAACTTTGGTACCAATGAACCTGTACCGAAGGTTATATAGTTTGCGGTGCAATGCTGTAGAAGCAAGGGTAGGAGGGAGGCCAAATAATGTAGCATTACGCTTCTTCTAAACGTGGTAAACAATCGCGTCAAGATAAGAACGCCAAATGTGGTGAATTCGGGAGGATGACGAGTTTGACGCCTTACGAATCCAGAAAAGCCAATTATTATTATTTAAAGAGAACCCAAGCTTGGAGCTTGCATAGCCCAGGAAGCTCCCAGTGAAAGTATAATCACAGTTGAAAATATGATTTATAGTTTCAGAGTCAGAGTTGCATAAGACACAATCTGAAGGGGTATGGGAATGAGAATTTAATACCCAACTCAAAATAAATTTTTAAGTGGACAACTTATTCGGGATAGCAAACCAAAGAATAAAGGATTTTCGAGGAATAATATATTTTTGTCATACCAACCTAGTCCACCCAACACAAGGGGCTCACCTACAAATAACGTTGTAAGTGTCATTGATTGTGAACTTTGTGATTCCTCTAATGGATACAATAATGAACGTCGTTGTATTTAACAGGAACTAAACCGACCTTGAAATCTAAAATGTTGATGAGATCATTTATAAGGGTGGGACGAACCCCGAAGAGGAAAATGTGACTTTCGGCATGACTGGCTTAAAGACTCGAGAAGCAAGAATAAATCATAAAATCATTGATGAGAAAATCTAAACCATCTTTGATAAGATGAAGGGAATTAAGATTGTCATGACAGAAAATCATTAAGTCATTAACAAAATAGAGGTTGACTATTTTGAGCTTTTGATATTTTAGAGGAATTTGAATTTTTTGTCGTTGATTTTTTCCTTAAAAATATTGGATAAGACTTGCATTACGGGAACAAAAATAAAAAATGAGAATAGATCACCTTAACTAAGACCTATTCTATCATAAAAGTTACCGTTAAGATCACCATTAATGTTAATACTATAAAAAAGGTGGCAATACATGGATAATTCATCAATTTCGAGAATTCCATGAAAATAAAGATATAAAAAAATGAGGTACCAACGAATATTATCAAAATATTTCATAATGTTGCTTTTTAGAGCTACATTTTATCCTTTGTAGTTGGTGTGGTAACCCTGAGAAGTTCTTGTGAAAGAAGAATGTTTTCGAAGATGTTTTATCTGGAAACAAAAGCCAATTAAGATACATTAATCAGATAAGGGAGAAAGTCTTTGATTATGTTAGGTAGGTATTGGATATAATCTTTTCCAAGATTTTGCATTATGAAATATGCCTAAAATCTATGGCATAAGTGAGGTTGTCTTTTTAGGGATAAAACGATGAAAGTGGGATAAACGTCCAGAGTTGAAGAACTCAATGAATTTATTAAAAATATCTTTACCCATAATATTCCAAAATTTCTTAAAGAAGTTGGAGTTAAAGTTATCAAAACCCAATGGTTTATTGTTATAAATACTCAATAAAGAGTTTTTAATTTTATTGTATGTTATCGTACGAGTCATAACTGTCTTATCCTATGTATTGACCCTCGTAGTTGATGAGTTCAGATATTACAGTCACAACCTAACCATTAATCCGGACAGGGTTAATTCGGACCATATCACACCACTATAAATTCGAACAGGAAAAATGTGAACAACTTTTGACTAAGCTATTTGCTAATCTACTTAAAAACTAATGGGTCTTTAAACTCGACCCGGTTTCACAACTTGACCCGGTAAACCCATGGGTAATTAATTAAAAGTATAAATACCCCAACCACTCTTATTAATAAGGGTGATCAACATTCAATACAAGTAGGCTGCTTAATTATCTTACTACTCCTCACACTAAACACAAAACACCCCAAACTTACTAAAACACTTTACAAAACTACTACCAGCCCAAAATAAACCAAACCAAATTGGCGACCATAGTGGGAGCACGAAGGTGCCTGGATTTTATATTCAAAACTAGTGAGAAAAACAGTTCGGATGGATCCGAACGAGCAAGGTACTCCACCTCTTGTGGTGGAAACTGTAAGGAAAATAAAGAATACATTGTTGAGGAGCGAGATCAGTTGAGAGCAGAAATAGAGGCATTAAGGGCCATAAAACAAGCAGAGAAAGGTATGAGGGAGAAATTGGGGGCGTCAGATTTTCATCATACTGACAATCCTGGGGAGAATGAGCCATCACTAAAGACTCATCTTAGTTAAAAAAAAAACTCATCTCAGCTCTAAGAAGACACATCGGTCTAAGCCTGTTGAAAGTTCAGAGTCTGAGTCCTCGAATAGCTCTTCGAATGAGGCTGAGCTTCATGAATATTTGTCATCAAGCAGTGAAGAGGGGAGATCTAGAAAAAATATGAAGTTAATAAAAAAGTATTCAAGAAAAAGAGATATGAATGGTAGGCTTAAAAGGAATTTGAGCAGAGGGTCATCCCACAAGCATGTTGATCAATTGCTGATAGAAATTTTTGATTTTCAGACCGCACCAGGTATTTTTGCAACACCTAATGAAGATATAATATTTAGTCATAATAAAAACTAGAGGTAGTCACCTTTGTCGGCAAAAATACTGTCCGGAAATCTACCCAAAATATTTGATAGCTCCAAAATGGAAAAATATAATGGAAGTCGAGATCCGGACAACCATCTGAGAAGTTCAAGAACTTCATGATGAATTTTGATGATGATGACAAACTTTTGTGCAAAGCCTTCTCCCAAACGTTTACGGGAAGTGCTCTTAAATGGTATAATAGCTTACCTCAGGGGTGTATTAGAAACTTTGATACATTATCGGTTGCCTTCCGAAGGCAATTCGTTCGAAGTAAAGAGGTGAAGGGTAATGGGGATACCATTATCCATTGTGCCCAATAACCAAATGAGTCTTTAAAAGACTACATAAGTCGATTTTTGAATACAAAGAATGAATTAGCAGATTGCTTTGAGCAGGTGGCAATTGCTTCTCTGAGACATGGGTTGAATCTTGGGAACCTGACTGATTCTGTAACCAGGATGAAAGCTATGACCTGGGGTGGCTTGTTAAATCAGATTAATGTGGATGAAACAAAGAAAAACAGGGTTCACCATCAAGTGAGGTCCACCAAAACAGCTTCTCTAGCTGCTAACCACTCCGATTACAAGGCTAAGGAGACCGGATAATGGTCCAACCGGTCTAAACAAACACAGTCCAACCAAAATCAGGCCCAGAGCCAACAATCAAGAGGTAAAATGGGTCCTTGGGTTCGGCCTGAGTGGTCTACAGAGTTAAGGGAAAATGTAGCCACAATCTATGATAAGAGTAAGGAGGAAGTCCATTTTCGAAAGCCGACGACATTGCAGCCTCCTAGAGAAAACCGAAATACTTGTTTCTGTCAGTATCACAATGATATAGGCCATAACACTCAAGATTGCGTAGCATTAAAACAAGAACTTCAGAACCTTATTGAGGGAGGCAAACTGGGGCATATGCTAAAAGAAGAAGTGGAAACATGCCTGACAATGCTCCTCGGACGGGCCCTACAAACAATCTTAGAACATCTGCTCAAGAATGGGCAATGGTAATTCTTGAAAGATTCAATGTGGATTCTGAGTACTTGGATCCTGATCCAACTCGGAATAAGGTGGGAGTAATAACAGAATAAACCAAGACAGTGTCTGGACCGATCAGGTTCTTTGAGTTATTAACTATATTTGGAGGGGATACTATAACTGCACCTACCCCTCCGTCAAGAAAGAGACATGTCCACAGTTTGGCTACTCAGTTGGAAGGGATGATGTCTTCTCATCAGTACCAATCCCCTTTCCCGTTTATAGTTTTTGATGAGGACGATCTACGAAATATTGCTGGGCCCCATGATGATGTAGTGGTTATAGGATCATCTATTGGAGGAAATGATATAAGTCAAATTTTGAAAGATACATGAAGTTCAGCAAACATCCTATTCTTAAGCTCCTACAAACAGATGAGGAATCCAGCTGCTATTCAACACTCGAACAAAACTATTATGGGCTTCACAGGGAGCTTTGCGGATGTCATTGGGGAATTTGAAGAAGAAGTTTTGTTGGGCAACGGGTATTTTAAAAAGATGGTGAGGGTGCTATTTGTTGTGGTAGACTGCCCCACATCATACATGCAATCTTTGGGAGGTATTGGATTTCTAGAATGCTTTTTGTAGCCTCAACAGTCCATCAGTGTTTAAAGTATGCAGTTCAAGGACAAGTAGGTGTTGTCCGGAGTAGTCAGAAGATAGCCATAGAGGGCTATGCAACAACTCTTGCTCCTAAGACCTTGAGGGCAGTTCGTATTAATGAAGATTAGTAGTTACTGGATCCTTCTGGGGGGAGAGTAAGATTGATGACCACATAGAGGCTCCCAGTGTTATAATACTCGTTGAATAGGTTGAAACTCACACCATTGCACACGGTAAGAATGTCAAGTTTGGTTCCAAAAAGGCGTCAGAGCTAAAAATGAAGTTGTTGTATTTTTTGCTGAACAATCAGCATGTGTTTGCTTAGTGCAATAGTGATGTAACCGGAGTACTAGGAAAATTTATTTCACACAAGTTGTCCATTTGGAGTGATGTTGCACCTGCTGTACAAAAAAGAAGAGCTTTTTCTAAAGAAAAAGCAGATGTCATAGTTCAAGAGGTTCGGATGACCAATATGGGGCGCATTAAAGAGTCCCAATATCCTTTATGGACTGCCAATCCGGTGTTAGTTAAGAAAAAGAACGGAAAATGGCGTATGTGTATTGATTTCACTGACCTTAACAGAGCTTGCGCAAATGATCTGTATCCCGTGCCTCGGATAAACCAGTTGGTAGACTCTACATCTGGAAACAAGTTTGGTGTGGATAATAATAGCCTGAGGGTAGGCTGGTAATTTCAGTTGGTGTTTTATGGTGGTGTGTGGGTGTTTAAGTGTTTAGAGTAGAGAGTAGAGAGATAATTAAGCAGCTTGGTAGCAGTTAATTCTCATTACCTACACTTAATGCACGTGGTTGGGTATTTATACCCTGATGTTTGGGCCCTTATGGGCTTTCGGGTCATGTTTAATGGACCCGGGTCATGTTCAAAGAACCATAAGCTCTAAGTAGGTGAGCAAGTAGCTTAGTCAAGAAGTGTTTAGGTTTTTTAGTACTTTTGTCATAGTTCGAACAGTCCTATGGTCATAGTGTTCAAAGTGATCTGTCCGGTCCGGAGGCCTTGGACTGACCTGTCCGTGTCCGGGGAGTATGCTAAATTCGGACTCATCAGGAGCCTCTTTTTTAGGTGTTTGAGCAAGTATTCTTATCAGAGACCTGAAAAACAGTCCGACGTCAGAAGTAGTTTTAAATCCGGACAGGTCTATGGGTTTACCCGGACAGATAAAGCTTCACGAATTCAAAACGGTTTTTGCCAGAGTTTGTGGGACACGTGTCGCTCTCCGATTGATTGCTCTAGCCGTTTTTTCACCTTGTGGTGAGGATAAAAGTAGCCTGAGGGTAGGCTGGTAATTTCAAGTGGAGTTTTAAGGCGGCGTGAGGGTGTTTCAGGGTGGTGTGAAGGTGTTTCAAGATATTTCAAGGTGGAGAGAGAATTGAGCAGCTTGGCAGCAGTCAATTTTTTGTTACCCATAGTTAATGCTGGTGGTTGGGTATTTATAGTATGTAGTTTGGGCCCTTATGGGCTTTTGGGTCAAGTTTAATGGACCCGAGTCATGTTTAAAGACCCATGAGTTTTAAGTAGATGAGCAGGCAGCTTAGTCAGATAGTGTTTAGGTATTTTAGTACTTTAGTCATAGTTCGAACTGCTTTAGATTTGCAGTGTTCGAAGTCATCTGTCCGATTCAAAAGTCCTGTCCGAATTAAGCTCTTGGAGTCTGTCCGGTTTACGGAGAGATTTACTTTGGGATGCCCTTCCGGGGAGCACTCCGAATTTGGACTCATCAGAAGCCCCTTTTTTAGGTATTTGAACAAGTATCCTTGTCAAAGAACTGAAAAACAGTCCGATTCAGGAAGTGGTTTATCAATTCGGAGAGAGTTGAGAACAGAACCGGACAGACCAAACGTTACGAATTCCAAACGGTTCTTGTCAGAGTTAGTGGGACACGTGTCACTCTCTGGTTGGTCTCTTTAGCCGTTTTTTCTCCTTGAAAGTTGCACCACTTTCTCAAACAAGTTACCTTTTTAAATGCTATTAATGACATCAGCGCCGTCTTTTAATTATTGCCCAACTTTTCGGATTCTCCTAGGAATCAACCCCTTTTTTACATTTACTATAAATTCTTTTTACCTTTCACAGTCTCACTATCTCTTTCACTTTGCCATTTCACCCAAAGCTTTATCTCTCTAAAACCTCAAAATTTCCTTAGTTGTTTATGTTCACAGCAAGAACAACACTGATCAAGGGCGGTTGGCTTAATCTCTCAGAATTGGAGAAAGCTCAAAAGGTTGAAAAAGAGAAAAGACTTGCAGCAGGGCTTCCAGCGTCGCCTGTCGAGAAGCCAGCCCCTTCAATCGAAGAATCTGACAGAGGTTCATCTTCTTCTAAAGGTACAAAACCTAGAAAACTCTTTCAATCAACGCTCTCCCCCATAGTATCTGGCTCTTCAGTCCAAGAATCGATCCCTATTGTTGAACCGGGGGTCACTGTCACAAGTGTTAGGAAAAAATCCACTTTCATTGCTATGGGGTCCGACTCCGACCATTCTCCAGATAAACTAATCATGAAAAGACCAAGTAGATTGGTTAAAGGGCTTCCTTCTAAAAGTACACCCTCAAAATCGGGGGCAAAAAATAGTGAATCAGGGTCCGGGGCAACTATTAGGACTCTCCGGGAAAGGCCGGTTGGTCCGGAGGCTAGCAGCCCACTACCTCCCAAAGAAACTTCGACCTCAGAAACTCAGACTGAGGTGAGAACTCAAAAACATACAAAGAGCCAACAGTCCGGAGGATCAGCTGTGCCAAGCTTCATCCCTCCCCGAGCTGTTTCTGCAGAAGCTCCCCCAACAATAATGGAGGAGAGGATGGAAGACTCCACTGAGGAGGTTAGGTTTGAGTCCGAGTCTTCCGGACAAGCTGAAACTGCTATAGTTGTTGCTAAGAAGGGCAAAGAGGACTTGTATCTGAGGCGTCCGGACCTGCCGGAGAGCCTCGAAGGGAGAGTAGGGCCCTGCTTTCACAAGGTAGAGTTCAAATATCTTTTATCTCTGTTAAAGACCAAGTATGCGTTCATTCATACTAGAGATCTGGGACGACTGCGTACTAAGTGGGGGATCCCTGAGAATGTAAAGATTCGAATTCCCATCGATCCAGAGACCCCGATGGACTGCAAAAGAAATGAGATAGTCTTCTTTACGGAGCTATTCAACTGGGGACTTAGGTTCCCACTGGACCCAGAGATAGTGCGCTATTTTCATTTGGTCAAGCTATGCCCAACACAGTTAAGCCCCAACGGTTGGTACACCTTGATGTCATGTATTATGGCGTCTAGGCTATCCGGAATTCCTCTTCCTATGGAAGAGTTTGCAGCTGTGGCTAACTTGTGTAAACACCATCAGTTCCCCTTTTACCATTTCAACATGGGGAACGATCTTAAAGCTGTTGACGATCTCCTGGAGTCGGAAAGCAAGTGGAGGAGCCAGTTCCTGTTCGTCAGTGGCTCATGGGAGAATGGCAAGAAAATTAAAACCGGGGAGAATCCTAGCCTACTTCGAAGTAGATGGAGGAGCGATCGTAAGTTTTTATTCTAAGTCTCTGTCGAACCTCTCTTTCCTTTAAGTTTATACTAATCAGTTTTTCTTTTGTTTTGTCAGAGCTGCCAAAGGAGTTCGGGGACTATCTGAAGGCCGGACAGGTCACCTGTGGCAAGCTCAACGCTTGGGCCGCAGAGAACTGGGAGAACCGGTTTCATAAAGCCTTCACTCCTGGAAACCTAGCGAGGTCTCACCTGTGGAACACCACAGGTCGAAGAGACTTAACCTGGGAGGAGTTCTCCACCCCACCTGATGAAGATGTTGTGCTGAGAAGGTCTCACGAACTGGATGGGACCCTCTTCCTTCCTGCCCGGGCCAAAGCCCCAAGTAAAATGAAGGGCAAGAAGAAGAAAGGCAGGAAAGCAGTAGAGGATACTGAGAAAGAGGCCCCAACAGACGCAGAGGTGCCAGCCCAGGTTCAAGTTGATGCAAACCTTCTACTGGTGGTAGAACATGAGGGCGAGAAACAAGGAGTGAATCCCCCAAAACCGTCAAGGGCTTCGAAACGGGTCCGTAAGCAAGCAAGTGACAGTACTGACAGGGAAGTTAAAAAGAAAAAGACTTCCCAAGGAGAAGAGCTCGCTCTCCGGGATCCGGAGCCCACTTTCCCAACTGACCCGACGTTAGCTGAAGAGATCCCAGGGAATCTTAATGAAGGGATTCCAATGGAATTCCATACTGATGAGGTCGAAAGGGGAGAGATTAACATGGATGAAGTGGACGTCACCGGTCTTGGTGAACTAGGTGATTATTTCCTTGGCCTGTCCAGAGATGAATTCGCAGGGCCATATGTTCCCCCAAGTAGTTCCAACACAGTGAACTTCAATGGTAAGACTTTTATGGTTTCCAGTGAGAGGGACATCATAGCCCACTCTCTCCTTAGCAACGTGCAGCCAGTACTTACTTTGGAAAGGCAAGTCCGAAGTCAGGCAACTACCATCAAAGACCTCAAGTCTGAGAAGGAGAAACTGTCCGATGACCTCAGGACTGCTGCCACTAAGGTTGATTTGCTTAAGGAGTCGAACGAACAGCTAAAGAAGAATCACAATGAAAGCAACACAAAAGTTGCTTCTTTAGAAGAGACCGTAAAAGATCTCCGGGCTAAGCTGTCCGGACTGGAAAAGGATTTGACAGCCTCAAGGGAAGAAACTGCAGCAAAGGAGAAGCTTGTCACCAATCTGACCACTGACAAACTTGCTTTAGAGAATGCAATAAACCGGGCTGTTGAAGAGAAAGATGCTTTGGTGAAGGATCAAGAGGCCATAATCAAGGCCAAAATCAATGCTTATGCCAAGGAGATGATACAGAGTGAAGAATTAATGATCGAAAAGGTGAAGTCCGATATGGTCCTCCTGTTTCACGAGAAGTTCCCGAAGAGGAGACTAGGGGACTTATGGCGCTATGTGGATGACGATGATCTCCCATATTGGACCATGGTTGATGAAGGGTACACCGATGTGTCCTCGTCTGATGACGAAGAGGAAACCGGGGAGAGCCCAGGTGAGAAGGAGATTGACCCCAAAGGTAAGAAGATTGTCGAGGAGAGGAGCGACATCAAGGGCAAGAAAAAGGATGAGGGTGAGCCATCTTCAAAGGCTCAACCTTAATTTATAATTTGTTTTGTTTGGAAGGCCAAGGCACCTTTTTTGTGACGGTGTCCGTATTATTCGGACAGATTTTTGTACTGTGCCCAAAACATGTTCAAAAAGTCCTTGGAAGGCCAAGGCAACTTTAAGTTGTTGAATGAATGCTTTTATTTTACTCAACCATCTTCTTCTTTTATTATTTGTCTCACTTTAGACAGCTAGAATTTAAGTAGCTTTAAGTTATTGTATTGTGAGAGTGTTTAGTTTCTCTGGCTAGTATTTAAGTAGCCTTTAGTTCTTTCAGTCCGGGTAGTATGATAAACAACAGAATTTTGCAAAAACTTAGAAAATTATTGAAGAAAGCATCAAGTTTTATTGAAATCTCTCCGTGGCGCCGAAGAGAGGAAGCGGTATGCCCCCAAATATTTACATGGATGTTTAAACAAGTAAATATTTACAGAAGCTTTACTCCAAGTACATTCGAAGGTGTTCAATATTCCAAGGGTGAGTTAAAACCCTGCCATCTTTGTCTTCCAACCAGTATGTCCCAGGCTTGATTCTTTCAACCACAGTATACGGACCCTCCCAAGTTGGGGCCAGCTTTCCGAAGAGCTTTTCCTTGGTATGCAAGAAAACTTTTCTCAATACTTTATCTCCTGGTTGAAAATCCCTTCTTTTAACTTTAGAAGCAAACCTGCTTCTCATCAAGCCTTGATAATGTGCCATTCTAAGATGAGCTTTTACCCGCCTTTCTTCAATTAAATCAAGTTGATTTCTAATTGTCATCTCATTAGCCTGTCCGGAGAAGTTATGAACACGAAAGGAGGGGAGTGTCTTTTCTATGGGAGCTACTGCATCCATCCCATAGACCAAGGCAAAGGGGGATTCTTGTGCTGCAGCCCCAGGTGTTGTCCGGTAGTCCCACAGGACTTCTTGTAGATAACTAGGCCACTTCCCGGCAACCCCTTCTAAGTTTTTCTTTAAGCCGGACAATATTGTTCTGTTGGCCACCTCAACCTGCCCATTGGCCTGTGGGTGGAAAGGTGAAGAAAAGCAATGCTGAATACCCCTTGAGGCACAGAAGCTCTCCATCTCTTTATTATCAAACTGTGGTCCATTGTCTGTTGTTATTTTCTGGGGGACACCAAATCTGCAACATATGTTGGACATAATGAATTTTATAACAGCTTTTGATGTCGTTCCTGCCAAGGGGCCTGCTTCTATCCACTTCGAAAAGTAGTCAATGGCTACAATTATGGTTTTACGCCCTCCGGACGCCACAGGGAGAGACCCAACCAAGTCCAATCCCTATCGAGCAAAAGGGATGGGCTCAGAAATTGATTCCAAAGGAATGGTTGGTACATGAATTTCATTGCTGTACCTTTGACATGGGTCACACCTCCTTACCAGCTCCTTAGCATCTTTCATAATTGATGGCCAATAATATCCGGAGAGAAGCACTCTTCTTGTTAAAGCTCTAAATCCACAATGGGCTGATCCCTCACCATCATGCAATTCAGATAGAACCATTTGTGACTCATGATCCCCTAAACAGCGTAGGAGAGGTTTGCTATAGGACTTTTTGTACAAGACTTCTCTAATCATAATGAAACCACGAGCCCTGTGTTTCAATGTTCTGGCTTGTGATTTATCCAAGGGCACGATGCCATCGGACAGATATTGCATTAGAGGAGATCTCCAGTCTTGAGGCCGGTTTACTTGTATTTCAAAGACTTCCTCTTTTTCACCTTCTTCAAGTTGAATAGAAGGGCTTTCAAGCACATGGATCCATGGGTAGGACTCCGTATATGCTATCGTTGCCAATGAGTCTGGTAATTCATTCTCTGCCCGGGGGATGTGCTCATAGACGACAGCTTTAAACTTTGACGCTTCATTTTTAAGGATGAGCAAGTATTTGATCAATTGCTCCTTTCTGGCCTCTGACAGGCCTAGAGCATGATGGACAAGCAATTGGGAGTCACTTAGTAGCTTGACCCTTTTTGCTCCACAGATGTACGCCAATTTTAACCCAGCTATAGCTGCTTCGTATTCGGACTCATTATTGGACGCCCTGAAAGCAAAACAAATAGCTTGGAACATGTTGTCCCCATAGGGGGAAGTGAGACATATTCCTGCCCCAGATCCCATGGTACTGGACCCTCCGTCTGTTCGGATAATCCACACTTTTTTGTCTTTTGAATCAGCTGGTTGTTCTGAATCCCTATCGGAATGGAATTCGACCAGAAAATCAGCCACAGCTTGAGCTTTTACTGCTGTCCGAGGAGCAAAGTCTATGTCGAAGTCCCCCAACTCTACTGACCACTTTGTCATTCTGCTCGAGATGTCTGCTTTTTGAAGGACATTCTTTAAAGGAAAAGATGTCCGCACAACGATAGGATGAGCCTGGAAGTAGGGTCTCATTTTTCTTGCAGCTATTACCAAAGCCAAAGCTAGTTTTTCAAGTTTCAAGTAACGCCTCTCAGCATCAATCAAGCTTTTGCTGATGTAATACACTGGGTGAGGATACCCATCAACCTCCCTTACTAACACAGCACTGATGGCACAACTTGAAACAGCCAGATATACAAAAAGAGTCTCCCCATCGATTGGTTTAAACAAGGTCTTGGGAGAGGACATATGCTTCTTGATTTCATTGAATGCCTCATCACACTGTGGTGTCCATTCAAACCCCTTTGCACCCTTCAAGGTTTGAAAGAATGGAGCACATCTGTCCGAAGACCTGGAGATGAATCTGTTCAAAGCTGCCAACCTCCCCGTTAATCGCTGTACTTCTTTAATGTTTCGAGGAGGCTCCATTTGGAACAAAGCATTGAGTTGGTCCGGGTCGGGTTGTATTCCATGCTCACTTATGATATACCCTAAGAACTTCCCGGACTGCACTCCGAACACACACTTTTCAGGGTTTAACTTTAAATTCACTTTGGCCAAGTTGGCAAAAGTCTCTTGGAGGTCGGACAAGTGCAACTGCTCATCCACGCTTTTCACCATCATATCGTCAATGTAAACCTCCATATTTCTTCCAATTTGATCAGCAAATGCCTTATTGACCAACCTTTGATAAGTAGCCCCAGCATTTTTCAAACCAAAGGGCATCACCTTGTAACAGTGTAAACCTCTATCAGTAACAAAAGTGGTATGCTCTTGATCTTTTGGATCCACTTGGATCTGATTGTACCCGGAGAATGCATCCATGAAGGAGAGTAGCTTGTTCCTTGAAGTAGAGTCTACTAACTGGTCTATCCGGGGAACCGGATACAAGTCTTTTGGACAAGCTCGATTGAGGTCTGTGAAGTCAATGCACATACGCCATTTACCATTCTTCTTTTTTACCAAGACAGGATTGGCAGTCCACAACGGGTACTGAGATTCTTTAACGTGCCCCATCTTTGTGAGTCTTTCAACCTCCTGTACAATGACATCAGCCTTTTCTTTTGAGAAAGCTCTCCTTTTTTGTACCACTGTCGCCACATCTCTCCGGACTGATAGGCGATGGGAAATCACCTCTGATGGAACTCCAGTAACATCAGCATTGCACCAAGCAAAAACATGCTGATGGTCTTTCAAGAATTTCAACATTCCTTCTTTCAACATTGGTAGCATTTTGGATCCTATCTTGATATTTTTTCCTTCTTCTAAACAGTGTGTTTCAACCTCCTCAACTGGGATCAGCACTCCGGGGGTCTCTCTGGGGTCATCAATTTCACCCTCAGCCCCAGAAAGGCCCTCAAACTGCTATTGGTCATTTATACGGACTGCCCCCAACGTTCATGGAGCCAAGGCAGTGGCATAACATTCTCTTGCAACTTTTTGGCTGCTCCGGACAACCCCAACCTGCCCCTGAACAGCATATTTCAGACACTGATGGACTGTCGAAGCCACTGCATGCATCCTAGAGAGCCATGATCTCCCTAGAATAGCATTGTAACAGGTGGGACAATCCACCACAATGAAGAGTATTCTAACCATTTTCTTGAAAGGGCCCCTGCCCAACAACACTTCTTCTTCAAACTCCCCGATCACATCGGCTGAGCTGCCCGTGAAGCCCACGATTGATCTGTCCGACTTTTGTATCACAGCTGGATTTCTCATTTTCTTGTAAGTGTTTAGAAAAAGGATATTGGCAGAGCTTCCAGTATCCACCAAAATTCGCCTTATCTCATTGCCCCCTATAGACGCTCCTATGACAACAGCATCCTCATGAGGGCCAGCAATATCTCTCAAATCATCCTCATCGAAAACTATGAATGGGAATGAGTTTGGAGATTGATAGGATGTCATGCCTCCTTCTAGCTGGGAGGCCAAGTTATGAACATGTCTTTTTCTTGAAGAGGTGGTAGGAGCTGTCATAGTGTCCCCTCCGAAGATTGTCAGTGACTCGAAGAATTTAATGAGCCCGGAGACTGATCTAGAACGCTCCTCAATAGAACCCACTCTGTTTCTGGTTGGATCAGGATCCAAATACTCGGACTCCACGTCAAACCTTTCAACTATTACCATAGCCCCCTCCGGGGCAGCGTTGCTTGGACCAACCCTATGAGTGTTGTCAGGCCTGTTGCCTCCTCTTCTTTTAACGTATGCACCCAACTTTCCTCTTTCAATCAAGTTTTGTACCTCTTGTTTCAGCGCTATGCAATCATCTGTGGTATGGCCAATATCATTATGGTATTGGCAAAAGGAATTATTTCGATGTTCTCTGGGAGACTGCAAGGTTGCCGGTCTCCGGTAGTGTACTTCATCTTTTGTTTTCTCGAAAATGGTTGCCACTCTTTCTTTGAGCTCTGCAAACCACTCCGGTTGGACCCACGGCCCTCTTTTGTTTCTAGACTGTTGACTTTGTGCAGGAGCAGCTGGTTGAGACTGAGCCTTTCCCCTTCCATGCCCCTGTCCGGTTTCTCTTGCTTTGTTCCCAGACTGGTTTTGATTTGGAGTTGGTGCCACTGGGGTGGATCTCACTTGTCTGTGCACCCTGGTTTTTTTTGTTTCATCAACATTTATTTACTTGCCAACTTGGTTCAGCAATCCTCCCCAGGTCATGGCTTTCTTCCTGGTCACCGAATCGGCCAGGTTGCCTGGGTTCAAACCTTGTCTCAGGGATGCTATTGCTACCTGTTCAAAGCAATCAACCAACCCATTCTTTGTGTTTACAAAACGACTTATGTACTCCTTTAACGACTCATTTGGCTCTTGGGCACAATGGATTATTGTGTCTCCATTGCCCTTCAGTTCCTTACTTCCCACAAACTGTATTCGAAAGGCCACCCAAAAAGTATCAAAGTCTTTAATACAACCCTGAGGCAGGCTGTTGTACCATTTCAGAGCACTCCCCGTAAATGATTGGGAGAATGCCCTACAAAGTAGTTTATCATCATCATCAAAGTTCATCATGAAGTTCTTGAATTGCTCCAGATGATTGTCCGGATCAGTACTGCCATCATACTTCTCCATCTTGGTGCTATCAAACCTCTTGGGGAGGTTTCCGGATAGGATTTTAGAAGACAATGGAGACTGCCTCCAATTCCTTCCATGACTAAACACGGTATCCTCATTAGGAGTTGCAAAGATACCTGGCTCATCATGGAAGGCAAAAGGATCCATCAGCATCTTGTCTGTATACCTCCGGTGGTGAGATGACCCTTTTCCTATATGCCTCTTCATTCTTCCATGGTGATCTCTTTTTCTGGAATACTTCTTAACTTGCTTTTGTTTCTTCTTGGTTCGTCCCTCATCACTGCTAGAGGACAAGGACTTTTCATTCCCCTCACTGTCCGAAGAGCTGTCCGAAGACTCTGAACTCGAGTCAGAACTCTCCACAGGCTTGGACCGGTGAGATTTTTTAGAGCTGGCATGCGTCTTCTTAGTGCTCTCATGAGTTTTGGAAACCCCATGCTCTCTTGGGTTATCGGTGTGGTGAGCAGCTGATGCTTTGGATTTCTCTTTCACGCCCATCTTGGCTTTTTCAACCCTCAGAGCTTCTATCTCAAGTTTCAACCTGTCGCGCTCTTGGACAGTATACTCATCATTCTCTTCCACCACTTCGAGCAAAGCTGGTGGAAGCTCTGGATTATCCGGATTCATTCGGACAGAATTTCTTTACTTGGTTTTGAATACTGGATTCAGGCACCGTCGCCTCCCACTGTGGTCGCCAATTTGGTGAGGATAAAAGTAGCCTGAGGGTAGGCTGGTAATTTCAAGTGGAGTTTTAAGGCGGCGTGAGGGTGTTTCAGGGTGGTGTGAAGGTGTTTCAAGATATTTCAAGGTGGAGAGAGAATTGAGCAGCTTGGCAGCAGTCAATTTTTTGTTACCCATAGTTAATGCTGGTGGTTGGGTATTTATAGTATGTAGTTTGGGCCCTTATGGGCTTTTGGGTCAAGTTTAATGGACCCGGGTCATGTTTAAAGACCCATGAGTTTTAAGTAGATGAGCAGGCAGCTTAGTCAGATAGTGTTTAGGTATTTTAGTACTTTAGTCATAGTTCGAACTGCTTTAGATTTGCAGTGTTCGAAGTCATCTGTCCGATTCAAAAGTCCTGTCCGAATTAAGCTCTTGGAGTCTGTCCGGTTTACGGAGAGATTTACTTTGGGATGCCCTTCCGGGGAGCACTCCGAATTCGGACTCATCACCTTGAATTTCGAACCCACCTTCTTCGAAAAACAACCTCTTTAATTACAAACGGTGACATCAGCGCCGTCTTTTAATCATTGCCAAACTTTTCGAATTCTCCTAGGAATCAACTTCCTTTTCCATATTTACTATAAATTCAGACTCACTTTCTACTGTTTTACTATCTCTTTCATACTTACTCTGCATATTTTCTTAGAGCTTTCTCTCTCTAAAGCAAATATTTACCTGATAGTTTATGTTTACAGCAAGGACTGCTTTGATCAAAGGCGGGTGGCTCAACCTTTCTGAGTTGGAGAAAGCACAAATAGTTGAGAAGGAAAGACGAATCGCAGCAGGGTTACCTACTTCGCCTATTGACAGACCAATCACCTCTGCTGCAGAGTCAGATCGAGGATCTTCTTCCTCCAAAGGCACTAAGCCTAGAAAGTTATTCCAACCTAGCCTTTCCCCCATCATCTCTGGTTCCTCGGTTCAGGAATCAGAATCCATCGTCGAACCAGGAGTAACTGCCACTAGCTTCAAAAAACCCTCACCCTTCATAGCGATGGGATCAGATATGGAGCACTCCCCGGAGAAGTTAGTCGACCGAAGAAAGAGTCGGCTGGTTAAAGGGCAAGCCTCTAAGAACACTCCCTCAAAGTCGGGGGCAAAAAATAGCAGCTCTGGGTCTGGAGTGCCTATCAGAGCTCCCCGGGAAAGACTACCTGGTCCAAAGGCTAGCAGCCCAGCACTTCAAAGAGAGACTTCTGCCTCAGAGCCCCAGCCTGAGACTAGAAGTCAAGGAAACACTGAAGACCAGCAGTCCGGAAGTCAGGCTGAACCAAGTTTGAATTCTCCCCGGGCCACTGCCACTGATATTCCTCCAACGATCATGGAGGAAAGAATGGAGGACTCTGCTGAAGAAGTCCCTTTCGAGTCTGAGCCCTCCGGTCAGACTAGTAATACTGCTGCTGCCAAAAAAGATAAAGGCAAAGAAAAACTGTGCTTGAGGCATCCGGAGCTGCCGGAGTGTCTTGAAGGGAAAGTGGGGCCTTGTTTTCACAAGGTCGAACTTAAATACCTCTTGGCCTTACAGAAGACCAAGTATGCATTCATCCATACGGCTGAACTGGGTCGAATGCGCACGAAATGGGGGATCCCAGAAAATGTGAAGATAAGGATTCCCATAGATCCTGAAACTCCTATGGATTGCAAGCTGAACGAAATAGTCATCTTCACGGAGCTATTTAATTGGGGACTCAGATTCCCATTGGACCCAGAGATTGTCAGATATTTTCATCTGATCAAACTCTGTCCGAGCCAGCTGAGCCCCAATGCTTGGTATACCCTTATGTCATGCATCATGGCATCAAGGCTGTCCGGGATCCCTCTTCCTATGGAAGAGTTTGCTGCAGTGGCCAATCTTTGCAAACATCACCAATTCCCCTTCTACCACTTCAATATGGGGGACAGTTTCAAAGCTGTTGATGATCTGTTGGAGTCTGAGAGTAAATGGAGGAGCCAGTTTTTGTTCGTCAGTGGCGCTTGGGAAAACGGAAAGAAGATCAAGTCCGGGGTGAACCCAAGCCTCCTCAGAAGCAGGTGGAGGAGTGACCGTAAGTCTCCTACTTTAAATCTTTGTCTACTTCTTCCTTCTTAAAGTTGGTTTTAAATTAATTGGTCTTTCTTTTGTCTTAACAGAACTGCCTAAGGAGTTCGGTGATTACTTGAAGGCCAGACAGGTCACTTGTGGCAAAATCAATGCATGGGCTGCAGAGAACTGGGGGAACCGATTCCACAATGCTTTCACTAGTGGAAATCTGGCAAGGTCTCACCTCTGGAACACCACAGGTCGGAGAGACTTGACTTGGGAGGAGCTCACCACCCAACCTTCTCCTGATGTCGTGCTCAAGAGGACCCATGAACCAGATGGGACACTCTTCCTGCCAGGCCGGGCCAAAGCCCCGAGCAAAATGAAAGGCAAGAAGAAGAAGAGAAAAAGGTGGTGGGTGATGCCAACCCTACTGATGCTGAGAAGGACGCTCTGACAGACCCGGAGGGGCCGGCCCAGAGCCAAATCGATGCTGCTCTCTTGCAAGTGGTGGAGCAAGAGACCGAAAGGCAGGAAGCAGACCTCCCAAAACCTCCAAGGGCTTCCAAGAGGAATCGCAAACAGGGGAGTGAAGGGGCAAATCAGGTAGCCAAGAAGAAAAAGACTGCTAAGGGAGATGAGCTTGCTCTCCGGGATCCGGAGCCTTCTTTCCAGGCTGACCCTTCAGACCCAACACATGCCGAAGAGATTCTTGGGGACTTTCATACTGATGAAGTTGAGGGAGGAGAGCTCAACATTGATGAAGTAGACATCACCGGTCTTGGTGAACTTGGTGAATACTTCCTCAATCTCCCAGAGATGACTTTGCAGGGCCTTACATTCCTCCGAGCAGCTCCAACACGGTCAATTTTAACGGTAAGACTTTCATTGTTTCTAGTGAAAAGGATACCATAGCCCATTCCTTGTTAAGCAATGTGCAGCCAGTACTTACGTTGGAGAGACAAGTCCGGGGTCAGGCAGACATCATTAAAGACCTTAAGTCTGAGAAGGAAAAACTATCCGAAGACCTCCAAACTGCCACCTCCAACGCTGCCATGTTAAAAGAAGAAAATGAGGAGTTGAAGAGAAGCCAAGAGACAAGCACCACCAAAGTCACCACTTTAGAGGAAACCATCAAAGACCTCCAAGAGAAGCTGTCCGGTCTGGAGAAAGACCTTGCTACCTCAAAGGAAGAAACCAAGGCAAATAACAAAGTCATCACCAACCTAACTACTGATAAGATTGCCCTTGAGAATGCAGTGTCCAAGGCTGCCGAAGAGAAAAATACGTTGCTACAGGAGCAGGAGGCTAAGATCCAAGCCAAGATCAATGCTTATGCCAACTAGATGATCAAGAGCGGAGAGCTACTGCTTGAGAAGTTGAGGTCTGACATGGTTCTACTCTTTCATGAAAAATTTCTGCAGAGGAACCTAGGGGACTTATGGCTTTATGTTGAGCCTGAAGACCTCCCATACCACACGATGGCCGAAGGTGACAGGTTTGGCTACTCTAGTGGCTCTTCGGATGATGAAGAACATACTGGGGAGAGCCCAGATGATGAGAAAGACGATCCTAAAGGCAAGAAGGTAGATGAAGGGAAAGATGACTCCAAGGGCAAGAAGGTAGACGAAGGTGAGCCATCCTCAAAGGCTTAACCTTAACTTATGATCCACTTAGTTTAATTTTTATCCAGACTAAAGTCCTTGGAAGGCCAAGGCATTCTTTTTGTAATGGTGTCCGGTATTTGACCGGAGAGGTTCTTTGTTGTTCGACTTTGATCATTTAAAAGTCCTTGGAAGGCCAAGGCAATTTTAAGTTATTTATTTCAATGAATATCTCTGTTCTGTACAACCATCATTTTCTTTCATTGTTCGTTTTAATTTTGATAGCCAGAGTTTAAGTAGCCTTTAGTTGTTGTATTGTGAGAGGGTTTAAATTCTCCGGCTAGAGTTTAAATAGCCCTTAGTTATCTCAATCCGGATAGTATGACAAGGGACAAAACTTTTAAAAACACTTACAAAATTTTTAAGAAGGCATCAAATTTTATTTAACAGCCCGGACACCTCATTAAAACCTCTCCGTGCCACCGGGGAGGAAAGAGTATGCCCCCAAATATTTACATGGATGTTCAAACAAGTAAATATTTACACAAGTGCTATTCCAAGTACATCCGGAGATGCTCGATATTCCAAGGATGTGTTAGAACTCTGCCATCTTTGTCTTCCAACCAATAAGTTCCAGGATTAATTCTTTCAACAACCATATACGGACCCTCCCAAGTTGGGGCCAGCTTTCCGAAGAGCTTTTCTTTAGTGTGTAAGAAGACCTTCCTTAATACTTTGTCCCCAGGTTGGAAATCTCTTCTTTTAACTTTAGAAGCAAACCTGCTTCTCATCAAGCCTTGATAGTGTGCAACTCTAAGGTGAGCTTTAACTCGTCTTTCTTCTATCAAATCAAGTTGACCTCTGATTGCCACCTCATTAGCATGTTTGGAGAAGTTGTGAACACGAAAAGAGGGGAGAGTTGCTTCTATAGGAGCTACTGCATCCATCCCATAGACCAAGGCAAATGGTGATTCTTGCGTTGCAGCCCCAGGTGTTGTCCGGTAGGCCCACAAGACCTCTTGTAAATAACTAGGCCACTTCCCAACAGCCCCTTCCAAATTCTTCTTTAAACCGGACAGTATAGTTCTATTAGACACTTCAACTTGCCCATTTGCTTGTGGGTGGAAAGGTGAAGAAAAACAATGCTGTATACCCCTTGAGGCACAGAAGCTCTCCATTTCTCTACTGTCGAACTGTGGCCCATTGTCCGTTGTTATCTTCCGTGGGACACCAAATCTGCAACATATGTTGGATAGAATGAATTTTATAACAGCTTTTGATGTTGTCCCTGCTAGAGGGGCTGCTTCTATCCACTTCGAGAAATAGTCTATGGCCACAATTATAGTTTTGCGCCCTCCGGACGCCACAGGGAGAGGCCTTACTAAATCCAATCCCCATCGAGCAAAAGTAAAATAGGCTCAGAAATTGATTCTAAAGGAATGGCTGGTACATGAATTTCATTACTGTACCTCTGGCATGGGTCACACCTTCTTACCAACTCCTTAGCATCTTTCATGATTGATGGCCAATAATAACCGGAGAGTAAAACTCTTCTTGTCAAAGCTCTAAACCCACAATGGGCTGACCCCTCACCATCGTGCAATTCGGAGAGGACCATTTGTGATTCTTCATCCCCCAAACACCGCAGGAGAGGTTTACTGTAAGACTTCTTATATAACACTTCTCTCAATATGATGAAACCACGAGCCTTGTATTTCAATGTTCTGGCTTGCGACTTATCCGGAGGCACAACACCATCGGAGAGATATTGCATGAGAGGAAACCTCCAGTCTTGAGGTTGTTTCACTTGTATTTCAAAAATTTCCTCTTCTTTACCCTTACACAGTTGGATGGAGGGGCTTTCAAGCACATGGATCCATGGATATGACTCCGTATATGCTATGGTTGCTAGTGAGTCTGCTAGCTCATTTTCTGCCCTGGGAATGTGTTCATAGACAACACTTTTAAACTTAAGTGCTTCACTTTTGAGGAGGAGTAAATATTTCACAAGTTGCTCCTTCTTAGCCTCAGACTGACCTTGGGCATGGTGGATAAGTAGTTGGGAGTCGCTTAGCAGCTTGACCCTCTTAGCCCCACAAATGTAGGCTAACTTTAAACCAGCTATAGCTGCTTCGTATTCGGACTCGTTATTAGATGTCCTGAAAGCAAAACAAATAGCCTGGTACATTTTGTCTCCATATGGGGAAGTTAAGCATACTCCTGCACCACATCCCATAGTGCTAGATCCACCATCTGTTCGGACGACCCATACTTTTTTATCTTTTATATCAGTAGCTTGCTCCGAATCCCTGTCGGAGTGGAATTCGACCAGAAAATAAGCCACGGCTTGGGCTTTGACTGCTGTTCGGGGAGCAAAGTCTATGTCGAAGTCCCCCAACTCTACTGACCACTTAGTCATTCTGCTAGAAATGTCTGCTTTTTGAAGGACATTCTTTAGGGAAAAGAGGTCCGGACGATGATAGGATGAGCCTGGAAATAAGGCCTCATCTTCCTTGCAGCTATCACCAGGGCTAATGCCATTTTTTCAAGTTTCAAGTAACGCTTCTCTGCATCTATCAAGCTTTTGCTGATGTAGTACACTGGATGGGGATGACTATCGACCTCTCTTACCAGCACATCACTGATGGCACAACTTGAAACCGCCAAATATACAAAGAGAGTCTCCCCATCGACTGGCTTGAACAAAGTTTTGGGGGAGGACAGGTGTTTCTTGATCTCATTGAAAGCCTCATCACACTGCGGGGTCCAATAAAAGCCCTTTGCACCCTTCAAAGTTTGAAAGAAAGGAGCACACCTGTCCGAAGACCTTGAGATAAATCTGTTTAAGGCAGCTAATCTCCCCGTTAACCGCTGTACTTCTTTGATGTTTCGAGGAGGCTCCATTTGGAATAGAGCATTGAGCTGGTCCGGATCAGGTTGTATTCCATGCTCACTTATGATATAGCCTAGAAACTTCCCGGACTGCACTCCAAACACACACTTTTCAGGGTTTAACTTCAAATTCACTTTCACCAAGTTGGCAAAAGTTTCTTGGCGATCGGACAAGTGCAACTGCTCATCCACACTCTTCACCATCATATCGTCAATATATACTTCCATATTTCTTCCAATTTGATCAGCAAATGCCTTGTTGACTAATCTCTGATAAGTAGCCCCAGCATTTTTCAAACCAAATGGCATTACTTTGTAGCAATGAAGACCTCTGTCAGTGACAAATGTGGTATGCTCTTGATCCTTTGGATCTACTTGAATCTGATTGTATCCGGAGAAAGCATCCATAAAGGAAAACAGCTTGTTCCCAGAGGTAGAGTCTACTAACTGATCAATCCGGGGGACCAGATACAAGTCTTTTGGGCAAGCTCTATTGAGGTCTGTGAAGTCAATGCACATGCGCCACTTGCCATTCTTCTTTTTCACCAAGACAGGATTGGCAGTTCACAAAGGGTATTGAGACTCCTTGATGTGCCCCATCTTTGTGAGCCTGTCAACCTCTTGCACAATGACATCAGCCTTTTCTTTGGAAAAAGCTCTTCTTTTTTGAACCACTGGAGCTACATCTCTCCGGACGGATAGGTGGTGTGATATCACTTCTGATGGAACTCCAGTAACATCAGCATTGCACCAAGCAAAAACGTGCTGATGGTTCTTCAAAAACTTTAACATTTGATCTTTCAAAACAGGTGGCATTTTAGACCCTATCTTGACACTTTTTCCATCTTCCAACCAGTGTGTTTCTACCTCTTCAACTGGCATCAACACTCCGGGGGTCTCTCTGGGGTCATCAATTTCACCCTCACCCCTAGAAAGGCCCTCAAACTGCTATTGTTCATCAATACGGACTGCCCCCAGCGTTCGAGGAGCCAGGGCAGTGGCATAACATTCTCTTGCAATCTTTTGGCTGCTCCGGACGACTCCAACCTGTCCCTGAACAGCATATTTCAAGCACTGGTGGACTGTTGAAGCCACTGCATGCATCCTAGAGAGCCAAGACCTCCCTAGAATAGCATTATAGCAAGTGGGACAATCCACCACAATAAAGAGTATTCTGACCATTTTCTTGAAAGGGCCCTTGCCCAATAACACCTCTTCTTCGAACTCTCCGATCACATCTGCTGAGCTGCCTGTGAAGCCCACGATTGACCTGTCCGAATTCTGAATTACAGCTGGATTTTTCATTTTCTTGTAAGTGGTTAGGAAAAGGATATTGGCTGAGCTTCCAGTATCCACCAAGATTCGTCTTATGTCATTGCCCCCTATAGATGCTCCTATGACAACAGCATCCTCATGAGGGCCAGCAATGTTTCTTAAATCATCTTCATCAAACACAATGAAGGGAAATGAGTTTGGTGACTGATAAGATGTCATGCCTCCTTCTAGCTGGGAGGCTAAAGTATGAACATGCCTCTTCCTCGAAGAAGCAGTAGGAGCTGTCATAGTGTCCCCTCCGAAAATTGTAAGCGACTCGAAAAACTTAATGAGCCCGGAGACCGATCTAGAACATTCCTCTATAGCACCCACTCTGTTTCGAGTTGGATCAGGATCCAAGTACTCAGATTCCACGTCAAACCTTTCAACTATAACCATGGCTCCCTCCGGAGCAGCATTACTTGGACCAACCCGGTGAGTGTTATTAGGCCTGTTATCCCCTCTTCTTTTCACATAGGCCCCCAGCTTTCCCCTTTCAATCAAGTTCTGAACTTCTTGTTTCAATGCTATGCAGTCATCAGTGGTATGACCAATATCATTGTGATATTGGCAAAAAGAGTTGTTGCGATGCTCTCTGGGAGACTGCAGTGTTGCCGGTCTCCGGTAATGCACCTCATCCTTTGTTTTATCAAAGATAGTGGCCACACTTTCTTTTAACTCTGCGAACCACTCCGGTTGGACCCATGGCCCTCTCTTGTTTCTGGATTGTTGACTTTGAGCAGGAGTAGCTGGCTGAGACTGAGCTTTTGCCCTACCATGCCCCTGTCCGGTTTCTCTTGCTTTGTTCCCGGACTGATTCTGATTGGGATTTGGTGTCACTTGGGTAGACCTCACCTGCCTGTGCACCCTAGTTTTCTTTGTTTCATCGACGTTTATTTGTTTGACAACCTGATTCAGAAACCCTCCCCGTGTCATGGCCTTCTTTCTGGTCACTAAATCAGCTAGATTGCCTGGGTTCAAACCCTGTCTCAGGGATGCTATTCGAAGCAATCAGCCAACCCATTCTTTGTGTTCACAAAACGACTTATGTATTCTTTCAAGGACTCATTTGGCTCCTGGGCACAATGGATTATTGTGTCTCCATTGCCCTTTAGCTCTTTACTCCCTACGAACTGCCTTCGAAAGACCACCCAAAAAGTGTCGAAGTCTTTAATACAACCCTGAGGCAGGCTGTTGTACCACTTTAGAGCACTCCCCGTGAATGACTGGGAGAATGCCCTACAGAGCAGTTTGTCATCATCATTAAAGTTCATCATGAAAATTTTAAATTGTTCCAGATGGTTGTCCGGATCAGTACTGCCATCGTACTTCTCTATTTTGGTGCTATCAAACCTCTTAGGGAGGTTTCCGGACAGAATTTTAGAAGACAATGGAGATTTCCTCCAATTCCTTCCACGACTGAACATGTTACCCTCATTGGGAGTTGCAAAGATACGTGGCTCATCGTGAAAAGCGAAGGGATCCATCAGCATCTTGTCCACATGTTTCCGACTATGAGATGATCCCTTACCAATATGCCTTTTCATCTTTCCTTGTCTATCCCTTTTTCTTGAGTATTTTTTAATCTGACTTTGCTTCTTTCTAGTTCGACCCTCATCGCTGCTAGAGGATAAGGAATTTTCAACTCCATCACTGTTCGAAGAGCTATCAGAAGATTCTGAGCTTGAGTCAGAACTCTCCACTGGCTTAGACCGGTGAGACTTTTTAGAACTGGCATGAGTCTTTTTAGTGCTCACATGAGTCTTTGAAGACTCATGCTCCCTGGGGTTATCGGTGTGATGAGAAGCTGATGTTTTGGATTTTTCTTTCACGCCCATCTTGGCCTTTTCAGCCCTCAGAGCTTCTATTTCACCCTTGAGCCTATCACGCTCTTCGATAGTGTACTCATCGTTCTCTCCCACCACTTCGAGCAGAGCTGGTGGTACTTCTGGATTGTCCGGATTCATACGGACAGATTTTCTTAGCTGGTTTTGAATGCTTGATTCAGGCACCTTCGTGCTCCCACTGTGGTCGCCAATTTGGTGTGGATAATAATAGCTTGAGGGTAGGCTGGTAATTTCAGTTGGTGTTTTATGGTGGTGTGTGAGTGTTTAAGTGTTTAGAGTAGAGAGTAGAGAGATAATTAAGCAGCTTGGTAGCAGTTAATTCTCATTACCTACACTTAATGCAGGTGGTTGGGTATTTATACCCTAATGTTTGGACCCTTATGGGCTTTCGGGTCATGTTTAATGGACCCGGGTCATGTTCAAAGACCCATGAGCTCTAAGTAGGTGAGCAAGTAGCTTAGTCAAGAAGTGTTTAGGTTTTTTAGTACTTTTGTCATAGTTCGAACAGTCTTATGGTCATAGTGTTCAAAGTGATCTGTCCGTGTCCGGGGAGCATGCTAAATTCCGACTCATCAAAGTTGTTGTCCTTTATGGATGCCTTGTTCGGGTATAATCAGATACAAGTGGATCCGAAGAATTAAGATCACACTACATTGATAATAGACAGAGGTCTTTATTGGTACAAGGTAATGGCCTTTAGGTTAAAGAATGATGGGGCTACTTATCAGAAGTTGGTGAACAAAACATTTGCTAATCAGATTAGCAGAAATATGGAAGTATGCATCGATGACATGATGGCTAAAATCCTGGAGGAAGATTCTCACATAGCTGATCTTCAAGAAAAATTACTAATTTAGCTACTATGAATTTGAAATTCTCTTCCAAGGAAATGTGTGTTTGGGGTCCGATCTAGGAAGTTTATGGGTTACATAATAAGTGAGAAAGGTATCCAACCTGATCTGGATCAGCTTCATACGCTATTAAAAATGGACCCTCCTCGAAACATTAAAGAAGTCTAAAGGCTCACCGGAAGGTTAGCTGCCTTGAACAGGTTTATTTCAAGGTCTTCAGACAAGTATGCTCTGTTTTTTTAAACCTTGAAGAATGTTAAAGACTTCAATTGGTCCCTACAGTGCAACCAGGCCTTCCTTGAGATAAAGAAACACTTATCCTCACCAAAGACTCTTTTTAAACCCATCCAAGGAGAAAAGCTCTATGCATACTTAGTTGTATCAGAATGTGCTATAAGTGTTTTTCTGGTAAGAGAAGTAGACAATTATCCTCGTCCGGTGTACTACGTCAACAAAAGTTTATTAAATGTTGAAAATATGTATTTAAAGTTGGAAAAGTTGGCACTGGCCTTGGTGATTGTAGCGAGAAAGATGAAGCCGTATTTTTAATCTCATTCTATCATTGTCTGGACATCTTTCCAGCTAAAAAAATGTTCTTCAAAAGGCAGATATATCAAGCAGGATGACCAAGTGGTCAGTAAAACTGGGTGATTACGATATTGATTTTTCCCCCCAGACAGCTATCAAAGCTCAATCAGTGGCTGATTTCTTAGTGGAATTCCATACATACAGGAACTCTAAACAAACTTCAGAAAATAAAAACAAGCAAGAATGGGTGGTCCGAATTGATGGTGGATCAAGCACTATGGGTTGTGGAGCTAGAGTTTGCTTAACCTCTCTGCATGGTGATAGAATGTATCAAGCTATATGCTTTAGGTTCAGGGCCTCTAACAATGAGTCTAAATATGAAGCAGCTATAACTGGTCTTAAATTGGCTCTCCTATGTGGAGCTAAGAGAGTTTAGTTAATGAGTGACTCTCAATTTCTCATCCACCATGCTCAAGCTCACTCTGAAGCCAAGAAGGAACAACTGATCAAGTACTTACTTGTTTTAAAAGAAGTAGCTGCAGACTTCAAAAATGTTTGTTATGAGCATATTCCTAGATCGGAGAATACGCTAGGAGACTCTCTAGCAACTATAGCCTATTCTAAGTCCTACCCTTGGATTCACACACAAGAATTCTCGTCCATACAACTAAGTCAAATAAAAGAAGATGGGTAAAGTATGAGCATACATGTAATTCAACCTAAAGACTAGAGATATACCCTCATTCAATATATTTCAGATGGGCTTTGCCTTCAGACAAAGTTGTGGAAACAAAGATTAAACACAAGGCATGTAGTTTTTTGATGATATGGGGAATTCTCTACAAGAAATCTTTTAGTAGGCCTCTTCAACGTTGTTTGAGGTTTGAAGAATCCCAAGTTTTTTTATCCAAACTGCATGATGAGGAGGGCTCAGCACATTGTGGGTACAAGGCACTAACCCGGAGAGTCTTATTAGCTGGTTACTATTGGCCATCCATAATGGCAGATGCTAAAGAGATGGTAAAGAAATGTGATCCATATCAAAGGTATGTGAATTAAATTCATGTGCCGACAATACCTATGGAGTCTATTTCTGAGCCAATACCCTTTGCCAGATGGGAAATGAATTTAGTTGGACCTCTACCTATGGCATCCGGGGGTGCATAACTATTATAGTGGCTATTGACTAATTCTCAAAATGGATAGAGGAAACTCTCTTGGAAGGGACTACATCGAAAGCTGTCATTAAATTTATCATATCCAATATATGCTGCAGATTTGGAGTCCCCCAAAAGATTACTACAAACAATGGGCCGCAATTTGATAACAAAGAAATGAAGGATTTTTGTGCCTTCAGAGGTATTCAGCATTGTTTTTCTTCTTCTTTCTACCCACAAGCAAACGGTCAGGTTGAAGTTACAAATAGGACCATTTTATCTGGATTAAAAAAGAATTTAGAAGGTGTTGCGGGAAAGTGGCCAAGCTATTTACAAGAAGTATTGTGGGCCTACCGAACTACTCATCGGGCTGCTACACAAGAGTCTCCTCTTGCCTTGGTGTATGGGATGAATGGAATTACCCCCATAGAAGCTACCTTACCATCATATAGATTCCAAAACTATTCCGAACAGGCTAATGAGATAGTAATTAGGAATCAGTTGGACTTAACAGAAGAAAGAAGGGTTAAATCACACTTAAGATCAGCTCACTACCAAGGTTTGATGAGGAGCAGATTTGCCTCCAAGGTAAAAAAAAGAGATTTTCAACCAAGAGATAAGGTGTTAAGAAACGTTTTCTTACATACCAAGGGAAAGCAGTTCGGGAAAATGACTCCGAATTGGGAAGGCCCTTATGAGGTATGCGAGAAAATCAAACCTGGGACATATAGGTTTCAAGACAAAGAAGGAAGAGCATTGAAGCACCCATGGAATGTTGAGTATCTCAGGTTATATTTAGAATAATGTGTTTGTGTAAATATTTACTTGTTAAATACCAATGTAAATATTATGGGGGCATACTCTTTCCTACCCTGATGGCGCGGGGAGGTTTTAATGAGGTGTCCGGTTTTTTCTTCAATAATATATAATGTGTTCTTCAAAAATTCGGAGTGATATTACTACAATTCAATTCAAGTATAAATTACTTGTTCAATACCTTGGATCTTTAGTAGATTGGATAAACTTGGTGATTGGTTATGACTATTAAATACATGTCATTGGAGATATTAAACATTCTCACGTCAATACTTCTGAAATTTTATGGGTTACTTAAACATTAGAATGAAAGATTTAAAGTAAAATATTAAACAAAAAGAAAGTTGGATAAATTAAACCTGTTCTGACTTAAACCGAACAGTAATACAAAAAATTCTTTGGCCATCCAAGGACTTTGATTGTTTAAAAAGACAAAAAAATACATGATAAAACCTTAGGGCTTGTTCCCATCGGATTTTCCTTCACCATCACCTTTTTTGGGACTTTTGAGTTCAGCACTTGAACTCTCACATGTACCTTCTTCATCATCAGTGGAATCAAATCCACTAAAGTAGTTGTGCTTGTCGCCATTTTCCATAGTATAAAATGCGAGGTCTTCATAATCCACGTATTTCCATAAGGGACCAAGGGTCCTCTTAGGTAAGGTCTTATGGAACAACAAAACCATGTCAGACTTGATCCCATCATCTTTCTTTTCTAAGGAGTCTACCACTCCATTGGCATACTCCTCAATACATGCTTCGATAGTTTACTCTTGCTGATACTTCAGGGCCTCTTTCTCCTTGGTTATTTTTGAGACGGTATTTTCCATCTTATCCTTTTCGTTGGTTAGTGTTTGAATAACACCATATTTAGTCTTCATTTCCTCCTTCAACGTTGTGAGGTTTTGCGAAGAAGAAATCTCTAGGTTAGAGTATTTGGTTTGGAGCTCAATTTTGGCTGCTTCCGATGCGGCTAGCTTGGTTGCCAAATCCTCCTTCTTCTTTTTCAGCGCCTCTATACTTTGCTGAAAGCTTAGAAGATTGCTTGAAAAATATTTTTTGTCAGAAGTGAGAGAGTTGATAAGGTTGGTCTGACTTTTCACCTGCCTCTCCAGATCAAGTATTGGCCGGATATAATAACCAAGGAGGGCGTGGCTTAAGGCATCCTTCTCTCTGAATATGAAGAATTATTTCCTATTTTAGGTCACCATGTTGGAGGAATTGGAAGGACGATAAGGACCTGCAAAATCATCATTCTCAAAATCATTAAAGTACAAACCAATGTCTTGAAGGGCACAGAGGTCACCTTCATCGTTCCCCCCACCGACAATCTCTCTAGACTGTAGGTCTGTTGGGATATCTTCTTGCAGAGTAGGGTCAGCAGGAGCTGGTGATGGGATTTTCGAAGGGCGAAGGATTGTTTCTTCCCCCAAAGTGACCTTCTTCTTGTTGGCTGCTTTTTCATCGTTGCTGGCCCTGCGCTTCCTGTCCTTTTTAGGAGGATTTGGTGGGTTCTTTGACCCTCCAGCTTCCCTTACTGTTTCGACCTCCACTGTTTTGAGAAGAGCCACATCAATACCCCATGGTTCTCCGAGCCAGTCCTTTCTGTAGCTGTTTGAGCAAGCTCTATTGTAGCATTCCTCTTCTTGTTCTTCATTTTGCTGGGAGCCTTAGCCTTGGAAGACAAGAACAACTTGGCGTCTTTGGCTTCTGTACTTCTTATAATCACATCAGCAGGAGGAGGGGTGGTTAGCTCTTCCCATGAAATGTCTCTTTGGCCCGTGGTGTTCCACAGGCGAGACCTCACAAAATTGCCCGATGTAAAGAAATTGTGGAAGGCATTCCCTCAGTGTTCTGAAGCCCCTGCATTGAGTTTTCCACAATTCTTTTCCCTTCTTCCAAATGGCTGGTGAACTCTTTCGGTAGAACTAAAGAGAAGTAACGAATTAGTCAGAATAAGGAAACTTGTATTTTAAGAAGTAAAAAAAGAGATAGAAGAAACTTACTAGTACTTTCCCCCTACTTGTCAGCAAGCCAATGTTGGTGTTTGCTTTTATCTTCCTGTCATTTTCCCATGTTCCACTAACAAAGAGGAACTGTGTCCTCCAAGGTTTTTCGGACTCTAACAGGTTGCCACAACCTTGAAATCATTCCTCATGTTGTAGTGGTAGAATGGAATATGATGGTTCTTGCACAAGCTTGCTACAACAGCAAACTACTCCATCAGAAGATGGATCTTTGATAATCTGGATGCCATGATACAGGTGAAGAGTGTGTACAAGGCGTTGGGGCTTAACTGGCTGGGACAAAGTTTGACCAAATAGAAGTACTTTACGATCTCTGGGTCTAGAGGGAACCGGAGTCCCCAGTTCAGCACTTCGGTGTACACTACCACCTCATTCAATTTGCAGTCCATGGGGGTCTCTAGAGTAATCGGTATCCTTACTTTTACAGACTCCAGAGTCCCCCATTTGGCCTGGGTTCGGTAACTCGGCAGTATGGGTGTAGAAATAGTTGATATTTTGAAATGCTAGCAAATATTTGATGCTGGTATGTTTAAAACAAGGGCCTACCTTACCCTCTAGGTACTCCGGAAGCGTGTCCAGATGAGTTATGCAAACTTTTAATTTACTCTTACCTTTCTTGTCAGAAGCAGCATCCCCTATCTGACCTGATACCTCGGTCTCAAAAGGGGCCTCTTCGATGCTATCCTTAATATTCTCTTCCATCACTGTGGAAGGTTTTTCAGTTTTCTTTGAAGAAAGTTGTTCAGTTTCTTTCATCGAAAGCTATTTGGGTAGTTGAGTGTTTGTTGCCTATGTGAATTGAGTTTGGGTTGGCGAGTTGTCCGGCGAGGAGTTATCTTCTCCGGTGACTTTATTGTGTCAGAGCCCATTACTATAAATGACGAGGGTTTTCTGATTTTTGAAACGACTTTTTCTTTAGAGATAGGGTGTTAAGATTCTTGTACGGAAGAACCAGAATGGAGGTGTGAAAGGTTTGGTTTAAATGAGAGTTGTTTGGGTCTAGGGTTTTTGGAGGATGATGACCCTTGATCGACGTCCTGGTTTGGCTGACTAATTTTCCCGTCTGGAGAAACGGGGAGACCAACAATGATACGATTTTCTCTCTCTATCTTCCTTGCACTCTCTAACTCCAACAAATTCAACCAACCACCTTTAACTACAACGTTTCTGGCTGTGAACATATAATCTCTCAAGAACAGTTTGAAGATGAAGATGATTTTCTCTCTAAGAAAGCTTTGAGTGTGAAATACAATGGAATAGTATATATATATATATATATATATATATATATATATATATAACAGTAAAAAGCAGCAGTTACCAAGGAGAAGTTGAACATGGTTTTTTGCAATGATTAAGGGCTGCGCAAACATGTGAAAAATCAAAACCTAGGTAGCTTTCTAGACTTAGTAGGTGCGGCGATCTAGGAAAAATAACGACCGGTAGGTCAAACCAAATGCTGACACGTGTCCCATGATTCAAGGAAAAACTCTTAGAATTCTGGGAAGAAAAATCAATCCTGATAAAATTCGAACTGAATTGGTGTTGAAAATAAGCTTCTCAGTCCGGACAACGCAAGTAGATCAGACGAAATCGATATTGACTTGATAGATTTTTTAACCCTTCCAAAGATCTTTGTAAGGCCTAAAAAAAGGGATACTCATGAGTTTAGATATTAGAGTCACAACCTACCCATTAATCCGGACAGGGGTAATTCGGACCATATCACACCACTATAAATCCGAACAGGACAAATATGAACAACTTTTGACTAAGCTATTTGCTAATCTACTTAAAAACTAACGAGTCTTTAAACTCGACCCGATTTCACAAATTGACCCGGTAAGCCCATGGGTCATTAATTAAAAGTATAAATACCCCAACCACTCTCATTAATGAGGGTGATCAACACTTAATACAAGCAGGCTGCCTAATTATCTCACTACTCCTCACATTAAACACAAAACACCCCAAACTTACCAAAACACTTTACAAAACTACCCCCAGCCCAAAATAAACCAAACCAGTAGTAAGGAGAGGTAAAACTCTATCAAAAAATGGGTAACCAAGATTTAACTTGGTACCAAAGAGATTTTTTAAGTAGCTCACCTGAACATTAGCTACACTAGAGGAATTGTTAATCGGTTCACCTCGATTATTTGAAATCAAGACAATTTGCTTACGTAAGATACCATTTTTGATATTTTTGTGAAATAATATGGTGTTTTTGTCTCCCATTTTATGCCAATTTTATTTAACCTTTTTCTTAATAAAGGATTCTTCAACTTTACAGAGAAAAATGAAAAAAATAAACCTCTATTTCTTTAGAGACAAGTGTGATATTGGTGAGGTCCTGAGTAAATAATGATTGTGCATGGAACATGTCTCTTTAGAATGGATACTCGAGAGCTAATGTTAGTATATTTTTCACATAAGATCACTGAGAAAAAGTTAAAGACGATTGAGCTTTTGGGGGACCAAAATCATATCCTGAGCGATGATAGGAATGTTCTAGCTATCAGAGACGATTTATTTGAATTAAAGGTGAGATTACCACATGTTGAACATAATGAAAAGTTTTATCTTATGCTTGCAAGGGGTGCAAAGGTTTATGGTGATTGTGGTATGGTATGATGATCGAGTAAACTCATGATGGGAAAAAGAAATTGGTAAAGACATGTCCCAGTCATTGTTGAGTACGATACGATCAATTTTTGAATCTATATAATTGATAGGATTTTTATGGATCCAAGTGAAATGTAAGTGAATGAAGAAAAAATCACTAAGATTACACTAGTAACACTAGTTTTTTATTTATTCAATTATCGTAGCCCAGTTATCTGAGGAGCCAATGCATACTCTGGCTTACGAATTATGTTGAAATCCTCAAGGTTAACCGATGTGATTCGTTGATCGTTAGTCATAATTGTCTCAAGATCAGTCCAGAGAAGGTAACAATCTGGAGTGTCATTAAATGCATAAATAACCATAAAACAAAAAGAAATAGAGGAATTATGACTTCTCTATTTAAAATGAATATATTTCGAGAAGAAGAATAACATGGAGACAATGACTACATTAGGATTCCATATAATCCAAATCCTACCCAAGGGGTGCGTGACATGGTTAGTTATGTAATAATAGATATGAACCATAGTTTTAATAATGGATTCTACCTTATGAATGTGAAGTGTAGTCTTTATAACAATTATAATAGAAATACTATTACTACTAATAAAGTCGGTGACACCGTTATGCCTAACAAAGTCCTATAACCCCACACACAATCCACGAAGAAATAATATATAATATTTAAATTCAAAGTGAATTAATTAGTGGTCCTATTAAAGGATAAAAGTAAAATAACATTTGCAGCATCACTAGAATGGAAAATCCTGCAAGACGGGGAGACCATATCCTCATCACTTTCCTTTTTTGTGATATCTATCATAAGGTCAATGTGGTGAGTCTTCTCTGTAGCCGTACCAAGATCAGTATGATCCGACTTCTTGAAAATATTTGTGATGGTGTTTCGTAGTGAGAAGTACACATTCTTACTTATTTTCGTGCCCTCAATCTTCAAATTGGAATTAGATTCCTCATTTTTAGAGATAAATTTCTAAGAATAATGTAAAATACTCCTCTAAATGATCATGGAGATAATATTTGTTTCACAATTATACTTTGAATTAGAGGGAGGATAGTGATAGTTTGGAAGGTTTTTAATAGTATTATGTGTTTCTTTTTGGATTGTTAAAATATGACCCAAAAAAATAAAAAGATCTTTATAGGTTGGGCTCAAAAGCCTTCAGAACTGACATGTTTTATCTAGGCCTAGTTGAGACAATGAGCGTACCTCCTTTAACAGTTGAAGAATCACGCATATAACCATGGTAGCTACAAAACTCAGTATGAAATAAACAAGAAGAATTAATAATTACAACCACTTAAACATGTAACAGATACAAGCCAGTCGGCGTCTAAATGCGAAACAATTATAGGTCGGTCGCCGAAACAGAATTGACAACTAGAGTTTATTTAATGGTTGAGAAATTATCCAAAATACCATTGAGACCTACATAGTAACATATGAAGATGTATGTGACCAACCAGACAACCACACCATGACGATGCCGACCAACTTTCAACAAGAATACTTGGGTGGAACCACTGTGGCACACGAACCCAAAAACCTATCAAGTATACCTGAGTCTTGAGGTCCCAATCAATGAAATTTTCAATGAAAGTCTTAGAAACTCATGGATAATGCATCAAATTTTAACATTATGAGACTTTCAATAAAAGCCATAGAAGTGTCTCCAATGCATCAAATCTAGAGGTTTTTTTAACATTCTCTTAACATTCATCATCAGAACTAGATCTTTACTAGTAATATCAAACTCAAACGACAAATACCTCAGAATCAGATAATAGAAAGTCATGGAAATGACAACACAAAAAACCGTCAGAATATGAAAAGATGTCCCATTAACACAAGTGTGACAAAAGCAACAACTAGTTTAGCTGTGAGATATAAGATAACATAAAGCTTCATTTCATAAGTCTTGAAGTCACGCTAAATCTAGCTGAAAATAGTAATTTTGGGTGAAAAATAACCGTATACTATCCTTCTGTGAGAGAAGATTGATAATTGTTTTTTAAAATATACATTTTTATTTGTGATTTATGCAATGATATTTATTTTTGTATGTACTAATTTTATAATAACATAACTTCATTTTTAATTCGTATAAATATATTGTATATTTTTGTTTGTAAGACATAAGTATTTTATTTTAATTTTTTTTCTCTATATAATCGATATTTGTCTAGATCTACAATCTAATTATGAACTATGCTGAATGAGATCTATTTTTGTTAGAACAAGATCTTCAACCTATTTTTTTTTATAAAAAAAATTGGATTGTCTAAAATACCCATACCTTATAAAAATCCTAATTTGAATTTAATTAGCAAGATTTAGCCATTTGTAGATGTAAAACATAATAGATACTAGATAGGGATGACAATATTGGTCCAAACCGGTCTGATTCGGCCTAACCCACTTGACTCAAACATATAACAGACTATGTGACTATTATGGTTTCCAATAATATATAAATTTCATTACTCGAGTACTTATTTATTAAATTCTTCTACTTAAATATGTTTTCAAATATATTTACTAATTATATTATTCTAGTAAACTTAATTCCCAATAATATATAAATTTTTATACTTGTTGATTTTTTAAATATAAATTTACTATGAGTCTTTATTATTTAATTAAACATTATGTTATTTGTTATATTCTTTCCAAAATTTATAACATATTTGGAATCGATATTTCAAGATTTCTTTGATGTTTTTGACAATGATTATGAAGATGAAAGCATTATGATAACTGACTGTGTTAATTGATTGGAAACTTAAAAATCTTTAAGAATGTTCGATGTTTGTTTTAAAGTTTTATTTCACACTATTTAAAACATATTTTAGTTTGTTTGATTTGTTAAAAAATGTATGTTTGTTTTGTTTAGTAAAATTTAATTATTATTTTTTAGTTTTGTTTGTTTTGGTTAAAAAAATATTTATATATTTGTTTAAATTAAAAAATGAAGTGAAAATTGAGTTGGGTTCGGACCGAACAATACGAACAGTAAAAATAGTGTTCGCAGACCGAATTGGGTTGACCTGCTATAACAAAAGGACAGATATCGTATTGTAAAATACTAAAACTGCACTCAAACGGTCTTGAACTGTTTCAGCTTTAAAAAAAAAAAATCCAAACATATTGGTCCGAACTCGAATCGAACTCGATTCGAAAACTGTACTAATGCTTGACCATGACTTAGAATATAAATAATAAATGTGAAGATGGATAAATATTAAAATATCATTTAAAAAGAGATATCTTTCATTATATTTGATTTTTTTTAAATTACTACTTAATATATATATTGTTCAAAAACTTATGTATTTTAAAGTGATAATTGATATATTTCACAAATCGGGTACTAAAGGCATTATTATTAATTATATTAGTAATTTTGGATAACAACGCTCTCTAACACATCTATATAAACCAAGTATGGTAAATGTAACAAGTACTGACTTTTAATATTTCTTCTTTATTTCTACTTTTAATATATATTTTTCGCCATGTACAGAAATAGACAGAATTTCGTCTTAAACTCTACGTCTCAGACACAAATACGATTCGCTGTCTACCTTCTCCAACTACTTTTGTTCCGATGTGAAAAAGAAAAGTCATCTCCCACATTTTCTAGCGTTGATAAATATTCCAAACGAAAATATTTTATATTTAGTATTCTAAATATCAATTATTATATTTTACTATGGGCAACTCATGTAATATCAATAATATTAGTTCAAAATTTAACATTTAATATTAAATAATATTATTATTTATATATGGTTAGTTCAAAAATTAACATTTAATATCAAAAAATATTATTATTTATATATTTTTTATTTTTTTTTCCAAGAATTGAAATTTCATTGAAACAGCTACGTGGACAGCAGGATATTATTTATATAATAATATTAGTTCAAAAATTAACATTTAATATTAAATAATATTATTATTTATATATGGTTAGTTCAAAAATTAACATTTAATATCAAAAATTATTATTATTTATATATGGTTTAGCCTAAAATAATTTTCTTTTAAGTTTTTATATTTATAAATATAAAATATAAAAATAAAACCGAATCTATTGTTGTATTTATATTTACAAGACGAATCAAACAAGTTAGGTAAATATGGTATGTTTCGAAAAAAAATTAAATTAATATTATTAAAAATTTAATATCGATAATTAGCCCGTTAAAAGAATTAATATTACTATTACGGATCAATAGTATTCTCTGAAAACTTGTATAAGACATTTTCACAAACTATCACCTCAGTATTCCTCGCAGCCTTGTCTACAGCGAAGTATCGCAGTAATCTCAAGAAGTAGCCGAGTTGGTAAGTTATGCTTGTGATCAAAGATCATGAGTTTGAATCCCTCTTCCTAAGCTTTTTCGGCTGAATCTATCATTTTGTGTGGTTTACTTTCTGGCGTTGGTTTACAGGCAATTACTTCAGACTGATGGTTTACCCTGTGCCAGTGGCGTAGCCAGGATTTGATCCCTATGGGGTCCTGGTTATCGTCCAAGAACAAAATAGAGACAATATAAATTTTAATTTTTTTTTGTACTAAGTATGTTTTTTTTTTGGTTTGTTTGGTTAACTAGTGTTTTTTTATTCATGAATCCCTTACGTATTAGTTATTTTCTTTAAATATTTTGTCAATCTATAATCATGACCACACCAAAGTTATCGGGCTTGACGATGCTGCCTCACATTTAGATCTTTTTATCCTAGTCTTTTTTTACTTATCTTCGTATAATGTGTGTATCTTGACACATATTTGATTTTCTTAAGATATGTAGGAGTCCAAAGACGACAAATCTATGATATAGTCAATGTTCTTGAAAGTGTTGGATTTAAAAAAAATTCTTTTGATCTTCGAATTTTAATTTATTCGAATTTAACTTACTTAGCTAGTGTTGAAATTAGGTTATTGTTATTAGCAAAACAAATGTACATGAAAAAGATTTAAAGCAATCCTTTAAATTTTCTAAGACATAGTTAGTTTAAGTTAACTCTATTTATATTTATTAACTTACTTTTCTATTTAAATGTTATTCCTTTCCTCGTTTTAACATACCATCACACCAAATTATAACGTTATTATCTTAAAATATATATCGAAAATAAGAGTTTTAAAAAATTAAATATATATTATTAAAAATAAATTTAAAAAAAATAAAGAATTAAATATATATTATTAAAAATAAAAGTTTAAATATATATTTAAAAATAAGGAATTAAATATATATAAAAGGTTGCAAATTTTCCATTTCCTGAGGTTTGAATCCAAGACCTCTGGATTCCTGCCTCAGGTTTTTCCACGGAGATAGGAGCAGTATAGAATTTAGGAATGTTTATTATAGTATATAGTAAATCTTTAATTTTCAGCGTCTTCACTTTCCGTGTAAAATCTTGGACAGACCAGCCTAACAGTCATTCTAAGCCGTAGCTAAACGTTGAGGTGTGGCTAGAACTGTTTACGAAGTTGTAGGTGAGCCGATACCATAGGCAAAATTGTTGTCAAAGTTGTGTAGCCGACAAATTCGACCCTTACCTGTTTTACTATATCGAAGACATCTTTGTACTTTCGTGGTTATGTTAGCCGAAGCTTCTTCGAAAGCTTGGAACATTCAATAGATAAGCCTTTAAATGATCCAGCTTGCAGTTAGTGAAATAGAAAGCTCATCGGTGGTTGTTGTGAACCAAAATGGATAACCCCGTAGTTGCTGATGATCTTGGGGTGGGCGAAGGTGATCTTTGATGAAACCACATCTATAATCTTATATTTTTCCTGAGAATCCATGATAAAATCAGCATAAAAAACGTAGAATTTTGAACACTCAAACGACTAATTTTGCAGAGACTCTCCCTCTCTCGTCCATGTGAATTTTCATTTATTTTCGTGCAAACAGTCGAGCGGCTACGCATTCGCCTGGCGATCGATGACCCTTGAGTTACCAAGGGATCTGAAACTAATGTACCCGAATAGACATACAAGCTAACATTTCCTCGCATAGACCTTCTTCTTCTAAAGCTAACATTTCCTCCCATAGACCCGAATAGACCTTCTTCTAAAACTAACACTTTATTGTCCTTCGAGACAAGACCATCAAGTTCCTCCTCTCCGTCGGTCAATATGTACCTACTCATGCAAGTCGCCCTGTTTTTGTTCATGCAACACTTCCTCTCTCTTTGCATGTAGGTTTTCTATCCTCTCCATGCTCTGTAAGGGACTACTACACCGAAGACAGGCTGTCATGTTTGCCCTTGCTGAGACTCGGAGGCTGTTAGAGGAGCACCCCGTTCTCCTCCTCTTGCCATGTCTCAGATGGACATGCAGTTTGCTAGTGATGAGTCCCTTCTGAGACTGACTTCAACATGCCCAACTCCAAGCTCAACCATTTCCTTACCCTATGATACAGTGATCCTTGTATTTATGGGCTCTCATAAGAAGTCCATTGTTATTGGTTCTCTATGGAACCTAAGTTTGATCCTCACAGATGTTTCTGTGCTAGTTATTATTCTCACTATTTTGGTTAGTCTTGCTCACCCGCTGCTGTCAGCGATATTATTTAGCTTCAAAAGCTTTTTCTCATCATAACAGAACCTCCAAGGGTTCAAAAAAGACTCATAATCCTCAAGAATTGAAGCCACCACATCCACTCAATATGAAATATTTAATAACTACGTTACATGTATCTCTTCATCTTCTCAAGGTCAAATAATATTTGCATGGCCCATTTCCACGTTTACAATTCCATTTCCAAATCCATATCACTGAAGATAGTTTCAGTCAGTTCTTCAACCGAGATACTTACATAGGCCTAGCCCCGCTATATTGTTTTTCGGCCCGACTTAGTCTGATCTATTGGCATAATTAATTTAATCTCGTATTTATGTATGCAGTTATATTTTATTAGTTTCCGTTATAAATTATATGTAGTTGTAACTGCTTCCGTAAATTCCACGTTTCCGTTATGTATATGTAATTTGATCAACTTGAATAGATTTAGAATTTCAGGAAAATAAATTCTCTTAATTTTATTTTCTTCATTTGGTATGAGAGCCAATGTCAAAAAACGATAGTTATGCGAGTGTGGTGAGAAGCGGTGGTAGCGTTGAATCAACAGAATCAGAAAGAAGAGTGTCACAGAAGGAAGGAAATCTATCACTTACGTATCCAATTCTCACTGACACAAACTATCAAGGATGGGTATTAAAGATGAAGATATGCATGAGGGCTCATGGAGTTTGGGAAGCTGTGTTGCCCGACAAACCATTTGATCTCCGTCAAGATCAAATTGCGTATGGAATTCTCTCTCAAGGATTGACTGAAGGCCAATTGATGGAATTGGGTGACATTAAGACAGCACGAGAAGCGTGGGAGTCTCTTCGCAAAATAAATAAAGGAGCAGACGAGGTCAAAGAGGTGCGAGCGCAAGCGTTCAGATAGGAATTTGAAGGTATGAAAAAGAAAAAGAATGAGACAATAGTGGAGTATGCGAGAAAAATGGCAACAGTGGTTAACCAAATGAAGGCCCTTGGTGTTGCGATTAAGCCAAACTATGTGAACAAGAAATTGTTAAGATCTGTTTCGTCAAAGTTTACCCAAATTGCAGCGTCAATTGAACAATTTGGAGATGCCAAAAGCAAATCTTTTGAAGATGTTATTGGGGCACTAAGAGCCCATGAAGAATGTCTTAAAGGCGATGAAGAAGAAGAGCATGATGAAAATGTATTGTTAACAAAAGCAGAATGGGAGTCACGATTCAACTCGACATATTCTGGAGGGACCCGAGGTCGCGATCGAGGAAGAAGGAGAGGTGGCTTTGGCTATGAGAGAGGAAGCTTTTCCTATGGAATATCAAAATCTGTTGATGGAGAAGGACATATCCAGAGAAATTTGAACTTTGATATCACAAAGGTACGATGTTATACATGTCATAATTTTGGGAATTATGCTAGGGATTGCAAACCGAAGAAAGAGGAAACAATGAATCTAACAGAAGAAGTAGAAGATAAAGATACATTTCTAGTAATGAAGACCAATTGTGTTTTTTCTAGAGAGAAATAATTGATGCTGGCCAAAGATAAATCTGAAACAGTGGCAACGAAAGGGAGTGTTGATGAATCAATGTGGTACTACGACACAGGCGCTTCAAATCATATGACTGGGGACCGAAACCTATTGATAGACTTAGACAAATCAATGTGTGGTACAGTAAAGTTTGGGGATGGCTCTATGATCAATATTTGTGGAAGAGGAACTGCAAACTTCTGAAGCAAAACTGGGAAAAACTTGCGCATGAAGAACGTCTATTATGTACTAGGATTAAAATCTAATATCATTAGTTTGGGACAAGTAGATGAGTCAGGAGGAAAGGTTGTTTTTGAAGGTGGATTTCTAAGTGTTTTTGATGCAAATTACAATCTGGTGGCCAAAATACCTCGAGCAGAAAATAGACTCTATGCAATGAAAATGACTCAAGCAATTTCACAAAGTCTCGTATCTACCGAATCTGAAAACTCTCGCTTGTGGCATGCTCGCTATGGGCATCTGCACTTTCAAGCCTTGCAAAAACTTGGACGAGAGAGATGGTCAGAATTGTGATGTATGTGTTCTTGGGAAACAACACAGAGGAAGCTTTCTAACACAAAGTCACTATCGAGCAAGTTCATTGTTAGATCTAATCCATGCAGATATTTGTGGTCCTATTTCACCAATTACCAAAGGAGGGAACAAGTATTTTATTTTTTTTGTTGATGATTTTAGCAGGTACATGTGGCTAAAACCACTGAAATCAAAAGATGAAGCACTTACTGGATTTAAGAAGTTCAAAGCAGAGGTCGAGACGCAATTGGGAAAGAAAATAAAAATGTTAAGGACAGACAGAAGCGGAGAATTTCAGTCTCAAGAGTTCAAATTATTTTGTGAGATTCATGGAATTCAAAGGCAAATGAAAGCACCATATTCACCACAACAAAATGGTGTGGTGGAAAAAAAAATCAAACCATTGTCGAGATGATGAGATGTTTGCTGAAGGATAAATAAATACCCTATAAATTTTGGGCAGAAGTTGCAGTTACAACAACCTATCTTCTAAATCGTTGTCCCACAAGAGCTATAAGTGGAAGGACACCATATGAAGTCTACTTCGGAAAAACACCAAGTGTAAGTTATTTTCGAATTTTTGGATGTATAGCTTATGTTAAAAATCTGAAATATGATGTGAAGAAGCTTGATGATCGAAGCAATAAAGTTGTTTTTCTTGGTTATGAACCTGGTTCAAAAGCCTACAGATTTGTGAATCCAAAAACAATGAAAATAATAGTGAGTCGAGATGTGGTATTTCGAGAGTCTGAGAAATAGAACTAGTCTGACACTGTAGAATCCATGGAACTTAAACCCAGTAACTCTATTTCCATTAGATATTCAGCTGGAGAAGTAGAATCTATGAATCTTGAATCACCATCAATTTCTTCTCAAAGTGTATTAAATTAGGATGATACAAGATCAGATGAGGAACCTAGCAATGAGGACGATGAAACTCCACCAAATTTTTTTCGATCTTTACAAGAGTTATATGATGAAACTAAGGAAATTGTGTTAGATTCAGATATGAGCCTTCTGTCTATTGAAGAACCAACGACGCAAGAAGAAGCATTCAACAATGAAAATTGGAGGCTGGTAATGGTGGAGGAGCTTGAGGCGATTAAGAAAAATAGAACATGGGAGCTTAGAAAATTACCACCAGAACACAAAGCAATAGGTTTGAAATGAGTTTATAAGTTGAAGAATAATCCAGACGGTGAAATTATTAAATAGAAGGCAAGACTCGTGGTCAAAGGCTACATTCAAGAACATGGAATTGGTTATGACGAGGTTTTTGCTCCAGTTGCTCGATTAGAAACTATTAAATTTCTTATGGCACTAGCAGCCCATGAAGGGTGGCAAGTACACCATATGGACGTGAAATCAGCGTTCTTGAATGGAGATCTAAAGGAATTGGTTTATGTTAAGCAACCACCAGGTTTTGCTGAGAAAGGAAGAGAAGATGAAGTTCTGAAATTAAAGAAAGCATTATATGGTTTGAAATAGGCTCCAAGAGCTTGGAATGAAAAACTAGACTTTTGTTTAAAGAATTTGGGTTATGAGAAATGTAGTCTCGAACATGCAGTTTACAAAAGAAGAAATGGAGGTGATATGCAGTATGTTGGTGTTTATGTGGATGATTTAGTAATAACCGGCTCAAACTTGGCGAACCTGAGAAGTTTCAAAGCAAAGATGAAAGAAATGTTTGACATGATAGATTTGGGTTTATTAAGTTTTTATGTGGGAATTGAGGTTAAACAGAGGTCTGATCATATAACTTTGAGCCAAACAAGTTATGCAGAAAAGATTTTGGAGAAAATAGGAATGCTGAGTTGTAATCCATGTCGTGTACTAATGGATTCAAGGCTAAAGCTAAGCAAGAGTGATGGAAATCCATCAGTTGATGCAACAATGTATCGCAGTGTCATTGGGAGTTTGAGGTACTTAGTCCATACTAGACCTGATATATCATTTGCTGCCGGCGTGACTAGCCGTTTCATGGAAAAACCCTCTATAAAACATGAGTGCTGTCAAACAAATTCTTCGATATATAAAGGGTACACTCAATTTCGATTTGAAGTATGTTAAAAGAGAACAACAACATCCACAGTTGATTGGGTATGCTGATAGTGATCTTGCTGGAGACATTGATGATCAAAAAAGTACCTCTGGGGTTGTTTTTTTTTTCTGGGCAGTGATCCGCTTAGTTGGACTTCACAAAAACAAAAGGTTGTAGCACTGTCTTCATGTGAAGCTGAATATGTTGCTGCTTCTGCAGGAGCTTGTCAAGCAATGTGGCTCAAGAGGTTGCTGGAAGATTTATGTGAAATTAAAGTTGAAAAAGTTAGTCTGCTAGTTGATAAAAAGTCTGCAATTGCTTTAGCAAAGAACCCAGTCTTCCATGGAAAAAGTAAACACATAGATATCAAGATTCATTTTTTGCGTGATTGCCTGAAACAAGGAATCCTTGATATTGCGCATGTCAATACAGAAGAGCAAATTGTAGATTTGTTTACCAAGCCATTGCCGCGTGACAGATTCGAGTTCTTAAGAGATGCAACTGGTGTGTTCAACTTGAAGCCTGAGTAACGAGATTAAGAGGGAGAAATGTTGGCATAATTAATTTAATCTCGTATCTTATTTATATATATGCCGTTATATTTTATTAGTTTTCGTTATAAATTATATGCAGTTGCAACTGCCTCCGTAAATTCCGCGTTTTCGTTATGTATATGTAACAAATTCTCTTAATTTTATTTTCTTCATGCTCTACTACCCACTAACATTCAAACCCTACATAATCCTATGTAGTGATCTCTCAGCATCTCTTACTTGAATAGCCACTCGTACCAGTAATCGACGACTATCATCCATACGAGGGCCTCCACAAGTAACCTAAACCCGCATGCTAGCTTTGGTCCATTACTTTCACTTGGTACCAAACTTTTTGGTTTGTTCCTTCCAATGTATACTAGATGTAACAAACGGGGATGTTCTATTTCTAATCACTCATGTCATGTGGTCGCCGTGGTTCTAACCTTACTACTCAGGTTCTTCTTATACTTAGGCTCTCTCATCTAGGCTCAAGTTACCTAGCTACAAATCTATTTGTCCCACTCCCACTCTAGCCACTGAAATCACTCAAAATATGATCTACAACGCCCCTCATTCGCTCGCAAGTAAACATGTAATTGCACCCACTATCGTTACACGTGCAAAGTCATTCCATTATAACATCCCAACTCATATCCACTTGCATGCACACACAGTTGGGTCAGTTTTGCTACTGCATCTCAAGACAACATATTAGTTGTAATGGTTGAGAAGATCCAGTATATTCATGATGAACATGGTGAGCTGTTTGAACCACCCGACAACATCAATAGGGATACATCTGATTGGGCCAAGTGCGTCTTGGGGTATTTACTGGGGAAGAAGCCTGATTCTTACCATGTGTAGTATATTGTTGTGAAACTATAAGGCATGAATAAATTACATGAATTCAAAGTGAGTCATTCTGGCTACTTTTTTCCTTCTGCTCTACTACCACCAATAATGTCACGTTTCTCCAGAATAACGTACCATGGTTCTTCAGTAATCATCTCATCTTCCTCAAGAGATGATAAACCATGGCCGCTATAGTTAAAGACCCACTCGAGTCGATCCAGCTTTAGATCAAGATACACGGTCTCCCCACGATTTTGGATGGATAAAGGTATAAATGTCATGAGTAGTATAATGGGTACACTTATCTATGTTGATATACACATGACTAACGAGGTCCAGTTCAGCTTCACGAGAGTTTACATTATTATGAATGTTTTGGATAACTTACATGATGTACCGAGAAATCAAGTGTTTTTGAAAATCTATTTGCTATCGTCTCGAGTGCCAGGGTTTGCCCCTCATATGTAAAAAATGCAACACATTTGGTCACAACTCTTAGAGATGCACCAAGACTCCTTCCTCCCCACAATATACGTCCACACCAACTATTCCTCACCGTCTAGAAAAAGAACCCATGACTGGTAATAATTATGGTCCGTGAGGATGCCTATTATAATATTTTCATGATGGGTATGAAAGAAAATGGAGTCAACTACTGCCAGTATTGACGGGGTAGACTTCCCTCTATGTGAGAACACGTTTCTTGTCCAGCTGAACTATGAATATCCCGATGTCGATGAGGCAATTACTGAAGTCAATTATACGCATGTTCGTACAATGATGCACATCGTGACACCTCCTGACTTCGTGGATAAATGGGACAACATGGTCCTCGATTAGTAAAATCAAGTATGTTCATTTTCCTTTAAGCATTATTATTATGATTATATCTTATTGGAATGTGCATAGTCTCAATAACTCTATATATCAGAAGAATGTCATCGAATACGTATTTAAAAATCATATAACCCTTATTTGTCTTGTTAAAACTAAAGTATGTGAGAACAAAATATAAATTATTATGCATACTACCATTTAGTTATGACATTATAAGACCAACCATACAACACATCTATTAGATTTTGGCTGGACTGGAATCCAAATATTTTTAGAGTTACAATTGAAAATACCCCAGCTTATATCTTCCTCAATTACATATATTACGTATAATATATCTATATCTCTCTCTCTCTCTTTCACTCCCTTTTTATATATATATATATATATACATATTATTTTCTCTATATTTGTATACGTCTCCGAAATGTATGGATTCCATGATATTGTTGGTCGTGTGTCATTTTGGCTGATATTTCCTCCACCTTCCTCTATCGTCATGAAACTTTGTGGATTACGCTTAGCAATTTTGATATCGTAAGCCAGACGATCGAACCGCTAATTTGGACCTCTAGACTTCGTCCATCAATGACTTCAATAATTGGTGCTATACCAATTAGCTCATTAATATCAGAGTAGCTGGTTTTTAGTTTTTATAGTCCGACAAACAACCTAACAACCTTATCTCTTCTAGAACTAATTGGGTTAGTGTAATAATATTGACATGACTTTTTCCTCAACTCTTTTGTACACTACGACTACCCAGTGCCTTTGAACACACCTCATTATCTTTTTACTAATTACCCGTAGTTATTCTACCAAAAAATCCTTTTGTTATTTGAACATGTGACAATTTTACCCTGATTTCCGCCCAGTGTCAGCAGTAACTGGAACAAAACTATGGGTGGTACATATGAAATGTTGCTTCATTGTTACAATCACTTGTTTCAAATACTAAACACCATTTGGAGCAGTGTTTCTAATAGTCACAACCAAAGTCTCCTAACAGTCTCGTAAAGAACTCAATATGAACAAATCATATAGCTCATCATCAAGATAAATCTTCATAGTAGTCAACTTGTTAATGATATCTTGGAAATCACTAAGAGACTCATAAACTGAGTTAACGCCTTTTAATTTCAAATTAACAAGTCTTAATAAAAAAGCTTTGTTATGAGCGCTCTTTTTTTCATAAAGATCTTCTAATTTCTTTCAAAGATCATAAGGGTTAGACTTTTAATAAACATGGTTGAAGATGCTAAGATCAACCCATTGTCGAATAGTTCTCAAAGCCTTTCTTTTAAATTTTTCATAATCTCTTAATTTCTTGTCGTCTTGCGGTTTTATCGGTTTAGCAGAGTTACTATCGTTTTCTTTAACTGGTTAAATTAGATCAAAAAAATCTTTACAGTATAGCAAATCCCATATCATTAGTCTCCATATAGAATAGTTTGTTGATGTTAACTTAATCATAGAGTTACCATTGTTATAATCCATATTCTCTACACAAACCAATAAATATGACCAACTGAAGATCCCTAACAACATTAAATACGTAGAAATAAAAAATCAACCTGCAAGATTTATACGTAAAGAGATAAGAAGTCCATCATAAACACTTTTATAATTATAATGATTTGATGGTAGAAGTAAATCTGCATAAATCTAAAAAAGATCTACAAACACACCAACAACTAAAAAATAATAGATACGAAAACAGAAGCACAATGGAAAAATACCATAAAATATTGCACTGTTCTAAGAGTGATTTTGCCAAACTATAACTATAACTCTAAATCAAAATCCATATGGTAAAAATGAAGCCTTATATACCCAGAATAAGTTATCTAAAAATCATAAAAAATGGATATTTTTTATAACTTGATCAAGAGTTTTTAATTTTGAAACACACCACAAATCCGAATATCACATATATGATAATTTTTCCTCTTCTCTTATATTTAGTGTTTATTCACACGACTCTCTCATACCGGCACAAAATACTAATAAAAATGAGTGTCTGCGGGCTGGGTCAGATATAATATAAAAATATAAAATATAAAAAAATATATCGGCACGTCTTCCTCTTTCTCAATTACTTACAAACAAGAACTAAAAAAATATATAATATAAAAATAAGAGTCTGCGGGCTGGGTCAGATTACTTACAAACACGAACTAACTAAGCTCAAATTTGAAAATACTAGATCCAGAACGCACCAGTTCGGGTTCGAGTTCACATATAAAAAAGCAGGCCCGAGCAGCCTGCTCGAGCCCGACTTATTTTTATTATTACCTCTAATGCAACATCAGCTTGGTTATGAAATAATCATTAGATTAGCACTAGCGTTCAACTCCGTCTATGACCAATATACCCTCATTTTAGGATATATATTGGTGCAAATGATAAATATACCCTTTTGTAGGTATATTGATTCCTAAAACAAAGCAAAATGCCTTTACACGTTAATTACATAAATGTATCTCGTATTTAATACTGTTCGGGTATTATATTATCATCATGACTCCCCCATAGTCTTTGAGTTGGAATATAATAAAACTGGAAGACTAAAAAAATGATCAAATGTAATGTATTGATAATGTAATCTTCAAGTTCTTTCTTTTTCGTGCCTCCAATTTTAAGTCATTCCTTATTGATGACTTAGATTCGTACTTAAATTGATTAGTCTTCATTTTCCTTGTCTTGATGATAAATGTCAAAATATGTTGATTTGACTTTGATACTCGTCAGTTTCTTGTATAACATACTGTCATAATATTTTAATTTTATATATGAAAAATAATTTGATTTTAATTTAAGCTTAGCTTATAGTTCGTCGGTATGCTGATTTAAATATGATTTCACTCGTCAAGTTGAATATCTTCCAAGTCATTGAATTAAATATTTTCTAAATTATTAAGTGGAATGACCTTCAGTACTTGGCACAATGGTTAGCTGTTGTTTATCGATTCATATCACAAGCCTTAGAAAAAAGCAACCCCTTACTTGCAGTGCTCATAGGGGTCAAAGAAGTTTTCCTGGAAAGAAAAGTGAGACGATGCATCAAACTCTCTTAAGGATTACCTGACATCCCCCAAATTTCTTTGAGCCCCCACATGTCGTGAGCCACTTTAACTTTATTCATCTATTTTATATTGTGCTATTAGTAGGGTGTTAGTCAGAGAGCTTGAAGGGGTGCAACGATCGGTTTATGATGTCAACAAAACCGTCCTAGATGCGGAGATAAGATTCCTCAAACTAGAAAAGTTAGTTATCTGGCTAGTTATATTAGGCTATTTTCACGGTCACCTATTTATCCTACACAAGTCCTTACCTTTAAAGAGTGTATTGCATTAGCCAGATCGGCTAACCAAGAGGTCGATTAAACTTGGAGAGTACGAAATAACCTATGAGCCAAATATTTCATTTATACTTTTCTTTTCTATCTCGACCTATTGTTTTTTTTACTTTTTTTTGCTTTATCTTCCTTTTTTTATTAACCCAAACTCCATATTATTATTTATTGGATCCCCTCTTCTTCACCATTATCTTCTTTTCGATCCTCTATTTAATGATTTGATCCATTTTTTGCTACTTTTGCTAATGGAGAAACCAACCAATCGTTTTTGGCCGTCAAGTTTAATAATGATTTTCAAATAGAGTTCTTTTATATAACAGTACAATCAAAATCAATAAAGACGATTCAAAACACGTAGACAACATTATACTTTTAATACACATATTTTTATTTAAAAACTGTAAAACAACTTAATATTTTTTTGACTTAGTATACAATTTCATATAAATCAATTGAAACTTCTCGTATGTGTTTATTTACGACATATTGGAAAAAAATTATAAAATGAAAAAGATAAGGTCGATTAAATTAATATAAAAATATGAGAAAATTTATTGTTTTACTTGTCGTTTTGTTAATTTATGTCAGCGATTGGTATTCTCGGATCCTCTGATTGAACTAAAAGTTTGATTTGGATTTGCCATTGGTTTGATCTTTTCTCACCAGATTCCAAATCATGGATTTGTCATTGTTGTTGCTGGTAAATTGGTGACTTCTAGGGTTTGTATTTTTTTTTTATGATTTTTGGTTTTTTACTATGGGTTTTTAGATTGAAAATTCCTAGGAAACCAATCGGTTCCCATAGGTGGAATTATTGATGAAGTGATTTTTGGTTTGACAGATGTGACAAAAACTTAAGATTGGAGATGAAAATAGAATAAAAAATTAAGAAAAGAGAGAAGTCAATATAAACGTGTTTATTAATTGATTGAATAAGATTCATTGAATTAATGGATAATTTATTCCATAAATAATACAAATCAGTATTATATCTTAAATATAAGATTAAATTAGATATTGAAAGAGATATTGATTCAGTTTGTTACATCTCTTTATATAGAGTTTGCAAGTGGTAGTTGGGCTAATCCATAATATCAAGAAAATTGAAGATATGATTCTATCTAAAGAAGATATATGATCTTATCTAAAGTTAACAAATATTATTCACATATTATTGAGATATGAGAATAAATGGATTACTTGAACCATATGCATGAACTTTAGTGTTGATCGAGTATTAAGTTGATTTAAAATGAGAGTCTTGTCGGGAGTAGATTATTCATTAACTTTTCTTTTCTTTTTATCCTTCTAATTTTTTGACAAACTAATTGATAAAATAGCATGATGTTTTTTTGGTAGACTGGTCTATCAGTGGTTTGATACCTTTTTCTTTATTTTGTTTCTTTTCTTCTTCTTCTTCTTCTTCTTCTTCTTTTGGTTTTTTTGTTCCTTGTTGTTTATAAATGTTGCGATCATAAAATATTCACTTTAATGTCCAAAAAGATTTATTATATTGTCGGTAAACGTTTTGCCATCAACAACAATATTGGTGTTAACATCCATTATTTGGTAATCTTCACAAAGAAAATAACATTTTAATTGCTAAAATAGGGATTAAAACAAGTTTTAGTAGCTAAAAAATTATGAAATTTATCTTTTCAAAAAGGTTGAGCAACAACGGAAAGTTTGTTGAGATAATTCCATCAAGTATTTGGATTTTTCCAGTCTTAGGAAATTGCCTTAGCCTCTAAAACATATAAGAAACATATATGATAAGGATATGAGACATTATAAAATTAAAATCTAATAAGTATATTAAAAATAGAACATACTTGTGGATATCTATTGTGTTTAAAAAATACCAGTGATGTGTAGAAGATTATGAATCAAAATTTTCGAAAACATATAAAACTTTTTCTTTCCAACAACGATTTGAATATGAGAGTGTAACAATGATTTCGTGTTTAGTGGTGGTAAAATAGTAGAATGAATATATGGAGACTTTGTTGAAAGTACATTTGTGTAGGATATTAGAAAACTTCAATGATTGTTTTAGTACCACAGATGCAATAATGATGCTTGTAAATGTCCGATATCTGTTTGTGTTAAGTTGACTATTAAATATACTACATACTCTAAAGAAGTCCAGAATGTTGGGATGAATGGGAAACCTAATACCCCACCCTATCTCTGTATTGAAAAAGCAAATTTTAATTTCGGTAACGTGGTTAGGAAATCAACTTTTCGTGAGATACATATTTTTACATATTATAAATACCTCATTTATAGCGAATGATTTTTACGGAAAAGAAAACAGAGTGACAGGAGAAAGAACTGTAAAAAAAATAGTATATTTTTCATTGACACTATTGGAAGAAGAAGTGATACCGATAGTACTAAGCTGTTAGGGTGGCGACCAAAGTATCACATCCTATATCGGTTAGACATCGATTATATACCACTGAACCTTCCCATGTCTAGTCGATGTGGGATGTGGGACTTGGGTCGCCACCCTAACATAAACTTTTATAAGTTTTGGTCTTTGGCTTCCTTATCAGAGTCCATGGAATTATAATATTTTTTGGCGGAGTACATATTTTTGTTTTACTAATATAAAGAAAATCATGATTGTTAAGAAGTATTAGTGTTGGATTGATTTCTAGCAGAATAATATTTTTTTCACTAATTGATAAAAATGGTGACGAGTTGTCTGAATTGTTAGTGCCTGAAAAGTTGTCCCCCGAAGAACTGTTACTTGATGAACTAGTACTACCATGATTGTTTTGGTTATCTAATGGGTTGAAACCATAATTTGGTTCTTTATCCATTTACATGATTACTTAGGCGAATGAATAAATAAAAAACCAATGATATATACGGATACATAAATTCGTTGGTAAAGTTTGGTAATATAAATGATTTTAATTAGGTAATTAATTTAATTAAATAAAAAAAAGTTATTTTACATGGGAAACTGTTAGGAGAAAACATCAATAGTTTTGAGAATCAAATTTAGAGAGGATCGTGAGAGAGAATTTATGAAATTTAAAACTCGGTAAACATGAAATAAAAATAGATGCAGTTTATATATAACATGAAGGGGTAAATCCTAGCCGTCAATTCTAACCAAGAAGAATGGTTCAGATTAAAGATCAAATATTTCGGAACTAAAGCGATAGAAGTCTATTGGTTGAAAAAATATATTAATAATATCATTTAAATATTAGTAATAATTTGACTTAATAATTAAATATAAAAATATTATTTTTTATATATAACAAAATAACTTTATAATTTTGTACTTTTTAGTCATTAAAACGTCCGAAATATATTTCAAAGACTATGGGAAATCATGATAAGCTCTTATGCTACTAGAACATCATCTGCCTTTTCAAAAGATAGATAAAGTTATTATCATCAAAGTAATGGTATCAACAAAACCAATGTTCAAGATATTAAAGAAGATGTAACCAAAAGATTGAGTTAAAAGCGTCTGCAAAAGGACAAAACAAGTTAACAAGATGAGAGTATCAACAAAATATACTAATAGATGACAAAAAACAAATGATATCCAACTGAAGCTATAACGAATTTAGAGATATTATAATATTTGAGGAAAATGTAATATATTACTAGAATGCTTATGGTAGTTAAATGGTAAAATAATAATATTTTGTTTCTTTTGTAATAGATGACCGACAAGCATCGTAAGATACACGTGTCTTCGATCCTTATAAATTAGGAACAAATTAGTTAGAAATTTGAGATCTTATCATTGTAAAATATGTTGATTTATTAATTAATAAAATTACTCTTGATCGTTTTAATCTTATCTATTTGGAAATATATTAAGAAAAAAAAATCATTCATCACCAAGGTCTTCATATGATTAAACTAGAGATTAACACGAGCTTCATGGTTATTAATTAGCTACAGACAAGGAACATAGACCAACCAAATATTTGCAGAGGTATGGTTTTACTGATGTCACTGGTTATGTTTTGTTTATTGAATTGTATGGATATTATCTTGAAACCGGAAAATATCAATATTACATCAAGAGAAATGATAAAGAGACGTATCTTATGGCCTTGAGAGCACATTGATTAAAGTAAAGGAGCCGAATCGTCAGATTTTATTGGAAGTAAATTTGATTTTCAAGAGGAAGGCTAAGCTCGTAACTAAAAGATTTACTCAAAATAAATGTGTGTAATTCAATAATATAATTTTGTTGGTTGTGAAACCAACCTCGATAAGAATTTTGTTACCAATTATTGCTAGATTTGATCCATAGTTATATGAAATACATGTTACTATTTCCTTCCTACATGATGAATTGGAAGATATAATTTATATGTTTCAGCCCAAAGAGTTTGAAGAAGGGAAGGAAAGAGATGTGTATTTGTTGAGGAGACCTCTCTATGGGATGAAATAGTCGTCTTATAAGTATAGTCGAAGATTTGATTCTTTTATAAGATCCTAAGTATATCGGTAGCTTCTCTGACAATTGTATCTATTAGAATAAGGAAACATATATAGAGTGACTTAATATAATATTGAGAGCTTATATGTATTCTAATTATATAGACTACCTTGACATAATGAAATCTACTTCGGTTTATCTGTTTACTACGCTTAGAGAAGTGACTAGCTAGAAGTCTTATATATAGAAGATTTCACTATCATTTAAATAATTTGAATATATGGCTGCTACATAAGTCGTGTATGATGTTATGTTCTATGATATTACTAGTTCTTATAATTTAATCAAGAATTTGAATTTCCATGAATGAACTAAGTATGTAGATATCAAGTTGTACTTTATTCGAGATGTAGTGGAGAAAAAGAAAGTGAAGGTGGCTAAGATAGCTCTTTCAGATGTTATGACCAAGGTATTGTCGATTTCAAAGCTCACAAATTACATGGAACTTTTTAAATTCTGGGATATTGGTTAGTTGGTATCTAAATAGTAGAACATTGGGTGCAACAAATGTTGGAGTCACCATAAGCCTACGTGGAGAACTATTAAGTGTATGCTAGAAGTAACTAACCAACATAGATACTCTCGTAGGACTACATGGGCTAAATATAGATCTACCGAGGACATGTATATGCAGGAAATGTTAAAACTCTGAGGGTGGATCTTGGTTCGTGACTTAAATGTGAAGATGTTTACTAGAATCTAAGGGATGAGACAAGCTGTCATGACTTGTGGCTATTGAGCCAAATGAGGAAAGAGTGAGTCAAAACGGTAGCCTGATTCCACTAGACTCAAGGTATGAACTATGCCAAATATAGTTTTTATAGAGAATAGGCCGAAGGGTTTCCTGTATATTGGGCCGACGCATGTGTCTGTAGACCTGGGTCAGAACATGTGGTCGTAGAGCTGGATCAAAGTCGTGTGCCGAAGCTACCTGGGCCAAAGATTTTATTCTCTTGCATTTTATTCATGGTTGGAATTGGCTTGTTCATATGGGTTTCCAAGTATGACTACTATCTAATCAATTATTAAGTGGTTTAATCTGAAGCGGTTATTGTATTAGGGACCTATTAGAGTCATTCGTTAATAGATTTAATCTGAAACGTCTAGTGTATCATTGTTTTATTATCCACTTGATTAAAATGTTTTAATCTAGATCATCTACAACATTAGTGCTTTATATTATCCGTCAAATCTGAAGTGAAGTTGGGGTTTTGCATGAGAAGGCTATAAATAGAAAAAAATAACTCAAAGTTATGCGTGGTGAAGCGACAATACGATTAATTGAAGATACAAGGTCGATTCGATTGTTGGTCTGTTTAGTTTTTTAAGTACAAAGAAGAGAGGTTGGCGTGTTAGAATGCGAAGTGAGACGAGAGATAAACACTAAAGAGAGAATTTTGTCAATCGCGTTATTTTTGTAAATTGTGAGAGTTTTGTAACAAAGAGTGATTGAGAACTTTGTGTTTGAAAAGCCTCTCTATAACTTGATTGATGAATAAAAACAGAATATATATGACCTTGTTAGTATGATTATTTTCACAATTCGAACCATGTTAAATATTGTATTGTGCGCTTGGTTTTTGTTTACGTTTAATTTATTTATTGTATCGATCGACAATAATCAAAATTCTATTTTAATAGAAAACGATCTCCAATGATATTAGAATAATAAAAACCCGTCCCAAAATACCGTTATCAATCAAATTTAATCCTCACAAAACTATTCTATTCAAAATTTCGTTAGTTATTGAATATGTCCTTATGAACAAGGATTAAAGTGTTCATCGGTCCCCAAGAGGGTAGCCGAGCTGGTTGAGTAAGGCATGTTTGTGACCAAAAATCATGAGTTCGAGTCCCTCTACATACGCTTTTTCGGCTGAGCCTGTCACCTTGTGTGGTTTACCTTCTAACGTTGGTTTGCAGGCTATTGCGTCAGACTGAGGGTTTACCCTGTGCGCACTCATTGCACTCTAGTAATGGCCACAAATTCTCTCCGAAAAAATAATTGTTCATCTTTTTATCAGATATTTTAGATATGATGTTAACAAACCATGCATTTTAAATTATCTGAGACAAAACACGAATAAACATTCATGAATTTGTTAAAATTTTGAAATTATTTATACCCTATCTTATTATTAGATAAACATCGATACTAAATTTTATACGGTTAAGATTGAGATGGTGGACTCTTCTCTGAACTAAGCATTTTAGTCGATTTAGTATTTACAAAAGTATATGTATATCAAAGAATTTGCCAAATAAAGTCCATTTGACTGAGAGTACTGAAAGTTTTTTATTTAATTTCAAATATTAGAAAAATTAGTGCTTATAATATTATAAAAATTAGTGCTTCTAATATGCATGAAAACAATGAATGTTGTTGGATTCCTATGTATTAAGATTTATTTATCAACAATGTTAAACCAATCACATTCCTTTTAGGAGGATCCTATACTAACGGATCCTATACTAACTTTGTCTCACACAGTTATATTGTGTGTCATTAAAAAAAATACAATTTTGAAGCCTAAAGAAATATCATTGTCGATTCGTAAAATACCATAACTTTATATATTTTATTTTATAATTTTTTATTAGTCTTGATTTGATTTCTCTAATAAAAATAAATTTAAAAATCTAAGGGGGATCATACGCTCGAATTGAGTAGCATTTTTTAGCTAACACGGTAGCTAGTCTGCAAACCAAAACAAAAAATAATCACACTAAATAAGTAAAATAATTAAATTCATGATTTTCTATTAGATCTATATTACTCCGCCCATTTAACTATTCCATCACATGAATCTGGTGATTTGTGTTTATAAAAGTTGTATTGAAATTAATGATGCCATAATTTTATTTCAGAGTAGTAATAGCATACCGACATTTCACAAAAATTACAAGATTGATTGCGATATTTTGGGAATCAATCCTAACATTTATAAAAACATATTATTATCTACATTCACATTTCAAATGGTTTAGTCTGTAATCATTGATCATGGCTAATTCCACTTAGCTTTTCTTTTAGTTTTTCTACTTATTTTATTTCATTTTATATTTTGAGGACAAATGGTTTATCTTTTTAAACGTATACCTTCTTTTGTTTTCTTTTTCTTGGTTTGTTTTATGATACAAAATATTTAAGTAATTAAATAATTTAGTAAAAAATATATAATACATCCAAGACAGTAATATATAGGTTTAAGATTGGTCTGATATCAAATAAACTTTTAAATTAATAAAAGATGATTCTAAATTTTAAATGATTGGTAAGTTTTTTGTGAAAAAGTAATAACATGTTGAAGTTCTTTTATTTTTAAATTCTCTAATTTGTTTATATTTTCTATTATATTCTTATCTTTGGTTAATGAAAGAGTTCTGGATATATGTAGAGAAGTCATTCACGTGGACCGACTCCTCCTTCAAAATTTCCTACAAAATATGTTCAGTTTTTTTACTATGGTTATGTGACGCAAGAACTAGCACCGATAGATCTACCGTATAATTAAAGAGTTAAAAGAATGGGTTGGTGACTTGGTGTTGGGATCACAAATGGGTTGGTGACTTGGTGTTGGGATCACAAAAATTATTTTTGTTGAGCACTTCTTTACTAACAAATGTCAACACTGGCAATGAGGCTTTTAAGTATAGAAGACTTGACGCTACAACAAAACATTTTTTTTTAAAACTTTTCCGTTGATTAATATATTTTTATATATGTTCTTATCTTTAAATTTTTATAGTTTGTGTTCCTTATAAATTCATTTTTCTTTTCGATTTTGAACTTTTACGCAAATAATACTCCTAATTACATATTTATAAATACTTTATATATCCAACAAATTTAACACCCACCTGCATATGTATGCGACGGTTATCAATTACTTCCTTTATACCAAATATTACCCCGAAAATTGTAGTAAATAAGTAGTAAAGCAATACTAAATTGAACTAAAGACCAACTATTGAGTAGAAAGCAATTTTATATTTACTTATTTTATATCAAATATTACCCCGAAAATTGTAGTAAATAAATTTTAAATCAATACTAAATTAACTACTAAGTTAGAAACCAATTTTGTTAAACGTAAAACTAACCAATCACACTAAAAGTATTCATATTATATATCTATTTTTATTTTTAATTTAATTTATAAATCTACACCTGAATAATATTCACATTACATATTACTCTCCCTCTAATTTATGAATTTATAGAAAAAACAATTAAATTCAAAATAAGTGTTATCGGTCCATCTAATTATATTAAGAAATCATGTTTAGAAAAAAAATCATTAAAATAATACTTTTAATGACATCCGAAACAAGATGGCTAAGTCTCCAAACACAGTATAAAATGTTATTATTTAACATTTTTTGAGAGTGCTTCTCACGATCAGTTCGATTCGATGTAGTTCTTGTTTTATATTATGGAATTTGTTAAATAACAAAGAGAAGTAGTCGCCGGAGACGGTTAGGGTTTTGTGTTTATTAGAAAATGTTCTTTTTTTTATTGAACTGTTTTTATAATGCAAACCCAAGTAAGACTCTCAATATATAGAGAACTTAAAGGCCTATACAAGGAAACTTAATACACTGAATATTCTAACACTCCCCCTCAAGTTGTGTAGTGGGATCACCAATACCCAACTTGGATAAAACTGATTCGAATGTTCTTGCAGCAACCGCTTTTGTGAGGATGTCTGCCAGTTGGTCTTCGGATCTAACAAACGGAAGTTCGACTGTCCCATCTTCAATCTTTTCTTTTATAAAGTGTCTATCTATTTCAACGTGCTTTGTTCTATCGTGCTGTATCGGGTTCTCTAAAATCTTAATCGCAGCTTTATTATCGCACATTAACTGAGTTGGACACTTCAGGGGGGATCCGATTTCTATCATTATCTTCTTTAACCAAAGTATCTCGGTAATCCCCTTAACGATTCCTCTAAATTCTGATTCAGCACTTGACAGTGATACTACTTTCTGGTTTTACTCATCTAAGTCACCAAGTTACCTCCAAGAAGAGTAAAGTAGCGAGCAGTTGATCGCTTGTCATTAGGATTTCCTCCCCAATCAGCATCTGTGAATACTTCAACATCAAGGTGTCCATTTTTCTTAAAAATTATGCCTCTTCCTGGCGTACCTTTGAGATATAGAATAATCCTCATTACTGCCTCCATATGGTGTTCCTGAGGATGATGCATGAACTGGCTAACTACTCCCACCGCGTATGCAATGTCGGGTCGAGTATGAGCCAGGTAAATCAATTTTCCCACCAACCTTTGGTACATTCTTTACTCGCTGGTCTGGCCCCTTCAATTATCTTTAGTTTGTGATTCACAACCATAGGAGTGTCATTTGGTTTGCAATCCACCATGCCAACTTCAGCTAATAAATCCAATATATATTTCTGTTGGGAGATATAAATCCCTCCTCTTGACCTAAGAACCTCGATACCTAGGAAATACTTCAATCCCCAAGGTCTTTCATTTCGAACTCCTTGAAGAGGTTTTTCCTAAGAGATCTAATTTCTTCTTCGTCATTCCCTGTTATAATCATATCGTCGACATATATTATAAGATAAGTGACTAATTCTCCTCTCTTTTTGTAAAACAAGGCATGATCCCCATTACTCTGTTTGTAGCTATAATGCTTCATTGCCATTGTAAATCTCCCAAACCAAGCACGAGGAGATTGTTTAAGCCCATATAATGCCTTTTTCAGTTTACATACCTCATTTTCTTGAAAACCATCAGAGAACCCTGGTGGGGGTTCCATATATACATCTTCTTCCAAGTATCCATGTAAGAAAGCATTCTTTACATCAAATTGATGAAGAGGCCAATCTTTATTCGCGGCTATTGAAAGTAAAACTCTGATAGTGTCAATCTTTGCAACCGGAGAGAATGTTTCAAAGTAGTCTATACCATATGTTTGTGTATATCCTTTGGCAACCAATCTTGCCTTGTGTCGCTCAATGGTGCCATCAGATTTATATTTTATATTAAACACCTATCTACACCCGACTGCTTTCTTTCCTTATGGTAACACACAATTCTCCCATATATCATTCCTTTTTAGAGCTTCTATTTTGGTATTCATTGCCTTATGCCATTCAGTCATCTTCTTAGCTTCTTGAGCTATTTTAGGGATTTGTTCAGAGAGAATAGTAGCTGAAAACGCCTTTACAATCTTCGTCATTCCTTTCCTGTCTGTTTTACCGGATATGTAGAAGCACGAGGAACGTGTTCCGGTGTATACCGGTCATGAGGAACCCCTCTATCTTTTCTTAGGGGAAGAACAAGAGTTTGAGTTTCAACAAATGAACTTCCTGAAATGTCATGGTCAGTAGCATTTTGTGAATTATGACATTGTAAATTGTTTACCTCTTGATGGACATTTTCTTTGGCTGATTCGCTGGTAGTATCCATGACATTTATTTCTTGTTGGACATTGTCTTTGGGAGAATCAATGGTGGTAAGAACTGCCTCGTCGGTCTCCTTTATGTTGGAAGAGGCGTGTTCGGTGGCGCCATCTACCGACTCTGTCGGCACATCCTCAAAGTAACTTTCATATAGCAACCAGTCAAGTGATTCACTGACTTTCTCCCTCTGAGCACGAGATTGGTGGTCAAAAAAAAATCGGATTCTAAGAAGTCAGAGTCCAAGGTGACATGGATTCGATGAGTAACCAGATTTTAACACCGATAGCCCATTTGATGGACACTATACCCAACGAATACACACTTTTCAGCACACAGATTAAGTTTGTTTCGACTAGTTTTAGGGATATGAACAAACACCAAACAACCAAAGACACGAGGTGGTAAGGTCATAACAGATGGAATTGTAACTTGGGTGGCAAGCACTTGTAATGGAGTTTTATTTCCTAGATATCGGGTTGGTAGACGATTTGCAAGATACGTGGCTGTAGCAAGAGATCTGGCCAAAGAGAATGAGGAACCCTATATTCAATCATAATAGCACGAGTTTTTTCAAGTAAAGTACAATTTTTTTCGTTCTGAAGTACCGTATTGTTAAGGTGTGTTTGGACAAGTGGTTTGATGGATAAGACCATTTGTTTTGAAAAAAATATGCATTGTTTGGTTGACAAACTCTGCTCCATTATCAGAACGGAGAATCTGTATTTTTTTTCAAATTAAGTCAAAATCATTTTGTAAAAACAAACAAAAATATTTATGGTACTTCTGATTTATGTTTCATGAAGTATAACCAAGTCATTCTTGAGAAATCATCCACAAATAAAACAAAGTATCTGATTTGATTGTTAGTGGAATTTGGTGCTGGACCCCAAACATCAGAATGGATTAGCGAAAAAGCATAATCAACTCTAGTATTACTTTGATTAAATGAGACCCTACGATTTTTTTGCAAGAATGCAGGTTTCACATTTCTCATGAATGGAATTATTCAAAAAAAACTAAGAAACAAACTTTTAAGATAGCTAAAAGAAGAATGACCAAGTCACCGGTGCCATAACCAAAGTTGCCTTTCGGTTGTTCCGTGAGCAAGCATGGCATGTCCCTTATGAACTACCTCATCAACATAATAGAGACCTCCTTGTTCAGTACCACGCCCAATGATCTCCTTCGTACAAATGTCCTATAAAATGCAAAAAAATGGATACATAAGAATCACACAGTTGAGTTGTTTTGTCACTTGATTAACAGATAATAACTTTAAGGATAACGAAGGAATGTAGAGGCATTTTTTAATTTTTATTTTTTCCGAAAAAATAATTGAACCTCCCCATTTGACTTCAAAAATTTCTCCACTAGTAGTCTCAATATGGGACTTCTTTGGAGATGACATGTCACCAAAGTCTTTAGGATCATAAGATATGGTTTCCGTAGCCCCGCAATCAAAGATCCAATTCATTGATTTCTCAAACCCTTTAACTCCAAGTTTTTCATAGGAGTTTGCCGCCATTCCTCCAAAACCAGTCCCACTTCCTTGCTCATTTTTAGTCGGATCTTCACCGCCACTTGTAGACGAAGCCCGTTTGACATTAGATCTGAAACACTGGTTATTTTTCTCCTTATGACCGTCCTCCCACCATTCTGGATAGCCAACCAGCTGGAAACATGCCTCTTTAGTGTGTTTCTTCATTCCACAATGAGTGCAATACAACTTGGATTTATCTTCTTTCTCATTGGATCAGAATTTAAACCTCTGTGCAGAATCTTTAGCAGCCAAACCCATTCCAATTTCAATCGAGTCACTATCAGAAGAACTTGATTTTAGTATATTAAGCCTGGCACTTCCCTTCGTATTGTAGCATATGCTGTTTTCACGGAAGGAAGAGGATCTTTTTTCAGGATATCTCTCTTGACTGGTTCCAGCTTGTCATTAATCCTCATTAGCAATTAATAGAGTCTTTGTTCTTGAGTCTTCTTATTGTAGATCTGAATGTCTTCTGGGTCTTTCATAGGGTTCGGATCTCGCCTATCTATAGACATCCAGATGTTCTGCAGTTTGTTCCACAAGTCTTCTAGTGTATCGGACCATTGCCTTAATGAATTAGCCCTCTTATGAAGGTCAAACACCTGTAACGAATCTGTACCAGAACTGTATGCGGTGGCTAACCCATCCCAGAGGGCTTCTGTAGTGGGATATTGCGAGACATTATTCACCAAGCTGGATTCAAGATTCTGGATAATCCATGTGAAAACACATTGATCATCTTGTTCCCACCTTGTATATGTGTTGTCAGTTTTGGATGAAGGTGTCGGTTCCCCTGTAATGTGAAAACCTCTCCCTCTTCCCTCAATTTCTTTCTTCATCAGGTTTACCCATAGGGCATAGTTTTCACTACCGAGTTTAATCCCTAGGGATAAATTCTCGGGGTTAGTTGTTTGTTGTTGTGTTCCGAGACCATTTCTCAAAATGGCAGCAATCTGCATTGTTAATTCATCAGGGATTTGACTGACCACGACTTCATTGCCAGCCACCTTTGTTGAGGATGTTCAGAATTCCCAGAATCACACGTGCTCTGATACCACTTTGTCACGGGCTCAGCCATTCTGCCCGTGCAGCGCCTATGCCAAGCGCACCTTACGGCACATGCCAACCTTTCCCATGTGGCATACAAGCAGTTATGATGGTTGGATTAGAGGGATCAAGTATAAGTACCTGCATATGAAGACGTCCGTTAGTATTGGCAGGTCGTAGGAGCGTATGAAGATCTGCATGTAGAGGTAGATGCTAGCTTGTCCACTGAGAAAGTCGGGCCGTGACACTCTACCACACCCAATTCGTGAGCGTCCTCGCCACGAACACCCCGAACGGATCTGGAGAGGCACGACGAGAGTCTTATTGCTTCGCCCATACTCTGCAACGAGACTCCTTTAGTTGCTAGTCCCCCTGATGATTGAGAAGCTCCTACTTTGGTGCACTTCTCCGCCATCCAACATTTTCTTGCGCCATGTTTATTTGTCCAAAGATCATCCGCTCCTGGCCTTGCGCCTTGCCCCACTTGCCTAACTCAACTCACTTTTGCGCACTTACGGTCAACTCCACACGCCTCTCTTGGGCCTTACAGGGTAGCACCCTTTTCGCGCGCTTTCATAATTTTTCAGGCCCTACGATGTTGAGTCGTCCTCGCACTTTCCGGTCTTCCCCTTGTTCTGCCTCTCTTGGGTCTTATAGAGGAGCCGGTCGTTTTGTGTTGGGCTTAGTCATCGGGTCAATACTTTTGGGCTCTAGCCTGGCACTCTCTCGGAGACGGAGACCGGCTCTGATACCATGTTAAATAACAAAGAGAGAAGTAGCCACAGGAGGCGGTAGGGTTTTGTGTTTATTAGAAAATGTTCCTTTTTGTATTGAACTGTTTTTATAATGCAAACCCAAGTAAGGCTCTCTATAGAGAACTTAGAGGCCTATACAAGGAAACTTAATACACTGAATATTCTAAAAGAATTTATATTTATATTTTCTAATTGATTTTCCAAAAATTACTTACCCTTTTATCTTCTACTAAAACATAATTAACGAGATTAATTTAAAAACAATAAATAGATAATAAATATAGAAAATTTTACATATTTTCTTAGAAAACATGGAGTACATTTTATTAAATATTAAAACCTAACCAACAAAATTCTTTAAAAAGAAAAAAAAAGTTTAAAATATAAAACATTAAAAAAAATTAAATCCCTATAAAGAATAAATTACCACGTACTATAGAAAATCTTCCCCATAGTAATAAAACTGGAAACTATTAAAATGTTCTATAGCAAACATAAGCTTTAAAAAAAAGTCTTAGATGAGAAACACCTAAGAATTGAAGAATGAAAAAAAAATATAGTGGAAAAATTAAAATCCTACTATGAAAAATTTACCAAACAAATTAAAATGTAACAATATTGGAATTCTTTTTACATATCTACTTTTTATATTTATATCACTAAAAAAACCTTATTTTATTTTTTTACCAACAAAATTACACAACAATATACGGATAGATTAGTTTACAACGTCATGGTATAGTATTGCCCTCACATGTACGGATAATACAGATAAGAGCCTAGCATTCTTGTTTTCTTTTCAAATAAGACCGTAATCAAATAAATTTAAATTTAGATAACCATTTCTTGCAGTGAGGATTAATTTAAATGCAGTGGTGAAGCTTTATAATTACAGACATAGCTTTGGCGATAAGTTGGACCATCACCATACATTATCATGACAAATATAAATATATATATATATATATATATATATATGCCAACTTTTGCTATGTTTTGCTGCATGAACCATGTTGTACAACTCATGTTAATATAAGTCTTTTTTATTCTAATCTTCTTTAAAGAGCTTATTTAGCCATTGTCTACAACTAACTTTACCATCAATTTATTTATTAAAATTCAAACCATAAATATATAATTCACTTAATATCTTAATTGTTTATTAATTTATAAAATAGAATAAGATGCCAACTATTTATCTCGCAATTCAAATTTCAACTATCTGACGGAAACATAAATATTAACTACTATATTTTGACAAAAAAAAATACCACAAAATATCTTTTCAAGTATGGAATTCTTAATTAGTACTCAAATATTAGACCCTCTCGACTATTACTAGGAAGCCATTTTTTACCAAATTAATCCCAATACTAGAAGAAAGCGAAAATAAGTTATTATTAATTTAGTTTTCACTTTTCCCCAAATCCCAATAACTTTTAAAAACTGAAAAGACTAAAGAAGAAAGTTAGAGGGAAGGAAGTGAAACCCTAAAAGAACTCTGGTGAAGGTCTGGTTGTTTCGAACAAACTCCGGCTACTATAGAAGACCTGTCGTACGAATCCATCAGCCAACTCCATATTCATTTCCTCTTGTGAACCCAGAACCACGATTGCCGGCGAAGTTCGTTAGTCGGAACTACCGTTAAGGTATGCAACAGTTTATTTCTTACTTATTATGTTAATGACGCTTTGTCGACTGCTTGTTCGATAAGTTCGTTTGGGAAAGTAATGGCTTTACATTCGCCGGCCGGTGATTGTATACTGTCTTGATTTGTCTGGTCGATTGTATGTTGTTTGAGAGGGAGAACAAATTTCTTCTTTAGTTGCTGTTTTTGTTTTAGGTAGGCGTAACATGTTATTTCAGGCGCGGTGTCAGGCTTGCCTTGGTTTTGTGTTTTCCTGTACGTGCATGCTTGTTTGGAATTGAAACCTGGGTAAGTGCATCATGTTTATAGATTATCTCGCGTCTGCTTTGGTGTTTTAATGCATCATGTTTATAGTATTTTTAGTATGTGTCTCGCGTATCATGGGTTCTGTAATGGAAGGTGAGTTTGGTGTTTTTTTTACGTATCTCGCGCATGGCGTCATCACATCTCACTTTGTGTGTCATGGAGTCTGAAATGGTAGTCGAGGTTGCGTTTGTTATGTGTATCTCGCAGATAGGATGGTTGCCATGTCGTGTAGTGTATCATGGGTTTTGTAATGGAATGCTGGATGCACATTTGATGGTCGTATCTCGCGCATGGAATGGTTGTCATCTCGCATTTCGTATCCTGGGGTCTGTAATGGATGTTGAGTTGTGTGTTTGAGATATGTATCTCGCGCATGGGATCGTCATATATCGCTTTGTGTGTTGTGGTGTCGGTAACTGTGTGTGTAGTTGGATTTGTGCTATGTATCTCGCGCATGACATTGTCATATCTCGCGTGTTATGTCGTGGGAGGTGTGTATGGGATTTGTTAAATGGTAACTCGCATGATATCTAGTGAACATGTCGCGTCATACGGTTGATGTATCTCACTAGTATATGGGTCATTGGAGTGTATCTCGCGAAACACGTTTGATATATCACGCGTTGTATATGTTGACTCATTTATGTTGGGTTTATAATAAGTTCTACAAGGGGATATGTATTACTAAAATCTAACATGGGTGTTCTTTTGTGCGTACAGGTTCTGCTATGGGCAAAGGTACGTTTTACAGGTCTGTTTTGGTCAGCATATTAAATTTGCTGTAGAAAAACATAGTGGCTGAGGAGCATATCGAGGCTACGAAGAAAACACCATTCTATACGTTGCTGAAAACTTCCTTTATGTTAATGAATGGAGAAGAAGTTTAACAAAGTTATAGATGAGATTATAAAGAGATATTCTGTAAAGAATCGGTGTTTTAGAATAGGTTCGAAGAGGGTTAGACTGACCACAAACGATGTTAAAGCCATCTTTGGTCTTAAACACGGAACGGAGGAAATGACGATGAACAAAATAGTGGCATTCACTGGAAGATTTGCCGATGGTGCGGAGAACCAATCTCCACTAATGCAGAAATTTCTTGCGTCCAAGGGTAGGGGTGGCAATTCGGGTGTTGTCCGGTCCGACCCGGCCCGGCCCGACCTGACCGGGTTTTGTCCGGCCCTAACTTAGAACTGGCCGGGTTCGGGTTCAGAAATTGTAACCCGCAACCGGGTCGGGCCGAGTTCGGGTTTCAAATTTGTTCGGCCCGTTCCGACCGAAAATGATAAAATATATATAAAAATAATATTTCTATATATAATAAAAAATAATATATTTAAAAAATAAATTAATATATTTAAAATAAATTAAAAAATATTTTAAAAATATTAAATTTAATGTCCACGGGTCGGACCAGGTTTACCGGCGGACATTAGCGGACGGGCTCGGGTTTGAAAATGTGAGCCCAAGAGCGGGTCGGGCCGGGTTCGGGCTCAAGGGTAAAAAAAAGCGGGCTCAAGCGGGCCGCCCCGAACCCGGCCCGCGAACGGCCCATTGTCATCCCTATCCAAGCGCGAGGAAAAGTGGAACGTCAAACCAAAATGCTGTTTCAGATGCGATGATAAAGGTAGAAATAACAGATTATGAAACATAGGCATGTTTTAGCATATCCAATTAAATAACTATTGTCTGTTTTGTTACAGGGAGCAATTAAAATATCAATAAATGATGGGAGTGAGGAATCAGTAACCGACATTGCCAAACTTTTGATACTTTTCATTTGTTTTACCCTATTCTACTCTGTATCTGGAGATATCATGGGTTGGACAATGGTCTTCTACGTAGAAGACATGCTAAAAATTAATGACTATGATTTTTCGGGAGTAATTGTTGAGAAGCTGACGAAGTCTATGGTTAATTGTTTGGAGAAAGGGACACTAGATCACGTCATCCGCTGCGTAGCAGTCTTATTGGTGAGTATTGAACTCGCGGTTTGTATTATTTTGTTTTCTTATAAAAGTGATATGACTGTGTCCTGTTTTTTCTCAGCCCTTCATAATGGAGCACACCACGCTAGGGGAAGATTTGGTAAGGCCAAACATGGTCCTAGATGCTACAAATGGTGGGGGCTGGAGTGCAAGGAGTCCAATATGGCCCTTGTTAAAAGGCTGAGGAAGCTTCCTGATGATGAGGTAGTATATGGCCCTCGTATGATATTTATGTATTGACTTGCGTGATATATTGTAAACGGTTCGCGAGACATATTAGTTGTTAATTGTTGAATCGCTTTATGCATATCTATGCCTTTTAGAATTGCGTGAGAGGTTTAGGCATTCAATCGCGTCATTGGTATGTGTTTGTCATTAAAGAATCACACCGTATGCTGCATGGCAAAGACACGCCATATACGTTAGTTGTGCACGTATCTCATCGTCTGACCTTTATGAGGTAATGAATACATACGTGACTCGCGCATGTGGTCTACAGTTGTATGACACGAATCGTATGGAATATTACAAATGAATCGCGAGCTTTACTTAATTATTACATGATTCGCATCTTGGTATCTCTGCATGTGAATGAGTCACATTGTATACGTGCGTGTTCACTGTTTGTTTCAAAATAAAATTGCGTGTTGCAGATATTAGAAGAAGAGATAAAACTAATAGAAGCTGAAGAAATGGCCTTCGTATCGGGGGAGACTAGTGGAGGCTCTGGTAAGAAGTTGACAAACAAAAGGAAAAAAACGATGACCAGTAAAAGTGGGAAGCGGTCGAAGTATTATAGTGGGGGGGGGGGGGGGGGAACAAATGAGATGGAAATTGGGCAGACATCTGAAACAGTGGATTACGGGGGAGTGGATGAAGACTACGGTCAACCGCAGCGGGGGTGGTTAGATCAGAATAAAAATACACCCGAGAAAGGTGGCAGCTCAAGTACTCGGATGAAGAGGATGAAAGTTTACAAGCCAAGCGCTTGTAGTATTTTATTTAAGACGATGGAATATATCAAGAAGAGAACCAGTGGAAAATACAGATACTCAGTAGAAAATAAAAGGCTTAAGATTTCTCTGGCACGAAAGAATAGACAGGTAAGTTATTTAAGAGGTTGTCAATTTAATGATGTATTTTCATTAGTTTGGCTAATACTTGTTCAATTTCCCCACAGATTGAAGAACTCCAAAGGGAGGTTGCTTTGTTGACTTTGAAGCTTCAAGAATAAGCTGATCAAGGTAATGAAGATGATGAAGATGTTGGGATTATTGAAGCACTAGAGAAGGTTTGTGTACTTCCATTCTGTTCGGTAGAAGAGGAGTCACCAGAGAAAAGAGTGGAGGTATGAGTAACAATGGATGAGGTTCCTAAAAGCATTGTTTATGTCTCAAGAAAACATGGTTTCAAAAAGTTAGAAGCATGAGAGAAAAAACATGAGAAAGAAGAAGAAGTTGTAGAGGGTTCTACACCTGACGAACATAAAGAAGACACAGACGATGGGGTAGAAGATAAAGGTGAAACAGATGATGAGAAGAATGAATCTGGAGCTGCTGATGGACCGAATGATGTTACTGAGACATCTGGTGAGGGGAAGGCAAATGAAAAAACTTTGTATGTTTTGGGTGTTGACAAATGTAGGCTTGTGGCGGCCAATTCTATTAGCGGTGTACCAGCATTTTCTGGAATTGAAAATATGGAAAAAGACGAGGAAGTAACCACGCATGGGGCAGATATTGATGTAGGTGCGGTAGCAGCAGATGCTGAGGTGAAAATTTCTATTGTACTCCCAGCTGGGGGGAACCACATGAAATTATGAGAGCAGTAGTTGAACCAACACCCATAGAGGCAGAATCAGATGTTTTCGTCGCTGAAACTGCACAAGAGTTACAACCAGATGTTGTTGTAGAAAAATGGAGTACGAAAGAGGTTGTGGAAGAAGAAAATCACGGAGAGGCTGCAGATGATGTACATTGTGGTCAGGGTGCTTCAAAAAATACTGAGGTTGATTTGGCAATTGGAAATGTTGGTAAGGTAACAAGTGGAATGGAAATGAATACATCTGGGCCACATGAAATTTGCAGTAGCGTACCCAAGCCCATGGAGCAAGGACATGAAGATGTAAGTGGATCTTAAAATATTAAGATTCAACTTCTTATAGTTGCTTTGTCTTTAATTTGGCCAAGCTGTTGTTTTTTAAACTTCAGATTTTAATAGGGGTTTTAATGGTTGTTTATTACATCAGGGGATGTTTTTAAATTTATAAGTATTACACATTTTATGTTATAGCTATTATGTGAGTATTTCAGTAGTTTTAAGACTTGATATTATTCTTAACTCGCATTTAGCATGTTAAATGTTATACCGTCTGTCCTTTTTATATAGCGTCATGTTAAAAGCAAGAAAAACCGTAGCAAAAACAATAGTTAGTGTTCTATGGAGGCATGGGTGAATCGCATGTTGTTGGTATGTGAAACAAAGCAGTTAAATTCAACTTATGTTTCGCTTTTAGTGACTAATAAAACACGCGTGTTGTCAAATTCGGGTAAACCTACTATTTATTTCCTAACTCGCGTGGTGTCTAAATCGCGTAACTCTACAATTTATTGCATAACTCGCATGTTGTCTAAGTCTAGTAAGTCTACTATTTAATGCCTAAGTCACGTGTTGTCTAAGTCTAGTAAGACTTCTATTTATTGCGAAACTCGCGTGGTCCGCTAGAGTGAATATGTCACGCGTCATTGGATAACAAAACACGCATCGTTGGTTATATTTTGACAGGTATGTAATGTCAAACATACAAGATTAAAGAAAGGAATACATCAATGCACACAAGGAACTAGTAAGCAAAAACCAAAAACTGAAACCGTAATGGAATTGGAAGCTGCTATAAAATCAACAAAAAAGTTACAACCAAAGTTGGAAGTGCAACGTAAAACAAAGGTGGAAGTACTAACACAGCCTGAGATAAGAGAAGAAGTACAACCAGCAGGGGAAAGAGAAGCATATTTTTTTATCTTCCAAACCTTGATGATGCATTCCTACTATGTACACAATCATTTTTGACGAAGTTGATAAGGCGGCGGCTATACACTCGAGTGGAGGAAAGTTGGCTGCCAGTACTGCGTGAAAAGGTTTGTTACAAGATGCGCCTCCAATGGTAAGCTCTAAACTATACTAATAATCATATACTTAGTTGTCAGTTATTAATAGTTATTTAACACAATTTATATCGTTTTACAGTTAGTAGATAACATTTATCCAAATTGGGATTTAATTACACAGTCACAACAGGCAGGAACTATTTATCAAACTTGGGAAACAAAAACAACAACTACAAAGTTAATAGTCGTTAGTCAATACCGCAAGGTCCTTCAAATACAAGGAAACGAAGATCAACTAGACTCGGAAGTATGGTATTTTCCAGAACATGAATTTACATACCGGCTAAGTGTTAGTGTAACTGAGCTAATGGTCGTAACATACGAAGGGGATTTAGATTTCAAGGTAAAATTTATAATCTTGATATAACACAAATAATTGACAACTACGCTAGATATAGCTATGAGTTTTACATGCTGTAGATCATCGATGCCTGGATATATAAGCTGCTTAAAGAATCAAACTGGACTGTACCTTTCAAAGGGCTCGATGACGAGTACAACTGTAGATATAAAGCTATTCATATTTTAGGTGTCGCAACGGTTAGTATCTAATTATTAAATAGCCATTTAAAGTGAACCAGAAGTTTAATATTATTTTGGTGTACCCTGGTTTTATTACAGACATTACTAGCAAAAAAAGAAGATGTTACAAACGTTATTGACACAGTTTTTGAAAACGTGAAAGACGACACATTTATCGCATTCATTCTGGTATGCAGCATAAATGAAAAAGGTACTAACCACTAGACGTTGTTGGTAATAGATATGGAGAATGGTTTGGCAAAAAACTACAATCCCCTATTCTCTCTTAGCAAATTCACTCCAGACGACACTGGAAAACGGACGACGCCTTGGTAAGTAGTATGAAACCTTATTGGATGATGTTGTATGTTCATTGTTTGCAGGTGAATTAGCAAATTTACGTGATAGTGATTCGTAACCTTAACGGGCTTTGCTTGCGTCTCGCGTTAGTGTATATGTGAATCACGTGTTACGGATAAAACTCGCGTCCTAATGTAAATTGATTCGCAACATTACGGGTTCACATGTTATTTTAAAAAAAATAAACTAATCTTTTTCTTATTTGAGCAGCTGAACTATTGTATGAAGAAGAGATACATACCACGTGTGAAGAATGGATACAAAGTTAGAGCTGTTAGAGAGATTCCACAGCAAGATAAAGATTCACTTGACTGTGGAGTGTTCGTTTATCAGTATGTCAAAGACATTATCTAGCACGGGTTTGTACCAAAGGAATATAACAAGTGTATGCCAGCTGAAGCATGCACAGAAATTTTTAACCACTTCCTAAATGATAAGAATACTAATCTCAGGGAGTTGGATGCCTAATTGTTAAGTGCAATTCACTAGAAGCAATTCTTCGTATCTAATTTCATTGAGATTGGTTATTGGGTAACACACGAACTAGTGTATTGAAAATTGTAAATTAACTCGCGCTGTATGTTGTAGATGACTCGCATCACGAGTTCAATTTTTGTCACATATCGCGCTTGATTAATATGTTGCCCCTGGGTCGATCACGCGTGTTAAGTTTGTAACAAATCAGGAGTTTAAAGTTTTATGCCACGAGTTAGATATATTTACTCATTATATTGCGTGGTACACTTTGTCTATCACACGTGTTGGTTATACAACGAAACACATGAAATCAGATACATATTTCTTTGAGTTTTTTCCCCTTCAACTCCCACCAATTATTAGTGAATAGATGATATTGTCCCGCCAAAACCTTTGTCTATCACACGTGTTGGTTATACAACGAAACACATGAAATCAGATACATATTTCTTTGAGTTTTTTCCCCTTCAACTCCCACCAATTATTAGTGAATAGATGATATTGTCCCGCCAAAACCTACACCTACTAATTATTACCCGCCTAGTTACCCACCTACTTTTCCCCCTTATATAAACCTCCCTAAAACAACTTATATTATAAACTGGAACAATTAACACACTTCAAATAGGAAAACAGTATGAGTTGGTGCGTCGATGAAGACCAACACTTGCTTCAAGCCGTGAAGTACGTTAAGACTACAAATTCTGATGAAACGACCGACTTTTTTTTATCAAGTGTTATGCATGATGTACTTTTACTATAGGAGGCTTGGATTTGTCGCCCCCCACGTTCGCAGCCTAGAAGAAGTCGCTTCGAGGTACAACGAACTAAAATCCGAACCCTTGCTACGTGTGTCTGGTCCTTGTCTAGCTTTGCGCGACGAGGCAGAAAACTTATAAAAGTGGGAACTTAATGATTAGATATCAAGAGATATGATTGTGTACCTAAAGGAAGCGATTGCTGAGAGAGAAGATGATATTTCCAATTGTTCACCGGTTGATGATAACCGTGGTTGTTGAATTAAGGCTTTAATTTTGTTGACTTAAAAAATGTAACTTCATTCAAAAAACAAAGTAGTCTTTAAATTGGATGTAATGGAATCAATTTACTAATGATAAAAATGTATGACTTTACATTTTTAAGTGTACTTTTCTTGAAATGGTTACCTAATGATTGCATTGGCCTTGCTTAGATGTTTACAAAACATTAGGAACAATGCCAGTGTCGCGCGATTAATGAAGGGAGTTATTCAGGAGATGAATTTTAGCTCCGACCTAACTTGCGTTAGATAGGATACATACCTCGCGCTCACAATGGATATGTTACACCTACTTCGCGCAGAATGGTGGAAATAATTCACTTTAATACTTCTATCTCGCACGTGAGGAGCCAGTTTGAGACATCCAGCGTCAAATGACCTGAACATCTCGCTTAGGAAGAGCCAGTAACAAATATCTAGCGTTATACGACCAACTCGCGTGATAGGAGTCAGTTTAATTCATCCAGTGGTATACACATTGAACACCCCGTGTGATAGGAGCCAGCTTAATACGTCTAGCGTTATAAATAATGAACACATCGCATGATAGGAGTCAGTTTAATTCATCTAGCGTTATAAAAAATACACACCTCGCATGGTAGGAGCCAGTTTAATTCATCTAGCGTGTTAGGATCCAGCTTAGTTCATCTATCGTTATACAACATGCACATCTCGCGTGATTGAAGCCAGTTTAATTCATCTAGCGTCATGCGACATGATCATCCCGCATGATAGAAGCCAGTTTAATTCGTCTACCGTTATATAACACGAACATCTCGCGTGATAGGATCCAGTTTAATTCATCTATCGTTATACAAAATGCACATCCCGCATGATTGAAGCAAGATTAATTCATCTAGCGTTATACGACAAGATCATCGCGCGTGATAGAAGCTAATTTAATTTATCTACCGTTATACAACACGAACATCTCGCGTGATAATAGCCAGTTTAATTCTTCTAGCGTTATACGACATGAACCTCTCGCGTGGTAGGAGCCAATTTAATTCATCTAGCATTATACAACATCAACACCTCGCGTGATAGGAGAAAGCTTAATACATCTAGCGTTAAACGAAAAGAACATCTCGCGTGATATAACTTGTGGGTTTACAACTTATAAAACGCAAACAACGGGGTAATGGACACATTTATCTTAACGTGATATACCTAAACGACTCTCAATTGCAGATATTATAACAATGGTTAACCAAGGTTAATTGTTCAGTTATAGATAATGTACTTAACTATATATAATTTAATTACAAAAATATTTCCTAATAATAAACTATACCAAAAATTTAATTATAATTAATCAATTCGCAGAAAAATACCACTAAATAATTAGTCAATCGGGAGATATTAAATAAGATGGGAGATGTCAAATAAGATGGTAGTGATTTGCAATTAACTCGCGTCATAATTACTGGGTAGTGAAAAGACAATAGGTTGTCTTTTCACTAATTGGTATTGGGTTTATTAATGCACGATTTGATATGGGTAGCTAAAGTACTCATTACATGTGCATTAATTGAAAACTAGGGTAGTGCTAGGTTTCGAAATAATATAAATAAGTGTCTCGCACTTACTTGCATGGTTATCCACTAGACTATTACACTTCTAAAGCCTTTTGGTATTCTTTACAAAAGCAAAACAACACCATGAGCGGTTCTTCAGTCGACTCCTACGGCAAAAAATCTTCTGACGGTGGGTATTCCGACGTCAGTTCGAGGTACTCTGACTACAAGCACTCGACTACGACGGTGTACTCTTCCGACGAATCGAATGATGCGTTCTCTCCCTCACTTTCACCGGAGCATGAGTATGACTCTGAATACTCTTTCTCGTGGCCAGACGAGGATTCTGACTAAGACTGGAATCCGAAATGACGAAGGATCATGAAGAAGAAGAAGAAGACGATAAGTAGGAAGATTACTCATAGAAAATATTCCAAGGATTTATCGGACGATGAATACTGGGGCGAGGAAACTGACGACGATGAACACGAGGACGATGAAGACAAATAGGAGGAAGAGTGTGAAAAAGAGTGGAAAACAGAGTCCGAGGAGGAAGAGGACACTAAAGAGGAAAACTGTTTGTGGTTGTTTGCTATGTGTTGTCGTTTTTTGGAATTATAATTCTTAAACCCTATAATATTTAGTCGTTTTTTATTAGGGTTTAGTATCTGGGCATGCGTAGGCCCATTGTGTTTTCGGGTATCTTGTTAGCCAATTAAGTTTTTGTTATCGATATGTATTAAGTTCGTTTTCCGTCATTTGCAATGTTAAAATTCTGAATCAGTTTAATGGTCTGGTTGCTCTAATTTGATAGTGTATGTGACAGTTGCTAATTGAAAGACAGAATACAGTAGAAATGTATAGTAAATTAACTTGCCACGCGTTGTATGTCCTTAGTGACTCGCGCGAACAATGGACACATTAATATTAAACACACAATGCATGATTTAAGGGATGGCTAGTTTTATATCAAATGATCTCGCGTTATAGTAAATGAATATCACGTAATATGATCCAGTTCAATTCAACTCGCGTTACATGAACTGAACATCGCATGATAGGTGCCAGTTAAACTAATCTGACGTCATGTGACATGGACATCACGTGATATGACGCGTCAGTTAATGATTCGTGGAAGTAAAAAATATTGGATGACTCGCGTAAGACCATTGCCATACAACTCGCGTCAGATAACCTTCACATGTCCTGGTAAGTGGGCAAGGGAATCACACAAATATGACGGGAGTTGGTACTAACCTAACTCGCGTTATAATTCAGGGAGAGATAAACTAATTAGTATTTTCAATGTAAATGAAAAGTGTACAGTGAAACAACTGAATATAACTCCCGTGCGAGACAATTAAAGCGTATCAACTCAAAAAGTTTATGACAATGAGTAAGAATGATACGGAACAAGTAGAATCACGTTAATACATACTGAATAAAACAGATGAAAACAAAAAAGTTAGGACGGGAAGCTCATAGTGTGATATCACATGTCTTTTGGTTGTGTCCAAATTTTAAGCAACGGCCACAACGCAAGTGGCTAGATGATACTTCTCCTCTATATGGAATCCTCTTCTTCATTGGCCTTCCAACTCGCTTTTTTACGTTAGGAGGTAGAACAACATGTCCTTCCGATTCGTTAGAGGATGAACTTTCACCATAGTCGGTTATTGCAGGTAGGTTAAACGAATAGGTGGATCTATAATTACTTACAGTGTAGAATGGTTCTACCAACGTCATAGGATCTTTGTTAACGGATGTTATTGCAGCCAATGAGTGAGGACATAGAAAACATTCTTGCTGCCATGAACCACATGAACACTTAAAATCAAGGATGTTGACAACCATAACTGGTTCAGAATAATCTTCGAATGAACCTGCAGAAGACTTAGATACCACCCAGGTTCGACCGATTAAAACATTCTCCTTAAACTGCTTCTCATATTCGGAGCATAAATAACTGTTCCAGCTTAACCCTTATGAATAACCTCGAGAAATCTGAGTCATTAGCATCACTCTAATATTGTCTATCATTTCAACAATTGGTAGATTACAAAACGTTTTAATCTGATTGTTAAAGGATTCGACAGTAGATGATGTTATTGCCCCGTAACGTTTCCCAACGACAAATGGCTGGGCATATTTTTCGGGAGGTAAATTCTCGATGAAAGCCTTAATCTTTTTACCACCTCTACTTAAAAACTTGGAAAGTCTCTCATTAAAAAGTTCAACTGTGGGAGTTTAAGCACAACTTTTGAATTGCTTCAACATTTTCTTCTTAAACTCGCTGTTAGTGCAATCAAGAGCTGTCCTCAAATTATTAAGGAGATGATATATACAGTAAGCATGAAAGCAGTTTGGATAAACAACAGAAACAACATTAATAATACCAGAGTGTGTGTCGGAAAGAAAAGTGATTTGACGGTTTAACAAATGAGGTTTAAGAAATTCCATAAACCACATCCAGTTATCGGAATCTTCACCACCGAAAATACCAAAAGCAACTGGAAAAGTACTTGCAATATGAAAATAGGTTTAGGGAGTCCATAATATAAGGCTATATGAATCCATTAAGGCGCGATTGCTTTTGATGTCATCACCTATCTCGCGCGGTGGTACATATAGCATATAACGTATCGCGCGATGGGTAGCTATGAACAAAAGAAGCATCGCGCGATTGCTAGGGATGGCCTAGTCGACAACGTGCGAATCATAGACATTGGGTATATAACAACCCGCGTTCAATATTGGCTTGACATCAAATTAGCGAGAAGCGCATGCTTCTATCTTATTAACTCGCATATTGATTTATATTTACCTAAAAACCAAAGTAAAAGGAAGGTTTAAAACACACAGTTATTGCCATCCTTTTCCACTGCAGACAGCAAAACACCACCGTGATTGCCGTTTAAAATGGGTACTGTCCACATACAAGAATGGTCGACATGAGTGAAAGCCTCGAATGCATGATCCGAAGGCCACAAAGCACCTCCTAAAGACATTCCCAAAACCAACCTCCAAATGACAATCAATAGTAATATCTCGACTTTTTAATCTTCTAAAATAACCATTGAGCAAGCCAAACGAAGTATTACTATCTCCATAAACTTCCCTCCTTGCCTTTTCTAAAGCATTCCACGATAGACGGTATGAAATACCTAAACCATAGTCTTGTTTGATAGAAGATTGAATAGTTTTTGGTGTTAAAGAATGACTTGTCCTAATTGATTTATGTATTTCATCCGCGATTAAATCAGACGTCAAATGCCTACTTTTTTTTCTTGGAAAATACAGGGCTACATGAATGGGTGTTGACAAACCGCTTGATCATCATCAAAACAAAGCTAAATCTATTGATGCATACAGTTTCCATTTACAACCTGACTCTTTGTTGACACAGTAAGCAGTGATCTTAGTAGATGTATTATACATATACTTGAAAGTAAAACTAAGCTCTAAAGTATGTTGGCATAAAGATAACCTTACACCGGAGGCACCATTAACAAATGTCTGACCAAATCCTGTGATAGCATCAAACCAACCCCTAGTGGCAAGATGTCTTTTTCTATGTTGCGAACAGATTAAACCATTAATATTGTCCCCACTTAATAAATGATCATCACAGGGTTCTACAAAGCTTACGGTAGGCTGTTTACAAATGTCATCCGCATCTTTTTCAATAAAGAAGCTAATGCTTTTCAGACGCTCCACATCGAGATAAACAGTTAAACCAATGAATAAGTCTCGTTATTAAACAAACAGTAGCTTTGACCGCCACATGAGTAGGTAATAGTATAGCAACCCCTTGCCAGATCATCCCATCTACCTTCAATATATTTTTCAAGAGTTTCAAAGTTTTCAAACTCGCTCAAAGGAACGATCGAGGTCTGGTTTGAATATTTGAAAATACAAACTTTTGGCTTGGACATCTAGTACTCTATAAATGATAAAAGGTATTAGGCTAGGCGCGGGATGAACCATAAATCGCATGCGACAAAGCGAGAGATGTATATTACCTGCTTCCGTGACACGCGTTAGTTAAATACGATAGTAACTCGCGTCTTTGTGAGGCGATTTGGGAAAAACGTATATCGCGTTATATAAAAAATAAAAATTAAAAACGCTAACAACGTAGCGAGAGACGTGTTTTACCACTTCCAGTTGGTGAGGATAATTCTCGCCTGAGGGTAGGCTCGTAATTTGTTTGATGTTTAATAGTAGTATGTGGGTGTTATATATTTAGTGTAGAGAGTAGAGAGATAATTAAGCTGGCTGGTAGCAGTTAATTCTCATTACCCACACTTAATGCAGGTGGTTGGGTATTTATACCCTTATGTTTGGGCCCTTATGGGATTTCGGGTCATGTTAAATGGACCCGGGTCATGTTCAAAGACCCATGAGCTCTAAGTAGGAGAGCAAGTAGCTTAGTCAAGTAGTGTTTAGGTTTTTTAGTACTTTTGTCATAGTTCGAACAGTCCTTTGGGCTAAGTGTTCGGAGTGATCTGTCCGGTCCGGAGGCCTTGGACCGATCTGTCCTTGTCCGGTCCGGAGGCCTTGGACCGATCTGTCCTTGTCCGGGGAGCATGCCGTATTCGGACTCATCAGGAGCCTCTTTTTTAGGTGTTTGTGCAAATACTCTTGTCAAAAACCTGAAAAACAGTCCGACATCAGGGGTAGTTTTAATCCGGACAGGTCTGTCAATTTGGGCTATGGGTTTATCCAGACAGATAAAGCTTTACGAATTCAAAACGGTTTTTGCCAGAGTTCGTGGGACACGTGTCGCTCTCTGGTTGGTTGCTTCAGCCGTTTTTTCACCTTGAATTTCGAACTCACCTTCTTCGAAAATCAACCTCTTAATTAAAGGTGGTGACATTAGCGCCGTCTTTAATCATTACCAATCTTTTCGAATTCTCCTAGGAATCAACTTCTTTTTCAGATTTACTATAAATTCAAATTCACTTTCTACTGTTTTACCATCTCTTTCACATTTACTCTGCAAAATCTCTCAAAGCTTTCTCTCTCTAAAGCAAAAACTTTGCTCAAATAGTTTATGTTTAGAGCGAGGAACGCTCTGATCAAAGGCGGATGGCTCAACCTTTCTGAGTTAGAGAAGGCTCAAAAAGTCGAAAGAGAAAGACGAATTGCAGCAGGGTTACCCACTTCGCCTGTTGATAGACCAATCACCTCTGCCACAGAGTCAGATCATGGCTCCTGTTCTTTTAAAGGTAGCAAGCCTAGATAACTATTTCAAACTAATCTCTCCCCCATTATCTCTGGTTCCTCAGTTCAGGAATCGGAACCTGCTGTCAAGCCAGGAGTAACAGTTACTAGCCTAAAAAAACCCTCACCCTTTATAGCAATGGGGTCAGATACAGAGCACTCCCCTCAGAAGCTAGTTGATAGGAGGAAAGGCCGGTTAGTTAAAGGCCAAAGGTCTAAAAACACTCCCTCAAAGTCGGGGGCAAAAGACAGCAACACCGGGTCAGAGGTGCCTATTAGAGCCCCCAAAGACAGACTGTCCGGTCCGAAGGGCACTAGTTCAAGTCTCCAGAGAGATACACCTGCTCCGGATACTCTACCGGAGGCCAGAAGCCAAAAGAACACAGAGGCCCAGCAGTCTGGAGACAAGGCTGAGTCAAGTTTGAACCCTCCCCCCACTACTGCTGCTGAAATCCCTTCAACAATTATGGAGGAAGTAATGGAGGACTCTGTTGAGAGGCTCCATTTGAGTCTGAGCCCTCCGGTCAGACTAGTAATGCAATAGTTGCCAAGAAGGACAAAGGCAAAAAGAAATTGTATTTGAGGCATCCAGATCTGCCGGAGAGCCTCGAAGGGAGAGTGGGGCCTTGTTTTCACAAGGTCAGCGTTAATTACCTCCTTGCCCTGCAGAAAATCAACTACGCATTCATCCACACAGCTGAGCTGGGCCGGATGCATACGAAGTGAGGAATACCAGAGAACGTGAAGATCAGGATCCCCATACACCCGGAGACTCCTATGGATTGCAAACTGAGTGAAGTTGTCATCTTCACTGAGCTGTTCAATTTGGGACTTAGACTCCCCTTAGACCCTGAAATTGTCAACTGAGCCCGAGCCAACTGAGCCCTAATTCCTGGTATACCCTCATGGCCTGCATCATGGCTTCAAGGCTGTCCGGGATTCCTCTGCCAATGGAGGAATTTGTTGTTGTGGCCAGTCTGTGCAGAAACCCCAACATCCCCTTTTACCATTTCAATATGTGGGATGATTTCAAGGCTGTGGATGATCTACTAGAGACGGAGAGGAATTGGAGGACTCAGTTCCTGTTTTTCAGTGGAGCTTGGGAGAATGGAAGAAAAATCAAGTCCGGAGAGAACCCAAGCCTTCTCAGAAGCAGGTGGAGGAGTGATTGTAAGTCTTCCACTTTATACTTTTGTTTCTTTTTTTTAAAGTAGTTCGAACTAATGGGTCTCACTTTTGCCTTGGAAGTACTGCCCAAGGAGTTCAGTGACTATCAGAAAGCCGGGCAGGCTACTTGCTCCAAGATCAATGCTTGGGCTGCTGAGAAGTGGGGGAACCGATTCCATGCTGCTTTTACCAGTGGCAACTTGGCAAGGTCTCACTTGTGGAACATCACAGGTCGGAGAGACTTGACTTGGGAGGAGCTCACCACTCAGCCTCCTCCGGACGTTGTGCTTAAGAGGACCCATGAACTAGATGGGACACTCTTCCTACCAGGCCGGGCCAAAGCCCCGAGCAAGATGAAAGGCAAGAAGAAGAAAGGCAAGAAGGTGGTGGGTGGTGCTAACCCTGCTGATGCAGAGAAGGATGCTCCAATAGACCCGGAGGGGCCAGCCCAGAGCCAAATCAATGCTGCTCTCTTGGAAGTGGTGGAGCAAGAGACTGAAAAGCAAGAATCGAACCTCCCAAAACCTCAAAGGGCTTCCAAGAGAAATCGTAAACACGAAAGCGAAAGTACAGACCGGGAGGCCAAGAAGAAGAAGACTTCTAAGGGAGACGAGCTTTCTCTCCGGGCTCCGGAGCCTTCTCTCCAAGCTGATCCTACTGACCCAACGCATGCCGAGGAGATTCCGGGTGACTTTCATACCGATGAGGTTGAGGGGGGAGATATCAATATTGATGGAGTAGACATCACCGGTCTTGGTGAGCTTGGTGAATACTTCATCAATCTTCCCAGAGATGACTTTGCCGGGCCTTACCTTCCTCCGAGCACCTCCAACACGGTCACTTTTAATGGTAAGACCTTTATCGTTTCTAGTAAAAGGGATGCCATAGCCCATTCTTTGTTAAGCAACGTTCAGCCTGTACTTGTGTTGGAGAAACAAGTTCGAAACCAGGCCTATATCATCAAAGATCTCAAGTCTGACAAAGAGAGGCTGTCCGATGACCTTCGCACTGCCACTTCCAATGCTGACATTTTAAAGGAAGAAACCGAGGAGTTGAAGAGAAATCAAGAGGCAAGCACCACAAAAGTATCCACTTTAAAGGACACCATTAGAGAGCTCCGGGAGAAGCTGTCCGGTCTAGAGAAAGACCTTACCACCTCAAAGGGAGAATCCAAAGCCAAGGATCAAATCATCACCAACCTGACCAATGATAAAATCGCCCTTGAGAATACAGTGTCCAAGGTTGTCGAGGAGAAAGCTATTTTGCTAAAGGAGCAGGAGGCCAAGATTCAAGCCAAGATTAATGCTTATGCCACCAGAATGATCGACAGCCAGGAGGAAATATACGCCAAGGTGAGGTCTGACATGGTTCTACTCTTTCACGAAAAGTTTCTGAAGAGGAACCTAGCGGACTTATGGCTTCATGTTGAGTCTGACGATCTCCCGTATCATACAATGGCTGATGGAGACTTGCATGGTTATTCTAGTGCTTCCTCATCCGATGACGAAGAACGTGCCGGAGAGAGCCTAGAGAAAGAGGAAGATGATGCCAAGGGAAAGAAGAAGGTAGATGAAGGTGAGCCATCTTCAAAGGCTCAACCTTAACTTATGATTTACTTGTTTTTGCTTTTTATCCAGACTAAAGTCCTTGGAAGGCCAAGGAATTCTTTTTGTAATTGTGTCCGGTATCTGACCGGATAGGTTTTTTGTTCTACTTTGACCATTCAAAAGTCCTTGGAAGGCCAAGGCACTTTAAGTTATTTCAATGAATACTTCTGTTTTGTACAAATCTCATCTTCTTTCATTGTTTGTTCCAATTTTGTTGGCTAGAGTTTAAATAACCTTTAGTTATTTCATAGTGAGAGTGTTTAAGTTCTCCGGCTAGAGTTTAAATAGCCCTTAGTTATTTTATTCCGGATAGTGTGACAAAGGATAAAACTTAAAACACTTGGAAGTTTTTTTAAGAAGGCATCAAATTTTATTCAAAAGCCCGGACACCTCATTAAAACCTCCCCGTGCCACCAGGGAGGAAAGAGTATGCCCCCAAATATTTACATGGATGTTTAAACAAGTAAATATTTACAAATGCTACTCCAAGTACATCCGGAGATGCTCGATATTCCAAGGATGAGTCAAAAATCTTCCATCTTTGTCTTCCAACCAATATGTTACAGGTTTAATTCTTTCAACAACCATATACGGACCTTCCCAAGTTGGGGCCAGCTTTCAGAACAACTTTTCTTTAGTGTGTAAGAAGACTTTCCTTAATACCTTGTCCCCCGGTTGGAAATCTCTTCTTTTAACTTTAGAAGCAAACCTGCTTCTCATCAAACCCTGATAGTGTGCAACTCTAAGGTGAGCTTTAACTCGTCTTTCTTCTATCAAATCAAGTTGACCTCTGATTGCCACCTCGTTAGCATGTTCGGAGAAGTTGTGAATACAAAATGATGGGAGAGTTGCTTATATGGGAGCTACTGCATCCATCTTATAGACCAAAGCAAAGGGTGATTCTTGTGTTGCAGCCCCAAGTGTTGTCCGGTAGGCCCACAAGACCTCTTGTAAATAACTAGGCTACTTCCCAGCAACCCCTTCCAAATTCTTCTTTAAACCGGACAGTATAGTTATATTAGCCACTTCAACTTGCCCATTTGCTTGTGGGTGGAAAGGTGAAGAGAAGCAATGTTGTATACCCCTTGAGGCACAGAAGCTCTCCATTTCCCTATTGTCGAACTGTGGCCCATTGTCTATTGTTATCTTCTGTGGGACACCAAATCTGCAACAGATGTTGGATAAAATGAATTTTATAACAGCTTTTGATGTGGTTCCTGCTAGAGGGGTTGCTTCAATCCACTTCGAAAAGTAGTCTATGGCCACAATTATAGTTTTGGGTCCTCCGGACGCCACAAGGAGAGGCCCTACTAAATCCAATCCCCATCGAGCAAAAGGAATAGGCTCAGAAATTGATTCTAAAGGAATGGCTGAGACATGAATTTCATTGTTGTACCTCTGACATGGGTCACACCTTCTTACCAATTCCTTAGCATATTTCATGATAGATGGCCAATAGTATCCGGCCAGTAAAACTCTTATTGTTAAAGCCCTGAATCCATAATGGGCTGATCCCTCACCATCATTCAATTCAGAGAGGACTACTTGAGACTCTTCATCCCCCAAACAGCGCATGAGAGGTTTAGTGTAAGATTTTGTATACAACACTTCTCTTAATATGATGAAACCACGAGCCTTGTGTTTCAATGTTCTGGCTAGTGACTTATCCAGAGGCACGATGCCGTCGAAGAGATATTGCAGGAGAGGAAACCTCCAGTCTTGAGGTTGTTTCACTTGTACTTCAAAAATTTCCTCTTCTTTACCCTTACTAAGTTGAATGGAGGGGCTTTCCAGCACATGGATCCATGGATATGACTCCGTATATGCTATGGTTGCTAACGAGTCTGCTAGCTCATTTTCTGCCCGGGGTATGTGCTCATAAATAACACCTTTAAACTTGAGTGCTTTATTTTTAAGGAGGAGTAAATATTTCACAAGATGCTCCTTTTTAGCCTCAGACTGGCCTTGGGCATGGTGGATCAGAAGCTGGGAATCACTTAGTAGCTTGACCCTCTTAGCCCCACAAATGTAGGCTAACTTTAAACCAGATATAGCTGCTTCGTATTCAGACTCATTATTGGATGCCCTGAAAGCAAAACAAATAGCCTGGTACATTTTGTCTCCATATGGAGAGGTTAAACACACCCCCGCACCACATCTCATAGTGCTAGATCCACCATCTGTTCGGACGACCCATACCTTTTTGTCTTTTATATCAGTAGTTTGCTCCGAATCCCTGTCGGAGTGGAATTCAACCAAGAATTCAGCCACAGCTTGGGCCTTGACTGCTGTTCGAGGAGCAAAGTCTATGTTGAAGTCCCCCAACTCTACTGACCACTTAGTCATCCTGCTCGAAATGTCTGCCTTTTGGAGGACATTCTTTAAGGGAAAAGAAGTCCGGACGATGATGGGATGAGCCTGGAAATAAGGCCTCATCTTCCTGGCAGCTATCACCAGGGCTAATGCTAATTTTTCGAGTTTCAAGTAACGCCTTTCTGCATCTATTAAACTTTTGCTGATGTAGTACACTGGATGGGGATGACCATCGACCTCCCTCACCAATACAACACTGATGGCACAACTTGAAACTGCCAAATATACGAAGAGTGTCTCCCCATCAACTAGTTTAAACAAAGTTTTGGGGGAGGACAGGTGCTTCTTGATCTCATCGAAAGCCTCATCACACTGTGGGGTCCAATCGAATCCCCTTGCACCCTTCAAGGTTTGAAAGAAAGGGGCACACCTGTTCGAAGACCTTGAGATAAATCTGTTTAAAGCAGCTAATCTCCCCGTTAACCGCTGTACTTCTTTAATATTTCTAGGTGGCTCCATCTGGAATAGAGCATTGAGCTGGTCCGGATCGGGCTGTATCCTATGCTCACTTATAATATAGCCTAGAAACTTTCCGGACTGCACTCCGAACACACATTTTTCTGGGTTTAACTTTAAATTCACTTTTACCAAGTTGGCAAAAGTTTCTTGGAGATCAGACAAGTGCAATTGTTCGTCCACACTCTTCACCATCATGTCATCAATGTATACTTCCATATTTCTTCCAATCTGATCAGCAAAAGTCTTGTTTACTAACCTCTAATAAGTAGCCCCAGCATTTTTCAACCCAAACGGCATTACCTTATAGCAATGGAGACCTCTGTCAGTGACAAATGTGGTATGCTCTTGATCCTTCAGATCCACTTGAATTTGATTGTATCCGGAGAAGGCATCCATAAAGGAAAGCAACTTGTTCCCAGAGGTGGAGTCTACTAACTAATCAATCCGGGGGACCGGATACAAATCTTTTGGGCAAGCTCTATTGAGATATGTGAAGTCAATTCACATGCGCCACTTGCCATTTTTCTTCTTTACCAGAACCGGATTTGCAGTCCACAAAGGATACTGAGACTCCTTGATGTGCCCCATCTTTGTGAGCCTGTCAACCTCTTGCACAATGGCATCAGCCTTCTCCTTAGAAAAATCTCTTCTCTTTTGAACCACTGGTGCTACGTCCCTCCGGACAGATAGGTGATGTGATATCACTTCTGCTGGAACCCCAGTAACATCAGCATTGCACCAAGCAAAAACGTGCTGATGATTCTTCAAAAACTTTAACATTTCATTTTTCAGATCGGGTGGCATTTTGGAGCCAATCTTAACACTTCTTCCTTCTTCCAAGCAGTGTGTCTCTACCTCTTCGACCGGTATTAACACTCCAGGGGTCTCTCTGGGGTCATCAATTTCACCCTCACCCCTAGAAAGCCCCTCAAACTGCTATTGCTCGTTGATGCGAACTGCCCCCAGCATCCGGGGTGCCAGAGCAGTAGCATAACACTCTCTTGCAATCTTTTGACTGCTCCGGACGACTCCAACCTGTCCCTGAACAGCATATTTCAAGAATTGGTGGACTGTCGAAGCAACTGCATGCATCCTAGGGAGCCAAGACCTCCCTAGAATAGCATTATAGCTAGTGGGACAATCCACCACAATAAAGAGTATTCTGACCATTTTTTTGAAAGGGCCCTTGCCCAATAGAACTTCCTCTTCGAACTCTCCGATCACATCTGCTGAGCTGCCTGTAAAGCCCACAATTGATCTGTCCGAACTCTGAATTACAGCTGGATTTTTCATTCTCTTGTATGTGGTTAGGAAAAGGATATTGGCTGAGCTTCCAGTATCCACCAGAATTCGTCTTATGTCGTTGCCCCCAATAGATGCTCCTATGACAACAGCATCCTCATGAGGGCCATCAATATCTCTTAAATCATATTCATTAAAAACAATGAAGGGGAATGAATTTTGTGACTGATAGGAAGTCATGCCTCCTTCTAGCTGGGAGGCTAAAGTATGAACGTGCCTCTTCCTCGAAGAAACGGTAGGAGCTGTCATAGTGTCCCCTCTGAAAATTGTAAGTGACTCAAAAAACTTAATGAGTCCGGAGACCGACCTAGAACATTCCTTAATTGTACCCACTCTGTTTCGAGTTGGATCAGGATCCAAGTACTCAGATTCCACATCAAACCTCTCAATTATAACCATGGCTCCCTCCGGAGCAGCATTACTTGGACCAACCCGGTGAGTGTTGCCAGGCCTGTTACCTCCTCTTCTTTTGACGTAAGCTCCCAGCTTTCCCCTCTCAATCAAGTTCTGAACTTCTTGTTTCAATGCTATGCAGTCATCAGTGGTATGACCAATATCATTGTGATATTGGCAAAAAGAGTTATTGCGATGTTCTCTGGGAGATTGCAATGTGGCTGGTCTCCGATAATGCACCTCGTCCTTTGTTTTATCAAAAATGGGGGCCACACTTTCTTTTAATTATGCGAACCACTCCGGTTGGACCCATGGCCCTCTCTTGTTTCTGGATTGCTGACTCTGAGCAGGAGCAGCTGGCTGAGACTGAGCTTTTGCCCTACCATGCCCCTGTCCGGTCTCTCTTGCTTTGTTCCCGGACTGATTCTGATTGGGATTTGGTACCACCGGGGTAGACCTCACTTGCCTCTGCACCCTGGTTTTCTTCGTTTCATCAACATTAATTTGTTTTCCAACCTGATTCAGCAACCCTCCCCATGTCATGGCCTTCTTTCTGGCCACTGAGTCAGCCAAGTTGCCAGGGTTCAAGCCCTGTCTTAGAGATGCTATTGCTACCTGTTCGAAGCAATCAGCCAACCCATTCTTGGTGTTCACAAAACGGCTTATATATTCTTTCAAGGACTCATTTGGTTCCTGGGCACAATGAATTATTGTGTCTTCATTGCCCTTTAGCTCTTTACTCCCTACAAACTGCCTTCGAAAGGCTACCCAAAAAGTATCAAAATCTTTAATATAACCCTGAGGCAGGCTGTTGTACCATTTTAGAGCACTCCCTGTAAATGATTGGGAGAATGCACTACAAAGTAGTTTATCATCGTCGTCAAAGTTCATCATGAAGTTTTTAAACTGTTCCAAATGGTTGTCCGGATCAGTACTGCCATCGTACTTTTCTATTTTGGTACTGTCAAACCTCTTAGGGAGGTTTCCGGACAGAATTTTAATAGATAATGGAGATTGCCTCCAATTTCTTCCACGACCGAACATAGTATCCTCATTGGGAGTTGCAAAGATACCTGGCTCATCGTGAAAAGCGAAGGGATCCATCAACATCCGGTCCACATGCCTCCGGCTATGAGATGATTCTTTACCAATATGCCTCTTCATCTTTCCATGTCTATCCCTTTTTCTTGAATATTTTTTTATCTGCTTTTGCTTCTTTCTAGATCGACCCTCATCGCTGCTAGAGGATAAATATTTTTCAACTCCTTCACTGTCCGAAGAGCTATCAGAAGATTCTGAGCTTGAGTTAGAACTCTCCACTAGTTTAGACCGGTGAGACTTTTTGGAGCTGGTATGAGTCTTTTTGGTGCTCACATGAGTCTTCGAAGACTCATACTCTCTGGGGTTGTCGGTGTGATGAGCAATTGATTCTTTGGACTTTTCTTTCATGCCCATCTTAGCCTTTTCGGCCCTCAGAGCTTCTATTTCACCCTTTAGCCTATCACGGTCTTCGATAGTGTACTCATCGTTCTCTCCCACCACTTCGAGCAGAGCTGGTGGTACTTCTGGATTGTCCGGATTCATTCGGACAGACTTTCTTAACTGGTTTTGAATGCTTGATTCAGGCACCTTCCCCTCCCACTGTGGTCGCCAATTTGGTGAGGATAATTATCGCCTGAGGGTAGGCTCGTAATTTGTTTGATGTTTAATAGTAGTATGTGGGTGTTATATATTTAGTGTAGAGAGTAGAGAGATAATTAAGCTAGCTGGTAGCAGTTAATTCTCATTACCCACACTTAATGCAGGTGGTTGGGTATTTATACCGTTATGTTTGGGCCCTTATGGGCTTTCGGGTCATGTTAAATGGACACGGGTCATGTTCAAAGACCCATGAGCTCTAAGTAGGAGAGCAAGTAGCTTAGTCAAGTAGTGTTTAGGTTTTTTAGTACTTTTGTCATAGTTCGAACAGTCCTTTGGGCTAAGTGTTCGGAGTGATTTGTCTGGTCCGGAGGCCTTGGACCGATCTGTCCGTGTCCGGGAAGCATGCTGTATTCGGACTCATCACCAGTGACTCGCGTAGTGAACAAATCTAGTAACTTGTGCTTACTTCACATGAATCGGGGGAAAACCTATATCGCTTCATATGACAAAATAAACAAAATAACAATTAACTGATCGCGCGAGATGGGGGGACTTGGAAATGTCAACTCGCGTAACACACAATAATGAGTACATGAAGTTAATCAAAATAGAGTAACATGCAAACGTCAAATACTGGTATCGTCTTCAACTCAACGACATGTAAGAACAAAACGCCATTACAGTACAAGCGAATCTGGTGTCAGCTCTACTATGAAAAAACTTTAAAAAAACCCGTTTTCAGCTATAAACGAGAGTTTAATATAAACAGATTAAAGTTGACATCTTTAAAAAAACTAACAAACCTAGCTTACAGACCCAGGTTGATAAAAGCTTCTACTGGTTGAAAAAAAAACTAGCTGCCAAGAACAAAAGCTGATAAAGCTTAAACACACAGGTTTGATAAAAGCTTGTACTCGTGGAAAAAAAATACAAAACCCAGCTGATAACAAATACAGATGATAAATTCGTTATCGGGTTGAAGATAAACAAGTCTATAACAATATATATAATATTACCTGTAAATGATTTCGCGAACCAGCTTAAACAAGGAGAAGGTATTCAAAATGGTTTGTTCAGAAGGTAAGGTATAGGTTCATGACAACTTTTAAAAATAGCAGACTAGGTTGTACTATTAAGAATTCAAAATTTGAATTTTGGTTGGAAAATAGAATGAGCCAAATTTTGAGGGTATTTCAGGAATGAAAAGATAAGTTGGGTATTAAAAAGGAATTAGTTTAATGAGATGGGTGTTTAGTAGGCATAAAAGATAGTTGGGGTACTAAATGATAATAAGTTTGGTGAAAAGGTATTTAGTGTGACATTTTCCTATTTTGAAAGCATAATTATTTGGCCTCACTTTTCTCTTTATAATTAAGATAATTAATATATATAAACAACTGGGTGAAGCTATTTTCTCCACCAATTTTTTTATTTTCTCCATGAATAAAAAGAAACTCTCTTTGTTATTTCCTCCATAAACTAAATAACATATTTACCCTTTTCTTTATTTTTATTCCAAAATCTTTGATTCTCCAGCAACGCCATCGATTTCTACCATCATCCCAACTATCACCATCATATTAACTTCTACACACCCAACCAGTCCTATTAACTTCTCACATCAATCCTACATAAACTCTAACCATAGCCTAGCCACTATAAAGACGGTCTATTCTTCAAGATTTCTCGTCTAATTTTGAAAAACAACAAACCATAGCCAACTACTCGATTTCTCTTTTAATATTGACAAAAAATGGCAGTCTCTCTCGATTTCGTCTAAGGTAGAAATCATTCGTTATTTTAAAAAACAACAACACTTAAAAATGCATCATTGTTTATTAAAACAGATTAAATGCACCTAATTCCGAGACGGTATCTCAAAATCAGGTGCATTTTTTTTATATATAAAAAACACCTAATTCCGAGGTGTTGTCTCGGAATCATGTGTTTTTTTATAAAAATAAACGTACCTAATTCCGAGATGCCGTCTCGGAATCAGGTGTTTTTTTCTTGAAAAAAGCACCCGATTCCTAACTGCTGTCTCAAAAGTAGTTGTTTTCCGCTAAAACCTGCACAAATCAGAATTTTTGAAAATATGTTTTTTAACAGAGATTCTCAAGTTACATGAATGTAAAACTAAAAAACAAGATTAAATTATCTTGTTGGTTGATTGGGTGATGTTCTCCGGTATTAAATCTTTAGTTTGAGTGTCTTCCTCTTCCATGAGTAATCTTTAAGAAATTTGAAGTTTTTGTTTTTGTTTTTAGGGTTTAATTTTAGAAGTTAAATCATATATGTCGGATTTAATTTGGCTAAATCATGTGTTTGTTGATATAAGGGTTTCATAATGGTTAATGGCATCAAGTTATAAATTAGAAGGTAAATTGAGGACAAGATAGTACATTTTGAAATACGGAGAAAATAAAAAATGTGACGGAGGAAATGAATTTACCCGAACAACTTTCTAAACTATTGATTTTGCATGAATTTTAGTCTTGCCTTACATGGTTTTTATGATTTTTAATGGTTCTAATTTTAATATAAACTTATATTTATATTTGTGTGGCCACATAAATACTACGGATGGTTAGAGCTTATTTAATTAGAGAAAATCATTGTTTTAAACAGACCATAGACTTCGTCTATAAGAATATAAATAACACATGAAACTAAGTTTTCATACATTTTTAATACAACATTGTGATAATTTATATAAAAGTCGAACTACACAAAAGACTACTTGAAAGCACCTAACTCTCTAAATCTTTTACTTTGATTATTTAAGGTAGCATATAATAAAATATTCAAGACTATTGAGTTAAGATATCTAATCCATCCATTATCTATAAACATTTAACCATCCTGTCTACAGTGTGTATGTTGAGTATTTATGAAAATACTTATAATATTGTTTTAAGTTTTAGATGTTTTATTCAATATATATTTTTAATATTAATTTGGAGATGTAGTTGAGTATTTATGAAAATACTCATAATATTGTTTTAAGTTTTAGATGTTTTATTCAATATATATTTTTAATATTAATTTGGAGATGTAAACACTTGTTGGGTTTTTAGATGTCTTTGAATGAAGTATTATGAATAAATTGACTAGAATATTGATCGGAAAATTTCACTCGTACGACAACCATTAGAATTTGTTTCGTGTTAACTTGAGTTTCAGAGATTAAACAGGTTAATAATCTATACCATTATCTATATTTTGTTCAAAAAAGAGAATTATTATTGGAAGCTGAAGAAAAAAAAATTGTTTATCTAATTTAAATTATTTAAATAAAAAAAAGTTACAATACTTATCTATATTAATAAAATTTGTTTGATAATATCTTTTTTAATTATCAAATTCTCTAAACACCAAGATTGTTATCTATACATTTGAATATATGAGATTCGAGATTTTGGTTCTGCACGTAATTAAAACTACATTTACTTATTTAATTTCTATTAATTCATAAACTATTATCACCATTTGTATTAATAAAATTTAAAAATAAAACTCCACAATTATTTACTCATCATATTATATATACACGGATGTGAAGGATTATGAGAACGTTCCCACTTTCGCATTCAGAATAAGTCATTTTATGTTGGCGATGCAGCCGGAGCACTTGAACATCTAAGTACACTTGAACATCTAAGTAATGCTGATATATAATTTTAGCATGCTAAAGAAATTAAAATATGTTTTCAAACTTAGATATTTTATCCATAAATATTATATTATTAATAAAAATATTTAAATATATTAGTTTTTATTATATTTAAAAAAAAATACAAAAATAGAGAATTGAAACCCACCTTTAAAACGTCAAAACCAACACCGAATGTGAGGATATTTCGGGATTTTTTATAACTAAAAAGACTTGTATTTAATAGAGAAATATTTTGGTCAGGAGGTTTTACAAAATGGACCAAAGGTCCAACACTTATATAAGTTGGGACTAAAACCTACCTTAGACCTAATCGATACACATAAAAAAAAATTAATTTCTAAGCGATTCCGTCTATTTTTTCAGACAAGTTCTTTCCTTTCTCTAACCTTCTCATTCCTCAGCAAAATTCTTTTTCAATTACTTCATAAATCCCAATATCAAAGCAGGAGAATGTCATCTCAGAGTCTTTCTTGGCTTTGATTTCAAGGAGGAATCATTTAATCTCTCTTCAGGTAAATTTAGTTTCCAGATCTTTGGAAGTCCATGAAAGGATAATAACAATTATTGTTTTGATGAAGATCCAAAGAAAACTAACATTGACGAAAACTAACATTGACGAATGCATACAAAGCTTCACAAATCTGTAAATTTTTCATTTAGGATATCCGGAAAGGACAATAACTCTCTTTGTTTGATATGAATTTGTGCTAAACATCATGTATTCAATCTTTAGATTGATCATCTAACACCAAGCTCCAATACAACTTCAAGGTAATAATATATTCGACAAGAATAAGAGTCAGAGAAAAATTAGCGGTATCCACGCAACCCATATCATATTTTCCTTATCGTATCATATTTTATATTCTTATTAAATTATTTATGATCTACCTCTGATTTTTCAGATGACGTTGAGGATTCATCTTCTAAAAAGGAAAGATTTTGTATTATTGGAGGAGGATGAGAGGATTCATTTTCTAAAGCTTTTGAAATTACTTAATAATTTCACTATCTTCATTTAGTGCATTTGTTTCTTCTCACTATCTTCATTTAGTGCATTTGTTTCTTCTCACTATCTTCATTTAGTGCATTTGTTTCTTCTCACTATCTTCATTTAGTGCATTTGTTTCTTCATGTGTCTCGGCTATTTTTCTAGGCTGTCTTTCTTGCTTCTTCCGTGGATTTTCCTCATTCGTGGTAGTAAACTTTGGCTTTGTTAACTTTTTATAAATAGTTTATAAATTTTAGTATATTTGATTTAATATTATTTTAAATTTTATTTTATTTCTACTAATAATTTTATGAATGCGCAATTTTAATATGTTTTTATAATAATATTTAAAATAAAACATAATATTCTATATACAAGTACAATTTTAAATCATTAATAATTTTATTTTTTTGTATTGATAAAAATAATGGAAAATATTTTCATATTATTATTATTAAAATAAAATAGCGAATAGGTTAAAATAAAACATAATATTCTTTATACTGGAACAATTTTTTTTAAACCGATAAACTAACATGCTTATATTTTGCATTATAAGTTCGAGATTTATATGATTTCGGATTACTTTTATAAATTTGAATAAAAATTAATGGTAAAATTTATATGATTGGTAAGTTTTTTTAAAATGTCTGATGTTGCAAACAATTTATTTTTAAATTTATTATATGGTTGAATGTTTATCCACTTGTCCCAATTTATTAATTTATTTTTAAATTTATTATATGGTTGAATGTTTATCCACTTGTCCCAATTTATTTTTGTTCTTGTTATATAATTATCTATAAATTTATACGGTTTCATCTGTAAGTGTATTTGTTTTTATGAATTTCTAATTTTTACACAAATAATACTCTGAATAAATACTTAAATATTTTATATATCCAACAATTCTAAACCCCACATTCGAGGTAGTAAATAACTAGTAAATTAAAAATAAATTTAATTAAAAGACCAACTATTTAGTAAAATCAACTTTTTTAACGCAAACTAACCAAAATCACTCATTATGTATTTATGTTTCTCTTAAATTAATTTATATTTGGAATGTCGTCCGTGCTCTTAAATTTCACGATAACTTGTCTGTTAAATTTTAAGATAGTGTATTTTAACCGTCGAGTATTTGATTAATAGAATTCCTTCTCAATTTTTGTGGTAGTGTATTTTTCCTTTAATTATTATAGACAAAAACAATCAAGTTCATCACCCTAAAAAATCATACCAATAATAACAAAACTGAAAACTATTAAAATGTTCTATAACAAACATAAGCTTACAAACATGCTTAATTGAAAAAGAAGAGGGTACCAAAGATATCAAATTCGAGGAAGATTTACAAAATGTCGAAGAAGAAAAACAGTTAGAAAGCAAAGGACAGCGGTAAACAAGAAGATCTGCATCTGACACCGCTTGCATGCTAGACGTTTTCCAGCGTAATCGTATGTAAAAAGAAGAATTATTTTTACATTTAGTATATTGTTAGAATGTTTCTCCTCTGTTCTAAACAAATATTTGTTTACATTTTTATTATATTATTATCTATAAATTATACAGTTTCCTCCATAAATACTCTAAATATATACTTTAAAACAATTTTATCTAAAACAATAAATACAATTTTTAAAACTTCTAAAACTAGAGTAAAAGATAAAATTTATTCAAATTATATATTATTTCCCCTCTAATTTATCCATTATAGAAAAGAAACCAACTAAGTTCAATATAAATGTTATTAAAGATATAAGTTAGATTTGTTATCTTTTTAATTAATTATATTTTTTAATATGATTTTTGGATTACTATTAATATGATTTTTGTATTTGTGATTGGTAATGGTTTGTAATGGTTTTCGGAGTATAGTTGAGCCGGTAATAATTTGTAATGGTTTTCGGAGTATAGTTGAGCGGGAATATGGGAAAGAAAGCAGGTCCTTGAAGCATGAAAATGGTGAAGCTTCAAGGACTGCTTCGTTAAGGTTTCGATGGTGGAGAAAGAAAAGAAGAGAAAGAAGAGAAGGGAAAGTGACTTAGGGTTTTTGTCTGAACCCTAAGTCGACATGGGTCTATTGGCTTGGATTGGTGTTGGGCCAGATTGTGTTTCGAAGCCCAACAGAAGCTTTTGAGTGTGGCCTTTTGGGTTTGTTGCTGGTCCAAGATTTGTCACACAAAAATAGTTTGATTGGCCTAAGTGTTACAAGTTTAAATAAATGTAACAAGAATGTAAATAACAGAATTGCATGACTAACTAACTAACAAATTATTGTTAGTGAACTACCTATAAAATGTAACAGATGGTACTTGGTTCATTAATGAAAATAATTCAATCCTAAAATTCTCTCTCTATACTCTTGAAATCTATCTTGGTATCAGAGCTCCTTGCAGGCCTTCAATGGCGAATTCTGATTCTCCTACCCATAGCAATGAGTCTCTTGGCTCTGTATTTCCCAACAATCTCTCTGGTGCTACCAAGAGTGTACACCTGCAAACAATTAACAACAGTAGTCAGATAAGGCTTGATAGAAGCAACTACTTGCTGTGGAAGACTATGGTGCTGCCTATCATCAAAGGCAATAAGCTAGGAGGCTTTGTTACAGGGGATAAGCCCTGTCCTCCTAAGCTTGTCAATGACTCTGAAGGTAATACTGTCGACAATCCTGATTATGAGGATTGGACTGCCAAGGATCAGCTACTCCTTGGCTGGTTGTACTCTACCATGAGTACAGAGGTTGCTGCTCAGTTGATGGAAGAGAGCACCTCAAAAGAGTTGTGGGATGCAGCTAGTAAACTTTCTGGCTCACACACAAGAGCCAGAATAACATACTACAAGTCAGAATTCCAAAGAACAAGGAAAGGTAAATTGACTATGACTGAATATCTAAGCAAAATGAAGAATATTGCTGACAATCTTGTGTTAGCTGGCTGTGGAGTATCAATAGATGACCTAATCACTCAGGTTCTTGCTGGTTTGGACTCAGAATATACTCCTATTGTGGTCAGTCTAACTGACAAGGATTCTATGGGGTGGCTAGATCTTCAAACTAGTCTACTCACTTTTGAGAGTAGGCTAGATCAGCTAGTAAGTATTCAAAACAATTTATCAAACCTAAGTCTAGGTACAGCAAATCTCACTCAGAAAACAGACTACAAAACACAAAGCAACAATGGGAATCAGAAGAACTACTCTGGTCAGTATAAAGGTTCATACAAGAGCAACAGAGGAAGGAACAATTCATCAAACTATTCAAGGGGAAGAAACAGCTTCTATAGAGGGAGAGGTGGACGCTTCTCTCAAAACAAACCTACATGTCAGATCTGTAACAGATATGGACATGTTGCACCAGTGTGCTACTACAGGGATGATCCATCTGTTATGGGGTCATCTTCTTCTGAACAACCTAAGGGGGACAGTGATCATGCAGCCTATGTAGCTACTCAAGATTCTACTAGTGATTCTGCCTGGTATGCTGACAGTGGTGCTAGCCACCATGTCACAGACAATTCTAACATGTTAACTCAGAAGGCAGAGTACACAGGTAACAAAAGTATACTTTATGGGAATGGTCACAGGCTGCCTATACATAATGTAGGGTACTCTAGTTTACAATCTCTCAATCATACTCCTATTTCTCTCAAAAATATTCTACATGTACCCTTGATTAATAAGAACCTACTATCTGTCTCTCAACTTACCAGTCATAACAATGTTTTTATTGAGTTTCACCATGGTTTTTGTCTTGTGAAGGACACGTTAACAGGGACAGTGCTTCTCAAAGGGACTACTGAGGGAGGACTATACAGGTTGAAGGATGTTTCTAGGCCACAAGCTACCGGGGGTTCTCCTATCAGTGTCAAACACAACTCTCTAGTTTCCAGTATTTCACTACCTAAAGTCATGTCTGTTTGTTTGTCTAATTCCCTAAAAGATGGATGGCATAGGAAGCTTGGCCATCCATCCTTACATGTTCTTAATTCAATTCTAAAACAGTGTAATCTTACTTCTGTTATGAAAGAAAAATTTACCTTTTGTGAAGCCTGTCAGTTTGGGAAATCCCATGTGTTGCCATCTTCCTTGTCTCATTCTCATGCCAGCAATGTCTTGGATCTCATACATACAGATGTATGGGGTCCCTCTCATGTGGCTTCCACTCAAGGTCACAAATATTATGTGATCTTTGTGGATGACCATACCAGGTATACCTGGCTGTATCCTGTCAAACACAAGAGTCAAGTGATTAGTATGTTTAAAAAATTCAAAAATCTTGTTGAAAAACAATTTGAAAGAAATATTAAAGCAATTCAATGTGATGGTGGAGGAGATTTTTTGCCTATATCTACTATGGCTAAGGAACAAGGGTTTATTGTGAGGAAATCCTGCCCTCACACTTCAACTCAGAATGGTAGAGCTGAACGTAAACACAGGCACATAGTTGAGACTGGTTTGACTCTCTTGTCTCAAGCTAGTTTACCCTACAGATTTTGGGTTCAAGCCTTTGAAACGTCTGTCTATCTTATCAATAGGTTACCTACACATGTTCTATCAAACAGTTCACCTTTTGAAGCCTTGTTTTACAAGAAACCTAATTACCTAACCTTGAAAACATTTGGGTGTGCCTGCTTTCCATGCCTCCGGTCTTATCAATCACACAAGTTTCAATTTCATACAATTAAGTGTGTTTTCTTGGGGGTAAGTCAGTTCCACAAGGGCTATGTGTGTCTTAGTCCTAAAGGCAGGGTCTATATTTCTAAAAATGTCATTTTTAATGAAACTGATTTCTCTTTTAAACATCAGTTTCTTCACACTACAGTTCCTGAGTCTTCTACTAAAGTGTTCTTAGAGTCTTGGCTACCTAATCTACCTCAGTCTCTTGTGAACTATGGACACTCCTTGTCACCTACTACAACTCTCAGGGTCTCTCAAGATGACACTGCCCTGCAAACTACGCCTCCACAAGGTACAACTCTACCCCCTTTGATAATTCTGCTCATACTATACCTAATATTTCTACTTCTTCTCAAACACATTCTGATTCATCTACTTCTAGCCCTAGACATACTCAAGTCTCTAATCATTCTCTAGATCAACCTACTGATACACACCCAAGTCATTTGAATCAATCAAGTCCTAAAATTTCTATTTGTCTGCCCTTTGAGCCTACTGCTAAGTCAGTTGTTTTAGCTTCTAAACCTACTTCTCACCCTATGGTAACCAGAAATCATGATGGAACTAGGGTACCTAAAAATCCTTATATTGGCTCTGTGATCAAAACTAACCTGGATACTATTGAGCCTAGCACCTATTCTAAAGCTGTGATGTGTTCTCATTGGGTAACTGCTATGGAAACAGAGTATAAAGCTCTAATGGTCAATAAGACTTGGTCCTTGGTTCCCTGGAATCCTAACCTAAATGTTGTGGGCTGTAAATGGGTTTACAAAGTTAAACATAATAGAGATGGGTCTGTTCAAAGGTATAAGGCAAGACTTGTAGCCAAGGGGTTTCATCAAACCCCTGGCATTGACTATTCTGAAACGTTTAGTCCTGTGGTAAAGCCCTCTACTGTTAGATTGGTTCTAACCCTAGCAGTTTCTAAAGACTGGGAAGTGAGGCAATTAGACATTAACAATGCCTTTCTCAATGGGTATTTGACTGAGGATGGTTACATGGTTCAACCACAAGCGTTTCAATATCCTCAAAAGCCTACACATGTTTGTAAGCTCCATAAGGCCTTGTATGGTCTTAAACAAGCCCCAAGGGCCTGGTATTCTAGGCTGAAAGATACACTTATTCACTGGGGTTTTACCAACTCTAAGTCTGATCGTTCCTTGTTCTATCTGGTTTCTAAAACTACTGTCTTACTGATTTTGGTCTATGTAGACGACATTATCGTGACAGGTAATCAAACAGAGTGTTTGAAGGAGTTCATTCATAAACTCAACACTGTCTTTTCTCTCAAAGACATTGGACCACTCCATCTATTCCTTGGAATAGAAGTTCATCGTGATCCTACTGGGTTCTACTTAACACAGCAACAATACATTAAAAACTTACTGAGCTCTCAGGGCCTCTCGCTAGCCAAGCCATGTCCTACATCAATGGCTGCTGGTCTTCATATTTCCAGTGAATCTGGCACTCCTCTTGCTGACCCTACACAATACCGCAGTTTGTTAGGCGCTTTACAGTATCTAACACATACGAGGCCTGATATTTCCTTTGTTGTTAATAAGCTCAGTCAATATCAGCAAGCCCCAACAACTATACATTGGCAAAATTTAAAAAGGATAATGAGATACTTATCTGGGTCGTGCTGGATAGGGTTACATCTGAAGCCAACCTTCAACTTTCAGCTGCAGGGGTTCTCAGATGCTGACTAGGCTTCGTCTTCTGATGATCGAAGGAGCGTTGGTGCCTATTGCGTGTACTTTGGAGACTCCCTAATCTCCTGGTCTTCAAAAAAGCAGAATGTTGTTGCTCGATCCTCCACTGAGTCAAAGTATCGAGTTTTGGCTAACCTTTCAGCAGAATTGATGTGGTTGCGATCACTTCTGACTGAAATTCGATTTCCAATCGAGACTCCCTCTGTTATCTGGTGTGATAACTTGGGAGCGAGCTGTCTCGCCTCCAACCCTGTTTTTCATGGCCGAACAAAGCACATAGAAATTGATGTGCACTTTGTTCGGGATCAGGTTTTGAAGGGCCTTCTTCAGGTCAGATTTGTTCCTTCTCATGACCAGTTAGCCGATTGTCTCACCAAGCCTCTCACGCATCATCGGTTTCATTTTCTGAGAGACAAACTCGGACTCCAGTTGTCGCCCCTTCGTTTGAGGGGGGATGTGAAAGAGAGCAGGTCCTTGAAGCATGAAAATGGTGAAGCTTCAAGGACTACTTCGTTAAGGGTTTCGATGGTGGAGAAAGAAAAGAAGAGAAAGAAGAGAAGGGAAAGTGACTTAGGGTTTCTGTCTGAACCCTAAGTCGACATGGGTCTATTGGTTTGGATTGGTGTTGGGCCAGATTGTGTTTCGAAGCCTAACAGAAGCTTTTGAGTGTGGCCTTTTGGGTTTGTTGCTGGTCCAAGATTTGTCACACGAAAATAGTTTGATTGGCCTAAGTGTTACAAGTTTAAATAAATGAAACAAGAATGTAAATAACAGAATTGTATGACTAACTAACTAACAAATTATTGTTAGTGAACTACCTATAAAATGTAACAGATGGTACTTGGTTCATTAATGAAAATAATTCAATCCTAAAACTCTCTCTATACTTTTGAAATCTATCTGAATATATGTCTGTCTGAATGTAATCCTTTGGTCTGAATATAGTTGGTATTCGGAGTTAATATTTTTTTTGGATTCGTAATAGTCTGTAATGGTTTTTCGGAGTTAATATTTTTTTTAGATTCGTAATAGTCTGTAATGGTTTTTCGGAATATAGTAGGTAATTATATATTATTTCCCCTCTAATTTATCCATTACAGAAAAGAAACCAACTAAGTTCAATATAAATGCTATCTTTCCCTCTAATAAGTTAGATTTGTTATCTTTAAATTAATTATTCTTTTTAATATGATTTTTGGATTACTGTTAATATGATTTTTGGATTTGTGATCGGTAATGGTTTGTAATGGTTTTCGGTGTATAGTTTGAGCCGGTAATAGTTTGTAATGGTTTTCGGAGTATAGTTGAGCCGGAATATATGTCTGTCTGAATGTAATCTTTTGGTCGGAATATAGTGGGTGTTCGGGGTTAATATTGTTTTTGGATTCGTAATAGTCTGTAATGATTTTTCGGAATATAGTAGGTAATTATATATTATTTCCCCTCTAATTTATCCATTACAGAAAAGAAACCAACTAAGTTCAATATAAATGCTATCTTTCCCTCTAATAAGTTAGATTTGTTATCTTTAAATTAATTATTTTTTTTAAATATGATTTTTGGATTACTGTTAATATGATTTTTGGATTTGTGATTGGTAATGGTTTGTAATGGTTTTCGGTGTATAGTTTGAGCCGGTAATAGTTTGTAATGGTTTCGGAGTATAGTTGAGCCGGAATATATGTCTGTCTGAATGTAATCTTTTGGTCGGAATATAGTAGGTATTCGGGGTTAATTTTTTTTTGATTCGTAATAGTCTGTAATGGTTTTTCGGAATATAGTAGGTAATTATATATTATTTCCCCTCTAATTTATCCATTATTGAAAAGAAACCAACTAAGTTCAATATAAATGTTATATTTCCCTCTAATAAGTTAGATTTGTTATCTTTAAATAAATTATAGTTTTTAATATGATTCTTGGATTATTGTTAATATGATTTTTGGATTTGTGATCGGTAATGGTTTGTAATGGTTTTCGAAGTATAGTTGAGCCGGTAATAGTTTGTAATGGTTTTTGGAGTATAGTTGAGCTGGAATATATGTCTGTTTGAATGTAATCCTTTGGTCGGAATATAGTAGGTATTTGGAGTTAATTTTTTTTTGGATTCGTAATAGTTTGTAATGGTTTTTTTGGAATATAGTAGGTAATTATATATTATTTCCCCTCTATTTTATCCATATCTTCTCCTCTAATAAGTTAGATTTGTTATCTTTAAATTAATTATATTTTTTAATATGATTTTTGGATTATTGTTAATATGATTTTTGAATTTGTGATGGGTAATGGTTTGTAATGATTTTCGGAGTATAGTTGAGCGGGTAATAGTTTGTAATGGTTTTCGGAATATAGTTGAGCCGGAATATATGTCTGTCTGAATTTAATCCTTTGGTCAGAATATAGTAGGTATTCGGAGTTAATATTCTTTTTTGATTCGTAATAGTTTGTAATGGTTTTTCGGAAATATAGTAGGTAATTATATATTATTTCTCCTCTAATTTATCCATTATAGAAAAGAAACCAACTAACTTCAATATAAATGTTATATTTCCCACTAATAAGTTAGATTTGTTATTTTTAAATTAATTATAATTTTTAATATGATTTTTGGATTACTGTTAATATGATTTTTGGATTTGTGATGGGTAATGGTTTGTAATGGTTTTCGGAGTACAGTCGAGCCGGTAATAGTTTGCAATGGTTTTTCGGAATATAGTAGGTAATTATATATTATTTCCCCTCTAATTTATCCATTATAGAAAAGAAACCAACTAAGTTCAATATAAATATTATCTTTCCCTCTAATGAGTTAGATTTGTTATCTTTTAATTAATTATACTATTTAATATGATTTTTGGATTACTGCTAATATGATTTTTGGATGTGTGATCGGTAATGGTTTGTAATGGTTTTCGGAGTATAGTTAAGCCGGTAATACTTTGTAATGGTTTTCGGAGTATAGTGAGCCGGAATATATGTCTGAATGTAATCTTTTGGTCGGAATATAGTAGGTATTCGGAGTTAATATTTCTTTTTGGATTCATAATAGTTTGTAATGGTTTTTCGGAATATAGTAGGTATTCTGAGTTAATATTTTATTTTAGATTCTTAATCGTTTTTTGGTCTTTTTGTAATGGTTTTTTTGGATTTTTTTGGAATCCATTCGGAGTTAATATGATTAGGAAAGGAAGAGAAAAGAAAAAGAAGAAAAAATGAAACCAGTAGATGTTGTTGGTTAAAATGTAGCTACATTTTAAACTCTTATTTAAAAAAAATTCAATTAGAAAGATATATTGTTTTTATATTAAATTTAAACCCACTTTTGAATACCAATCATATTCAACTCAAAGTCAGTTTACCAAAATTTATATTTAGAGGAACGGAACTTCACCCTTATCTAAAGTAAAACAAAAGAAAGCATACTAAACTTGTTTATATATATAATAGTAGTTAAAAGAAGGAAACTGACTCTTGAGTTAATCTAATAAATAAGAAAAATATATTCTTTTTTATTTGAGAACCGATTTGCCATGTATAGATAACAAAACAAAATTAAAGTTTTCTTTAACTTAAAATTGATCGAGTACATGAACTTCAACATGGATGAAGTTTGTCTTTGAATGTTATAATACCTTTTCATATGTTATTTAAAAGTTCCAATTAGTCTTATCATAGCTTGTGTGAAGTTTGTGTAAAAGTGTTTGAGTCTTTTTTTTTATGCTACCAACACATTTTGACAACTATTTTGATAATTTCACTATACTTTGGTTTTGTGGGAGAATAATGATAACATTATGATATAAAAGATAGTATACTCATTCCATTTCAATCTACTAATCCGATTTAAAGTTTGAAACAAACAGTACAGAATTACAATAGTCAGCATTGAATTGAATGTCATCAATAGAGTTCTGAAATTTTACGAAACCAAAAAACACATTAAATATAACTAAGGAGAGGGTTGGGAAGGACGACTCTATAATACACTAAAATCTTTAAGTTTCGGGGAGATTTTGGAAGTTGCATGCAGGATTTAGATGAAATGTAGACAATCTAATTGAATCAATAGAATTTAAATCGAGAAACGTCAACTCACATTAAAAGAGAACATGTGTATTTTGTTGTAATATGAATCCGAAAGGTTTTCAACGTAAATAACGTGTTTTAAACATCAATAGTAATTAGAATTTGGGGTAAGAATAACGTGTCTACCATTTTTTTAAAAGTAAATTCTAAAAAAAACAAACATTTTTTATAAATAAAATGACTTAAAAATACATAGTAAACAATTAGTCTGCAATAATTCAAATAACATATAAAAACTATGCATGCATAAAACTATAATAGTTTTTACAGTAATAGAGTCGTATGTAAAAAAAAAATATTTTTACATTTATTATATTGTTAGAATGTTTCTCCTCTGTTCTAAACAAAAATTTGTTTACATTTTTATTATATTATCTATAAATTATACAGTTTTGTCCCTAAATACTCTAAATATATACTTTAAAACAATTTTATCTAAAACAATTAATACAATTTTTGAAACTTCTAAAACTAGAGTAAAAGATAAAATTTATTCAAATTATATATTATTTCCCATCTAATTTATCCATTATAGAAAAGAAACCAACTAAATTCAATATAAATGTTATCTTTCCCTCTAATAAGTTAGATTTGTTATCTTTAAGTTAATTATATTTTTTAATATGATTTTTGGATTACTGTTAATATGATTTTTGGATTTGTGATAGGTAATGGTTTGTAATGGTTTTCGGAGTATAGTTGAGCCGGTAATAGTTTGTAATGGTTTTCGGAGTATAGTTGAGCCGGTAATAGTTTGTAATGGTTTTCGGAGTATAGTTGAGCCGCAATATAATAGGTCTGAATGTAATCCTTTTGGTCGGAATATAATAAGTATTCGGAGTTAATATTTTTTTTTTGGATTCATAATAGTTTGTAATGGTTTTTCGGAATATAGTAGGTAATTATATATTATTTCCCCTCTAATTTATCCATGATAGAAAAGATACTAACTAAGTTCAATATAAATGCTATCTTTCCCTCTAATAATAAGTTAGATTTGTTATCTTTAAATTAATTATATTTTTTAATATGATTTTTAGATTACTGTTAATATTATTTTTGGATTTGTGATCGGTAATGGTTTGTAATGGAGTATAGTTGAGCCGGTAATAGTTTGTAATGGTTTTCAGAGTATAATTGAGCCGGAATATAGTAGGTCTGAATGTAATCCTTTGGTCGGAATATAGTAGGTATTCAGAGTTAATATTTTTTTTTGGATTCGTAATAATTTGTAATGGTTTTTTTTTTGGATTCGTAATAATTTGTAATGGTTTTTCGGAATATAGTAGGTAATTATATATTATTTCCCCTCTAATTTATCCATTATAGAAAAGAAACCAACTAAGTTCAATATAAATGTTATGTTTCCCTCTAATAATATTAGATTTTTTTATTTTTACTCTAAAAGTTACAAGAGACATACTTAGTTTCATCCTGTAATTGTGGTAAACCAAGAAACGTTTAACCCTAGGTGAGTCTCCAAATACAATATAGAATATTATTATTTAATTTTTTTTAAGAGGTGTTGCTCATAATCGGTTAGATGCGGCTCTTGTTTTATATTTATGGATTTCATCTTTGTATTTTTCAATCTGTTTCCCATAAACAAGTTGGCCTTTTATCTTCTACATATACAAATTTTACATAATTTGTTAGAGACATTGATTACAATTTTTAACTATTAAAACACACCCAATAAAATTCTTTCGAAGTAAAATAAACTAAAGTTTAAAATATAAAACATTAAAAAGAGTATTATATCCTATAAAGGATAAATTATCACCATAGAAAATCTTGCCAATAGTAACAAACTAAAAACTATTAACAGGTTTTCTAACAAAACTAAGTGATAATTAATATCCAACTAATGACAATTTACCGAACAAATTAAAATGGGATAATAATGAAATTTTATTTCCATACTATAGAAAATTGTTAAAAACAAAATATATACTTTTTATATTTATACTACTAAAAAAAGCTTCATTTTATTTTTTGTTTTGTATTTCTATTCCATTCCGGTTATAAAAAAAATCTATTGTTTGTAAAACAATAATAATAATAAAAATCTATTGTTTTAATTTATAAAACATTAATAAAATAATTGTTTTCAAGCTATAGAATATTTTTTTGTATTTCTGTTCGAGGTTGTTTCATATTTTAACGTAGAAATCTTTCTTAGATATATGTCATAGAGATGGTGGGAAAATGTTGTCAATATAAGTGGCATATTTAAGTCTACCTCCATCTTTTCTTTATTTTTCAATATGGGACAAATAATAGATTTGAAAAGTTTTTCGATTTCGCACAAAAGATGTAAGGATATGAACAAAAATGTCACCCTTTCTAGATATCTTGAAAAACAAAACTATGGAACCCATCAGGACGAACATATAGCAATAGTATATTTTGTTATACAAAATGCATTAATGGCTAAGGCAGCCAAATCCCGCTCCACTGAAAGTGGGTCAAAATCAGGACCTTAAATCTTCAGACTAATATATAGTTGTTCCGATAATTTTTTATTGCCAGCAAAATTCAATGTGGTGGTGAAGATTTATAATTAAAGATGTGGTGGTGAAGATTTATAATTAAACACCATAGCTTGCACGCTAAGTTGGACCATCACCATACACTTGTTGGGGTGCAATGTGTCACACCAAGAACAAGTTACTTACAGTATCATTATTGTGACAAATATGCATGCCAGCTTTTGTAGTACGTGAACCATGTTGTACGTCTAGTATTTACAAAAATATTCAGCATGATATTGTTTTAAGTTTTTAGATGTTTTATTCGATAAATATTCTTAATAATATAGGTAGAATATTAATTTGGAGATGTAGTTGTAGGTGCTTCACTTTTCGGTTTTTTTAGATGCTTTTATTCATTCTTGCGAAGACTATTAGAATTTCTTTCGTGTTACCATGAGTTTTGGAGAGTAAACCGAATTATGATCTATACCATATTTTATGTTTTACTCCAAACAGAAGAACTATTATCGGAAACAGAAGAACTATTATCGGAAGCTGATAAAATATTTTTGTTTTATCTAATTTAAATTATTTAAATAAAAAACTATAATACTTATCTACACCAATAAAATTTGTTTGATAATTTTTTTAAAAATTATGAAACTCTCTAGGCAGCAAGATTGCTATCTATATATTTGAATAAATGCGATTCGAGATTTTGGTTCTGAACATAACTAAACGTATATTTAATTATTTAATTTCTATTAATTCATAAACTATTATCAACATTTGTATTAATAAAATTTTACAATAATTTGAAATAAAAACAATTCGCATCATATTATATATACAGGAATACGACTCGCATTTCAATTGATAAAGATAAAATCATTCTATGTTGGTGCTGCAGCTGGAACACTTGAGCATCCACTGATGTTGATACAGGAGCTAGAGAATATTATATTCAACATGAATAAGAGTGAGAGAAAGATTAGTGGTATCTACGTAACTTAGACATCATTTTTTTATCGTTTCCTTATTTATGTTATTTCTGACGTGCCTTTGATTTTTCAGATGATGTTGATAATTCAACTGGTAAAAAATGAAGATTTTCCACGGTTGGAAGGTCAGATAATTCATTTTAATTTTTTTTGAAATTGTTTCAATAATTTCATCACCCTCACTATCTTCATTTAGTGTAATTGTTTCTTTATGTGTCTCGGGTATTTTTCTAGCTTCGTGTCTTTCTCGCTTCTCGTTTCTTCCGTGAATTTTCTTCGAAAAAAATTCCATCTTTGTCGGCATTTTATAAATAGTATATAAATTTTAGTATATTTTATTTAATAATATTTTAAATAAATTTTATTTCTACTGATAATTTTATGAATGAGTTATTTTAAGATATTTTAAATAATAATAATTAAAATAAAACATAGTATACAAATATATTTTAAGATAATTAATAATTTTATTCTGTTGTATTTATAAAAATAATCGAAAATATTTTCACATTATTATTATTACAGTAGAATAGTGTTATGAATAGTTTAAAAATAATGAGATACTATTACAATTGAAATTAATTAAAAGAACCAATAATGACAAAAATTATGATACTAAAGTGATAAAGATGAAATGGGCTTACACCCAACAAATCAAACTCGAGTGGCACAAAGAATGAGCAAAAGATATGTTTTATTGATAATAGCAATAGTTTTTTAGTTTTTTTATTGTGCTTACTTGTGTAAAAAAAATTCAAATTGAACTTGATTAAGCAACAACTAAAACTAGTATTTTTTTTATTATAAATATTAGAATTATATACTATTATTATTTTTTTATTATTTGTTTTGGAGGGAATCCACAGCCGCTACTCAGAGTGCAATGAGTGCGCACAGGGTAAACTTTCAGTCTGACGCGATAGCCTGCAAACCAACGCCAGAAGGTAAACCACACAAGGTGACAGGCTCAGCCGAGAAAGCGTATGTAGAGGGACTCGAACTCATGACCTTTTGGTCATAAGAATGTCATACTCAACCAACTCGGCTACCCCTTGGGGGCGAATTATATATTATATGAATATTGGAGACATTGTAAATCTGAGTGGTCAAGTTACAAATAAAACCGCAAATTTTAACATTCTAAATTGGAGCTTTTTAAACGAAAAGAGGTATTTTTTATCAATCCTTTATTTTTTAATAAGTTTTTTTAATTAAAATTTCAAAGATAACTATTTATTAATATTTTTTACTTTTATTAAAATATTAAAATGTAATAAAAAGATATTTTATTGTAATAAATTATTTAATCATAATAAACCTAAAAAGAAATACGTTGATTTTATAAGTTTGATTTTATAAAAAACTTATTAAAATCTCGATTTGATTTGTCTAATAGAAGTAAGCTTAGAAAATCTAGATTCAGATATCAAGGAGAGGTGATACACTTAATTTAGTGGGCGGTCTTCGTATGAATTTGTATTTAAACTAATTATGCAATTTTACTTTGGAATATTAAATAACATACTCACCTTTAGTCAGAATATCTAAAGAAGAGGCAAGGTTGGAGAAGGCTGATGTTGAACTAGGGTTTGGAGGAACAAGAAAGGGTGAAGCTGGTGGCTAGTGTCGAGCTAGGGTTTGAAGCTGAGCTTTAAATGTTTTATACATTGGGCCGTGTATTGGACCGGGTTGTGGACTGAAGACTAAGACTACTTGTTATGGGCTAAAGGCTTAGTCTACTTGTTAGTATGTGTGGGCTGTGTTAGTTGTCAAAGTCCAACTATACTATAAATAATGTAACAGATTGTATAACAAAATGTAACAAATTCTATTACACATTGAACAGATTTGTATGACTATAAATGTCACAAATGTATGAACAATAAATCTAGAGAAATATAATAAAAACTGTTACATTTCTTCTTCTTGATTCAATCTTTTTCTCTCTCAAGTTTTAACTTGATATCAGAGCAGGATGCTTCAATGGCAGGGACTGACTCACCATGCTTCAGCTCAGGATCTGCTGAACAGTTTACGTCTTTAATGGACCACTTGTTAACAAACAAAAACAACAGCATGAATCAGATAAGTGCCTTTACTAGTCTCAGGTTGGATAGAAACAATTTTCTTCTATGGAAGACTATGGTGTTGCCTATAATTAGAGGCAACAAGCTGGGAGGTTTCATAAGTGGTGAGAAACCTTGCCCTCCCAAGCTTATAAGTGGACCAGATGGTTCTCTAGTTGATAATGCTGAGTATGACAACTGGAATGCTAAGGATCAGTTGCTATTGGGCTGGTTGTACAGCACCATGAGTGCTGAAGTTGCATCTCAAGTGATGGAGGAAGAGTCCTCTAAAGGACTATGGGATGCTGTGGTAAGGTTATCTGGCTCTCAAACTAAGTCCAGAGTAACTTTCTTTAAAGCGGAATTCCAAAGAACCGGGAAAGGAACTAGCTCAATGGAGGAGTACCTTGCAAAGATGAAACACATTGCTGATAGTCTGGCTCTAGCTGGTTCGCCTATTTCACTAAATGATTTGGTCTCACAGGTATTGGCAGGTCTTGACAGTGAGTACACTCCTATTGCTGTCCATCTAGGTGACAAAGAGGTGCAGAATTGGCTTGATTTACAAGCTACACTTCTCACTTACGAAAGCAGACTTGAACAACTAGGGAAAATTCAAGTTAACATGGCTAACCTAAATCTCACTGCTGTAAACAAGCCAGAAACTAAATCTGCTGGCAGTAGCAACTATGGTTCGAACTCGAGGTATGGAAATAAAGGTCAAGGCAGAGGCTCTAGAGGAAGGTTTTCCTCAAACTACTCTAATAATTAAAGGGGTAGAGGTCCTTACAGAGGCAGAGGTGGCAGGTTCAACTACTCTAACAACAAACCTACTTGTCAAATTTGTGGCAAGTTTGGTCATGGGGATGCTTATTGCTACTTTAGAGATGACCCTAATGTGATGGGACAAATACAAACTGATCAACAGAGAGCTGATCAGGGTCAAAGTGTGATGACAGTCTCACATGAGTCTGGGAATGGTGATGAAAGTTGGTATGTTGACAGTGGTGCTAGCCACCATGTCACCAACTCAGCCAAGATGTTGAACCAGAAAACTCAGTACACAGGTAATAAAACAGTAATAATAGGTAATGGTAGTAAACTGAACATTCAAAACTTAGGTAAGACTTCCCTATCTACTAAAACCAACAAACAAATCCTCCTAAACAGTGTGTTACATGTGCCTTATATCAACAAAAACCTAGTATCTGTCTCTCAATTAACACTTCATAATGATATTTTTATTGAGTTTCACAGTTCTAAATGTTTTGTGAAGGACAAGACAACCGGGATGATTCTACTTAAAGGCAGAGTTGACAATGGGCTCTATAAGTTAGAGGACTCATCTATTTCTAGGACTTCTAAGGCAGCCTTTCCTAAGTCACATTCATCTGTCTCTCATGTGTCTATTCTTACTAATACTTCTAATTCCCTGAAGATTGGGTGGCATAAAAAACTGGGCCATCCTTCTAAACGTGTCTTGTCTATTGCGATGAAAGATTGTAATCTTCCTACTATTGCTAGTAATGAAAAACTTTTCTATGATGATTGTCAACTAGGGAAATCACATTCCTTACCATTCTCTAATTCAGTCTCACATTCTTCTAGTGTCTTAGATTTGATTCACTCAGACTTGTGGGGACCTGCCCCTGTTCTATCTAATTATGGTTACAAGTTCTACATATTGTTTGTAGATGATTACAGCAGGTTCACATAGTTATATCCTCTTAAACTTAAAAGTGAGGCTGTAAATGTGTTTAATGAGTTTAAGACTCTAGTTGAAAATCAGTTTGATAAAAGAATTAAAGTGTTTCAGTTAGATTGGGGTGGTCAGTTCAGGTCTTTTCTATCCTTGGCTAAAGAATCAGGGATCCAGCTCAGGACATCCTGTCCTTACACTTCTGCTCAGAATGGTAGAGCAGAAAGGAAGCACAGACATGTCACTGAGACTGGTCTGACCCTTCTAGCTCAGTCAGGTCTTCCTCACAAGTACTAGCCAGAGGCTTTTCACACTGTTGTGTTCTTGATTAACAGATTACCTATAGTCACTCTAAAAGATAAGTCCCCTTTTGAACAGCTCTTTGGTTTTAAACCAGATTACATGTTTCTAAAATTCTTTGGGTGCACTTTCTTTCCATGCCTTAGGCCCTACCAAACTAATAAATTCCAATTTCACTCAGTCAAGTGTGTCTTTTTAGGATACAGTGGGGTACATAAAGGGTATAAGTGTCTCAGTCCTAGTGGGAGAGTTTATGTGTCAAGGAATGTCATCTTTAATGAAGATGAGTTCCCATGTATGTCTGGTTTCCTAAACACTAAGACCTCTATGTCTGTTTCTAGAGTCTCCTGGCTGCCTAAGTTTCCTAATCTATATATGCCAAATGAGAATTCTACACCACAAAGAGTTTGTTTAAACTCACAAAATACCAACCAGTTTCAACACCTAAATACTAACCACTCATTACAATCAAACCAGACCAAAACAACAAACTATTATATACCTTGTGATAACTCACCTGATAATTTTAGCACCTCTTCACAAGCTCAAACTGGTTCCCAAGCTCCCACAGCTGCTCAAAACACCTTGCCCAACATATTACCTGAAACACAACCATCAAAACCTGGTGAGTTGTTTATTGAACTTCCTTTTGACAAAATTAACAATCAAACTACCTCTCAAACTCTCCCTAACAGACATCCTATGACCACTAGAGCCAAAGATGGCATTTCAAAACCTAAGCATATTTACTCAGGAACTACTATTACATCTACTATTACTGTTAAAGAATCTACTAAGTTTCCAGAGGCTATTCAGTGTCCTCAATGTGTTCAACCATGAAATGTGAATATGATGCCTTGATGAATAATCACACATGGTCTCTTGTTCCCCACACCAGTAACATGAGTCTGGTGGGGTGTAGATGGGTGTATAAGGTCAAATATAACCCAGAAGGGTCTGTTCAACGCTACAAAGCTAGACTTGTAGCTAAGGGCTTTCATCAACAACCTGTGGTTGATTTTAATGAAACTTTCTCTCCAGTGATAAAAGCTTCTACAATAAGGTTAGTTCTCACTATTGATGTATCTAGAGACTGGGTCATCAGGCAACTTGATATAAATAATGCCTTCTTGAATGGTCATCTAAAAGAGCAGGTGTACATGGTGCAACCTCAAGGTTTTGTTGATCCTAAGTATCCTAATCATGTATGCAAGCTGAACAAGGCATTGTATGGACTGAAACAGGCACCACGAGCTTGGTATTCCTAGCTCAAGGATACACTGATCTTGTGGGGCTTTCAAAATTCAAGGGCTGATTGCTCTATGTTCTTTCTACGGTTTAAAGGCATCTTTATCATTCTACTGGTCTATGTAGATGACATAATTGTTACTGGTAACAGTCCTTCCTATGTTTCTAAGTTTGTTCAGAAGCTAAATTCTGAATTTGCTCTAAATGATATGGGATCTCTAAGGTTGTTTTTGGGTATTGAGGCTCATAGAGATGACTCTGGTCTTTACTTGACTCAAACACAGTATATAAATGACTTACTGTTAAAAGAGGGCTTGTCCAACGCTAACTCATGTGCAACTCCAATGAAGGTAAGTCCACCTCTCTCCAAGTCTGATGGCGAACTGCTTCAGAATCCTACAAGGTACAGAAGCTTGTTAGGGTCTTTACAGTATCTACTGCACACTCGACCAGACATTACGTTTGCTGTTAACAAACTCAGTCAGTTTCAACAATGTCCTACTAAAGTACATCTACAATGTGTAAGAAGAGTTCTACGTTACTTATCTGGTACTCAGACGATGGGACTCCACATCAAACCGAGCGACACTCATTAGCTTACAGGCTTCACTGATGCCGATTGGGCTGCTTCGTTGGATGATCGTCGATCGGTTGGTGGTTATTGCGTCTTCCTGGGTGACTCCTTGATTTCATGGTCTTCGAAGAAACAGGGGATTGTGTCCAGGTCGAGTACAGAGTCTGAATACAGATCGCTTGTAAATATGGCTTCTGAACTCATCTGGTTAAAGTCAGTTCTTCACGAAATTCGTCTTGATCTTCACAGATCTCCGGTTATCTGGTGTGATAACCTTGGAGCAAGCTCCCTTCCTTCAAACCCTGTATTTCATGCTAGAACAAAACATGTCGAGTTAGATCTACATTTTATTCGAGATATGGTTACTCAAAATCTACTGGATATACGATACGTACCTTCTCACGACCAAGTTGCTGACTTGCTCACAAAGCCCTTGTCTCAAAATCAGTTCTTGTTTCTACGGGACAAACTGAGTCTTGGTATACCTCCGCCACGTTTGAGGGGGGAAGTCAGAATATCTGAAGAAGAGGCAAGGTTGGAGAAGGCTGATGTTGAACTAGGGTTTGGAGGAACAAGAAAGGGTGAAGCTGGTGGCTAGTCGAGCTAGGGTTTGAAGCTGAGCTTTAAGTGTTTTATACATTGGGCCGTGTATTGGAGCGGGTCGTGGACTGAAGACTAAGACTACTTGTTATGGGCTAAAGGCTTAGTCTACTTGTTAGTATGTGTGGGCTGTGTTAGTTGTCAAAGTCCAACTATACTATAAATAATGTAACAGATTGTATAACAAAATGTAACAAATTCTATTACACATTGAACAAATTTGTGTGACTATAAATGTCACAAATGTATGAACAATAAATCTAGAGAAAGATAATAAAAACTGTTACATTTCTTCTTTTTGATTCAATCTTATTTTCTCTCAAGTGTTTTAACTCCGTTCAAACATTGTAAGACTAATGGCGACGCTTTTGACAAATCAATCATAACCTAAATCCACTCATTTGATCGATAACTCGATATTTTAAAATTAAGTTACACAATAGTAATTAATAAAAATAAGAGTTAATAGTTAAAAAATGTTGGTGATTTTTTATATAAAAGAAATTCTGAAATATAATTAACTATATAGGTTACTATTATTTTAATGATTAAAAATTATTATCTTATTTTGACATGATTTGTAAGTGTCTAGTCAATTGTGATGACTATTATTATTCCGTTTTATTCTAGTATTTTTAAACTTATTTTATTTTATTTGATATTTATAAAAATGTATAATTTATTTTTTTATTTTTTTTCTCCTTTGTCAGTGTGGTTGTTTGCATATCATATAAAATATTTAAGTAACTTAATAAAAAATATGTATAATATAGTTCTGCTAGGAACAATTCTTTTAAAACCAATAAACTAGCATGTTGTTCATATTTTGCATTATATTATATGTTTGAAATTGTTATGATATCGAATTATTTTTATAAATTTTAATAAAAATAATTATAAATTTATATAATTGGTAAGTTTTTTTTGAAAATGTTCTGGTACTGCAAATCTTTTATTTTAAAATTTATTATATTTTCTAATGTTTCATTCTCTTCTACAAATTTCTTCTTATTTTTATTATATTATTATCTATAAATTTCTACGGTGTAATTATATTTTTCATGAATTTGTAATTTTTACACAAATATTATTCTAAATATATACTTATAAATATTTTATACATCCAACAATTCTAGCAGGATAGTAAATAAATAGTAATTAGAAGTAAATTGAATTAAGAGACCAGCTTCAGTAGAACCAATTCTATTAAACGCAAAACTAACCATCAACCATCACACTAAAAGCATTCCCATTATGTTTTATGTTTATTTTTAAATTAATTTATAATTTTTCATCTGATTAATACAATTTTTAAAACTTCTAAACATAAAATTTATTCAATCTACATGTTACTTTCCCTCTAATTTATCCATTATAGAAAAAAGATCAAGTTCTTTCCAAAGAAAAGAAACTAAAGTTTAAAATATAAAACATTAAAGAAAAAATTATTATATCCCTATAAACCATAAATTATCACCATACGAAATCCTCCCAATAGTAACAAAACTAAAAGCTATTAAAATGTTTTATAACAAACCTAAGCTTAAAAACACTCTTAATTTTAATTGAGAAAGACTTAATATACTGAAGAATCAGAAAAAAAAATATATAGGAGAGGAATTAAAATCCAACTAATGAAGAATTTACCAAACAAATTAAAATGGAATAATAATGAAATTTTATTTACATATTATAGAAAATTGTTAAAAACAAAAAATATATACTTTTTATATTTATACCACTAAAAAAAGCTTCATTTTATTTTTTTACCAACAATATTAAACAAGTTGTGAAGTGATAGATTAGTTTACAACATCTTACCGTATAGTATTGCCCTCACACATACAGATTAGATCCCAACATTCTTGTTTTCGTTTCAAATAAAAAGGCAATCGAATAAATTAAAATTTCGATGACTATTTATATACACCGTTGATATATTGGGATGTGATACACAGTTGATATATTGGGATGTACCTCCTTGAGAGCCTCTTCAAAGTCGTACCTTAATGGTCTTAAAATGGATCCGAACGAGGTTAATAATTTATACATTTATTAAATTAATGTATTTATTTTTTAATTTTTTTAAACTATGTTTTTTTAATATAACTTTTTTCTAAAAAATTAATGATAAACATCTTTTTAAATAAGATGTCAGCTATTTGCCTGGCTACGTCATTATTTTGCTAATAAAGTACGGGCTATTAAGGTAAGATGTAGAATATGTTTACTACGCTCTTTTAATCTCTTAATATTTGAAATTTAAGTCGTAATCTCGTCCTCTGTTGATTTTGTTATATATTTTTATTATGGATATATTTATTTCATCATATAAAATCCGTGTTCAATTTTATGTGTAACAATTTCGCCAAAGTATTTTTGTTAGTCGGGAGAAAAGATCCGCATGAATCAGATTTTTTAAACAACATATGGAGAGAACTGTCTTTTAACAACATAAGAAGAGAACTGGATTTTGTTTGTGTGGTTGATAAAGAAGGATCAATTTTTTAGCAAAGTACAAAATGTATCGTTTGACCGATTTATACATACAACTCTCGAAAACATAATTATTTTATTGCACTTTTCTATTTATTTATGATTATGATAATTAATATCAAAGAAAAACTTTGTAAACCATTCTGTTTCCGGATATACTACTCTTACCATAATTAAATTTAACGTTTTGGTATGATTTTTAATAGTTTTAATATTAATACAAACTTATTTATTAGAGAAATATCATTATTCTAAACATGCTATACAGTTGGTCTATAAAAATATAAATAACAATATAAAATTAAGATTTTATATATTTTTATTAAAACATGTGATAATATATATATAAGTCCAACAACATAATGGTCAATGGTCTACTTGAATGCACCAAACTCTCTAAATTTTTTATTTTAATTACTTAAGGACTCACTCTCTAAATTTTTATTTTGATTATTTAAGGTGGCAAGCAATAAAATATTCAAGACTATTGAATTAACATCTCTAATACATTAATAAAAATTTAACTATCATGTTTATAAGTTAACCGGTAGTGTGTACGCCGGAACTTAAGAGAAAACTCTTCATACTATTATTTTGAGTTTTAGATGTTTTATTCAATAATTATTTTTTAAATAATGTAGTTTGGATATTAAATTTGGAGATTTAGGTACTTGACTTGTTTGGTTTTTAGATGTCCTTATTCAAAAGAGAATTATGAACAATTCAAAAGAGAATTATGAACAACGGACTAGAATATTGATCCGAAAGATTTACTATATTAAACCGGACTATTAGAATTTGTTTCGTGTTATTTTGAGTTTTGGAGTTTAAACAGGATTATGATCGTATCTTATGTTTTATTCAAAACCGAGACCTATTATCGGAAGCCGTAGAATTTTTTTTTTGTTTATCTAGTTTAAATTATTTAAATAAAAAAAATTACAATATTTATCTACATCAATAAAATTTGTTTAATATTTTTTTGATTATCAAACTATCTAAGTAGCAAGATTGTTATCTACATACTTAAATATTGGGTTCTGAAAGTAATTAAGAGTACCTTTAGTTATTTAATTTCCATTAATTTATAAACTATTATTAACCTTAGGTGCTGTGATGAATCCTTTACAAGTATCTATAAAGAAAACTTTATATCCACTTATTATATATGTGGTAAAATGAAGAAGATTAGAATAAATAAAAAAAGAGAGTAGAACGCTCAAACAATTATTTTTTAGTTTAATATATATAGAAAAAATGATTCAATCACTGGATTCATCTATTTTCCTTTTGATTTAAACTCATGGCTTTAGATAGTAAATGTGTCTTCAATTCAGTATAAAAAAGATTTTGTGTAACATTAAAACGCTATCATCAAAATAGTTGTCTATACTAATAGAGTATATTCCCATACTACTTTTCGAGCATCAAACTATTTCTAACAAAATTAAAAAAACTCATTCATCTTTTTGAAACTAATTTGTTTAAATAAGTTAGGATTTTATTTCCCTACTTAACAGATGGACACGCTAAACTTTATTGATTATTAAACAATTATCATGATTTGTTTGTATATATAGTTTAAGAAAATAAATAAAACTCATATATAATATATGTCAGTTAAGATATTGTCTAAATAATTTGAGTGCCGAACAAGCTCCTAACCATTTGATTAGGGTTAGTACGTAGCCACTTGTTAGGTGCTTTCCAAAAGTAAAGAACACTGATTGTTGGATGGTATGGTTCACCATGTTAATGTTCATGCTTTCCAAAAACTGTAACAATAATAAAATTTATATAGTATAAAATTTTAAATTCGCTGTCTGATTAGACAATTAAATTTTACTGTACTACCCAACCCAAAGGATGGGTAACTTATTTAATAGGTTTTAACTTGCTTAATAGGTTGCGAGAACAATAAACATAGTTTGACACTGACAGACTAATCTGTAATCAAGGAAACATACTCCTTGTTTACAAAACACAAACTATTAAATATATATTTTGACGTATAAATTTCTTATATGGTATCTTTTAATAAAAGTGAATCATTACGTGTCTTCGTGTTTCTATATGATATAGAGGCATTCGCAGTTGATACGTTAATATTGGAGTTTATAATTATTTTGATTTGTATTTTGTTTTATTAAAACTACGAAAATAGTTAAAATTACATGACGAATATCAAAGGTATATATATGAACTTTTATAATGTATATGCGCTATTTATTATTAGTGTTAGTTTGATATAATTTTAGGAATAACGCTTCAAGATTAGAATCAAATGTATACGAGATATGATACAATGTATATGGATTATTTAATATTATAGTATGATATACATTTTAGAGAATGCGTAATAAATGTTTTGTTTTATTTTCTGCAACGTGCATTAAATTTTTTGTTCTATTTTTTGGCACATTATATATATATACATATGCATACTGTAATTGTGACATGCTGTTAAAGGGTGGAGATATAAGTGACAAAATTATTTAAGCATGGTATTAGGCTATCCTCCAAAACCATAGTCACACTAAAAGAAAACTCTAGCCTCTACATTTTTTCTATTGCTCCGACGTGTTTTAATCATAGCCTTCATCAACCGACGTTTATCCGGCCTTTGTTATCTCAAAAGACCGATTTATTTTCGGTCTTGCTCCTCTTGCAGCGGCGTATTACCAGTGTAGTATTGTCTGTTTTCTTATCACCGATATTTTTTTGGTAGTTTTCATGACAAATGAATTGTATTATGTGGTGGACCAGACAATCCCTTCTACTTCACGTGATGCACCAGTTGGGTTTCAAAAGATTGATCCGACTTCTCTTTATTATCTGGGTTCCAATGATAATATTCGTAATATAATTTTCACTGCTAAATTTGATGGCTCTAATTATGAGGCTTGGTCTCGTTATCCGCCTTTGTATCTGAAAGGTAGGAGAAAACTTGGTTTTTTGGATGGAAATATTTTGAAATTGGTGGATCCGAAGTCTCTCGAGGATTGGGATGTTGTTCAATCCAGACTCGTTTAGTGGATTATGAACACTATTGGTGAGTCTCAACGCAAATATGTTTCGTATTTTGAGGAGGTTAAACCTTTGTTGGATATTTTGCAGCGTCGTTTTACTATTAGCAATATTCAACGCAAACATGAGTTGAAGGAGGAGTTGGTTGCTTGTAAACAGACCTCTACTTTGTCTATTTATGAGTAATTTAGGAAACTCGAGAAAATGTAAGATGAGTTAACTTCATATTCTTTTTCTCGTACTTGTGTTTGTGGAGAGATTGCTAAAACATATCAGCAGAGTCAACATGAAGAAAATTTGCATGTTTTTCTTTCTAGTCTCCATCGGGAGCGGTTTGGTGCTATTCCCTCTCAGTTACTTGCTCAGAATCAGACTCCCACTATGGATGGGGCATCCAACAAGGTGCATGGTGAGGATCGGCTACAAGCCAGTGCACATATGGAGAATCCTATCTCATAGGCCTCTATGGCATTTGCGGTTATACTCCTCGATGTATTTTTTTTTGTCTCTCTCACGTTATTCTCAGTTTTTTTGTACTTATTGTCATAAAAATGTTCATGAGAAATCCAATTGTTACACCAAACATTGGTATCGTGCAAGCTGGAGGAATCCAATTTATCGTCCGGGCACTACACCACCTTATGGCCGTGGAGAGGGAGGTCCGCACGGACCGCCAGGCGGCGGTGATGCTCCAAGGCCGGGAAAAATGTATTTTCGGTTCCCAAGCTTACATGTAATCTGTTTTTCAATATCCCACTTGATTGATGATCTTGATCGTATAGTTTACTATTTTAAGTTTGGTTGTGCTATTCAGGATCGGCGATAAGGGACTGTGATTGGACTGGGTGAACAAAGAGGTGGAATGCACTACGTCAGTGGTACTATGAAGACCGAAGTTTATAGTGCTGGAGTGGTTAATAGTGATGATGGGATGTGGCAACGTAGGTTGGGACACCCCTCACCTAAAATAGTTCAGCCTTTACTTTTTTGTTTCCAGTATTGGTGAGTGTAGCTCACCCGTGTGATGTTTGTTTTCGAGCTAAACAAACTTGTAAATATTTTTCTGTTGGTGATTCTAAAGCGACTGCTTGTGTGAATTAATTCATTGTGATTTATGAGGTCATTATCATACTTTATCTTCCTATAGTGCGCGTTATTTTCTTCACTATTGTTGATGATTACTCCCGTGCTGTATGAATTTATATGTTGGCTGAGAAAACAGAAGTAACATCAATGTTTTTACATTTTCTTGGAATACCTAAGAAACAATTTAATGGGGTTGTTAAGACAATACGCAATGACAATGACACTAAATTTTTCTCTGTGCGTAGTGTTTTTGATAAGTTGGGTATTTTTTCGATCTTCATGTATGGGTACTCCTTCCTCTGGCTCTCAAACTAAGTCCAGAGTAACTTTCTTTAAAGCGGAATTCCAAAGAACCAGGAAAGGAACTAGCTCAATGGAGGAGTACCTTGCAAAGATGAAACACATTGCTGATAGTCTGGCTCTAGCTGGTTCGCCTATTTCACTAAATGATTTGGTCTCACAGGTATTGGCAGGTCTTGACAGTGAGTACACTCCTATTGCTGTCCATCTAGGTGACAAAGAGGTGCAAAATTGGCTTGATTTACAAGCTACACTTCTCACTTACGAAAGCAGACTTGAACAACTAGGGAAAATTCAAGTTAACATGGCTAACCTGAATCTCACTGCTGTAAACAAGCCAGAAACTAAATCTGCTGGCAGTAGCAACTATGGTTCGAACTCGAGGTATGGAAATAAAGGTCAAGGCAGAGGCTCTAGAGGAAGGTTTTCCTCAAACTACTCTAATAATTAAAGGGGTAGAGGTCCTTACAGAGGCAGAGGTGGCAGGTTCAACTACTCTAACAACAAACCTACTTGTCAAATTTGTGGCAAGTTTGGTCATGGGGATGCTTATTGCTACTTTAGAGATGACCCTAATGTGATGGGACAAATACAAACTGATCAACAGAGAGCTGATCAGGTTCAAAGTGTGATGACAGTCTCACATGAGTCTGGGAATGGTGATGAAAGTTGGTATGTTGACAGTGGTGCTAGCCACCATGTCACCAACTCAGCCAAGATGTTGAACCAGAAAACTCAGTACACAGGTAATAAAACAGTAATAATAGGTAATGGTAGTAAACTGAACATTCAAAACTTAGGTAAGACTTCCCTATCTACTAAAACCAAAAAACAAATCCTCCTAAACAGTGTGTTACATGTGCCTTATATCAACAAAAACCTAGTATCTGTCTCTCAATTAACACTTCATAATGATATTTATATTGAGTTTCACAGTTCTAAATGTTTTGTGAAGGACAAGACAACCGGGATGATTCTACTTAAAGGCAGAGTTGACAATGGGCTCTATAAGTTAGAGGACTCGTCTATTTCTAGGACTTCTAAGGCAGCCTTTCCTAAGTCACATTCATCTGTCTCTCATGTGTCTATTCTTACTAATACTTCTAATTCCCTAAAGATTGGGTGGCATAAAAAACTGGGCCATCCTTCTAAACGTGTCTTGTCTATTGCGATGAAAGATTGTAATCTTCCTACTATTGCTAGTAATGAAAAACTTTTCTATGATGATTGTCAACTAGGGAAATCACATTCCTTACCATTCTCTAATTCAGTCTCACATTCTTCTAGTGTCTTAGATTTGATTCACTCAGACTTGTGGGGACCTGCCCCTGTTCTATCTAATTATGGTTACAAGTTCTACATATTGTTTGTAGATGATTACAGCATGTTCACATAGTTATATCCTCTTAAACTTAAAAGTGAGGCTGTAAATGTGTTTAATGAGTTTAAGACTCTAGTTGAAAATCAGTTTGATAAAAGAATTAAAGTGTTTCAGTTAGATTGGGGTGGTCAGTTCAGGTCTTTTCTATCCTTGGCTAAAGAATCAGGGATCCAGCTCAGGACATCCTGTCCTTACACTTCTGCTCAGAATGGTAGAGCAGAAAGGAAGCACAGACATGTCACTGAGACTGGTCTGACCCTTCTAGCTCAGTCAGGTCTTCCTCACAAGTACTAGCCAGAGGCTTTTCACACTGTTGTGTTCTTGATTAACAGATTACCTATAGTCACTCTAAAAGATAAGTCCCCTTTTGAACAGCTCTTTGGTTTTAAACCTGATTACATGTTTCTAAAATTCTTTGGGTGCACTTTCTTTCCATGCCTTAGGCCCTACCAAACTAATAAATTCCAATTTCACTCAGTCAAGTGTGTCTTTTTAGGATACAGTGGGGTACATAAAGGGTATAAGTGTCTCAGTCCTAGTGGGAGAGTTTATGTGTCAAGGAATGTCATCTTTAATGAAGATGAGTTCCCATGTATGTCTGGTTTCCTAAACACTAAGACCTCTATGTCTGTTTCTAGAGTCTCCTGGCTGCCTAAGTTTCCTAATCTATATATTCCAAATGAGAATTCTACACCACAAAGAGTTTGTTTAAACTCACAAAATACCAACCAGTTTCAACACCTAAATACTAACCACTCATTACAATCAAACCAGACCAAAACAACAAACTATTATGTACCTTGTGATAACTCACCTGATAATTTTAGCACCTCTTCACAAGCTCAAACTGGTTCCCAAGCTCCCACAGCTGCTCAAAACACCTTGCCCAGCATATTACCTGAAACACAACCATCAAAACCTGGTGAGTTGTTTATTGAACTTCCTTTTGACAAAATTAACAATCAAACTACCTCTCAAACTCTCCCTAACAGACATCCTATGACCACTAGAGCCAAAGATGGCATTTCAAAACCTAAGCATATTTACTCAGGAACTACTATTACATCTACTATTACTGTTAAAGAATCTACTAAGTTTTCAGAGGCTATTCAGTGTCCTCAATGTGTTCAACCATGAAATGTGAATATGATGCCTTGATGAATAATCACACATGGTCTCTTGTTCCCCACACCAGTAACATGAGTCTGGTGGGGTGTAGATGGGTGTATAAGGTCAAATATAACCCAGAAGGGTCTGTTCAACGCTACAAAGCTAGACTTGTAGCTAAGGGCTTTCATCAACAACCTGTGGTTGATTTTAATGAAACTTTCTCTCCAGTGATAAAAGCTTCTACAATAAGGTTAGTTCTCACTATTGATGTATCTAGAGACTGGGTCATCAGGCAACTTGATATAAATAATGCCTTCTTGAATGGTCATCTAAAAGAGCAGGTGTACATGGTGCAACCTCAAGGTTTTGTTGATCCTAAGTATCCTAATCATGTATGCAAGCTGAACAAGGCATTGTATGGACTGAAACAGGCACCACGAGCTTGGTATTCCTAGCTCAAGGATACACTGATCTTGTGGGGCTTTCAAAATTCAAGGGCTGATTGCTCTATGTTCTTTCTACGGTTTAAAGGCATCTTTATCATTCTACTGGTCTATGTAGATGACATAATTGTTACTGGTAACAGTCCTTCCTATGTTTCTAAGTTTGTTCAGAAGCTAAATTCTGAATTTGCTCTAAATGATATGGGATCTCTAAGGTTGTTTTTGGGTATTGAGGCTCATAGAGATGACTCTGGTCTTTACTTGACTCAAACACAGTATATAAATGACTTACTGTTAAAAGAGGGCTTGTCCAACGCTAACTCATGTGCAACTCCAATGAAGGTAAGTCCACCTCTCTCCAAGTCTGATGGCGAACTGCTTCAGAATCCTACAAGGTACAGAAGCTTGTTAGGGTCTTTACAGTATCTACTGCACACTCGACCAGACATTACGTTTGCTGTTAACAAACTCAGTCAGTTTCAACAATGTCCTACTAAAGTACATCTACAATGTGTAAGAAGAGTTCTACGTTACTTATCTGGTACTCAGACGATGGGACTCCACATCAAACCGAGCGACACTCATTAGCTTACAGGCTTCACTGATGCCGATTGGGCTGCTTCGTTGGATGATCGTCGATCGGTTGGTGGTTATTGCGTCTTCCTGGGTGACTCCTTGATTTCATGGTCTTCGAAGAAACAGGGGATTGTGTCCAGGTCGAGTACAGAGTCTGAATACAGATCGCTTGTAAATATGGCTTCTGAACTCATATGGTTAAAGTCAGTTCTTCACGAAATTCGTCTTGATCTTCACAGATCTCCGGTTATCTGGTGTGATAACCTTGGAGCAAGCTCCCTTCCTTCAAACCCTGTATTTCAGGCTAGAACAAAACATGTCGAGTTAGATCTACATTTTATTCGAGATATGGTTACTCAAAATCTACTGGATATACGATACGTACCTTCTCACGACCAAGTTGCTGACTTACTCACAAAGCCCTTGTCTCAAAATCAGTTCTTGTTTCTACGGGACAAACTGAGTCTTGGTATACCTCCGCCACGTTTGAGGGGGGAAGTCAGAATATCTGAAGAAGAGGCAAGGTTGGAGAAGGCTGATGTTGAACTAGGGTTTGGAGGAACAAGAAAGGGTGAAGCTGGTGGCTAGTCGAGCTAGGGTTTGAAGCTGAGCTTTAAGTGTTTTATACATTGGGCCGTGTATTGGAGCGGGTCGTGGACTGAAGACTAAGACTACTTGTTATGGGCTAAAGGCTTAGTCTACTTGTTAGTATGTGTGGGCTGTGTTAGTTGTCAAAGTCCAACTATACTATAAATAATGTAACAGATTGTATAACAAAATGTAACAAATTCTATTACACATTGAACAAATTTGTGTGACTATAAATGTCACAAATGTATGAACAATAAATCTAGAGAAAGATAATAAAAACTGTTACATTTCTTCTTCTTGATTCAATCTTATTTTCTCTCAAGTGTTTTAACTCCGTTCAAACATTGTAAGACTAATGGCGACGCTTTTGACAAATCAATCATAACCTAAATCCACTCATTTGATCGATAACTCGATATTTTAAAATTAAGTTACACAATAGTAATTAATAAAAATAAGAGTTAATAGTTAAAAAATGTTGGTGATTTTTTATATAAAAGAAATTCTGAAATATAATTAACTATATAGGTTACTATTATTTTAATGATTAAAAATTATTATCTTATTTTGACATGATTTGTAAGTGTCTAGTCAATTGTGATGACTATTATTATTCCGTTTTATTCTAGTATTTTTAAACTTATTTTATTTTATTTGATATTTATAAAAATGTATAATTTATTTTTTTATTTTTTTTCTCCTTTGTCAGTGTGGTTGTTTGCATATCATATAAAATATTTAAGTAACTTAATAAAAAATATGTATAATATAGTTCTGCTAGGAACAATTCTTTTAAAACCAATAAACTAGCATGTTGTTCATATTTTGCATTATATTATATGTTTGAAATTGTTATGATATGGAATTATTTTTATAAATTTTAATAAAAATAATTATAAATTTATATAATTGGTAAGTTTTTTTTGAAAATGTTCTGGTACTGCAAATCTTTTATTTTAAAATTTATTATATTTTCTAATGTTTCATTCTCTTCTACAAATTTCTTCTTATTTTTATTATATTATTATCTATAAATTTCTACGGTGTAATTATATTTTTCATGAATTTGTAATTTTTACACAAATATTATTCTAAATATATACTTATAAATATTTTATACATCCAACAATTCTAGCAGGATAGTAAATAAATAGTAATTAGAAGTAAATTGAATTAAGAGACCAGCTTCAGTAGAACCAATTCTATTAAACGCAAAACTAACCATCAACCATCACACTAAAAGCATTCCCATTATGTTTTATGTTTATTTTTAAATTAATTTATAATTTTTCATCTGATTAATACAATTTTTAAAACTTCTAAACATAAAATTTATTCAATCTACATGTTACTTTCCCTCTAATTTATCCATTATAGAAGAAAGATCAAGTTCTTTCCAAAGAAAAGAAACTAAAGTTTAAAATATAAAACATTAAAGAAAAAATTATTATATCCCTATAAACCATAAATTATCACCATACGAAATCCTCCCAATAGTAACAAAACTAAAAGCTATTAAAATGTTTTATAACAAACCTAAGCTTAAAAACACTCTTAATTTTAATTGAGAAAGACTTAATATACTGAAGAATCAGAAAAAAAAAAATATATAGGAGAGGAATTAAAATCCAACTAATGAAGAATTTACCAAACAAATTAAAATGGAATAATAATGAAATTTTATTTACATATTATAGAAAATTGTTAAAAACAAAAAATATATACTTTTTATATTTATACCACTAAAAAAGCTTCATTTTATTTTTTTACCAACAATATTAAACAAGTTGTGAAGTGATAGATTAGTTTACAACATCTTACCGTATAGTATTGCCCTCACACATACAGATTAGATCCCAACATTCTTGTTTTCGTTTCAAATAAAAAGGCAATCGAATAAATTAAAATTTCGATGACTATTTATATACACAGTTGATATATTGGGATGTACCTCCTTGAGAGCCTCTTCAAAGTCGTACCTTAATGGTCTTAAAATGGATCCGAACGAGGTTAATAATTTATACATTTATTAAATTAATGTATTTATTTTTTAATTTTTTTAAACTATGTTTTTTTAATATAACTTTTTTCTAAAAAATTAATGATAAACATCTTTTTAAATAAGATGTCAGCTATTTGCCTGGCTACGTCATTATTTTGCTAATAAAGTACGGGCTATTAAGGTAAGATGTAGAATATGTTTACTACGCTCTTTTAATCTCTTAATATTTGAAATTTAAGTCGTAATCTCGTCCTCTATTGATTTTGTTATATATTTTTATTATGGATATATTTATTTCATCATATAAAATCCGTGTTCAATTTTATGTGTAACAATTTCGCCAAAGTATTTTTGTTAGTCGGGAGAAAAGATCCGCATGAATCAGATTTTTTAAACAACATATGGAGAGAACTGTCTTTTAACAACATAAGAAGAGAACTGGATTTTGTTTGTGTGGTTGATAAAGAAGGATCAATTTTTTAGCAAAGTACAAAATGTATCGTTTGACCGATTTATACATACAACTCTCGAAAACATAATTATTTTATTGCACTTTTCTATTTATTTATGATTATGATAATTAATATCAAAGAAAAACTTTGTAAACCATTCTGTTTCCGGATATACTACTCTTACCATAATTAAATTTAACGTTTTGGTATGATTTTTAATAGTTTTAATATTAATACAAACTTATTTATTAGAGAAATATCATTATTCTAAACATGCTATACAACCATAATTAAATTTAACGTTTTGGTATGATTTTTAATAGTTTTAATATTAATACAAACTTATTTATTAGAGAAATATCATTATTCTAAACATGCTATACAGTTGGTCTATAAAAATATAAATAACAATATAAAATTAAGATTTTATATATTTTTATTAAAACATGTGATAATATATATATAAGTCCAACAACATAATGGTCAATGGTCTACTTGAATGCACCAAACTCTCTAAATTTTTTATTTTAATTACTTAAGGACTCACTCTCTAAATTTTTATTTTGATTATTTAAGGTGGCAAGCAATAAAATATTCAAGACTATTGAATTAACATCTCTAATACATTAATAAAAATTTAACTATCATGTTTATAAGTTAACCGGTAGTGTGTACGCCGTAGTGTGTACGCCGGAACTTAAGAGAAAACTCTTCATACTATTATTTTGAGTTTTAGATGTTTTATTCAATAATTGTTTTTTAAATAATGTAGTTTGGATATTAAATTTGGAGATTTAGGTACTTGACTTGTTTGGTTTTTAGATGTCCTTATTCAAAAGAGAATTATGAACAATACAAAAGAGAATTATGAACAACGGACTAGAATATTGATCCGAAAGATTTACTATATTAAACCGGACTATTAGAATTTGTTTCGTGTTATTTTGAGTTTTGGAGTTTAAACAGGATTATGATCGTATCTTATGTTTTATTCAAAACCGAGACCTATTATCGGAAGCCGTAGAATTTTTTTTTTGTTTATCTAGTTTAAATTATTTAAATAAAAAAATTACAATATTTATCTACATCAATAAAATTTGTTTAATATTTTTTTGATTATCAAACTATCTAAGTAGCAAGATTGTTATCTATATACTTAAATATTGGGTTTTGAAAGTAATTAAGAGTACCTTTAGTTATTTAATTTCCATTAATTTATAAACTATTATTAACCTTAGGTGCTGTGATGAATCCTTTACAAGTATCTATAAAGAAAACTTTATATTCACTTATTATATATGTGGTAAAATGAAGAAGATTAGAATAAATAAAAAAAGAGAGTAGAACGCTAAAACAATTATTTTTTAGTTTAATATATATAGAAAAAATGATTCAATCACTGGATTCATCTATTTTCCTTTTGATTTAAACTCATGGCTTTAGATAGTAAATGTGTCTTCAATTCAGTATAAAAAAGATTTTGTGTAACATTAAAACGCTATCATCAAAATAGTTGTCTATACTAATAGAGTATATTCCCATACTATTTTTCGAGCATCAAACTATTTCTAACAAAATTAAAAAAACTCATTCATCTTTTTGAAACTAATTTGTTTAAATAAGTTAGGATTTTATTTCCCTACTTAACAGATGGACACGCTAAACTTTATTGATTATTAAACAATTATCATGATTTGTTTGTATATATAGTTTAAGAAAATAAATAAAACTCATATATAATATATGTCAGTTAAGATATTGTCTAAATAATTTGAGTGCCGAACAAGCTCCTAACCATTTGATTAGGGTTAGTAGCCACTTGTTAGGTGCTTTCCAAAAGTAAAGAACACTGATTGTTGGATGGTATGGTTCACCATGTTAATGTTCATGCTTTCCAAAAACTGTAACAATAATAAAATTTATATAGTATAAAATTTTAAATTCGCTGTCTGACTAGACAATTAAATTTTACTGTACTACCCAACCCAAAGGATGGGTAACTTATTTAATAGGTTTTAACTTGCTTAATAGGTTGCGAGAACAATAAACATAGTTTGACACTGACAGACTAATCTGTAATCAAGGAAACATACTCCTTGTTTACAAAACACAAACTATTAAATATATATTTTTACGTATAAATTTCTTATATGGTATCTTTTAATAAAAGTGAATCATTACGTGTCTTCGTGTTTCTATATGATATAGAGGCATTCGCAGTTGATACGTTAATATTGGAGTTTATAATTATTTTGATTTGTATTTTGTTTTATTAAAACTACGAAAATAGTTAAAATTACATGACGAATATCAAAGGTATATATATGAACTTTTATAATGTATATGCGCTATTTATTATTAGTGTTAGTTTGATATAATTTTAGGAATAACGCTTCAAGATTAGAATCAAATGTATACGAGATATGATACATGTATATGGATTATTTAATATTATAGTATGATATACATTTTAGAGAATGCGTAATAAATGTTTTGTTTTATTTTCTGCAACGTGCATTAAATTTTTTGTTCTATTTTTTGGCACATTATATATATATACATATGCATACTGTAATTGTGACATGCTGTTAAAGGGTGGAGATATAAGTGACAAAATTATTTAAGCATGGTATTAGGCTATCCTCCAAAACCATAGTCACACTAAAAGAAAACTCTAGCCTCTACATTTTTTCTATTGCTCCGACGTGTTTTAATCATAGCCTTCATCAACCGACGTTTATCCGGCCTTTGTTATCTCAAAAGACCGATTTATTTTCGGTCTTGCTCCTCTTGCAGCGGCGTATTACCAGTGTAGTATTGTCTGTTTTCTTATCACCGATATTTTTTTGGTAGTTTTCATGACAAATGAATTGTATTATGTGGTGGACCAGACAATCCCTTCTACTTCACGTGATGCACCAGTTGGGTTTCAAAAGATTGATCCGACTTCTCTTTATTATCTGGGTTCCAATGATAATATTCGTAATATAATTTTCACTGCTAAATTTGATGGCTCTAATTATGAGGCTTGGTCTCGTTATCCGCCTTTGTATCTGAAAGGTAGGAGAAAACTTGGTTTTTTGGATGGAAATATTTTGAAATTGGTGGATCCGAAGTCTCTCGAGGATTGGGATGTTGTTCAATCCAGACTCGTTTAGTGGATTATGAACACTATTGGTGAGTCTCAACGCATATATGTTTCGTATTTTGAGGAGGTTAAACCTTTGTTGGATATTTTGCAGCGTCGTTTTACTATTAGCAATATTCAACGCAAACATGAGTTGAAGGAGGAGTTGGTTGCTTGTAAACAGACCTCTACTTTGTCTATTTATGAGTAATTTAGGAAACTCGAGAAAATGTAAGATGAGTTAACTTCATATTCTTTTTCTCGTACTTGTGTTTGTGGAAAGATTGCTAAAACATATCAGCAGAGTCAACATGAAGAAAATTTGCATGTTTTTCTTTCTAGTCTCCATCGGGAGCGGTTTGGTGCTATTCCCTCTCAGTTACTTGCTCAGAATCAGACTCCCACTATGGATGGGGCATCCAACAAGGTGCATGGTGAGGATCGGCTACAAGCCAGTGCACATGTGGAGAATCCTATCTCATAGGCCTCTATGGCATTTGCGGTTATACTCCTCGATGTATTTTTTTTTTCTCTCTCACGTTATTCTCAGTTTTTTTGTACTTATTGTCATAAAAATGATCATGAGAAATCCAATTGTTACACCAAACATTGGTATCGTGCAAGCTGGAGGAATCCAATTTATCGTCCGGGCACTACACCACCTTATGGCCGTGGAGAGGGAGGTCCCCACGGACCGCCAGGCGGCGGTGATGCTCCAAGGCCGGGAAAAATGTATTTTCGGTTCCCAAGCTTACATGTAATCTGTTTTTCAATATCCCACTTGATTGATGATCTTGATCGTATAGTTTACTATTTTAAGTTTGGTTGTGCTATTCAGGACCGGCGATAAGGGACTGTGATTGGACTGGGTGAACAAAGAGGTGGAATGCACTACGTCAGTGGTACTATGAAGACCGAAGTTTATAGTGCTGGAGTGGTTAATAGTGATGATGGGATGTGGCAACGTAGGTTGGGACACCCCTCACCTAAAATAGTTCAGCCTTTACTTTTTTGTTTCCAGTATTGGTGAGTGTAGCTCACCCGTGTGATGTTTGTTTTCGAGCTAAACAAACTTGTAAATATTTTTCTGTTGGTGATTCTAAAGCGACTGCTTGTGTGAATTAATTCATTGTGATTTATGAGGTCATTATCATACTTTATCTTCCTATAGTGCGCGTTATTTTCTTCACTATTGTTGATGATTACTCCCGTGCTGTATGAATTTATATGTTGGCTGAGAAAACAGAAGTAACATCAATGTTTTTACATTTTCTTGGAATACCTAAGAAACAATTTAATGGGGTTGTTAAGACAATACGCAATGACAATGACACTAAATTTTTCTCTGTGCGTAGTGTTTTTGATAAGTTGGGTATTTTTTCGATCTTCATGTATGGGTACTCCTTAGCAGAATGGAATGGTCAAACGGAAACATAGGCATATTCAGGGTAACTTACCTGTTAAATTTTAGGGGAAGTGTATTTTGACTGCCGAGTATTTGATTAATAGAACTCATTCTCAATTTTTGGGTTATAAGACTTCATTTGAGATGTTTTTTTTGTGTGTCTTTTATTTTCTCCGAGCCTCGTGTGTTTGGGTCTTTGTATTATGTGCATGATCAGAGGTCTAAGGGTGACAAGTTTTTGAGTCGTAGTCATCATTGTGTTATTGTAGGCTACTCGCGTGGCAAGAAAAGTTGGAAAGTATATGATTTAGAGAGTCAAGATTGTTTTGTTTTCCATGATTTGAATGTTTTTGAACATATATTTTCATTTGCATCTATTACCGTGCTCTATGAGTTGGGTTGTCCTGAGACTCAAATCACTGCACCTCCTACTACTACTCCGGAGTTTGGGAGGAGGTTGAGAAGGCCTTGCCGATTGACGGAGGTAGCCGAGGTTGGTGATGCACAACGTCTACCTCAGGTTGGTGACAATGGTGTTTGAGATCCTCCAGTAGTTTCTGATGTTGTTTCAGATATTCTTGGCATTTCTTAGGATCTTGTGTGGGGAAAGTGTAGTAAAATTCCTTCTACTCGTTAGAAGGATTTTGTGATGACTATAGTTGTACATTCAACACCATCTCCTTCTCATGTTACTTGTTCCAGTCCATCTTCTAATCACGGTATGCCTTCTCACTCCTTATATAAACAGTTCTCGTTTTTCGTTGGCACACAAATCTTTTCTTGCAACTATTACCTCTGATGATGAGCCTAAGTCATTCCGAGAGGCTATGCGGCACCCTGGTTGGAGAGATGTAATGCAACATGAGATTCATGCACTATAGGATAAACATACTTTAACCTTGGCGCATCTACCTCCAAGGAATAAAGCTTTGGGGAGTCAGTGGATTTATATAATTAAATATCACGATGATGGGAGAGTAGAGCGCCTCAAAGCTCGTTTGACCGTGTTTGGTTATCACCAAGTAGAAAGGGCCGATTATATATTAACCTTTGCCTTTGTTGCCAAGATGGTTACTGTACGTGTTTGCTTAGCGGTTGCAACAACTCGGAGTTGGAAGTTATACCAGATGGATATACGCAATGCCTTTCTACATGATGATCTGGATGAGGAAGTTTACATGAAAATTCCTCCAGGTTTTGACAGAGGACGCGAATGACAGGTCTGCCACCTTCGCAAATCGTTGTATGACCTGATGCAAACATGTCAATGTTGGTTTGCCAAGTTAGTGGTTGCACTGAAGAGGTATGGGTTTGTTCAGTCTTATTCAGACTATTTTTTATTCTCTTATTCCATTAGTAGTTATCAAATTCTTTTGATTAATCATTTGGAGTCCATGAAGTGACAATAGCAATTATCATTTTAATGAAGGTCGAAATAAAACTAACATTGACGAAGGTATACAAAGCTTCACAAATCTGTAAATTTCTCATTTAGGATATCTGGAAAGAACCGTAACTATTTTTGTTTGATATGAATTTGTACTAAACACTAGATATTCAAATTCCAGATTCATCAGCTAACACCAAGCTCCAATACAGCTTTAAGGTAATACTATATTCGACAGGAATAAGAGTTAGAGAAAAATTAGCGGTATTTATGTAACTCATACCATATTTTCCTTATCGTATCTTTTTTTATCTTCTTATTAAATATCTGATCTACTTCTGATTTTTCACCCTTACTATTTCCATTTAGTGGATTTGTTTCTTCAGGTGTCTCGGGTATTTTTCTAGCTTTGTATCTTTCTTGCTTATTCCGTGGAATTTCCTCGTTTTTTCGAAGAAATTTTGGTTTTGTTCATTTTTTTAAATAGTTTATAAATTTTAGTACATTTGATTTAATATTATTTTAAATAAATTTTATGTCTACCAATAATTTTATGAAAGAGTAACGTATCTTTTTTATAATAATAATTAAAATAAAACATAGTTTGGTATTCTATATACAATTACAATTTGAAATCACTAATAATTTTATTTTTCTGTATCTATAAAAATAATAGGATATATTTTCATATTATTATTATTAAAATAGAATAGTGTTATGAATATTTAAAAATAATGAGATACTATTATAATTAAAATTAAATAAAAGAAAAAAAAAATGATACTAAAGTGGTTAGGATTAAATTGTCTTACATCCAACGTGAGCTTCATTTCTGAATCCAGCTCTAGTGACACTAAGAATGAGGAAAAGACGTGTTTTATTGATAATAACAATAGATTTTTTATCGTACGTGTGTCTCGTGACCATGATTTTTTGGCTCTTAATTTGCCATTTTTTTTTATTATCTATATTTAATTAAAAAATACTACTAATTATATATAATAATAAAAATTATGTTAGATTTTATAATAAAAGTAAAAAGTTAACTATAACCGATTTAAAACAGAAAATAAAATACAAGACAAAATCCAATCCTAAAACTGTAGAATAATTTTTTGTATTATATGGCACATTTTAAATTTGTGCTCTCATTTATTATAATAATAAAAATTAAAATTGAACTTAACTCAGCAACAACTAAAACTAGTGTTTTTTCTAATTATAATTATTAGAATTATATATTATATAAACATACGAGACTTTGTACATCTGGGTCGGGTGACAAATAAAATCGCAAGTTTTAGTATTCTTATAAATTGGGGTGTTTTAAACCAACAAGTTTTTTCTTTATCAATCGAACTCTTTAAATTTATTTTTTAATAAGTTTTTTTAATTAAAATTTCAAAGATAACTATTTGTTAACATTTTTAATTTTATTAAAATATAAAATGTAATAAAAATATTTTTTTAATAAATTATTTAATCAACATGTCAACCATGACTATTGTTTTATTAAAATATCAAGGATTCACACTCACTGCCCAAGTGTGAAGACTATTGTTGTATGTAGGACAACATAATTATAAACCTAGAACTTCCTTCGCATGGGTTAGTCTAGTCTTACATGATGCATGGACAATAATAAAAATCAACTACTTTTATGATTCTGTTGCTTTTAATTTTTATATCAAAGCTACATTTATATTTGGATATTTACATAAATAGTTAGATCATATTTGTTATTTAAAAAAAAAATCTTTTCAATTGACTATCATTATTTTTATTTTTTCAAACAAAGTTCAACTAAATTATGTACTCCAAGAAAGAGCCCCATTTAACAAACCCTAATCAATACCTAACCCCCCAATCTGTACAGAGTTCTTTCATGTCTTTTCAGAGCATAGACAACGTCCATGGTAGTTACAGTCTTGCGTGTCCGGTATAAATAACAGCATTACCGATGACGTTCTCCAAACAGATTTTTGGTATTATAATACAATATGTTCTGATACTACTTTTCAAACATCAAACTCTTTTACCAAAATTAAAGAAAACTCATTCATTTTTTTAAAACTATATTTTTAAAAATAAGTTAGGATTTTATTTCCCTACTTAACAGATGGACACGGTAAACTTTATTGAATATTAAACAATTATCATGATTTGTTTGTGTATATAGTTTAAGAAAATAAATAAAACCTATATATAATATATGTCAGGTAACATATTGTCTAAATAATTTGAGTGCTGAACAAATTCTTAACCATTTGATTAGGGTTAGTAGCCACTTAATGCTTTCCAAAAGTAAAGAACACTGGTTGTTGGATGGTAAACTGCAACAGGAATAAAATTTATATAGTATAAAATTTCAAATTCGCTGTCTGACTGGACAGTTAAATTTTACTTGTACTATCCAAAAAATGCTTAACTTATTTAATAGGTTGCGACAACAATAAACACAGCTTGATCCTGGAGGCTAATGTGCGTACCATACCTAATGTTTGAAATAAGTACCATTGAAATATTTCATCTCTAAACAAGAAAAAGTAATCCTTGTTTACAAAACACAAACTATTAAGTATACATAATGTTTTATAATGTTTTATGTACACATTTCTTATATGGTATCTTATATTAAAAGTGAATTATTACGTGTCTTCATGCCTCTATATGGTATAGAGGCGTACGAAATTTATATGTTAGTATTGTAGTTTATAATTATTTTGGTTTGTATTTTTTTTATCAAAATTATGAAAGTGATTAATTGTTGAAATTATAGGATGGATACAATCAATATTAGTTGATATATATTTTAGGAATAACCCGTTGAAGATCAGAATCAAATGTATATAAAATCCGTTATAATGTATATAGATTATTTAATATTAGTCTCACATACACTTTAGGAAATGTTTATTAAATTTTTTGCGCATTAAATTTTTTTGTCTACTTTTTGCCACACTCAATATATACACTGTAATTGTGACATGCTGCTAAAGGGTTAAGATATAAGTGACAAAATTCTTTGAGCACGGTATCGGAAGCCTATCCTCCAAAACCCTAGTCACAGTAAAAGAAAACTCTATCCTCCAAAATTTTCCTATTGCTTTGACGTGTTTCAAGTATAGTCTTCATCAACCGACGTTTATCCGGATTTTGTTCTCTCGAGACCGATTTATTTTCGGTCTTGCTCCTCTTGCGCCGACATATTACCGGTGTAGTATTGTTTGTTTTCTCATCACCGATATTTTTCTGGTAGTTTTCATGAGAGACGAATCGTAGTCTGTGGTGGACCAGACAACCCCTTATGTGTCACGCGATGCACCAGTTGGGTTTCAAAAGATTAATCAGACTTCCCTCTATCATCTTAGTTATCACATGCCAAAAGAAGACCATTTATCTGATTATAGGATCCACTTTATGAAGCTAAACTTTTGTTTCTAGTAGGATTAACATATAGACATGATTACTTATAATAAAGCCAGTGACATATTTTTGCCTAAGTGGGTCATTTAGACCTCGCACATTCCAAGAAGCAATATTCATAAATAGAAAACTTACAGTGCATCAGACGATGGTCCTGTCAGAGGACAATGCCTTTTTACCCTTGTCTTTGGCTTCATCAGTGCAAACCATTTTTGGTGGTGGTGGTGGTGGGGGGGGGGGAATCTACCTCCTCCCCGAACTCCACCTCCTTGTCCTCATCAATAGATGGTAGTCGAGCTCTAGAATCCAGCTCATGATCTATCTTAGAACTGGTCTTCCTTAGCAGACAATATCACTATAGGAAAATGAGAAACATTGATAAAACCTTTTTTGCATTGGCGAGTAGGGTGCCTGAAGACTTTACAATTAGCACACTAGGGAGAGAGGCCCTGATATTCAAAAGAAACCGTAATGGATTTTCCTCTAATCTTAAAGGTGAGCTCAGATCGAATAGGGAGACTCGCCTTCATCATGATACAAATACGGGAAAATCAAAAAATTTATTTCCGCTTCGTTTCATGATTCACATATAAATGGGATCCAATAACCAAACCAATGTTGCTGAAACCCTCCATCGTCCAAAGCTCAAAATGTAGATTAAATACCTTAACCCAAATGGGTATTTGAGTGCGGGGATCTTTGATAAGAGAGGTAAGAGGTTCCCAAATTTCCAAAATCATTAAATTGCCACCAAAATGCCATGGGGCTTCCTCCAACACTTTTTTAGTCATTGTCTCAGATCCGAATTTGAAGAGAAAGTAGCCCTCATGAAGGGGTTTAATTCTAATAGTCCGAACGTTTTCCATAATGATTCCATATTTGCTTTAAGAAAAACAAGGTTGGATGGTTGGTTGAGAAAATATCCCGAAAGACAAGCCTTCCAAGAATCCGGTGAACCTAAAGCCGAATCGTTCATAAGGAATTCGTTACCCACTATTTCCATATGACTAATGTCAATCGCCAAAGGGGAACGGTTATCACTATGGCCCGCAACAATACTTGCATAAGTGGAGAGAGAGGTAGAGTTAGGATGCGAGTTCGAGCTAGAGATACCACTTGAAATATCATTTGAGAAAGGAGGGATAAAAGGCTTGGAATGGGCCAATTTATATTTTCTCCCTTTTAGACATTTACCCGCATTCCCGAAATTTTGGATTATAAAAAGATGGACATAGGAAGCTCCACCTCCCAGCAGGCTTTTGCCTTTGTTTTTACCAAGCCAATCGATAGTTAAGACTTGGGTGGGCCCAGTGTGATTAGAAAATTAACCCAGAGAGAAAGGACCCGAATTAGACTTGATAGACTTATCACCTGACAGACCTGAATCATTTCTTTCTCTTCCCGACCCTCCTCCATTATCAGACTAGAAAACCGTCTTCTTCGAGCATTCTTGAGAGCTGCCGGTAGGGAAGCTGGAAGAGCCATAACGAGAACCCTCGCCACCATCATTACCATCTTTCCAATTCAGTTTTTCCGGATTGCCACTACTCGCTATTTTGGGAAAATTTGTGACTTTAGCCCTAGAGGGACTTGAAAAATACTTTGCCGATGATGTAGTCACCAAATGATCGAAGCCGACGGTGCTACTTGGAGCTGGTATTTATTTTGATTATTCCCTAGAGCAAGGCTGAGAGCCACCATTCGCAGAGAAGTGGCCGTTCTTAACCGAAGAAGACGACGCGTGAGCAAAGATGGGTGTATCACCCAGCAAGCCTGATGAAGAAGTCGATGGGTTTGCGTGACAGTCAAGGGCTGGTAGAGGAGCAACAATGATGGGGATACTTTGTCACAATTCAATGGACAAGGACTCAGAGACCGACAAGGGTTGACATGGGAGCTCGTCAATAACCGCGACTAGCTTGTCATAGAAACCTAAGTAAGAAGAGAGAGGGCTAACGACACGAGGTGGGAGGAGGCTGCCCTGAGGTGGAGGGAAGTTCCCAGAAGAAGCTTGTGAGAAGAGAACTTGAGAGAGGACAGGGATGGAGGTCTCAGATTGAGGGAATAATTTTTGCAACTCATACAAAGGGGTTGATTGAAAACGAATGTGACCCTGGCCAGATTCCATAAGGTGTCTGGCCATAGCTAAGGCGTTTTTTACATAATTTCATGGACGGAAGAGATTTGGTTAGAGGGTGGTAACGAATGAGCATGGAGAACTGGGTGAGCAACTCGGAAAGATGTAATTGGATTAGAAGGATGAGTTGAGGAGGGGAAGGAGGCAAGGGAGGATGAGAAGCTTTGAGTTCGAATGAGGGAGAAAGTTCCAATGAGCAGAAGGCTTGGCAGGTCTCAGCGAGTCAGGGGGATCCATCCGGGTGGAACAAAGGTAAAAAGTGTGTGAGTAGGTTGATTATGTGTTGAAGCAATTGCTTAGGAGAGGGATACAGAAGATGAGAAATGATGATTTAGAGAGAGGTGAGGGTTGGGTAGATGATCTATAGCAGCCTAGAGGAGGTTTAGCTCAACTATTTAACCAGGACAACAGAGCCATAGGGTGATAGAAATGACAATATCTAGAAAGAGCAAGAAGGAGACAAGTCTTCAAACCTAGTCTATGGTTAGAGATGCAAAGCAGAGAGAGCCTTTGACTAAGCTTAGAAGAAATCCAGTAGAGCTTAAAAAAGAGGTCACGTACGAGGAAGGGGTCCTGAGAGTTGCTAAAAGAAGGAGAGAGAGGGTGGAAAAGGTTAGGGTGAACTTCAGGGAGGATTTGGATAGGTAGGGACAGCAAGGAAGGGGATTTCTAAAGAGCTCACTAGGAAATGTAACTAATAGAAAGGAAGGACTGCTAGTTAATTTATGGTAATTAGTGGAGAAACTGGATTTTTGATTAAGATAGAGTGGAAACAACATAGAGAGGGGGCTGAAAAGCAAGGAGATTAGATGGTTGGGCTTGCAAAGATTAGTGCAGAGGCTTAGGTGGAGGACTCGACAGAGGAAAGGTTAAAGACTACTTTCTTTAGACCATTGGATAAAGAAGAGGGAGGATTGAGGACAAGAGGTGAAAAGTGATAGATGGGATAGAGATGAGGGCAGACTGATGGGGGCTGGCAAGAAGGATATGAGAGCTACAAATGACCCTTCCAATGATGACAGCTTCTTTGTATATGAGGTTGTACTAGTGAAGACTGATTATTTGCTTGTACACTTGAAGACTCCAGAGTGAACTTTGGATTGAAGCATGAGTAAGAAACAGGTCTGAAGCTTGACCCAACAAAAACCCAGGATAAGGTTACATGAGGAATAACTTGGTGGGAGAGAGAAATTGATGGAGTTGGATTATTACAAGGATTTGAATGAGTTGCTACCAAGGTTGAGGCCACCTATCAGAAGACAGGGTAGAAGAGGAGAAGCTACATATGTGAGCCATCAATGACGTAGGATAGTGGTAGATAGGATAGAGTTGGAATCACTCCAACAATGAGCTTCGCGCTCAAGGCTTCACACCTAAGGTTAGAGCTTCACGCTCAAGGCTCCGCGCCTAATTTAGAGCTTCACGCTCAAGGTTTCTACACCTAGGGATCCTTTCACAGGATATGAGTAAGACTCAACTTTTTATATTTCTCAAAAACTGCCTTATACAATCACCTTACATCCTTAATATAAGAGATAGTAAGACTCTAAGGCTTCTTCTAATTTCAAAAGACCCTAAGTTTCTGACTTATTAAAAGCTTGTAATAAAAAGGTAATAAAGACCTCCACATAATTGTGACTCTTAAAAATTTCTTCAGTTCTTAGTTTCTGTTCTGCATCAATTCTCCTCTGCTGAAAAGATCTCGACTCCGGGGAGATTAAACTGAAGTACCGCACGAGGATTTCAAGATTGATACGTTGTAGCTCTTCTTTTGTAACACATCCATTCTGTCGATCGGGTATATTCTTCCATATAATAAAAAACTTTTGGTATCCAATTTGTCCCCTTAGAACAACATGTTGTTCAAATATGTCACCTAAAGACCAAAAGAAATAAGCCCAGTTCCGATTTACCACTTTCGCTCGGCTATTCATTTCAGAATGGTAGGCAATATAGAAGGTTAGTTTACTGCCCATCATGTGTGAAAAGGTCTTCCGAAAACAGTTCCTGAATACCAAATTTTCATCGATCACTGCACTTAACCCATACAATTTAACAATCTTTACCAAGGAAACCTTTGCCGCCTTAGATGCAGCGGATTCCATAGAACATAAACTCCTTTCAAATAAATAATCCACAAACGCAGAATAATGATTTCCTAAAGTTATAGGTAATCTTTTTGCACTAGAGTTATCTTTAGTCAATTGAAGAAATTTTCTCCCACAACCGGTGTGTAAAGTCTTCTTTAGAAGAGTTTCCTCGTTCTCTTTTGCATTTGTTGACGAATCTTCAGTGTCTTTAGGTTGAACCAGTTCTACTTCGTTCATAGTAGGCTTCAACACTTCTCGAGAAACCTCTTTTGTAGAGAATTGAACAGCAAAATGGTCAAAGCCTTTACAGCACCATTGTGTTGCTTTTGCATTAGAATCTCTAGGTTCCACTTCTTCTTTGTTCGTAGAGGGATAGACAATATCACGAGTATTAGGGACAGAACTGACCTTTGTCTTAAATGACGAGGGTTGGGATGTCATGGCATATGAAGTGTCTTCCGTGATGATGCTCGGTGCCTTTAAGTGTAGGCAGCATTCTACATCTTGTACTACTTGGTAAGCTCGCTCCAATGTATCAACACCATGAGTTATTAGCTCTTTCTGAATGTGCTGACGAAGCCCTGTTCTAAAACGAGAGAGAGTAATCAAAGCATCTTCAGTTACATCGTACCTCACCCTTAATTTCTCAAATTGGAATACATAATCTGCAACAGTCATGTTGCCTTGACGAAGCATGTTCCACTGGTCTAGCAGTTGTTGTTGATAAGAAAGAGGAACATATTTTTCCCGAAGTTTTCTCTTCATTTCTCTCCATGAAATGATTGGCTTTTCTCTTTCTCTCTGTAACTGTGTTTCAACACTGCTCCAAAACCTTCCCGCTTGTCCAGCCATCTTCCATTTCGCAAATCGGACACGACGATCATTGCTCATTCCATGCCATTCAAAATATTGATCCATTTCTGATAACCAATCGAGAAAGGCCTCGGGTATAAGGTGTCCGTAAAAATTAGGTGGCTCTCTCATTACTATTTTCCCTCTGTCTTCAAATTGAGGTATCGTTCTAACTCTTGTACCTCCCGCGCTGCTTTCCTCGTCTCCATTTTGGATTTCCAACGCTGCGAATTGAGCATCGAATGTCGTACGCATTTGGCCTGACTCTTCTTGTAGTAGTGCGAGGTGGTTTCTTAACTTCTCGAACATTTGAGTAAATTGAGCCAGATCCATATTTTTTTTTTGTATTTTTGCTATGTAAAGGAAAACAAAGGCCTTTCGGCTCTGATACCAAAACTGACGTAGGACAGTGGTAGATAGGATAGAGTTGGAATCACTCCAACAATGAGCTTCGCGCTCAAGGCTTCACACCTAAGGTTAGAGCTTCACGCTCAAGGCTTCGCGCCTAATTTAGAGCTTCACGCTCAAGGTTTCTACACCTAAGGATCCTTTCACAGGATATGAGTAAGACTCAACTTTTTATATTTCTAAAAAACTGCCTTATACAATCACCTTACATCCTTAATATAGGAGATAGTAAGACTCTAAGGCTTCTTGTAATTTCAAAAGACCCTAAGTTTCTGACTTATTAAAAGTTTGTAATAAAAAGGTAATAAAGAGCTCCACATAATTGTGACTCTTAAAAATTTCTTCAGTTCTTAGTTTCTGTTCTGCATCAATCAATCAAATGGATCTTTGGCCATAAAGCAAGAATCCCACAAACTAACAGTGATATCTAAGTTACCGTTGGATAGAGAGGAGAGAAGAGAGAGCGTTTTCCGCTCATACAGATATGTTCTAAAACTAGTATGTTTCCTAATTATAAGTATTAGAATTATATATTATACGAACATAGGAGACTTTATACACCTAACGAATCCGCAAGTTTTAGTATTCTAAATTGGAATCTTTTTAAACAAAAAAGGTATTTTTATCGGTTCAACATTTTAAGTTTATTTTTTAATAAGTTTTTAATTAAAATTTCAAAAATAACTATTTATTAATATTTTTTACTTTTATTTAAATATTACAATGTAATAAAAAAATATTTTATTGTAATAGATTATTTAATCATAATAAGAAACATACTAGTGAAACCTAATAAGAATACCATTGCTGAATAAATGATTTTATAAGTTTTATTTTATAAAAAGCTTATTAAAGATTTGATTTGCCTAAAAGAAAGTAAACTTAGAAAATCTAGATTCACATATCAAGGAGAGGTGATACACTTGAATTTAGTGGGTTGTCTTCGTATGAATTTGTATTTAAACTAATTATGCAATTTTACTTTTGAATATTAAATAAGATACTTTGAATATTAAATAAGATACTGATCTTTCAAACGTTATAAGATTAATGGTGATGCTTTCGATAAATCGACGGCCCAAATCCGAACCGAACTGATGAGTTATAAAAAAAAAGCAAAAAATTGGGAGCGGATTGTAGTGTTTATTTTTATTATTTTTTCGGGTTTGATTTGAGTTTCGGTTTTGATATTTTATCACTGGTATTTATTCTGAACCGCTTGTGAAAAAACTAAAATATTATTTAATAGTAAAATATTATTTTAGTCCAATAAAAAATGCTAATCCATGAACCTATAGTAAAGGTGATACTATAATTTAATTAAATAAATATTATTTAAATAATATTTTTTTATAATAGAGGTTGAATATTTAATTAGATATATATTCTAAATCATATTTTAGATTGAGTTTGGATTTTCAGGTTCGGATATTAACTATAAGTTTTATTTGCAGATTGTTCCCAGATATTCATGTGGATAACCCAAACCCACATATATTCAGGTGTGAGTATATGAATAAAACATAACCGTCGCAATTCTGAACAGGTTCGTTCGGATAACTACTACGGACGGATATTCGGATATATAAATACCCATCCCAGATTCTCCCAGTCCAATCCTATAATTAACTATAGGTTACTATTGTTTTAAAGATTATAAATTATTATCTTATTTTGATATGGTTTATTGTTCTAAGTGTGTAGTCATTTGTCATGGCTATTTTTATCAGCTTTACTTATTATAGTATTTTTAAACATTTTATTTCATTTTATATATATAGACAAAATACATAACTTATTATTTTAATGTTTTTCTCCTTTTGTATGTTTGGTTGTTTTAGTTATATAAAATATTTAAATAACTTAATAAAAAATATTTATAATATAGTTCCGCTATAAAATTTTATAGAACAATTTTCTTTTTTAAATCGATAAACTAACATGTTGTTTATATTTTGCATTATATGTTTGAAATATATGATTTTGAATCATTTTATAAATTTTAATAAAAAATAATTATAAACTTATATAATTAGTAAGTTTTTTTTGAAAATGTTTTGATACCGGAAAAACTTTATTTTTAAAATTATTATATTTTTTAATGTTTCATACTCTTGTCTCAATTTGTTTTTTTTTCTTATTATATCACTATCTATAAATTTATGCGGTTTCATCTGTAAGTACAATTTTTTACGAATTTGTAATTTTTACACAAATAATACTCTAAATATATACTTATAAATATTTTATATATCCAACAATTCTAGCACCTATTAAATAAATAGTAAACTAAAAATAAATTGAATTAAGAGACCAACTATTGAGTCGAACCAATTCTATTAAACCCAAAACTAACTATCACACTAGGTAAAACATAAATTTTATTCACGTTACATATTATTTTCCCTTTATCTATTATAGAATGAAAAAAAAAAACAAAGTTCAATATAAATGTTATCTTTAATATTAGATTTTTTTTCCTTACTCTAGAAGTTACAAAGTTCAATATAAATGATTTATTATTGTCTGGTGGCCGACAAAATTTCCATTTAATAGACTCATGTATGTAAAACTCAAAATTTGACTTTTAGATTTATTATATTGTTGGAATGTTTCATCCTCTTGTCCCAATTTTTTTTCCTTATTATATTATTATCTATAAATTATACCGTTTCCTCCGTAAATATGTAATTTTATAATTTTTTAATTTTTACACAAATAATACCCAAAATATATACTTTAAAACAATTTTATCTAAAATAATTACTACAATTTTTAAGACTTCTAAAACTAGGATAAAAGATAAAATTTATTCTAACCTACATATTACTTTCCCTCTAATTTATCTTTATATAAAAAAACCAACTATATATAAATGTTATCTTTCCCTCTATAATATTTGATTTTTTTTCTTTACTGTAAAAGTTACAATTTATCTATAACAAATTGATTCTTCATTTGTTAGTCTTAAGCTCTTTGAATGCAAGCTAACCTCCCTGCTGTGCTTATTCCCAAGCAACTGAGTGTATCTATCGAAAGAATCACTTAAAAAGGCTTCTTTTCTTTTGTTGTGAACTTTATCTTTACTGATATCTCCAGTTTCATGCTCACCGATCAGTTTAGTAGATGCATCTTCATTTCTCGAACAATCAAGGGCATCATTCTTTTTTCTCTCCCATAATGCATGTTTTATTTTCTGCTTAATTTCTTTGAAATGATTCTTTACTGTAAAAGTTACAATGGATATAAACCAAGAAACATCTCCAATATAAAATATTATCTTCTACATATATAAATTCTACATATTCTTCTAAAGACATGGATTACAATTTTTAACTATTAAAACCCAACCAACAAAATTCTTTAAATAGAAAATAAACTAAAGTTTAAAATATAAAACATTAAGAAAAAGTAGTATATCCCTATAAAAGATAAATTATCACCATAGAAAATCTTCCCAATATTAACAGAACTAAAAACTATTAAAATATATACCTTTTATATTTATATCACTAAATAAAGCTTCATTTTAACTTTTTAACCAACAAAATTAAACAAGTTGTGAAGTGATAGGTTAGTTACAACATCTTATTGTATATGATTGGTCGTCACACATAGAGATCCTAACATTTTTTATTTCTTTTCAAATAAAAAGGCAATCAAATAAATTCATATTCATATATCTATATCTTGTGCTCTTCTATATCCACACACATTGGAGCCTCTTCAATGTCCCGCCTCAACTTTCCTAAAATGGATCCGAATTAGATTGATAATTAATGCATTTATTAAATTAATGAATTTATCCCTTTTCTATTTTCTAAAAAACTTGCCTTTAGCAAAATGAGACATATTTGTTATATTTCCTCCGACATCAAATATCAATGTCTGCGGTCTTTATGGCCTTTTCCTTCCTCTGGCCATGCTTGATTCGGCGCAAAGACCGATCACTCCGTATCCGTTCCTCCTCCTCCCTAACACGAATAGTCTCAGGGTCGTCTGGTAAATCTCGTCCGCGCTTGGCATCGCGGACCCGCTCATTCTCAACCGCCCTAACAGTCTTAATACTCTTGCCTAGTGGTGGCGGACGTGACCCAGGGGGATACGCCCTGGATCGAAGAAGACGTCACTCCTCAACCGCGTCTGACCTACAAAAATACAAAACAAAACACAAAATTAATAACAGTAACATACAAAATTAAAATCATCAACACGCTTATACGAATGGTTGGCTAACTTTATAAAGTCATTTCTAATAAATTTGAAGTTTTTTTTTAAAATGCAATACCGGAACAATAGAAACAAAATTTGGAGATTTTTTTTAAAAAAAAAATCAACGCACTATAGGTACGCTGCAAGGCGAACCGAGCGGCACGGGGGCTTGTGCCGCTCGGCACACCTACACGGACCGATGGTGCTGCCCAAGGCGCACCATCGGTGCATCGCTGACCATTTTCCAGCCGGCAAGTTGGCTGGAAAATGGCCCCTAATTTCTATCCAAACCCTAATTTGTCTACCTAATTCTATCCTAAACACCAAATTCAACCCTAAATCTAACCAAAAAATAAAATTCATACCTAAATCTAACAAAATTAAGAAACAAAATTAATTTAGGAACTTACGTAGGAGGCGGCGGAGGGTTTTTGTTCTTGACCATGATGAAGGAGGAGGAGGAGGAGTGGTGGTGGTGGTGGTGGTTCGCCGGAAAATGTGATAGAGAAGTGAGATTGAGATTTTAGAGAGAAGTGAGAGATGTGAGTGAAGTGAGAGAAAGTGAAGGTTAAAATGGAGTGGATGAAGTTAGTAAAAAAAATTGGTTTATATACCCACAAAAGGGCATTTTTAGAAAAAAAAATGGATATACTTAGATAACCTTTGAGTATACTCAAAATTGGGTATACTTAAACCTGAATTGGGTATATATAGCTTGACCCTTAAAATAAATTCTGAAGTATAATTAACTGTAGGTTACTATTGTTTTAAAGATTAAAAATTATTATTATCTTATTTTGACTTGAATTATTATTCTATGTGTGTACTCATTTGTCATGGCTATTTTTATTCAGCTTTATTCTAGTATTTTTAAACTTATTTTATTTCATTTTATATTTATAAAAAAATACATAATTTATTATTTTAATGTTTTTATTCCTTTGTCAGTTTGGTTCTAGTTTCATCTTGAAGTTTTGGTAAACCAAGAAACATTTAATCGTGGTTGAGTCTCTAAATACAAAATAAATGTTATTGTAGCTCTTGTTTTATATTTATAGATTTCATCTTTGTATTTTTCAATTTGTTTCCACAAACTACTTGACCTCTTTGTATCTTCTAATTAGATATACAAATTTTACATATTTTCTTAGAAACATGGTGTGTACCTTTAGTATTTATAAAAATACTCTTCATGATATTGGTTTAAGTTTTAGATGTTTTATTCAATAAATATTTTTAATAATATAACTAGAATATTAATTTGGAGATGTAGATGTATTCCTTGTTCGGTTTTTAGATGTCTTTATTCACTCTTACGAAGACTATTAGAATTTGTTTCGTGTTATCTTGAGTTTTGATAATTAAACACCATATCTTATGTTTTAATCAAAACAGGAGAACAAAAAATAATTTTTGTTTTATCTAATTTAAATTATTTAAAAAAGAAAAGTTACCATACTTATCTATACTAATAAAATTTGTTTGATAATTTTTGTTTAATTATCAAACTTTTTATGGAGCAAGATTGCTATTTGTATGTCTCCAAGGGGTTGCCGAGTTGGTTGAGTATAGTATGCTTGTGACAAAAGGTCATGAGTTCGAGTCCCTCTACATACGCTTTCTCTACATATTTTAGGTAAAATTACCATTGTTTTTATCCTCAGTTGTTTTATTATCCAAAGAGTGTTTGTTTGATTGGATTTTAATAATTAAAATCCAATTGTGTTTTAATTGATTTTTTTTTCGCCCTTTGTGAATTGTTTTGGGTTAGTTGTGACATTTTTCACAGAGGAATAGAGAATAGAGGGCTGAAAATGGTTTATATATTAAAGGTATTTTAGTAAACTTTAGGATCTCATTATAGCTAAAGAAGGTCGCATTATAACGGGGTATCATTATAGCCAAAACGAGTCTCGGTTTAGCGTTGTCCTACGGAGAATTGAAACCGACTCTTAAAACGTCAAAACCAACACCGGATGTGACAAAACTTCGGTTTTTTTTTCTTTTTTCGTTTCTTCTTTTCTTATAGCTATAAAGACTTATATTTAGTAGAAAATTGTTTTGGTTCAGAGACCTTACAGAATAGACCAAAGGCCCAACATTTATACAAGTTGAGACTAAAACTATTATAGACCTAATCGATACACAGAAACGAGAGAATCTTATTTTTGGAGTGATTTGGTCTATTTTTTTAGACAAATTCTTTTCGTTCTCCAACCTTCTCATACTCCAGCACAATTCATTTTCGATTACTTCATAAATCTTAATATTATAGCAGAAGAATGTCATCCTCAGAGTCATTTGTGGCTTCGATTTCAAGGAGGAATCATTTACTCTCTTTTCAGTTAAATTTAGTTTCCGAATTCTTTTGATTAATCCTTTAGGAGTCGAAAAAGGGACAGTAACAGTCATTATTTTGATGAAGATCTAAAGAAAACTAACATGTACGAAGGCATACAAAGCTTTATAAATACGTAAATTTCTCATTTATGATATCTAGAAAGAACATTCACTCTCTTTGTTTGATATGAATTTGTGCTAAACATCCGGTATTCAATCTTCAGATTCATCAGCTAACACCAAGCTCCAATACAACGTTAAGGTAATACTATATTCGACATGAATAAGTGTTAGAGAAAAATTAGCAGTATTACGTAACTCATACCATATTTTCCTTATCGTATCCTTTTTTATATTCTTATTAAATTTCTGATCTATTGATTTTTCAGATGACGTTGAGGATTCATCTTCTAAAAAAATAAAAAATTTCACTCTTGGAGGAAGATCCGTGGATTCATTTTCTAAAACTTTTTAAATTACTTCAATAATTTCATCACCCTCACTATCTTCATTTAGTGCATTTATTTCTTTGTGTGCCTCTAGTATTTTTCTAGCTTCGTGTTTTCTTAATTATTCTGTCGATTTTCTTCATTGCTCATTTTTTATAAATGGTTTATAAATTTTAGTATATTTGATTTAATATTATTTTAAATAAATTTTATTTCTACTAATAACTTTATGAATGAGTCATTTTTAACACATTTTTTTATAATAATAATTGAAATAAAACATAGTATTCTATATACAAATATAATCTGAAATCATTAATTATTTATTATTATACTGTATACAAATATAATCTGAAATCATTAATTATTTATTATTATTTTGTTATATTGATAAAAATAATGGGAACTTGGTCTTGCATGATGCATAATCAAATGATTTATGTCAAATAAATTTGAGTGTTTTTTTTGACTTAGTTGGAGAAGAGTGATTTTCTACTCGGGTTTCTTATTGCACGCCGAAAATCACATAAGGAGAGGTGATACACTTGAATTTAGGGATATCAATGGGTCGGGATGGGTGCGGGTATAGCTAAACCCGTAACCTATTCCGTCTATGTTCAAACCCATACCCTAGCCCGTATCCGTTGGGTAGTAATATTTTTTTTCCAGCCGGGTTTGGATACCCATCCGCTGGTACCCATGAAAGTTTTAAAAATTAAAATTTAATATTTACATAAATAAATTTATTATGTCTATTCATAAGTTACATATAGTTTTGGTATATGTTAGTAATTTTTTTTAATTTGATTAAAAATATTATTAGATCTTCTAGAATTTGATATTAATTCCAACAAATAAAGGAACCGTGTTTAAAAATATCAAATTTAAATAGGTTAGTAAATCTTTTTTATAATTAATATATGGTTTCGATATATGTTAGTAAATATGTTTTTAATTTAATTAATTATATTATTATTCGATAGAAAAATAAAAAAATATTTTCAAAAGAGATATTGAAAAATCAAATTCAATATTTAAATGTAGAATGATATTTGTCAAAATATACTATAATCATTATAATTAGCAAATATTTTGTTTAAATGTAGAATGATATTTTGTTTAATTAACAAATTTAGAATGATATTTTTCAAAATATACTGATTATTCTCAATTTGGTAGAGATAAAAAACAAAATATTTGAAAAAATAAATTAAATGTTTAAATTTAGAATAATATTTTTCAAAATATATATATTATAGATTAACAAATAATAAATTATTTTTGGTATTACATAATACAAATACTAATATAATTAATTTTATTTTAAAGTTTGTTAAATAATATTAGATAATTTCATTTTTTTATATAATATTAATTTAGCGGGTACCCGTGGGAAATTTTTTAAACCCATAACCCATCCCAAACCCGTCGGGTAGTAAATTTTCAAACCACGACCCATCCGCATAATTTTTTTTAAACTCATAACCTATCCCATCGTATCGGCTCGGATCGGGTAACCGCGGATTTGAAAAAAATTGCCATCCCTACTTGAATTTAGTGGATGGTCTTCATATGAATTCGTATTTAAACTAATTATGCAATTTTAGTTCGGAATATTAAATAACATATTGACCTTTCAAACATATTATTTTAAAATTAAGTTACACAATAGTAATTAATAAAAATAAGTTAAAGATTAAAAAATATTGGTGATTTTTTATTTAAAAGAAATTCTGAAATATAATTAACTATAGGTTACTATTGTTTTACAGATTAAAATTATTATCTTATTTTAACATGATTTATAAATGTGTAGTCATTTGTCATAGCTATTTTTATTCAGCTTTATTATGGTATTTTTTTAAAAAAATTATTTAATTTTATATTTATAAACAAAATACATAATTTAATATTTTAAAGTTTTTTTTTTGAGTTTCGCAGTTTTCATCATACAACTTATTTAGGGAACTTAATAAAAAAATATGTATAATATAGTTCCGCTATTAAAACTTAAGAGAACAATTTTTTTTAACCAGCTTGTTGTTTATATTTTGTATTATATCATTTCGAATTATTTTTATAAATTTTAATAAAAAATAATTATAAACTTATATAGTTCGTAAGTTATTTTTGAAAATGTTTTGATACAGCAAAAAAAATATTTTTAAATTTATTACATTTGCCAATTTGTTTTTTATTATTATATTATTATCTATAAATTTATGTCTCTAAGTAATTTTTTTTGTATGAATTTGTAATTTTTACACAAATAATACTCTAAATATATAGAGTAGAACCAATTCTATTAAACGCAAAACTAACTATCACATTAAAAGCATTCACATTATGTATTTATGTTTATCTTTAAATTAATTATAATTATTTTTAAATTAAATATAAATTTACATCTGATTAATACAATTTTTAAAACTTCTAAAGCTAAGGTAAAACATAAATTTATTCAATTTACATATTACTTTCCCTCTAATTTATCTATTATAGAAAAAACAACAACTAACTTCAATATAAATCTTGTCTTTCCGTGAAATACTATTAGATTTTTTTTTCTTTACTCTAGAAGTTACAAGCGACCTATCTAGTTTCATCTCGTGGTAAACCAAGAAACCTTTAACCCTGGGTGAGTCTCCAAATACAAAATAAATGTTATTATAAAATAATATTATTCACATTCTTTTTAAGAGGTGTTGCTCATGTTAGTTAGATGCCGCTCTTGTTTTATATTTATGGATTTCATTTTTATATTTTTCAATTTCTTTCCCACAAATAAGTTGGTCTTTTATCATCTCCATATACAGATTTTACATATTTTCTTACAAACATGGATTACAATTTTTAACTATTAAAACACAACCAACAAAATTCTTTTAGAAGAAAACAAACTAAAGTTTAAAATATAAAACATTAAAAGAAAGTATTATATCCCTATAAACGATAAATTATCACCATAGAAAATCTTCCCAATAGTAACAAAACTAAAAACTATTAAAATGTTTTATAACAAACCTAAGCTTAAAAACACTCTTAATTTTAATTGAGAAAGACTTAAATTGAAGAATCAGACAAAAAAATATATATAGCGGAGCAATTAGAATCCAACTAATGAAAATCTACAAAACAAATTAAAATGGAATAATAATGAAATTTTATTTACGTATTATAGAAAATTGTTAAAAGCAAAATATATACTTTTTATATTTATACCACTAAAAAAACTTCATTTTTATTTCTTTTAATAACAAGACTAAACAAGTTGTAAAGTAATAGATTAGTTTACAACATCACGGACATTGGCCGTCGAGTGCAAAGATAGAAAGGAGCTGGTTTGTAAGATCCACCAGATGCACTGGGACGAAAGTCGGTGCCGAATAGATATACCGATAAGATCCTAACCTTCTTGTTTTCTATACAGATAAGATCCTAACATTCTGGGTTTCTTTTCAAATAAAATCGCAATCAAATAAATTCAACTTCCGGTGACTATTGTGGATCATACATTGGTGTGTACCTTCTTGAGAGCCTCTTCGAAGTCCCAACTCCTAAAATGGATCCGAATGAGATTAATAATTAATGCATTTAATAAATTAATATATTTATTTTCGACTTTTTTATATTATAAATATAACTTTTTTAAAAATTATTATAAACATCTTTTTAAATAAGATACCAACTGGTTACCTCACAACTTAAATTTCAGCTACCTGGTCATTTTGCTAATAAAGTAGGGAGCTAATATGTTTCCTATACTCTTTCGATCTCTTAATATTTGAAATCTTAGACATACTCTCCATCCTTTATTGAATTTGGTCTATCTTTTAATTATGTTAATTTTTTTCCATCGTACAATATCCGTGTTTATTTTCATATGTGACAATTTCGTCAAAATCTTTATGTTAGTTGGAATTTTTTTTTGTACGAATCAACTTTTTTAAAAATTGGATTGATTAGATAATGTGTGGTCGGTAAACAAATTTTTTAACAAGGTACATAATGTATTGTTTTGACCGATACATACATACAACTCCCGAAAAAATAATTATTTTAGCTCACTTTTCTATTTACGATTAAGATAATTTATATCAAAGAACAACTTTCTAAACTATTCTCTTTGCGGATATACTCTTACCATAATTAAATTTAACGTTTTGGATGATTTTTAATAGTTCTAATATCAATACAAAGTTACATTTATGTTTGTGTGGTGACGTAAATGCTACGCATCCTTAGAACTTATTTATTTAGAGAAATATCATTGTTCTAAACCGGCCATACAATTTGTCTATAAGAATATAAAGAACAATATAAAATTGAGTTTTTATATATTTTTAATAAAATATGTGATAGTCCAACAACACTTTTATGTACCTAACTTTTTAAATATTTTATTTTGATTATTTAAGTTGGCATGTAATGAGATATTCAAGATTATTTAAGGTGGCATCTATAAACATTTAATCATCTGTTAATAATAAATAGTTAATGTGTGTCTGCTGAAGACTTATAAGAAAACTCCCCATACTATTATTTTGGGTTTCACAATGTTTTCGGTTTTTAAATGTTTTTATCCAATGGAGAATTGTGAACAAATGGACTAAAATATTGATCCTAAAGATTCACTATTATGACGACTATCAGAATTGTTTTGTGTTATCTTGGGTTTTGGAGTTCAAACCGGATTATTATCTATACCGTATTTTTGTTTTATTCTAAAAAAACTATATTAGACTTTTTTGTTTATTTAATTCAAATTATTTAAATAAAATAATTAGAATATTTATCTATACCAATAAATTTTGTTTGATTTTTTTTTTAATTATCAAACTCTACAAAATTGTTATCTAAATACTTAAATAAATGAGATTCGAGATGTTGTTCGTGAAAGTAATTAAGAGTACAGTTATTTAATTTCCATTAATTTATAAACTATGATGAACATTCTTATTAATAAAATTTAAAAATAAAATTTTACAATAATTTGAAATCAAAAGAATACACATCATATGTGTGCTTTTAAACGTAGATTTCTTACCAATAAATATTATATTATCAATAAAAATATTTAAACAGACTAGTCATTATTTTATTTTAAAGAAAAAAACGGGTTATATGGGAATTGAAACCCACCCTTAAAACATCAAATTCAACACCGGATGCGAGGAACTTCAGCTTTGTTCGCTTTCTATAAATAGTTTATAAATTTTAGTATATTTAATTTCATAAGAAGTTATTATTACCGATAATTTTATGAATGAGTCATTTTAATACATTTTTTTAATACTAATTAGAATAAAACATAGTTTGGTATTCTATATACAAATATAAATTGAAATCATTAATAATTTTATTTTGTTGTATTGATAATGATAATAGGATATATTTTCATATTATTATTATTATTATTAAAATACAGTAAAGTTACGAATAGTATAAAAATAGTGAGATACTAGTACTATTATAATTGAAATTAATTAAAAATAATAATAATGTCTATAAAATTGGCTTACATCCAACTAGCAATCCGAGCTTCATACCGGAATCCAGCTCTAGTGGCACAAAGAATAAGCAAAAGATCTGTTTTATTGATAATAGCAACTGATTTTTTTATTGTGCTTACTTGTGTATCGTGACAATAATTTTTTTTGCTCTTGCCACGTGTTTTTATCTATTTTTAATTAAAAAATAATAGTAATTATATATAATAATAACAATTATGTTAGATTTTATAATAGAAGTAATATATAAACTATTTAAATCTTTTTTTACATAACTCATAAGAAAATAAAATAGGAGACAAAATCCAATCCTAAAACCGTAAATAATTTATTATTATTATTATTATACACCACATTTTAATTTGTCCTCTAATTTATTATAAAAAAAATTAAGACTCAATCCTCTAATTTATTATAAAAAAAATTAAGATTGAACTTAATTAAGCAATAATTAAAACAAGTAAGTTTCTGATTATAAGTATTAGAATTATATCAAGTCACAAATATAACCGCAAGTTGTAGTATTCCAAATTGTGGTGTTTTAAACAAATTTTTTTTTTTTATTTATTTTATGGATCCAACTCTTTAAGCTTATATTTTAATAAGTTATTTTAATTAAAATTTCAAAGATAACTATATATCAACATTTTTAATTTTATTAAAATATAAAATGTATTAAAAGATATTTTTTTTTGCAATAAATTATTTATTCACCATTTCTTCAGTAACTATTGTTTTAGTAAAATATAAAATACAGTAAAATATTCACACTTACTAGTGAAGACTATGTAAGTCATATAATTGTTAATACTATTTAGGACAGCATAATTATAAACCTAAAACTTCCTTGCATGGGTAGTCTAGTCTTGCATGATACATGGAGGATAATAAAAATCAACTACTTTATGATTGTCTCCCTTTTAATTTTTATATCAAAAATACATTTATATTTGGATATTTACATAAATAGTTAGATCATATTTGTTATTTAAAAAAAAAAGTCTTTTTAATTGAAACTGTCATTATTTTAGTTGAAATGATTAAAACTAATATCGGATAAGACGATGCTCAAATTCCACCCAAATATTTTATTTTATTATTTACTACATTTAATGACATATTCATTACTATTAAATTCAAATATCTCAAATGCATTATATAATATTTTAATTATATATGCGGCCTAGCTGACTTTGCATCAACGTCGAGAAAGAAGGTGAAATGAAGAAGAACAGAATAAATGAAAAAGGGAGGAGGACCATAATTTGACTTTAAAAAAGAATAGATTTTTTAGTTTCATATATAAAAAAAAATTAAATCAGGAGATCCACCTATTTTCATTTTGATTTAAACTTACGACTTTAGATAATAAATGTGTATGAGTTCAACATCAAAAAGAATTTGCGTAACATTAAAACACTATCGTCAAAATAGTTGTCTATTATAATACAATATGTTCTGATACTACTTTTCGAGCATCAAACTCTTCTACCAAAATTAAAGAAAACGGATTATTTTTTCAAAACTAATATTCTTTTTATATATGTCAGGATTTTATTTCCCTACTTCGCTGATGGACACGGTAAACTTTTATTGAATATTAAACAAATATTATAATTTGTTTGTATATATATAATTTAAGAAAATAAATAAAACCTATATATCATATATGTCAGGTAATAAATAATTTGAGGGCTGAACAAACTCCTAACCATTTGATTAGGGTTAGTAGCCACTTGTTAGGTGCTTTCCAAAAATAAAGAACACTGGTTGTTGGATGGTAAACGGCAACATAAATAAAATTTATATAGTATAAAATTTCAAATTAGCAGTCTGCTGAACTTATTTAATAGGTTGAACTTGCGACAACAATAAACACAGCTTGACATTGAGAGGCTAATCTGCATTTAGCTAATGTTTGAAATAAGTACCACTGAAATATTTCATCTTTAAACAAGAAAAAGTAATCCTTGACTACAAAACACAAACTATTAAGTATATATGTTTTATGTGGTATTTTATATTAAAAGTGAATTGTTATTTGTCTTTATGTTTCAATACGGCAAAAGAGGCCTTCGAAATTGATATGTTAGTATTGTAGTTTATAATTATGTTGGTTTGTATTATTTTTGTCAAAATTGTTAAAATTATAGGATGGATATCAAATGTATAGGAACTGGGTTATAATCTATATGCGATATTTAATATTAGTTTGATATATGAGCTGATGAGGCTTCTCGTCTTTCTGGTCAGTTGCAGCAGTTGCTTTCTCTTCTTTAAGAAGAATATATTTTCCAAACAGATGAGCTTATGAGTAGTGAGTTGTTCAGTACTCCTTGTATTATTGATACTATGGCTTCTAATCACATGACATGTGACATCTCTCTATTGCACAATAATAATGTTATGCCAACTTGTATAGTATCTCTACCCGATGGTTTTCAGGGTTACTACGACATATTGTGGTAGTGCGTGCTTGTTTTGTCAGTTGTCTTTGCCGAATGTATTTTCGGTTCCCAAGCTTACTTGTAATCTATTTTTAATATCCAACATGATTGATGATCTCGACTGTATAGTTTACTGTTTTAAGTTTGGTTGTGTTATTTAGGACCGACGATCAGGGACTGTGATTGGACTGGGTGAGCAGAGTGGTGGAATGAACTACGTCAGTGGTACTATGAAGACCGAAGTTTTTAGTGTTTCAGTAGTTAATAGTGATGTTGGGTTGTGGCATCGTAGGTTGGGACATCCCTCAGCTTAAATAGTTCAGTTTTTACTTTTTATTTCTAGTACTAGTGATAAGAGTGTAGCACACCCGTGTGATGTTTGTTTTCGAGCTAAACAGACTTGTAAATATTTTTCTATTATAGATTCTAAAGCAACTGCTTGTTTTGAATTAATTCATTGTGATTTATGAGGTCCTTATCATACTTTGTCTTCCGTGTAGTGCGTAAATTGATGATGATTAATGTCGTACTGTATGGATTTATTTATCAGCTAAGAAAACAAAAGTAACATCAATGTTTTTACATTTTCTCGCAATACCTAAGAAACAATTTAACGGGGTTGTTAAGATAGTGCGCAGTGACAATGACACTAAAATTTTCTATGTGCGCCGTCTTTTTGATAAGTTGGATATTTTTTTTCGATCTTCATGTGTGGGTACTCCTCAGTAGAATGGAATGGTCAAACAGAAACATAGACATATTTTGAATATTTCCCGTGCTCTCAGGTTTCAGGGTAACTTACTTGTTAAATATGGGGGGAGTGTATTTTGACTGCCGAGTATTTGATTAATAGAATTCCTTCTCAATTTTTAGGTTACAAGACTTCATTTGAGATATTTTTTGTGTGCCTTCTATTTTCTCTAAGCTTCGTGTGTTTAGGTCTCTGTGTTATGTGCATGCTCAGAGGATGAGCCTAAGTCTTTCCAAGAGGCTATGTGGCACCCTGGTTGGAGAGAGGCAATGCAACATGAGATTCAGGCACTTAAGGATAATCATACTTTAACCTTGGCGCATCTACCTCAATGGAATAAAGCTTTGGGGAGTCAATGGATTTATATAATTAAATATCACGCTGATGGGAGAGTAGATCGCCTAAAAGCTTGTGTGTTCGTGTTTGGTCACCAAGTAGAAGGGGTCGATTATATAGTGACCTTTTCCACTGTTGCCAAGATGGTTACTATACGTATTTTCTTAGCGGTTGCAACAGCGCCGAGTTGGAAGTTACACCAGATGGATGTACACAGTGCCTTTTTGCATGGTGATCTGGATTAGGAGGTTTATATGAAATTTCCTCCCGGTTTTGACAGAGGGCACGAAGAGCAGGTCTGCCACCTTCACAAATTGTTGTATGACCTGACGCAGACACCTCGGTGTTGGTTAGCCAAGTTAGTGGCTGCACTGAAGAGGTTTGAGTTTGTTCAGTCTTATTCAGATTATTTTTTATTCACTTATTCCATGAGTGGTTGTTGTATGCATGTTATAGTGTATGTTGATGATCTTATTCTATCTGGGAATGACCCTGGTCCATTGGTGGAGTTTAAGAAATACTTGAGCACTTGCTGTCATATGAAGAACTTAAGTAATCTCAAATATTTTCTTGGAGGTGAACTAGCACGGAATCCTGCAATTATCTTTATATGACAACCTAAAATACTCTGGACATTATTTCTAAGACATGTTTACTTGGCAGATAGCCTTCACCGTTTCCCATGAAGCAAAACCACCAAATCGGCAAGAGAGAGTTGATGTTACTCATTGTCGGGTTTGCATACTGCAGGTTGGTGGGGAGACTGATTTATCTAGAGTTTACACGAACAAATATTTGTTTTTCGATACATATTTTATTTCAGTTTCTGCGGAAACCACAAGAGTATCACTGGGAGGCTGCATTACGAGTTCTTTATCATCTAAAAGGGAGCCCAAGTTAAGAAATTCATCTATGAAGTAGTTGTAATCTCACTCTGACAGGCTGGTTTGACTCTGATTGGGCTGCCTGTCCTAAGACTCGATGCAGTATAAGTGGTTGGATGATGTTCTTAGGTTATTCCCATGTCTCTTGGAAGACTAATAAACAAGGTGTTGTTGCATTGGCATCCGCTAAAGCAGAGTACCGGTCTATGGCATGATTGACTTGTGAGTTGAAGTGGTTATAGAGTTTGCTCAAGGATTTTGGGGTCTCACACTTAGGGACTATGCAAGTTTTTTGTGATAGTCAGCCGAATTTACATCTTGTCCACAATCCTGTGTTCCACGAGCGTTCAAAGTATATTAAAGTAGATTATCATTTTCTACGGATGCGAAACTTGATGGGGTTATTTGCACATCTCACGTGCCAACTCACTCTCATCTTGCAGGCATCTTTACCAAAGCACTAGGAAAGCAGTAGTTTGAGTTTTTGCTTGACAAGTTATACATTTATAATCTTCATTCTCCAACTCGATGTGGGGGGTGTTAGAGTGTCAGGATTAGAATCAATTGTATATGGGTTGTCTTATAATGTATATGAGCTATTTAATTATAGTATGATTTACGTTTTAAGATATACGCATTAGATCATTTGCGTTACTTTTTGCCACACTATATATATACACTGTTATTGTGACATGTTGTTGAAGGGTGAAGATATAATAGACACAATTCTTTTAACAATAATACCCTATATTGCGAATGAGAAGACTTCTATCATTGTTTAAAATAATAGCCATCAAACTTATATTGAGTTTACAAACTTTTAAGCATACTTGACATGTTCTTACTTTCTTCTTGCATTAGCATTATCTCTTTTGTTGTAATTATTGAAAAGTAATAGTTTTGTAAAACGATTGGTGAGTATTCTGTACTATTATGCATAGTGCGGAGGATATACAATGTGTCGGTGATTTCATTTTATGTCATTGGCACTTTTTACAATTAGATATGTTTAAATTGATAGCAAAATCGTTGTAGTTCTTTTAAATATTTCATAATATTGTTTTTGTTTGAGAACTACGGCTTAACCTGTCATTTGGTTAACTACTAATTGAGAGTTAATTATAAGTAATACATTTTTCTTCGCATATTTTACGAACCAGAGTCGTGATTTATGGTTTTAGATTTCATTGTTTCCTCCTTAATTGATACTGCATTGACTGTGTGATGATACTTCCAGATCCATGTACCAACCTTCTTTTTTTAGCTATGTTTTTTCCTTGGTGATGTCAGAAACCTTTTGATGTTTTTGAATGCCTCTTTACTACTTTGATTCCACTCTCGCTTACCATTCATCTTAGAAATTTACTATGTCAAACGCCAAAAATGAATTTTTTTAGGATTTAGTTTGAGATTTAGGTTGTTGAATATTTTGACAAGATCTACTAGATGGTCTTTCTCATGTAGGCTTTAAAATAGTTGATCTGATATTTTTAAACAAATTGAATTATTTTGTAGCAATGTAGACCTCTTGCGGTAGTAAAATTCGTGTATTCTTGATCATATTCGTTCATGTATATTGGATTATATTATGCAAAAACATCCACAAAGGATACAATTTTGTTTCTTTATCCCGCATCTACAAGCTGGTCAATTCTTTGTAGTGGAAAAGGTTATTCTGACATGTTTTGCTTAAGTCCGTGAATTCCAGACAAATTTTCCATTTTCCATTTTTCATTTTTCTTTTCACCAAGACAAGATTTGATGTCCATATTTAATAGAAAGACTCTCTGATGTGTACTATGACCATCAGGTTTCTTATCTAGGTGATAATCGCCTTAATTTTTGTTGAGAGTAAGATATTTTTTATTTATTAACGATTTGAGTTCAATTGGTATATTTCGGCCAATCATCATGATTTTTCCTTGTTCTATAATAACACTATACGCTTCTTCCTCCAACTGAACTAACTGAGGGCCTAATCTAGGTATATCTACTTCCTCCAAGATGACCCATTCACTATCTCATTGTTATGCTTTGAGAGGTAGGGATGTCGCATAACATTGCATAATTACTTTTTGATTTCCTTTTATTATGGCTACTATACCGTTTACATGATATTTTATACATTGATGTATTGTTGATACTACAACATGAATTTGTTCCAGCCACGATCAACCCAATATTATATCATATAGGGATGGTGCAACTACTACCACAAAAATGCATGTTATCTTTTTACAAAATTCTTGTTTTCTAAGAGTTACATCCAAAGTAATTACCTTAGGACTATTGCGTTTGCACTTGTGAATCATGTTAAAATGAATTTGGATCAACAACGGTGCTTCTCTCATTCTTTCATTTATTCTTCGATATTATATATTTTATGGACCTACTTGTATCAATCATCACTCTCTTGATCTCCAGGCCGAATAATTTAATTGTGATTAGTACTAAATTGTTGTAAGGATAAACTACTCTTCTTAAATTATAATTTGTGAAGGAAAAATACCGGTATGTGTTATTGTATAGATGTAGGGATGTTTTCTCTTGACACACTATCTTGATTTCATCAGCGTACATTTTTCTTGATATGTTTGTTATTCCATAGTACAAATATTCTCCGTGAGTCACTCCTATTGGTTTTGTATTTGGATCAGGGTCAATGTAGCCTATCCATCTACTTGATCTCATTTTGTTACGATATTGTATTGAGCGCTTGTTGAGCTGCTATCGAGGCTTGTGTTGCGACATTACCAGATCCTTGTCCATGCTCCTTCCGTGGTTTCTTTTTAACAAACTCATTTTATTTTCCATTGTTTATCAAAACTTGAATTTGATCTTTCCAAATCCAACAATATTTAGTAAAGTGGCATATGAACTCATGAAACTTATAATAGTTATTTTTTCTATGTTTTACTTTGGTTCGAACATCATTCGAGGTTTATTATATTTGATATAATGTTTTGTTTTCCCATAGATTTTTGTTGGTGATTATGTTAGTTCAGCAAATGGTCCTCTTAATGGTCAATCTATTCCTCTCGTACTTTCTCATCATAGTTAGATTTTGGATTCTTTTTGTTTATATTGATTTGGTCTTGGTTTTGCGGAAAGCTAAAGTACTATTATTTCTTAACTCTTCACCTTTTTTGCTTACTTATGATACGATTACTATCTTTGTGGCCAAAAGGCCTTCGGCTGGATTGTCAGTGTTTCCCATATTCTTCGATCGAGTAACCTTTCCCTTTTGATTAATCGTTCCACATGGGCCAATAAATATCTAAAATTTGATGCTTTCTTTTTCATGATCGCCTGATTCCATCAGAGTCTCGTTGATGTTTTGCTTGCAATACCAATGTAGTCCTATTCTCCTTTAATTTATTTCAGTCTTACAAATTTATTTTTAAATATTGGTTAAAGTATCTTGTAGTTCTTTATACAACATGATGGAAGACTTTTGAACCATTACATCATTGTTCCTTTTAGGGCCATAAAAAATTCAGCACTTGATTCCATCACCCCTTACATATTACAACATCTTATAGTTAAGTTTTTAGATGTGGTATTCCGTGTCTCCTTTACCATGATATTAATCCATTTTATGATTATCTTAATATTATGGAATGAATCAATATAATACCTTTGAGTCTAGTGCGGACTCGTCGTCTTCTTGAGGTTCTTCATCCTCATAAAAATTGTATATGACATCCATGAATGGGTAAGCTTGTTGGAACAATAGCCTTTTCCATGTTACACCTTTTGTATAGATTGGTTGTACATATTCTCATTGATATGGTAGAACTTCATTGGGCAGGATTTGGTAAATATTCTTGTGGGACTCTTTTTTCATTTTGGGGCATGTCTTATTGAGAAATTTGACTAGAATAATTAAATTATACATAGTTTGGTATGAAGGACAACCTTATGGAGGAATAAGGCCTTGTGGGTGCAGAACTTATCCCGACATTTCACTTATGGTTTAATGGATAATTGGCTATTTATTTATTGTTTCCACATTTATATACACTTTTCTCTTATAATATAATTGGAATTTGATGTTGTATATCTCCTTCTATTCGTACGACGTGTTCGTTGCCTCCGATCTCTATCATTGGGTCCGCGGTCAAAGATTTCTATTTAGCCTTGTCGTGCTACCCTCTTGACCTTCTCTTTTTTGCGAGCTTCTCCTTCACATCTATCTTGCAACATTCGTATGGTAGCATCTCTTTCCTCTTCAACCCCGTTTCAAAGATCTTGCTTGTTCGTTTGTAAACTTTTCAGCTCACCACTCGATCGCAGTTGGCCATGGCATCTTCAAGTCATATTCGCTTGGTATGACTTCAATTACATGGTAATTTGGTTATTCATTCGACAAAAATTCCATTTCGATATCCTCATCGGCCGATATATCTTTGGTTTTGAATTTTTAGATTACTCTGATATTAGTGGGAATAAAATTTCTCGATTTTCACAAAAAATACCAATTGATGTGGATATTTTGTGATTGCTAGGCCCAACAGAATCACATGCAGACTTACAATTAAATCGAGTAAACGTTTAAGGCCAGAACATATAAATAGTGAAAGAATAAAAAAATAGTAAATATCAGTTGGTTTATTGATTGAAGTTTCACCTTCGGTCATGTTAAAATAAATATCTCCCCCGTATATGCGGATAATAAACGATATTTCTCAAACCACAAAGATATGTAAATAAATGCTTGATTTAGTCGAGATAGAAAATTACATGATTTAATAAGATTAAATCCTAACTCGTTTTGGATAAACTAATTAAAATTTTACCAACAAAATAAAATTAGTTAAATTTTTTAAAATAAAATATAAAACTAAAAACTAATAAATAGTTTTAATTCCAAGACAGATAATAAAATAACTTCTTTTATATTATAATAAATGATTTTTTGAAATATACAAATATAAAAATATTTGTTGTATATAAAACCAAAGTCATACGAGAAAAAAAAAGTAATATAGACGTGATTTTTTTGATTTAATAATATTTTGACAATTTATGATTTATATATAATAAATATATACTATTTAATAATTTAGTGTTTATTATATATATATATACACAATCCATTCATGGCGGCTATGGATTTAAACGAATTTATAACAATACTATTTATACCCATTAAATAAAATTTGAGTCGATAATAACTGCGCAATGATATAACATTACCAATTTACTACTAATTATACTTTCTAAATATATAATTTAACCCAAATATCATATATTTTATTCCTTAAATCATTTTTTTTCTTTTGTTAATTTTTTAACTTTATTATTTTAGCTCTTTCTAACCTTAATGTTTTTACTAAGTTCAATGAAATAAAAATAAAAAATGACATTATTTTTTGAAATTTTCATAATCAAACTCATATGCTTTTTTTATATTATAACCTTATTTTAATCTAAATCCTCGTAATCAAGCAATGGACAATAAAAAAAGAAAATGATATAACTTTTACGTAAACTAATAGACATATAAAAAGCTAATCCATCTATAAAAATAAAATTGTTTTAAGAAATGAAATAAAATCCCGTTAGTTTGTCTATTCATGAATCGCTAACTAAAACTTTCTAGCCTGCCGTTCATTCTTCACCATAACCGCGTTAAAGTATCTAAAAAATAACTATGTGAAAAAAGAAGAAGAGAATCCACTATGGTAAATGATAACGTTTCGGTTAAATCCCATATTTTAAAATCCATTTTTGTTGATATAACGTTGGTTTTCATGGTTGATGCAGGAATGACCATCCTAAAAGAGAAAAATACAGAAACAAAACATTCAAATTCCATAGTTTGAAATATTAAAGACTTTTCAAAAATCATAATTTTGTTGTGGTCTTATAGAATGGGATAATAACACCTTAAAAAAAAGAAAACAAGAGAATATGAGGTAAAAAATGTATGAGAAGAATAAATACGGTGACAAAGAGAGGAAGAAATTAGTGAGAATAAGCATGAGGGTTTTTGTTGACGAGGGCAATAGTTATAAAAAAAGGTCTTATTGATGTAAGAAAGTTATTGAGGTCATTTTCTTTGGCATTGTATCTTGCTGTGATTTTCTTAAAGTTAATATGGTTGAAATTATTTGTATGAAAGGAAGATGAGATCTAATAGAATGATTTCATTGATGTGTTTCAATATGTTTACCTTTGATTAATGCAGATCCCAAATATACTGGCGATGAGACATTTTTCTACAGATTATTCTATGAACATTGAGATCGCAATGTGTCATTTGAAAAAATAAGGTTAAAAAGTTTAGATAACTATTTAGCAAATGATCTATATAACAAATATTTCTATAGGATTGATCTTGAGCATGTTGATTATAGTGCAAGCTTGCCATGTTGAGTTTAGATTTTATTTTGTTATTATACTATAGTATTAAGATGAATTTTAAGAATTATGACAAAGAAAAGTTTATAATCGTTGTTTTATATAGTGTATTTGTTTTTTTATAAAAAGTAATTATCTTTGTTTTATATACTGAATCTTCTGTTGTCACATTGCAGCATGTCGCTTAATGGAGATTGAATGATAGAAATATGGACTTAATCCTATTTAATCGTAACGATTTATTATTATAGTTAGTTGTAACGATTTTATGTTATTATGATAATGATAGTATATAAACAACATAAATCATAGTGTGTGAACAAAATAATTTTAAGTTCAAACCATTTTTTATTCCAATGTTTGGTTTTAAGTTTTCAATAATCATTCGTCTTCTTTATTTTAATTGCATGTTTTGCCTCATAATATTGATGAGGATTTAATTCTTTCATGGTATCAAATCAGGTTGCGTTTTAACTCCATTGTTGTTGTTTCTATTTGAAGTTTCTAAAATAGGGATGATTTGTGATAAGCTATATAAATGGAATATTTGAATGTGCAAAATAAATAAGATTTTGTAGAGATAAATTTATTAAATTTATTTTACTTTTGTACAATCCCCGAACTAAGATTTAGCTCACTTCCGTTGGAAACGGTGCTATTTTATCTTTCCCTGATATGTCGTCTTATTTTCTCCATGTAATTCTATTATCACCGTAATATTTCCACCTTTTTCGGTACAATATCAGCAATCGACCGATGATCTCTTCATCAGACCTTTGCTCAAGTTCTTGGATGATACTAACTCATATTTCTTGGTCAATATTTACCCATACGACATGTACCGAGAAAACTCTAAAATCTTAATTGAATTCACTTTGTTTCAAGAGAATTCGTTCAAGTACGGGGATGATTTGAGCATAAGAATTATGTATGGAAAATTATTCGGTATGATGGCTCATGCATATTTGATCACTATCGATCAAGTACCTGACCCTAATGACTTTGTGAGGATTAACTATTTTCTTATTTTGCACTCCAAATGTTATGATTTGGTAGTTTCGCCAACTGTTTGATTCAATACCTGAGAAAAACGCGGTTTCTTGAAGTTATTTGATGTTAAGTTATTTTCCCTCCAATTTTCTTTTGAAGTACACATATTATTAAGATATATGGCTTGTTAGAGTAATACGAAGCCTAAATAATATATTTTCTCTATTATTTTTGGTTGTATATTAATTCGGGAAAAATAGAAGACGGTAGACAATTTTATGGCTATGTGTTGATGATCTTTTCTGGATGTTTTAGAAGAGGTATCAAACTATATATATATATATATATATATATATATATATATATATATGTGAATATTATTTTTTGAATTGACTAGACCGAAAGGATGCAGACAACCCCTTTGGTTATACTACTTTTGGGAATAAAATTATTTTATAAGGAATGAAGTTTTTGCGTATAATGATTGATTTATAAGCTTAAAGATAAATTTGTGTGTTTATTATCGATGCAATAACACTACCGATATTCCATTAGATGAATATATTTGGGAAGAATAATTAATACCAAATCATATTGTTGGCCGATATCTTTGCAATGACCAATGTGAATGCCAAGAAACGACTAGGTGGTGTAGAAGATTACCATAGCTTTTTACACCTTATTTATAGTTTTACTAAGGATGGACTGACAATGAAATAATTTCAGAATGCAATGAATATTATACTTTGAGAAAACCGGGATGTATTAGATGAGTCTACTAAGTTTTCAGAGATTAATAATATAGATAAAGCTCTTCTAAGATTTATGATATATCTTAAGGATGACAGAGCACCGCCAAAAATTCCTTTTGTTTTCTCTCAGAAAATCGAGGAACATATAGGCAGTGAAATGTACAACCACGAGTTTTCAAAGATTTTGTGTGGTTATATTGTACTTATTTGGTCGATTTCAATACATGTAAACGTTTTTTGTTGCTTCCTATTTTGTTTCCAAACGTTATTCATGGAATAGTACAAGTACAAATAAAAATGTTTGCAGCGATGATGCTGAGATGCGTACAAGTGACACATTTCTCTTTATTTAGCGAATAGAATTACCACATTCCTTGATAACAACCACCTAAAGTTTTATTAGATGAATGCATTGCTTTTAATTAGATTAGATATAAACAACTTTATGTTATGCAAGATCATGGTTTTGCCAATGATCTGAGGGACAAATTATGAAGGTTTACCAATTATGAGAAATCCTATCCTCCTAATAAATTTACTGAAATAGGTGGATAGATCACTAAATACCACGGCTATGAATATTCAGTAGCTAAGGAACAACTACTTTTTAGTTGGATCTACAATACCATGACCCCAAATATTGTTGCTCGACTAATACAGGAAAAAACCTCACAATATCTATGGGGTGTTATCTTTAGACTATTTGGTTCTCAAACAAATTCTTGAATAATATTTTTCAGGTATGAGTACCAAAGAACTCAAAATGCAACAGTCGTATGGAAGAATATTGAAAAAAGATGAAAAACTTTGATGGTAATGTGAACATAACTAGTTCACTTATGTTTATGAAAGACCTAGAGTCTCGAGCCCTAACGGGCTTGGACTTTTAGTACACTTTATTGCCTTAAGCCTAGCAGAAGGGGGAGTTAACAGTGTGTTGGACTTATATCATATTCTTCTTACTTTTGATAGTTGATTGAATCAGTTAAATAAATTTTCCAACAACTTGGCTAGTATAAACCTAGTAACATCCAACAATACAACCAACAAAGGTGAAAACAGAGCCAACAACAATAAATCAAATAATTATAGGGTCCACAACAACTATAGAGGTCACAACAGAGGCTAACATTGTAAAAATAACAATTATAAAGGAATTTCATGCAACAAAAATGAGGTAGGGGTAGATACACCATTTCGAAACAAGTAGACTTCTAAATTTTTGGTAAGTATGGCCATTCAAGTCCTTACTTTCTACTTGAAAGATGATCCAAATATGATGGGTTCTATTCCTAATAACCAAGAAAAATCAGAATAGGGACAAAGAGTTTTTGTGTAAACTTAAGACCAGACACAAGTCAACGTTTGGTACTTTGACAATGGTGCTAGTCATTATGTAACAATTACTCTTATTCTAATGATCCAGAAGGATGAGTAGTCTGGTAATAAATCTATTACTGTCGGTAGTGGTGAAATACTTCGCATAAAAAGTGTAGAAAGTTCTAATTTAAACACACTTACAAACAACCATTAGCCTCGAAAAACATTTTACATGTTCCTAAAATTAACAAATACTTGTTATCACTCTACCAATTTACATTGCATAATCTTATTTATCTTGAGTTTCATAATATATATATATATATATATATATATATATATATTCTATTAAGAAAAATGTCACATAGAAAATTTTGATTATATTGACAACTAAACAAGGACTATACAAGTTGGACAGTGCTACTAGATTGAATCAGTCCAGTCATAAGAGTTCAAATCATCTTCCTAAAGTTTTCAATGTTTATGTTTATCCTAAGCGTCAACGTGTATCTAGTTATTTATTTTTACTAAGAAAAGTATTTTATATGAGACTAGAAAACCCTTCTAACTGAGTATTGTCTAATATTTCAAAGCACTATAATCTAACTTTTGAATCAAGAAATAAATATATTTTTATGTGAATCTTTTCAATTATGAAAATCTTATTCACTACCATACTCTAGATCTGAATCATAATTAAAAAAGTATTAGACCTAATTAATTATGATCTTTAGGGACCATTCCGAGTTATGTCCAAGTCAAATTTTAGGCACTATATTTTATTTGTAGATGATTGTACCAAATACACCTCGCTTTACCCTCTAAAACAGAAATAATATGGCACTCGTTGCTTTCAAAGTGTTTGTTGAACATCAATTTAATAGTAAAATAAATGTTGTCCACTTTGATTAGGGTGGGGAGTTTAGGAATTTTCATCCTATAGCTAAAGAGTATAGGATCATGCTTAGAAAAACATGCCCTCACACTTCTGTGCAAAATGGCAGAGTTGAGAGGAAACTCAGGCCAGTAGTGGAGACAATTCTCACACTCTTATCCTAATCCAAATTACCCTACTGTTTTTATTTTTTTTATAGGCCTTTCAAACATTTATTTACTTGATAAATAGATTACCTACCATTTTCTTAAAAGATGTGTCACTATATAAAAAACTCTTTCAAAACAAACCTACTTACTCTTTCTTAGAGGCTTTTGGTTATGCTTGTTATCCTTGCTTAAGGCCATATAAACCTTATAAATTCAAGTTTCACTCCACTAAATTTATTTTTCTAGGTTTTAGTAACAGTCATAAGGGTTACAAGTTCCTAAGTTCTACATGTAGACTTTATTTGTCTAGAAGTGTAGTGTTTAATGAACTGCAATTTTCTTGCTCTACTATTTTTTAAACAATAAAAGACATGAGATTGCATGCATAATTATTGGGTTTCTGGACAGTTACTCTGTAGTATTACTTGTCCAGCTAATGGATCTGTTTAAGCTGTAAACAACCCTACACAAACGAGAAATCGTCACATTTACACTAATCCAACTTAATCAAATAACTAACCAAACACACACGCATATCAAACCTTACCATATACATAATCACACAATGATGCCCCTAAGGGGGTAGCCGAGTTGGTTGAGTATGACATTCTTATGACCAAAAGGTCATGAGTTCGAGTCCCTCTACATACGCTTTCTCGGCTGAGCCTGTCACCTTGCGTGGTTTACCTTCTGGCGTTGGTTTGCAGGCTATCGCGTCAGACTGAGGGTTTACCCTGTGCGCACTCATTGCACTCTGAGTAGCAGCTGCGGGTTCCCTCCGAAAAAAATAATAATAATCACACAATGATCATATATTGAATATTCAATTCTCTAAACAAGACAATCAATCTTCATATTCAACACAGTACATCACAAACAGCTTCTCAACTAGCACGTATCAACAACACTGAACAACTAACCATAAACCAAAATATTTATTTACATAATCAAAGTCACATTCAATCTAACCATACTAAAAACATTGAACAATGATATACAATCCAATTTTTTTATCCACACAGTCCTAGGTTAATCATTGAACTTCATATGTCCTAATCTACCAATAATTTGGCTAACAACACAATTAACACGCTTCTCATGACTATTAGATTTGAACGTGGCATTAGTAAACCTAAACATGTATATTCTGGTCTCACCACCACTTCATCAAGGATTTCACCACAACCTAGCAAATTTTGAGATGATGTGACTTACGCTAATTGGTTTAAGACTATGCAGGTTGAATTTGATTCTCTAATAAGGAACAAAACCTGTTCTTTGGTTTCTTTATAGTCTACAATGAATCTAGTTAGTTGTAAATGGGTTTATAAAGTAAAACATAATCATGATGGATATGTTCAATGTGACAATGATAGACTGGTGGCAAAAGGGCTCCACCCAACATCATGAATCGATTTCATTAATATTTTCAATCCACTGACAAAAGCATCCATTATTAGATTGATCATAACACTATAAGTCCTTAAGGATTACGTTGTTGGATAATAGGACATTGATAATTCCTTTTTCAATGGACAAATCACCGAGGAAGTCTTCATGAAATAACCTAAAGGATATAAGGGCTCTAAAAATCCCTCTTATGTATTCCAATTACACAAGAACTACATGGCCTAAAACAAGCCTTAAAGGCTTGGTACTCTAAGCTCACACACATACTAATCCTATGGGGTTTAAAAACCTCTTGGCTGACTGTTTCATGGTTTTTTATTTATCAAGGATAAGTTATCAAATCCTACTGGTCTATATTGATGATATTATCATCACAAGAAACAAACTTACAAACCTACAAAGGTTCATTGACATACTTAACACTACCTTTTTCCTAAAAGATATGGGCAACGTACATTATTTTCTTGGTATTGAAATATTTAGGGACTTTATCGGGTTTCACTTATTACAAGAATAATACATTAAATTGTTAGTATCAGATGAAGAACTTACCAATGCAAATCTTTGATCCACACGAATGCATGTCATCACTGTTATCTCACTCAGTGATAGTGAACATCTTCTATAAGCAAACAGATATCATAGTCTATTAGGATATTTACAATATATTGCACATGCAAGGAGATATTGTGTATTTTGTGAATGAACTAAGTTAGTTTCAAAAGAAACATACACAAATAAGTTATCAATAGGGTTATTAAATACATATCTTGGAATTGTCTATGGTTCTTCATATTAAGTCGAGTCCTCACCTTCAGCTTAGTGGTTTCAAAGATGTTGAATGGGCTTCCTCAGTGGATTATCAACTTACAGTTCGCGGTTATTGTGTGTTCTTCAGGGACACACTAGTATCCTGGTTCTCGAAGAAATAAAACATAATGGCAGGGTCGATAATAGAGTGTGAGTATTAAGGTCTTGCCAACCTCTATGTGGAGCTAATTTGGGTATGTTATGTAATAAAAAAATGTTTTTTTGCGCTACAATATCCAGTGATTTGGTGTAATAATCTTATGGCTAACTATCTTGACTACAACTTTGTGTTTTAGGAAGAACGAAACACATCGAGTTGCACATTCATTTTGTAAGGGACCAGATTATAGAAGCAACCCCTGACATTCAGTATGTCCCCTTTCATGATTAGATTTCTTATATCCTCACTAAGCCCATTGCTCAAAGACGATTTTTCTTTTTCAGGGATAAATTTGGTCTGATTAATTCACCCTTTCGTTTGATGAAAGAAGTGAGATTCAACCTCAAATACACACTTTAGTGAAAATGACTACTAATTATTCGAGGTATACTTCAATAGATGTTTGAAGCGATTGGATTGATTGGTTAAATAAAGTGTGGTGAGAATTCTTTGGGTGAGTCAAGAGAGAAATGAGACAAAAAACTTGCATTCACTTCTAAGAAACCGAATATAACATTTATTCCTCATGAATTTATAGTATTTATTCGTAGCTCTATATTATTTTTTAGGATTTGTTTAATATTTTTCAAAGTGTCTTTACTATTCTATGATAAGAAGTAGGTTTTATATGTGAGATTTAGTGGATTGAGTGGTAATATATGATATTTCATAGTGCTTGGTATAGGATTGTTTCCTTATAATAGTACATAATAGTACGAGGAACTCAAATTCTACGAATTGGATCAACTAGTATTTTTTTAGCCATTAGTATTCAATATCTTATATTATTTAGTGTTAATAAGTTTTTTTATAGCTTTTTAGGATTCGGCCTTGAGATCTATTCTTCATCAATAATGGAGTAATCTAACCGAATAAACAATATCAGAGGGGAAAATCATAAGAGTAACATTCTTCTTTTATTAGTTTTTTTGTTTTTATAGGTTTTGAACTGATTTTGCTAGATTGATAAAATTTAGGGTGTTAACGTAGATACATCTAGGATTGTATAACTGTTTTCAGTGTTATGTTTTTTTTAGTTTGATTTATGTTAGAATAAATATTTTAGGTTTGATTTTTGGAAGACTAGTTGTTATTTTCAGGTTTCTCTTTTAAGGTGTTCATATCCTCGGCGGGGATGACCTTCCACCCCGGTGGATGAAGTTATTTTTTTAAAGGTGTTTATATCCTCTACCAAGGTGGGAGCTCAACCCAGTGGGGGACGATATTTTTTCCAGGTCTAATACGACCCCGGCAGGGCTGCCCAGATTCAACCGTCAGGAATTTGTCCCTGCGAGGGATAATATTTGAACCCGTCGGTGCGGGGTATTCAGCCCGCTGAGAAATTATCCATTTATATTTTTGTTGTTGTAGGAAATAGATTGTCAGGTCAGAAAATGACAAATCTACTAAAGGACGACGTGAAGAGGTCAAACCAAGTTTAAAGAAGGTTCGCATGCACTCCGGTAGTGGTAGCAGGAGTGCCTCGTATGCGGTGGAAGCTAGCAGAGGAGAGCGTTCAAAGCATTCAGATCGCTTCGTACGATGTAAAAATTTTGGTAGCGATAATAAGCGTCCTATGAAGGAGGGATCACCTCGACGCGAGGAACGTACTCTAAGGGATACGTCGGGTGACGAGAAGAAAGAAGAGGAGCTACCAGTTCGTAGCCAAATAGGTTCCAACAATCCTGAGAGCATGAGGAACTGGTTCCTTTTACAAAATAGTGTGATTCTTTTTCCAGACTACATGCACCACGAAGCTTTCCACACTTTCATGGGAAATTTAAGTAATATACTTCATGTGTCACATTTGTTTTAGCTAATTTAGTTTTTTGTATCCTGATATGTCTGAATAACAAACAAGTGATGAAGCCTCTCGTCGAAGAAACTCTATTTTGGCCACTTATGCACCACTTTCCCAAATACAAATCGAACTCGAAGTTGGATGGGGTATATATGAAAATGTGGCATCAGGAGACGAACACCTTCTAGTTATTCTTCCTTCAGATGACTATCATGTTAGGCGATGTGTATATCTGTACCGGCCTCCCGGTGAAGAAAAGAATAATCGAGTCATTTAAGACCACCAAATACGGTGAGTACTATACTCAATAGGGTGAGTTGTTGGAAGTTACGCTAGGGGTGATTCAGAAAGAGATGAAGCAGTATGATGGGAGTATTTTTGGTCTAAGATGGCTTAGGGAGTAGTTTACAGGAAATGAGTATTTGGATTCCAATATTTTGCGTACTATTATTATACTACGCAAGTTGCTCGTGCATACATCCTTTCCTTCTTAACTGTACCATATTCACGAAAACGAGCCAGAAAAACATTCAATATGACTTTCTCATCCATTTGGAGAACGTGGATAGGCTTGACGAGATAAAGTGGGGTGCATGTGCTTTGGAGTTGCTGTATAAGGGTTTGTAACGCATTTCTAAGACATTGTTGAAGAGTCTAGTTGGTTTCTTCGGGCTGTTGGATTGTTGGATCTACAACACTTCCCCATATTTCCAGGTTGCAGTTAAAAGTGCTTATAGCTCTACCAATCGAAGATGTTGAGATGGTTGCCCAAAACACTCACAGGGACAAAAATATTCGAGCAAAGTATTACTACCGCGATATCTTTTCCCCTCAAGAATAAAAAGATGTAAGCAATGTTATCTAACTACCTTTATTTTTTACCTTAACATATACATTTATTTTTTTGGTTTGTTACAAGGTTATGTGTTTGTTTGTTTGTATGTGATTTTCCAGCCTTACCTTGACATTAAAGAGGCATTTCTGGTGCATGATATTGTGTTGTATCGCAACCCTATTCACATTATGTATATGATTAAAGTATTCCCGGTAGAAGTGGCTCCAACAAGATCATACACCGGCATCGTGTATTTTATTACCTTATTGTATTATCCATTAGTACCATATTTGGAAATTTCTCTAACAAATCCAAAATAACTAGGTGTGAAAAGAAAAGTTCACCTATGATACCGCTTCCATCTTCGTGCGATCTATTCCATTCGTAATAGTTGAACTTTGTCAGTTCACCTAACAAGTATTGGAATTGTGACCGACCACCTTTCTCGATCTTTCGTTGTTTTAGTTGAGGATTGTACACGGTGCGAATGAACGACATATTATTTGGGTTCATTTTTTCACTCCGCCAAGAATATCACGAGAAAGGGATCCATTTTCGTAGAACTAACTACAAAATCTAACTCTTCACTGGAAAATCGTCCCAAGTACGTATAACTTTCATTGAATTTTGTAATCTCGTGATTTTGAACCTCGTACGACCTCTAAGGGACCATAAATCATCATCTACCTTCTTCTCTCTAAGGGAAAAAGGGCATCCATATTTCTTGGTCCCGATAGACTTCCTCTTAAGATTCTTCATTACTACCAACTTTATGTACTTTCTGGAACTCTAGCACAGAAACACTATTCTAGGAGTTTTTCTAATTTTCGCATCGTCACGACGTCGTAATATAATTACAAACCCGTGGTCCTTTGCCGTTTTCTTAATCCATTCGATTAATTATTGTTGTGTGTAATAGGATTTTATGTTGAACAAATGACTATAATAGACTGAGCAAGGCTCATCTCTTATCATGCTAGAATTAATAAGCTCCTCATGTTATATAGCTAAAATGCAATCATGAAAAGCATATAATAATAATTATACGTATTACAACCCCGTCGGAATAGCCTTCCATACCGGCAGATAGAAAGTTCGTCCTCGTCGGGAGAGTTTCCCATCAGGGGATAGAAACTTCTTCCCTAACACTTGAATCCTAACGTATGGAGTCTGGACCTTGACTTTAGCAATTTATTTCGTCATGTTGTTGTAACTGTATTTGCATCAAAGATAAAAGATTGGTCAAGGTAAATCTTGCCACAAGTATTAGTATTAGGATTTTATAATTAAGTATAGTACTTTCAATGGACAGATCTCATGTAACCCAAATTAATGATTTCCGGCAAAATAATGACACTAAAACGGGAAAGAAAAGAAATAGATGAAAATTCACAATTTGATTAAGGATTTATGGTATATTTGGCTACTCAATCAGCAACATGATTTCACTTCATGAAAACTTGTCTTATAATCATTTGAGATGATATTAAAGATCTACATATTAATATTAAATAACATGAGTACCAAGGTGCTTTTCAAAGCGTGAAATTTAAAATAATATCAAGGTGTCAATTTTAGTATCTAATAGACCACATAATAATAAACCCTCTAGTAGAGCCCTAGATTCAGCAATGAGAGAAGTGTTTTTACCAAATAAAGTGTCAATTGTATACAAAGGTTCACCTTTATGATTTCTAATGTAAAATACACCAATGGATTCACTGTTTTCTAAATAATAACCATCACAATTTATCTTAGCTCTATTAGGATCAGGAGGGTTCCATTTAGCATAAGAATATGAAGATTATGAAAATAACCAAATGTGTTGGCTTTTTAAGATTTCTATTCCAATATTTAGTTTTTAGTAACTCGGGACAATCAAGATTGGTTACAATTTGATTTATTTTATCTATTATTCTTTTGTAATATGGTTTAATGTTTTTATGCTTTGAGTTATTTCTAACTGACCAGATGGCTCAACAGTTGAAATTAGTCCAATTAGCCCATATTATAGTTTTAGTGTTTTCTTTACAAGCACATAAGAATTTTTTTAATGATATTGTTAATTCTAGTTATTACAGTCTTGGGTAATATATTATTTTGCATATAATAGATTAGTAGATAAAGAAGGACATATTGGGTCAGTATTAGTCTGCCTCCAAAAGACATATTTGTCCTGTCACAGTCAAGGATTTTGTTCTTAATCTTAAATACAAGATAATCAAATTGACATGAGTAATCATTTGTGTAAAATTAATATGCCAAGATATATATATAATATTGTGCTCTTTTTATATCCAGTTACGTTTTCAATTCTATTACCCCTGATTCTGTTCATTTGGTTAAAAGGAATATATGTTGTTTTTTAGTGTTTATCAGCTGACTAGAGATTGATTGATAATCGTAAACAAAGTCACATACTTTCTTTACATTATTAATAGCTTCATTCATAAATATTATGACATCGTTAGCAAAATCAAGGCAGAAGATATAGATATATCCTCTGGCCTTGTAATACAAAGCCGAATGAGTGAGGAAAAGATTTTAGATACCTCTTAAATATATTCTTCAGCAATAATGAACATGCTGGGTGATAATAAATCGCCCTGTCTGCAGTGGCGGATCCAAGAATAAAATTTAATGTATGCCCAAAGATGTTATGGAAAATTTCATTAAAATATAAATATTCGAGTATTGCATAATAAAAATATGTAAATATTCTAGTTACAATTCAAAATGAAAATATATTCTAGTCCAAAAGTAAATGCATTCTTCTCTTACTCATGCTTTGAAAGCGTTGGATAATATCTAGATCATCAACCGTAGAAAACACTTCTTTCTCCACAAATGTCACTGAACAATCATTAAGCCGTGAATCGTGAATTGACAATTCTATTTCTCAACTCATTCTTCACCAATTTCATACGAGAAAATACTCGCTCAAAACTTGCGGTAGCAACCGGTAAGGACAAAACGCGCTTCAAAAGTCTGTACACAAATATAAATATCTAGTGTTTTTTTGTACAAATAAAAGTCTTACATAGATCCGAGATAATTTTCTTATAGAAAGGAAAACTAGGCTTTGAAAATTCCCAATATTTTTGGTGATTTGTTGAATCAAAATTGAAGTAAAACCAAATGGAAAATTTTATTGCTTTGTTGAATGAAAATCGAAGTAAACTTCAACTAAGGAAAAATCTTACAATTTAGCAGGTGGACAAGATATTACATCAACCATCTGCAAATCTTCGTGTTCATTAATCATTAACCTGCAATGAAATATGCAATCAATTTGGAATGAATGATTAACAACCATGCATATCATATAATTTTATTATAGAAAGGAAAACTAGGGTTTGAAAATCCCCAATTTTTTCAATGATTTGTTGAATCAAAGTTGAAGTTAGTTTGAAAATCCCCAATTTTTCCAATGATTTATTGAATCAAAGTTGAAGTAAAACCCAATATCAAATTTTACTTCTTTGTAATTCGAAGTAAACTTCAATGGAAAATTCATTAACTGAATCAACTTAATATTTTATTTCTATAGTTTTATGTTGCTTTTATTTGAGAGAGTTGGGAAAGAGACAGGTAAAAGAATTTAAAGAAAAATCAAAAGTAAAAGAATGTAAAGAAGTGAAATAAAATAATTTAAAGAAATATAGAAAAAGTAGGTATCCAATACGTGTTGAACCTAAGACCTCAAGTATACTACTTGAGAAGTTAACCACTATACTAAACTTATTTTTTTGTTTTAGGGTTGTCCCGGGCATACCTATACGGTTGGTGGAAGGAAACTAACCATGTGATGTTCCATTAATGATGATAGCAAGCTTAATGTGTTCAATGCCTTTTTCGATAAATTGGATGAATTTGTTATTGAAACCAATAGCATGAAGGACAAAGTATATGAAGTTGAAATACATCTTGTCAAATGATTTAGTTGTATCTATATTTAAAATTTTATTGTTATCTCTGGTTTTTGTGAAGATAATGAGTTAATTATTGAGTTATCAAGATGTTTTCATGCATGTTTTTATATTCCACAAAACCACCTTGTTCCTCGTAGATTATTTTGGGAAGAAGCTTGGAAAGTTTTTGTTTATAAGCTTGGGCAATATTTTGTCGAATATTGTACATAGACTTATGGGTCTGCAATATTGCTAGGTTTTAGGGAAGGGATTTTAGCAATGAGGCATATTCCACTAGCAAATATACCTTTAGGGGGAGTAATACCATTTAAGTAAGCATAGATTGCTTCACAAAGGTCATTATGAATAAGAGGCCAACAAAATTGATAGAATTTGGAGTTGAATGCATCAACTCTAGAAATATTATTAGGGTTTAATGACAAAATTACTATGTGGATTTCATCTTTAGTTAGAATTGTTGTTAGTGTTATGTTAGCTTGGTCTGTAATTAGTTTTGGAATTGTTTTAGACATATTCTCTAAATTTTAAAGACCATAATTATTGTTTAAAATGGATTTGAAGTAGTCTACAACACACTTACCAATTAAGGAAGGATCTTTAGTCCATGTATCATTAATAGTTGTCCCATTAATTTTGTTTTTCTTTTAATTTTTGTCTCCATGTTTTATCAAAAGAGTGACACTCTTTTATTTCCAAAATTCTTCCTCTATGGCCAAAAGATTTAAATGATTAGCTTTGACCTTCTTTAGGTTCATTTTATTATTAATGTTGTTTGATTCTTCTTATTCTTCATCTTTTGTAATACTATTTAATATATTTCCAAATACTTTTTTATCTTGGTTTTTAGTTTCATATTAAGTATTCTTGGGTTTTGGCCATTAAATAATTATGGGATCTCCATATATACTTTCATTCCAGTTGTGTTCAAAAGTGTTTAGGAAGTCTGGAGGCACCACATATTTTGAAATTTAAATGAAGATTTAAGTATATTTATATATGAAATTAGAGGGGTGCTTTATCAAAGGATATATATCCTTGATTTTATATTACTTTTATACTACTTTATCTGTTAGTTTTAATTAATTATGAATAAAAATACTCTTATTTGGTAATTTTATATTTATTAGTGAAATTAGAGAAAAAGGAGCAAAACGAAGTTAAGATTGTACATAGAAGCTATAATTAATAAGAAGATAAAAGCCAAGGACTTGAAGATAATTAGAGAAAGAATAAAAGAAAGAAAGGTCAAAGAGAAGAAATTAATTCAAGATCACGATAAGTTTCCTAATAATAAATTATAATATATTTATTATTTAATTTAGAAGAATAATATAATTCTTCCATTTCATTTGATAAATATTATGATTTTATTCTTAGGATGATAAAATATTTGGTCTAAATTATAATATTATATTATATGATTTAAAAGAATAAATTAATTTTTTTATTTTATTTAATATTATAATTATGTGGTTTATTTTTAGAAAATTAGAGTGAATAAAAAAGTTCATAACTCTTCCTATAAATAAAACCCTAATGAAGGAGATCAAGCCGTCGTCAACAATCTAATTTAATTTTCTTTCTTGTTTTTCTTATTATGGTTATGCTCACTAGGAGCTAACTCTTTTTGTTCTAGGGTTATTAAACCTGTGTAAATGCAAATTTTAAGGTAGTATAGTTTATTTATTAATTTAGTTTTAGTTTTTATCTTGATTATTGATGTTAATCCTAATTCTTTCAATTTTCTATGGGATCAATTGATTGATAATAGATTTAGGTTGAGACCGAGAGGTAATATCTAATTTAGAACTATATCAATACCACCGGGTTGAATGAGTAGTTTACCACGGCTATGAACCAGTGTAGTTTCCATTGAGCTTGGCATTAAAATTAAAAGTATGATGTATGAGCACGTAAATGTCAACGTTGTAACATTTATTTCATATCTAAACACTAAAGTATGCCACGGTCCCATTAATTTAGATAAGCCTTGTACACTAAACGATCTCTTAAGCTAGTTCACCTAATAAGTCTTTGATTCTTTTTATGGATCACCTAGTCAACACAAGACAAAACCCAAACTATTTCTCGTTTGATATTCTACAGTAGCTCCATATTTGAACTTGAAGGACATCATCCCATGATCTTTTTTTGCTTCATAGATCCTTTAGGAGTATTTGTTCTAATATAAAATCCAAACAAATAAACAACACATGTGATCATGAGCATCATACTGAATAACTATAAAATGAAAGGTTCATCTTCCACCAAGACTATCGTTTACTAAGCTGAGTGTTCCCAATAATCTTCAAAGAAAATGTTTTGATCTAGTTTAACCGGTTTCTATATATAACATGTTTTAAAATCAATTCATCGATACTAAAACAATATACTTTTCTCTCTTTCTTCTTATTTTGTTTTTCTTATTATGATTATGCTCACTAGGAGCTAATCTGTTTGTTCTAGGGTTATTAAACCTCTGTAGTTACAATTTTTAATGTAGTATAGTTTCTTTATTAATTTAGTTTTAGTTTGTATCTTTAGTATTGATGTTAATACTAATGCTTTCAATTTCCTACGGGATCAATTGGTTGATAATAGATTTAGGTTGAGACCGAGAGGTACTATCTAATTCAGAAGTATATCAATACCACGGGGTTGAATGAGTAGTTTACTACGGCCATGACCCAGTGAAGTCTGAACTAGGTTATTAGGTTGCATGACCCAATTGTCGGAGGTGCGAAACTAGAGACATAACCAGCCATATAAGAAGGTTACTTGTGTGAGATCGAGAGATGATGATCACAACACTCTACAAGAGAACTTGGTTGTATAGAATAATTGTAAAAGTTAGGTTAATTTGATTATATAAAAATACATAATAAATTGTTGATACATGTTTAGTAACTCTAGAATACTTTTTATAATTGATTAATTTCAATTTCAATTTTTGTTTTATTTTATTTTTATATTTAAACTTTTATTTTTCGTTAAATAAATTAGTATAATTGTTATATTGAACTCTAGACTAAAAAATAGAGTTATTCCCTTGAGTTTGATATTCGAGTCTTAAACGCTCTAAAACTACAACATAAATCGTACACTTGCGATTTTTTGTATCAATGCTTCACCTTGGTGATGCCAAAGGTATTCCTCTAGGAAACATTGTGTAATGTTTTATCGAGGCGTTTCCATTTATGGTTATTTGACCAAGTGAAATTGGACCATGTGTAACAAGGATATCTAAATTTTAGTTCATAATCATATTGTTAATTTCATCTGTTCCTTTTAAGTTTAGAGAAGAACATGCAAGTTTTTTTAGATGCTTTTGTGATTTCATTAAAGTCTCCAACAATCAAACAGGGTTGATTAGTAGAGAAAATTTCCCTTAAGTGATCCTGAAGATAAATTCTTTGGGATATGGTACAATTAGTATATATTACGGTGACTAATACATCTACATTTGTAGAGGTGTATCTCACCATCATATGCAGGAATTGTTCATTATTAATGAGAATTTCATTATTAAATTGATCTTTCCAAAATTTCCATATTTTGTTATAGATATTTGCAAAACTTGAATTAAATCCTAGTTTCTTAGTTATTTTTTCAAGATTTGATATTGAAGTCATTGGCTCTTGAATAAAAATGAAATCAATATGCTATAATTTTATAATTGATTTTATTCTTCTTTAACTTCCTAGGTTGGCAAGACCTCTTGCATTCCGGTTCAAAATGGTTAAAGTCATTTAGATGATGGTTTTGAGGATCTCCATGATCTTTAGATATTATGGTCTCTGTTACTTGGAGGACCTTTAAGAGTTATGGCTTTGAGTTTTTTTTAAAAAATTGTTTTAAGTTTTTATTATCTTTAGGTCTTGCAGATACTATTTCCATTGAAGGTGAAGATGGTATGCTGCCATAAAGTAAATGTTGTGGATCTTGAGAGGATGAATCTCAATTTATTTTAACAATCTAAGGTTATTTCTTCATTCTATGAGTTTGATATCTTCAAGATGAAGATGTAGGGCTAGGGTTCGTTGTTTCGGGGTTTAACGAATAGAGAGAGAAATGGGATATTGGACCGTCATTGATCTCTCATATTATTATAATATTAAATAACCATAAATTCAAGAAAAATGATTAAAATTAGTTAAAAATGATGGAAACCATATTTAAAATACTAACGTGAGAAAAAAAAGGAGAAAATAATAGTTAAAAATGGTGCAAATTTTTCATAAAAATGTTAAAGGTCAAAATACTAGGTGGTAAAAGTATTATATTTTAAAATACTAGTACTAAAAATGCAAGTTTTGACAATGATAAGTTATGCATGTTATATTTTATTGTAAATCACATCAAATTAAATATAAAAAATGCGGAAAATATATATAAACATTTAGATTCACCAAGAATAAACAAGAATAAGATGACTTACGGGTTTGCTTGCAGCTATCCATCTTGTGTTTTGATTGTTTTCGTTCCTTAGAGATTATGTAAATGAACTTCAAAAAACATACATAACCAAGTTAGAAAACAAAAATGTTTAGTTTTCCAGACACTATAGGAATCGGTAGATTTATGTTTAGGGTTTAGGATGATGAAATTTCTAACCTTATCCTTTATTTATAGCCTTTATAATGTGAAGCCCAACATTGTGGAGCCCATCCTATTATACTTTTTTGTGTGCGACGACCATAACCCGATAAATAAAAAATTCAATGTATATCCCTAATTTATTAATTCAGACTAAGTGTTGAGATTTGGGTCATCTTGATCACAATTTCTAAATTCAACCCGGTTACCACACTTGAGCCCATAACGCCTTTTCACCCATAGGTTCAATTTAGTTAATTGAAAAATTAACTCGATTACTTCTAATTTGGACTTCGTTAAGAATAAATATTAAAATTTAATGGGATCCCTGTATTCATTGCCAATGGGTAAACAGTACAACCCCATACATGACTAATAACAATAAAGGACTAAAGACTTATTTCTCGTAATGTGAACAATATGATGCAACAGTAATCACATTACCATTATCTATTAATTACTTTGTCCAATTAGGGAGTGTGGCCTAAGAGTAATATGGTTTATAATTGTACATATATACTCTTAAATGGTTCATAACTTTGGAGATCCAATATAGTTCAGATATCAATAAATATTTCCAAACATATATATATATATATATATATATATATATATATATTGCAATAAACCTTATTATGCATAATACTACAAAATATAACATCAGATCTTATTACAAACTCTCTCACTGAAACTAATAAATTTCTAAATCAACTACATCCATACTAATGGTGTGTCCCTCAAAAACCTTAGGGAAAACCACCTTTATTAGAGGATCTTATTTCTTGGAGTTTTTGCTGATGTGCTTTTTATATTTGACCTATCAGAACTATCTCTTTAACAGATAAGAACTTCATGTCTATGTGTTTGGAACTATACAAATTATTATTACTGTTAGTATATTGCACTATGGAATTTTGCAGCCATAATTACTGGTTTCATGCCTTAAAGCATGCAATAAATTATTCCACTATGGTGGGCGATGCAATAAGTGTTTACTTTACACTTTTCGAGGATATCGTACCTTCATCCAATAAGAATATGTTTCATGACTAGATCTTTAGTGTGTCTACACATCCACCAAAATCCAAGTCGGAATACTCAATGATCTCCAGTTTATCCGACTTCCCATATGTCAACATGCGCCTCCTTGTGCCTTACGAATACTGGAATGACCTTTTAATTGTTTTCTAGTGATCCATGCCTGGGTTACTAACATATCTTCCCAATATATTTATATCAAAGGCAATGTCTGGCTTAGTACAAACTTAAGCATACACCAAACTCCTAACTGCCAAAGCATAAGGGACCATCTTCACTTCCTCAATCTCAAGTTTTGTCTTAGGACATTGACCCGGACTAAGTCTGTCACCCTTTGTTATAGGGTACTTAGGGGTTTGCAATCTACCAATCTGTAACATTGTAACCCACTTTCAATGTATGCCTTTTATGATAATATAAGAATACCACAAGAGCGATCCCGATGTATCTAGATTCCTAACACAAAACTGGCATCACCAAGATCCTTCATATCAAACTTGTCTAATAGAAATATTTTTATAGTGCGTAACAATTCATTATTATTCGAGGCAAGAAATATGTCATTTATATATAATATTGAGAAAAACACTCTTAATATCCCCTTGTATAAAGCTCAAGGTCAAAATGTGCAACTAATTCCATGATTGTTCTAAAGGAATCCTTCCTCGATACAGAGCGAATGTTTCTTTAAAATAAATATCTTTATGCTGAGTATAACCTTTCGCAACATGACGTGACTTATGTCTTTCCACATTATCCAGGGAATCAGTTTTGGTTCAATACCACATTATATTGTATTATACTATTCATTTATAGCGTCAACCCACTTCTGAGAGTCAGAGCTTGCCATGGCCTGTTTGTAGGATGAGGGATCGTCTATAGTTCCAACACATCATCGTCTTCCTGAATATATACTATAAATTCTGGACCTATAGTACTTTTCATTTCTCTCATGGGCCTTCTTAAGGACATTATTTCATCTTGTTTCACTTCTTGAGTAGGTAAAGTTTGATCATTATGAAAATGTCATTTTGATTATGTTGTGGAAGAATATCTTGAGGTTCCTCTTATTCTACGTGGACCATATCTCTATCCTGATTAAAACCCTCAAGTGGAGCGTCAATGTGAATTTGAGGATTACCTTGCTCTAATGGGACCGAAATGATTGGTATTACAACCCAAACTTTTGATACCTTAGTATCCTCATTAAAACCTTCATGAATCTTTGTGGGTCCCTCTTCAAAATCAACATACATTCCCTTATTCTTCCCCCAAACTCAACATCCTCTATAAACTTGATTGTTCTTGCCTCAATATTCACCAGTTACAGAATCATAAAACTTAAACCCACTCGGATTTTCGGAATAACCTATGAAGAAAAATCTAACTGTTTTTTGGTCCAATTTATTTTCTTGAGGTTTGTAAGGAATCACCTTAGTTGGACAACCCCACACATGAAGATGCTCTGAATTGGGTCTACACCTTCTCCAAATCTTATATAGGCTCCTAACAGTATCCTTAGTGGGTACTCAATTGAGTATATAAGCCACACATTCGATGGGTTCCCCCCATAAAGATAATGGTAGAGATGAGTTACTTATCATACTATTATCCATATCTTTTAGTGTCAGGTTCCGTCTCTCAGATACACCATTCATACAGGGTGAACCCGACATTGTGTATTAAGGAACTATGTCACACTTCTCTATGTATTTAGTAAAAATTCATTAACGTTGTTCACCTGACCCGTCATATGTGCCGTAGTACTCACTACCACGGTCAGATCTAACAGTCTTAATGCTCATACCGAGTTGTTTTTGCAACTTCATTCCTAAAAGTTTTGAACTTGTCTACCACCTCATGATTTTTTTATTGACCGGACATTGGCCCGGTCCTCTGCCATTTGTCTTCCGCTTAGGCCCTGCCCGTTTTGCATAAATAATCTTATTAACCTCAGTTATTGTGCCTTTAAGTTTATCCACCTCATGTGCAGTGTGCAAAATCAACTCATTGATATTCGAATTTTCTCGTATGCAATTTTTTGTGGACTAGAAATACTTAAACCGGTCTGGCAGCGAATGAAATGTGAACCATACTATGCATTCTTCATGAAGGTCTAAACCAAATGCCTTTAAATTTCGGTCAATTATAGATGTTCCTTGAATATGCCCACGGATTTTAACTTTGCCAATATACGTTTTTTTGGTACCTAGCTCGATGAGCAATAGTTACATCTCTACATTCTCATTTTTGGCAAAGGCTTTCTCGATCTCCGAGATAAAGTCTGAGGTAGTGGTAACACCTTCAAGGACAAACCCACGCAATGCTACTGGAATCTCATGTAACAAGAGCACTATGCATAACTTATTTGACTTCTCTAACCTTTCATCTACCTTAGTTTCCTCCAATTTAATTTCCGGACTAAGGGGGTGGTTTAGGAGTTGCTAGTGTATGATCATAATCGTGTACAAACAAAAACAACATATCTTCTTTCCAGAATTGGAAGTCCGAACAATCCAACATGGGTGGACGATTTCCCAATAGATTGTAACCAATGGATACTATAATAAGAACAAACAACACAAAAAACACATTTACCATCTTGAGATATAACTGAAAATATATGCGTGAACATGACAAATACATGTAAAACATGAAATTTCTAGATAATAGATGTCGGGGGTAAATCGTACCAACATGCAATTTTATGAGTTTGATAAAAATATCATGATCATTATTATAATTTCCTAAGTATCAATGAGACCATCCGTAGGGCCAATGTCATTTACTTAAATTAAAATAACCCTAATTTGATTTACTTAAATACCAGTGAAACCTTTCAGATGACCAATTTCACCTACTTAACAAAAAAAATTCAAGGATGAATTCAGTTTATCCTAAGTACCGATGAAACCTTTGGAGGGCCGATTTCATCTACTTAAAATTAAAAACACCACAATGACCATTTTTAGTGATTTTCTGTCGTTCATGATTAATTTAAATCCAAACGTCCACCTTCCAGATGGGTGTCATATTTGAATTTAAATTAATCGTTGAACATTTCAAAGCCTAAGTTCCATAAGAAAATTAATTTCAACCTTCTAGAGGGTCGATTAAATTAATTCATTAGTTTCACCTACCGGTCTACGAAACCTTAGTCATGCATCACCATTTAATCATTCAAACATATACAAATTAATTTGAAAATAATCATACAATAATTAGCACCCCAAACACATCATATTTATGAAATTAATTATTCATTAGTTGCATCACTTTTTACAGATGAATAATGTTTTTGATGAATAGTTTTTTATAATTAATGTTTTTGATGAGTAATGTTGTTTAGATCATTATTCATCCTCCAAAATTACTGTTCACCCCCGATTCATATTCTAAAAAAATATTGTTCACAACACTCATACTGTTGTCATCGCGACAACGGTGAATTGCGAATTACCTCGCAAGTTACGGTCTTCATCCACATTGTCAGCAGTTCGCTGGCCATTGTGAACATAGCCAGACAACCTTCGATCAACATTAACATATGGGTTAAGCCTTCGATGAGATCATGTCCCAATAGTTTGAATTTATTCAAAACAAAAACAAAACATATAATCACATATCATACTTTTCAATCGAAAAAATCAAAACTCATGATTTTCACACGGTTCCTAAATTCATACCCTAACCATCTCAATCAACACATAATCTCAATGGCATGGATTATTTATAGTAAAAAATATTCATATCGAATCCAAAAAATATTTTTGGAGGCTCTTATACCAATTGTTATATTTTATTTGAAATCGTATCAAATTAAATATAACAAAGCGCGGAATATATATATAAACCTTTTTCTATGTTCACCTAAGAATAAACAAGAATAAGATGGCTTACACATTTGTGTACATCAATATATCTTGTGTTTTGTTCCTTTCTGTTCCTTAGCGATTCTGTAAATGAACTTAAAAGAACCTGCATAACCAAGTTAAAAAATAAAAAAATGTTTGGTTTTCGGGACTCTGTAGGAAGCGACAGATTTGTGTTTAAGCAGATGATGAAATTCTTAACCCTAGCCTTTATTTATAGTCTTTACAATGTGAAGCTCAACATTGCAAAACACATCTTATTATACTTTCTTGTGTACGAGGACCATAACTCGATAAATCAAAAGTTCAATTTATATCCCTGATTTATTAATTCAGGCATAAGTGTTGAGATTTGGGCCCTCATCATCACTATGTCCAAATTCAACCCAATTACCACACTTGAACCCATAACGCCTTTTCACCAATAGATCCATTTTTTTAAATTAAATAATTAACTCGATTACTTTTAATTTGGACTTCCTTAAGACAATGATCCCGCATATGTTTATTTAGTATGTCAGTCCAAATTATTTTTGGTCCATAAATATATTAGATAAATATATTCTAACAATGTAATTATCATACTTTGAAATACTTTTATTTGGTAACCAACTCCTTGACATTTTCTAAAATTTAAAAAAATTGATATATTTTATCCTAGAAAGGTAAAACTAACTTATATTGATAGAACATAAATAAATAATATAAATATTTGTATCTTAATAAAATAAAATTAATTTATCACAAATCATCCAACGTCAAAGTTACTTATTAATAACTACTTAAGTTTACTGATAATCATCTGGTTTTGAATAAAAGAAACTCATAATCATCTCGCACGCCAAATCTTTAACGAGTTTTTTAAAATGTACTTACAAACCATATAGTTGTGTAATTACGTGGAATTGAGTTGCGAAATGAGTTTAGAAAATTTGTTGTGTTCTAATTGCGAAATTGGGTTGCGAAAATTAAATTGTGTTCAAAAATTAAAATTATGTGCAAACGAGTTGTGCAAATAAAAAAAGTTTTGGTTATAAAAAATAGTTGTGTCGCCGAATTACGTACCAGTTGCAGGATTACGTATAACTTGGTTGTTACAAAACATTTATTTTTTATTTGCCTATTTACATATAATTTGATTGGGGAAATAAAAAAAACCTTCAAAAATATTACTCATGGATTTTATATTATTCGTCATTAAAACTTGAAAATAAATATCTTTTCAAATTTTGATTAGTTAGAATTCGAAAGATATAATTTTTTTAAGATTAAAAAGAAATAATGGTTGAAATTAGGCATTTTTGTTGTATTGATAGGTTGTTTATAGCATTTATGTTGTATGCTGTTTTTTTTTGCAAAAAATTAAAATTCAAATAAATATATTTTATTTTTCTAAATAATTTATAATAATTTACCCTGAAAATAAACAATTTAATATTCAAAATATTATATTATTCTATAAACATTATAAAAAATAATATGTCTTATATTAATTTATTTTTTTGGTTGAGACTTAATTTTAATTAGCGAACAATTAAAACGATTTTTTTTTTTAATTATAAGTATCAAAATTATAAATTGTATCGATACAGTTCTAAAATTTATTATTTAAATCATAATAAAAGTAAATTTTAATGACACTAAACACTTTTTAGATATTTTTAAATAATTATATCAACATATTTACTTTTTCCCAAAACTGTACCATTATAACGTATTATGTTATTCATAATTGTTTTCCCCAGGAGTTAATATATAACTTTAAATTAATTAACATAAGGTTATTCATTTTAATAGAAAGGAAATATATTTATTCTACTAAAAATGATAAATCATTATATGGTTATTATAAAAATTTAAAAACTTCCTCTAAAACTACAATATTTTAATTTTAGTGTCTAAATGACTCCAATTAATTTTTTTAAATTAATGCGGTAAAACTTTGATCTTCCAGGCGAATAAACATAAATATAATTAATATAGCTATTTATAAAAGTTATAGTATGATATTTAATCCTTCCATTAAAGTACCATTCAACTAAAACCATATAAAGTTTATTATTTTTATTTTCAATTTTTGTAAAAGAAATTATAATTTTTTATTCTACACCTAATTGATATTTTTTCATGCAAACCTTTATCACAATGGCATGAGTTCAATTGTTTTTAATCCCATAATAATCTATATGAAAAAAAGGGTTAATTTACTAATAAAACTTTCAAAACTATAAAAAAAATTAACATCATGTAAGATGTACCTAATTCGAGATTTTATACATACTAATTTATTATATTAATATTTTTATACAAGAGATCGAATTTGTTGTAAACATATATTATTTTATATTCCCATCGATACGGTTCCAGCGGTAGTTTACTTTTACATGATATTAGAGCTAGGTTCGATTCGTGGTTGTTTTAATTGGAGGTTGTATAGTTGATTGTAGGGTAACCTATTTCATGTATTCTATTTTATTTATTTATTTATTTTACATTTTTTTTAGTCTTTGGATTTCGTTTGGTGTTTGTATTTTGTTTGGATTTCGTTTAGACTATGTTTGACAACTAACGATTGAGATTTGGTATTAAAAAATCATGATTTAAAATTTATGATTTGCGAGTGACGATTGGCGATTGAATATTGATAATCGGAGATTGTACGACTGAAGATTTGAGGATTGACGATTTGGCGATTGAGGATTTGACGAATGTTGATTAACGATCGACGATCGAAGATTGGTGATTGGCAATTGACAATTAACGATTGATGATTGGTGATTGCTCATTTGCAATTTGATATTTAGTATTGGGTATTGTTAATTAGAAATTAGTGTTTGGGGAATGGTGATTAGAGATTGGGGTTTGGAGATTGGATTGTGGAGTTTAGAGTTTAGGGTTTGAATTGACTTTGGATTTGCGTTTTAAGTTTTAAGTTTTGAGTTTTGGGTTTTGAGTTTGAAATTTGGAGTTTGGAGTTGGGAGTTTTTATTTGAGTTTTGCTTTTTATTTGAGTTTGAGAGTTTGAATTGGTTTAGATTTGGTGTTTGATCATGTTCGATTAGACATAGTGGGTTTCTATTGTGAATATGACAATAAATTATGATGAGAAGACTGTTGTCATGTCTACATATGCATACAACTCAGGTTTGGCTTCGTCTTCAATTTCATGTAATGATTCATCCTTGTGGATTTTGGATTCTAGTGCGTCTCATCATATGAAACATCACATATTACAATTTGTTTTGTTGTCTCATATTTGACCATAGGGGTTTTTTTGTTAGTACTACAACAATGTCTCTAGAGAGTGTTGGATATATCGTTACCCTCATGCATTTCTCTCTGATGTTTACTACGTTATCAACCTTGCTTTGAATTTTATTTCAATTAGAAAATTGTGTAAATCTATGCTCTAGGAAATGATTGGTTCAGATCGTCAAATAGAGAAACTCTATGTTTTGGAACAACTCAAAGTAATCGATGTGGATGTTTATGATGTTGACAATGGAAAAAGTATATTGACTGATATTGCGGCTTGTGGTGTTGATTTGTCTTTATTTCGTGTTATCGTTGACACTCTCATATGGGACTTGTATTCACGCCACCTTTAACATTTTTAGTCTTGACAAATGTTTTGGTCATTTGGACAGTTGTAGTATGAGGTCCATCTCCTATGTCCACAAATGGTGGTTTGGCATATAATGTCTCTTTTATTAATGACTATACTTGTGATAGAAAAGTTTATCTTATGAAACGAAGGTCTGATTTTCTGGAAATTTACAAAAAAATAGATCACTCGTTAAAACTAAACATTATGTTGTGATAAATTTATTCAACTGTGACTTGGGGTGAGTATACCTCAGACATTTTCACTCACTTGCGTGGATCTGATGGTACCATACACTAGTCAACTTGTATCGACACCCCTCAATAGAATGGGGTTGAAGAAAGAAAACATCGTCGCCTTTTTAAAACTGATCGTTCATTGCTGTTATTAGCTGGAGTTCCTAATGTTTGTTGGGATGAAGAAATTTTCACTATTATATTTGTGATTAATCAAATTCATACTGCACATAATTCAATATGTTTTGAATCTCAAAGTTGCATTGAAAGCCTCCAAATTATTCATATTTACTAGTGTTTGAATGTACGTATTATGTCTTTTCTTCTCATGCTCAAAAGAACAAGTTGTCATCTAAAACAACTATGTCTGTATTTTGGATAATGTTATTATACATGAGTTAATCGTTATTTTGATCCCACTTGGTCAAAGTTATATGTATCTCGACATATCACATTTCTTGATCATATATTATTTTGTTCAATTGCTACAAAATCATATCACAAAACGAAGATAAGTCTATAATTTATTAATCCATTTAACAATGAAAAGATACAATTATTGTTCCTAATGTATCAGTTTATGAGACATATACAACAATGATAATATTTCAGCTTCACTAATGTTTGAGTCTTCATTTTCCTTTGGTGCAACTACATATTATGTGATCTAATCGTACAATTAAGTTTACCAAACTACTAGTTTTTTCTTATTCTTCTTACTCAGCTCTGTTTGCATATTTTATAGAAAATATACGTGATATAAATAAACCTAAGTTTAATGAAGTTGTTTATAATCCTCGTTGGAAAAATGCTATGGCCGAATATCTTTTGTCTCTTTATCAGGCTCATAAATGAGATGTGGTAAAATCTCCACCTCATAAGCATATGATTAGTTGTCTTTGGGTTTTTACCTCCACCTCATAAGCATATCATGTGATCTAATCGTACAAGTAAGTCTTCCAAACTACCAGTTTTTTCTTATTTTTCTTAATCACCTATGTTTGCATGTTTCATACAATATATACATGATATAAATAAACCTAATTCGTTTAAAGAAGTTGTTTATGATCTTCGTTGAAAAAATTCTATGGCCGAATAACTCGCTACTCTTTGTCAGGCTCTTAAATGAGATGTGGTAAAACCTCCACCTCATGAGCATATTATTGGTTGTCTTTGGGTTGTTAAAATCAAAACCAAGTCTGATGGGTTTATTCAGAGGTATAATACTTGTTTTGTAGAAAATGGTTATTCACATAATTATAGTATGGATCACGAGGAGATGTTTTCCGTAGTTGTAAAAATGAAGATAAGTCATATCCTTATTATTGTTGCATGTGTTCTCCAGTAAAACATCGTTCAACTAAATATTAAAAATATGTTTCTAAATGGAGATCTTTATGATACTGTTTACATGATTCCTCTTTCGGGTGTTTCTCACCAACCATGTAAAGTTTAGTGACTTAGAAAATCTTTATATGGTCTCAAAAAAAGTCTTATTGCATGGTTTTAGAAAATCACTATAAATATTTTCTCACTTAGTTTTCATACAAGTAATCATGATTTGAATTTATTTATCAGATGTAGGAGTGTATGATAGATTATTATATCTTTATATGTATATGATATGATTATCATAAGTGGTGATGGTATTGATGTACTTAAGCGTGATTTGGCTCATCGATTTGTAATGAAATATTTGTGACTTTTACATTATTGTTTTGGTATTGAGGTGGCTCAGTCTCCGAAAGGTTATATTATTTCTCTGTAAAAATATATATTTTATCTATTTAAGCAAGCAATTTTGTTTTATAACAAGACGAACACACCCTTCTTGAAACCAATACTGGTATTGTCCAACTAATGGTGTTTTTTTATCAGACCTAACTTTGTATTGTACTCTTGTACGACGCTTGATTTATTTTACAGTTACTCGACCAAACCTAGCACATGTTGTTCGTGTGGTTAGTCAATTTGCTAATGCTCCTAGTTTTGTCTACTAGAGAGCGGCTTTTCGTATTTTGAGATATCTACATGGCAGTAAGCTCCAAATACTTTTGTTTCATTAAGACTTTCACTTGAATTACAAGCTTATATTGATGTTGATTGGGATGGAAATTATATTAGTTTATATGTTTTATTTGCAGATTCTATAATTTTATGGAAAATCAAGAAACATTGTGTTATTTCTAGTTCTTCTAACGATGTTGAGTACCATATTATGACATTGACTACATATGAGATTATTATTTTAACCATGAATTCTTGTAGATATGGGGGTTAATATTACTAAGCTGACTTTCTTACATTGTGATAACAAAATATCCATACAAATTCCAAACAATTTTGTTTTTCATTAGAGGACGAAGCACATTAAAATTCATTATCACTTTACTCGTTATCATCTTGAGCTCGAGACCATATCACTTCTGTATGTTCTATCAATTTTGAAAGTTGTTGATATCTTCACAAATGCTCAATCAATATGTCATTTTTATTTTATGTGTGAAAAACTCTCAATACTTATTAATGTTGCATCTTGAGTTTTAGGGAGAGTGTTAGAGATATAGCTCATAAGAGATATTAGGCATATTATCCCATTGGATTACTACTATATATATAGTAACTTAAACTCTTTGTAAACATATCTTATTCTATTTTCTTATTAATAAAAATATAACCATATTTTCCATTATGATACCTATTTTGGACCAAACGCTTGGTAAGATACATACAATAAATGAATTCATGTATTAACCAATAAATCATAACATACTACAGTGATGTGCATACCAAGACCATGCATAACATTTGATAGAATTGTACATTTTTCATCATTTATAGTGTTTCAGAATTTGAACGCTAGAATATTTGTGATATAGAAATAAAAACGGTCTGAAATTTTTTCATCAAAGTTATTCTTCTTCCTCATATTCACATTATTGTTTCTTTGGTTTTTTTATTGTATGCAACAATAGGATCCAAATTGTTTACAAACTTTACTCCAAAAATGTAATATATTTTAAGTGTTACCACTAAAAATGTCAATTTATCTTTCTTGTAAAATTAGTTACATCACATGGATCCGTACCCAACCAAACTTGGGTCTACCGCATTGATTGTTATTATTAAGAATAAGTCGAATAATGCATTAACAATCTACCGTGTTCGTTGGCACAATATTGTGTCATCAGCAGTGTACCTTGTGTGCTTAAATATATTGTGTGCATTATACTTTCTAGTCTTTTGTATATGAGCCCATTGGGTCCACTATCTAATAATTCTATTTATAATATATAAATTGATTACTAAGACTACACAAAAAGAAATCTGAAAATTTATAACCCTTTTCAATTATAATGAAACATTTTTCTCTAGCGGTGCCCATGGACGTAGACATTTGACGAACCATGTTAAATCTTGTGTTATTTTATTTTATGTCATTTATTTTGTTCTGTACTTGAGCATTGGTGATATTTGTCATAGTAAATCCTAACAATTAGCATAAGAGATTTGGTTGTGAAATTAGAATTTGCAATTAGGGTTTCACAATGGCGTATACATCACCAAATATAACATTGAAAATTGATGGAGGTTCGAGCTTTGCATTGTGGAAGATTAAGTTAAAATATTCATTGGTACTGTCGAAGGTTGTGGAAGGTTATGTGGAATAAGTTACCAGAAAAGATTAAAGAAGAGAAACAACAAGATCTTCAAGAAATGGCTTTGTGTTGGATTCTAATGAGTGTGAAAGATAACATTCTTCATGAAATTAGTGGTGAGAAGACTACTGTATGTAAATAGAAGAAGTTAGGAGAACTTTACTCAGAGAAATCAGTGGTGAACCGGTTATACTTGAAGAAGCTCTTGTACGGTTTCAGATTGAGAGAATCAAGCGAAAGAGAAAAGTCTTATGACTTGGGGAAGATCTAGAATCAAAGCGAGTTCTTCAAAAAGAAAGAACTGGAGGTTGAAATTAGAAGTGAACAAATTAAACTGTTATGAATGTGGTGAGCATGGTCATTATAAGAGAGATTTTTCAAAGTTGAAAGGTAAGAAGGGAAATAAAAAAAATACAACGAATCTTGCTGAAAGCGTAAACAATTCCGACGTTAATGAAACATTGTTGGAGGAGATGTATTTTCTGTGATTTCAAACTATAGAAAAAACTTTTGGGTACTCGATACTGGCGCTACGTATCACATGTGTCAGTTCAAACAATGGTTCAATACTTATAGGCCAATGCAGGGAACTGTCTCTTTAGGAAACAATCATTTTTTATCTGTTGGTGGTTCATGGATTAAAGAAAAACTTGATATATCTTGGAACACTAGACTCTTTGGGTTCCAAGTATCGTGTAGAAGATGGTGTAATGAAAGTGACAAAGGGCTCAATGGTGTGTATAAAAGGCAGTTTGGAGAATGGTAGTAACATTCTCTAGGGGAGTGTTACTATGGGCGATGCTGTAGTAGCATCATCAATGAGTAATAGCCAAAGTATAAAGAATCAAAATAAGTTGTGGCATTGGTATCTTGGTCACATGAGTGACAAATGATTAGTTGTTTTGGCAAATAGAGATTTGTTGAAAGGGTATAAAGTAGAATCATTGAGATTTTATGAACACTGTGTATTTGGTAAACAAACTAGAGTCAAATTCAGAAAATCGGTTGTTAGAAATACTAAATGGACAACGAACTAAATTCACTCAGACATTTGGGGCCCAAACATAATTCTAGGGGGAAAAAATCCATATACTACATAAGTTTGATTGATGATTATTCAAGGATGGTGTGGGTATACTTTATGAAAACAAAAGATGAGCCATCTTCGATCTTTGTCAAATAGAAGACGATGATTGAGAAGTAGACAGGTAGAAAAATAAAGCGTCTTGTGAGAAATAATGGGTTGGAATTTTATAATCGTGAGTTTTACGAGTTTTGCAAAACTGAGAGAATAATGCGTCATTGCACTTGTTCTAGAATGCCATAATAGAATGAGGTCACATAAAGAATGAACATAACACTTTATGACAAGGCACCAAGCATCATATTTCGGTGTGGAAAAGGATTTTTGGGTCGAAGCTATCAATACAATGTGTTACTTGGTGATACGGTCTCCATGAAAGACTATAGATTGTAAAAATCATTTTGAGATTTGGTCTGGATCATCGACTAATTATGAATAATTGTGGGTATTTTGTTATCCTGTATATACTCATGTGAAATATGGTAAGCTTGATCCGAGGGAAAAAAGTTCATATTTCTAGGATATGCTAACTCTCCAAAGTCTCTAGGTTTTCTTATCAGTAGGGACGTAACTTTTAACGAGTCTACTTTTTTAGACAGTCATAATGAAGTAGGAGAAATGGTCAAATTATGATCGATTGTAAGTAAACAGGTGGAGCTTGAAGTAGAATCAGTTCCTAGCAGGTCCAATAATTCGAGTGGTTTGGAGGTAGATCCAGAATAAGGAGATGAAGCGTCAACATCACATGATAGTGATAATGATGTGCCCAAACCGGAAGAACAACCTTATAGCATAGTATTGGGCACAAAAAGAAGATATATTAGACTACTAAAAAGGTATGTGAATCTAATTGCATATGCTCTTTCAGTTATAAAAGAAGTTGAGACGCAGAAACCTAGTAGCTATAGGGAAGCTATGACGAGTTCAGAGGTAGATCGGTGGATTGGTGCCATGGGGGAAGAGATTGAATTTCTGCACAATAATCAAACATAGAATCTTATTGACTTGCTTAAAGGACAAAAGGTAGTAGGCAACAAACTAATGTTCAATAAAAATGAAGCTAAATTAGGGGTTCAGACATCTTCATTCAAGGTAAGACCGTTCGCTAAGGGTTTTACTCAAAATAAAGGAATCGACTTCAATGAAGTGTTTTCTCCAGTGGTAAAACATAGTTTGATTCGAGTTTTGTTAGCCGTATTAGTTTTGTAAAATTTAGAACCTAAGCAGTTAAATCTGAAGACTACGTTTTTACATGGTGAATTGGATGGGCAAATCTACATGAGTATCAATCCTAATATGAATGACAAGGTTTTCCTAATGATATAGTTACCATTGGTTTGAAACAATCACCTAGACAATGGTACAAACGTTTTGATATATTCATGGTGTCAGAAGGGTTCACGGGAAGTCTATATGACACTTGTGTGTATCATTAAAAGATTTCATATGATTCTTACGTTTACTTGTTGTTATATGTGGATGATATGTTTATTGCTGCTTGTAATATATCACACATTAAGCAGATAAAAAAGAAACTTAATATTGAGTTTGAGACAAAGGATCTGGGTAGAGTAAAGAATATTATTGGTATGGATATTATCATAAACAAATTTATGGGATCATTAGACTTGTCTCGACGAAGCTATATTGAGAAAGTGCTACAACGAATCAATATGTTTGATGCTAGGGAAATTAACATCCGATTTGCTACACATTTCAAGTTTTCTGTAGTAGGATCTGTCAAAGACGATGCTGAGTTGGAACAAATATTGAAGGTTCCATATTCAAGTGCAGTTTGTAGTATCATGTATGTTATGGTATGTACATGTCCTGATATATCACGTGCGATTAGTGTAGTTAGCAAGTACATGGGATGTCATGGGAAAGAACATTGGTAGGCAGTGAAATAGATACTTCGGTATCTTAAAAGTTCTTAAAAGTTCTGCTAACATTGGCTTAGCTTTTAATAAGATGGATATTGGTGAATTGCTTAATGATATTGCAGAATCAATGGTTGGTTTTATTGATTCTGATTTTGCAGTGATATGGATAAAATGAGATCTCTGACATAATATGTATTTACTCTAGCTGGGAGTGCAATATGTTGGAAAGCACATGTACAAGCTACTGTAGTTTCTCTACAACAGAGGCAGAGTACATGGCGATAACAGAATTAGTTAAAGAAACAATATGGTTGCTAGGTTTGGTGGCATATCTGAGCTTGAATATGACTACTAAAAAAGTGTTTTGTGACAGTCAAAGCGCCATACACCTTACATATAACCAAATGTACCACGAGTTTATAAAGCAAATAGATGTCAGATATCATTTTATTCGTGATATAATATCAAAGGGAATTATTAATATGAAAAAAGTGTCTACACACGATAATCTAACATATATAATGACCAAAATAGTATTAGTTTGAAAGTTTAGGGAGTGCCTAAACTGGATTGGTATTCGCAACATCAAAGGAATTGTTTTGATACCAATTGTTAGGATTTAATATGCAATGTATCACCAATACTCAAGCACAAAACAAAATAAAACGTATAAAAGAAAATAACATATGATTTAGTGTGGTCTGGAAAATGTCTTCGTCCACGGGCGCCGCTAGAGAAAAGTGTCTCACTATGATAAAAAAAGGGTTACAAATTTTTCAGATCTCCTTTTGTGTAGCCATGTTAATTTATTTATATAGAATAAATAAACTTATTGGATAATTGACCCACTGAGCTCATGTACGTAAGACTAGAAAGTATAATGCACACGATATATTTAAGCACAAAAGGTACACTACAATTGACACATACTATACTAGCGAACATGGTACACTATCAAGGCATTACTCGACTCATTCTTAACTAATCTTCCGCTTGAGGAAAATATCATTTATTCACTGTCAACAAAGAAATCTCTTCTTCTGACTCACTAAATACCTCTGACGCATTCACTTGATGTTGCGAACACTAATCCAGTTTAGGCGGAATATGCGGTACCCATATTCCCAACAAATGGTATTAGAGCTTACAACTTAGACGGAACATATCTCAACCTGATTATAGTGTGCGGATATAAGTCAATTTAGAGGAGGCTAAAGTAGTACTTTGTTTGAGAGAAGGATTTGTTAGGGTGCGACCAAAGTCTTGAATCCCACATCGGTTAAACAAGGAAATGATCAATGGTACATAGGAAAAAACATATCTTAACTAATATAAGGCCTCTCGGAAAGGGACAAAAAAAAACCGTGCAGGTTTTCGGATCATAAACGGACTATATCATACTAGTGTGGAAATCGGATTATCCATACTTATATATGAAGAAGAAATATACGACACCCGTATTTTCAACAAATATTACCAACAAGATTAACTTTCACATATGACGGTAAAACACCGAAACATAAACTAAACTCATTTCAAAATAAATACGAAAAACCAAACTTATAATCGCACATCCTATTAACATTATCATAAATCGATTTAGATCATTCCACGACAGTAATTTATTGTTTTACAATAAGAGTTGTTGAAGAATCAAAGTTTCTAAAATATAATTAGGATGCCGACGTTACGTTACTCACGTTATAAACCTAAAAGTTCATTTGCATGGGTTCTAGTTTATGTTTCGGCCGCAACTAATAATAGAAGTGGTTCAAGAATCAAAGTTTCTAAAACATGATTACGATGCCCACTTTACGTTACTGACGTTATAAACCTAAAAGTTCATTTGCATGGGTTCTAGTTTATGTTTCGGCCACAACTAATAATAGGAGTGGTTAAAGAATCAAAGTTTCTAAAACATAATTACGGTACCGACGTTACGTTAGTGACGTTGTAAACCTAAAAGTTCCTTTGCATGGGTTCTAGTTCATGTTTCGGCCGCAACTAAAAATAGGAGTGGTTGGAGAATCAAAGTTTCTAAAACATAATTACGGTACTGACGTTACTGCCGTTATAAACCTAAAAGTTCCTTTGCATGGGTTTTAATCTTTCATGACATGCAAATCTACGGTTATAAAGTTAATGCTGTTTACATTCAATTGCTTTCCGGATTCTCTCACTTTTAAAGTTACTTTATATCAAAGCTACATTTATATTTGGATAATTTATAAATACTGCCTAGATTTTATTTATCTTAAATAAACTTTGGTACTATTTTGACTACTGATACGGTCCTTAACAATGTAAATAACCTAATTGGATGCACCTGACTCTTATATTTTCACTTTCACGTAATGTAATGAGCATGTTTTACAATCGCATTAGATAATGAACATGTCCCGAAAAACATATGGTTAACTTATTTTAATCGGTTACTGCAACAATAAACATGACTGAGCGCCCTAACTAATATCGGGAATATTCGTGAAACTAATATACTAATCTAATCTTTAGTACCTTGAACATATATTTATTTATTTTATTATTATTATCCAAAACAATTGAAATATTTTATCCGCAAAGTAATCCCTGCTTACAAAACACAAAACCATGTTATTTATATTATAGACACCTTTAAAATCGATAGGTTAATATTGCAATTTATAGTTTTTCTTTTGTGGTTTGTATTTTTTTTATTAAAACTATGAAGATGCTTAAAGATATTATTTTTCCTAATCATACATATTGAAAGTAGGGATTGTAGAAATATAAATAAGTGTTTATTGATTATTATTTTTCGACCAAATAAAATAAAACATGTAAATCAAGCTTATTATGCAAAATGTATACAAACAAAAGCCTTTTGAAACAATAATATTTCTATGCCATACTATAGCAAAATATTATTAACAGAAAGGGTTAAAAAATTAGTTTAGCCATTAATATTTTTGAATTTGATACTTGATTTATAAATCAAAGTCAAATATATAAATATTATATAACCATGTCATTTAACTTAAATATATCCATTTACCTAATTGTATAACATTTAAAAACCATATATCCTTTGAGGGAATGTTTAGATAAAACAAGTACTTATTTAAAATTAATTCTATTTAATATTAATAAAACTTTAGTAACTTTTTCTTGTAAGAATCTGTCTATTTAAAGTAGACTTGAGTCATTAGCATTTCTCACCTAAACCCTCACTTTCCACACAAATCACACACAAAGGGGAATATGGCCACTTCTAGTTCTCTCTCAATCACTCAAGATGAAATTTACACTTACTACTCTCTTGAAAGGAACCTGTTCTCAAGGCTGCTCTTTGGTCTCATGCTTGCTCCAGCTCAGTGTTTACTGCTCATATCATTTTGGCTGTGGTTAGAGAAGATGGGTCACAAGAATCTAATCTATACAATGGTTAGGTTAAGTGATTCATTGGTGCATGCTATGGTGAAGGAAGCTGGTATGTGCTTAAAGGCATTGGAGTTTGATTTATTCATAGATGAATATTTTCGTAATATTCCAATGCCACTAACAACAATTGTTACGAAGAAACTAATCGATCTTGAAATCATCCTCCTCTCTAAACAAGCTGCGACGAGTGGGGTCAAGGGGTTTCTAAAGCTCGTATGCGGCCGTGCCTTCACCGACATGATTGAGAAGGCTGTAGGTATCAGTTGCTACCGTAGGGGTGCCGAGAATCCACTTAGGGTTCCCGGCTTCCCTCACAAGTTTTTTGGTGAGCTCCAGATCATGCCTTCCTTTCGCAGCAAAACAATTTCGCTTTTTGGAGGAGATATATGGAGCTGGAACATGTACACGGACGTTAGTGTTTTTGACAGGATGTTATTCTTGACGTTTTCTAGGGGCTACCCCGTGTCGGGCTCGGAAGTGATGGCGGCGTTTTCTTATAAGTTTGGGAACAATTCGGTTCAATCTATCGAGATGCAACGTACACGGTCAAATGAACAACCTTTGTACTGTAAAGTTGTGGTGAGTTCTGTTATAGTTCTTGATATGGTGTTGGAAGGGAAGTATAAGAAGAAATTGAAGGTCAATGGTAAGCATATTTGGGCACGCAAGTACGAGCGTAGGGATTATTAGCAAACGTTAAACTACTACTACTCTAGCCCGAACGATATAAGCTCTCATGAATAAATTTTAACAATAAAAGGGATATTTGTTCCGAGTTTTACGAATATATTATGTATTTGGAGATGAGGTTTTGAATATACTTTTATGTTGTGATGCTACTTTTTGGTTTTAGTGTCTATGTTATGGCATGGTTTAAGATGTTGTGGCTCATATTAAGATAAAGTTATTTGATTTTTTTTTAACTATTTTATTAAACGAGATTTACTTCATAATAAATATTGTGGGTTGAAAACATAACAAAAATGGTTAAGAAATAAAGATAAAATTAAAAAGTTAATAAATAATAAATAATTTTAAATGGCAATATCTAATATAAAATAATTACCTTTTATAATAATAAAAAATAATTATTGAAAGCCAAGGATATTTATTGTATTTAAAAACAAGGTAATATCAGAAGAAAAAAAAAAGGTAAGTCAATATTATTTTGTTTGGAAATCCAAAAATTTGGACCATTTGTATTATTTACATGTAAAGGATGAACAGTATTTTTTCAATCTAACATCTAGGTTTTTTTCAAGTGGGGCTTGGACTATTTTATTTGTGATATAAAATTTAAAAAAAAAAACATACATAAATACGGGTGTTTATATTGTGATTTATGCAACATAATCTCTTTTTTTACTTGTGGTTTAATGTAAAATTATATTTTTAAATATTATATTTTGTTATTTCTGTTCATAATTTTTATTTTTTATATAAATAGAAAACTTAAGAATTTAATTTTAGATTTTATTATCACCTATTTCGTTTTATTCAATTTTGTTTGCCAAAAATATAAAACATAAAATTTTGTTATTTTACATATTATAAGGAAAATAACAAGAAAAAAAAATTGAGTAAAATTAAAAAAGAATTGCTAAAATAAAAGTCAAATTCACTTTGTGAAAAATTGTAAATATAACTCATGTAACATATAAAATAATATTTTAATAAATAATTGAACAAACAACTAATAAATAATAATACTAGCCCCTTTTTCAATATATATAAAAACCATAAAAATTAAAATTTTACTCTAAAAAATGAAACCAGAATCCAACTACAGGTTATTTTAAATTTATTTTTAACCAGTTCATTCAACTTTTTTTCAAACTTTCAACAATAAATTGTCCATGAAAATACTCTTAATATAAAATAAAATAACATATCAACTATCTACCCGTATCACCCAAGTTTCAAGGCTACTTCTTAGGTACAGTAGATAGTTGTTTATAATGAAAATGGAAACATATTTGGATGCGAAAGCATAAGTATTTTAGTGTATTTTTTTTAACACAAACTGATGTTATAAACCTAAAAGTTCGAAGATATTTAGGACAACGAACATACGTTTTGAACCCAAAACATCCTCCATACTGCATCGAATGGCATGGAAATTTACGGTAACAGTATTTAAATTCAACCATATTTTAGTATATTCTTTTTGTAACAAATATATTTTAATACAACAAAACTCACGCTATAAACCTAAGAGGTCGAAGATACTTTAAGACAAAAAAACATACTTTTATAAACCTAAAAGTTCATCCGCATGTAAATATACGGTTACAATATTTAAATTCAACTACTTTTATGATTCTAATTTTATGTCAAACATATACCTAAGAATATAAATCTGACTTACATGACTTAGTTTTTATATATTTTTAGTTGAAAATGCTATCATCAAGCTGAAATTAAATAAAATTAAAATCACATGCGTTAAACTATTGTCTAATTGGATGCATCTAAATGTTGTATTTTAATTATTTAAAGTGACACATAATGATATGCTCAAAAAAAATTCGAGTTGGAATCTCTCGAATAAAAAAGTGATTTTGACCGATCTATTTTAATAAGTCCAGCTCATGTGGGTAGATAATGTATGTGTCTCAGTTCAATACAGAAGGAATTATCTAACAAGGAGGAGAGTATGTTCAACAATGACATGTGCATCATCAAACTCACTCTAGCAGAGTTTGAGAAAACAAGCTTATTGTTTTTCTTAAATAAAATTATAAATAAATGAGATTTTAGTTTTCTCTTTCAAAGTGAAGTTTTATTAAATTATTAAACTATTATCTTTTAAATAATGCAATATTATAAGGTATTCTCTAGAATACATTACTCGAATAACATCCAGCTACAAAATATATCACATTACAACAGGAACAAAATTATATTATAAACGAAATAAAACTGGACTACAACTTTAGGTTGAACATATGTGATTCCGAAACGGATTTTGTCCAAAAGTAAAAAAAGTAAAAAGCTTCGTTCGAGAAACACTTTGTGATCCAAAGGAGATAGTCGAAGTTGAAACTGATATTGTAGTAAAAATCGATCAACTCTAGACTTGAGAAAAAGTTGAGCAACGGAGAAATAGACACCACCAATACCATCCGTTCCATTAGCGGCTATGAGTAGAAAGCTCAAGCTATTAGAGGAGTCGGAACCTTGAATCCAATCCAAAACATCAGCTAAAAAAACTTCATAAGGGGGCATATTTGTTAAAAAGGGAGATTACTTAATGTCTTGTTAGGAGAAACCGGTGATCTATTTAAAAATTAGTTTTTTTTGGAGTAAGAGATAGGAGAGAGGTGAGAAATGAAAGGATAAAGAGGAGAAAAAAGAGAAAGAGGATTACATTTGAGACATTTTTGAAATGTTGTATTTGTTTAACAATAAATTGGTATTAGAGCTTTACGTTGTGGAATTAAGTTTGGAAATTAGGGTTTAAAATGGTTAGAGATCCAACTTTGCGATGTGGAACATTAAGTTTAAAGCTTTTTTTGGATTGCAAGGGATGTGGAAGGGTGTGAAAAATAAGTTACGAGTAAAGATTAAAAAATAAGAGAAGAAAGGTCTTCAAGAAATGATCTACGATGGATTCTAATGAGTGTAAATTACAAAATTCTTCACGAGATTATTGGTGAAAAAACGGATGCATGCACATGGAAGAAGTTGGGAGAACTTTACTCAGAAAAATCAGTTGTAAATCGGTTATACTTGAAGAAACACTTGCACGATATCATATTGAACGATAGTATGTTCATAACTGAACACTTAGATAATTTTTAATAAATCATTATAGATTCAGAGAATATTGATATCTGCATTAAGGACGAAGATCAAGCTTTGTTTGTCTTGAGATCGTTATCAATTTTTCTAAGAATTTCCTATATACCATAATGTATGCTAATGATAACTAATCTCTAGCGGATATCAAATTGCCTTGAAATCAAATAAGTTCAAACAGTTTCAGCCATACAATCAAGTTGAAGAGAAAAATCTTATGACCAACGGAAGCTCTAGCAACAAGTCGAGTGCTTCAAAGAAAAAGAATCAAAGGTCCAAATCAAGAGCTAATAACTCAAACTGTTATGAATGCGGTGATCTTGGTCATTACAAGAGATATTGTCTGAAACTTCATGATAAGAAGGCAAATCAAAAGGAAAATATTGTAAACCTAGCTGAAGGTGTGAACTATTCTGATGATAGTGAATATAATGGTATACGAGATATGTCGTTTGTTAGTTCAAACTGATGAAAACTCTTGGGTACTCAGTATCGGCGCCGCATATTACATACGTCAGTTCAAGCAATTTTTTGATACTTACAAGATATTGCAGAGAATATTTATTTGAGAAATAATCATTCATTGTATGTTGGTCAGATAGGTAATCTCAGGATCAAAATGTTTGATGATATTGTCGGAATTTTTACGTGTTGGTATTTTCGTAGGTTATTTAGAGAAATCTAATATCTCTTGAGACACAAGACTCTTGGTGTTATAAAGCGTCCAGACGATTGTATAATCAAAGTTACAAATGGATCAATGGTGTGTATAAACGGTAATTTTCATAGGGGACAACAAACATACGTTTTGAACCTAATGTAAGGGAAATATGCTAATTTCTTGGAAAATCACTTCTGAATTTGCTTGAGGTAAAGAGGGGTTTTGGGAAAATACACAATTTTCCTGCAATCAAATCAAAAGAAAATAAACACAAAACAAAAGTGAAATCAAACACATAATTGTTAACGGAGTTCAGCAAATTATGCCTACGTCTCCGGACCTGCTGCATATCGATTTTATTAGAAAGACACAGTGACTCTGCCGTTTCCGATACATACACAAAAACCCTAGAAATTAGTTTTGTAGAGACTGTAACACTTAAAAGGGAAAAACATTTACAGTCCTTAATGTGTAATTTATGACCCACTAAATTACACTGTCTTTTCAATTCACTCCAGCTCTCTTTAATGTGTTTAGCACTTGCCTCATTTTCACTGTCTTTTCATCTAGCATATCTTCTATCCAATAACATGAATGTTGAATAAGGCTGGACTATTATTGTCAAAATAACAATCTCCCACTTGAAGACTGGTTTCAACCTGTCTTCACACCTTGATCTATGCAGCAGATATTTCTTGTCTTATTACTCTTGCAGACCAACTGATGTTGAACACAACTTCAGTTTTTCAATGGCTACTGTCTTTGTCAACATATCAGCTATATTCTTGATTCCTCGGATCTTTTCCAGTATTAGCACCTCATCTTCCAATAAAGATCTAATGAAATGATAACGAAGACTGATGTGCATGGTTCTTGAATGAAATGTTGAATTCTTCGCCAATTGAATTGCACTTTGGCTGTCACTATGCAGAACGTTGTTCTTCTGTTTGAATCCCAACTCGGTTAACAAACCTTGAAGCCATATCATCTCTTTACTGGCTTCGGTCGCTGCTACATACTCAGCCTCTGTAGTTGATAAAATGACAATTTTCTATAACTTTGACATCCAACTAATAGTTGTAGTTCCAACAGTAAATATATAACCGGTAGTGCTTTTCCGGTGATCAACTTCACCTCCAAAATATGCATCTACGTAGCCTTGTACCTTTAACTCACCCTTACCAAAGTATAAACACTTTTCTGTGGTACCTAGTAGGTATCTCAAAATCCATTTGACAGCTTGCCAATGAATTTTCCCTGGGTTTGACATAAACCTACTCACAACTCCCACTGCATGACTAATATCTAGTCTCGTGCAGACCATTGCATACATCAAACTTCCAATAGCTGAGGCGTAAGGAACCTTAGCCATGGACTCGTTTTCTTCATCTGTCTTAGGGGATTGATCCTTGGATAAACAAAAGTGACCTGCCAATGGTGTACTAACTGGTTTGGCATCACATATGTTAAATATCTTCAAAACGCGATCGATGTACTCTGACTGAGATAACTGCAAAACTTTTCTATGCTTATCTCTTGTGATTTAAATTCCAAGAATCTTCTTCGCCGGACCCAAGTCCTTTATGTCAAATTCTTTTCTAGGTCCCATGTATCATTTAAGATTAAAGATTTCATCTCATTTTTCATGGCAAGCTCCCGCTTACTAGCATGACTGACCTGACAAGCTACATTATAGCTTTCAGGTTCCCCTCCATCGGTAAGTAACAGATAGTTCAAGTATCTCATGTTGGGAACATGGGGTCTGGAAGATCTTTGCAAAACAAGAACTGCCTCAATCGGCTGTAGGATGTTTGATCGTTGTCGATCAGTTTGTCCAACAGACTCTCCTTGCTAAAGGGTTAATCCGATTGGCTATGTTTCTTAACTATCTCGGACTCCATCGATATCTGCAAATACTGATTCATATGGCTTTGAGTCATTTGCTTTGATTTTATGTCTGTCCTTGTACATCACTATTTCATTGAAGATCACATCTCTGCTTCGTATCATCTTCTTGTTTTCCTCATCCCAAACACGATAACCGAACCCATCTTCACCATAGCCGATCGAGAAACATTTCTTTGATTTTGGATCAAGCTTGTTCCTGCCTTGATCACTTATATGAACATATACAGTACAACCAAAAACTCTTAGATGTGATAATATTATATCCTTACCACTCCATACCCCATCGGGTATTCTATGTTCTAAGGGAACCGATGGGCCTCAGTTAACCAGGTAAGCCAATGTGTTGATCGCTTCTCCCCAGAACTGCTTCGGTAAACCAGACTGTATACGAATGCTTTTAGCTCATTCTGTTAACGATCTGTTCATACGTTCGGCAATACCATTGTGTTGAGGTGTACCTGGCACGGTTCTCTCCATCTGGATCACATTCTCATAGCAAAACTTCTTGAATTTGGTGTCCTCATATTCACCACCATTATCGGTTCTCAGCTTTTTAATCTTCAGACATTTCTCATTCTCAACCATAGATTTCCATATCCTTAAAACATCAAACACTTCAGATTTATGCTTTAGAAAATAAACCCATAACTTTCAAGAATGATCGTCGATAAAGGTCACGAAATAGTGTTTCCCTCCTAACTAGATGAAACAGTTGTTGGCCCCCAAACATCAGAGTGAACAAGCTCCAGCCTTTCTTTCTTTGGGGTTCTGCCACTCGTCTGAAAATTGACTCTTTTTTGTTTTCCAAGTATGCAGTCTTCGCACATGTTTATATCGACTGACTTGAGACCTAGAAGCTTCCCCTTCGAGTACATAATTTTCATACCCTTCACACTCATGTGACCAAGCCTCTGGTGCCAAATATTTGGATTTCCGTTTCCTGCTCCTATTGCAATTGAACATCCCGTCTCTGCTGTCTTGTAAAGAGTACCACTCTTCTTTCCTCAAGCAACCTTCATTGCTCCCTTTGAAATTTTCCAATTGTCACCATGGAAGATCGTATTATAGCCTTCGCTAGCCAATTTCCCTACTGAGATTAAGTTCTTTCTCAGATCGGGGATATGTCTGACATCTTTCAGTTCCCAGACAGACCCATTCAACTTAATCTTCATAGTGCCTTTACCAATAATATCATAAGGTTTATCATCACCAAGATATACTTTTCCAAGGTTACCAGGAACATACTTCTCGAAGAATTCTTTCTTCGGAGTCGCGTGAAACGATGCTCCAGAGTCTAACACCCAAGACTCTTCCCTGCTTTCTAAGGAGCATATTAACGCATTGTCTCCTTCTGAAGTGATATTTGCCTCTGTCTTCTTCCCCTTGTCCTTTGGTTCTCTCTTGCACTGAAATTTATAGTGCCCAGTCTTCCCACGATTCCAACATTCGATGTTTCTCAACCCCTAGAAAGTTTTAGGATTCCTAGACTTGAACCTTCAGTATCTTGATTTGCCTCGGTAGTTCGATTTACCGCGTCTATATCCTCTGATTGAATTTCTTCCTCTCGACTCTGTATGTAAGACTGATGAGATTGATGACTCACCTGATTCTCTGATTTGAATCTCTTCACTAAGAACTAGGTCACGAACATCATCAAATTTCAACTCATTTTTTCATGACGAGCTACTCACCGCCGTGACAATAGCATTCCAACTATCTGGTAGTGAAGACAACAGTATCAGTGCTCGTATTTCTTCATCAAAATCATTTTGAATTAAACTCAACTGGGTTGTGATTGTATTGAGTTCATTGAGGTGTTAAGCTACTGAAGCGCCTTCCGTCATTCGCAAATTGAATAAACGTCTCATCAAGTGAACTTTGTTAGACGCTGATGGCTTCTCATACATACTGGAGAGAGCCTTTATAATACCCGCCGTAATTGTTTCATTTAAGATGTTAAAAGCAATATCGCGGGATAGCATCAATCGGATGACTCCTAGAGCTTGTCTGTAAAAAATGGCTAATTATTCATCTTTCATACTCTATGGGTTTTTTTTCTGAAAGGGGTTGATAAAGCTTTTTCTGGTACAAATAATCGTCAATCTGCATCTTCCAGAACCTAAAATTTACACCATCGTATTTTTCGAGTCTCACCTTTCATTCGTCTGTAGCCATTTTTCCCACTCAAATCTGAACTCCTTTGGATCGCTAACAGCCTGGCTCTGATACCAGTTGTAAGGTAAATACGCTAATTTCCTTGGAAAATCACTTCTGAATTGCTTGAGGTAAAGAGGGGTTTTGGGAAAATACACAATTTTCCTGCAATCAAATCAAAAGAAAAAAAACACAAAACAAACGTGAAATCAAACACACAATTGTTAACAGAGTTCAGCAAATTATGCCTACGTCTCCGGACCTGCTGCAGATCGGTTTTATTAGAAAGACACAGTGGCTTTGCCGTTTTTGATACATACACAAAAAACCTAGCAATTAGTTTTGTAGAGACTGTAACAGTTTGAGAAAACAAACTTATTGTTTTTTCTAAATAAATGAGATTTTAGTTTTTTTTTTTTTAAATAAAGACTTATATTTGATAAACTGGAAGTTTGAGAGTTACAAAGCGGGAAAAAGCCCGCCAAAATCAAAACAAAAGCCTAATTAAAGACTTGAAAAGACCAAACCCTAAAATTGAAGCAACACAGACTTCTATTCAAGTATCAAAACAAGAGATGCAAGAACTCCAAATTTCTTGACTAACAAATGAAGCAGCACAAACTAACAGCAACCAAATCAGCAATGCAAATCAATCAACAAAGCCAACGACGGAAGCTTCAAAACATCAAGCTGACAAACAGCAAATCCATCTATCAAGCACCATCATCAGAGCATCATTAGACCACCAGCAACAGCAAAGCAAGTCAATCAGCAAAACCAGCGACGGAAGCTTCAAAACAATACTCTGACAGACAGCAACACTATCTCTAATTCAAGAAAACAGCAGCAGGCATCAAGGCTTCACAAGCAAATTCATGCAGCAACAACTTTCGAACAACAACAAGACCATCTACCAAGGCTTCAAACATCCACACCAACTGTCAAACAGCCAACATTCAACCTCTTACACAGCATCAACAATCCCCATAACTCCAAACAGATGGAACGACATCTCAAAAACCAGAGCACAGCAGCATCATGTCCACCAAAAACAAGAACTCAGTTAGGAGTATTAACATAAGGTACACCAAGACTTTCAAGTATTAAAATAGATTTTAAGGCACTAGGAGCATTATCAAAAACATACTCAACTTTGAACTTGCATTTAAGAGTCCATCGCGCCAGCCAGTCGGCTGCACGATTCTGAATCCTAAAGACATGCTTAATTTTCATATTAGGAGTCAGCAAAATTCTACAGCAATTGATGACAGGGAATAGAGCCCAATGAAGAGCACCCATATTATCATTTTCAATGAAATTAACGAGCAAGGAAGAATCAGACTCAACATCAACAGAACATAAACCCTTAGAGTGACAAGTAGCAAAGCCATCCATTAAAGCCCTAGCTTCAGCCATTATAGGAGACAATTTGTCAAAGACATTACCACCAGCATGAATAAGATTACCATCAGAATCTCTAATAGTAAAACCAGCACTAGCCTCACCATTAAAAGCCACAGACGCATCTGTATTAAGCTTTAACCTACCCACAGGAGGAGGAATCCACTGCTGCACAATAGGTCTAGATGGAGAGATATAGCACAAGTTTAAGAAACCCAGCCACCTGTCTAGCCAAAAGTCCACATTGCCTTCCCCTAAAGACCAGCTAACAAAATGCTCAGCAGTAGACTGAATCCTCTTGAGCCTATTCCAAACCATAGAACCTTTGATGTTACTGCTCAACTGCAAAGGGTGCATGTTCTTGCAATAGATATCGTGAAAGAGATTAGTCCAGAGCAGCTTATTTTCCCTAAACTGCAACCAAAGCTTACAAGAAGTGATCTTTTGAACATCATGTAAATCTCTAATATTCAAACCCCCCTCCTTATAAGTTTTACAAACAGACTTCCAAGAACACCAATGAATCTTTTGCTCCACACCAGTAGAACCCCAAAGAAAAGCATTGAAAGCTTTCTCAATCTTGTTAATAACAAAGCTAGGGATGACATTGCTATGCATCCAATATAAAACAATGTTCATGAGAACAGCATTAATAAGAGTAATTCTACCAGAAAAGGAAAGGTGCTTAGACTCCCACTCCACAATTCTGCTATTAATCTTGTTAAGAAGGCTAGTATAAATAACAGCTTTATTGTTAATACTAATTGTAATACCAAGATAATCAGTAGGAAGAATAGAATTGTTAAAACCGGTAACATTGGAGATAGTTCTAATACAATCATCATTCATACCACTAGCTACTATCACCTTAGTCTTACACTTATTAATCACCTGACCAGAGACCTCTTGATACTCCTGCAAGAAAACATTAAGTGATGCTAAAGAAGCATCCTTGCTGTTAGTAAACAACAAAATATCGTCAGCAAAAGCCAGGTTACTAACACAAAGCCTGCTGCGACATTTATACCTCAAGCTTTTGTTATTCTCAAATAGAAGAGAGACACCCCTCAACAACACTTCTTTAGCAATAATAAACAGGCTAGGGGAAAGGGGATCCCCCTGCCTAAGCCCATTAACAGTCTTAAAAAACCATAAGAAGCACCATTAACCAATATAGAAACAAAAACATTAGTTATCATGCTTTTAATTAACCTCACAAATCTATTAGAAAAACCAAAACATGCTAAAACTTTGAAAAGGAAAGAGTGACTGAGCTTATCAAAAGCTTTACACATATCCAATTGAATAACAATGTTTTTATGCTTAACTTTCCTATTCAAGTCATACAGCATTTCTTTAGCAGTTAAAATATTAGAATGGATAGAACGGCCAGGCACAAAACCATCCTGGGAATTAGAGATTATTTTAGGAAGAATCATAACCAATCTATCATTCAAAATTTTAGCCATAATACGGTTAAACAGAGTACAGAGGCTTATAGGCCGGTAATCACTCCAACTAGAGGGGTTCTTAGTCTTAGGAATGAGACAAATTCCAGTGGCAAGAATGCCTCTAGGGATATGATAACCTCTAATGAAATGCTGAAGAGCAGATAACAGATAACATATCAGATTTTATGATACTCCAACATTTCTTATAAAAAACCAAATTAAACCCATCCATACCTGCCATGCTGGAGGCCTTTAAATTGTTGATTGTATTATGAACCTCCTCCTCACTAGGCAGAGAGAGCAAGCTCTTATTATCTTCAGAAGTAATAACACAAGGAATAACATCAAAAAGACTACTATTGAGCTTGTCCAACTCTTCCTGATCATCCTTGTAAGGGCTACAAGCAAGAGCAGAAGTGAAGAATTCAACAGCTGAATTGCCAATAGAGTCCTTATCAGTAATCCACACATTATTCTCCTTGATGCCATTAATAGCACTCCTCTTTCTTTTCTTAGAAACATAGCTGTGAAACAGCTTAGTACTTCTATCACCATCCTTGATCCACTCCACATTACACTTCTGCAACCAATACTCCTCCTCTATCCTATAAGCATTCATCAGCAGAGCATTAACCTTGTTCAAATCCTCTCTGGATTGATTAGAGTTAATATTCTGATGCAATATGTCCACCCTAAGAACCTCATCCTCTAAAGCCTGAATCTTACTGAAGATGTTCCCAAAATGGTTCTTATTCCAATTAACCAGAACAGCTTTAAGCCTTTTAAGCTTAAGCCAAAATTTGCTCAAAGGATCCTCACTGTCAATATCATGCCTCCAACTATCAGACACAATAGACAAAAAACCATCATCAAGTAGCCACATGTTTTGAAATCTAAAACTCCTCTTAAAAGTATAATTCAAAGAAGAACAATTGATAACAATAGCCATGTGATCAGAGCCAGTTCTAGGATTATGAACCACATTGGTTCATTGAAGATATCATTCCAAGAGTTGTTAATAAACACCCAATCCAAGCGTCTCCACTTAGTCTTGTTAGACCAAGTGAATCTCGACCCAGCATAACCAGCATCCATAAGATAACAATCACTTAACATACTATTGAAATCATCAGCACTACTTTGACAAAATGTAGAGCAGCCAATCTGATCATCAATTGATCTAATAGAATTGAAATCACCACACACAAGCCAAGCTTTAGTATCACAAGAAATGGTACGTAAAGCATTCCACAAATCTATTCTACTTAAACGCTGACATTTAGCATAGACAAAAGTAAGAAGAAAGCTTTTATCAGAAGAACTTAAAACAGTCTCAACATGCAAACATTGGATATGATCAAGCAATATATTAACAGATATACTATCATTCCAGAAAATCCAGATTTTATTGGAAGTATTAGATGCATAATTACTAAAACCCATTCTAGAAGCACAATTAGCAAGATTATCACTACTAATTAAAGGTTCCTGAACTACAACAAAATCAATCCTATTAACTTTACTAAGATGCTTAAGTCTCCTGAATGAAGATTTATTTCTAATGCCACGAATATTCCAGTTGAGAATATTAATCATAGTTAAGAGAACGTTTAGAGTTACGTGTTTTCATAGACAATTGATGAGAACTCCTTGCTAATTTCTTTTTCTTAGCCTGTTTAAGTTGTCTGTCAAATATAGAAATGAACTCCTCCTCCTCCTCAGATGAGTCTTTCTTGTGAATTCTGCTTCTTGTAACTCTCTTCACAGGTGGAACACTTCTAGAGACATGTAATTGACTTCTAGATGAAACTTGGGGACTCTCACCACCCACTTTAGGCGAAGAAAACTCAGATGCTAAATTCTCATAATCCTGGATATTTGTATTCCCAAGAGTTTGAAGAGCACCAATCATTTCTTCATTCTTGGTATTATTATCATCCACATCTTGAGCATTAAACTCACCTTTCGGAGCTTCTCCCACATCCTCAACAACCATTCTGATTCCATCAGGTTGATTTTTTGAAGAACCAACATTTGTATCCATCACACAGACCTGGAATGGAGAAGATGGCAGACTTCCAAGATTAGAATTTTTAGGTGAAAAAGACTTTTTATCTTTAATCTTAACACTTTCCAAGATACTGTAACCAAACTCCAACGTTTGGATGGCCCCATCCATATTAACTCTTGAAGCAATAACTACACTGTCTGGCTCTTCAACAGTTTTAGAACTTTCTAACTTCTCAGCAACAGGCTCAAAAGTCTCAGCATTACTAATCACTTTCTTGGATAAGTCTTCTACCTTTTCATTAACCAACTGTTGACTATCAACCATAACAGATTTCCTAGAATTGTCAATACCTTTACGCTTCTTGCATTTATCAACTCCATGGCCAATATGAAAGCAAGAATTACAATATTCAGGAAGATTTAAATATGAAATGCGCACCCAGCATCCCTGATTGCTACCGAATCCAACCCAAACATCATAAAAGATCTTGCTAGTTAAATCCAACTCAATCCTGGCCAAACAGTGATTATAAAAGGCCCTGTTCTTGGATGGAACTTTAATCTGCATAAGCCTTCCTAAAGAAGAAGCCACATCTGAGACAATCTTCTCATCAAACAAGTGCTCAGGCAGATTCTCCATCTTGATCCATATAGGAGTTACAGGACTTTCGTATTTAACATTAAAGCCTTCCTCCCATTTCAAAAGTCTCATCATTGTGGAACCAATCATCCACACATTCCTTCTCCACAGATTAGCCATATCAGCATACGAATCAAACTCTATGAAAATGTGTCTTGAATCTTTGATCGAAAAACTGTAACTTTGAACAAAATGAAACTTATCCAAGAATTCAACCAATTGTTTCCTTCTAGGCAGACCTGCCGAGCACTTTCCCACAATAGTATGCTTAGACTTGGCCTTCAGATGTTCCAGAAAGCTATCTTCATACTGTAAATGAACATGATCCGTCCTATATCTAACTTCTTCAGGGTTGAAAGAATCAACCATTTCCTTTGAGTCAGAAGTTACCGCCTCAACAAAAGATTTCCTCCTCCAAGGATTACTTGTTTCAGCAGTTTTCCCCAAATCCTTTATAGCAGAGGAATTATAAACCTCCTGAACAAATGGATATTGATCCATATCAAGAAAGATCAAGCTTCAACAGGGGATAAAGATCAATAAGATAAAAGGGTTTCTTGTTTCTTCATAACTTAAAATATATAAGTCTATATGCTCTGTTTCAAAGGAAGAAAACAGAGACCGCAAAATCTCCAAGAAGAAACAAACGAGAAGCGAGGACTTCGAACCAGAACTCTGGAGATCAGAGAAGCGAGGGAGACGGAATGAATTGAAAGAACCGGAGATCGGAGAGGATCCGACGATCAGAACAGAAGCGGGGATCTTGGAGTTTTTATTACTTGTAAATATTTAGTTTCGGTAAAAGCAATAGATAATTTTAAATGTTTTGATTTGAAAATCTATAAGGCGGTTCCGCAATTTCTAATTCTTTTATTTCATTCTCACTTAAAATGTAAATAACTAATTCCAGATTTTAGTTTTCTCTTTGAAAGTGAAGTTTTATTAAATATTAAACTATTATCTTTTATATAATACAATATTATAGGGTATTCTCTAGAATACATTACTGGAATGACATCGAGCTACAAAAATATATCAGATTACAACCAGAACAACATTATATTACAAATGATATAAACCTAGACTACAAATTTAGGTTGAACATATGTTATTCCGAAGCGGATTTTATAAAAAAAAACTATGTTTGAGAAATATTTTGTGATCCAAAGAACACAATGCCAACGACGGGTGGTTGACAGTCGACTGCGGAGTGGGAGTAACGAGAGAGATAGTCATTGTCGAAACTGATATTGTAATAAAAATCGACCAACTCTAGACCTGAGAAAACGTTGAACAACGAAGGGACGAACACCACCAATACCGCCAGTTCCATTAACGACGGTGATTAGAAAGCTCAAGCTGCAACAAGAGTCGGAACCCTTGAACCCAATCCAAAATGTCATCTAGAAAAAACAAAAACAAAAAACTTCATAGTCACTGTAGATTAAGGGTGAGGGCCATATTTGTTTCGAATGGGAAATTACTTAAGATCTTGGTTAGGAAACAAACGGTGACCTATTTAAAAATTAAGTTTTTGGAGTAAGAGATAGGAGAGAGGAGAGAAATGAAAGGATAAAAAGGAGAAAAAGAGAAAAAAAAATGAGTACATTTGAGACATCTGTGAAATGTTGCATTTGTTTAAAAATAAATTGGTATTAGAGCTTTACGTTGTGGAATTAATTTTGGAAATTAGGGTTAAATGGTGAGAGATCCAACTTTGCGATGTGAAACATTAAGTTTAAAGCTTTTTTTGGACTGCAAGGGATGTGGAAGGGTGTGAAGAATGAGTTACGAGTAAAGATTTAAAAATATGAGAAGAAAAGTCTTCAATAAATGACATACACTGGATTCCAATGAGTGTAAATAAAACATTCTTCATGAGATTAGTGGTGAAAAAACGGATGCATGCACATAGAAGAAGTTGAGAGAACTTTACTCGGAAAAATCAGTTGTAAATTGGTTATACTTGAAGAAACACTTGCACGATATCATATTGAAAGATAGTATGTTCATAAGTGAACACTTAGATAATTTTTAATAAAATCATTATAGATTCATAGAATATTGATATCCGGATTGAGGACGAGAATCAAGCTTTGTTTGTCTTGCGATCGTTATCAATTTGTCTAAGAATTTCCTATATATCATAATGTATACTAATGATAAGTTATCTCTAGCAGATATCAAATTCCCTTGAAATCAAATAAATTCAAACAGTTTCAGCCATACAATCAAGTTGAAGAGAAAAATCTTATGACCAAATGAAGCTCTAGCAACAAGTCGAGTGCTTCAAAGAAAAAGAATTAAAGGTCCAAATCAAGAGCTAATAACTCAAACTATTATGAATGCGGTGATCTTGGTTACTAATAGAGAGATTTTCTGAAACTTAATTATAAGAAGGCAAATCAAAAGGAAAATATTGTAAACCTAGCTGAAGGTGTGAATTATTCTGATGATAGTGAAAATAATGGTATACGCGATATGTCGTTTGTTAGTTCAAATTGAGAAAAACTCTTGGGTACTCAGTATTGGCGCCACATATCACATATTTCTATTCAAGCAATGGTTTGATACTTACAAGATATTGCAGAGAACTATTTATTTGAGAACGTGATATGGACAACTTGAGATCTTTGACACTTTATGTGTTTACTATAGCTTGGAGAATAATTAGTTGAAAATGATAATTGCAAGCTACTGTGGCTTTGTCTACGATAGAGGCAAAGTACATGATGATAACATAAGTAGCTAAAGAGTAAATGTGATTCCAAGGTTTGGTACCAGATTTGAGCTTACGTACTAATACTATAAAAGTTTTTTGTGACAGTCAAAGCGACATACACCTTACATGGTACTAGATATACCACGAGCGTACAAAGCACATACTTGTTATGTATATTTTAATTTGTGATATTATATCAAATGAAATTGTTGATTTGAAGAAAGTGTCTACACCCAATGCAATACAAGTTTGAAACTTTATTGAGTCCTTATACTAGATTAGTGTTTGCAGTATCAAGTGAACTGTGTGTCAAATGAATAGAATTAATTTATCGATAATGAAGAAATGATATTCACAGAGTATTTGTTGAGGATGAGTCGAATGGTTATGGTTATATTTTCAATGATTGTTAATATAAGTGTGCAAAGTATACCTTGTATTTGTTGGTACAGTCTTGTGTCATTGACATTGTACCTTGTATATGCTTGTATATTCTTTTTTCATTGATAGTGTACCTTGTTCCCACCTATACATTCTTATGTAATTGTAATAGTATACACAACATAATATTGTGTGAGATATATGAGGTCATTCAGTTTATTATCTAGTAAGTTTATTTATTCCATATAATTAAACTACTAGAATTACTCAATATGAAGAATTACAGTCTATAACCCTTTTTTATCATAGTGGAATATTTTGTTGTAGTGTCGTTCGTTGACATCAATATTTATCGAACCTCGTTAAAATATTGTATTTTTATGCTCTTTATTTTGTTTTGTGTTTGAACCATCTATAAATAATTGCATTAATTTTATAACATATTTGATTAGGGTTAGTAACTTTAATTTTTCTTATAGATTTGAATTATTACCAGACTTTGTTCGTAAATAAAGAACATATTTTTTGGATAGTATAGTTTTGCGTTGTATTCGACAATATAGTTAACTTCAAAATATTTAAAAGCAATGGATGATCAATTTAGAAATATTATAATTTTAAATTTGTTAATGTGAAGATCTTCATTGGAAAAATTGAATCATACAATCAAAAGTGAATGTAATCTATATTTACAAGTTTGGATTAGTTTAATTGATCCTCCTCATATAATGGTATTCACCCAATCACAATCTAATTATGGTAAATTTATATCGAGGGACTCTAATAAAATTGATAATTTCTTGATTTGAATTTTTATAAACTCCATCCTTTGATCCTAAAGATGAATCCGTCGTACATCTACTTGGATTCGACCATCAGGAATTCTGGTAAGCATCTTTAATGCTACAGTATTAGTCATGTTTGATAATACGATATGAGATTTCTTACAAATTTATGGTCGTATTCTGGGTCTAAATCAATTTTCATATGCATGAATTTGTGTTAAATTATACGTAACAATGTCTAGAGTTGATAAATTTGGATTACTACCAAAGAAAACTTCGGTTTTTGGAAATGAGTGATTTATGGGTCTAATTTAAATTATTATTATATAAAATGTAGATTACATGGTCATATTTATGAGTATTATTGGAGAAAAATCAATAAGGTGGATAATGGAGTTAATCGCTTTGTCACTAATCATATAACAAGTACTAATAAAAGTGAAATTTGGTACATACTTATGGTGGAATAGAAGGCTACTACTTGACAATCGCAACAACATTTTTTTCAGTGGTGAAGAAGGAAAACTATAAACTTTGAGGTACTAATTTCTAATACTTTTAATTTGTTTAACGTTCTTTCAAATCTAGATTAAAGTAAACATATCGTGAGAGAGAAAGAGATTTATGGTGAGGTGGTACCGTCTTCGGGTAGGAGTATTCTTGCTATAAAATTTCTAGTTACCAATAAGTTTGAAACTGAATTGAAACATAATACGACTCTTCTTTCGGAAATTGAAGGTATTTCCTTAATAAAGCACTGTACTCTAACGATTTTTTTGATCTAAGGGATTTTGTGGTATTGGATTTTCAAAAGTTGAATTGCCTTTATATTATTATGATGATTTTTTTGATATTAATGGAAACTTTATGTGTTATGGGGAGGAAAAACATTTAAAATGATATGATTTATCCAAACATTGTATGCCTCTTATGTTTGTCAAGAATAGAATGCGTAATGATCATAAAAAAAAATATTCAACTTGATAATTGTGGTATGAATGAGAAGATATATACTACGGCTATTTCTCTTTATTTTTATGGTATCAATGCTCGAACTAATTGTGCATTAAATTTTGAAATTAATATTTAGTTATGCAATATATACTTTGAAGAGAAACTTAATAGTATGAATAATTATTTGAATATTATAGAATCTCACTTTATCAAGTCATGGTTTGCTTCAATGTTTAATTTTCAAGCTGAACAAAATTCTTATCATTCATCTTCAAGTATTAATGGTTAGTCCGGTTATTTTGAATGCAATTATGATGAAAGGTAAAGATAAAACTCTCGACTTAAAACGTATTTAAAAAATCTATAATTTTCATATCTAATTCTCGAACATAAAGATAAGTTACATTAGATTTCTACTGATAGTAGACCGTTTAAGTTTGATAGTTACTTAGATTGTGGAGACTATAATTCTTACATTTGGGCTTTATATGATAGTTTCATCAAAGTATTGCGATATGATGTTTTGTTACAATAAATTACATGTTTCATATAGGCGACAAGAAATTCGTGTTTGGCTCGTTTTGTTTATGAAAAATGGGATAGATATTTGAGGAAATCATGTGACATGAGAATTTACATATAGGTGGTAATACGGTGTTCCCTTGGTTGGTTGGAGGATATTTAAATGTTGTTTACAAAGAAAAGAAGGAAATAGGTAAGTGTGGGGTGTCTATATGTGATCTTGATATATTTTGTTGAATTTTTTAGTTTATCTATTGTTCAGGATAGCACTTATTGTTGAAATTAGATCATGATTCATGGAGGTTCTATTTATGATAACGAGAACATTAATCGTATTCGAATCCTCACGATAAATAAAGTTTGTGAAACTATTAAAAACATGAAGCCATCAAATTCTTTTTGTCATGATAAGTTTAATGATATTTTGTTTCATAAATATTGGTCAGTGGTTGGGTTGATGTGCTGGATGATGTTCATGAAGCTTTTTCAGTTCTATTTGTCTTAAAATATGATACACCATCACATCTTACACTAATTACTAAGAAGAAACAATCGTCTTCTTTTAATGATATACATCTAATAAGTTGGTGTAACTTTTCATACAAAATTAATTTAAAAAAATTAAATAACAAGTTATCTTTTTATTGCTTAAAATTATTAGGAAAGAACAATTAGGTTTCACTATGGATAGAAAAATTCATGACCTTATTTCATTAACTTAGAAATGACACATGATATTGATAAGAAGATAAAAGGTGGAAATTTGATTATGAGACTAGCAATGGAGAAATCTTATGATCGATTGTCTTGGGAGTTCTAGTATACTTCCTATTTGGAATTTTGGTTTTAATAATCCAACTTATAGATGGTTTTAAAATGTATTAATAATTGTTGGTAATCCTTAGATGTAGAAGGAAAATAATCTGGATCCTATAAATCTATGAAATGGGTAACACATTGAGATCTAATATCACATTCCCTTGTTGTCTTCACATTAAAAAAAAATTCGATCCAATGGAGAATGTTGTTTGAAATTAAAGAGGTCATGCCTTACAAGTTTGTCAAATAAAAAAATATGTGTTTCTCATCTTTGATATGCATATTACCTTCTTTTGTTTTCTAACAGAGACTATTTTAGCATTAAAGTCATAAAAATTTCCTAGATATGTTTTAGGTGTTAGTCGGTCAAATGATTAATAACTACAAAACCTCTATAATTTTTGGCACATTTATCACTCATTAGAGTAAGGAAAATATTATTCATCTTACTAGTATGAAAACTATAATTTTTCTAAAATATTACTTGGGATCCCCTCTTTTAAGGGTCGTGCTAAAATCTCCTACTTCTATCCTCTTGTTGAAAATGCTAAAGCTCGCTTGTAAGGTTGGGTCATTGTTATGATTTCTCCTGCTGGTAAATTTGTTCTTATCAATTTTATTATAATTATTAATAATCTCTTGGTTCTTCATGTAACAAAATGTGTTTTAAACCATCTTACAAAATTCATGTGAGTATTTTATGGAGGTCTTGTAATAACAGTCTTAATTGGATATCATGGGCTACAATAACGTATTATAGAAAAGAAACAAAACTTGGTATTACTTTTTTGTTTGACACGATGGATGTTTTGCATTGCAAGATGGCTTGGAAATTCATGAAATATCAACGTCTATTTGATGAATTCATGAGAAGAAAATTAAGAATATGGGATTTAGTATAGTATTCTTGCTTATCTAAGCATAGTTACATAGTACTTAATCATTTTGATAAAGTTTATGAGTTTTCCGCTTAGCGTTTGGCTAAAGAAAATATATCATTTTGGCATTCTCTATGGTAGTTTGATAAATTAAAATGTGAGGAGGACACCCTATTAAGGATGCTTCTATTTGTAGCAAGTTATGTCACATATTCCAAAACATTTATATCATAACATTTATAAATTTCAATCTCGGTTTCGTTCATACAGAGAATATATATTAAGATGGACTTTGGGTTGTCATGATGAGTTTTCTACGTCTTCCATTATGGTTGAATTTTAGTATCCGATAATTTTCTTCAGTTATAACTGAATATGGGAAATTAATTTTCCTCCTAAAGTGGAGTTTTTAGTGTAGAAGTTGCTTTATTCTAAACTCCTGACAGATGATCAAATTATTTCTCTTAGAATTCATCTTGCGTTAGAACGTGTATGGTGCAAGACTCCTTAACAAGATACTTTGGATTATATTTTTTACATGATGACTTTGATTATTAGTTACAACATCCGAAATTTTCTTTAGTTATACGATCATTAAGATTTCACTGCGACATAAATGAAAGTCACTGCTAATTTTTTGTTATCACTTCTTATGTCTCGACGACCATTTCTTGGCATTTTTGGAAATGGAGAAATCCATCAAGACTTAATATGATTTTTTTTTGTCAAATCAACTTGTGATAAATTTAATATGAATGATGTTAATGTTAATTGATATATATATATATATATAATGGAATGAAGGTGATTATTACTCCTAATTTTCATTCTAAGAGAATCTTGCTTTCACTTAAACTACTAATGGTTCAACCTTTGAGTAAATGATTGCAATGAATTAAACCTTCGGAAATACATTTGAAATTTAATTTTGATACGTGATGCGAATGAGGACATTGTTGTTGCTTTTACTTTATTATAGCAAATGAAAACGCTTTATTGGCAGAATGTCGTGCTTTACATTTTGGGTTCCAAATTTTTTAGTCTTTTTTTGGTTGTCGGTTTTATTAAGAGAGATTCTCAATTGGTGATTAATACTGTAAAATCTGTTTCTAAGTCTTAGGTGTAAAGGAATAAATTCTTCAATATTTATGATCTTCGTTTTGGGTCTTAAGTTGGACATGTTTGTAAAGATGCCAACAAAGTAATTAATTGGTTTGCTAAATAGGAACATAGAGTCCGTGAGGATAGGTTCGTTTTTGTTATTAATGATATTGGGCAACAAATTGTATATGGAATGATTCTTAGGACTTGAGATCTTTTCGAAATAGCTAACATTAGTTGTTATCGTATTTAATTTACAGGCTATATATTTTGTATGGGTTTGCATTCGATTTTATCTTGAGTAAAGAAGATGATTTTGAAAGTTTATATTTTGCATTTTGGTTTATGTGATCCTCATGTTCATATACACCTTCACTTTGTGTAGTCGATTATGGAGCATTAACACTTGACCTATACTCATTTTATTTTATTATTGTTTTTAAGGTCGTTATGTTTCTATTTTACATATTTATTGCTTTTTAGATTCCAATTATTATTGCACTATTCTGATCATCTATTTTTGGAGATGAAGTCTATGTAATTGTGTGTGCAAGTAATTATATTGTCTTGTTAGATTTTAAGTTTTTTACAGATGAGTATGCTAAAAGTATGGAAATGTCATACTCAATATTTCTTTTTGATATTTTTACAAATGTTTTGTTTAGGCCCCTCTCTAATTTATAATTTTTTATTTTTTATTTCAAATTCTACATGTATCGAGGAGTATATGACTTATGGGTTATTTCCATTATAATACCAAAATAAGTTCACAATCCAATATTAGTCCATCCTAAAGTGCCTATTTCTTTTTATGGCCTAAAAAAAGTTTGTTAAGTAATTTTAATACCATAAGTTATTTTTATGTGTTTATATTTACGAGACGAATCAAACAAGTGGTATAAATGATATGTTTCGAACAAAAAAATTAAAACTGCTAAAAAATAAAAAGCTAACACTGTTAAAAAACTGCTAATTAACAGTTTTAAGTTTTCTAATACGGCTAATTAGCAGTTCTAACGATTTTATATAGTTCAATTAGGTTTTAGCAGTTTTATTTTTTAGTAGTTTTAAAACAGCTAAACAAATCTTTTTTAACAGTTTTAAAAAAGTTCTCAAAACATATCATTTGCACCACTTATTTAATTTGTCTTCGAGAAAAGAAACACAACCGTGGTTTCAATTTTTTTTCAAATTATATTTAAAAAGATACGGATTTTCTTAGAAAAAAAAACAAATTTTTTGTTTAGAAGAAAGAGTAGAATATTACAAACCAAAGGTATTAGAGTACTGTGTCTGGTGCTTGGTATAAATATCTTATTTGGTATTAAGTATTAATTTTCAACAAATGTCGGTAATAATATGGAGTCTCTCATAACTTATTATGCAAATATATATTTAAAAGAAAATTGAAACGCTAATTCTACACTATTCTTAGCAAAAATATTTTTTATATCATTAAAACCATGATATTTGACGACTGCTTTTTGGTTAAAAATTAGTGTGTGTATTATAATTAATAAAGCTAAATCTACTCATTTTTAGAATATATGGTTTAACATATTTGTTAATAATGTCGAGATAGAATTATTTTATTTTGTTTTAAGTATTTTATCAAAACAACATTTATCTTAAAATAAATATTGTGAATTGAAAACATAACAAAATTAGTTTAGAAAAAAATAAATAATGTTAATGATAAAATTCATTTTGTATTTATAAAAAGGTTTAGTACCGATTAAGATCTAAAAATCAAACTATTATCTACTTAATATCTTTGTTTTTATATATATTTTAAATAAAAATTATTTAAACTCTTTTATTACCATCTAAGACTCAATTATTTTTTATAATACCAACAATACATTTAATTAATTATACAAAAAGCTTTTATATTTTTTACTCACTTCTTTTTCTTCTTTTACCATAATATGTATGATTTTGTTGATTTCTCTCTATATTATTTCTCTCTCATCTTACATCCCACATCCTACCAACCTCTATCTTCAGCATTGATTCTATGTTTTCCTCGCTATTTTTTCACTCCACTAATTTTTTTGTCATTATTTTTAGTTTTTATTATAAATTTATTATTTGTCTCTAATATAAATCTTTATCTTTCTTTTCAATTTATTATTTATCTTTCAATTTCAAATTTACCTTTTAGATTTATAAGTTTTAAGTCACAATGATTTTGTTTTTATTAAAACGTAAAATATTGGTCTTGTTACTATAACTTGAGTACATATATTTTGTTACTTTATAGAAAAACACCTTACCTCCAACCGCAACATCGATGTTTATAGTTTATGAAGAACATGTAGATGGATAAGGATTTTTGTACATGACTTATAGTGAACAGAACACTTTTGGTTTCTCTTTTTAAAAGCAGGCGAGAGACGATCATAAAAATAGCCTACTTGAATATGAAAATTCTAAGCAATGTTTCCTTATTTCTCCTAACTTTCTCTCAGGTTTTTTATTAGTCATGAATTTATTTCATTAACTCTCAAACATTTTCAACTTTATCAAAAAAACGTTTTTGTTACTATTGGCTTCCTAACTTGTACATATATTTTGTTACTATTAGTTTTGTTAATATAAAGTTTTTGTAAAGAAATTGTTTACCAAAAAAAAAGTTTCAAAACTTGTTTTTATAGTAAAACAAAGAAGACGAATGTTACGAAGAAGATGATATTTTGATAGATGCGAAACTTGTTTAATGAGAAATCAGGTCAAATTTGATAGATGTTAAACCAAACCAATTATGATAAATGCTAAGTCAAACCAACTATGATATATGCTAAACCAGACCAACTACGATAGATGTTAAACAAGACCAACTACGATATATGCTAAAGTATGCCAACTATGATAGATGCTAAACCATGGCAACTATGGTAGATGCTACTGCATGACAACTATGATAGATGCCAAAAAAGGCCATTATGATAGATGCTAAACCATATAAAGAGAAACCAAACCAACTATGATAGATACTAAACCATATAATGAGAAATCATGCCAATTATGATAGATGTTAAACCATACCAACTATGATAGATGATATACGAGGGAAACTATGATATATGTTAGACTAATGCAACTATGATAGATGTTTAACCATGCCAACTATGATAGATGCTAAACAAAGCCAGTTATGATAGATGTTAAACAATATCCACCTACAAAAGAGGCTAAAATCAATATTGATCCCTCATGTTTCATCTGTGTATCATACTAGTTCTTCATCTTAACTTTTATCTCCCACTCATCTTCCATTTTTCAGAAATTTGCAAGATCAATCCCCCCCGCACATGTGAGCCATGAAAATCTGACAAATGGCACCCCATAGATCCAAGTTTTGTGTCATTATTTGTCATCCAATTGTTTTTCCAATTATACCCCTCTCTCAGCCGAGTCAGCAGTTCAGTCACCTGTCACTTTATTTTATTATTTACCATTAATGGTTTAACATTTACCTTGTTTTTTTTAATTTTATGCAACTTTAAATGGGAACGACCCCAAAATTACCCGTTGCTCAAACCCCAATTACTATTCTAAAACCCTAATTAACCATCTATACCCTAATAATGGATTTTCACCAAAACTGCAACTTTTTATAGCCCATGGAGCGAAAAGCTTGAACGGTCGAGAAATACCGACATTGTTCTATAGAATTAAGTTATATAATTGCGCTAAAGGTGTGTTCGCTAACGAGTTTAAAGCAAAATATTACTTTGATACCTTGACATTATCAAGTTTAATGTAGTAGCGAAACCATTTACAAACATAATTGTAATAATAAAAGTATGTTCATATATACAATAAACTTGAAAGAGGACAAAATAATACATTGAATAAAAAGACTAAAAAACAAGACCCTAGAAAATTCGGGTCAACTTGATCTTTACCATTTATCGTGAAAATCGTCAGTATTTAAGGTCCTTGATTATGATCAAGGATTTACTCGTTGTCTACAATAGTAATAACTTAAGATCAGAATATTCTTTTTGATAGATCAATGTCGCAGACGTCGTACCCTAGAAAATTAGCCATGACGACGACTAAACTCGATTTCTCGGCACCATAATCATCGTACAATAGAAAAATTTATTTTCAAACTCGTTCGAGACGGTTACAATATTGTTTCCCTTAGTTAGAATAGTAGAAGAAGAAGAAGTTTCAGAGAAGGAGAAGGTGGCTGATGGTTGTTGATGTGTGGTCTAGGGTTTGACAGATTTGGAAAAGATGGAGGCTGGTGTTTCGATCTAGGGTTTGGAGGAACAAGAGTGTGTGAAGCCGGTCTTAAGTCTCTTATATGATTGGGCTATGTTTTGGACCGGGTCGTGGGCTGACGACCTAAGCTCTTGTATTGGACCTAAGGCTTAGTCTTGTTGATTGTTTTGAATGGGCTGAGTTTGTTATTAGAGTCCAATACAATAACAAATTGTATAACAGCTTCTAACTAATTTCTGTTACACATTGAACAGAATTTAGTGACTATAAATATTACATTTGTAAATACAGATGGTAGAGAAAGATTTAATAAAAAGTTCTGTTACATATCTTCTTCTTTCAATCTTCATCTCTCTCTCTCTCTCTCTTGTTTCAACTTGGTATCAGAGCAGGACTCTTCAATGGCAGGGACTGACTCACCTTGCTTCAGCTCAGGATCTGCTGAGCAGGTTATGTCTTCAATGGATCACCTGTTGACAAACAAAAACAACGCAATGAATCAGATGAATGCATTCACAAGTCTCAGGTTGGACAGAAACAACTTTCTTCTATGGAAGACTATGGTGTTGCCTATAATTAGAGGTAACAAGCTGGGAGGTTTCATAAGTGGTGAGAAACCTTGTCCTCCCAAGCTTATAAATGGACCAGATGGTTCTCTAATTGATAATGCAGAATATGACAACTGGATTGCTAAGGACCAGTTGCTGTTGGGATGGATGTACAGCACCATGAGTGCTGAAGTTGCATCTCAGGTGATGGAGGAGGAGTCCTCCAAAGGTCTGTGGGATGCGGTGGTAAGGCTGTCTGGCTCTCAAACGAAGTCCAGAGTGACCTTCTTTAAAGCCGAATTTCAAAGAATCAGGAAATGAGCTAGTTCTATGGAGGAGTACCTAGCTAAGATGAAACACATTGCTGATAGTCTAGCTCTAGCTGGTTCACCTATTTCTCTAAATGATTTGGTTTCATAGGTTTTGGCAGGTCTTGACAGTGAATACACTCCTATTACAGTCCATCTAGGTGACAAAGAAGTTCAAAATTGGCTTGATCTACAAGCTACTCTTCTTACGTACGGAAGCAGGCTTGAACAACTAGGTAAAATTCAGGTTGCTATGGCTAATTTGAGTCTCACTTCTGTTAACAAGCCAGAAATTAAGTCTTCTGGTAACAACAACAACTATGGTTCCAATTCAAGGTATGGAAATAAAAATCAAGGTAGAGGCTCTAGAGGAAGGTTTTCCTCAAACTACTCTAACAATTAGAGGGGTAGAGGTCCTAACAGAGGCAGAGGTGGTAGGTTCAACTACTCTAACAACAAACCTACTTGTCAAATATGTGGCAAGTTTGGTCATGGGGCTGCTTATTGCTATTTTAGGGATGAACCTAATGTGATGGGACAAATGCCAACTGATCAGCAAAGAACTGACCAGGATCAAAGTGTGATGACAGTCTCACAAGAGTCAGGGAATGGTGATGAAAGTTGGTATGTTGATAATGGTGCTAGCCACCATGTCACCAACTCAGCCAAGATGCTGAACCAGAAAACACAGTACACAGGTAATAAAACAGTGATAGCAGGTAATGGTAGTAAACTGAACATTTCTAACTTAGGTAAGACTTGCCTATCTACTAAGACCAACAAACAGATCCTCCTAAACAGTGTGTTACATGTGCCCTATATCAACAAAAACCTAGTATCTATTTCTCAATTAACTCTTCATAATAATATTTTTATTGAGTTTCACAGTTCTGAATGTTTTGTGAAGGACAAGACAACCGGGATGATTCTACTTAAATGCAGGGTTGAAAATGGGCTCTATAAGTTGGAGGACTCTTCTATTCCTAGGACTACTAAGGCAGCCTTTCCTAAGTCAAATTCATTTATTTCTCATGTGTCTGTTCTTACTAATACTTCTGATTCCCTAAAGGTTGGGTGGCATAAAAAATTGGGCCATCCTTCTAAACGTGTTTTGTCTATTGTGATGAAAAGTTGTAATCTACCTACTATTGCTAGCAATGAAAAGCTTTTCTGTGATGATTGTCAATTAGGCAAGTCTCACTCCTTACCTTTTTCTAATTCAGTCTCACACTCTTCTAATGTCCTAGATTTGATTCATTCTGACTTGTGGGGACCTGCTCATGTCCTATCTACTTCTGGCTATAAATTCTACATATTATTTGTAGATGATTACAGTAGGTTCACATGGCTATATCCACTTAAACTTAAAAGTGAGGTTGTGACTGTGTTTAAAGAGTTTAAGAATCTAGTTGAAAATCAATTTGATAAAAAGATTAAAGTTTTTCAGTCTGACTGGGGTGGTGAGTTCAGGTCTTTTCTATCCTTGGCTAAAGAATCAGGGATCCAGCTCAGGACATCCTGTCCTTACACTTCTGCTCAAAATGGGAGAGCACAAAGGAAGCACAGACATGTCACTGAGACTGGTGTGACCCTCCTAGCTCAGTCTGGTCTTCCTCACAAGTTCTGGCCAGAAGCTTTTCATACTGCTGTTTACTTGATTAACAGGTTACCTACACTCACTCTAAAAGATAAGTCTCCTTTTGAACAGCTTTTTGGATCTAAACCAGACTACATGTTCCTAAAAGTCTTTGGGTGCACTTTCTTTCCGTGTCTTAGACCCTATCAAACTAATAAGTTTCAATTTCACTCAGTCAAGTGTGTCTTTTTAGGATATAGTGGCGTTCACAAAGGGTACAAGTGTCTCAGTCCTAGTGGGAGAGTTTATGTGTCAAGGGATGTTATTTTTAATGAAGGTGAGTTCCCATGTATGTCTGGTTTCCTAAACACTAAGTCCTCTGTGTCTGTCTCTAGAGTCTCTTGGTTGCCTAAGTTTCCTAATCTATATATGCCAACTGAGAGTTCTACACCACAACATATTCACAGTCACCACAACAATTACCAACATCCAAATACTAACCAGCCCTTACTTTCAAACCAAATCGACACAACAAATTCATATATACCTTGTAATAACTCACCTGATAGCCTTGGCACCTCTTCACAAGCCCAAACTGATTCCCAAGATCCCACAGCTACTCAAAACTCCTTGCCCAGCACCTTACCTGAAACACAACCATCAAAACCTGATGAGTTATTCATTAAACTACCTTTTGACAGAATTAATAATCAAACTACCTTTCAAAATCTATCTAACAGACACCCTATGACCACTAGAGCTAAAGATGGTATTTCAAAACCTAAGCATATTTACTCAGGAACTACTATTACATCTACTACCACTGTTAAAGAACCTACTAAGTTTTCAGAGGCTGTTTTATGTCCTCAATGGGTTCAGGCCATGAAGTGTGAATATGATGCTTTGATAAACAATCATACTTGGTCTCTTGTTCCCCACAGTAGTAACATGAGTCTGGTGGGGTGCAGATGGGTGTATAAGGTTAAATATAACCCAGGAGGGTATGTTCAATGCTACAAGGCTAGACTTGTAGCTAAAGGCTTTCATCAACAGCCTGGGGTTGACTTCAATGAGACTTTCTCACCAGTGATTAAAGCCTCTACGATAAGGTTAGTACTCACTATTGCTATGTCTAGAGACTGGGTCATCAGGCAACTTGATATCAATAATGCCTTCTTGAATGGCCATCTCAAATAACAGGTGTACATGGTACAACCTCAAGGTTTTGTTGATCCTAAATACCCTAATCACATATGCAAGCTAAACAAGGCACTGTATGGACTAAAACAGGCACCTCGAGCCTGGTACTCCAAGCTCAAGGATACACTGATCTTGTGGGGTTTTCAAAATTCAAGGGCTGACTACTCTATGTTCTTTCTACGGTCTAAAGGTGTTTTTGTCAATCATACTTGGTCTCTTGTTCCCCATAGTAGTAACATGAGTCTGGTGGGGTGCAGATGGGTATATAAGGTTAAATATAACCCAGGAGGGTCTGTTCAACGCTACAAGGCTAGACTTGTAGCTAAAGGATTTCATCAACAGCCTGGGTTTGACTTCAATGAGACTTTCTCACCAGTGATTAAAGCCTCTACGATAAGGTTAGTACTCACTATTGTTGTGTCTAGAGACTGGGTCATCAGGCAACTTGATATCAATAATGCCTTCTTGAATGGTCATCTCAAAGAACAGGTGTACATGGTACAACCTCAAGGTTTTGTTGATCCTAAATACCCTAATCACATATGCAAGCTAAACAAGGCACTGTATGGACTGAAACAGGAACCTCGAGCCTGGTACTCCAAGCTCAAGGATACACTGATCTTGTGGGGTTTTCAAAATTCAAGGGCTAACTACTCTATGTTCTTTCGACGGTCTAAAGGTGTTTTTGTCATTCTACTGGTCTATGTAGATGACATTATTGTCACTGGTAATTGTCCCTCTTATGTGTCCAGGTTTATTCAGAAACTCAATTCTGAATTTGCTCTAAAAGATATGGGGTCTCTAAGGCTTTTTCTGGGTATTGAGGCTCACAGAGATGAGTCTGGTCTCTACTTGACTCAAATACAGTATATTAAATACTTACTCGTTAAAGAAGGCTTGTCCAATGCTAACTCTTGTGCAACTCCAATGAAGGTGACTCGACCACTGTCCAAAACTAATGGTGAATTACTCTAGAACCCTACAAGATACAGAAGCTTGTTAGGATCATTACAGTACCTACTGCACACTCGACCTGACATTGCGTTTGCTGTTAAAAAACTCAGTCAGTTTCAACAAAATCCTACTAAAATTCATCTACAATGTGTAAGACGAGTTCTATGATACTTATCTGGTACTGCGACGATGGGGCTCCACATCAAACCAAGCGACTCTCATCAACTTACAAGTTTTGCTGATGCCGATTGGGCTGCCTCGTTGGATGACCGTCGATCTATTGGTGGATATTGTGTTTTTTTGGGTGACTCCTTGATTTCGTGGTCTTCAAAGAAACAAGGAATTGTCTCCAGATCGAGTACAGAGTCAGAATACAGATCACTTGTAAATCTGGCCTCTGAACTCATCTGGGTACAATCAGTGCTTCATGAGATTCGTCTTGATCTTCACAGAGCTCCGGTTATCTGGTGTGATAACCTTGGAGCGAGCTCTCTTGCTTCAAATCCTGTTTTTCATGCTCGAACAAAGCATGTCGAGTTAGATCTACATTTCATACGAGATATGGTAACACAAAACTTACTGGATATAGACTTGCTCACAAAGCCTCTGTCTCAAAGCCGGTTCTTGTTTCTTCGGGATAAACTGAGCCTTGGTGAACCTCCGTCTCGTTTGAGGGGGGAAGTTAGAATAGTTGAAGAAGAAGAAGTTTCAGAGAAGGAGAAGGTGTCTGATAGTTGTTGATGTGTGGTCTAGGGTTTGACAGATTTGGAGAAGATGGAGGCTGGTGTTTCGATCTAGGGTTTGGAGGAACAAGAGTGTGTGAAGCCGGTCTTAAGTATCTTATATGATTGGGTTGTGTTTTGGACCGGGTCGTGGGCTGACGACCTAAGCTCTTGTATTGGACCTAAGGCTTAGTCTTGTTGATTATTTTGAATGGGCTGAGTTTGTTATTAGAGTCCAATACAATAACAAATTGTATAACAGCTTCTAACTAATTTCTGTTACACATTGAACATAATTTAGTGACTATAAATATTACATTTGTAAATACAGATGGTAGAGAAAATTAGCCATAACGGCGACTAAACTCGATTTCTCGGCACCATAATCATCGTACAATAGAAAAATTTATTTTCAAACTCGTTCGAGACGGTTACAATATTGTTTCCCTTTAATGAAATACTCCAGATCTGTTTTCACCTTGTTCTTCAGAATCTGACTGCATAACTATTTTTTCAAAACTCAAAGGATGCGTGAATGGAACAGATCTCCACTGTCCGATCCGACTCCATAGTTATCCTTGTCTTATCAGCTTTTCTAATTTTCAAAACGAAATTTCTATTCTCATCAGAGTTGAAATAAATTATCCACAAAACCTTGGCACAAAGAAAATCGTCTTCGATAATCTGATTCAGATCCAATCGGAGTAGGATTTTATTTGATTTTTTTGCCGTTGATGAGGTTGGTGAAATTGGGGTTTCAGTAATTGTAGTAGACATTAAGGAAGAAGATACATGGTTAATAAGAATTGTAGAATAATAGTTCGGGTTTAATTAGTGGGTAATTCGGGTTTGGTTTTTATTTGTGATGTAGCGAAGACTGCGAACAGATTGGTTTCTTGGCTAGGTATCAGAATTTGGTCAAACAGGTATTCAAATCGAAGATTTTGACGAACCCGTCGGATTCCAAAAATATGATTTTGTCACAAATTTTAACACACAGATTCGACTTGTAAAGCCTTCGAAAACCGGTTTTAATGTTTTATCGTTAATTTTATTTATTTTATTTTAAAACATTTATGTAATCTCCCTTATTTGGAATTAGGGTTTTGGGTAGTGCTATATAAAGTATCCTATACCCTATTTTGCCGCCAGACTGTGATTAATATAATTTTGAGATTATTTCTCCAAGTCTGCTTTATTCTTTAACCTAGGATTAGGGTAATATCTACTGTTTTCTTCTTCTAATCTTTCGGCACACCATCAGTTTGGGTTTATTGATTTAACCCGAGTCCAACTCATTAAAATTTAAATAAGGTTAAACGATAAGGTACATGGTAAATGGTAAAACATTAATGGTAAATATCAAAATGAGGTGGTAGATGATTGGGCCGAAGGAGGGCCATAATTGGGAAAACATTTGGGGGACCAATAGTGACACAAAACTTGGACTTTTGGAGTGTCATGTGTGAGATTTTCATGGCTCACGTGTGCGAGGGGAACTGATCTTGGAAATTTCTGAAACATGGAGGATGAGTGGGATACAAAAATGAAGCTGAATGGCTAGTATGAGACACGGATTAAACATGGGACCAATGGTGATTTTTAGCCCGCACGAGACATTATAATTGCTTGGAGACACATTCGCATAGGCTCCATAAAACATACAAAAATATGGGCAGAACCACCGAATAATAATTAGAGTTTAAACACGATAAATATGTAATTAAGGACACAACGATGCTAAAAAAATCAATAAAATCAAATGGAAAAAATCAAGTTATGATCCTACATTATTTGTATTGGAAAAAGAGAGTTAATTACTATATTTTAAATTTTATTTACAAATTGATAAAAGATTCAATTTAAATTATAGGAGTATATATCGAAAACTCTAGATAGTATTTGTTTAACAATATTTTTCTAAAGAAATACTAAAATAAAGATAGTTTCAGTAGTGTTTTGAGCTTGCAAATTTTAAAATATTTGTTTGGGGCCAAGAAATTCTTTTATGAAATTGATATTTAATATGTTTCATTAATTAAATAATAAAAGTTAGAATGTTTATTGTCATCATACATGGGAGAGTTATACCACTATTTATGAAGTAAGTTAAAATCTTTGTCAGATATATTTAGTAAAAAACATAGTCTCTTTCGTTCACTTCTGTATAAAACTCATTCCCTTCGTTTAAAAAATTTGCAAATATAGTCCCCCGCACATATAAACCATTTGAAAACTGACACGTGCACTTAAATTTTAATTTTTGTATCACTTTTGGTCCTCAAATCCCAAGCTTTGTATCACTTTTGGTCTCCTAGAATATGCAGAGGGACTAATCTTGCAAATTTTTAAAATGAAGGGGATGAGTTTTATGCAGATTGAACGAAATGGACTATGTTGATACAAGTGGTAAACATAGGAGACTAACAGTGCTTTTTAACCTAGTTTTTACAAACAGTTAGATATTAATTGAAAATATTTAGCTATTGGACATATTTAGGTTTTATACGAAAAATAAATCGGCATACAATAAATAGTCAATCGTTGATTTGTTCGTATTAAAATTACAAACAAAAAAACAACTCAATATTAATATTATCTTTAAATTGAAAAACAATAAGTGGCATTTTGTGAAAAAACAATCATTAAAAATGGTGAAAAAACTTCAAAAGAAATCCATTTGATTTATCTTAATGGGGATATTTTTAGACAATTTTCTCGTGTTATTAAAATTAATGCGTAAATTGGAGGTTTATTTTTAAATGTATGTTTGGATAATTTGTATTTTAATTGTTTGTGTAAATTATTTTCTATAAATATTTGATTGATTGATTAAATTGGTTTCAATAAATATGTAATTGTTTGTTAAATTAGCTCTTAAATGTATTAGATTATCTGATTGAATTAGCTTTTACAAACAAAGTTGTCATTGATGAGTCCGTAATTATTCACCAATGCTCACTGAGAAAACCAGACAGGGGTAATTCGGACGTAGGTGCCCGCTGAACTATCCGGACAGGACAAAAGTACTAAAACACTAAACACCTTTTGACTAAGCTATGTGCTAAACTACTTTAAAACTAATGGGTTTTTAAAAACGGCCTGGTTTTGCAACTTGACCCTAAAACCCATGGGTCCATAATTAAGGGTATAAATACCCAACCACTTTCATTAATGAGGGTAATGAACATTTAATACAACCAAGCACCTTAAATCTCTCACTAAAAAACACCCAAACATTTAATACCCTTGAAATTCTCTAAAATATCTGATAAAAATACCCTCAGTCCAAAATAATCCACACCAAATTGGCAACCACGGTGGGAGAAGGTGTCTGAATCTAGCATTCAAAACCAGCAAGAAAAATCAATTCGGATGAATCTGGACAAGCAAGCTGTGCCACCACTTTTGATAGAGGTGGTGGGTGAGAACGATGAGTACACAATCGAAGAATGAGACAGGCTGAAAGCTGAAATGGAAGCCTTAAGAGCTGCTAAAAAGGCGGAGTTAGGCTTGAAATAAAAATCAAAAGTGTCAGCCATTCACCACACTGACAATCCAAGGGAGAATGACCCATCAGCAAAGACTCACTTGAGTACTAAATAGACCCATGTCAGCTCCAAGAAGTCTCACTGGTCTAAACTGGTGGAGAGCTCAGAGTCTGAGTCCTCTAGTAGCTCCTCGAATGAGGATGGACTTGAAGAGTCCCTGTCATTCAGCATTGATGAAGGCAGATCCAAGAAGAAGCAAAAGTTGGTTAAAAAATATTCAAGAAAGAGGGGCATGCAGGGAAGGTTAAAAATGCATCTAGGAAAAGAATTATCTCACAGTCACAACCATATCTGGAGGCATGTGGATGACCTACTGATGGACCTCTTCGCTTTCCATGATACACCATGTATTTTTGCAACACCTAATGAAGACACAGTCTTTAGTCGTGGTCGAAACTGGAGACAATCTCTATTGTCCTCCAAAATATTTTCCGGAAACCTTCCGAAGAGGTTTGAAAATACTAAGATGGAAAAGTATGATGGGAGCAAGGATCTGGATAATCATCTAGAACAATTTAAAAAAATTATGATGAATTTTGACGATGATGAAATATTTCTTTGTAGAGCCTTCTCTCAATCTTGTACGGGGGAGTGCTCTAAAATGGTACAATAGCCTACCATAAGGGTGCATCAGAAACTTTGATACGTTTTGGGTGGCCTTCCGGAGGCAGTTTGTTGGAAGTAAAGATGTAAAGGGCAATGGAGACACTATTATCCATTGTGCCCAAGAGCCAAATGAATCAGTAAAAGACTATATAAGTCGGTTCATGAACACAAAGAATGGGTTAGCTAATTGCTTTGAACAGGTAGCAATAGCTTCTCTGAGACAGGGTTTGAACTCTGGGAATCTGGCCGATTCGGTAACAAGGAAGAAGGCCATGACGTGGGGTGGTTTACTGAACTAGGTGGGAAAACAAATCAATGTAGATGAAACGAAAAATACTAGGGTGCACAAGCAAGTGAGATCTTCCCCAGCTGCACCAAACCAGAATCAGTCCAGATACAAGGCTAAGGAGGCCGGACAGGGTCCCAACAGGGCCAAGGCTCAATCTCACCCAGCTCCAGCTCAGAGCCAACAGTCTAGAAATAAATGAGGACCTTGGGTCCAACCGGAGTGGTTTGCCGAGTTGAAAGAGAATGTGGCAACCATCTATGATAAAACAAAAGATGAGGTACATTTTAGGAAGCCGACAGTGCTTCAATCTCCTAGGGAAAGCTGTAATACTTGTTTCTGTCAGTATCATCATGATATTGGCCATAACACAAAAGATTGAAACGCTTTGAAACAAGAGGTGCATAATCTGATTGAAAGAGGAAAATTAGGTGCTTATGTCAAGAGAAGAAGTGGGAATAGGCCTGATAATGCTCATCGGGCTGGCCCAACAAACAATGCGAGGACATCGGCTCCGGACGGGGCCATGGTAATTATTGAAAGATTTGATGTAGAATCAGAGTATTTGGATCCTGATCCAGTCCGGAATAAGGTGGGTGTTATAACAGAACATACCAAGACAGTATCTGGGCTCATAAGTTTTTTTGAGTCGCTTCCTATATTTGGGGGAAACACAATGATTGCGCCAATTCCTTCTTCAAGAAAGAGGCATGTTCACACATTGGTTACTCAGTTAGAGGGATTTATGTCCTCCTATCAATCCCAAATTCCTTTCTCCTTCATCGTTTTTGATGAAGATGACTTAAGGGACATAGCTGGTCCTCATGAAGATGTTGTGGTGATAAGAGCATCGATTGGAGGCAATGACATCAGGCAAATTTTGGTTGACACTGGCAGCTCAGGCAACACCATTTTTAAGTTCCTATAAACAGATGAAGAATCCGGCAGAGATTCAGCGTTCGAACAGGTCCATTGTGGGTTTTACTGGAAGCTCTGCGGACGTGGTCGGAGAGTTTCAGGAAGAGGTTTTGTTGGGCAAGGGCCCTTTCATTGTGGTAGATTGTCCCACGTGTTACAATACGATCTTGGGAAGATCTTGGCTCTTCAAGATGTATGTTATGGCTTCAACAGTTCACCAATGTTTAAAATTTATTGTTCAAGGACAAGTGGGAGTTGTCCAGAGTAGCCAAAAGATAGCAAGGAATGATATGCAACCCGCTGATAGTATACCTATAATTGTTTGTGTGCCTTATTTATGATGGTGTTTGTTTAATTTGCATAGAGATGGGGGGAGATAATAGTTGTTCAGTAACACAGTCACATTTAGATGTAGGAAAGGTGCTGCTAGAATCTAATTGTCAAAAGAGTGTAGGTAACCAAGTATAGATGCATGTGGACTCGAGAAATTTAGTGTTTGAAAAACTTTCAAAACAAGAAAATTATGTTTCATTAAACACAACACTTCTAGATACAAAGTTTTCGTGTAGAACTTTAGCATTTATAGCCCTTGTGACTATTAGTATAGCCTATAAAAATGTATTGAATGTAGTAAAACTAAATTTTGTGAGGTTGATAAGGTCTCAAGCATGTAAAACATGCACCTCCAAAGACTTTTTATGAAAAATTAATTAGGCTTGCATTGAAAAAGCTTTCAGAGGGTGATATATCTTATAGAAAAAATATGTATCGTCTATTGATTAAATATGTGGCTGTTAAAAAAGGTTTGGCCAAAAATAGTAGATAATATTTGATTGAGCTAGTAGTGTGAGACATGTCTGTACTACATGTGTATGCTTTCTCTCAGCTCTACCATATTGGTTAGAGGTATGAAGGCAAGATGTTCTAAGTAGTATCATGTATTTCATAGAAATATGAAAAAATCCTCTCGACTCACCAATCCAGACAAGTTGAAAAAGTTTAATTTTTTACCAAATTTATTGTCAACAAAGAATTTGCAGTTTTTAAAAACAAGTAATGCATCATTTTTTTATTTTAAAAGATACATCCAAGTATATATGTGTAATCATTCAAAAAACAAATGTAAAACTTAAAACCAAACTTAGAAATTACAAGCCTCATAGGTCGGAATGTATTCTAGGACATTTTAATATTGACTATCAAACTTAATGTAGGCTAATGCATGAGATTTACCCGATAAGTAAGAATTAGAATTGTTTTTGTTTGATTGATAAGGCAAATTAAAATGCTTTAGAATTAGATATAGGATTATTTCTAAAGGGTAACTTAGTCTTTTATGTCATCATTCTCTTAAAGAAACTGAATGTTTGGATATGACATGGTGAGGTTTATTTTCGTTTGAGGGCAATTTTGTAACTTTGTCTAGAGTTTTGTGGAATTTTGAGAGTATTTAATGTTTGGGTAGAATGTAGAGGGAGAATAGAACTGCCTGGTTGTAATTAATTTTCATTAGCCTCATTTAATGTAAGTGGTTGGGTATTTATACTATTTTTCTTTTGGGCCATATGTGCTTTCGGGTTGTATTTTTATGGATTCATGTCGAGTTTAAAGACCCATTAGCTTTTAAGTAAACAAGTGATTAGTTTAATCATGAAGTAATTATGTTTTTAATACTTTAGTTATGTTCGGACAGTTTAGTAAGTGGAGGTTGTCTGAATCGTCCCTGTCCGGTTAGATATATTGTGTCCGAATTACCCCTGTCCGGCTCTTACCAAAAGTGGTGACAAAATCCGGACTCATCCGTAGCCCCTTTTTTAGGTGGTGTTCAAAGGCCTTGGGAAAGACCTAAAAAATAGCCTACAACCGGTCACAGCCATATCCGGACAGATTTTTGAACTGTGTAACATTTTAGTTCGAACTAAAAAAGTTCTAAGAAACTAAACGGTTTTTTGCCAGAAATCGTGGGACACGTGTCTCTCTCTGGTTCATCACATCAGCCAGTTTTTCACCTAGAATGGCGCTCCCACCTTTTCCAAAAAGTAACCTCTTCATTTAATAAGGATGACATCAGCGTCGTCTTTAATCATTGCAACCCTTTCGAATTCTCCTAGGTATTAAAGCATCATTGGCACATTTACTATAAATTAGTCACTTCTTTACTGTTTTACCATCTTCTTCAACCTTACTCTGTTTTAAACTTCAAAGCTTTCTCTCAAAAACAAAAACATTCTTTCGGTGTGAGTTTATGTTCACAGCTAGGAACGCTTTAATCAAAGGTGGGTGGCTTAATTTATCAGAGTTAGAAAAGGCCCAAAAGGTTGAACGAGAAAGGCGCATTGCTGCCGGCCTTCCTGTTTCTCCTGCTGACAAACCAGTAACACCAAGCATAGAGCCTGATCAGGGCTCGTCTTCAACCAAAAGCGTTAGACCCAGGAAATTGTTCCAAACCAGACTCTCATCAATTGTTTCAGGCTCGTCCCACTGTTGAACCAGATCAAGTTGTCACTAGTTTTAAGAAGCCTTCTCCTTTCATAGCCATGGGATCAGATGCTGATGCCTCTCTAGAGAAGTTAGTAGATCGTAGAAGAGGTCGCCTGGTAAAAGGGAAAACTCTAAAAGGTACGCCTTCCAAATCAGGAGCCAAGGATAGCAATACGGGGTCAGAGGCACCCATCAGAATTCCTAAAGACAAACTGGCCGGACTGGAGGCATCTAGCTCAAGCCTCCGAAAAGAAACCACTGCATCTGAGCCCCAGCCGGAGGTCAGAGTTCAAGAAAACATTGAAGCCCAACCTCTGACTCCCCTCACCCACAAACAGCTAAAAACCCCTCCCCGGTTATGGAAGAAGTGATGGAGGATTCTGTTGAAGAAGCTCCCTTTGAGTCCGAAATCTCCGGGCAGCCAAGTGAGGCTATTGCTGCCAAGAAGGACAAAGGCAAAGAGAAACTATGGTTAAGGAATCCAGACTTACCGGAGGTCCTTGTGGGAAAAGTGGGACCTTGTTTCCACGAGGTAAGTGTTAAGTATTTGATAGCTTTGCAAAACCTTAACTATGCTTTCATACACACAGCTGAACTGGGTCGGATGCGAACAAAGTGGGGAATCCCGGAGAACGTCAAAATAAGGATTCCAATAGACCCAAAACACCGATGGACTGCAAGCTCAGTGAAATAGTTTTCTTCACCGAGCTCTTCAACTAGGGACTGAGATTTCCCTTAGACCCGAAGATAGTCAAGTATTTTCATCTCATCAAAATTTGCCCAAGTCAACTGAGCCTTAACGTATGGTACACCCTTATGGCCTGAATCACGGCCTCCAGGCTCTCCGGAATTCCTCTTCCAATGGAGGTGTTTGAATCTGTGGCCAGCCTCTGCAGAAACCACCACATTCCGTTCTATCACTTCAACATGGGTGATAATTACAAAGCAGTGGATGACCTGCTTGAGTCGGAGAGAAATTGGAAGACTCACTTCTTGTTTGTGAGTGGTGTCTGGGAGAATGGGAGGAAGATCAAAGTCGGTGTCAACTCGAGCCTCCTCACCAGCAGATGGCAAAGCGATGGTAAGAATCCCACCTCACATTCCCATTTTTATTTTTATCAAACTTGTTTAACTGACTTGTCTTGTCTCTTTTTTTTACAGTGCTGCCTAAAGACTTCAATGACCACTTGAAGGCCGGGCAGGCCACTTGCACCAAGCTAAACGCTTGGGCTGTTGAAAATTGGGGAAATCGCTTCCACAATGCCTTTATCGGAGGCAATCTTGCAAGGTCCTACCTCTGGAACATCACCGACCGGAGGGACTTATCTTGGAAGGAACTTACCACCCCACCCCCTCCGGAAGTAGTCCTCAAAAGAACACACGCACCGGACGGGGCATTGTATCTCCCAGTTAGAGCCAAGGCCCCAAGTAAGATGAAGGGCAAGAAAGGTAAGGGCAAGCTCAGAGGGGTTGAAGCCAACCCCACCGAAGCGGAGGAAACTTCTCCAACAAACCAAGAGGGGCCAGTTCCAAGTCAGATTGATGCTGCTCTTCTAGAAGTAGGGGAGCATGAGAGCACTAGGGAAGAGGCAGGATCTCCAAAACCTCCAAGGGTTCCTAAAGGAGATAGGAAACGGGGAGCAGAAAGCAAAGACAGGGAGGCCAAGAAGAAAAAGACCTCCAGGGGTGATGAGATTTCTCTCCGGCCCTCGGAGCCCCTTCCTCCTATTGACCCTACTGATCCTACAAGAGCAGAAGAGATCCCTGGTGACTTTCGAGCTGATGAGGTTGGAGAAGGAGATATTAGTATTGACGGTGTCGATATTATTAGGGCTTGAGGGGCTTGGTGACTACTTTGAAAACCTCCCCGGAGATGATTTTGCTGGGCCCTACCTCCTTCCAAGTACTTCGAATATTGTTACCTTCAATGGTAAGTCCTTCTCTGTTTCGAGTGAAAGGGATGTTATTACTCACTCTATATCGAGTAATATTCACACTTTGACTAATGACAAGATCTCGCTCGAGGACTCGGTGTCCAAGGCTGCACAAGAAAAAGCTGATCTGCTAAGGGAGCAAGAGGCAAAAATTCAAGCCAAGATAGATGCTTATTCCAACCAAGTAATAGACACTCAGGAAGAGATGTATGCCAAAGTGAAGTCGGACATGGTCTTACTCTTCCATGAGAAATTTCCGAAGAGGAATCTGGGAGACTTTTGTAGAGTATGAAGACCTCCCCTTCCATACGATGGCTGATGGTGATAAGCATGACTATTCTAGTGTTGACTCAAGCGATGAAGAAGAGAACACCAGGGAGAGCCTGAATAAAGAAAATGACGATCTTCAGAAGAAGAAAGCTAGTGAGGCTGAGCCATCTTCAAAGGCTCAGTCTTAGAATATCAATTATATTTTCACTCTTGTTTTATTTGAACTAAAGTCCTTGGATTGCCAAGGAATTTTTTGTAATTGTATCCGGTCCTTGTCCGGATAAATCTTTTTTGTTTTGACAATTTAAAGTCCTTGGATGGCCAAGGCACTTCGGTTGTTTCAATAGGTATCTTTGTTTCGCACAACTCTTTCATTTTTTTTATAGCTTTTCAATTATGGTGGCTAATGTTTAAACAGCCTTTAGTTATTTCGTAAACATTCTAAAGTGAGAGTGTTTAATTTCTCCGATGACAAATGTTTAAATAGTCATCACTCCTTTAATTTAATCCGGCCTATGTTTAAACAATGATTTCACAAGAAAGTATTTAAGTAAAAACACTCTGAATTTTTAAGAAGGCATCGAATTTCATAAAAAAGCCCGGACACCTCATTAAAACCTCCCCGCGCCACCAGGGTAGGAAAGAGTATGCCCCCAAATATTTACATGAACTTTTAAACAAGTAAATATTTACATAGTTTCTATTCCAAGTGCATCCGGAGGTGCTCAATATTCCAAGGGTGATTCAAAACCCTTCCGTCTTTGTCTTGGAGCCGGTATGTCCCAGGCTTAAGCTTTTCAATGACCACATAGGGTCCTTCCCAAGTTGGAGCCAACTTACCGAACTGCTTTTCTTTAGTATGTAGGAAGAATTTTCTCAATACCTTGCTCCCCGGTTTGAAATCCCTCCTCTTAACTTTGGAAGCGAACCTGCTTCTCATCAAACCTTGATAGTGTGCAACTCTAAGGTGAGCCTTAACTCTTTTTTTCATCTATTAAATCAAGCTGGTTTCTAATAGCCACCTCATTAGTGTGTTCGGAGAAATTATGAACTCGAAATGACGGGAGAGTAGCCTATATGGGAGCTATGGCATCCATCCCATAGACTAAGGCAAAAGGGGACTGTTGTGTTGCAACCCCAGGTGTAGTCCGGTAAGCCCACAAAACTTCTTGCAAATAACTTGGCCATTTTCCAACAGCTCCTTCTAGATTTTTCTTTAGACCGGACAGTATTGTCCTGTTGGCTACTTCAACCTGACCATTTTCTTGTGGGTGGAAAGGGAAAGAGAAGAAATGTTGTATACTTCTGGAGGTACAGAAACTCTGCATTTCCTTGTTATCGAATTGTGGTCCATTGTCTGTTGTTATCTTTTGTGGAATTCCAAATCTGCAGCAGAAATTGGATAAAATGAATTTTATAACAGTTTTCGATATTGTACCTGCAAATGGAGCGGCTTTGATCCACTTTGAAAAGTAATCAATAGCAACAATGATAGTCATGCGCCCTCCAGACGCCATGGGTAGAGGTCCTACTAAATCCAACCCCCATCGAGCAAAAGGTATTGGCTCAGAAATTGACTCTAAAGGGGTGGCTGGAATATGAATTTCGTTGCTATATCTCTGGCATGAGTCATACCTTCTTACCAACTCCTTAGCATCTTGCATTATAGAGGGCCAATAATACCCAGCTAACAAAACTCTTCTTATTAGAGCCCTGAATCCACAGTGAGCTGATCCCTCACCATCATGTAATTCGGAGAGCACTATTTGAGATTCGTCAACCCCCAAACATCGTAAGAGGGGTTTACTGTAAGACTTCTTATAAAGAACATCTCTTAGGATGACAAAACCACGAGCCTTGTACTTTATTTTCCTTGCTATTGATTTGTCTAGAGGCAAGATGCCATCTGAGAGGTATTGAAGGAGAGGAAACCTCCAATCTTAAGGCTGTTTTATTTGTATATCGAAGCTTTCTTCATCTTTACCCATGCTGAATTGAATGGATGGACACTCCAGCACATGAATCCAATGGTAGGACTCAGTATAGGCTATGGTTGCCAATGATTCTGCCAGTATATTTTCTGTTCGGGGTATGTGCTCATAAACGATGCTCTTGAACTTAAGTGTCACATCCTTAAGAAGAAGTAAGTATTTTACCAGCTGCTCCTTTTTGGCTTCGGATTGACCTTGCGCATGATGGATAAGAAGCTGAGAATCGCTCATCAACTTGACCATTTTAGCTCCACAAATAAGAGCCAACTTTAAACCAGCTATAACAACTTCATATTCGGACTCATTATTGGAAGCCCTAAAAGAAAAACATATAGCTTCGTACGTTCTGTCACCATACGGAGAGGTCAAACATACCCCTGCACCACATCCTATGGTACTTGATCCACCATCAGTCCGGACGACCCAGACTTTTTTATTTTTCATATCAGTTGTTTGCTTTGTATCCCTATCTGAGTGGAATTCAACTAAGAAATCAGCCACAGCTTGGGCTTTGATTGCTGTCCGAGTAGAAAAATCAATATCGAAGTCCCCCAGTTCCACTGACCACTTAGTCATTCTACTCGAAATGTCTGCCTTTTGAAGAACGTTTTTCAGGGGATAGGATGTCCGGACAATAATAGGATGAGCCTGAAAATAAGTTCTCATCTTCCTTGCAACAATCACCCGGGCTAATGCCAATTTCTCAAGTTTTATATAGCGTTTTTCTGCATCTATCAAGCTCTTGCTAATGTAATACACCGGACGAGGATAATTATCCACCTCTCTCACTAATACGGCACTTATGGCACAATTAGAAACTACCAAGTATAGGAAAAGAGTCTCTCCGTCAACAGGTTTAAATAAAGTCTTGGGAGAGGAGAGATATTTTTTTTATTTCATTGAAGGCCTCATCACACTGTGAAGACCAGTCGAATCCCTTTGCACCTTTTAAATTTTGAAAAAACGGGGCACATATGTCTGAAGACCTTGAAATGAATCGATTTAACGGAGCCAACCTCCCAGTCAATCGTTGTACTTCCTTAATATTCCGAAGAGGCTCCATTTGAAACAAAGCATTAAGCTAGTCCGGATCAGGCTGTATCCCTTGCTCACTTATTACATACCCCAGGAATTTTCCGGACTGTACTCCAAACACACACTTTTCCGGGTTTAGTTTTAAATTTACTTTGGCTAAGTTAGCAAAAGTTTCTTAGAGATCTGTCAAGTGCAGCTCTTCGTCCATACTGTTTACCATCATGTCATCGATGTATACTTCCATGTTCCTTCCAATTTGATCAGCAAAAGTTTTGTTTACCAACCTCTGATAAGTAGCCCCAACATTTTTAACCCAAATGTCATCACCTTGTAACAATGAAGGCCCATATCAGTGATAAACGTAGTATGCTCTTGATCCTTTGGATCCACTTGAATCTGATTGTACCCGGAGAAGGCATCCATGAAAGACAGCAGCTTGTTCCCAGATGTGGAATCCACTAACTGATCAATCCAAGGAACTGGGTATAAATCCTTTGGGCAAGCTCTATTGAGATCTGTAAAATTGATACACATACGCCACTTGCCATTTTTCTTTTTTACCAATACCGGATTGGCTGTCCATGAAGGATACTGAGACTCCGTTATATGCCCTATTTTAGTAAGTATGTCGACCTTTTGAACTATGACATCAGCCTTTTCCTTAGAAAAAACTCTTCTCTTCTGTACCACAGGTGCTATGTCTCTTCGGATGGACAATTGATGTGATATGATATCTGCTGGTACTCCGGTAACATCAGCATTTCACCAAGCGAAAACATGTTGATGGTCTTTTAAAAACTTCAACATTTTATCCTTCCATTCTGATGTCATTTTGGATCCTATCTTAACATTTTTTCCCTCTTCCAAAGAATGTGTTTCAACTTCTTCAATTCGTATTAAAACTCCAGGGGTCTCTCTGGGGTCATCAATCTCACCCTCGCCCCCAGAAAGCCCCTCAAATTGCTATTCTTCGTTAATCTGAACTGCCCCCAACGTCCGGGGGGGCAGTGCTGTTGCATAACACTCTCTGGCTATCTTTTGGCTGCTCCGAACAACTCCACTTGCCCTTGCACATCATATTTCAGACATTGATGGACTGTTGAGGCCACCGTATGCATCCTAGAGAGCCAAGACCTCCCCAAAATAGCATTATAACAAGTGGGAAAATCGACCACAAGGAATGGTATTCTAACCATTTTGTTGAAAGGGCCTTTGCCCAAAAAAACTTCCTCCTCGAACTCCCCGATCACATCTGCTGAGCTTCCATTGAAACCCACAATTGACCTGTTCGATCGCTGAATCACTACTAGATTTTTCATCTTTTGATAGGAAGTTAAAAAAGGATATTGGTTGAACTCCCAGTATCCACCAGAATTCGTCTTATGTCATTGCCCCCAATAGATGCTCCTATGACAACAGCATCTTCATGAGGACCAGCTATATCCCTCAGGTCATCCTTATCGAATACAATGAAGGAAAATGGAATCTGCGATTGATAGGAAGTCATGCCTCCCTCCATTTGGGTAGCTAAAGTATGAACATACGTTTTTCTTGAAGAAGCAGTGGGTGTTGTCATGGTATCCCCTCCGAAAATTGTGAGTGATTCAAAAAAGTTAATAAGTCCGGACACCGTCTTGTAACATTCCTCAATGGCACCCACTCTATTTCGAGTTGGGTCAGGGTCTAAGTACTCTGATTCAACATCGAATCTCTCGATTATCACCATAGCTCCCTCCGGAGCTGATGCGTCTCCATTGTTTGGACCAGCCCGATAAGCGTTATCAGGTCTATTTTCTCCTCTTCGTTTGACATATGCTCCCAACTTTCCTCTTTCAATTAAATTCTGGACTTCTTGCTTTAAAGCAATACAATCCTCGGTGGTAGTATCATTATGATACTGACAGAAACAATTGTTACGACTCTCCCTAGGAGATTGTAACGCAGCCGGCCTTCTATAGTGTACTTCTTCTTTTGTTTTGTCATAGATGGTGGCTACGTTTTCTTTCAACTCAGCAAACCACTCCGGTTGAACCCAAGACCCTCGCTTATTTCTTGATTGTTGACTCTGGGTTGCCGCTTTTGGTTGAGACTGAGCTTTGGCTCTGTTATGACCCTGCCCGACCTCTCTTGTCTTGTTCCCGGACTGATTTTGGTTTGGGTTTGGTGCAGCCGGAGTAGACCTCACCTGCCTGTGCACACTAGTCTTCTTTGTTTCATCCACGTTAATTTGCTTTCCAACCTGATTCAGTAGACCACCCCATGTCATAGCCTTTTTTTTGTCACTGAATCAACCAAATTTCCAGGGTTTAAGCCTTGCCTCAGAGAAGCTATTTTTACTTGTTCAAAGCAATCAGCCAACCTATTTTTGGTGTTTACAAAGCGACTTATGTATTCCTTTAAAGATTCATTCGGTTCTTGGGCACAATGGATGATTGTGTCTCAATTTCCCTTCACCTCCTTACTTCCAACAAACTGCCTCCGGAAGGCCACCCAAAAAGTATCAAAATTTCTGATGCATCAGTGTGGTAGGTTGTTATACCACTTTAGGGCACTCCCCATAAAGGATTGGGAAAATTATCTACAAAGAAACTTGTCCTCGTCATCAAAATTCATCATGAAATTTTTAAACTGTTCCAAGTCGTTGTCCGGGTCTTTACTGCCATCGTACTTTTCCATTTTTGTACTATCAAACCTCTTAGGAAGGTTCCCGGACAGGATCTTGGATGACAATGAATATTGTCTCCAATTCCGACCACGACTGAAAACGGTATCCTCGTTAGGAGTTGCAAAGATACCTGGCTCATCATGGAAGGCAAAAGGATCCACCAACATCCGGTTTATGTGTGTCCGGCTATGAGACGATCCTTTTCCCTATATGCTTCTTTAACTTTCCATGCCTATCCCTTTTTCTTGAATATTTCTTAATCAACCTTTGTTTCTTTTTAGATCGGCCCTCATCACTGCTGGATGACAAGGAGTCCTCAACCCAATCTTCGCCCGAGGAGCTACTGGAAGATTCTTAGTCTGAATCAGAGCTCTCCACCGGCTTGGACCGGTGAGACTTTTTGGAGCTAGCATGAGTCTTCTTTGTACTCACATGGGTCTTCGAAGGCTCATGCTCTCTAGGTTCGTCAGTATGGTGAGAAACTGACGCATTTGAATTCTCTTTTAAACCCATCTTTTCCCTCTCAGCCCTTAGAGCCTCTATTTCAACTTTTAACCTATCACGCTCCTCGATGGTGTACTCATCATTTTCTCCCACCACTTCAAGCAAAGCTAGTGGTACTTCCGGTGCGTCCGGATTCATTCAGACTGGTTTTTTCTGATGGTTTTGAATGCTAGATTCAGGCACCGTTGTGCTCCCACTGTGGTCGCCAATTTGGTGAGGTTTATTTTCGTTTGAGGGCAATTTTGTAATTTTGTCTAGACTTTTGTGGAATTTTGAGAGTATTTAATGTTTGGGTAGAATGTAAAGGGAGAATAGAGATGCATGGTTGTATTTAATTTTCATTACCTTCATTTAATGTAGGTTGTTGGGTATTTATACTCTTTTTCTTTTGAGCCATATGGGCTTTCGGGTTGTGTTTTTATGGATTCGGGTCGAGTTTAAAGACCCGTTAGCTTTTAAATAAACAAGTGATTAGTTTAATCATGAAGTGATAATGTTTTTAATACTTTAGTTCTTTTCGGACAGTTTAGTAAGTGGAGGTTGTCCGAATCGTCCCTGTCTGGTTAGATGGATTGTGTCTGAATTACCCCTGTCCGGCTCTTACCAAAAATGGTGACAAAATCCGGACTCATCATGACAGACGTATCCATAGGTAAAACAAGAAAAATTAAAAGTTTTTAGAGTAAATTTTGGACCCTTAAGACTGGATTGGTAAGACCTAGTACCACCTTCCAGCTTGTACAGACCGTGCCTAGTTGTTGATAAAAGCGGCATTATCCTTGTGGCAATTTCCTTAACAAAAGAAACATCACGATGAAATTCAAAATATGTAGGGTAGATAGAGTTAGTTGAAAAACTTACAATAATTTTTTGTTGATTCGAGAAATATGGAAGATGTTATCTAGGGTCAAGTTATAGGATTTTCGGCTAAATTTACCTAAATGTTTGATTTTTCAATGTTCGCCACTACCAATAGTTATGGTTTTCTCACAAGAATATTCAGTCTTCTGGCTCATCAGACTATGAGTTCTTGTGACATGATGGGTGGCTTCACTAGTTAGGTATCAAGCATGATCTGGTTGATTGTCTTATGTTTCTATGAATGCACTATGGTATGACCAGTCTTTTCTTGAGTGCTAGGTTTATTTGGAGTGGTATACCTGCCATCATGGCATCCTCTATAGCCAATTATGCCTCTAAAATTTTTATTCCTGCTATAATAGCATGTGTTTTAGCCACTGAAGTTTTTCTTGCCTCTATAACTATTTGCATTGTTGTGCGATGATCTATCATCTCCTCTTGTTGTAACATAGTTAGCTATTATTATGTTTAATCTAGTTAAGTTGATGGACAGTTTGTTGAGTTGATCTAACCTACATGTAAAACTAAGAAGAGTAGACTGCAAGTCTAACTAGTTATTGACATTTTATTATGCTAGGATGACTACAATGGGATTATACTTATAATCTTATACAGCTAGCACCTGAGACGATAGGTCATCACTAAATATAGGTGAACTCTAAGAGTTAAGTTGTTAGCATAATTTTCCATTTTGTTCAAGTAATCTTCCATAAAAGTTTTACTTTTTATGGTTATTTCGAACTCAAATCTGAAAAGGTTATCCTAGACTTGGTAGGTTAACCAGAGAGTCTAGAAACAACATCTCATAGGTCTTTGAAGGTTTGTTCCTTCATAAGTTGAGAAGCTACCTTAGGGGTTATAGTGCTTTAGAGCCACTCCAAGAGAAGTTTATCATTCGCAACCCAATCTTCAAATGCAGGGTTTTCTGCATGAGGCTTCATTTGTTTCAGTAAGGTATCTCGGAGGGTAAAGTTTGTCAACATTGATAAACACTATTTTCTAGATGATTTTGATTATTGTCAAGACCATACTCTTTCATAACATAAAGTTATTTTTATTTAACCTGATACAATTAAAGTTTTCATTTGATTAATTTGAAGATACTTGGTGTTGTCGAGGAGAATGTCGGTGCTATTTGAAGAATTGGCTTGGGTCTCTGTAGATAATGCTAAAGAGTCAAGGTTCTCCATTAAAGGTCTGAATCCTACTTTGGTACCAAGTTAAAATAATAACAAGGAGAAATTTTTAATTTTAATAACCGTTTTAATGATTTTATTATAAATGCACTGAATGAATACATTGTTCTCTTTTCAGGGTATTTAATAAGAAAAAAATCATTGTACATATTATATTTTCTAGATTTAGGAAGAATTATACTACACAAACAACTAATACTTATCTTATCTTTCTACAAATATGAGCTATAACAATATATTTCCTGTAACAACTACTTTATGTTTAGTAAGTGTTCATGTGTGCTATTTTTTTTAAATTAAAATTGTTTGGGCTTGAATTGCTTTGCGTTTGTTTAATAGAGTTAGTTGGGTTTAGGATAGCAATATTGGACTCAGATCAGTCGATGACCCAAGAAGGAAATTATAGACGTGTAATTTCAAATCAAGCCACACTTCAGGATCACCTTCTTTTTCATTTATACTCATAAACTTTGACACCGACTTCCATCGTCTGAGGCTTAAGTTTTTATTAAAGTTTCCTCTTTCTCAAGGAAATTTTAATTCGAGTTTGATTCTCACTATATAAATTTTTTTCGTGAGTTTGTTTTAAAAGATTTCGTATTTATCATATTTACAATAATTGTCACCCTTGTTCAACCAATTTGTTCAACTATTACACCAGTCGAAGGTCTCTCACCAAATGAGCTATTAAAAACGAAAACTTAATGTTAACTAAACAGCCACAATTCATAAAAAGTTATAAATAACAAAATAACCACAAGATAAAAATAACTAAACTAACTAAACAGCCACAATTCATAAGAAGTTTAAATAACCAAACAGCCACAAGCTAATACCAACCAAACAGCCACAAGCTAATACAAACCAAACAACCACAATCCATAAATAACCACAAAGTAATGCTAACCAAACAATCATAATTCATAACCATTAGCTCATACAAAGCTCTTATAATTCATAATTATCGGTATATAACCAAACACAAAAACCCAAGCCTAACCATGAGTTCACAAAACGTTTACAACAAAAACAAATCAGAATCTAGCATTACAAAAACCAACAACGTAATTCACTACGATATCACTAAGTTATTTGTTCAATAATATTAACAACGGTATTACGACTACCCGAACTCATTATTGAGATCCTCTTATTGCAACCGATTATTGGGATCCTTCCATTCCAATAATGGAGTTTCATGAGTTGTCAACATTAATATCGACCAAGGTGTTACTGATAGCATTTCTTTACAGTATACCATTTTTTCCTTCTCATTTTCTAACCAATTTTCTGAAAGCTTTTACTTTTTATTTTTTATCGAAGTTTGGTTGAGTTATGTGAATTGTTACATATTTCGAGTTTTTATCCAAGATCTATTAGAGAAAGTGATATTGTTTTAATAATAAAATATAGATTTTCTAGTATAAAATATAAAATATAAAGTTCAACTAAATGTTTTAAACATAACATACGTAATATATAAAATAAATATTTAATTGTAAAAGTGAAAATATTACAAGTTGGATAATATTTTTTTACAATGGATAACACTATCTTACATTCAAAAAATAATAATTAAAAATTATTAACAATATTTTAATATTATTAGTTTTAAATAGAACCACACTTTCATTAATCATAACATTTTGATTTTTAGCCCATATCTTTGAACATATTAAAAATGTGTCATACTTACATTAGTTTGAGCACATTCTAATAAAAACATAACAAACTACTAAATAACAAACCATTATATGTATACTATCAGCGGGTGTAGATTTATTATAAAGTGTGAATGTTTAAGTATCGTTAGGAGTTTTCTTGTAGTATTGGTTATCCATTTGCTTGATTCAGTTGTACGGATATATTTCATTTAATTCTGACCAACTCTCTTACAATTGTTGCGGTTAAGAGTGTTGTATCTCTTGGATCATTTTGTGTTACTTGTTCAAACTGTCAAAGGTTGTTCCACACCTTCTTATTTGTCAATCCTTCTTATTTTTTTATGTCTTACTTGTATTATTTTAACTGTTGGAGTTGTCATAGGCTAAAATAGATTTGAAGGCCATTGTATAAACCCGTTAATATGGTTGGTGGCATTAGCATAAATTATATTTTATGTTGAAACCAAAAATTATGTGGACATGTAATCAATTGGATAGTATTGCGCATACGATATAACAGCAATAACATGCACACATGGCATCCCTAATAGTTTCCATTTCATACACGCATATATCCTCATAGCTAACACCGACAAAATGGTTATTTCAGCTATTTACTTCATATTGTTGGCTCGCACACTACATATTTCATGTTTATTTAACCATGTTGATAGTGTTTGTTCAACTATTTTGTATTGCATGACATGCTTTTTTATTCCACTTCGCTATATTTTTTTATTCTTAATAATCATTATGATAATTTTCTATGTAATGCCTTCTAGTAGACTAGCAATCCATTTGGCTTTCTAATCTTAGATAATCCAATCAAATGTTTCAGCTAAGTTACTGGTTTGCATGAAATATTTACTTTTAATATCGTAGTACGCGCTAATCCACTTTGAGGGAGGTATTTTTGTAGCCAATCGTATGCAACTTGATTGCATTTTCTCATATTTTCCATATTATATTCGTATTCTTCAATGAAATATAAACTACAACATGCACAACACATATTTTTAACATTTTTACTGCAAAAATCATTTGTTAAGTTTGCATAGAGATGTCTAGCATAAACTTTATGATGGAACAAGAACTTAATTTTCGATATTAATGTTATCTCCAAAAAGCTTCAAAAACCATCCCCAAGTATCTACATTTTTTGACTCCACAACTGTCCCAAGTCAAATAATACATTTTATCTTTTGCATCCACTATAACATCCACTAGCAAGTATCCCCAAAAGAATCTTTCAAAAGATACCAATCCAAGATTAGTACAAGTCTACAACCATTGGATACTGGATTGGTCCTTAAAGTCTCATGGTAATATTGTTTTAAATTGCAATACTGAATGATGACATGTCCTAGAATCATTTTTGGGCCCAAATTTTGCTATGTAAATAATAGATTTAGTAACCTTAATAAAAGTATTATTTGTTTACATCAGAAGTTAGGCTTTTATTTGACCATTTGTGGTAAGTTTACCATCCGTTGAGGTAGGTTTTCAAAATACACCGACTATTAATTTTTATGTTTATAGTTAGTTGGCATGCATTGGTGTACATCATTGAATTTTATATCGTCCATAGAGTTGCAAAAACTATGCATGAGGTATAAATATAACAATTACAGTTTTCCTAAGCACACTTGAAGTTGCTTCTCAACTTGTCATTATTTTACGGCTTTGATATTACATCTTTGTTAAATTCCATATTTTCTAGCACTTTCTTTAAAATTTATAGAGTAACTAAACTCAACTTAAACCTATAAATCATGAAACCTTAATTTAGTTGGAGGCGTGAAACTTCTAAACTTATATTTATTTGTTTTCATATGCTAAAGTCTTCTTCAGAGTCTTTATAAGTGGTTAGATTGTCATTAGTGACTATTTGTTTTAACTATTAATATCACTCTCTATTTTATTCTCGCATTTGAATTACTCTCAGTTTGAATCTCAATATCACAAAAAATAATTTTGGTGAAGCTTATTGCCTTCAATGTCAATATTGTTACGATTCTTTACATTTATGATTGGTATTTCGCAATGACATCAAATACAACATCAGCAAAGTATGACTACTCATATTCATTTGAGTATCTTGAGCAAGATCGACCTCTATATTTATATTTCTAATATCATGAACAACATCAGTCTTCATAATTATGTTTCTAGTATCGTAAACAACATCACCCTCATTTGCAATATCTTTAATAGAATGACCATTGATATTGATATTTATATTATCTTAAACAACATCATTATCAACATCATAAACCTCTAAAATACCATCTTCTCCATCACCAACATCATTTACAATATCACGACCCTTGTTAGATAACGTTGGTATTTACATCAACGTTGACATTTGCATTGTGAAACACGATCTATTTTGCTTTTCAGTTTTGTTGGTGATACAATTTATATAGCTGAATTTTGATCTGAGTAGATGTTAACAAGCAACTGATCACCTATTTTCTTCATAAACTCATACATATCACTATCATTTTCTACAATCATAAGGGTTTCATCCAGATCTGGAAGATTATATGCGACATAAACTCCCCACATTCATGTTTCTTTCTTATGTCTATGAATATTTTGTAGCTTTAAAATCGAGAACTTATTAGGTTATATTAAAACAATAATGGTTGAATTTTCCATTGTATTATTTTTTTCTTTTTCTCACTAAGTTGTCGTCGTAATTGTAATTGACGGCAACTAATCCTTGTTTACACCTATAATAAAAACAAAAACAAAACTAGAATCACTTGAAGAACTAATATTAACTACAATAACACAATAAACACCATAATAGGTATCATAAACACATTCGATAAAAACAAAAATAAGATTGATATTAAGACCATAAATGTGCAAACACCACATATGAACAAATTGAAAGAAATAAAAAAACCAAAAAAAACTCGATTGGAAAACTAAAATCAAACGAAATTAATTAAAACTAACCTTTGTAGATATCAAAAGCCATTTGGGTAGAAGGGAGAATCCATTTGGGTAAAATGAGATCAGGTAGGAAGGAAGATAAGATATGTAGTGGAAGGATTATTGATTTTAGGAAGGAATAAATAAATTGATTTTAGGAATTAATGGATTTTGAATTTTGATAACTTGGGGAAATTGATTTCTGATATTAAAGAAAATTGATTTCTAATATTGGGACCTATATTGTTGTCTCTTCCTGTATTCTCAATAACAAGAGCTTGAGATTTTTTAACTTGATCCTTTTTTAAATATATTCATTGAACATGTCTTTTTTTATAACACACCAAAAGATAAAACACCACAAGGAGAAAAGTTACAACCAATCACAACCAAATTCTCTCAACTATTAGGTAATGAACTTTACAAGAACAAAGCATGAATCTCACCTTCAAGAAAAATATTCATAGTAGTCAACTTGTTTAAACGTCTCGTAATGAAAAGGATTTGTTATGAGTGATCTTCCTTTTATAAAGACCTTCCAATTTCTTACAGAGATCATATGGGTCAGAATATTGTAAACATGGTTGAAGATGCTAGCATGAACCTATTATAGATAGTCCAGAAAGACTTTTTTTTCAACTTCTCCGATTTTGTTTCTTGTTTATCTTGTGGTTTTATATATTCAATAGTGTTGCTATAGCCACTTTATTTTAGCTCAATTGGATCAAATAAATCTTAACAATAAAATAAATCTTTCTTCATTGGTCTCCAAATAGAATAATTGGTTGATGTCAACGGAATCACAAGGTTGACATTGTTATACTGCATATTCAATGACCAAATAGACCACAAGCTTTGATATAAAATATAGACCCAACAAGTAGTATATCAATTACCCATAATATCAAGTTCAAGAAAATAAAACAAATAATAAATTCAATTTACGATAAAATATTTCACCAATTCATTGATCAACTAAAACAACATACATAAATCATGAAAATATAATTAATGGTAAAATAAATTAACACACAAAATGTGAAAAAAAAAACTCAATTTATGTGGAGAGTAAAAACTCACAGGAGTTATGTGGAGTTCTGATGATAAGTTGATGGTATAAGTACACCGAAATCAATCTCATAAATATCTACAGCCCACCAATAAATACAAGCATAATAGATTAACAACAAGAGAATAAAAAATGAATAATATCAGAAAAATACGAACTGTCCTAGTAATGATTACTAAATATTTATATTCGCCAAACTTTTTGTCCAAAATTCAGTAAAAACTAACATCATTTACCCATCGAGTGGACCTTTTGATTATGGTTATTTTAATAAATCCAAAACTTTCTATGTCTTGTATAATTGTTGGTTGACTTCATATATCTTAATCCTTCAAATCATTTCCAGATTCATAACGAATGTTTTTTTAATATCTATATAAAACTCATAAATATAGACTTTTGAACCTATACGATAATATGACATTTTTCATGCTAATATTTAAATAAACTTTTACCATCATCTTTAGAAAGAGTATCAACGAATAAATCATCTTTAAAAATACTTCTAAGGAAATCCTAAATTAGAATTTCTTATAAATTTAAAGTATTCATACCTATCTTTACAAGTTTAAATAAATACTTAAAATTAAACAATACTAGGAATATTAGACTTACGAATTATACTAATAATAATAATAATTGGTCATATGGTGGAATACATAAATAAAATATGATGTCAATTGAGGTAAAGTATATATAGACGGAAGATAATTTAACCTAAAAATTCATTATTTACCTCGAGATGCTCATTAAGGAATATGGTCCCGATAGTGGTGAGCTCATCAAATTGTTGAAAAAATATATAATTAGAGGAGTGATGGCGAGAATAAATAAAGAGCACACAGTTAATTGATCAAAATGAGTTAATTGGGAAAATATCGTGTTATTAAGACAATTAGATTATATTGATAAATATAGTGCAAACTAAAGCCTAACATCATTATATAAAGTATTCGACCACCTCTCTCTCACTCACAGGTGGGACCAGTTGAAAATCTTACAAGTGTTGATTACAGGATCGTGTCACACTTTTATGTTGCACTCTAAGAGAATTCAAGGTTCATTAAGGTTGTGGTTGACACTGCATTCATTATCCAATTTTAAGCATACCATAAGTTTTAGTTGAATCTTTTTGTTCTATTGATGACCATCATCTAGATTGAATAGACGTTCATATATTATTCATAAACAACAATATAGATCAATAAGGTAGGACCGGTTGGAAAATTGACATGTGTTGATTACAGGATCGTGTCACACTTTCATGCTGCACTCTACTAGAATTCAAGTATCATTAAAGTGTTGGTTAACAATGCATATATTGCAATTTCTCAAGTATACTATAAATTTTAGTGAAACCTCTTTATTTTATTATTAACCATCATTTAAAATGAATAAATATTTATATATTATTCGTGAACAAAAACGTTATATAGTACACAATTATTATTGATACACTTTAATACACAACAATGATTAAACTGGGGGATTGTAAGAAAAATCGTAAATCGGAATATTTAATCATGCCCAAAATTCAGAATATTGATGCATGTTTTAACAAGTTGAATTAAATAAATTAAAGCAATCTCTATTGTAAATAGTAGAGTTACGAATATTAATAACAATAATAATAATTGGACAGCTTGTGTAATAAAATCTAGATGTATATTATCATAAGTTATCTAGAGAGAAGATCATGTAGCCCAATAATTTAATATTGGGCTCTAAAGTAGTCATAAACAAGGCTCAGTCGAAGAGGATTGCATGAGATGTGAATCGGTCATGCGAGCTCTGCATTACAGATAACGGTTTTGGTGAGGATTAAAGCTAGAGTCATTTTTGTGGTTCAATTGACTCGATGTGGAAGACGAATGTGTGGCTCTGTAAAGTATTATAGTTTCGATTTTGTTTAATTATTTCTTCATCAAATTTAGTTGAAGAAACACATAACCCTTTATTCCAAATCGTGTGTGTAACTACTGGTGTAAGAATGGATAATGTTGTACTATTCTTGTATAAGAAACACTTCACCCAATATGAATTATAATCTAACAATAACAATTATATTTCCTAATAATATCGTATGAGAATGGATGAGGTTGTACAATTCTTATATTTCCCAATGTAACTACCTTTTATATCAGTTACTACTTAAATGCCTTTTAATAATGAGAAAGAGAAATTATAATAGAACAAACAAATTTTACAAAAGCTTAAAAAGCTAAAAATCCTTATTTTTATAATCTTAGCTAGGTATCAAATCCATTATTACCTTTAATTGCAAGCCTCGATTCTCTTATGTTGCTCTCATGAGAGACAAACACCTACAGATGAACCACATTAGTTCTTTCCAATCAATAACGTTAGAAAGAATGGATTTCATGTTATATAAGACTATGATCTTGTCAGTAATCAGAGGAAATAAGTTAGGATGGTTTATCAATGAAGACAAACCCTAACCTTTTAAACTAATCACTCAGACATGTGGTAATGTTACTAAAATTTTGAGTTAACTACTTCTTGGGTGGCATTAGAACATCATGACCGAGAAGTAGCTACCCAACTCTTGGAAGAAGAATCTCCCAAAGATCTATTAGATATTAACTTAAGTTTATCTCGTTTTCTAACCAGGTTGAGGAGGTTTGAGTTCTAGAGAACTTGTAGAGGTAACAACTCAATGGAATAATATTAAACAAGTGGAAACTTTTACAGACAACCTAACACCTCATGGGTTACCTATATTTATAGATGACCTAGTGTCTCAAGTCATAGAATATTTGGACTCAAATTATACACCTACTATTGTTAATCTAGCTAATAAAAAGGTTTTAGAACTGTTTAGATTTAATAGTCATTCTCCTTACGTTTGAGAGTAGGATAGAACAATTAAATAATTTATCTCACTATATGGCTAACTTAAGCCTAACAACAAAAAAATTTATAACAAGTAAAGGTGAAAATAGAACAACAATATATAATTCCAAGAATTACAGAGGACATAGCAGTTATGGGCTAATGAAGAGGGTACCGTGACACAAATACCTACTTTAGCAACTTTAAAGGGAGCTATATTTATAGAGGAGGTAGGGGTAACAGGTACACTCCTAATAAGAAAACTTGCCAAGTTTGTGCTTAGTATGTCCACTCAGGTGCTTACTATTATTTCAGTGATGATACAAGTGTGATGGGATATATTCCTAATGGTCAAGACAAACCAAAATAAGAACATAGAAATTTTGTAGCAGCTTAAGACCAACCAACAAATAACTCTTTCTATTTTGACATTTCTCCTAGCCACCATGTCACAAGGATTCCTAGTCTAATGAACCAAAATTTTGAGTATACTCGTAATAAAACTATTATTGTTGGTAGGCGTGAAAATTAAGAATAAAACATTAACGAAGCCCTAGCGTAAACACGCCTACAACCAGAAAAATAACATTAAACAACATGTTACATGTTCCTAAAATCAACATAAACTTGTTATCAATCTATCAACTTACACTACACAATCCTATTTTTAGAGATAGTGGTGCTTATATGGACAACTATACAAGACCTATACAAGTTGTCTAGTGTTTTGAGATATAATTTATCCAGTTTTAAGGGTTCAAGTCATTCTCCTAGAGTCTTTAATGTTTATTTTTATCCTAAAAATTATTTAATTTTATCTATAAAATTACTTTCCCTAAGAAAATGATGACAAAATAGACTAGGCCACCCTTCCAATAGAGGCTTGTTTATTATTTCAAAGCATTGTAACCTACCTTTTGATTCAAAGAATAGAATATTTTGACTCTTGCCAATTAGGAAAATCTCATACACTACCTTATACTAGGTATGAGTCATAATGTGAAAATGTTTTAGACTTAATTTACTATGATCTTTTGGGGACCTTATCCAATCTTATTTAAGTGAGGTTTCAGGTTTTATATTCTCTTTTTGGATGATTGCACCATGTATACATGGCTTTATCCTTTAAAACATAAAAGTAAGGCAATAAGTGCGTTCAAAAAATATAAAGTTTTTATTGAAAATATATTTAATAGATAAATTAAGGTTTTTATTCTAAATGTTGAGGTAAATTTAGAATTTTTGCTGTTATATCAAAGGAGTGCGGGACTTTACTCAGAACACCATGTCCTCACACCTCTTCCCGGAATGATAGAGTTGAGAAGAAATAGAGGCATATGGTGGAGACATGTCTCACACTCTTAGCCCAATCCAAAGTACTCAACTGGTCTTTCTCATAAGCCTTTATAGCTGCTAAATATTTGATTAATATGTTTCTTACTACTATCCAAAGAGATCTATCTCCTTACGAGAAATTATTCAAATGAGAACCTAATAACTCATTATTAAAAGCCTTTGGTTTTGCATGTTTCCCATACTGGAGGGCATGTTAGCCTTAAAATTATAATTTCATGCTACTAAGTGTGCCTTCCTAGTTTATAGTGACGCACGCAAGGGATACAAGGGTCTAAGTTCTACAGGTATGCTTTATGTATCCATGAATGTAGTGTTTAATGAACTAGAATTCCTTTATGTCACAAGTTTTTAAACACTAAGAATTGTGAGTCTTCATGCATATAAACTTGGATCCGTGGACTACATGGGAAGCCAACATCTAGCAACACTACTTCAACTAATGGATATGATTCTCGTTCTGAGAAGTTACATATACTAACTGGTCTTGTTTCAGCTAGACATTATAATATTGGAACAAACCATCAAATAACACATTCATATTTCTAATACTGATGAGTCCGGAAATTTTCACCACTCACTCTAGAAACCGGACAGTGGCAATTCGGACAAAAACCACCCATTGAACCACCCGAACTGGATAAAAGTATTAAAAGCTAATCACCTTTTGACTAAGCTAATTGCTAATCTGCTTAATAAACTAATGGGTTTTGGAACTCGATCTGGTTTCATAAGTTTGACCCGAAAGCCCATGTGGCCCATAATTAAGGGTATAAATACCCAACAACTTTCATTAATGAGGGTAATGAACATTTAATACAACGAGACGGCTTAAATCGCTCACTACAAAACACTCAACCATTAAATACCTTTGAAACACCATAAAACACCTGACAAAATTACCCTCAGTCGAAAATAATCCACTCCAAATACAATACATAATTCACCATACAATAAACTTACACAGTCACATAGCTTAAATACTCAACCTTGATATTCAACACATATTACATTACATAAAATTATTTAACTGGTACGTACCAGACACGTTGAGCCACAAAATACCGACCAAATTATCCATATACATAGTCCTAGGTTGACCATTGACATTAACCTACCTCAACCTACCAATAATCTGGCAAAAATGCAACCAACACTCACCATATCACTAGTAGATCTAAACATGACATCAACCAACCTAAACATATCTATTCTAGTATCACCATTACTTCAACAATGTTTTCACCAGAATTTTAAAAAATATTGATGTTGTGACGAATCATAATTAGGCTAAGGCTATGCAGGCTGAACATTAAACATTAATAAGGAAGAAAACTTCATTTTTGGTTATATGGTGTTCTACAGTGAACCTAGTTGTAAATGGGTTTATGAAGTCAAACATAACCTTCACGAATCTGTTTAACGTTACAAGGACTAACTTATAGTAAAGAGGTTGCATCAGATTCCATGAATTGATTTCACTAAGACTTTGAGTCCGGTGATAAATGCCTCCAACATCCAGTATAGTGATCGCTGAGAAAATCTTCAAGGTACAACTTGAATGTTTTGAGGATTCTAAAGGGCCTTCTCATGTGTATCTGTTACAGAAGGACCTCTATGTTTAAAATAAGCCCTATAGGGCCTCGTATTCTAAGTTGCGGGACACTATAATCTATAGGGTTCTAATAATTCTCGTCATGACTATTCTATTTGTTTTGTAAAAATAGGCCATGATCCTTCTGTAGGTATATGTTGATGACATTATTATTGGTGTGGGAAATAATTGCCTGAGGGTAGGCTAGTAATTTTAGTTTGTATTTTACGGTGGTATGTGGGTGTTTAAGTGGTGGTGTGTGGGTGTTTAACGTTTTTAGAGAGTAGAGAGATAATTAAGCAACTTGGTAGCAGTTAATTCTCATTATTCATAGTTAATGCAGGTGGTTGGGTATTTATAGTGTGATGTTTGGGCCCTTATGGGCTTTCGGGTCATATTTAATGGACCCGGGTCATGTTTAAAGACCCATGAGCTTTAAGTTGGAGATCAAGCAGCTTAGTCAAGAAGTGTTTAGGTTTTTTAGTACTTTTGTCATAGTTCGAACAGCCCTATGTTCATAGTGTTCAAAGTAATCTGTCTGGTCCAAGTGACCTGTTCGATCCATGTCCATGTGATCTGTCCGGTTTCCGGAGAGACTAGACCGATTTGCCCTTGTTCGGGGAGCATGCTGAACTCGGACTCATCAATTATAACAATGGACGAACCTATCTATTAACAAAAGTTTATTGAAATACACAACTATATGTTTGATTTAAAATATATGGGTATACTACATTTATTCCAAGGTATTGAGGTTCATAAAGACTTTACTAGGTTTTATTTAAAACATATAAAATACATAAAAGACTTACTAGTGAGCAAAGGATTTTAAACTGCGAATTGTTTTTCCACTCCCATGTGTATCAATCATTCACTTTTGATAAATAATGATGAATCACTCCTCCATCCAAAAAAATATGTTGGGTTGTTAGGATCTTTACAATATCACTTGTATAGACGTCTATATACAATTGAAGTAAAACTTAAATATTTATTCCAAGTCGGGTGCGTGCCTACTGGACCAGTCTCTTCCTAAGTTAGCCAACAGTAATTAAAAGACCAAACAACTTATTACTAACCTAAATTGTTATTACTGACCCAAGTGTTATATGGCATTTATACTGTCCATATTACAACTATATAGGAATAATACGTTACAAATAATAGTTGTATTTAGTATTATAGTACAAGAATGGGTAAAGTTATACCATTCTTGTATTTCTCCATGTAACAAATTTGTACAACTGCAACAACTTTCCCATAAGGGGTAGCCGAGTTGGTTGAGTGAGGCATGTGTGTGACCAAAGGTCATGAGTTCGAGTCCCTCTACATACGCTTTCTTGGCTGAGTCTGTCACCTTGTGTGGTTTACCTTCTGCGTTGGTTTGTAGGCTATTGCGTCAGACTGAGGGTTTACCTTGTGCGCACTCGTTGAGTAGCGATTGCGGGTTCCCTCCGAAAAAAACAACTACAACAACTTAAATATCGTGTAGTAGTGAGAAAAAAAATTATGAGAGAGTAAACAAATTTGACAAAAGTTGAAAAAGTAAAATTCCTTTCTTTTTTTAATTCTAAGAGAATTCTCTTCTTCTTTTTAAATTCTAAGCAAAGGTTAATAATGTTGGAATATATTTATTCAATATATATATATATATATATATGGACTGATAATATTTTGGACCAACATGTTAAATAAACATATTCGGTCATTGTCTTAAGGAAGTCCAAATTAAAATTAATCGAGTTATTAAATTAGACTTATGGGTGAAAAGGCGTTATGGGCTCAAGTGTGGTAACTGGGTTGAATTTGGGCACTGTGATGAAGATGGCCCAAATCTCAACATTTAAGCCTGAATTAATAAATCATGGATATAAATTGAATTATCAATTTATTGGTTTATGGTCTCGGACATAAGGAAGTAATAAAAGACGGGTTTTACAATGTTGGGCTTCACATTGTAAAAATTATAAGTAAGGGGCTAGGTTCAGGAATTTCATCATCCTAAACCTTAATCAAACACACGACCGCTTTCTTTGGTGTCTGGAAAATTTTCATTTCTACTAACTCGTTCTACAGGTTTCTCAAGGAAATATACAGAATCGCTAAAAAACGAAATGGAACAAAAGAGAATACTAGATGGAAAGTAGCACATAAATCCGTAAGTTTTCTTGGTTTTCTGTTTATTCATCAGGTGAATCCAAAAAACGGTTTTGTTTTTAAAATTTTGAAATTTGTTATACATTATTTGATGCGATTTCGAATAATATATAACAAATAAGTTTAATGGTTCATAGTAGCGGTGATAACGATGAGAAAAGATATAAAGATCATATAGCCTTTTATTTTCTTGCATATGAATTTGGAGGCTGATGGGTTTGTATTCATTTGGAAATAATTTTATTGCATCAGTCAATTCTAAATTAAACAGCTTCAAAACCTTCGTCATATCTTTTTGAAAACTAAAGATAATAATTACCAATACAATATTAACTTTGAGTTATAATTTAAAACTAAAGATAATAATTACCAATACATGACACAGACTATATCGTGTAAAATTTAAAAAACCACATAACTTTAGGACGGTAATATGAGATTCTTGGACATTATTTGATACATCTCCTTTTCTTTCCCACTAAAAATTCCTTCTTTAAGTGATAATCAAATATTTTGAAATCCAAATATAGAAGAAAAAACTATAATAAAAAAACTCAAAAAAGAAAGATACTAGGAAATGTACATGTCCTTTTTTCGTAATACTGTACCTATTTTTGGTTTTTCTCAAGAGTAAAGTTATGGTGAGGTTTCAAGAGGACAGTGGCAAAAAGATAGTGTGTTAGGTTTTCTAAGTCTCTCAACTAGTGGTAACTCAAAACGCATGTCATAGAGTCGTATTTGGTGTGGACAATTATCGCCTGAGGGTAGGTTTGTAATTTGGTTGGTGTTTAACAGTAGTATGTGGGTGTTATGTGTTTAGAGTAGAGAGTAGATAGATAATTAAGCAGCCTGGTAGCAGTTAATTCTCATTACCCACACTTAATGCAGGTGGTTGGGTATTTATACCCTGATGTTTGGGCCCTTATGGGCTTTCGGGTCATGTTCAAAGACCCATGAGCTCTAAGTAGGAGAGTAAGTAGCTTAGTCAAGAAGTGTTTAGGTTTTTTAGTACTTTTGTCATAGTTCGAACAATTCTATGGTCTGAGTGTTCGAAGTGGTCTGTTCGGTCCGGAGGCCTTGGACCGATCTGTCCTTGTCCGGGGAGCATACAGAATTCGGACTCATCAGGAGCCCCTTTTTTAGGTGTTTGTGCAAATACTCTTGTCAAAGACCTGAAAAACAGTCCGAGATTAGGGGTAGTTTTTATCCGGACAGGTCTATCAATTCGGGCTATAAGTTTATCCGGACAGATAAAGCTTCACGAATTCAAAACGGTTTTTGCCAGAGTTTGTGGGACACGTGTCACTCTCTGATTGGTTGTTTCAGCCGTTTTTTCACCTTGAATTTCGAACCCACCTTCTTCGAAAAGCAACCTCTTAATTAAAGGTGGTGACATCAGCGCCATCTTTTAATCATTTCCAAACTTTTCGAATTCTCCTAGGAATCAACTTCCTTTTTCAGATTTACTATAAATACAAACCCATTTTCTACTGTTTTACCATCTCCTTCAAATTTACTCTACAAAATCTCTCAAAGCTTTCTCTCTCTAAAGCAACAACTTTGTTTGATAGTTTATGTTTACAGCAAGGAACGCTCTTGTCAAAGGCGGGTGGCTCAACCTTTCTGAGTTAGAGAAGGCTCAAAAAGTCGAAAGAGAAAGACGGATCGCAGCAGGGTTACCCACCTCGCCTGTTGATAGACCGATCACCTCTGTTACCGAGTCAGACCAAGGCTCTTCTTCTTCCAAAGGCACTAAGCCTAGAAAACTATTTCAAACCAACCTCTCCCCCATAATCTCTGGTTCCTCAGTTCAGGAATCGGATCCTGCTGTCGAGCTAGGAGTTACAGCCACTAGCCTTAGAAAACCTTCTCCCTTTATTGCCATGGGATCGGATGCGGAGCACTCTCCTGAGAAGCTGGTCGACAGGAGAAAAGGCCGGTTGGTTAAAGGCCAGGGGACTAAAAACACTCCCTCAAGGTCGGGGGAAAAGGACAGTAGCACCGGATCAGAGGTACCTATTAAAGCCCCCAAGGACAGGCTGTCCGGACCGGAGGGCCCCAATCCAAACCTCCAACCAGAAACTTCTGCTCCAGACACACTACCGGAGAACAGAAATCAAAGGGGCACTGAGGCCCATCAGTCCGGAGACAAGGCTGAGTCAAGTTTGAACCCTCCCCCCACTACAGCTGCTGAAATCTTTTCAACAATCATGGAGGAAGTGATGGAGGACTCTGTTTAAGAGGCCCCATTTGAGTCTGAGCCCTCCGGTCAGACCAGTAAAGAGATAGTTTCCAAGAAGGACAAGGGCAAAGGAGAAGCTGTACTTGAGGCATCCGGATCTGCCGGAGAGCCTAGAAGGAAAAGTAGGGCCTTGTTTTCACAAGGTCAGCGTCAATTACCTCCTCTCCTTACAAAAAATCAACTACGCATTCATCACACTGCTGAGCTGGGCAGGATGCGTACGAAGTGGGGCATTCCAGAAAATGTAAAGATCAGGATTCCTATACACCCGGAGACCCCCATGGACTGCAAGTTGAGTGAAGTGGTCATGTTCACGGAGCTGTTCAACTGGGGGCTCAGGTTCCCACTAGACCCAGAGATTGTCAGATACTTCCATCTGATCAAACTCTGTCCGAGTCAGCTGAGCCCCAATGCTTGGTATACCCTTATGTCATGCATCATGGCATCAAGGCTATCCGGGATCCCTCCGCCAATGGAGGATTTTGCTGCAGTGGCCAGCCTTTGCAGAAACCACCACATCCCCTTTTACCATTTCAATATGGGGGATGACTTCAAGGCTGTGGACGATCTGTTGGAGGCAGAGAGGAACTGGAGGACTCAGTTCCTATTTGTTAGTGGTGCCTGGGAGAACGGCAAGAAGATAAAATCCGGAGAGAACCCAAGTCTCCTCAGAAGTAGGTGGAGGAGTGATCGTAAGTCTTCTACTTTATTCTTTTGTTTCTCCTTTTCCTTTCTAACGTAGTTCGAACTAATGGGTCTCACTTTTGCCTTGGCAGTGTTACCCAAGGAGTTTTAGTGACCATCAGAAAGTCGGGCAGATAACTTGTGGCAAGATTAATGCATGGGCTGCTGAGAATTGGGGGAACCGATTCCATGCTGCTTTCACCAGTGGGAATTTGGCAAGGTCTCACCTGTGGAACACCACAGGTCGGAGAGACTTGACCTGGGAGGAGCTCACCACCCAGCCTTCTCCGGACGTTGTGCTTAGGAGGACCCATGAACCAGATGGGACACTCTTCCTGCCAGGCCGGGCCAAAGCCCCGAGCAAGATGAAAGGCAAGAAGAAGAAGGGCAAAAAGGTGGTGGGTGACGCTAACCCTCCTGATGCAGAGAAGGATGCTCCAACAGATCCGGAGGGGCCAGTCCAGAGTCAAATTGATGCTGCTCTCCTGGAAGTGGTGGAGCAAGAGACTGAGAAACAAGAAGCGAACCTCCCAAAACCTCCAAGGGCTTCTAAGAGGAATCGTAAACAGGGAATCGAAGGCACTGCCCGGGAGGCCAAGAAGAAGAAAATGTCTAAGGGAGACGAGCTTTCTCTCCGGGCTCCGGAGCCTTCTGTCCATGCTGACCCTGCTGACCCAACGCATACCGAGGAGATTTTTGACGACTTTCATACTGATAAGGTTGAGGGGGGAGATATCAACATCGATGGAGTAGACATCACCGGTCTTGGTGAGCTTGGTGAATACTTCCTCAATCTCCCCAGAGATGACTTTGCCGGGCCTTACCTTCCTCCAAGCACCTCCAACACGGTCACTTTTAATGGTAAGACTTTTAGTGTTTCTAGTGAGAGGGATGATATAGCCCACTCCTTGTTAAGCAATGTGCAACCTGTACTTGCGTTGGAGAGACAAGTTCGGAGCCAGGCTGATATCATCAAAGATCTCAAGTCTGACAAAGAGAAGCTGTCTGACGACCTTCGCACTGCCACTTCCAATGCTGACATGTTAAAGGAAGAAAACGAGGAGTTGAAGAGAGACCAGAAGGCAAGCACTACAAAAATCGCCACTCTAGAGGAAACCATTAGAGATCTCCGGGAGAAGCTGTCCGGTCTGGAGAAAGACCTTAACACATCAAAGGGAGAATCCAAAGCCAAGGATCAAATCATCACCAACCTGACCAATGACAAAATCGCTCTTGAGAATACAGTGTCCAAGGCTGCCGAGGAGAAAAATACTTTGTTACAGGAGCAGGAGGTCAAGATCCAAGCGAAGATCAATGCTTATGCCAACCAGATGATCAAAAGCGAAGAGGAACTGCTTGCTAAGGTGAGGTCTGACATGGTTCTACTTTTCCATGAAAAGTTTCCGAAGAAGAACCTAGGGGACTTATGGCTTCATGTTGAGCCTGAAGACCTCCCCTACCACACGATGGCCGAAGGCGACAGGTATGGCTACTCTAGTGATTCCTCAGATGATGAAGAACACTCCGGGGAGAAAATTGGCGAAGAGAAAGATGAAGGTGAGCCATCTTCAAAGGCTCAACCTTAACTTATGATTTACTTTGTTTACTTTTTACTCAAACTAAAGTCCTTGGAAGGCCAAGGCATTCTTTTTGTAATTGTGTCCGGTATCTGACCGGATAGGTTTTCTGTTCTTACTTCGACTATTCAAAAGTCCTTGGAAGGCCAAGGCACTTTAAGTTATTTCAATGAATGTTCCTGTTTTGCACAAATCTCATCTTCTTTCATCGTTTGTTCCAATTTCGAAGGCTAGAGTTTAAATAGCCTTTAATTATTTTGTTAGGGTGCCGACCAAAGTCCCACATCCCACATCGGTTAAACATGGGAAGGATCAGCGGTATATAAGTAAGAACATACCTCAACTAGTATGAGGCCTTTTGGTAGTGGACCAAATGCAAAACCGTGAGGGCCTTCGGGTGCCAAAGGGGACAATATCATACTAGTGTTGAGATCGGTTGTGTTCTTACTTATATACGGAGGCGGAATATGTGGACCAGACCCCCATATTCCCAACACGTGGTATCAGAGCGTCAGGCCCAGACGGAACACGATGGTGGTATTATTCTCGGCGGAGGTCGAACATGATGAACCAGTAGTCATGCTCAAGGTGAATGATCTACTCTATACATCCTAGTTCGGAGCGTCCATGACTCATCAAGCGGTAGTACTTGATTGGAGTGGATAGTGGAGCTAGAGCGTCCATGACTTATCAAGCGGTGGTACTTGATTGGAGTGGATAGTGGAGCTAGAGCGTCCATGACTCATCAAGCGGTGGTACCTGATTGGAGTGGATAGTGGAGCTAAGGAACAAGCGCAGAATGGTCGAGTGAGTAGATAGATCCGCTGTAAAAGCTCTATTGCTCAGGTGGAGGAGCATTCTCTGATTAGAGTGAGCGGATGAAAGTCAATTGAGAGGAGGCTAAGTGGTACTTTGTTCGAGAGGAGGATTTGTTAGGGTGGCGACCAAAGTCCCACATCCCACATCGGTTAAACATGGGAAGGATCAACAGTATATAAGTAAGAACATACCTCAACTAGTATGAGGCCTTTTGGTAGTGGACCAAATGCAAAGCCGTGAGGGCCTTCGGGTGCCAAAGCGGACAATATCATACTAGTGTTGAGATCGGTTGTGTTCTTACTTATATACGGAGGCGAAATATGCGGACCGGACCCCCATATTCCCAACATATTTCATAGTGAGAGTGTTTAAGTTCTCCGGCTAGAGTTTAAATAGCCCTTAGTCATTTCAATCCGGATAGTGTGACAAAAGACAAAACTTAAAACACTTGGAAAATTTTTTAAGAAGGCATCAAATTTCATTCAAAAGCCCGGACACCTCATTAAAACCTCCTCGTGCCACCAGGGAGGAAAGAGTATGCCCCCAAATATTTACATTGATGTTTAAACAAGTAAATATTTACACAAATGCTATTCCAAGTACATCCGGAGATGTTCAATATTCCAAGGATGAGTCAAAACCCTTCCATCTTTGTCTTCCAACCAATATGTTCCAGGTTTAATTCTTTCAACAACTATGTAGGGACCTTCCCAAGTTGGAGCCAGCTTTCCGAACAGCTTTTCTTTAGTGTGCAAGAAGACTTTCTTTAATACCCTGTCCCCTAGTTGGAAATCTCTTCTTTTAACTTTGGAAGCAAACCTGCTTCTCATCAAACCTTGATAGTGTGCAACTCTAAGGTGAGCTTTAACTCGTTTTTCTTCTATCAGATCAAGTTGGCCTCTGATTGCCACCTCGTTAGCGTGTTCGGAGAAGTTGTGAACACGAAAGGAGGGGAGAGTTGCTTCTATGGGAGCTACTGCATCCATCCCATAGACCAAATCAAAGGGTGATTCTTGTGTTGCAGCCCCAGGTGTTGTCCGGTAGGCCCACAAGACCTCTTGTAGATAACTAGGCCACTTCCCAACAGCCTCTTCCAAATTCTTCTTTAAACCGGACAGTATAGTCCTATTAGCCACTTCAACTTGCCCATTTTCTTGTGGGTGGAAAAGTGAAGAAAAACAATGTTGTATACCCCTTGAGGCACAGAAGCTCTCCATTTCCCTATTGTCGAACTGTGGCCCATTGTCTGTTGTTATCTTTTGTGGGACACCAAATCTGCAACAGATGTTGGATAAAATGAACTTTATAACAGCTTTTGATGTTGTCCCTCCTAGAGGGGCTGCTTCAATCCACTTCGAGAAGTAGTCTATGGCCACAGTTATAGTTTTGCGTCCTCCGGACGCCACAGGGAGAGGCCCTACTAAATCCAACCCCCATCGAGCAAAAGGAATAGGCTCAGAAATTGATTCCAAAGGAATAGCTGGGACATGAATCTCATTATTGTACCTCTGGCATGGGTCACACCTTCTTACCAATTCCTTGGCATCTTTCATGATTGATGGCCAAGAGTAACCAGAGATTAAAACTCTTCTTGTTAAAGCTTTAAACCCACAATGGGCTGATCCCTCACCGACATGCAATTTGGAGAGGACTACTTGAGACTCTTCATCCCCCAAACAGCGCAGGAGAGGTTTACTGTAAGATTCTTTGTACAACACGTCTCTTAATATGATAAAACCACGAGCCTTGTGCTTCAGTGTTCTGGCCAGTGACTTATCCAGAGGCACGACACCATCGGAGAGATATTGCAAGAGAGGAAACCTCCAGTCTTGAGGTTGTTTCACTTGTATTTCAAAAATTTCCTCTTCTTTACCCCTACTAAGTTGAATGGAGGGGCTTTCTAGCACATAGATCCATGGATACGACTCTGAATATGTTGTGGTTGCTAATGAGTCTGCTAGCTCATTTTCTGCCCGGGGAATGTGCTCATACACAACACTTTTAAACTTGAGTGCTTCATTCTTAAGGATGAGTAAGTATTTCACAAGCTGCTCCTTCTTAGCCTCAGATTGGCCTTGGGCATGGTGGATAAGAAGTTGGGAGTCACTTAGTAGCTTGACCCTCTTAGCCCCACAAATGTAGGCTAACCTTAAACCAGCTATAGCTGCTTCGTATTCGGACTCATTATTAGATGCCCTGAAAGCAAAACAAATAGCCTGGTACATTTTGTCTCCATACGGGGAAGTCAAACACACCCCTGCACCACACCCCATAGTGCTAGACCCACCATCTGTTCGGACGACCCATACCTTTTTATCTTTTATATCAGTAGTTTGCTCTGAATCCCTGTCGGAGTGGAATTCAACCAAAAAGTCTGCCACAACTTGGGCCTTGACTGCTGTTCAGGGAGCAAAATCTATGTCGAAGTCCCCCAACTCTACTGACCACTTAGTCATCCTGCTTGAAATGTCTGCCTTTTGGAGGACATTCTTCAGGGGAAAAGAAGTTCGGACGAGGATGGGATGAGCCTGGAAATAAGGCCTCATCTTCCTGGCAGCTATCACCAGGGCCAATGCTAACTTTTCGAGTTTCAAGTAACGACTTTCTGCATCTATCAAACTTTTGATGATGTGGTATACTGGATGGGGATGTCTATCGACCTCTCTTACCAATACAGCACTAATGGCACAACTTGAAACTGCCAAATATATGAAGAGTGTCTCCCTATCAACTGGCTTAAACAAAGTTTTGGGGGAGGACATGTGCTTTTTGATCTCATTGAAAGCCTCATCACACTGTGGAGTCCAATTGAATCCCTTTGCACCCTTCAAGGTTTGAAAGAAAGGGGCACACCTGTCCGAAGACCTTGAGATAAATCTGTTTAAGGCAGCTAATCTCCCCGTTAACCGATGTACTTCTTTAATGTTTCGAGGAGGCTCCATTTGAAATAGGGCGTTAAGCTGGTCCGGGTCGGGTTATATTCCATGCTCACTTATAATATAGCCCAGAAACTTCCCGGACTGCACTCCGAACACACACTTTTCTGGGTTTAATTTAAAATTCAGTTTTACCAAGTTGGCAAAAGTTTCTTAGAGATCGGACAAGTGCAACTGCTCATCCACACTCTTCACCATCATGTCATCAATGTACACTTCCATATTTCTTCCAATTTGATAAGCAAATGCCTTGTTGACTAATCTCTGATAAGTAACCCCAGCATTTTTCAAACCAAATGGCATTACTTTGTAGCAATGAAGACCTCTGTCAGTGACAAATGTGGTATACTCTTGATCCTTTGGATCTACTTGAATCTGATTGTATCCGGAGAAGGCATCCATAAAGGAAAGCAGCTTGTTCCCAGAGGCAGAGTCTACTAACTGATCAATCCGGGGAACTGGATACAAATCTTTTGGGCAAGCTCTATTGAGATCTGTGAAGTCAATGCACATGCGCCACTTGCCATTTTTCTGTTTTACCAGAACCAGATTGGCAGTCCACAAAGGATATTGAGATTCCTTGATGTGCCCCATCTTTGTGAGTCTGTCAACTTCTTGCATAATGACATCAGCCTTCTCTTTAGAAAAAGCTCTTCTTTTTTGAACCACTGGTGCTACATCTCTCCGGACAGATAGGTGATGTGATATCACTTCTGATGGAACCCCAGTAACATCGGCATTGCACCAAGCAAAAACGTGATGATGGTTCCTTAAAAACTTTAACATTTCATTTTTCAAAACAGGTGGCATCTTAGACCCTATCTTGACACTTTTCCCATCTTCCAAACAGTGTGTTTTTACCTCTTCAACCGGTATCAATACTCCATGGGTCTCTCTGGGGTCATCAATTTCACCCTCACCCCCAGTAAGGCCCTCAAACTGCTATTGTTCATTAATACGGACTGCCCCCAGCGTTCGGGGAGCTAGGGCAGTGGCATAACATTCTCTTGCAATCTTCTGGCTGCTCCGGACGACTCCAACATGTCCCTGAACAGCATATTTCAAGCACTGGTGGACTATTGAAGCCACTGCATGCATCCTAGAGAGCCAAGACCTCCCTAGAATAGCATTATAGCAAGTGGGACAATCCACCACAATAAATAGTATTCTAACCATTTTCTTAAAAGGGCCCTTGCCCAATAGAACTTCTTCTTTGAACTCTCCGATCACATCTGCTGAGCTGCCTGTAAAGCCCACAATTGATTTGTCTGAACTCTGAATTACAGATGGATTCTTCATTCTCTTGTATGTGGTTAAGAAAAGGATATTGGCTGAGCTTCCAGTATCCACCAGAATTCGCCTTATGTCGTTGCCCCCAATAGATGCTCCTATGACAACAGCATCCTCATGAGGGCCAGCAATGTCTCTTAAATCATCTTCATCGAAAACAATGAAGGGGAATGAGTTTGGTGACTGATAGGAAGTCATGCCTCCTTCTAGCTGGGAGGCTAAAGTATGCACGTGCCTCTTCCTCGAAGAAGCAGTAGGAGCTGTCATAGTGTCCCCTCCGAAAATTGTAAGTGACTCAAAAAACTTAATGAGTCCGGAGACCGACCTAGAACATTCCTCAATTGTACCCACTCTGTTTCGAGTTGGATCATGATCCAAGTACTCAGATTCCACGTCAAACCTTTCAATTATAACCATGGCTCCCTCCGGAGCTGCATTACTTGGACCAACCCGGTGAGTGTTATCAGGCATGTTACCCCCTCTTCTTTTCATGTAAGCCCCCAGCTTTCCCCTCTCAATCAAGTTCTGGACTTCTTGTTTCAATGCTATGTAGTCATCAGTGGTATGACCAATATCGTTGTGATACTGGCAAAAAGAGTTATTACGATGCTCTCTGGGAGACTGCAGTGTAGCCGGTCTCCGGTAATGCACCTCTTCCTTTGTTTTATCAAAAATGGTGGCCACACTTTCTTTCAACTCTGCGAACCACTCCGGTTGCACCCATGGCCCTCTCTTGTTTCTGGATTGCTGACTTTGAGCAGGAGCAGCTGGCTGAGACTGAGCTTTTTCCCTGCCATGCCACTGTCCGGTCTCTCTTGTTTTATTTCCGGACTGATTCTGATTGGGATTTGGTGCCACTAGGGTAGACCTCACCAGCCTGTGCACCCTGGTTTTCTTTGTTTCATCGACGTTTATTTGTTTTCCAACCTGATTCAGCAACCCTCCCCACGTCATGGCCTTCTTCCTGGTCACTAAATCAGCTAGATTTCCTAGGTTCAAACCTTACCTTAGGGATGCTATTGCCACCTGTTCGAAGCAATCAGCCAACCCATTCTTGGTATTCACAAAACGGCTTATATATTCTTTCAAGGACTCATTTGGCTCCTGGGCACAATGGATTATTGTGTCTCCATTGCCCTTTAGCTCTTTACTCCCTACAAACTGCCTTCGAAAGGCTACCCAAAAGGTATCGAAATCTTTAATACAACCCTAAGGCAGGCTGTTGTACCATTTTAGAGCACTCCCCGTCAATGATTGGGAGGATGCCCTACAAAGTATTTTATCGTCGTCGTCAAAGTTCATCATGAAGTTTTTAAATTGCTCCAGATGGTTGTCCGGATCAGTACTGCCATCGTACTTCTCTATTTTGGTGCTGTCAAACCTCTTGGGGAGGTTTCCGGACAGAATTTTAGAAGATAATGGAGATTGCCTCCAGTTTCTTCCACGACTGAACACAGTATCCTCATGGGGAGTTGCAAAGATACCTGGTTCATCGTGAAAAGCGAAGGGATCCATCAGCATCCGGTCCACATGCTTCCGGCTATGAGATGATCCTTTACCAATATGCCTCTTCATCTTTCCTTGTCTATCCCTTTTTCTTGAATACTTTTTAATCTGCTTTTGCTTCTTTCTAGTTCGACCCTCATCGCTGCTAGAGGATAAGGACTTTTCAACTCCCTCACTGTCCGAAGAGCTATCAGAAGATTCTGAGCTTGAGTCAGAACTCTCCACTGGCTTAGACCGGCGAGACTTTTTGGAACTGGCATGAGTCTTTTTGGTGCTCACATGAGTCTTCGAAGACTCATGCTCTCTAGGTTTATCGGTATGATGAGCAGCTGATGCTTTGGACTTTTCTTTCAGGCCCATCTTAGCCTTTTCGGCCCTCAGAGCTTCTATAATATCACGCTCTTCGATAATGTATTCATCGTTCTCTCCCACCACTTCGAGCAAATCTGGTGGTAATTCTGGATTGTCTGGATTCATTCGGACAGATTTTCTTAGCTGGTTTTGAATGCTTGATTCAGGCACCTTCTTCTCCCACTGTGGTCGCCAATTTAGTGTGGACAATTATCTCCTGAGGGTAGGCTTGTAATTTGGTTGGTGTTTAACAGTAGTATGTGGGTGTTATGTGTTTAGAGTAGAGAGTAGAGAGATAATTAAGCAGCCTGGTAGCAGTTAATTCTCATTACCCACGCTTAATGCAGGTGGTTGGGTATTTATACCCTGATGTTTGGGCCCTTATGGGCTTTCGGGTCATGTTTAATGGACCCGAGTCATGTTCAAAGACCCATGAGCTCTAAGTAGGAGAGCAAGTAGCTTAGTCAAGAAGTGTTTAGGTTTTTTAGTACTTTTGTCATAGTTCGAACAGTTCTATGGTCTGAGTGTCCGAAGTGGTCTGTCCGGTCCGGAGGCCTTGGACCGATCTGTCCTTGTCCGGGGAGCATACAGAATTCGGACTCATCAGTATTAAAAGACTTCGGCTTATTTGGAAGTTAGGCTTCACCTAAAGATATAAGAGGACTTGATGATTGGGTTGCTACATAGAAACTAAGGCCCTAATCTAAATCAGGGTCACCACTAACCTCACACTAACTGTGTATGCAAACACTCCAACAACGTGGATAGAATTCAATAACAAACTGTTGTACAGTTATAGAATATTCTTTCTATTTTATATTACAACAAAAAATCTACATTTAGATGTTACATGGTTGTTTGTATAGAAATTGAGTGAAGAAAATCTAATAAAATACAATTCATTTCTTTCTCTAAATTTAACTTGGCATCAGAGCATCTTCAAGCCTTCAATGGAAAACATGAGTGGTTCACCAACGTATAACTCAAATGCCATGGGATCTGTCCTTCCCAGCAATTCATTCATCATTCCAAAGAACTTGCAGATAAATTTCATCAACAATATCAATAATATTAGACTAGGCGGAAGCAGTTGTCTTATGTGCAAAACGATGGTGTAACCTATGATCAAAGGTAATAAGTTAAGTGGTTTCCGAACAAGAGAAAAAGTTTGTCCTCCCAATTTTTTCACTAACACTGAAGGAAATGTATCTGAGAACCCAAATTATGAAGAATTGGTGGCTAAGGATCAACTATTTCTTGGCTGGTTATATTGTACCGAGAATCCAAAGGTAGAAGCTTAGTTAATGGTGGAAGGCACCTCCAAAGCTCTTTGGGATGTTGCTGGAAAACTGTCTGGCTCATATAGAAGAGCCAGAATCACCTACTACAAAGCTGAGTTCGAAAGAACTCAAAAAGTTTCTTCTTCAGTGACAGAATATCTGAAAAAAATGAAAGCCATTACAGATAACCTTATGCTAGCAGGTTTTTAAAAATCTATAGATGACCATATCATACAAGTTATTGATGGTCTGGACTCAGGGTACACCCCCATTATGATGAGTCTTGCAGACAAAGAAGGTTTAAACTGGATTTATTTGCACACTAGTCTGCTCACTTATGAGAGCATACTTGAGAAACTTACTAGCATTCAAACTTTAGTAGCTAGTATCAACCTCTCTAGACTGAACTTTACACACAAACATGATTCAAAACCATAATATAACACTGCAAATTGAATAGGCTCCTATAGTCAGTTTAGGGGTTTTAACAGAAACTTCAGAGGCAGGTCTACCTAAAACTCTAAAGCAAGAAACAGTAACTTTAGACGCAGATGTGGTAGATTTGCACAAAATAAACCAACCTGCCAGATATAGAGCAGGTATGGACATTCTGCCTCTGTCTGTTATTATGGGGATGACCCTTCAATGATGGTTTCACACTCTATGAGAAGCGTAGATAAGAAAGAGAACACAGTGTTCTGTTGGTTACTCAAGATATAGTTGGGGAAGGTTCTTGGTGTGTTGATAGTGGTGCCAGCCACCATGTCACAAACAATTCTGGACTCATGACTCATAAAAATGAGTATACATGTAACAAGAACATTTTGGTTGGTAGTGGTAAGACATTCTCTATTTCTCACATTGGTCAAACAAGCTTAAATTCTTTAAACAATCAGTTTATATATCTTAAACCCCTATTTCATGTTCTTAGTATTAACAAAAACCTTATATATGTTTTTCAACTTACAAATCACAACAATGTTTTTGTTGAATTTCACAAAGGTTTTTGTCTTGTGAAGGATAAGGTAACATGGACTATACTACTTAGAATGATATATGAGGATGGGCTCTAGAGAATGGATAGTTACTCTAAGTCACAGATCAGTTTGACATCTTCACCTAGTCTACAAGCTAATCTTTTAAAGCTACCTTAGGTTTCTCTATTGTTTTAACTAGTGGTTTTTCTGATTCTCTCAAAGATAAATGACATAAGAAGCTTGGTCATCCATCTCAAAGTGTTTAGTCATTGTATTAAAACAATGTAAGCTGAATTTTGTATTGAGAAATGAAACTAGTTTTTGTGAGGCTTGCCGATTAGGCAAGTCTCACAGTCTTCATTTTCTTACGTTAGACTTTTTTTCTAGCAATGTATTGGATTTAGTTCATAAAAATGTATGGGGTCCCGCTCTTATTATTTCTATAGGAGACTCCAAATTCTATGTTTTATTTCTTGATTATCACTCCATGTATACCTACATATATCCTATTAAAGATAAGAGTCATGTGCTTGATGTTGTTAAAAGTTTAAGGTGTTGGTTGAGATATAGTTTGAAAGATCTATTAAAATAGTTCAGAGTGATTGGGGGTGAGTCCAGACCACTAACTTCCTTGGCAGAGGAACATAGATTTATTTTGCGTATGTATTGTCATTATACCTCAGTCCAAAATGGCAAGGCTAAGAGAAAACATAGGCACTTAGTCTTCCATACAAGTTTTAGGTTGAGGCTTTTGAGACTAGTGTCTACCTAATTAACAGAATTTCTACACCCCTCTTAAATAATAAGTCTCCCTTTGAAGTTTTATATCACAAAACACCAAATTATTTTGTTCTTAATACTTTTGGTTGCACCTGTTATCCTTGTCTAAGACCTTATCAGGCCCACAAGTTTCAATTTCACTCCCTAAAGTGTGTCTTTCTTGAGCAGTCATGTGTTCAAACTAGTAGTCTTTGGTTACCTACCCTGTTTACAGAATTTGTGACTAATGAAGGGTTGTCCTCTGCAGACTCCAACTCTGATGATCTAACTGAGCCGCACACATCTCTGTGTCCTCATTTACAGCAACAGAGTCCTTGTGACATATAACAGAATCATGAGAACTATTATACTACACCTAAACATCACTCTCATCAAACACAATAAGCAACCACAATACCAACAGTGACTAACACAGATATAATCCATCAACACATCAACCTTTACTTATGATCATCATCTACCTACACCTACACTATCCATAGACCTACCATTTTCCAGCCTAGATCACCCTCTTAGTCCTAACACACAAGTCACTAAACATGGTATGCAGACTATAGCCAAAAGTGGAATACACAAACCAAAAACACCTTATAGTGGGCCTCTTACTGCTACTGACACACTTATGCTTGAACCTACTAAGTTTTCTGAGGAAGTGGGTAATCCTAAGTGGGAGGAAGCACTGCATGCTGAGTATAAGGCTCTGGTGGCTAACAAGGCTTGGTCACTGGTTCCAATGTCTTCTAGTCTCAACACCATTGGCTATAAATGGGTTTATAAAGTCAAGTATGTCTTAGATGGATCAGTATAGCGTTACAAGGCCAGGTTGGTTGCCAAAGGGTTTCATCAAACCCCTGACATTGATTTTTATGAGACATTGAGTCTAGTTATCAACACATTTATGGTGAGACTTATCCTAAATACTGTTGTGTCTAAAAACTAGGAAGTCATGCAGCTTGATATCAATAATGTTTTTCTCAATGGGCTGCTAAAAGAGGTTGTGTACATAACACAACCACAAGGTTTTGAAGATTCTACTTTTGCACTCAAAGACATGGGGTCCTGGGAATAGAAGTTCATCGTGACTCCATTGGTTTCCCTCTCACACAGCATCAATACATCAAAAACTTTATCTCTTGCTATCCAAACCCTGTCCCGTGTCTATGGATGTTTGTGTTCTAATTTCTAGTCTTGATGGTGTCCCTCTTGTTTGCCCTACACAATACAGAAGTTTGTTAGGAGCATTACATTATCTTACTCCCACTAGACCTGACATTGCTTATGTTCAGTCATTTCCAACAGAATCCCACCTCAATTCATTGACAAAAACTGAAACGAATTTTGAGATGCTTATATGGGTCTTGTTGGCTTGGTCTTCACATACAACCATGCTATCATTTGCAGCTTCATGGATATTCTGATGTTGATTGAGCCTATGCGCCTAAGGATCGTCGGAGTATAGGGGCCTACTGTGTGTACCTTGTCGACTCTCTAATTTCTTGGTCTTCCAATAAACAAAATGTTGTCTCTCACTCCTCCACTGAGTCTGAAAATAGAGCTCTAGCCAATCTGTCAGCTGAGCTTATTTGGCTTCGGTCTCTTCTTATTGAAATTCAGCTTCATCTCTCACCATCATCTATGATTTGGTGCGACAACTTGGGTGCTAGCTCATTAGCATGCAACCCCTTCTTCCATGCTCGAACAAAACACATTCCAATGGATGTGCATTTCGTTCCAGACCAAGTTCTTCAAGCCTCTGTCCAAATTCGCTATGTTCCTTCACACGATCAGATTGTCGATTGTCTCACCAAATCTCTATCCTCCTCTCACTTTTCCTTTTTACGTAACAAACTTGGGCTAGCTGAATCGCTTCAGCGTTTGAGGGGGATGTCAAGAGTAAACCTATGGTGAGGTTTCAAGAGGATAATGCCAGCATGACAGTGTTGGGGTTTCTAAGTCTCTCAACTATTGGTAACTTAAAACGCAAGTCCAAGAGTCGTATTAAGAAACTTAGGCTTATTTGGAAGCTGGGCTGAGGACTTGACGATTTGGCTGCTACTTAAAAACTAAGGCGCTAATCTAAATCAGATCACCACTAACCTCACACTGATTGTGTATCCAAACACTCCAACAAAGTGGATAGAATTCAACCATAGTACAGCTCTAAATTTAACTGTTTTGTTACGCAAGAAATTTAGAATGTACTCCAGAGCTACATGGCTTCTGGACAAGACACAATTATTGTGGTCCGGGGCAAGTATGGAAGTGGTTGCTCTCGCGATTCGGCTGCCAATGGTCCAATTTCCACAATTCTTTATTTACTAGCACTGCCTTCTAACTTGCTACCTCCCACTCAATCATATTAAGTACGCTTATTCTGTTGCATTTTATGTATTTAATCTAAACATGTTTTATTTATTTAAGTTATAGTAACCGTTAGTATTAGACTGAGTCTTAGAGTTTTACGTGGGTGTAGGAGTTACGTAACGGGCATTAAGTGAAGAGAGAAGTGGGATTAGTGGATCCTATTCTGTAACTTCCACCTTGTTTATTGCCTATTTATTTCCTTTGTACGTTGCATTTGATGGATGAAGAAGTACCACAGTTTTACTTTCTCAAAAAGGATAATACTTGGTATCAGAGCTTCAGGAGGTGTTCATAACTTCAGATGGAGACGACAAGCAAAAGCTCCTTTGGTCTCAGCTACCCGATGTTGAGCAAAACCAACTACAATGCATGGGCTCTCAAAATGACGGTATTCATGCAAGCCCACGGAGTGTGGGAGGCAATCGAACCCAAGGACCCTAAAGCTCCTGTGGAAGACAAGGTCGACAAAAAGGCACTCGCTGTTATTTACCAGGGAGTTCCAGAAGATGTCCTGATGTCACTTGCAGAAAAGAAGACGGCCAAGGATGCGTGGAAGGCTGTCAAAACCATGTACCTGGGAGCAGACAAGGTAAAAGCAGCTAGAGCCCAGACCCTCAAGAGCGAATTCGAAGCTCTAAGCATGAAAGACGATGAGCCATTAGACGAATTCTATCTGAAGCTGAACAGCCTGGTTACCAATATTCGAGTGTTGGGAGAGAAAGTGGAAGAGACATATGTGGTTAAGAAACTTCTCAGAGCGGTTCCCACAAAATTCTTACAGATTGCGTCTGCTATTGAGCAATTCGGAGATCTGGAAGAGATGTCGGTAGAAGAAGTCGTTGGTTCTTTGAAAGCCCACGAGGAAAGATTGCGAGGGACAACGGAGAAACACCAGGGACAATTGCTGCTGACAGAAGATGAGTGGAGGAAGAAAGAAAGCGACGAGGGGCAGCTTTTGTTGACTCGAGAAGAATGGTTAAGGAAAACCAATAGAGAAGGGACTCGAGGTGGAGGAAGTACTCGTGGAGTACGAGACAGAAGTAGAGTGAGGTGCTTTAACTGTCAAGCACTGGGACACTTTGCTGCGGACTGTCGTAAACCAAGGAAGGAGAAAGACATGACGAGAGAAGCAAATCTCTCAAAAATTCAAGAAGATGAGCCAGCCTTGTTGGTTGTTGAGGTCGGACAAATGGATATCGAATCTATGCTTCTGAAGGAGGATGGAGTGGTTCCAAAGCTACGAACAAACGCAGGTGAACAAAAGGAGTCACAGGTGTGGTGCTTGGATAACGGCGCCAGCAATCACATGACTGGGCAGCGTGGAAAATGCAAAAGCTTGGATGAGCGTGTCTCCGGGAAAGTGAAGTTTGGCGATGGATCGACCGTGTGTATCAAGGGAAAGGGAACAGTGGCGTTCCAGTGCAAGAATGGTGAAGAAAGGATGCTTGAAGAGGTATACTATATCCCAAATCTCTGTAATTGGGACAACTTTCTGAGGCATGGAATAAAGTCGTACTTGATGGGGATTATTTGTGGATTCACGAGGCGAGTGGAAGACTATTGATGAAGGTGAAAAGGACAGAGAATCGACTATATAAGATCAGTCTTGAAGAAAGTAGAGCAACATGTTTGTTTAACAAGGCCGAAGAAGATACTTGGTTGTGGCATGCTCGTCTTGGGCACGTAAATTTCCAAGCTTTGGAATTAATGTCGCGAGAGAAGATGGCATACGGGATTCCAAGCATGACTCAACCACTTAAAAGGTGCGAAGGTTGTTTAATGACGAAGCAATCCAGAAAATCCTTCCCACATCAAACTAGCTCTGTGTCGAGGAAAGCACTCGAGATAATTCATGCTGATATTTGTGGCCCTATCACACCAACGACAACTGGAGGTAATCGTTATTTCCTTCTATTTGTTGATGATTTCAGTAAGAAAATGTGGGTCTACATGTTAAAGGAGAAAAGTAATGCTTTCGAGATGTTTAAAAATTTTAAAGCTTTAGTTGAAAAGGGGAGCGAGAAAAACATAAAGATCTTGAGGACAGATAGAGGCGGTGAATTTTGTTCCAAGGAATTCACCTTGTATTGTGAGAAGGCTGGTATTTTGAGGCATTACACAGCACCATACACTCCGCAGCAAAACGGGGTGGTGGAACGAAGGAATAGGACTGTGGCTGCTATGGCAAGAAGTTTTCTAAGGGGAGCAAACCTACCTGCGTATCTCTGGGGTGAAGCGGTGCGTCATTCGATCTATGTTCTCAATCGACTACCAACTCGAAGTTTAAACGGAAGAACACCATATGAAGCATGGAGTGGGACTAAGCCGGACCTGACACACTTAAGAGTGTTTGGGTGTATTGCATTTATGAAGATACCTTCGATACATGTCAAGAAACTGGATGATCGTAGTAAGAGGGTGGTGTATCTCGGTAAGGAGCCGGGAACAAAAGGGAGTCGCTTATTTGACCCACAAACAGGGACTGTACACGTCAGTAGGGACGTGGTATTTCAAGAGGAAGCCTTCTGGTCATGGGAACAAGAAACAGGTGGTGAAGTAACTTTCCCTGGGAGCTATGTTGAGGTAACCGAGAACACGGAAACTGGGGACAGTGTGGATGCAGATTATGAACCCACAACTCCTCTGCAATCCATGACTTCACAGTCATCGGCATCGTCACAACAAACTACGACGACCAAAACAGCTGAAACTGTTGGAACATCATCTACCACGAGCAGTGAACCTAAGAGGTTCAGGCCTTTGGCAGATATTCATAATGACACTGAGGTCATTGAGCTGATTGATGAGCTGATGTTATTAAAGGCTGAGGAACCAACGTCATATTTCGAAGCCATAAAAGAGAAGGATTGGCAAGATGCTATGAAGACGGAGTTCGAGACAATAGAGAAGAACGAAACCTGGGTACTCACAAGTTTACCACCTGGGCATAAACCAATAGGTTTGAAGTGGGTATATAAGTTAAAAAAGGACCCAGATGGGAATGTGGTGAAACATAAGGCACGGCTCGTCGCAAAGGGATACGTTCAAAGGAAAGGAATAGATTATGATGAAGTTTTCGCTCCCGTAGCACGACTTGACACGGTTCGACTCTTGCTAGCACTTTCAGCGAAAGAAGGTTGGGAAGTTTATCATCTTGATGTAAAATCAGCGTTTTTAAACGGAGAGCTCATTGAAGAAGTTTATGTCATCCAACCTGAGGGGTTCGTCAAGAAAGGACAGGAACAGATGGTGTATAGACTGGTGAAGGCTTTGTACGGGCTGCGTCAAGCTCCTAGAGCGTGGAATGCGAAGCTAGACAGATGCTTGAAAGAGTTGGGAATTGACAGATGCTTACACGAGCAAGCGGTGTACATGAAGTACAAAGAAGGGAGTATACTCATAGTGGGTGTGTATGTTGACGATTTATTGGTGACAGGTTCAGACAAGCAGGAAATCGAAGCATTCAAGAAGCAAATGAACAAACGGTTTGAGATGAGTGATCTGGGTTTATTGTCGTTTTATCTTGGAATAGAAGTAAACCAAGGAGAGATGCGTACTACACTGAAGCAGTCATCATATGCCAAGAAGTTACTGGAAAAATCTGGAATGATGAATTGTAACGCGTCCAAATTTCCTATGGAGCATAAGTTACAGTTGGACAGAGATGAAGAAGGAGTAATTGTTGATGCCACTGAGTACAGATGTATCGTTGGAAGTCTGCGATATCTAACTCACACTCGTCCAGATATTTCATACGCTGTGGGAGTGGTGAGCAGATTCATGGAGAAACCCACAGTGAAGCACCAACAAGCTGTGAAACATATCTTGAGGTACATTCGAGGGACAATTGAGTATGGGCTGGTTTATGCAAACGAGAAGAGTAGTAGGATGTTGTATGGGTTTACAGATAGTGATCTTGCTGGAGATGTTATCGACAGGAGAAGTACTGGGGGCATGTGTTTCTACCTTAACAGGAGCTTAATATCTTGGACATCGCAGAAACAGAAAGTGGTTGCTCTATCTTCGTGCGAGGCGGAGTACATGGCCGCCACGACAGCAGCTTGTCAGAGCATATGGCTTCGTGGACTACTAAAGGAAATCTCGGGACAATCGGTTGGACCAGTGATACTCCACATAGATAACAGGTCAGCCATCGAGTTAATGAAGAATCCGGTACTACACTGGAGGAGCAAACATATCGACGTACGGTTTCATTTTATTCGAGAGTGTATTGAAAGGGGTGAGTTGATCATTAAGCACGTGGTGACTCAAGAACAGAGGACAGACATCTTAACTAAGGCATTGGGGAAGGTTAAATTTGAAGAAATGAGGAAGGCAATAGGGGTTGAGGATCTTACTGCGAGCTCGGGAAGCTGAAGTCGAGGTTTGAAAAACATGTTGAGATTAGGGGGGGACATGTTGCATTTTATGTATTTAATCTAAACATGTTTTATTTATTTAAGTTATAGTAACCGTTAGTATTAGACTGAGTCTTAGAGTTTTACGTGGGTGTAGGAGTTACGTAACGGGCATTAAGTGAAGAGAGAAGTGGGATTAGTGGATCCTATTCTGTAACTTCCACCTTGTTTATTGCCTATTTATTTCCTTTGTACGTTGCATTTGATGAATGAAGAAGTACCACAGTTTTACTTTCTCAAAAAGGATAATATATTCGTCATCAATAGTGATAATGTCATCTATATCCTGCTTGTGTTGCTCTAAATAATCGTCTAATAATTTGTTATCAACAGTATTTAAAAGGATTAAAATAATAATAAACAAAAAAATATATATAGAACCACCCACCGCAACTCAACAGATTTAGCAGCCTACTTTCTGTCTTAATATGTTGTTCAAAGCTTTTCCGAACAGTAACGTGTCCTTCAAGACATGACTGTAAAATCGTCTCAGCTTCTTTTTTGAATTGCACACAAGAAATTAGACGAGCAACAAGACAAATATGGAAAACAAAAAAGCTCTTATAAATTTGAATGCAAACATACTTCCATCCATCAAACTCGAGACTAGGAAAGAACATAGTTATTAATAGTTCCAATAGGGCACGCAATAGCGCATAGCCATGCTAGGCGCACCCTTTACGCCTCGAGCGCACTGAGACGCTGATGGGCTATTGGGGTATAGCGCACAGCATCGGTCCAATTTAAATATTTGGGTCTGGTCCATAATTACTACAAAATACGGAATTTGTTTAGAGCTTCTGTGAAACCCTAATCGAGAACCTTGACATCAAATTAGAAATCGAACGAGAAAGAAAAATAAAATCGCTAAGGTAAAAAAGCAGAACTTCTTTCTATTCTCCATCTTCTCTTCAACAGCATATAGTTTTCTTCTGCAAAAATATTCTATATTACTATTTTAAAATATATTTTGAATACTAGATCAAATCATTCTTAAACTTGATTTTTGATTAAAGAATCATTGGAGTTATCCTTTTAGAGACAAGTTTATTTTGAATATTTTGGATTTTAATAATTACACATTATTTACATATATATTATTATATGTATGCGTTCTATAATCCTGAATAGCCCTATAATCGCGTCGCTATGCGCTACTGCTCAAATGATCCTTTGAGCTAGGCTGCGCAATGGACTATTAATAACTATGGGAAAGAAATAACTTCAACAAAGCCTAAGGCACTGTTGACTATCCAGGCTACTACTTCTATCTCGATTGAATTGTCGAACAAATTCCAATATAGCCCGACAAAAACATAAAAACCCACTTTTATAAATGAATAAAGCTCAACATAAGAAATACATGTATAAAAAACTCACTTCTAGTGGATTCTTGACTTTGGTTCGACATGTCTTAGGCAGAAGATAAACCACATTTGGTATACAATATCATACAACAAATTTCACCTTAAAGTATCACCCTTTTCAGAACCTCTAACCACTGAATCTTCAAAAACATGAAAAATAACACAATTTATCATCTTCATAATCTAACAAACTCTAACTTGGAATTTAGCGCAATAACAACAAATATAGAAGCTTAACCAGGTTTAACAAAATTGTGTTGAGAGTATTGGTTTAGAAAATTCTCAATTCAAGACAACCTAGACAATATGAACCAAGTAGATTACATTTATGCAAAGGACGAGCAATGACACAGTTTAAAACTAGGTACCATCATGATCTCATGTAAGATGACTCAATCATGGTTTATCGACATTTAGATTGAGTATAATACATCTCAATTTCAGTTTCACCATGACCACTTCACTTCAATGAAGTGAAGATTGCAGATAGATCCTAGTATTCACATCACAAAAGAAGAAACCAAAAGCTGAAACAAATAAGTTTTATACCTCTCAATCTCCTAAATTGAAAAAATATGTTGAGACCATCATACACAATAAAAAGTTTATAGGTTTGTTCGAGTTTCAAAATAACATGATCTCAGTGCCATCAAAAGTTTCACGGACCAAAAACAAAATCATGCGAACCTTTGTACAAAAAGGACTATATCGTATTAATGTTGAAATCGGATTGCTTCGTAGTTATATAACTCCATATTCCAACACTGAAATTTTCAAATGTTTTATGAATCCTGAAGCAACAAATTTATTAATTCATAGTCATATCAGAAAAGCAAAAACTTACATTTCTTCGAGCAGCACTATCAAGATTCAGACATTCCTCTGGTGCTTATTTTATCATGCAGGAGAGATTCAGTCTCAGACATTCCTCTGGTGTTAGTCATACATCGGCAAATGCAGCATCATCAAGATTCTCATTCCATGCAAACATTATCACGATTTCGAGAAGAAAAGATCTAGACCATCCGCTGTATGCGAATCTTGAAGATGCTGCATCGGCAAACATTGACTGTTGTTTGTACTTTGTACCATTGTCCATGCATATCAACCGTAGAAAATAGCTGCTCAAAACCTCAACTCACCTGAGCTGTATTTGAATAAGAGTTAGTATTGGAACTGAGATGTTATGTTCCTAATACGTTAAACTTAATCTAACATTGAATCGACTTAATTATCGTTGTCAGTAATATATACTCTCTCGGTCCTTCCCGCAATAAATTTCTTTGAAAGAAATTTTTTTGTTCTTTTGTATAAGTCATTTTTTATATCAATACATAAGGTAATATTATATATGGTATTCTATCTCATATTATTTTTTTATAAAAAAAATGTAATTATTACATTGTTTAATATAGATATCTATGTGAAAATATTTTATGATACACAGATATCTATTAGTACTATATATTTAAGTAGGCTGGAAAACAAATCTCAATATCTCAAACACCTTATTTGCCAAGTAACAAGATTTTGTCAAAAATAACATAATACCCAAAATTTGTTATAGAATGATAAAAAAGAATGTGTAGAGATATAAAATGATTGCCTTATTGTCCTAGTATACCTATGTTGAACCAAACCAAATATATTTAAATATTTATTTTAAAGTATATATATTTTGATATATTTCATTATTTAATTTTTAACTAGTTTAAAAAAAATTAATATATCAAAACACCTATACTAAAATATTGGTAGAAAAACTAGCAATACCAAATAATTGTTAATGCTAATGATTAAAAAAAACCGAAACCATAAGATCTGTAAACTTGTTACTAAAAAAAGATTTTGCAAATTTTGTTACTAAAAAATACTTAAACCAACTTAATAATTCTTTAATTTACTTTTTATTATTTAAATTTAAATTACACGTTTCAAACATTTAAAACATTTAAATATTTTAAACGAAAATTAAAAGAAAAGAACAAATATCTCAATTGAATTTCAGATATTTTTCTTGCGTAAGTGCTTAGGTGGCAACCATTTATTGGTTAAATCAAAAGGTAAGCATTACGTGAGTGTACTAGAGAGGCTAAAACAACAAGTATCTAATCTGGCTACGAAGCTCCATAGAACCAGGCAAAACACAAAACCCTATGTCTGTTTCGAATAAACCAAATCGAAAACTATAATGATGTTTCGCATCATTCGTAGATCAAGTCTTAAAAAACCCTTAAACTGTTAGATCATCTGATATAACTAACATAAAAACCCAGATTCAAAAACTTACTAAAATCAACGATGATGGTTCTTCTTCAACAAACAAGGAGAAAAAACATACTTTTGAAGAATACCCATTTTCAGAATCGGACTGAAATCAATTTTAGACAGAGAAAGACAGTTTTGTGTGACTAGTCTGAAGCTATGAACCATTAAATCTTAAGCATAAGAGACAGAGCAACAAAGTTAAGAAGCATACTGAAAGAAGAACACCAAACATGAACAGAGAGATCTAAAAGGAGAAGAGATAAGGTAGAGAGAGAAAACTCACAGTGATGGAAGTAGTAAGAGAGGTAGGGTTTTGTTTTTACTAATTTTGGTTGGTACAAATGAGATGAATTGATGGATCTGTAGCTACAAATATGCCATCTTTTTTCAAACCCTAGCACTAGCTAACTTCTATTTTAGTTTTATGTTTATTATTTAGTGTTGTCATGGGTTCGTATCTTACGAGCCACTCCATTTGTATCCAATAGGATTTGGCCCAAGCTTTCTACTTTTTGGTTTTGGATAAATTGTTTATAACACCCTTGAACTTAGTTGTAATTTCAGGGGATGTAACACAATTATGAGGGTGTAGGTGATCAAATTTTCCCCGTAAAACCATCACATGTGCATATTCCTCGATCAAAAAAATAAAAAAACTGGAAATTTTAAGCTATTAGTATATTTTACTATATAATTTTCTGGCACCAGTTTATAATATATTTTTTTATTTAATTTATATAGAAATTAAATTTATGATTATTGATATAAATAATTTTAATAAAATAATACATATTTCAAGATATATTAACCCAAGCAAGCATGTGCATAATTAATATACATATTAGGTACTTGTCAGGTTTAGTTGCACTATAACCATTTTGAAGAATATAATTGTCGTAATTTGATAAATTGTCTACCGTTTGAAAGAATAAGAATTGTTTAGTGCATACGCGTAAATAGTCTGAAACCATCCTGTTAAGAGACACAATCAAACAAGATGCAGAATGATTAGGGATAGAATATGGAATTGTACATTCCCAGGAAGCGACTAGGGTTTTGTGTTTTATTAGAAAGTGTTCTTTTTTATATTGAACTCTTTTTTTATAATGCAAACCCAAGTAAAACTCTCAATATATAGAGAACTTAGAGGCATATACAAGGAAACTTAATACATTGAATATTCTAACATTAATACACTGAATATTCTAACACTCCCCCTCAAGTTGTGTAGTGGGATCACCAATACCCAACTTGGATAAAACTGATTCGAATGTTCTTGCAGCAACCGCTTTCGTCAGGATGTCTGCCAGTTGGTCTTCGGATCTAACAAACGGAAGTTCGACTGCCCCATCTTCAATCTTTTCTTTTATGAAGTGACTATCTATTTCAACGTACTCTGTTAAATCGTGTTGTACCGGGTTCTCTGAAATCTTATTCGCAACTTTATTATCGCACATTAACTGAGTTGGACATTTTAGGGGGGGATCCGATTTCTTTCATTATCTTCTTTAACCAAAGTATCTCGGTAATCCCATTAACGATTCCTCTAAATTCTGATTCAGCACTTGACAGTGATACTACTTTCTGTTTCTTACTCCTCCAAGTCACCAAGTTACCTTCAAGAAGAGTAAAGTAGCCAGCAGGTGATCGCTTGTCGTTAGGAATCCCTCCCCAATCAGCATCTGTGAATACTTCAACATGAAGGTATCCATTTTTCTTAAAAATTATGCCTCTTCCTGGTGTGCCTTTGAGATATCGAATAATCCTCATTCCTGCCTCCATATGGTATTCCTGAGGATGATGCATGAACTGGCTAACTACTCCCACCGCGTATGCAATGTCAGGTCAAGTGTGAGCCAGATAAATCAATTTTCCCACCAACCTTTGGTACCTTTCTTTACTCGCTGGTCTGGCCCCTTCAATTATCTTTAGTTTGTGATTCACAACCATAGGAGTGTCATTTGGTTTGCAATCCACCATGCCAACTTCAGCTAATAAATCCAATATATATTTCCGTTGGGAGATATAAATCCCTCATCTTGACCTAAGAACCTCGATTCATAGGAAATACTTCAATCCCCCAAGGTCTTTCATTTCGAACTCCTTGAAGAGGTTTTTCCTAAGAGAGCTAATTTCTTCTTCGTCATTCCCCGTTATAATCATATCGTCGACATATATTATAAGACAAGTGACTAATTCTCCTCTCTTTTTATAAAAAAAGATATCATCCCCATTACTCTGTTTGTAGCTATACTGTTCATTGTCATTGTAAATCTCCCAAACCAAGCACGAGGAGACTGTTTGAGCCCATATAATTCCTTTTTCAGTTTGCATACCTCATGTCTTGAAAACCATCAGAGAAACCTGGTGGGGGTTCCATATATACCTCTTCATCCAAGTCTTCATGTAAGAAAACATTCATTACATCAAATTGATGAAGAGGCCAATCTTTATTCGCAGCTATTGAAAGTAAAACTCTGATAGTTTCAATCTTTGCAATCGGAGAGAACGTTTCAGAGTAGTTTATACAATATGTTTGTGTATATCCTTTGGCAACCACTCTTGCCTTGTGTCGCTCAATGGTGTCATCGGATTTATATTTTATATTAAACACCTATCTACACTCGACTGCTTTCTTCCCTATTGGTAACACACAATTCTCCCATGTACCATTCCTTTTTAGAGCTTCCATTTCGGTATTCATTGCCTTATGACATTCAGTCATCTTCTTAGCTTCTTGAGCTGTTTTAGGGATTTGTTCAGAGAGAATAATAGCTGAAAACGCCTTTGCAATCTTCGTCATTCCTTTTATGTCCATTTTTATCGGATATGTAGAAGCACGAGGAACGTGTTCTGGTGAATACCGGTCAGGAGGAACCCCTCTATTTTTTCTTGGGGGAAGAACCGGAGTTTGAGTTTCAACAAATGAACTTCCTGAAATGTCATGGTCAGTAGAATTTTGTGAATTATGACATTGTAAATTTTTTACCTCTTGATGGACATTTTCTTCGGTTGATTCACTGGAAGTATCCATGGAATTTATTTCTTGTTGGACATTATCTTCGGGAGAATCATTGGTGGTAAGAACTGCATCGTCAGTCTCTTTTATGTTGGAAGAGCCGTGTTCGGTGGCGTCATCTACCGACTCTGTCGGTACATCCTCAAAGTAACTTTCATATAGCAACCAATCGAGTGATTCACTTACTTTCTCCCCCTGAGCACGAGATTGGTGGTCAAAATAATAATCGGCTTCTAAGAAGTCACAGTCCATGGTGACATAGATTCGACGAGTAACCGGATTGTAACACCGATATCCCATTTGATGAACACCGTACCCAACGGATACACACTTTTCAGCACATGGATTAAGTTTGTTTCGACTAGTTTTAGCGATATGAACAAACACCGAACAACCAAAGACACGAGGTGGTAAGGTCATAACAGATGGAATTGTAATTTAGGTGGCAAGCACTTGTAATTGAGTTTTATTTCCTAGACATCGGGTTGGTAGACAATTTGTAAGATACGTGGTTGTAGCAAGAGCTTCTGGCCAAAGAGAATGAAGAACTCTAGATTCAATCATAATAGCACGAGTTTTTTCAAGTAAAGTATGATTTTTTTGTTCTGAAGTACCGTTTTGTTGAGGTGTGTTTGGACAAGTGGTTTGATGGATAAGACCATTTGTTTTGAAAAAATTATGCATTGTTTGGTTGACAAACTCTGTTCCATTATCAGAACAGAGAATCTGTATTTTTTTTTCAAATTAAGTCAAAATCATTTTGTAAAAACAAACAAATATTTCTGGTACTTCTGATTTATGTTTCATGAAGTATATCCAAGTCATTCTTGAGAAATCATCCACAAATAAAACAAAGTATATGATTTGATTGTTAGTGGAATTTGGTGCTAGACCCCAAACATCAGAATGGATTAGCGAAAAAGCATAATCAACTCTAGTATTACTTTGATTAAATGAGACCCTACGATTTTTTGCAAGAATGCAGGTTTCACATTTCTCATAAATGGAATTATTCAAAAAAAGACTAGGAAACAAACTGCTAAGAAAGCTAAAAGAAGGATGACCGAGTCGCCGGTGCCATAACCAAAGTTGCCTTTCGGTTGTTCCTTGAGCAAGCATGGCATGTCCCTTATGAACTACCTCATCAACATAATAGAGACCTCTTTGTTCAGTACCACGCCCAATGATCTCCTTCGTACGAATGTCCTGTAGAATACAAAAAGATGGATACATAAGAACCACACAGTTGAGTTGTTTTGTCAGTTGACTAACAAATATTAACTTTAAGGATAGTGAAGGAATTTAGAGGGAGTTTTTAATTTCCATTTTTTCCGAAAAAATAATTGAACCTCCCCCTTTGACTTCACATTCTCCACTAGCAGTCTCAATATGGGACTTCTTTGGAGATGACATGTCACCAAAGTATTTAGGATCATAAGATATGGTGTCCATAGCCCCGCAATCAAAGATCCAATTCATTGATTTCTCAAACCCTTTACCTTCAAGTTTTTCATAGGAGTTCGCCGCCATTCCTCCAAAACCAGTGCCACTTCTTTGCTCATTTTTAGTCGGATCTTCACCGCCATTTGTAGACGAAGCCCGTTTGACATTAGATCTGAAACGTTGGTTATTTTTCTCTTTATGACCGTCCTCCCACCATTCTAGATAGCCAACCAGCTGGAAACATGTCTCTTTAGTGTGTTTCTTCATCCCACAACGAGTGCAATATAACTTGGATTTATCTTCTTCTCTTTGGATCAGAATTTAAACCTCTATGCATAATATTTAGCAGCCAAACCCATTCCAATTTCAATCGAGTCACTATCAGAAGAACTTGATTTTAGTATATTAAGCATGGCTACTTCCCTTCGTATTGTATCATATGCTATTTCCACGGAAGGAAGATGATCCTTTTTCAAGATATCTCTCTTGACTGGTTCCAACTTGTCATTAATCGCCATTAACAATTGATAGATTCTTTGTTCTTAAGTCTTCTTATTGTAGAGCTGAATGTCTTATGGGTCTTTCATAGGGTTCAGATCTCACCTATTTATAGACATCCAGATGTTATGCAGTTTGTTCCATAAGTCTTCTAGTGTATCAGACCCTTGCCTTAATGAATTAGCCCTCTTATGAAGGTCAAACACATGTAACGAATCTGTACCAGAACCGTATCTGGTGGCTAACCCATCCTAGAGGGCTTTTGCAGTGGGATATTACGAGACATTATCCACCAAGCTGGATTCAAGATTCTGGATAATCCATGTGAAAACACATTGATCATCTTGTTCCCACCGTGTATATGTTTTGTCAGTTTTCGATGGAGGTTTCGGCTCACCTGTAATGTGAGAACCTCTCCCCTTTCCCCCAATTGCTTTCTTCATCAGGTTTTCCCATAGGGCATAGCTGTCACCACCGAGTTTAATCCCTAGGGATAAATTCTCGGGGTTAGTTGTTTGTTGTTGTGTTTCGAGACCATTTCTCAGAATGGCAGCAATCTGCATTGTTAATTCATCAGGGATTTGACTGACCACGACTTCATTACCAGCCATCTTTGTTGAGGATGTTAAGAATTCCCAGAATCACATGTGCTCTGATACCATGTTAAGAGAAACAATCAAACAAGATGCAGAATGATTAGGAACAGAACATGGAATTGTAAATTCCCAGGAAGCGGCTAGGGTTTTGTGTTTTATTAGAAAGTGTTCCTTTTTGTATTGAACTCTTTTTTTATAATGCAAACCCAAGTAAGGCTCTCAATATATAGAGAACTTAGAGGCCTATACAAGGAAACTTAATACACTGAATATTCTAACATTAATACAATGAATATTCTAACACATCCTCTGATGAACAGAGGACAGATGATCTCGCATAATAGCTATTTTTTTATGTGAATTATATTCTAACGATTGTAACTCTGCAATAAGTTTTTCTTGTCTATTGAGTATGACTTCTACCAACTCCCATTCCATATCTCATTTGCCTTTTCTGCAAAAGTTTCTTTTGGCGCCATTAAATGAGTAGAAGATAGAATAATAAAACACGAAGAAGAAGATATGATAATTAAATATTTGTTTATTGTTTCCGTATGATGTAAAATAACCTTTTTATAATGAGTTTTCTCTAGATTCTAACATTTTTTATCAATTATATTTAATTTCTAACTAGTGGAGGGTGAAGACATGTAATAAGAAATCTTATCCTGTCATAAATCATGGTCTTACCTTGACAAAATTTAGTGAGTTAGTAGTCTAATAATTCAAACCAATCATGATGTTATCTTGTTAAAATTTAGTAAGTAGATAGTGTAATAATTCGAACCGAACATAGTATTATCTTGTTGCTCCGGATTCCAAAATTAGTTGATTAAATAAGTTTAATTTATAGCTAGTGGAAGGTGGAAGCAAGTTAATGGGTTAATGATAGAATAATTCAAACCAAGCATGGTCTTATCTTGTCAAAAGTTAGTGAATTGATGGTGTAATAATTCAAATCAAGCATGGTCATATCCGGTTGTCTCTAGATTCCAAGTTAGTTGATTAAATAAATTAAATTTATAGTTAGTGGATGATATAAACAAGTTATAACAAATCATATATTGTTATAAAGCATGGTCTTATCTTCTCAAAAATTAGTGAAAGGATAGTATAATTATTCAAACCAAGCATGATCTTATCTTGTTGTTTTCAAATTCTGAGTTAGTTGATTCAATAAATTGAATTTATATCTAGTGGATGCTTGAAATAAGTAAGAATAAATCTTATCTTGGCATAAATATGGTCGTGTATTATCTAATGATAGTTGGTTAATAGTATAGTATTTCAAACTAGATAATATAAAAACATTTATATTCAACCAAAATAATTGAAATGAACACGCACAAACAATATTTAGAAAAACATACACACCAATATTGAAAACAAATCACACACAATAATTGAAAATAAAAAGCACAAAATAGTTGAAATGAACACAATTGAAAGCAACACACACAACAAACATATTACTCCGAAAATATTTGTTTCACTAATATCTGAAACATATATTCGTTATAAGGATCATGATCTCGATTATTCTTGAACTCCCTAAACATCTTTATCTTTTAATTTTTTTTACCTTAATTAAGAACTTCATTTTCGTATTACAATGCTAGAATTTTCTCTTTTTTGGTAGTCATGCATGGTTCTCGGTCAACTTTTAAATCCTCTATATTGTCCTTAATCATATTATTTATTGTTTTACCCCTTATTTTTGTTTTATCTCTGCCTTCATGACATACAAAAGGATTATATGAGGACTGAACCGAGTCATTATCGTTTTTTCTTTTTTATTCACTTTTTGGAGATTCGTTTACTCCTGGCATATATCTCGGTTGGTGATGAAATAATTTCCCGCTTTCTAAAAGTGAAACTTCGTATCTTCTTACTCTTGGTACATATTTAAAATCTGATAAATGTAGATCATTCGACTAACCACTATGTGTGTCGTACTATAACAACAAATAACATTACTTTTTTATCACTTGAAAATTATTTTTGATTTGTATTTGGGTTTTTGGATTTCCTAGAAAGTTTTATCTTTTTGGTTGATCCCAATTTCAATATCATTACTAATATGTAAAAACCTACATAATAAAGTTTTATTATCTTTTATACTCCAACCCTCCTTTTTTCATTGGCGAACTTCTAGATATGATCTACAAAACTAGTAAGGGTATCTCTTTCACTTTCACCAAAAGATATTCTAGTAGAAAATTCTGGGATATATGGGATATAAGTGTTTTGGGCCGTTCATAGAAACAGGAACATAACTTATGGGCATATATAGGTATCCAAAAGATATATAAGGTTGGTTGTATAGATGTTTTATAGAAAAATTAAGATGCATGATATACTACGAGCAAGCATTATGATTCAACTAATTATTTCAAGGATTTTCTAGACATTGAAGTTGTGGATACAATGGTCAAATATTTGAGTTTTAATATTCTTTATTGAAATTATATGACAATAAGTAAAAATTATAGTTTCCTGACGGATCCATGAAGACAATTGAAAATGACAAGAGAAAACTATGAACTAATCAAATAAGGTGTAAAAATCTATAAAAAAAAACATTTATATCCAAATCATACAAACCAAGTCTTTATATATAAATCTTACAAAATAATAAATAATGATATTTTTTTAAATAATAATATCCATTAGCAACCTACCACGTGGTATGCACAATGTATATGTCAGCCTTGGGAGGCGAATGATGAAAAATTTAGGATACAAAAGATGCACATTTTGAAGAGAGATAAATTTGTAATGCCTTAGAAAACAACATGTTGTAAGTGAAATGCGAATTATATCACAACATAATTTGTTGTTTATCTAGATTGAGAGATTTTGTTCCGTTTAATAGGGGCTTTTAAGACTAGTAAAGGTAAATACATTGTTTTCAATTTTAATTTTAACATGTATAGTAAACTGATACTAAAAATATAAAAACTATTAAATATAGTTATTGTTGTGGGTAATATTATTACTTTGTTAAAGTTATTTTAAAAAAAAATACTATGTTAATCACTTTGTGTCTATCGTGTCGTATTTGATTAGACCGTCGGTATAGTGTTAGTCACATATTTAAAGGTGTTTCAGAACATACTATGTAAATAATAGCATTTTTAATGAAGACATGATACTTTTAGCTAATGAGACTTTACTTCTAGGGTAATTTTGTTGTTGGTCGAAACTCTTTTCCGATCCAAATATTATGACAAATTTCTTAAATTGCTGCCCTTATTACTCGCTGCTCAATGAATATATGATATTTTGAATTATATTACAAGCCGAAGACAGACATTAAGGACCAAGTAATTGTAGAATTCCTAACTAAGTTTTAGTCTGAAAGACCTATACAAGTTTTTAAAATCTACCTCTAACATTGAGAAATCTGAACATATAGAGGTCAAGCTCTTGCGGTTGTGGAGCTAGGTTCCAACTACCTGTAAGTGAGAATTCATGCATCAAAATACCCATTTTGGCTTCCAAGCATCTAATTGTGAAGCCAAGTATGAAGTAGTTATCTCGAGTCCTCGTTAGTCCGAATTTGTAAGGCCAAAATGGTAAATCTACTTAGTGATTCACATATAGTTAAACATCATGCCCTTTGTCAATGGTATGCATAAAATGACACACTTAAAAATACTTAGACGTGTTAAAAAAGTTAGACAACATGTTCAAGGAAGTTCATTTTGAACAAGTTTTTAGGACTGAAAACTCCTTAGTTGATTTTTTATACGCAGTCTCATGGGTTCGAAAATACTATTAATCGATAATACATATTTCAAACCTCCCTAGAGATCGTACGACCAATTTTAACAACATTAACATCGATTTGGATTAGCAAACACTGATCTCAGACTCTCTTTTGTCCGGGGTATTGCCAATTGATAAGGTTGAATCTCATAACTTAAAACAAAACTCAAACATATATGTTTTGGGTGAAAAATATCTATAAGACCCTCATGTATACCAATTGTCACAAAATGATCCTCCATGTTCACTTTTGTATTATAATTATTTTCCATGTTTCAACAATATAGCATTTTAGTCCATCATATTTACCCAATATCACCAAATAGTCCCTCATGTTTCAATATACTTGCATTTTTAATCCTTATTAATTACACACGATGGACTAAAATAAAACATTTTTGAAACATAAAAGATGGTTTTAATAAAGAAGTGATCATGAGGAACTATTTAACTACAGTTGGTGTACATGAGGGACTTATAGCGATTTTTAGCCTATGTTGACAAAAGCAATTATGTTTCTCCATGGGTTTTACAAACCTCTCATACAATATATGGTTCCAAACGAGTCTTACTTCATGTTAAATGAGCTTCGTGATGGTTCAAGTTTAGCTTATTGTGGGCATAGAACCTTGGTAAGAAATGTCCTATTACAATGCTATTTTTCCTACAAAGCATTTGAATCTCTACTTAGCCTAAAACATTGGATATGAGCCATCTATTATATAAATATAACTCTTTGTAATTAATTTTACTTCTTAGTAGTGTACTCTTTTCTACCCTAGTGATGTATGAAGGTTTTGATGAGGCACTTATATAGCCAACCATAAAAGAGATTCAATGTAAAAATCTATAGATATGAATGATTTAACAAGAATTAGTATGGTATAAGAGCTTGACAATTAACTTCTGCTGTAAAAAACCTTTAGAGAGATCAACAACGCCTTATGGGAGTCTGATAACATGCCCATTCACAAACTCTGAGTCATTAAATGCATATGAGTCTGACAACTAGATTCCAATGGCAGGGGACTTAAGGAATTTGGCACCATACCACTCTTAACTTATTTCATCTATAAAAAATATAAGTTTTACGAATTACTTTCACTGCCAAGGCCATATGAGAGTTTGGAAATATGCCAATATTACGACATGTCAAATCATAAAAAATAAGGACTGCTTGAAAAGCCTACTCTATCATAAAAAAAACATATATACATCCTAAGTGATTCAATCATTTATTTGTTAAAGGTTTGGCCTCGCTATGATAAATTAATCACCTCTAAGGGAAACTGAGACCTTATAACTAAAATGAAACATATAAAGAAAGAAGCTAAGCATTAAAAAAGAATGGAAAATTTTGAAGCGTACCGGCAATCACATACGTAACTATATAAAAAACAATTTTATCCTTGATTATTTGAAGATTTGGATTTAAAAAAACATACACACTTTGGATTGAGCTTCTAAGGATTTGTTTGAGAAAAATACATGCAAAAATACTTACGTCATTATAGGAACTTTCAATCTTTTTTCTTCTTCTTTTTAACTTTACAAATGGTGCCCTATACGGGAGAGATATTTTTTCAGGTACTCAAAACCTCAAGTTCGATAACAGAATGAGAATCAGTAGAGATATCCACTGGGTCCTCTATTTCGTTATTCTTGTATTTTTTAATCTACTCATCTTAAAGAATGTATACTTCAACCCCTTCTGGACAGTTTTCCGTGAGGCATCGTTCCAAAATCCGCATAAAGCCAAGTGAGGGAATAAATCATGAATGTTAAGGAACATTTCACTTTGGATTTATTCAACTTGTTCCCAGGCCTCCCCCTAAGAAATATCTGTAGGGGGCGTTGACGACCTTAATCTTGGCATTCGTTACTATACATCAACTATTCTTTGTGACTATGTTCTTATATTTTAAGATATTTTTCTCTATCTCTAGTATCTAGATCTCTTCCTATTGGTATTTATTAAATGTGTTGGTCACCTCTTCCAATGAAATTTTTTCTCCTCCTATTTATTATTCAAAATAAGTATAATAGTCATTACCCTTAAAAGTTCAACTTTGGTCTTAGTGATGTTTTTGGGAGTCTTCACATAAGTCTTCAAAATATTTTCACATATTGTTCTACTTGAACATAGTTTGAATAACCAATAATATTTTCCACATTATCTACAAAAAAAACTATGTTTTAAGAACACATATTAACCATTTCAAAATTACAAAAGTGAAGTCCCTAGTATAAACCCCAACGCCAAATACCACCTTTCATGAATATGTATCAACTACCACCCTCTTAGTAAAAACAATAGGAAACATTTTAGCATCTTATATATATACATATCCACAACGTGTCTGAGGTCCTAAACCCTGATAGGCCCGACTTTGATAATGCATTTCTCCTCTTGAATTCTTTCCGCCCTATTGTTTGTTGTCGAGCCTACTTGGGTCATCACACGTGTCTTACCTCCAACATATATCAGGATCCCATGACTAACTTATCTATTGGAGGATTGATCTCCTAGTAGTGCTTTTATGGTTGATCGAATATTAGGAGTAAACTAGGGTCTCATTGCTCCTTTCAACTACAAGACCATATCTTCTTATACCAATCCAATTTTGAATACTTCAAATGTGGAGTAACCACAACTAATTCAGTTTGTTTGGAATAATTTGTCTTGGCAAGAAGATAGAGGTTGCTTTAGGGCTAAGACGTAACATATACGATTTGGGCCTGCATTTTATTTTGATCTAATAGAGTTCGGTTCTCTATAACCCAAAAGCTAGAGAAGAAAATATTCTCCAAAGTAATTTATTTTTACTATTTATTTCCCAATTTTCAGTCGTATATGCTTTCAGGTGAGTACATACTTCTTCCTCTATAAGGTTGGAGATGAGGTGAGACTTTTGGAACTCCGTAGTGCGGTGTTAGCTCCAACAACATAAAATAATAATCCGACAAGTGTAACATATTAATAGGAAAAAATAGTATAGTAGGTAACATAACTATAGTAAGAATGGAGAGGGGAGAAAGTCATGTTCTCTTCGACTAGGAAAGCTAGCCATTGCTTTCATATTGTTAGTCACTCCTTGTCTAGCTTTATCACTTCGATTGATCAGAATCCTACTCCCCATTAATGAAAATAATATCTACCACTGTTACCATAAATCCACTAAGTGATCCACTACTTTATAAGGGCCTAGAACGGTTAGGTAGTAGAATAGGAAAATTTAATTAATAGTTAATCTACAAACCACTATCAACGTCTCCATTTTGAAATGGACCTCAAACAAACCTGGGGTTATTATAGATGGCATGAAATTATTATATGCGTTCAAGGTCTCCAAACTAAGGTAAAAGTACAACAGATAAAAATTTCTAACCAATTCGGGATAGAAGGGTAGCCAAACTCTATGGTCAAGAATATTGGTGTATATCACTACCTTATATTCTTTAGTTTAGACAAGAGTCTCATCATGCACTCAAAATCGAAGTACAATGGGAGTATGGATCCCATAATTTAATCAGAGTTTGAAGATAGAATCAAGATAAAATATATGTATTATATGTTTATCAAGTTATCCATTATGGCCCAAATAATATGCGTAAGAATATTAATGATGGTCTCGGGTTGGGCCCAACTAGACTTGACTCCATAACCCTCTTACATTTTCCAAGTGTGCATAGTATAAATGAAATGATTAATTTAGCCTAGTATACTTCGCCCAGGATCACCTCACCATCTTTGATTTGAAGTAAATGAAAAAATTTAGGACTCAGATAATCATTATTTTGGGTCTCAGATTTGTTATCTTTTGAGCAAGAACCTTGGAGATTCAGACTTCTACTTTTAACTTTGATGATGGTAGGACATGTATTAGATGAGGCTGCGTTATTAGGTCTCTCTACTATCTAGAAATTTCTCATGTTCTTAGCTTCTGGAGGAGTTGATATTATAAATTCTGTCTCAATATACTATTTTCTTTCCCTACTGTACTCTTAACTAACTCTCGGATGCGCGACTAGCTGATATTTTAGAAGAGTTTGATAAATTTTGAGACCTTGATTTTAGCATAGGAGATTGGAGGGTGTATGTAAACAACAAGTAAATGAGCTTGAAGCTCAAATTATTGAAGTTTGCCTCATTCTAGTTCTTCCTACTTTGCTCCTCCCAAGATATCATCTCGAAACAAAGGTAAAGCACGCAAGCATCCCTCGGGTTGAGGATCAGGGTATCTAATTGTAACTTTGTTGTATGATATTTGTGTTTTGGTGTCGTATATACCCTTTTTGTTGTTATATAAGTAATAGTATTTCATTTTAATATAATTAATCTTCTTTCATTGTAATATAAGAGTTTTTTACCTTTTTAATTGAGTTATATGCTCCCAAATTTTGTTAGTAAGTAATATGTTCGAGATATATTACACATTTGCTTGCATTTTGTAACTCCCCATGTCTCATTTCTTATTATGGTTGTACTCCCCCTAATTTCTAGAAATATTTGGGGCCGCATAGGCGTGTTCACATACGTTGTGGTACAGTTTTGGCTTTTTGTTTCTCCAAGCGTATTTTTATTGTAGGCATTTTATCCCATTGCTTCCTTCTTTCGTGTAAGCTTTCCCATGTTATATCGATTTTTTTATTCATGTATGATGTAGGTTTTATGTCTAGCTTATACCCGATGTTGACCAGACAACGGGTTAGGGCGTCAACTTGTATAAATGAGGATAATTTTATTTTCTTTGAGGAATTATCCTAGATTTCTGCATGTTTTCGTAAACATTGTTCGCTTGTAAGTAATAGAAATAAGAAAATGAAGTTCATTAATGAATTTGGAGTTAGTACAACAGGATACACAATTAGTCAAAGAAAGTCACATCATAGGATATATGGTTAACATGAGGTCTCCCCCCCCCCCCCAATTCGAGTTGATTCACAGGTGGAGAACACTAATTTGAAGTCGTGCAACTATGATATCCATAGGATCAGATCGTACGGTGTTACAGTATCGAGCACAGAAAACTCAGTCACCTAGATCTTGGTTGATCGCCCCGATCTGGTCGATACCTCTTATAGTGTGCTTCCAAAGAGCATGGTGGACTGACCATTGAGATGCACAACAGGGTGAAAGCTCGATCATAAGACGGTTTTGAACGGTAACACCTTTATAGTTGAGCTGAACAATACATTAACCGCTGTCCCCGTGTCTACCAGGATTTCCTAGGGATTATGGGCACCTTGTTGTCCACATCTATGACACAAATAATAGGGTCAATTAGGATGATCAATTTATATACCCTCATTAAAAAATTATAAATAACACAATCAGGATGAATAATTGATTTCTTTGCCAACTAAAGTGTGTCTATTTTCAGCGTAAGTTACATCACATTACCCTTATCATAGTAGCGTGTGCTGATTTCATATAGTTTCATCAAAAAAACCAGAATCATTCATCTTTCATGGAAATTTCGTGCTTCTAAACACGACATTACAATCTTTCGTAATGGTTACAACCTCACCTTCCCCAAGACACTTTCTCCCAAAGATGATGTTTTTGAGGTACTTAACGTAACCCAAGATTTTCTCCAAAGATTACAAAAATGAATATTGGTGGAGAGCTTCTTAAATTGCTCCAAGAATCGTTCATATTTAGGATATGTCTGCCATTTTTAAAATCTGCATGGGTAAGAGGGAGACAAATTTTCTTGTTCGGCATTATTTTCCTGCTTCTCAACCTCACTCTCCTTAGCCTTGTCAGCCTTAGTTCCCTCATCTTTTACATTATTCTCAACGGTTTTTCCGTTTCTAAGACTAATTGTATTGACATGCTCATTGCATCGATTTTGTGTGTAACAAAGGAGTCTTCCTTTCTCGCGATCATTCAACGTGTTAATTATCATCCATACTTAAGACTTTATCTCTTTTAGCTATCTAGTTATCACTTAATTATTCTTTTGCTGAGAATCATTCATTTTCAACAAGTGCGCTCCAGTTTAAATTTACGACTGAGCAACTTGTTGCACTAAATACTTTTAAAGAAGGCTTTATATGTTGATTTTTGAACCCATACAGTGGGGAATTATTGTGTGCATGGTTTGGGTGCATCGTTTTTTAGTTATTGTTAGAATATGAAAAAAATTGGTGCATGGTTTTTTATCGTTGAATTAGGGACTTCCATCTTGAACAAAACTAACATTCTTGTTCGGGTTGATTTTTGGAAAACGATCGTAAGTGTGCTCACCACCTCAACTCTCATATTCTGCAAATTGAACAGCTTTAACAACCTCTTTATTATGAGTTAATTTATTCTCTTTATTGTCTACCACAATGAAACTTTTATCCCAAGCCTCACGGGCTTTAGTAGAATCCTTTGAAGAAATATCATATATGTTAGATACCCTACTCACCAACTTACCTTTATCTCTCTAATGGGCTTAATATTTGTTATCCACCACTTTTGTAATCATCATCCAAAACTCATCTAGGGTCTCCTCTAAAAGGTAACCATTAGTATTATTATCAAACATATCTAGGTGAGGATAATTCAGAACCCGCAAAAACGTTTCCCACTAAAGAACTTTAAAAACCCTATGGTGATGGAATTTCTAATCAATTCTTTAATGTGGTATGTGGCAGCACCCAACGATTCATCTACATCTTCTGTAAAATTACTCATCTCTTTAATAAAATATTGAGTTGTAAAGGGGAGATAAAACCAAAACATAAATAAGTTCCTCAACTGATTCCAAGAGCCGACTAAACCTGCAGGTATGTCATTCCAATACCAAGCCTTGGCTTTCCTTGCTAACGTGTGAGCAAATAAATATAGGTTTGCCTGATGAGCTTATATGTTGGCCACCTGATAACATGTAGTAATATCCAAGAAATTTCTTAGATGGTCAATAGGACACTCATCACGCAGCTCATGAAATTGTGTATTTTTCAACCTGGCTAGCACCGGAAAATCAATCTTAAATGTTTGATTTTCATTTAGAGGCTCGTAAACCACACATATTTTCTCGTTGAATTGAGGCTTGATATCTTCTAAATAACTTTGAGCCTTATCTTCATCTTCTTATTATGTAATATATGCATCTCTAGCAGTTACTAGCTCACCTTTGATCTGAGTCTCAGGCTTGGCTACCCAACTATTCATCTGGTTGTGTGGCATGTTACCTGTCATCTCAAGTTTTCGTGCCTTAGCTTGCTTACAAGTATCTTTTGCTAGTTTTTCGATCTATGGTTCATATAAAAGATTTAGATGATCTTTATGCAAGCTTATGCACTACCTGAATCTGCAAGTATGGTACTTAAACAAAAATTAACACACTCAAACAAAACAGTAAAACAAGAAAAATTAACTAAACTATAAACAATCATCGGCAACGACGCTAAATATTTGTTGGCGTAATCGTAAGTTAATGATTGCATCGCTAAGTAATAAAAAATCGATCCTTAGTGACTATTTAATTTAATTAAATAATATAATTAAAATATCCAAACTTGAGTTAGGTAAGGGTGTTAAAAAATTTAGTTGTAACGTAAAAATAAGCAATGCAATTAAGTAAACCAATTTAACAAAATGATAAAAATCAAATGAGAAAAATATTTAGGATTTAGTAATCCCCTATGGATATTTAGATTCCCGATAAACTAACCACTCTTATATTAATCTGGGCTTACTAATAAATGATTAAAACAAGTAAAAATATTACCCCCAGACCATAGTTCAACCCATTGTACTATTTACGACAAATATCATGTGAACTTGTCACAGAAAGTAAAGCATGTAATGCACGCATTACACCAAAATCTATAAAATAACTACCTAACATGTTCGTTTACCATCTAGTCTTTCTATTCACTAATGACATTCTCTCCCCGAAAGCGGTAGCCGAGTTGGTGGATAAGGCATGCACTCAAACTAGGGAAGATCTTATGACTAGGGAAAGATCTAGAAACAAAGAGAGTTCTTTAAGAAGGAAGAACTAGAGGTCCAAGTCAAAGGTAAATCACTCAAATTGTTATGAAAGCGATGAGCAGGGTCATTATAAAAGAGATTGTCCGAAACTGAATGGTAAGAAGAGAAATTAGAAGGAAAATGCAGCAAACATTGTTGAAGGTGTGAACGATTTCGACAATAGTGAAAACAATGGTAAAGGAAATGTATTGTCCGTGAGTTCAGACTTTGGGAAAAACACTTGGGTACTCGATACTGGCGTTACATATCACATGTGTCAGTTCAAGCAGTGGTTCGATACTTACAAGCCAATATAGCGAACTGTCTATTTAGGGAACAATCATGCGTTGACTGTCGGTGGTATCGGTAACTGTCGGTGGCATGTTCGTGGGTTAAAGAGAAACCTGATTATCCTTGGGACTCTAGACTCTCGGGGTTACAAGTACCATGCAGAAGACGGTGTAATCAAAGTGACAAAAGGCTCAATGGTATGCATGAAAGGTAATTTACAGAAGGGTCTTTACATTCTCCAGAGGAGTCTTGTTATGGGAGATATTTCAGTAGCATCATCAGGGAGTAATAGCCAAATTATGCATGATCAAAATAAGTTGTGGCATTGGCGTCTTGGTCACATGAGTGACAGATGATTAGTTGTTTTGGGAAAGAGAGATATGTCGAAAGGGTATGAAGCAGAATCATTGGGATTTTATGAGCAATATGTGTTTAGTAAACAAACTAGAGTCAAATTTATAAAATCGGCTATAAGAAAGGCTAAAAGGAAAATGGACTACATTCACTCAGATCTTTGGGGTCCAAACAGAATTCCATCAAAGAGTAGAGCCAGATACTACATGAGTTTGATTGATGATTATTCAAGAATGGTGTGGGTTTACTTTCTGAAAACGAAAGATGAGGCATATTCAACATTTTTCAAATAGAAGACGATGATTGAGAAGCAAACAGGAAGAAAAATCAAATGTCTTAAGACAGATAATGGGTTAGAATATTGCAGACGTGAGTTCAACGAGTTCTGCAAAGGTGAGGGAATGTTGCGCCATCGCACTTGTTCTAGAACACCACAACAGAATGAAGTCGCAGAAAGAATGAACAAAAACCTTTGTGACAAAACACGAAGTATGCTCTCACATTCCGGTGTGGGAAAGGATTTTTTTGGGCTGAAGCTATCAATACAGCGTTTTACTTGGTGAATAGGTCTTCATCAACTGCTATTGATTGTAAAAATCCTTTTGAGACTTGGTATGGATCGTCGGCTGATTATGAACATTTGAGGGTGTTCGGTTGTCCTGCGTATATGCTCATGTGAGAGATGGTAAGCTTGAGTCGAGGGTAAAGAGGTGCATATTTCTAGGATATGCTACTGGAGTGAAGGGATATGGGTTATGGTGTACCTCTCCAAAGTATCCAGGTTTTCTCATCAGTAGGGACGTTACTTTTAATGAGTTTGCTTCAATAAATAGTCAGGAGGAAGTAAGAGAAATGGTCAAATCAGGATCGGTTGTAAGTAAACAAGTAGAGCTTGAAGTAGAATCAGTTCCTAGCAGGTCCAATAATTCAAGTGGTTCTGAGGTGGATCCAGAATCATGAGATGAAGCGTCAGGATCGGATGATAGTGACGATGATGCGCCCAATCCAGAACAACAAACTTATAGCATAGCATTGGGAAGAGAAAGAAAAGATATTAGACTTCCAAAAAGGTATACAAATCTAGTTGCATATGATATGTCAGTTGCAGAAGAAGTTGAGATGCATGAACGTAGTAGCTACAGAGAAACTATAACGAGTTCAGAGGCAGATCGATGGAGTATTGCTATGGGAGAAGAGATTGAATCTCTTGATAAGAATCAAATATAGAAATTTTTTGACTTGCCTAAAGGACAGAAGCTAGTAGGCAGTAAATGGGTGTTCAAGAAAAAAGAAGGTAATCCATGGGTTGAGACATCTCGAATCAAGGGAATACTGGTCGCTAAGGGTTTTACTCAAATGGAAGGAATCGAATTCAATGAAGTACTTTCTCCCGTGGTGAAGCATAGTTTGATTCGAGTTTTGTTAGCCATGGTAGTTTTGCTAGATTTAGAGCTTGAGAAACTGGATGTGAAGACTGTGTTTTTACATGGTGAATTGGATGAGCAGATCTACGTAAGACAACCAAAGGGATTTATCGAACCTAATATAGAGGATAAAGTTTGTCTGCTAAAAACGTCACTGTATGGTTTGAAACAGTCACCTAGGCAATGGTACAAACGTTTTGATACATTCATGGTGTCAAAAGGGTTCATGGTTTGAAACAGTCAAAAGGGTTCACGAGGAGTCCATATGATAGTTGTGTTTATCATCAAAAGATGTCAGATGATTCTTATGTTTACTTGTTGTTGTATGTGGATGATATGATTATTGATGGTTGTAGTACGTCACACATTGTTCAGATAAAGAAGCAGCTTAGTGCCGAGTTTGAGATGAAGGATCTGGGTGGAGCAAATAAATATTTTGGTATGAATACTATCCGGAACAGAAGTGTAAGATCATTACACTTGTCTCAACGAAGCTATATTGAGAAAATGTTACAACGATTCAACATGTTTGATGCTAAGGCAGTTAGCATTCCGTTTGCTACTCATTTCAAGTTGTCTACCGTACGAGCGGCCAAGGACGATGCTGAGTTGGAACAAATGTCAAAGGTTCCATATGCAAGTGCAGTTAGTCGTATCATGTATGATATGGTATGCACACGTCCTGATATTTCACATGTGGTTAGTGTAGTTAGCAGGTACATGAGATGTCCTGCGAAAGAAAACTGGCAAGCAGTGAAATGGATACTTCAGTATCTTAAAGATATTGTGAACGTTGGCTTAACTTTTAACAAGACCGATATTGGTGAATCGTTGAATTATGTTGCAGGATCATTGGTTGGTTTTGTTGATTCTGATTTTGCAGGTGATATGGATAAAAGGAGATCTCTGACAGGATATGTATTTACTCTAGCTTGGAGTGTGATCAGTTGGAAAGCACAGTTGCAAGCTACTATAGTTTTGTCTACAACAGAGGCAGAGTACATGGCGGTAATAGAAGCAGTTAAAGAGGAAATATGGTTGCAAGGTTTGGTGGCAGACTTGGGCTTGGTGAGGACTACTGCAAAAGTGTTTTGTGACAGTCAAAGCATTATACACCTTACAGGGAACCAGATGTACCATGAGCGTACAAAGCACATAGATGGCAGGTATCATTTTATTCGTGATATAATATTAAAAGGAATGGTTGATTTGAAAAAGTGTCTACACACGATAATCCAGCATATATAATGACCAAGGCAGTATTATTTCGAAAGTTTAGGGAGTTCCTAAACTGGATTGGTGTTCGCAGTATAAAGTGAATTCCTTAGGGGCATTTGGTGAGTGAGAAGAAGAGAATTTTCTTTGTTGATAGTGAAGAAAGGATACTCGCCTCAAGGGGAAGCTTTGTTGTGAATGAGTCGAATAGTGCCTTGACAGTGTACCATGCTCGGCGGTACAGTTTTGTGTTATTGATAGTAAGGTGTAATGGATGGTTTTCTTATTAGATCTGTGTATATGAGCCCATTAGGCCCATTGTCTAGTAAGTCTATTTATTCCCTATAAATAGACTACTAGGACTACACAAAACACAATCTGAAATTTGTAACCATTTTCTATCATAGTGAAACACTTTTCTCTGGCGGCTCTCGTGGACGTAGACAATTGTCGAAGCACTTTAAATATTGTGTTCTATCTTTACAAGTTCTTTGTTTCATTTGTGTTCTGTACTTGAGTCATTTTGTGATAAATTGCATAGTGATTTAATAACCCATTTGCTCTGGTAGAGTTTTTTCCTTTTGACTCTCTGTGCAAGACAGATGAGGTTGATGATTCACCTGACTCTTTCCTTAGAATATCTTTAATGAGAACTAAATCACGCATATCATCAAATTTTAACTTATTGCTTCTTGACGAGCTACTCACAGTTATGACAGTAGCATTCCAACTTTCTAGTAGGGAAGACAAGAGTATCAAGTCTAATATTTCTTCACCATAATAAAATTTAACCAACTCAATTGGGTTATGATTGTGTTGAGTTAATTAAGATATTGAGCTACTGATGCACCTTATGTTATTCAGAAATTTGAATAATCGTATCATTAAGTGAACTTTGTTAGACGTCGATGGCTTATCATATATATTGGATAGATTCTTCATAAAACCCAACGTGGATGTTTCCTTTACGATGTTAAAGGTGATATTGCGGGATAGTGTCAGTCGGATGACTCCAAGGGCTTGCATGTCAATAAGATTTCACTCTTCATCTTTCATACTCTCTGCTTTCGTTTTGAGAGGAGTTGATAAAGTTTTTTCTGGTACAATTAGTCTTTGATTTGCATATTCCATAACCCAAAATCTGCATCATCAATGTTTTCGAGTCTCACATTTTCTTCGTTTGTAGCAATTGCTCCCAGTCAAATCTAACATCCTTTGGATCACTACTAAACATGGTGCTCTTATACTAGTTGTTGGAAAAATTCACAACTATCATGTAATCATAGTAGTGAAAGACAAAAATAACAATAAAACAAACACAAATTATTAACGGGGTTCAACAAATTATGTCTACGTCTCCGGACCTGTTGAATATCTATTATAAATGACTTTTTAAATCTGTATTTTCAAAACACTCACAAAAACTAGCTATTGGTTATAATAGCATTCAACACACATAAAAAACGATAGCAAATATTAATAACTCTAATTAATAAACCACGAACAATTTCACTTGTTCATGAAAATTCAAAATATCTTCGTACTCTACGTCTAACAACCACAAACTAAACAACATCAACCAAGATATATACAATAACAACAAACATCCAAACTAAGCCAGTTTAAGTATTGATTTAGACCATTCTCAAGTCAAAACAACCTAGCCAATATGAAGCTATCCTCCAAATTTGTGTTGAGAAGTATTGAACTAGACCATCCGATGTATGCGAATCTGGGAGATGCTGCAACTGCAAACCTTGACTGTTGGTGCATGCAAATCAACTCTGAAAAGAGCTTCTTAAAACCTTTTAACACGTGAGAAGTAATTAGATAAGAGTTAATATTGGAAATGGCACCTTTATGTTCCTACTAATCTGGACTTAATCAAACATTAAATATATATTGCGTTAAATTACAATAAAACTAACAAATGTGTTTTAGTTTGAATTCTATACCATATATCACATTGTAAATAGTTAAATAATTTTAAATAGTTAAATCAAATTTGTTATAGAAAATTATTAATACCTAGACAAGATTCGATCTACCTCTAACAGAATTTATTAGACCGAATTATCAATTGAAGAAAAATGTATGGAAACCCCGACATTGTGGTAGAAAGAACTTAACAAGTTCAAAAACAATAGTTTTTCAATTTTAGTTCAACAAAAATTATCTTAAGAGAAGGGTTTGCTTGCTTAAATAGAAATTGCTCCAAAATTTCATCTTGAGTTACATAAATATCGCAAATTCAATAATATATAGTCCATTTACATCTGAACACGATTAGTTTTGACGGGCTATTTTACTAAAATTTATAGTTTTTTTTAAAAATATAGTAAAAGCATTAAAACAACAATCTATGATCGTAAATAGTGGGTTTTATGCCCAAATTTTGTGATCGGGCGTACGACGTACGTCACGTCATCGACAGTCGACGGACTTGTCAAAATCTTCCATTTGAGTACCTGGTTCGCCTGAATCCGATAATCGGGTCAGCAATAAGGTTCATTTGTGTTTGTCCAAATAGCTAGGTAATTGTGGGCTTGTGGAACTACATTATCCTCTCCTCATTAAAAAGAATTCGTCTTCGAATTCTCAGTTTCATCGTCATCTGTGGCGCTACTAAAAAAACTAGGTGTGTGACGTTAAAGACGTCATATGTCTTCATGTTGCTGAATAGCTTTAACCTGTATGCATTTGGGTTTATCTTCTCTGCAACTTCATACAGACCCACCTTCCTTGTTATTTTACTCATGGGAAAGATAACGATCGCTGGTCAAAACAGCCCACACAAAATCTCCTACTTCAAATTCAACCAATAGGTGTTTCTTGTCAGCTGCAGCTTTGTACTCTTGAGTTGTGTCCTTAATATGCTTCCTCTTTTTCTTGTGAATTTCATAAAATTCAACAATCGCGCAACCCTAACAAGAACTTTTCATATGGTTGGGAACGCTAAATCCATACGACCTATTGGATTATAGCCGTATACCACCATAATTAGATTATAGTCGTAGACCACCATAAACAGATTATGCCCTTTACTTCTTTTTTGGTTCCTGTTGTAGGTGAATTCAACATGATAAAGTCAAAAATCCCACGAATTCAAGTTCCATCCACCTCTACATGCAAAATGTTTCCTAAAGTTTTGTTGCTTACCCATGTTCTTCCATCCGTATACGAGTAAATATGCACTACTAAAGCTCAATTTTGTATTCGTAAGATGTCATAAACTCTTTGAAAATGACCAACAAACAGAGGATCTCAATTAGAGACGATATTCATAGGCAGACTATGTAAGCGGCATACCTTTATGAAGTATAGAGTAGTGACGTTCGATGCGTCCATTTTTTCTTGCATGCAATGAAATTAGCAATTTTAGATAATCGATTAACAACAACGAAAATAGAATCATTCACTCTTTACTTCTTAGGAAGCCGAGTATAGGGAATGATAAGTACATACCAACATTGGAAGTCATACCCTTTGTCATCTGACAAATCATACACCTAACCAAGAAACAGATAACACCCTTCTTCAAATGTGGCCAATAATACTGGCGGGATATATAAGTTAATGTCTAAAACTGATCATTATTCCTTTCATTATATTTTTCTTGCACTATTAATAGTTTCAAACTCCCAGCATAAATATATAATAAATTACCTTTAAAGAGGTAGTCATTTCTTACAGAAAAAATATTCTCAAACTCGCACAGCTTCCTCCAAGATATGACCAAAATAGAGATATATATATATCTAGTATATCTTTTTTATTATCTCAAATCCAACAATCTATTCTTCCATTTGAATAATCATACTTTGCATGCTCAGTACACCAGCTACGCGGTTAACTGCTCTTGACGTGTGCTTGACAGAAAAAGTAAATTGATGAGTAAATGTTGCCCACCGTGCGTGTAGAGAGTTTATTTTGGATCTGTATATGGTTCCATGTATTGTGATCAATATACTATACAAATTCATTATAACGCAGGCATGAAATCCAGTGTTTTAAAGCCGAAACCATTGGGTAGAACACGACGTCATAAGTGTTATAGTTGAGTTTGGCCTCAATTAACTTCTCACTAAAATAGGCTATACGTTGCCCATTTTATCTAAGCACAACTCCAAAACCCATGCTAGATGTATCATAATACAATTCAAATAATGTAGAAAAGTTAGGTAAGATTAGTATAGATGCGGTGATAAATCGTACCTGAATCTCTTCAAATAACGCTTTTACATCTGCAGTCCAACTGAAAGTCTTCCCTTTCATATAATCTATAATAGTGTTATGATGGTGCTAAAGTTATGAATAAATTTTTGATGCATTAAATGAGAAGACCTCGGTAATAGATGTAGGTAGTGGTAAGTCACGAAGTGATGTCACTTAGACTCATCAACTGAAAACCCATCTTTTGATACGACATATCCAAAAAAGATGACAGGCTTTATCAGAAAAGAATATGTATTCATCGTTTTATAGATTTTTTTGCGCCTCAAAATACATAAGACCTCTCGCATATGCTATGAGTGTAATTCTTCGCTAGTGCTATAAATCAATATTTCATCAAAATAAACAACCAAAAATGATAAAAGTTGGACGATATGCTCCAAAAACAAGGAAGACAATAAAAGTGGAACAACATGCACCAATGTGGATAACTAAATTTTGTTCTTCTGACCATTTCGAATGAATAATTGATTATGTTTTGTGAAAGCTAGGGTTTTGCATTTGGGATTCAGAAAATTTTAATTTTTTTCAGTTTTTTCATTTGTTTTGGTTAATCTAGAGCAGTGTTACTAGTTAAATATTATTATTTTTATTTGGAACAATACCATGGTGATTGCTGCATTTTTTAATGATTGCATATACGAGTACATCAATGTGGATTAATTTACTTATTAGAGTTCTTATAGTTTGTGGTCTGCGCATTTTGTTTGAGAAGGTTGAGTTCAACTGGAAATTTTGGAAACAAAATTATTTATCTTATCCAGAGAAAAAACATATATCAGATGGAAATTTTAAAGATTAAATCAGTAGTCAAAATCATTACGAGAGATAGAGAGAGAGAGAGAGAGAGAGAGAGAATAGAAGATTAAATCAATTGAATTGACGTGTATTTGCATATTTAGTGTTTGATTACTTCAAACTGAAGGAAGAGAAAGACAAAAGACAATGATGAAGAAGTAAGGAAAGATAGACAGAAAAAGATAAAGGAGTCTGGTTAATTTATATTAAATAGGTTAAACATATAAATTGGTCCAATTAATTTATATTAAAATATAAATATAAAAGTAAATAAGTTGAAGTTAACGGTAAAAAAAATGGAATACTAAAGATAAAAAGAATAAAAGTAGGGGTATTATAGGTATAAATTATGGAGTAACCGTATTTGCAATATGGAGTAGTATTTTTGGGTGACATGTGTCATCATTAGGTTAATTGGCACGCGCCAATGATCTTAAATAACATTTTTGAAAAATAATGACTAATTTTGGAGATGAATAAACGTTAGTGACATGAATATAACATGTGTCAAACACCGGTGATCAAAGAGAGTTTTTAATCTATAATTTTCTATTATTATATATACTTGTTTATATATTATAAGAATAATATATGATGAAATATATGATGATTAGTAGTTCAGTAAAATACGTACATAATAAAAAGCAAATTTAAATAATTTTTAAATCAAAAATAAAAATCTAACTTTATTAATTGAAATTTAAAATCAATTATTTTTATTTAAAATCGAAACAATCAAAACAAGATTAATAATAACTTTCTAATAATTAAAAAATTGAAGTGGAGAACATAATAGTTTTCTGATTTGCCTGATATGATCATATTTGTCAAGGTAGAGGTGTGTTTTGCCCAAAATTTGAGAAAATTAAATATATGCCACCATTAAATTATTTATTAAATATTAACTTGCGGTAAGATATACAACTACATCGATTTTATTTTTATAAAATTAAAGAGATAGAGTGAGGGAGTGTTTTAATAGTTCATACTTATTTAATCTTATTTTTATAAAATTAAGAGAAGGAGTGTATTAATAGTTCACACTTATTTCATCTATTTATATTTAATATATGCCAAACATTCTACCGGAAGTAGATAGGGACAAGGCCTTTGACAGGTTGGATCATACATCTTTGCTAAGTGTGCTGGTGGCTTACGGGTTCAGGGCTGATTTTGTCAGAATTATTGAGAAGAACTTGTCAAACGGTCAGTTCTCTGTGTTGGTCAATGGTGTTTCTCAGAATTTTTTTAAATCTAATAATGGTGAAAGACATGGTGACCCATTGTCACCCAATCTTTTCATTCTTGCCCAAGAATATCTGCTTAGATGTCTAAAGAATCTACTGCTAATGATGTTTCAATCAAATATAAAAGTAGATGGGAAATGAGCTCACCTTGTCTTTGTTTTGCTGATGGCATCCTTGTTTTCTGCAATGGGTCTTTTGTTTCTGTCAAAAAGATCATGAAGATTGTCAGTTAGTATGAAGAAATATCAGGGCAGTTGGTGAATAAGGAGAAATCTAGAATTATTACCTCAAAAAGATTCTCTCCCCATCAGAAAGGCTTCTGGGCTTTAAACATTGTCACTTGCCTTTTAAATACCTGGGGTCTGTAATAAACACAAGCAAGAGGGTTAGTGATTTTGAAGATCTTATTCCAAAAACAACAAATAAGTTATCAGAATGGGACCATAAAATCCTATATGTTGGTGGCAGATTCATTTTGGCAAGGACTATCCTATCTACCTATCATATTTTCACTTACCAAAACTTTGAAATCCCTAAAACTATTATAAGAAGGCTGGAAATTCTGTATAACAAGTTTCTTTGGAGAACCAATTCTAACAAAACTACTACAAACTGGTGTACATGGTTTATGCTTCACAAAAGCTATGAGGAGAGTGGTCTTAAGTTAAGGAGATTGGAGGATATGGTGGATGTCTTCTCTGTTAAGCTATGGTTTAACTTGAGAAAGCAATATTTATATACTTTTCCTTTCTCAAATTAATTTATTTCAAAAATCAACATCCACTATTCATTCCCTTACATCCTAAAAGCTCTCACATATGGAGAATATTATGGAGGGTGAGAGACATAGCAGAAAAGTTCATTATTTGGCATGTTAATGCAGGTAGAGTGGACATAAACATAGATAGATGGTGTTCTTCTAATGTCTTCATCAGTTTTAATAGTGATGAAGACAGATCCCTATATGTAACTTTTATGGTTCAAGAGTACTGGAAGAGGGCATATGGAACATTTCAAAAATTGAGACTGTCTTGAATCAGGATCAAATTCAAAACACTCTCAAGGTTTTTCTTAACACCTCACCTAAAGACTTGATTAGCTGGACTCTAAGTGATGATGGGAAATTTAATACTAAAGCTACTTGGAATGCGTTCGGAAAAAAAGGGAACAAGTCTACCATGTATGCTAGAATGTGGAATAAGGTGACTCCTCTCAAGTTCTCTTTCATGTTTTGGAGAACTCTTAAAAGTGGGTTCCTACTGATTCTGTCCTGCAAAAGAGAAACTTACAGTTAGCATCAAAATGTCAGAACTGCAATAATACGGAAAGTATAAAGCATGTGTTTGTAAAAATGCCATCAGGCTTGCAAATTCTGGGTTTACTTTGTTGCTCACTTTAGAATCTATATTACTAAAGCTATGACTCTTCCTCACTTGGTGAGAACCTGGTACTGGTCTACAAACAATGAGATTCATCTGCATATTATTCTTCTTTCGATTATAGTGTGGGTGATTTGACAGACTAGAAATAAAATAAAGATGGAGGGTAAGACCATTTGCTCTGATGACATGATTAGCCAAATCATGTTCATACTCTCAAACCTAGACAGTGCTTGTCTACTGGGATAAGGATGGCAGAGTTGGGATTTCTATAGGATGCGTAAATCATCTTAATAAACCTAATGATCCTGTCTCCTTAAGCTGGAATAGTCCTAAGCTGGGTTGCTACAAACTAAATTCTGACGGCACTTGCAGAGTCAGGAGATTGCTATGGTGGCGGTTTGGTCAGAGATAATGCCGATGTGATCATCTTTGGTTACGGGAGAGTCTATGGCAAGGGTAATCCCATCATTGCCGAGACCAGAGCTATGCTTGATGTCTCCAGCTATGTGTTGAAAATAGTATTAATCTATTGGACATTGAAATCGCCTCTCGCATTCTTGCTCGAATGCTGCTTACATGGAGAACTTCATGGTATCTTAAAGATTCTCTAACCTGCTGCTACAAACCGATCTCCTCCAACACGAAAGTGATTCACGTTTTCAGAGAACAGAACGAAGCAGCAGATTACCTAGCTAAGCATTCTCTCGAATCTAACATAAACTCATACTTCGAAGGAAATAGAGTCCCGGATAGATTGAGAGCAATTACGTTTCTAGTAGGTCTAGGATTGTGCTACCTAAGGAACAACATAGAGACTTAAGCTTTGAAATCAATATCTAGAATCAAACTCTTTCATGATGGCGCTTCCCTCATCTATGGATTTTTTGTCTCGATATTCTTCGCCGGATGTATGCAAGGTTTGGTTTCAGTTCAAAAGGGCTTTCGATTCAGGTTTTTTGGTATGGTTCGAGTGCTTGGATATGGATTCTGGGTTGTTTGCGTGGTTTGGGATCAAGGTTTTTTACCCGAGGGGGCTAGCTGTGAGAGAAGAAAGAAGGCTAGAGTTTCGAAGGAAAATTTTGTTTCGATGTGAAACTGAGCTAGCTGATTACTCATTGTGTATGTTTGGTTTTAAGAGTTAAATAAAAAGCCCAAAATTTAAGTTGAAAAAAAAATATGCCAAACATTTTTCTACATTAGAGAATAATCTCTTTCTATCTAAAAATATTATTATTTTTAGATGTTTAAAAATCAGAAAATTGTAATAAGCTTATCTAAATTATATGATAGTTCTAAACATCAAGTTTATGTTAAAATCCATAGAAAAAACATATCCAGTTTTGCATTATCTGATAGTGCCTCAACACTAAGTGAAAATCTTGAGAACTATAAATATATCCAGTTTTGCACTATGTGATGGCGCCTAAATGCTAAGTTTAGGATGAAAATCAGGACCGGCAACTGTAGCTGTGAACTCGTCAATACAAGCCATCCTGATACGCTCGGGTGTAGTAGGGTTGTCAAGCGGGAACCACTCCGTGTGGCCCATTTCCGCTCTAGCGGCTATGATCGCATCTTTTATGGCAAACAGAACAGATGAAGCTAGGAAAAATGGAGGCTCCCCTGCTGCTTTAGATGAATGGATGGCTTTTGTATTAGGATGTCCCTGTCGATCACAACGATTTAGAAAATATATGTATAATAATTTCATAAATGTGGGTTTATATCCAAATGAACTTGAATATAGATTATCGAGATATAAATAATTTTGTTTGTGTTAAAATAGCAAAATAATAGCAAAATAAAATAAAAGCTCGTAATTTGAAAAGAAAAATTGGAGAAAGTAACCGATTTTCAAGTGATTAATTGAAAAGCTTTGGCTTTGAATGTAAAAAATTGGCTACAAAATCTTCTTTAGCTTTCATGTTTTACATCTGTATTTTTAAATTTGCATAATAAGTTCTTTTCTACGTGGGAGTAATGAGAAGCTGACATGTGGCCGTCCAAATATCAACATTTTGTTTCATTATCATTATCGGTTATCCAAAAATCTAAAACCCTGATTCGAGAAACACGTAGTCTTCTTCTTATATCCCTAAATCGAGAACCAATTATTCATATTTTTATGACCAACGGCGAGACAAAATATTAATATTTGGACTGCAATTTGTGAGCTTCTCAATACTCACATGTATGTGGACTAATAATACAAATTTTCTAAAACAAGAAATCAGTGAAAAACAAAAATAAACATAAAAAATTAGTATGGTCCAAACACGAAACATGAAGAACTAACAATAATTTTTAACCTAAAAATCAAATAATAAAGAGTCGTGTTATTTTTCATTTTAAATCGATACAAGAATGTTAATCATTAACTTCATCGAAATTGCGCTTTAACTCCTTAAATTATCAATAAGCTTGAAAAAAAATGTACCTTGAGAAGGGAAACTTTAAAATTGAAGGGGAGATCATTTACAGAAGGAATCTTGTAAGTTCCCGGACCACAAGTGAACAAGTGACCAGGAGCGATCCACTTATGAGCTGCATCTCCCCATTTCAGCTCTTCCAAGGCTACCCAACCAAGTCCTTGTATAAAAGCTCCTTCGATCTGCCACACAAATACAAAACCTCAGACAATTGTAGTAGAAACCGATAACAAAAATAGATTGAAAAATGTATATTGATGCATGCACCTGTCCAACATCAATAGCCGGATTTAAAGAATATCCAAGGTCCATATGTATATCAACTGTCCTTGTATGGAAATCTCCAGCCAAGGTATCGATTTCAACTTCGGCGAAAGCTGCTCCAAAGGTGAAGTACTTAAATGGGTTCCCTTTCATAATGGTCCAATCGAAATCAATACCAGGCGTGATGTAAAACCCATGCGCAGACAGGTCTATCCGTTCCACGTAGCAGGCAGTCGCCAACTAATAAAAGAAATCTCAAAATCACAATACTCTTCCAAAACAAAATATATCTAGTAAAGAAGACAAACATAGAGACCTTAAATGTATCTCAAGCAGTTACCTCGGCCAAAGTGCTGAAACTGTGTTTAGAAGCAATTGGCTCCATTCGTGCTTTCAGTTGATTGCATGCATCCAACACAGCAGCACCGTACAAATCAGAACTTGAAGAAGCAGCTGTCGGTGATGAATTAGGAATCTAATTCCATAAGAATGTATTAGTTTGCAATTCCCTTAATAGATAACTTGTGCAGTAAGTTAACTATTCTATTGATTAGTGTTGGATTGAAAAATGAGAAAGATGAAACAAAAATTTATTCTAAAACGTCATTTATTATGAAACGGAAGGAGTACGTCACAAAATGTAGTTATTTAGGGTGATTGATAAGATACCTTGTCGGTGCTGGTCTCTGATACGAAGACAGAAGTAAGAGGAATGTCGAAGGCAGAAGCAGCAACTTGAGCTACTTTAGTGTGTAAACCTTGCCCCATCTCCACGCCTCCATGTGCGACTAAAACAGTTCCATCTGTATACACATGTACTAGAGCCCCAGCCTGTAACAATCAAGAATACAACCTTAGGACTATTCGATTCCAGAATACAGAACAATAATAAATTACAGGTTTCTTTGTATTTTCTAGTAAAAGTTCTTTTTTGGTTTAATAAGTATATACCTGAGCTAAGATCTTTGGTGCAAATGATATGCCGATCTTATTAGCAATCATAGCAACACCACGCTTTTTCCATCTGTTATGGAGATTAAAGTTGTCAACATCTTTTCGAGCCTTTGAAAAATTACACGACACTTTGAGTTCATCCCACAGCTGATGTAGTGTACAATTCTCAAGCCGTTGTCCATAGTGCAGTATTGATCCTTCATTTTGAAAATTAGTCTCCTGACAATTATTCAAAAGTCAAAAGGATTAGTAATCAAACATCTGATACCTTACCATGAACAAGACATTATATTCGTTTGTCACAATGTCAAAATGAACAAGAAACAAGGAATGTATGTATAGCTTACTCGTATTTCTTCGGGAGTTTTGGCGAGATGTGTTGCTATTCGCTGTATGCAGTTCTCGGTTATTAGCATACACTGAGGCACACCAAAACCTCTGAAGGCTGTATTGCTAGGAAGATTTGTGAAACATACTCTTCCTACAACCCTTAAGTTTGGTATTTCATAGACATTATCCGCGTGAAACATACCCGTTTCCATTACAGGAAGAGAAAGATCCAGCGTATTTCCGCCATTATTGTACAGTTTGAGATCCAACGCCAACACTTTCCCATCATTAGTGAATCCAACCTTGTACTTTCCAAGAAAGCTATGACGGTGTCCAGTGGTCATCATGTCTATGTCTCTATCTAAAGTGAACTTTACAGGCCGATTCAACAAATACGAAGGAACGCAAGCCGCTGCAGCAATGAAACCTGATCTTGTCTCCTTCCCACCAAACCCACCACCGAGTCTTTTGGTTTTGCAAACAACTTTTGATAATGGGAGACCGAGAATATGAGAAACATGCTTCTGGATTTTGAACAGATCCTGCGTGGATATTCATGTTTACCTTTTATAATTAGGATATGATACCATTATAGATAATAGAAATTATCTTCCCATCGGCAAATGATTAAAAAAAATAGTATTTATTTGGTGTGCAGCTCGTAAAAAATAGTGTTTAAGAGCTTAGTACAAACTACGACACAATCCAATTTTAAAGGTATAAAATGACAGCATACGTTGAAAACGATGGTGAAAATGATAATTGTCTAACTTTAACTTACTTGACTGGCTGAAATCAAATGAACCTCATTTCCGCCATCAAGTGTCCAAACTAAACTGGTGTGTGGCTCCAGGTAAAAGTGCTCCTGACCACCCACTTGAACTTCTCCTTCTAATATTTGATCACATTGACCAGATTGAAAGCAATCCTCGACACTTCCTTTGCTCATAATTTTCTCCGTGTCAGGATGGAAGCTTTTAGCATCAATAGCTTCATGAATTGACAAGATTGGTGGGAGCTCTTCATACTCCACATGAACTTTCCGAGCTGCTAGCTTTGCGTTTTCATGGGTGTCTGCAACAACTACTCCTATCACCTGCACAAATCATGCTTTATTTGATAAAACACAGCAAGGAAAACTAAAAAGGTACACAATTATGGAAAGAAGATTGCACCTGGCCTACACAAGTGACGAATTCAGAGGCGAATACTTCCTCGTCGCGAACAATTGCCCCGATTTTATTTTCCCCAGGAATATCTTTGGCGAGAAACAGACCAACAAAGCCACATGAAAGCTTGGCTGCTGAATCATCTATTGACAATATCTTTGCATGAGGTTTTGTGCTGAGTACGTATGCAGCATGCAAACAATTAGGAGGAGTTGGTGTATCATCACCATATTCTGCTTCACCTGACACCTATAATATTAAAAACAATCTCACCACCAATATACCGAAAACTATACAGCCGAACATATGGCGAACTATGGAAAAAGTGGTGGCCATTGCAGCCCAAAAGGAGAGTAGAAGGATATGTTCATTTATTACTTTAACATATAAGCATACCTGAAGTGCGGCTGAAAGATGGACTTCCGGGGAGCCCACAGATGTCCCGTGTTTTCTGATTTCATAATGTTGACTTCCAACTCTCGGTGAGCGAGGAATTGGCTGCAGAGCTGATAAATGAGACAGAGGTATACTCTCTTTGGTTGTATCCACCTGGTCAGAGACCCATAGGAAAAATTTGAAAAAGAAACTAAGAACTAAAGATTTACGAAATTCCACCATTCCACCAGGGGCATTTTCCTTGAGTACAACATCCGTTTCCAAGACTTTGACCGTGTCTCGTAAAAGTGCCTGATTCCAATTTTTACCAATGATAAAATCTTTTGTTTTTGTGGCAGACAAAGAGAAAGGGGCGACTCCACCATAGACAATCGAACAGTCCGAAACAATCCACTCTTGATCTTTCTCTTCAAGAAGCACGCGCATCCCTGCGTTCACAATTGCTATATCATCGTCTCTTCTATGAGCCTGCTTAAATTCTTTCACATACTCGAACGGCCTCGTCCACGGCAAGAATACTGAGAGTAAGATTTCGCTTGATGTCATATCCACCTTACGGTAACCAATGAAAAATTCAGATGCAGGGGTCGTCCGGATATTTCCTTTGCAGTCAATAATTTTAAATACTGCCCTCGAAGCCATCCAAAGTGGGTTTAAGTCGGAAATCGGACTAGCCGTACAAATATTACCTCCAACAGAGGCAACATTCTTTATTTGCGTCCCGGCAAACCACTTTAGTTGTTCAATGAAAGCCTTACACGCTGAAGTTTCATAATCAGGTCGCTCGCTTACCACTCTTTTAAACAATTTCAAGAGCTCAGTTAGCCTCACCGCTGAACCTATCTCTATCCCATTGTCAGCAACGTTCAAATTATTGAGTTCAGGCACATGAAAGACCGATATCAATACCTGATACTGCATTTTCTTGAGCCTCATCTCGATTCCCACCTCGGTATTACCTACTAATAGCTTTGCATCAGGATATTTTTCTCTTAACTGAAGTAAATCTTGAAGTCTTACGGGTCTATACCAGGTAAGCCCTCCAGCTCCACTGAGCCTTAAAGAACTTAGATTCCTCAATAACAATTCAGGAGGGAAAATAAGCTCCTTATCCGTATAAGAAGTACCATCTATTTCACTGTACGTGACGGGTTCATAGGCCTTAAGGTTGTCAGAGCTACATGAGCACGGCTTACCGGTTGATGGGCAAATAGTCGTACCATCCTGAAGGCTCGGTGAGGTCATATCAGTGTACAAGGTATTATCCGTTTTAGCAAATACACGAAAAGCACTGACAATGGGTCGGTAACCAGTGCAGCGACATAAATTTCCCGCAAGGCATTCTTCGATTTGTTCTTCTGAAGGTGGCGTTGGACTTGCCCTCAGTAAAGCGTACATTGACATAACAAATCCTGGTGTGCAAAACCCACATTGGGATCCATGAGCTAGTGCCAGAGATTCCTGTGGTGCAGGAATGGTTTAGTTGATAATCCATAAGAAAAAAAACACTAATGAACTATACAAGCAAGTTGGTAATCAAGATGGCAGTAAAAAGATATAAGCCTTAATAGTAAATTTTTAACCCTTGTAGTAGATAAGAAGGCTATGTACATAACATTACTTGAACCGGATGCAATCCACGTTTCCGGCTCCCAATACCCTCCACCGTTGTTACATGCATTCCCTCGACGGAATATAGAGGAGCCAAGCAAGCATTGACAGCATAGTGCCTGAAACACGTTATAAATGGAAAATTATCAAAAGCTAATATGTAATAAGACAGTGTGTGCTCAAAAGTGGGGCTGTTAATGGTTCCGAACAACCAAAAACCGGAGAACCGGTTAGAACCGGAACAAATCTTAATGGTTTGGTTTGCAGTCGTAGGATATCACAACTTTGCTTTTGGTCTTTTTCTAAAATGTGTCACGATATATTTTATTCACTTGTATATTATTTTTCAGGGTAAGCCACGTAGATAAATGACCAAGTTAAACTTGGGTACCGAGTTTACTATAATAATAAGGTTTCATTTTAAAAACTAAAACTGATAACCATAAAATTGATAAACTGGTTAAATGGGTTAAATCGATTTAGAACCAATAAAATCAGTAGGTTTGTACAGAATCAAATCGATAAAATCTGTAAACAAAATAGAACCAATGGAGAAAAAAATAGTTTGTTTTTTAAATTGTTTTTTTTTATATATTGTATTGCCAAGCCCACCAAAAATAAATCAAAGATTAACTTTCAAAGTTTAATTTTTTATATTTTATTTAAATTAAAATTTTGAAAAATCAAATTATAATTTAATTTTTTTTAATAATAAATCGAACCGGATCCATAACAGACCGATCCGAAATAAACTGGATCGAAACAAAAATTTAATAGACCGGTCGGGTTCAAAAAATTAAAGAAAACTTAACAGTTTAGTCTGATTCCTTCAAAATCCAAACCGATAATAGTCATGCTCAAGAGGTAAGCCAAGACGGAGCTAGAAAGAATACTCACACACACTTATTTGATCGTCTATCATAATGAGACACCATCACCGTACAAGCCCCACATCCGCCTTCTCCACAGCCAAGCTTGGTGCCCGTCAGTCCCGTATCTTATAATATATAAAAAGACCATGACTAAAAACTTGAAATAAAGTTGAATTTAAAGAAGGTATCAAATTGGTGTATAAAAGAGATCTACTAACTCGCTCTTGCTTTCTTTCCACCTCTTACAATTGTCTTAACTTGAATCAAGTGATACTAAAGCTATCAATGGTCGGTGAGAATTTGGAATAGAATCGGAATCGGCAAAAATCGAACCGAAAACGCGACAAAATTTTAACGTTGGTTCGTGATTTTATTTTAAAAATCGTAAATTCGTAATCGAATCGATAAAATCGATTTGAAATCCATAAATCCGATAAAAACGATACCGAACAAAATCAATAAAACCAATAAACTGATATAATCAATACAAAATCGGACTATTTTATTTTTTTAATTTGTTATATATGGCCAAAATTATTAATAAAAATCAATTAAAAATAAAGATTAATTTAAAATTAAATTTTTATATTATTTATTGGAATAAAAAATAAATAAACCAAATTATAGTTAAAATTAATTTTTTAAATAAAAAAGTCAAATCAAATCGAAATCGGACAAAACCGGATCGAAAGTTTGTCCGTTCCCATTTCAACCACTAGAACGAAAGCTTAGTGTTCCATCAAAAATCTGGATTGGACCGGACCGGACCGATAACAACCCAACCCAACGATAATTGACCAAAAGTACTATATTTTACCTCTGAGGTACTCGAGCAAAGTCATGTGAGCCAATCGATCGGACAAAACTCTACGGACACCATTAACGTACAAAATTGCTTCTTCATTCCATTCTCCTCCACTTTGTTCAGATTTCTCTTCGTTTATGGGGGGACCCATCTCTTAATTCTTTTCACTTGTCTTTCTTCTAAGAAAATACAACACTAAGCAAAACTTTCAAAAGAAAAATAAAGACTGATAATAACACATTTCAATGGTATATAAAGACTCTTCTTACCAAACAAAATTAAAACAGCAATTAATAAAATGAATACAAAAACAATATTATCTATAAAATGAAAACAAAAGCAATATTATCTGTAAAAACTAAGTCAATAAAGTAGGGTTTTATTCCATTTTTGTTTTAAAACCACTCTTCATAGTTGTTATAGTTTAGTAGCATATCATGTTTTTATCTTGTACTATTAAATAGTTTCCATATTCTTATTAGAATTACAAAATAATCTTTAATATTTTAACCACATTACTTCTATTTAATGTATTAACTATAGGTGATATTCTATATATATATACAAACAATATTAATACAAAAATAAAGAGTATACAAATGTTGTTCTTATTATGTTTTAAAACCAATTGTCTACTTTTCATATTTTTTTAAATTGTAACCCTACCTTTCAGATTTCTCTTCGTTTCTCAGGGAACCCATCTCTCAATTTTTTTTATTTGTCTTTGTAAGAAAATAAAGCACAAAACAATACTCTCAAAAGAAAAATAAAGACAAGGTGAAAATAACACATTTCAACGGTATATAAAGACACTTCTTACAAAACAAAATTAAAACAGCAGTCAATAAAATGAAAACAAAAACAATATCATAGGTAAAAAGTAGGTCAAGAAATTATGGTTTTATGTGAATTTTTTTCTAAAACTACCCTTCATATTTCTTACACTTTAGTATCATATCATGTTTTTATCTAGTACCATTAAATAGTTCAATATTCTTATTAAAATTAGAAAATAATATTTTATATTTTAACATTACTTTTCGCTAACCTAGTTAATTATAGGTGATATCGTAAAAATATAAAAACAATTTTAATACAGAAATAAAATATAAAATTGGTGCACAATTTAATATGTTATTTATGTTTTAAAAACAACATTGTTTACTTTCCACAGCAGTTAATAAAATGAAAACAAAAACAATATTATGTGTAAAAAGTAGGTCAAGAAAGTAGGATTTTATGTTATATTTTTCTAAAACCACCCTTCACATTTGTTACATTTTAGTAGCATATCATGTTTTTATATATTATTATTAAATAGTTTCCTTATTCCTATTAAAATTATAAATTCTATATTTTAACAACATTTTTTTCATGTATTTAATTATAGATGATATTATACAAATATAGAAACAATTTTAATAAAATATAAAATATAAAAATATTGCACAATTTAATATATTATTTATATTTGAAAACCAACATTGTCCACTTTCTGTATTTTTTTAATTGTAATTCTATCTTCCATATTTGAACAAAACTATATCTAGGAATTCATTAAATTCCAACAACAAGACTAGCATCTATATCCTTCTGCCCCGACAAAATGAGAAACAAAATAATGGATTGGGAAGGTAAACATCTCTTTTTCAGTGGAAGAATTATATTAACTCTATATGCTTGCTATTCCTTTGTACTGGTCTCAAAGTTGTTGGCTCCCAAAATCTACCATCTGCAAAATTGAAAAAATGTTCAATAAGTTTCTTTGAAGTGGCTCTCTTGAAACCAGAAACATGCACTGGTCTAACTGGGAAACCAAAAGTAAAACATTTAGTGCAGGTGGTCTCAACTTAAAAAACTTAAAGGATATGCAAATCACTTGTTCTTGTAAGTTGTGGTATATGTACGGGGAAAACAAATGCTTATGGTCCAGATACTTGCACAACATATATTGGGGATAAACTAGACTCTAACATGGATAATAGTTGGTTATTTAAATATCAAGTGAAAAATTTATGGGACATCTATCACTCAGATCTAAATAAATTCAGTACATTCCATACTGTCACAAACATAATTCTTAAAACCAAGCTTTATATTAATCCATCAGTTGAAGAGCTCATCCAATCGAATGCTTCAAAAGATGGAACATTTTCTACAAAAAATAGATATTTTCAAATGAGAATCAAATTCAACAAATCTCTTTGTTTGAAAAAGTATGGAACAATATTAACCCATGAAAATTTTCATTCCTTCTTTAGAGAATTTTAACAAACAAATTTCATATAGATTCTACTCTCCAAGCTAGACACATGACTGTTGTATCTAAATGTCAGTTCTGCCTAAACTATGAAACTCCAAATCATTTTTTCGTGTCTTATGATTTTGCATGGAAAATGTGGAGTTATGTTGCAGTGATTCTCAAGATAAACATCAGCAACTACATGTCTACTACTCATATCATCATAAGTTGGTTTTGGAAATCTACAGCAAAGGTTCATATTACCTCTATCTTACTTGCCATTATTACTTGGGTCATCTGAAAATATAGGAACATAGCCAAGTGCAAAGATGTTTCTCCCTCTCTCACTTCCGCTATCAACTACATATTGCAAATTTTTGTTGCCATCGATCATTCAAATCTTTTAAAGCGTAAACACTGGCAAAAGGTTAAAGATGCTGTTGTATTTCTGAATTGCTTCAACTATATGAAAAGCCCTAAATCCCATCTCTGCTCTCCTGGACTCCTCCTGAACTTGGTAGACACAAGTTAAACTCTAACGCTTGTTGTTTTCCTTCTGGCGACTCCAGTGGTAGAATCATAATTCGAGACAGTGCAGGAAACTTGGTTCATGGTTATGGCAATGTTTACGGATTCTTATCCACTATCAAAGCTAAAGCAAAATCTCTTCATGATGGGCTCCTTCTATGCAAAATAAACAACCTCACAAACGTCGATATCGAATCTTATTCTGAAATTCTCATAAACATGTTAATTTCAGAAAGTATCATTAATCTCTTTAACTCTATCTTAACCAATATTAGAGCTTTAATCACATCCAATATGACTATGAAGCACATATTTAGAAAGAAAAACCTAGCAGCTAACTGCTTGCTAGTTGGACTCTTCGCTGCAAAAGAAATTAGATTACATAACATTCATAGCTCCCTATGTTCTTAAATTTATAATCTATCTTGAAAAAGAAGGCCTTGACTACCCGAGAACCAGCTAATCATTATGGCTCTTGAATCTCTTGTTGGGTTTAATCGCCTTTGTTCTCAATCGTATACATTGATTTGCCTTTTCAGCTCCCATCTTCTTTATTTCCTATATTATTAGAATTTGATTGTCCTCAAATGTTTGTGTTTCGGATCTCCCCTCTACCTTCCTTCTAGTCAGAATCAGGATATCATTGTGTAGGAAGCAGTTATATCCAGATTTCACGAAATTCATTTTGCCTAGCTTTCCCTAATTTTGGCGCTCTATGTTTCGGCCCCAAAACTATCTTTTAGGGCTTTTAATTGTTAGTACTTCTACGACTCCTTTGTTATCATTTAGTCCCTAGCGGATCTCTCATTGTAAATTTCTCCAATTCAATAAAATTCTCCCCACTTTGATTTTTTGTTAATAAAACTACATCTTTATCACAGGTAATATTGTTGTGATATGAAAACAATTTTAATATAAAAATTTAATATGAAAATATTACAAACCTAACATATATAAAAAAACTATAATTATATTATAGATTTAATTTTAAAGTTATTCAAATTCTGAATTTATATATAAAAATATTTAGGAATTCGGTTTTTATATATTAATATTAAAATACAACCCATTTAAATTCGATTTGGTTTAAAAAAAATGAAACTGCATTAATTTTTTATTAAGATGACCAAACCAATAATGTTTGTTTTGGTTGATCAGTTCTTTATATACTCGTAACTCGTTCTTATTATCTTCAAATTTTTATTTAATTCCTTTTATATTTAAAATGAAATTAAATATTATATATATACATATAATAATTATTATAAAATTTAAAAATATTTTTTAATAATAGATGTAGAATTTGTTTAAGCTTAAATCCATATTATATTATAGCGTTAGAAAATATATGAATAAATATATAAGGATAATATTAAGAGACTTGAATTTAAAGTAATTAAGTTTTTGTTTAAATTTTATCTATCATCCTTAATCATTAGAGTCTTGTTAGATGAAACTCGGTTTTTTATCTTTTTTTAATATTAAATTTAAAATTTATAAAAGTTATTTTTATATATCCTTCAAAACAAATGCAGTTGTTTTTTATGCCCGTTAATGTGTCGTAATTTTTTTAAAACTTTAGATAGGCTTTTTCAATTCTAGACTAATTTTCATTGCTTATTCAATCACTATATACTTCATTTAAACCTTTTGAACTTGTTAACTCTCTAACACAATTTTATTTAACTAAATTGGTGTAATATGTTGAAACAAATTGGTACACTAATTTTTCTTTTTTCAAAAATCTTGTAATCGAGCAAGAAAGAAATAATAATAATATGTGAATTTAGATGTTGAAATCGATCATTCATTTGAAAATGAGTCACCTAAAGCGTATTATAAGACACCGTTGAATAACTCCATTGTCAGAATTGCTTTATCCGTGACTTCATCCATAAAATTATGTTGAAGAGAAATGTGACAATACTACAAGCTCCATGCTTAGAGAATGATAAAAAAAGGGTTATAGTAAATGCAAGTTGTCGTTCATGACTAAAATAATGAATTCGTAAGAGTAATGAGACCAAAGTTCATCAAACAAGAGTACGAAGAAACATTATCGTTGTTATAACATGAGGAGGAGCAAAACACCAACTTCTAAACACGAAAATAAGAAGGGAATTGAGGGGAATGTATGTGAACACCATACAACTGAAAAACTGACGAATATTATAAGGGGAAATAATCATAAGCCCCGAACATGTATGATTAATCCTCACACATGTATGTGTAGTTACATAAAGTTTTAAGAAGTACCTTCCCATCAGATCTATTCTCAGTAAAATATTTACATATCTAATTTGTTTCTCGTAGTGTCACGAACAAAATTTTAGTAGGCTCTCGTTGCACCACTAATACGTGTGTCAAACTTATCTCTGGCCCTTACAATCCTTCTTGTAGTGCCACAAACTAAACAAAAGTATTACTTCATATATAAATCACAATATCAAACAATATTTATAGATTATCTTGCATATTTACCACTAAATAATCACCAACAAAACTTTCATTAACAATAAGATATTAAAATCAATAGAACCTATGAGATTACATCCATCAACTTAGTCGGAACCTCACTGGTAGATGCCACATCCACAACAAGTCTTTTAAGGTTACACGTTAATGTATTAAAATTGACACATTAAATATTTGGCTAAATAATGTATGGAAATGGTCACCCGCGGGTTTGCTGATCATATGGTGCATACTTACATAGCTCCCCAAGAGATCTCTTAGGGCATGTATTATGAAACAATAATACCATATCTGACTTTATAAATTCATCCCTCTTATCCATAGATTCCAACACTGTATCGGTATATGCATTTACAATATCGGCGATGTCATTGGCAGTCATTTCTTTGAGAATGGTGATCTCATCTTCTTTCTTCTTAAGAAGATTCTCTATATTTTTGTTTTCTTCAGATATATGTTGAAAATTATATTTATCCTTAGTCTGTTGGTCCTTCAAGGAAGTAAATCCTTCTGTAAATCAGGAAATTTAGATTGCAACTAATCATGATCGGATTTTGATTAAACCAACTCTTCATTTTAGGGGGTTTCACTTCCTTACCTAAATTTTTTAACCCTATTTTTATCTTTTCCGATGGAATTCTTTAGACTTTGATTTTCACTTCAAAGGGAATTAATGTTATTGACTTGAGATCTTACATTTCTTTCCAAGTCAACTATTAGCATGGTGTAGCCTAAAACAGCATACCCCATTTCATCGTATTCCTTAGAAACTTCAAGTATTCTCTATCGAATGTGAAAGCATTAACAATAGTAGTGGTTTTAGGGAAAAATTTGTCAAAATCTTCAAAGTTGAAGTTTCCAATGTCATCTAGTTGGTCAACACCTTCGAAGTAGGGTCTATCAATAGTAGGAAGTACTATGGAAAGAGGATCAATAGACGCTTCTTCTTGAGGAGGTACCTCGACAGGAGCAATGGAAGGAATGACTTCGAATAAGAGTATAATTTCTGAACCAGTGGTAATTTTCTTCTTCTTTGCTTCTTTTTTTCGCTGCCCTCTTTATTCCTCTTTTGGCCCTTTTTTTCTTCCTGATTGTTGGCGAGTTTGATGGATCCTTAATCTCCCCAATAGTATTTACTCAGCTTCCAACAGAGCTGCATCAATTTCATCTGTAGGTCTCATACTTTCTAATTCGGGAATAACTTGATATAACATCTCATTCTTCTTCTTCTTCTTCTTAATCTTATCAAGGTAACTGAGAGCTCTATTTCTAGTTGGTAGGAAAAGTTTACCGTCAGCTACATCGGTCTTATTAAGAATAGTAGAAGATCGGGGATGAGTGGTGCATTGTTCCCATAAGAGATTGCAGATCGGATTTGTTCTCCATAGGTGAGCTCTCACCATGTTTCATGTAGTAAAACAATTGTGAAATCCATTTGACCATTTTCAGTGGCCCATTGATTCAGCTTGGTGAAAGTTAATTTCCCATCTTCAAAGTGTTGTGAAAATACCTTTGATAACAGTGTAATAGAAATCCAAATTAAGAACCAATTATCATACAAATTATAAAAACAAAATAAAAAGACATCTACTTAAGCTTTTCTAGTATCTGATGGGTATACTTAGATTTCTTTTAGAGGTAATCTTTCTGCCATTTTCCCAAACGCCGCTAGTAAAGAGAAACTGAGTTCTCCAAGGATTTTCATCTTCCAATAAATCACTAACTATTTTAAAGTAATTCCCCATATTGAAGTAATAAAAGAGGATGTTACCATTCTGGCACAAACCAACCATAACATCAAATTGTTTCATGGGCATCAAAAAATTTGATAACATTGAATTTATAATACTAGATAGCAAAGTGAACCATGCATTGGGGCTCAGTTGGCTTGGGCATAATTTTAAAAAGTGAAAATACCTTACTATCTCCGGATCCAAAGGAAATCGGAGACCCCAATTAAGTACTTCGATGTAAACCACAAACTCCCCTGCCTTACAGTTCATCGGAGTTGCCTCAGGAATAAGAATCATTACGCTGATTGTATGAGTGTATGAGTGTATACATATGATATCTTTTGTAAAGCTAGCAAGTATTTGACGCTAACCTTAGTAAAATTGGGTCTTACTCGCCCAACAATACATTCAAGAAGTGGTTTGGATTCTATTAAGGGAGTCTTATTTATTTTTTCTCGAGGTACTTTTTGAGTATCCCCAGTATGATCTGATGTTTCTAATTGTGTGTCTTCACCTTTGTCATCCATTCTTTTTTCCATCATTTGTGGTCTTGACTCTACTGGACCCCTAGACTGAGTATTAAGGATGCTCAGTGGACGAAGTTGTTAGAAGAGTAGTAGTTATGGCTTCTCCCACGATCGGATTTCGCTATGGGAGATTGTTTGTATCAGTGGAAGCCTTCAGTTGGCTTTTACATATCCTTTCTTGATGAGGAAGGTTTATTTTTAGCCTTAGCAAATCTGGTAAGCCTACGAGGAGTGCTTTCTCCAACATTATAACCCATTGGAATAAACGTTGATGGAGGTTTGCGACTATTAACTGCTTTTACTAAAGGTTTCTTAGTCGATTGAGCATATTGGTCAGGAGTTGTAAGAAGTTGTGCAAGGGGGCTAGGTTTGGAAACGATTGGTTGTCTATTAGATGAGGAATTCATAAATGGTTATGGATTTTGAGTCTCCGCAGAAGCGGGTAATCCGAAAACGATTTTGGCTTGTCTTTTTTCTTCCTCCAACTCGGACACATTGATCCAACCTCCTTTGATTAATGCAGGCCTTGTCATAAACATAAAAACTTTGAATAATACTAGAAGAACGATATAAGAAATTTGGTTGAAGGTTAAATCTTTTCTTTATATAGATTAGCAAGATCGATCTATTTCTCATTCTAGAAATAGAAACATTAAAAAATTACATGTATATATGAGTAAGAAAGATGCACTTGAGTGTTTTACAAGAGAAATGGAACCAACGTGTTAGTAAATCAATATGCAATTATCACAAAATGGCTCAAGCACAGAACATATGCGAAGGACAGACTGAAATGAACACAGGATTTAACGTGGTTCGACAATTTTCAACGTCTACGGGCGCCGCCAGAGAAAAGAGTTTCGCTATGATAGAAAAGGGATACAGATTTCATGTTGTGTTTTGTGTAGTCCCAGTAGTCTATTTATAGGGAATAAATAAACTTACTAGACATTGGGCCTAATGGGCTCATATAAACTAATAAGAAAACCATCCATTGTATTACAGCTTATTGTCAACGACACAAAACTATACCGCCTAACACGGTACACTGTCAAGGCACTATTCGACTCATTTAAAACAAATCTTCCCCTTGAGGCAAATATCCTTTCTTCACTATCAACAAAGAAATTCTCTTGTTCTAACTCACCAAATTCCCCTAAGGCATTCACTCTATACTATGAACACCAATCTAGTTTAGGCACTCCCTAAACTTTTGAATTGATACTGCCTTGGTCATTATATCTGCTGAATTATCGTGTGTAGACACTTTCTTCACATCAACAATTCCCTTTGATATTATATCACGAATAAAATAATACTTGAAATCTATATGCTTTGTACGCTCATGGTACATCTGCTTCCCTGTAAGGTGTATGGCGCTTTAACTGTCACAAAACACTTTTATAGTAGTTCTATCCAAGCCCAAATCTGCCACCAAACCTTGTAACCATATTGCCTCTTTAACTGCTTTTGTTACCGTCATGTACTCTACCTCTGTTGTAGACAAAGCTACAGTAGCTTGCAATTGTGCTTTCCAACTGATTGCACTCATAGCTAGAGTAAATACATATCCTGTTAGAGATCTTCTTTTATCCATATCACCTGCAAAATCAGAATCAACAAAACCAACCAACGATCCTGCAACATCATTCAGCGATTCACCAATATCGGTCTTATTAAAAGTTAAGCCAACGTTCACAATATTCTTAAGATACTGAAGTATCCCTTTCACTGCATGTCAGTGTTCTTTCCCAAGACATCCCATGTACCTGCTAACTACACTAACCGCATATGAAATATCATGACGTGTGCATACCATAGCATACATGATACTACCAACTGCACTTGCATATGGAACCTTCGACATTTGTTCCAACATCGTCCTTGGCCGCTCCTATTGCAGACAACTTAAAATGAGTAGCAAACGGAATGCTAACTACTTTAGCATCAAACATGTTGAATCGTTGTAACACTTTCTCAATATAGCTTCGTTGAGATAAGTGTAATGACCTACACTTTTGTTCCTAATAATCTCCATACCAAGAATTTTCTTTGCTCTACCCAGATCCTTCATCTCAAACTCGGCACTAAGCTGCTTCTTTATCTGCACAATGTGTGACATACTACAAGAAGCAATAAGTATATCATCCACATACAACAACAAGTAAACATATTAATCATCTGACATCTTTTGATGATACACAGAACTATTATATGGACTCCTCGTGAACCCTTTTGACACCATGAATGTATCAAAATGTTTGTACCATTTCCTAAGTGACTATTTCAAACCATACAGTGACTTTTTCAGGAGACAAACTTTGTCCTCCATATTAGGTTCAATAAATCCCTCTGGTTGTCTCATGTAGATTTGTTCCTCCAATTCACCATATAGAAATGCACTCTTCACATCCAACTGCTCAAGCTCTAAATCTTGCAAAACTATTATGGCTAACAAAACTCGAATTGAACTATGCTTCACCACTGGAGAAAACACTTCATTGAAGTCGATTCCTTTCTTTTGAGTAAAATCCTTAGCGACCAGTCTTGCCTTGAATCGAGATGCCTCAACCCATGGATTACCTTCCTTTTTCTTGAACACCCATTTACTGCATACTATCTTCTGTCCTTTAGGCAAGTCAACAAGCTTCCATTTTTTATTCTTATGAAGAGATTCAATCTCTTCCCCCATAGCACCAATCCATCAATCTGCCTCTGAACTCGCTATAGCTTCTCTGTAGTTACTAGGTTCCTGCATCTCAACTTCTTCTGCAACTGGCAGAGCATGTGCAACTAGATTCGCATACCTTTTTTGAAGTCTAATATCTCTTCTTTCTCTGCACAATGTTATGCTATAAGGTTGTTCTTCTGGTTCGGGCGCATCATCTTCACTATCATCCGATGTTGACGGTTCACCTCATGATTCTGGATCCACTTCGATACCACTTGAACTATTGGACCTGCTAGGAACTGATTCTACTTCAAGCTCCACCTGTTTACTCACAACCAATCCTACTTAGACCATTTCTCCTACTTTCTTCTGACTTTCTATCGAAGCAAAGACATTAAAAGTAACGTCCATATTGATGAGAAAACCTGGAGATTTTGGAGAGGTACACCATAACCTATATCTCTTTACTTCAGTAGCATATCCTAGAAATATGCCCCTCTTTTCCCTCGGCTCAAACTTACCATCTCTCACATGAGCATACGCAGGACAACCGAACACCCTCAAATGTTCATAATCAGCTGACGATCCAGACCAAATCTCAAATAGAGTTTTACAATCAATAGCCGTTGATGGAGATCGATTCACTAAGTAACACACTGTATTGATAGCTTCAGCCCAAAAATCCTTTCTCACACCGGAATGCGAGAGCATACTTCGTGCCTTGTCACAAAGCGTTCTGCTCATTATTACTGCGACTCCATTTTGTTGTGGTGTTCGAGAACAAGTGCGATGGCGTACTATTCCCTCAGTTTCGCAGAACTCGTTAAACTCACGATTGTAATATTCTAACCTATTATATGTCCTAAGACGTTCGATTTTTCTTCATGTTTTCTTCTCAATCATCGTATTCCATTTGAAAAAAGGTTGAATATGCCTCATCTTTCATTTTCAGAAAGTAAACCCACACCATCCTTGAATAATAATCAATCAAACTCATGTATTATCTGGCTTGCTCTTCGATGGAATTCTGTTTGGACCCCAAAGATCTGAATCAATATAGTCCACTGTCCCTTTAGTATTTCTTACAGCATATTTTCTGAATTTGACTCTAGTTTGTTTACTAAACACACAGTGCTCACAAAATCTCAATGATTCTGCTTTATACCCTTTCAACAGATATTTATTTCCCAAAACAACTAATCATCTGTCACTCATATGACCAAGACGCCAATGCTACAACTTATTTTGATCCTGCCTACTTTGGCTATTAATTTCTGATGATGCTACTGCAGCATCGCCCATAACAACACTCCCCTGAAGAATGTAAAGACCCTTCTGCAAACTGCCCTGCATGCATACCATTTAGCCTTTTGTCACTTTAATTACACCGTATTCTACACGGTAATTGTAACCCTGGGAGTCTAGAGTCCCAAGAGAAATCAGGTTTCTCTTTAACCCATGAACATGTCAGCACGTCAAGATTTTAACAATCCCGTCAAACATCCTGATTATGTAGTTACCGATACCACCAACAGTCAACGAATGATTGTTCCCTAAATAGATAGTTCCCTGCATTGGCTTGTAAGTATCGAACCACTGTTTGAACTGACACATGTGATATGTAGCGCCAGTATCAATTACCCAATATTTTTTCCCAAATTCTAAACTCACGGACAATACATCTCTTCTACCACTATTTTCACTATCATCGGAATCCTTCACACCTTCAAAAAAATTTGTTGCATTTTCCTTTTGATTTCCCTTCTTACCATTCAGTTTCGGACAATCTCTCCTATAATGACCCTGCTCACCGCATTCATAACAGTTTGAGTGCTTTACCTTTGACTTGGACCTCTAGTTCTTCCTCTTTAAAGAACTCGCTTTGCTTCTATATCTTCTGGCTTAGAACAGTATATCGTCCCCCGACTATCGCGTTTGGTGGCAGATAGTCTCTTGACTTTCAAATGTCCGCTGACAGTCCCTGGACTATCGCGTTTGGATAAATTTAGTCCACCAGATCCTCTGATCCATAAGAGGCTGCCACTTTTCAGCATAGTCCCCGGATTTTTATATCTTCACTCGTCCCTTAAGTTTAAGTACGATTTTTCCCTTTGACCAAGATCCTTGTTAGTATATGTGTTGGTGAGATGGAAAATTTTGTTGACATGGCACCTACTAAACAAATCCTACGTGTCATTTAATTAAAGCAATAATTGAAGCCTTATAAAAATATACTTCTTCTTCCTCGAATGCTTTTTCTTCTCTCCATTTTTTTCATTCTTCTTATTCCTTTCTCCTTTCTCATTCTCTTTCAATATCAATAAACAAATCTAAATCAGCAGATGCCCACAAACACCACCAACCAAAGAATAAACGATTCAATCTCTTTTCTATCTTCATCATCTGTAGCAGCAGCCTTTCAAGATAGAGGGACGTTTGTGTGCACATTTGTGCTAAATAGAATTCGATGCTAATCTGCACAAGGGTGAGGTAGAGAAGAAAGGAACTAGTTAGCTGTCCAAATAATAACAAATAAGATGGCCTCCACAAATCCCGCGGTGGTAAATTAGACCGGTATTAAACCCACAATGCAGAAATCCATGAATGAGTAAATCAGACTAATATTCGAGGCACCGTTTGGAATTTTAAATTAAACCTTGAGTATGTGCCCATTCTTGTTTCACCGTAGCCCAATTTGATTTTGTTTTCAAGTACCGAAATTTCTAGAGAGAGAAACAGATGACGACCACCTGAACTTTGGCTGCTTCGAATTTTGGAATGTCTTGCAGAGAAAATGAGGAAGATGACAAGAATCACAACAACCGAGGAACTGCAGAAACCAATTATCCATTACAAGTTACTAAAAAGCAGTATCCTCACCGTCTTCACCCTTCCACCATTCACCGAAACCAATAAAACCCATTTTCACTAACCGAGTTTTATGTTCTCTAATGGCATAAATATAAATTTAGGAGCAGATTTTAGGGTTTAGATTTAGGGATCTGATTTAAAACAAGAGAGAGTGATTTGAGGATTCCACGTTAGATAAATAATGACAACTGGATAAACACAGTCAATTATTAATGCCAAGTTGGATATTATAAGGGTAGGTGGGTCATTTAATGTGCCAAAATACATTTTGGGTTTGACCTAAACTCAAAGGACGAGTGATGATAAAACAATCCGGAGACTATGGTGCCATGTGGAAGCCTCTAATGGATCCGATAATCTGGTGGACTAACTTTATCCAAACACGATAGTCGAGGACTGTCAGCGGACGTTTGAAAGTCAAGGAACTATCTGCCACCAAACGCGATAGTCAATGGACGATCTACTGTTCAAATCCTATATCTTCTTCTAGTGATAAGACCTTTCCCTTCAGCCTGATTGTATGGCTGAAACTCTCTCATCTCCTTTGATTTATGTACCCCTTTGACATCTGCTAGTGATAACGTATCCTTACCATACATAATGGTATCTACAAAGTTTTCATAGGGAGCTGGTAACAATCTCAATAAAAACAAAGCTTGATCCTCATGCTCAATATTGATATCTATGTTCTCCAAGTCCATTATAATTGATTTAAAATTATTTAAGTGCTCAGTTATGGACATACTTTCTTTCAATCTGAAAACATACAAATGCTTCTTCAAGTATAATCGGTTTTGATTTCTCTGAGTAAAGATCTCCTAGCTTCTTCCATGCACAGGCAACAATATTATCACCACTAATCTCGCGAAGCACATTGTCTTTCACACTTATTAAAATCCAGCACAAAACCCTTTCTTGAAGATCTTGCTTCTCCTCTTCTTTCATCTCTTCTGGTAACTTATTCTCCACAGCCTTCCACAGCCCTTGCAGTACCAATGAAGATTTCAGTTTAATCTTCCACAACGCAAAGCTGGATCCCCTATCAAATTTTTCAATCATGTATTTTGTTGTTGTAAACGTCATTGTGAAACCTTAATTGCAAAAGCCTTAATTTCACCACGTGGCTCTAATACCAATTTTGTTATTAAATCACTATGAAATTATCACAAAATGGCTCAAGCCCAGAACATATGCGAAGGACATATCGAAATGAACACATGATTTAAAGTGGTTCGACAATTGTCTACGTGCACGGGCGCCACCAGAGAAAAGAGTTTCAGTGTGACAGAAAAGGGTTACAGATTTCAGAATATATTTTGTGTAGTTCTAGTAGTCTATTTAGATGGAATAAATAGACTTACTAGACAGTGGGCCTAATGGGCTCATATACACTAATAAGAAAACCATCCATTGTATTACAGCTTACTGTCAATGACGCAAAACTATACCGCCGAACACGGTACACTGTCAAGGCACTATTCGACTCATTCACAATATAACAGGTAATAATTAGACTAGACTATTACTGCAACCGATTTTCTTTTTTGGTAATTGATACAATTAAGAAGAGTAAAATCGTTCAGTAGCTCCAATGACCGTTTAAAGTCGTGACCTTTCGTTAAAAAAAGATTTGATACATCTTTCAAACACAGTTTGAAAACCATTTAGAATGTTAGTTCTCCCAAAATGCTTCAGAAAGAGCTAAGGGGCTAGATGATAGGGTCAGATTATGTTGGAGGATCCAAGCAATAAAGTTGGTCGGATTTTATTTAGAAGGCCACTACGGATCGAACAGCTAAATCTCAATGAATAAGCAGTATGCTGAATGAGCTTAGTGACTCAGCTAGGTGCCTAGTACATTTGTTTACGGGCTTAGAGACTCGTGGATCCAGAAAGATTATAAATAATTCAACAAACAACATTAAATAAATATCATTGAAGCTTAACAACTTCCAAAACTACCCTTTAATCTGATTTAATCATCATTGGTTCAAATAATCATAATATTATATTTTTATTATTAATTATATGCTTGAAAAAAACTAAGATTAAATAAAAATAAACAAAATAATAAATATTGAACCATGCTCTGATACCATGATAAGAGAAATGTGAATGTGTATGAAACAGAAACAGTACACAACTTGAGTTGAGCGGGTAGGACTAAGAACTGTGTTCATACCAAATCCCAACCATATAATTACAATAATAGTGTATATATATAGTGTGGCAGAAAGTAAACCCTAGAAACCCAAGCCCATATACAGACTAATATTAAATAGCCCATATACATTTTAACACTGCCCATATATTATTGATTCTAACGTTGACACTCTAACACCCTCCCTCAAGTTGGAGCATGAAGATTACGAATGCCCAACTTGCCAAGCAAAAACTCAAACTGCTGCTTGCCTAGTGCTTTGGTAAAAATATCTGCAAGTTGGAACTTAGTGGGCACATGAGATGTGCAAATAACCCCATCAAGTATCGCATCTCGTAGAAAGTGACAATCTACTTCAATATGCTTTGAACACTCATGGAACACAGGATTGTGGGCAAGATGTAAAGCTGGCTGACTATCACAGAAAACTTGCATAGCCCCTGAGTGTGAGACCCCAAAATCTTTGAGCAAGCCGTGCAACCACTTCAACTCACAGGTCAATCCTGCCATAGACGGTACTCTGCTTCAGCGGAAGACAATGCAACAACACCTTGTTTCTTAGTCTTCCATGAAACAGGAGAATCACCCAAGAACACCATCCAACCACTCACACTACGCCGAGTCTTAAGACAGCCAGCCCAATCAGAGTCACACCATCCTGTCAGAGTGAGATTACAACTACTTGACAGAAGAATTCCCTGACCCGGGCTTCCATTTAGATAACGAACAACTCGCAATGCATCCTGCTAGTGATCCTCATGTGATTTCTGAAGAAACTGAGATAAAATATGTACCAAAAAACAGATATCTAGATGTGTAAATGCCAGATAAATCAGTCTTCCCACCAACCTGCGGTATGCAGACCCGTCAATTAGTACCGCCGACTCGCTTTTGCCGAGCTGCTGATTTTGCTCCAAATGAAACTGTGCAGGCTTGCTGCCAAGTAAACCTGTCTCAGAAATAATATCCAGAGTATATTTACGTTGGCAGAGAAAGATACCCGTGGGACTCCATGCTACTTCAACTCCAAGAAAATATTTGAGATGACCTAAGTCCTTCATATGAAAGCAAGTGCTCAAGTATTTCTTAAACTTCACCAATGCACCACGGTCATTCCCGGATAGAATGAAATCATCAACGTACACCAAAACATGCATACGACAACCACTCGTGGAATAAGAGAATAAAGAATAATCTGAATAGGACTGAACAAACCCATACTTCTTCCGTGCAGCCACTAACTTGGCAAACCAACACTGAGGTGCCTGCTTCATCCCATACAACGATTTGCGAAGGCGACAGACCTGTCCTTCATGCCCTCTATCAAAGCCTGGAGGAATTTTCATGTAAACCTCCTCATCTAGATCACCATGCAGAAAAGCATTGTGTAAATCCATCTGATGTAGTTCCCAATTCTGAGCTGCTGCAACCGCTAAGAAAAGACGTACAGTAACCATCTTGGCAACCGGGGCAAAAGTCTCTGTATAATCAACCCCTTCTACTTGATGATTACCAAACACGACCAAACGAGCTTTGAGGCGCTTTATTTTCCCATCCGCGTGATATTTAATTTTATAAATCCACTGACTCCCCAAAGCTTTCTTCCCTGGAGGTAGATGTGCCAAGGTCCAAGTATGATTATTCTCTAGTGCCTAAATCTCTTGTTGCATTGCCTCTCTCAAACCAGGATGTCGCATAGCCTCTCAGAATGACTTAGGTTCATCCCCAGAGGTAATAGACGCAAGAAAAGAGCGGTGTGCCAAAGAAAAACGAGAACTATCTATATAATGAGCGAGAGGATAAGGCATACCGTGATCAGGAGATGGACTAGGACTAGGAGCAGGAGAAGCAGATGGTGCTGAATGTACTACTGTTCATCACAAAATCCGCCAAACGAGTAGAAGGAATTTTACTACGCTTTCCCCGTCCAAGGTCTGAAGAAATACCCGAAGTATCTGAAATAAAATCAGAAACTATTGGCGAATCTGAGACACCGCTGTCACCAACCTGAGGCGGAGGTTGCACATCACCAACCTCGGAAACATTCAGCGAGTGGTGCTACCAAAAGGGACGCCGATATCCAGTGACAATTCATCGTCAATCGTCGAGGTCTTCTCAACCTTCTCCCAAAACTCAGAAGCAGTAGGAGGAGGTGCAGCGACTTCAGTCTCATGACAACCCAACTCAGAGAACACAGGAGTAGATGCAAATGGAAATATATGTTCAAAACATTTCACATCTCGGGAAACAAAATAATCTTGACTCTCCAAATCATATACTTTCCAGCCTTTCTTTCCATATGGGTAGCCCACAAAAACACATCGACGACTACGACTCAAAAACTTGTCACCCTTAGACCTATGATCATGCACATAACATAGAGACCCAAACACACTAATCTCAGAGAAGATGGGAGGCACACCAAAAAGTATCTCAAATGGAGTCTTCTTATAACCCAAAAATTGAGAAGAAGTTCTATTAATCAAATACCCGGCAGTCAAAATACACTCCCCCCCAAATTTAACAGGTAAGTTACCCTGAAACCTGAGAGCACGGGCAACATTCAAAATATATCTATGTTTCCGTTCGACCCTACCATTCTGCTGAGGAGTACACACGCATGAAGATTGAAAAATAATACCCAACTCATCAAAAGTACGACGTACATAGAAAAATTCAGTGTCATTGTCACTGCGTACTGTCTTAACAACTCCATTAAATTGTTTCTTAGCCATTGCAAGAAAATGTAAAAACATGGAAGTTACTTCTGATTTCTCAGCCAACAAATAAATCCATACAGTACGGGAGTAATCATCAACAATAGTGAGAAAATATCGCGCACCACAAGAAGACAAAGTATGAAAAGGACCCCACAAATCACAATGAATTAATACAAAACAAGCAACCGCTTTAGAATCACAGAAAGAAAAACATTCACGAGTCTGTTTAGCTCCAAAACAAATATCACACGGGTGAGCTACACTCATATCACGAGTACTAGAAACAAAAGGTAAAGATTGAACTATCTTAGCTGAGGGATGTCCCAACTGCATGGCGGTCCGCGCAGACCCCATTCTCCACGACCGTAAGCTAGTGTAGTACCCGGACGTATGGCGGTGGTCTGCTTTCCAGGATACCCATGTTTGGTGTAGCAATTGGATTCTTCATGACCATTTTTATGACAATAGGTACAAAACGCTGAGAATAACGTGGGGTAGACAAAGAAGTACCTCGATGAGTAGACTGAACTGTAAATGTCATCGGAACCTCTGAGATAGGCTTTTCCACAGGTGCACTGGCCTGTAACCGCTCCTCACCACGCACCTTGTTGAATGCTCCATCCAGAGTGGGAGTCTGATCCTGAGCAAGTAACTGAGAGCGAATAGCACCAAAGCGCTCCCGATGGAGACCAGAAAGAAACGCATGCAGCTTTTCTTCATCATGACTCTGCTGATATGCTTCAGCCATCCCAACACAAACACAAGTATGAGTAAACGAATATGCACTCAACTCATCCCAAATTTTCTCGAGTTTCCCAAAGTATTCGGAAACAGACATAGTAGAGGTCTGTTTACAAGTAGTCAACTCCTCCTTCAACTCATGTTTGCGCTGAATATTGCTAATAGCAAAACGACGCTGCAGAACATCCCACAGAGGTTTAACCTCCTCAAAATACGGAACATATTTGCGCTGCGACTCATCAGTAGTGCTCAGAATCTACTGAACGAGTGTGGCTTGAACAACATCCCAATCCTCCAGAGACTTCGGATCTACTGGTTTCACAATACTTCCATCCAAAAAACCAAGCTTTCTACTACCTTTCAGAGATAAACGCAGAGAACGAGACCAAGCCTGATAATTAGTGCCGTCAAATTTAATAGTGGAAATAATATTATCAGGATTATCATTAGAACCAAGATAATAGGGAGAAGTTGGGTCAATCTTCCGTAACCCCACTACTGCATCACGTGACGTAGGAGAGGTTGTCTGGTCCATTGTAGAATGTGATTCGTCTGCCAAAAAAACTACCAAAAACACCTCGGCTGACGGAGGTTACGCCGGAACGCACCGGCTGATGGAGGGTACGCCGGAAACACGCCGGCTGATAAAGGCTACGCCGAAAACACACCGGCTGATGGAGGGTACACTGGAAACACGCCGGCTGACAAAGGCTACGCTGAAAACACACCGGCTGATGGAGGGTACACCGGAAACACGCCGGCTGATAAAGGCTACGCCGGAAACACACCGGCTGATGAGGGTTAGGGTTTTTGAAGGCTATGGCTCTGATACCACTTTGTCTGATGATTTCATTCTATCCGGGAATGACCCTGGTGCATTGGTGGAGTTTAAGAAATACTTGAGCACTTGCTTTCATATGAAGGACTTAGGTCGTCTCAAATATTTTCTTGGAGTTGAAGTAGCACGGAGTCCCACGGGTATCTTTCTCTGCCAACGTAAATATACTCTGGATATTATTTCTGAGACAGGTTTACTTGGCAGCAAGCCTGCACAATTTCCCATGGAGTAAAATCAGCAGCTCGGAAAAAGCGAGTCAGCGGTACTAATTGACGGGTCTGTGTACCGCAGGTTGGTGGGAAGACTGATTTATCTGGCATTTACACGTCCAGTTATCTATTTTTGGTACATATTTTATTTCAGTTTCTTCAGAAATCATAGGAGGATCACTGGCAGGCTGCATTGCGAGTTGTTCGTTATCTAAAAGGAAGCCCGGGTCAGGGAATTCTTCTGCCAAGTAGTTGTAATCTCACTCTGACAGGATGGTGTGACTCTGATTGGGCTGGTTGTCCTAAGACTCGGCGTAGTGTGAGTGGTTGGATGGTGTTCTTGGATGATTCTCCTGTTTCATGGAAGACTAAGAAACAAGGTGTTGTTGCATTGTCTTCCGCTGAAGCAGAGTACCGGTCTATGGCAGGATTGACCTGTGAGTTGAAGTGGTTGCATGGCTTGCTCAAAGATTTTGGGGTCTCACACTTAGGGGCTATGCAATTTTTCTGTGATAGTCAGTCGGCTTTACATCTTGCCCACAATCCTGTGTTCCATGAGCGTTCAAAGCATATTGAAGTAGATTGTCACTTTCTACGAGATGTGATACTTGATGGGGTTATTTGCACATCTCATGTGCCCACTAAGTTCCAACTTGCAGATATTTTTACCAAAGCACTAGGCAAGCAGCAGTTTGAGTTTTGACTTGGCAAGTTGGGCATTCGTAATCTTCATGCTCCAACTTGAGGGAGGGTGTTAGAGTGTCAACGTTAGAATCAATAATATATGGGTAGTGTTAAAATGTATATGGGCTATTTAATATTAGTATGTATATGGGCTAGGGTTTCTAGGGTTTACTTTGTGCCACACTATATATATACACTATTATTGTAATTATAGGATGGGGATTTGGTATTAACACAGTTCTTGATCCTACCCGCTCAACTCAAGTTGTGTACTATTTCTGTTTTAAACACATTCACAATTCTCTTATCAAAAGATCTAGACTATCCATTGTATGCGAATCTTGAAGATGCTGCATCGACAAATATTGACTGTTGGCTTGCGCCATTGTTCATGCATATAAACCGTAGAAGATAGCTGCTCAAAACCTCTAAACATCTGAGCAGTATTTGAATAAGAGTTAATATTGGAAATGACCCGTTATGTTCCTAATATATCCAACACTGAATCGAGTTTATTTTCTTGGTCAAGAGATATATACTCTCTCCGTCCCTTCCGCAATAGATGTTTTTAAAAAAAATACTTTTGTCCTACCATGTATTTTTTGAGAAAAGTACCAATAAATACCTACTCAACTATGTAATTATCCACTAGTATCCAAATTTTGGATTGTGTAACTTAGTACCTCCACCTAAATTTTGGACAAAATTAACCCCGACTATATATAAAAATATTTCACTTCAAACCCACTTTCCTCCTTCTCAGCACCCTAAACTAACTCAAACAAGTCTAATTTTTTAGAAACCACCAGAAAACCGTTCGAATTCTTTGAAACTCTCTCTTCATCAAAACCCTTCCAACCTTGAACCCAAAAATCAGTTGTTCTTCACCGGATTTTGACCGGTCACCGTTTTCTACTTCGCCAAGCCAGTAACCAGCATTTGTTCGACAAGTTGTCGTTAAGTGTTCGCCGGCCGGTGAAGCAACAGAGTGTTACAGTAACCATGTAATTTTTCTCGTGGAAAATGTCTTTTTTTTGCGTTTGTCGTGACTTCGAACCACTTGTTGCTGTTATTTGACGATCGACGTTGCTTATTTATACCGAAATCAAGTATTTAGTGATGGCAGTTGCTATGTTAGTTTCTGGGTTTATCGTCGAACCCAGGGGTTTGTTAGGTTGCATGTAATGTTAATACTTTCCTGAGAGTTGTGATGTATGTTAGATGTGTATTAGGTGGTTGTTTGTTGATTTTGGTGTTGTTTCGATATTTCCCAGATCCTTAAAACGTGCATGTAAAAAATAGAACAATTCGCGTCCTATACATGTGCGTTGAATTAAAATTCGCATCTTCATCACGTAGGAATGCAAATAATTCGCAACTTCATCGATTTTTGTAATTGCTAAACAATTCGCATCTTGATTGCCTTTATCTTCCAATACAATTTGCAACCTCTATTTGCAAACAATTCTCAGGATACCCTGAGAGTTGTTTGCAAATACATGATGATAGAGTTCTAAACGATTCGCAGCCTATCCTGAGAGTTGTTTGTAACTACAAGCTGATAGAGTCCCTTTATGGGAACAATTCGCATGCAGATGATGATTTGTGTTTTTGCAGGAAGTAAGACAACAAAACCAAATTATTACGGGTCAGGATTGGTGAGCCTTCTTAAACCGCTGAAAGAGTACCGTATTACCTAATGCCCACATCGAAGCTGCAAGAAACACACCCTTCTACACGCTTTTGAAAGCGGTGTTCGACCTCTGAAATGTGGCGGAGCTGCCAAAGAAGAAGTTGTATTCAAACATTTAGTGGATTGTGGGGAGGTTCTCGGTCGATAAAGATTCCTTCCGATTTGGGTCAAAGTTTGTGATGCTAACGACGGACGATGTGAAGGTCATATTCAAGCTGAATCACGGCACAGAGGAAATACCGTTGACGAAATTTGGAGCATTCCAGAGCAGATACGTAAACGGTGAAGAGAACGAATCAAGGATGATGAAGAAATACTTCATGAGTGAAACGTCGAGGAAGATAGGACTGACGAATAGTAAAACCATCACGAACAACATTTTAAAAGTACCTGTAAATGGAATTTATCTTAAAAGCAGGATGCTGAACTTTACTAACATAGCATGTTGTTGTGGGTTTTACAGGCAGATATAACAAGAGTCATCAGCGAAGGGGGGGAGCATGAGTTGGAAGATGTTGCACGGCTGATGATACTGTTTTTGTGCTCAACCCTATTCTACTCAGTATTTGGAGATGTGATGGGTTGGAGTGTGCTTTATTTTGTTGAAGACCTCAGCAAAATAAACGATTACGACTGCTCCGGATCAATAGCATTGAAGCTTCTTCAGTCTATCATGAGTTGCTTAGTTATTAAAAAAACCTGATAGAGTCGTCTGCTGCGTCGCACTTCTAATCGTAATATTGATTTATTCAGTGTAAATATTAGTTATATACGGAAAATCTTGATGATAATACTTGTCCTGATGCAGCCCTTCATCATGGAGCACTCAACAATCGGGCTAGACTTCGTATAGCCGACCTTGATCCTAAGGTTTTACAAATGGTAGGGATTGGAGTGTCTATCATCGACCGTGTTGCTGCTTTTAAGACTACCTCTACTCAAAGATGATGGGTATGAAACATATAGTACAATAGAAAACTATCGGCCATTAGAGTTGCAGACAACTCTTTTCTGTCAGAGTATTAAACAACTCTTAGGATATCCAGAGAGTTGTTCGATATTCTATTGAATTGGGGTATCAAACAAATCGAGGATAATATTGATATTCTATTAAATTAATGTATCAAACAATTCGTAGCTTATAATATGAAAACAATGCTTAGGAAATCCTGAGAGATGTTAGCAACCCAATAGATGATAGAGTTGAAAACAACTCTCAGGGTATCCTCGGAGTTGTTTGCAACTCCAAGCTGATAGAGTTCCAAAAAACTCTCACGGTATCATGCGATTTGGTTACAAAAAACAGTCGTGCTATAACCTGATAATTCCCAAACAAACCGCGTGCAACTATTTACTTTTATGTTCCACCCCTTGTAGGTTTTGGAAGGTCCACTATGTCTTACTGAGACTGAAAGTAAAGAATTCGGAGGAGTAGCAGGTAGTGGAGATCCGGATGCTGCACCAATTTTACCCGAAGAAATACCGAAGAAAAGGAAGAAAAGAGCAGCCCCAAAAACAAGGAAACGCGCGACACAGAAACAAAAAGAATTCAATCAGGAGACATCATTCAGAGTCCAACCACAAACAGTCCCCCGGCCAGTGATTCCACCAATGCTGATCGGGACATCCCAGCAAGAGGCCGAGGACGAGGGCACCACTACACGATGGGTAATTTTGTTATCAAATGCAGACAGGCTACTCCAAAGAATTCTGGAACTGAAGGAAGATCAAAGCGTTTGAAGACGTGTACCAATAAAAACAAGTACCAGCGGAAGATCGACAAAGTAGAGAAAGAAGTAAGTAGGAAACTGAGCCTTACGTAAACGTAAATTTAATTTCTTTAATCAGCACGGAATATGTTATAATATGTCTGCTATTACTTTTTCATCTTGAAGAATTAAATTTAAAGATAGCGGATTTTGAAGCACAACAACTCCGCAATGCTCTCTCTCAATCCATTTGCCAGATTGGAAGCCCTGCAAAGGAGAAGGGACCTGGACTACCGGCATTGCCAGCAGAAGCGGCGTCCACTGAATTGTAGGAAATTGTGCCATCTAAAATTCAGGATAAGGACTGAATCAAGACGGGAAAATGCAGGATGCTGAGAAACATGATGGAGTACTGCCAAAAGAGAAGGATGATGATGGGAACCATTCACCCGTACCGGTACCAGCCGTTGTACCCGAAAAGGACGATACAAATTATTGTCCTACGGAAATGGTGGTTTTAGAGAAGGCAGACGAGCCATCTGAACAAAGACAGGAAGAATTGTTGGTATCCACAAAGACAGACACTACGGAGAGACAGACAGACAAGTCTCCTTCTACACAGGAAGCAGCGACAGGTCTAAGTCCTCCAAAGGAAAAAGAAAGACATGAGTCTCTTGCGAATGACCGACAGCTCATACCTCACATACCAGAGGAAGTAGGTTGCCAAGAATACAGATCTAAGGAGGTAGAAGCTCGTGAGAAGGAAGTGGCAGCAGAATAATCTGGACGTACAGACGCAGAAAACCGTGAAGATGTAAGTGGATCCAAAGTAAACTAAGATTCAAATATGTTAATATATTGTTGTGATGAAATTGTCTACTAATGTTTATTATTGTATACATATTCAAACAAAATCAGTGTATGTATTTAAAACAGTCCGTGGTTTTTTCTTACTAACAATTCGCGTACTGTTATGATATTTTTTTTACACAATTCGCTATGTGTTAACTTTAAAACAAATCTCAGGACTGTTATGTTAGTTCAAACAATTCTCAGGATACCCTGAGAGTTGTTCGATATTCTATCGAATTGGGTATCTTACAAATCGCAGGGTATCCTGAGAATTATTTGGATATTTTAATAAATTGTGGTATCTAACAAATCTTAGGTTATCCTGCTACTTGTTTGAAACTCAAAGTGCAATGATGTTTAACCCTTCCACCTTTTTATTTTTTATTTTGTATGAAACAGCAGGCCGACAGACAATACCCACAAAAAAAACAACAAAATCAATGGGAGAAACAACAACAACAACAAGAACAACATCAATACCCACAAGAAGAAAAAGAACAACAGAATCAAGAAGAAAAACAACAACAACACCTAGCCTTGGCAAAGAGAGAAAGGCTAACACAAGATGTAGCTCCGGAAGAGTTAGAGTCTGACAATCCCTGTAAAAAGTCAGAACTACTTAGCCAGGGAGAAGCACCGGTAGAAGACCAAAAGCGAGATGGGGATGTACCTGAAAAAAACAATGGCCTACGCAAAGTCAGAATCGCTAAGCCAAGGTGAAATTATAGTACCACTACCGAATCAACCGCAAAACATAAAAAAACCAAGCTCCAGAGTCGAACGATCCGCATGATAACACAGTACGTTTAATTGATGTATCTATTGATGGCTTTTACACTCAAGTTTCGCAGACATTTTCAAAAACATTGATAATATTGAGTTTGATGGTTTATTACAATGGTCTTTGAAGAATATGTCGGAGGATACGATAAATGATTTTTGTCGACGGGATCGAAAGATTATGCCGAAGCATTCAACAACATTGGTTGTCGCCGACCGTGTGGTAAGCGGGATTTTAAATGATTTTGCAACGTGTGTATTATGATATTATGAGTGTATTTTAAATAGAACTCGCAGCATATCATGAGACTTGTGTGGATATATATTAAGAGTTATAAACAATTCTCAGGATATAATGAGAATTGTTCGGTATTCTATTTAATTAGAAATTCAAATAATTCACATGTTATCCCGAGAATTGTTTGGTATTCTATTTAATTGGAAACTCGAACAATTCTCATGTTATCCTGATAGTTGTTTGGTATTCTATTTAATTAGAAACTCAAACAATTCGCATGTTATCTTGAGAATTGTTTGGGGAAGGTAATATTATGATACCTAACACAAAATCTTTTATTATTTTTTATTTTATATGCTCATGTCAAGGGAAGAGACAGAGCAGCCTAATTTTAATCTACTGACAACGACACACCATCTGAAGGAAGAGGAAGAGATAATTGTGACAGAAGCTCCAGAGGCACAAGTAACTCTCACCGGTTGGCCAGAGACAACACGGACAACTGACCGGATCGATGTTGGTGAATATCATAAAATATTGATAATTAAAGCCAAAGAAGACTCCATCGATCCAATAATATGGAATTAACCAACGTCCAAGTTTTTCTACAGAATTAGTGTGGAAATGTCTGATGCGCTGGCGCTACTTTTTGAAAATGAGCTGGACTACAAGGTATTCAATTGTCAACCAACTCTCGTGAATGTTTCAAATAAGTCTCATATATTTGATGTAAATAAACAGCTCAGTTCATAGATTGTGGACGCTTGGATTTGAAAGATGCTCGAAGAAGTAAATTAGAAAGTTTTATGCAAAACTTTTCCATAAATGAAATTTGACTGCATACAGATTTATGGTATGACTACGGTAAGTTTAGCTATAAACTACAAAAACCTCGCATGTTCTCGTTGTAATTTACTCTTGCTTGAATGCAGTATAAAATGGAAATGGGACGCGAAATAAAAAAATGTAGTCGACGATGTTTTTAGCAAAGCGCCGGGAAACGTGAACCTCATCCTCATTCCAATATGCAGCAAGAAGAAGGACCAAGTCAACCATTGGACGTTGCTCATCATTGATATAGACGCCAGGACGACAACAAACTATGACCCACTCCTGCCTAAACTCAAAACACAGGACCACACAACAAAGACACCTTTATCGCTGGTAAAACACCTAACTGCTACAATTACTGTTAAACACATTTTAAAAACAATGCTCAGGATATCATCCGAATTGTGCTCAAATCAGTTGTCTTTAAATGCAAATAACTCTCAGGGTTTCCTGAGAGTTTTTTGCAACTAAAACTCTTGAGATTTATTTGGAACTCTAATACGTTGGAGTTTCAAAAAACTCGCATGTTATCCTGAGAGTTGTTTGCAACACTTTTCGATTGGATTGCCAAACAATTCTCATGATATCCGGAGAATTTTTTGGCAACCAGAGTATAAGTATTTGTGTTTACCCCTTGACACGAATTACTATAACCAGATTAAGTATTTACTCGATAAAGGATACTTACTTTCTACAAAGACAGGGTACAAGGTGATAAATTACAGAAAACTTCCACAACAAAATCCACGCACCCTCGACTGTGATATTTTCATCTGTAATACGCCAGAGATATTATCCAACAAGGATGTGTTCAGGAGACTTACCGTAAATATATGTTAAGAGACTTCAGAGCGGAAATGTTTTATTTTTTCCTAAGTGATGTTAAAACCAATAAGTACTGACATTAAATTTTTTTGTATGACATTGTAATTTTTTTGTACATATATTCCTTGTAATGTTTTGTTGTATATAGAGTTTTTTCTTCAGAAATGTGCAATGTATGACATTTTCGAAGTCACTTTAAAGAACAGTGAGTATTTGGCATAATTCGCATCATTCCCTCATATATACAAAAAAAATCTTACTAAACCATTCCCAATGTACACAAGCAACTACTTCTACACAATCCTCGGGAGTAAACTACCACTAACAGTTCGCATCTTATCCTCATATATATTAAATAATTAGAAAACATGGCTGAAGAATACAAACAGGCTATGGCGTCTACCTTGGTACAAGTTAAGTGTATTAAGCACGCAAAAAGCCATCTAATCACCACAACCCATTAATTGTTGATTGGACAAAGGATGCTATGTATTGATTAATATAGCCACACCACTACCTCACTAAGACTCCCTACATGCCTATAAATAACTCTAGTAACCAGAGGCTAATTTAAAAACAAACTCTATATTTGAAACACTCATGACATCTTCAATTTCCAATTATCATGTCTACCTCTCGTTCTTTAGATGACTCCTGGTCTTCCATAACAACCAACATAAGCTCAACCTTAATCACTCTGGCGGCACCACCAAACAGCCCAGCCTCTGTTATGGACTTTGATATCGAGGATTAGTTTTCTGCTGACTCTGAACAAGTTGAAGTGGTTCCCCTGGTTGCTGCACCTCAGGCAGCAGAGGTTCCAAGCAGGAAACAGAAGAGGAAGGACGATGTTGGTCCATCGAGGACCAAATATATAAGCATAATGGACGTAGATAACGAGGAGGAAGAGCACAATGGAGAGATTGATGATGAGCATGAAGAGGAGAAACAAGGTGAATAATCCTCTAGTGATGATTGATAGTCACTGCTTTTGTTTTTTGTTTTTTCTTAATGCAAACTAACAAACACTAGCGGTAGTGTTTGTTTCTAAGCTGTTAGTGCATGAAGCATGGTATGGCTATGTAATCCTTTTTTGTATAAACTTATAATCAGTTTAAAAAATTTATGAAGTATTTTTATTTTACAAACAAATCTCAAGTTAAGGACATGCAAACAATTCGCATCCTCATATGTGTATGTGAAACAATTTTAATAGTTACAAAAAACTCTCAGGTAACTCCGCGAATTGTTTGCAATATTATACCCATATGTTTGACATGTAAACAATTCGCACCATATTATTAGTTGCAAACAACTCTCAAGGAACCTTGTATGTTATTTGAAAATATTATTGGGCATGCAAAACAATTTGCATCCTAGTATTAGTTGCAAACAACTCTCAGGAAAACCTGGGAGTTGTTTGGAATATTATATCCAAATGTTGGATATGCAAACAATTCGTATCCTAGTAGGAGTTGCAAACAACTCTCAGGAAACCCTGGAAGTTGTTTCCAATATTATACCCAGATAGTGGAGATACAAACAATTCGCACCCTAGTGGGAGTTGCAAACAATTCTCAGCAAATCCTGGGAGTTGTTTGCAAGATTATACCCAGATAGTGGACATGTAAACAATTCGTGCTCTAGTAGGAGATGCAAACAACTATCAGGAGGGCATGCGAGTTGTTTACAATATTATACCCAGATATTGTATGCAACTCTATAAGTTGCAAAAGCAAACAATTTGCAACACCAAACGGTTGCAAACAACTCTTAGGATATCCTGAGATTTGTTTGCAACATGATATCCGGATATTGAAAACAATTCTACATAGTGGATGCGAATTGCTTGCAACTCACGGGGTTTCCTGGGAGTTGCGTGAAACTATGAACCTGAAAGTTGATTGGGAAAAATAGCTTTATTAACCAAACACCTAGCATTTCATTACTGTAATATTGATTCCAGAAATATGTGTAAATGAACAAACAAGTCTAAAGATGTTTAGTTTATTGTCCACAATAATAACAGTATTACAAATCAATGTGGGCAACGAGAATTGTCCACAACACCAATTGTCTTTAAACTGGAACATCACAAGTCCTCCTGTTATGACTTGATTTCGAACAACGGCCACACTTCAACTGCTTGGTTGAGGTTTCTTCTCCAGAGGGGATTTGCTTTTTCTTAGGCTTTATGGGGTGTCTTTTAACGTTCGGAGGTAGAATTTCAACCAACGAAAGATCGTTATCATTGGACACTTCGCCGAAATCGGTTATTGCTGGTATGCTCAAAGAGTAATTTTCCCTATAATTCTTAATTGTAAAGAACGGCTCTATTATAGTAAAGGTATCTTGGTCGGTATACTGTATTACCGTTAAAGCGTGAGGACATGGAAAACACTCTTGTTTTCATGATCCGCAAGAACATTTAAAATCCAACAGATTAACAACCGCCACAAGATTTGAAAAGACTTCGAACATGGTTGTAGAAGACTTACGTACTACCCAAGTTCGGCACATGTCAACATTGTGCTTTAGCTTCTTCTCATACTTGGGGACCAAATTAGTACTCCAGATTAACCCATCTTCGTATCTTCATGAAATATGAGTCATAAGCAAAACTCTAATCCAGTCAATAAACTCAACAATGGGTAGGCCACAATAATTTTTGATCTGATTGTTAAAAGATTCAGCCGCAGTAGAAGCCATAGACCCGTATCATTTCCCTTCAACGTAAGCATGTGCATACTTATCCGAGGGTAAATTAGCCAGAAAATCACTCATTCTGTCACCACCTTCACATAGAAAATCTGTTAGTATATCTTTAAAAAGCTCTTGACTAGAGCATAAGCAAGACGATGGAAGAAATTCAAATTCATTTTTTATAGTCTCTGTTAGTGTGTTCCAATTTGGATTTCAAATTCTGCATGAGATGGAAATAACAGTACGCATGATAGCAGTTTGGATACAAGACAAAAACAGCATTAACGATACCAGAATGATGGTCTAAAATAAATGTGATTTGGCACTCTTACAAATGAGGTTACAAACACCCCAAAACCACATCCAATTTTCACAACCTTCAATGCGAACTATACCAAGAGTAACAGAGAATAGTCCTGAAAAAAGGCACCTCAAATGAAGAATATAATAGAACTCAAGAATGTCAAAAATGTAAACAATTCGCATGAGTGCCTGAGAATTGTTTACAAATATCAAGATTACCTGATATTTGTTATGAGCTCTCAGATATCCCAAGTCTTATATTTTTAAAAAAAATAGTTTTCAACTCTCGGGATTACCTGAGAGTTGTTTGCAAATCTTGTATTTCTAAAGAATTGTTCTGAAATCTTAAGATATCTTGGGAGTTGTTTGCAATTCTTGTATTTCCATGTGAATTTGTCTAAACTCTCATGATATCCTAGGAGTTGTTTGCAACTATAGGTTGCGAGTTGTTTACAATTTTTCAACAAAACATCTTAATCATTCAGATTAAAAAAATGAAACTAACCGTTATTGTCGTCCTTTGCTACGGCGGTAAACAATACACCCTTATACTTGCCATATAATAATGTTATATCGACAAACAACATTGGACAACATGAATGGAAACCATAAAGGATTGAATCGAATGCTACAAAACAACGCTTGAAGCGATTTCTAGCTGATAACTCCAACCGGCAGTCTGTAGTAATATCTTGACTTTTCAATCGTTTGAAGTACCCGCGTAGTAAACTAAAAGAACTTGAACTATCTTCGAAAACTCCCCTTTTTGCCTTCTCTAAAGCATTCCATGACAAATGGTAGGAGATATCAAGACTGTAATTTAGTTTGACACTCGATTGTATGGTTTTGGCTGTCAACAAATGACAAGTCCGGATAGAATCCTGAATTTCCTCCACAATCAAATCTGATGTCAAATGCATATGCCGCTTATGTTTTTGGGAGAAAACGGGACTGCAAGTATGGTGTGGAACATACTTCTTGATCGACATCAAGCCGGTGCTGGAATCAATAGATACATAAAGTCTCCATTTGCATCCGCTTGTGAATTTATTTTCACAATAAACAGTGATCTTGTTTGTTGTTTTGTGCATATATTTGAAAGAAAAACCACGCTCTAAAGCAACATTGCACAAAGATAACCTTAGACCTATAGCACCTTCTTTGAAAGCTTGACTCACTCTTGTAATAGCATCAGCCCAACCAGCAGTAGTAAGTTGTTTTTTTCTCTGATTGGAATTAACTAAACCATTACTACTCTCCCCGCTAATTAGTTGATTAAGAGATGGTTCTCACAAACTTATGCTACGCTGTTTACGCTTTAGACCAGAACCCTTATCACCATAACTATTATCACCACAACCCTTGTCACCAGAACCTTTATCGAAGACGTGTTGTTCTATGAGAAAACTAACCCATTTTAAACGATCCAAATCAAAATATAATACTAACCCAACAAAATATTTCTAGTTATTAAAGAAACAATTCTTGTGATCCCCGCAGGAGTAGGTAATTAGGTAGTCATTTGTGACCAGCTCCTCCCATGTGCTCTCCACATACTCTTGGATACTTTGAAAGCTTTCAAACTCCGTAAAAGGCAAAATTGAGGTTTGGTGACCATGTTTAAAAATAAAAACTCGTGATTTAGACATACCTTATCCTGCACTGAACAAGTTATTAGTTCCTGCATTGAGCAACTCGCACCCTCTCCTTAGAGTTGTGTACAAATATAATATGCAAATTTTTCACAGTTTTATGCCTACTACAATGGAGATACCCAATTCGCATCCTCTCATGAGAGTTTTTTGCAAATCAAGTATTTTTGCACTCAAGCGTGGGAAAAATGTAAACAATTTGCAATAGTACCTGAGAGTTGTTCCCAACCCTTGAATTTCCTGAGAGTTGTTTGCAACTCTTGGATTTCCTGATAGTTGTTTGCAACTCTTGGATTTCCGGAGAGTTTTTTGCAACTCTTATAATTTCAATTCGCATCTTCTACGTTAATAACCATAGAATAATTCTCATCTTTTGTCGCGAATGTCTGGACAACTAAAACGCATAGACTACACATGTTTCATGTTCAAAATCAATATCTAATACACTAAAAATCAGTATATAACTAGTTAAACAAGGATTAACGACAAATATTAACAAAATTACCACAGATTACTGGAACAAAAACAAAAAAACATAAAAAAAAACTCGAACAAGATTTACTAAAAACAAAAACAATAGAATAACACATATTCTTACTCAGAAATTCAAGAAATAACTTCGAAATCAGTAGTTAATCACCATTACCTAAAAGTAACACGTCGTCAAAACAAAAGAGATTCCAAAAAACTCGAATACCGTGTGATCAGCTCATGTACGTATAAAACAGTAGTTAGATGGATTTTATACAGAACTTACAGAAATATACAGACCTTTTAACACTCTGATCACTTGAAAATTGTGGTTTCTTGGTGGTTCACGGTGGTTTGTAAGGTTAGGTGGTTAGAGCGGCTTAACAAATTCAAATCTTTAAAGCTAGAAATTGAGGAAGAAAACAGTAAATTCTGCTTATATAGTGGGTTGAGGGTAGTTAGGGTATTAAGATAATGTTAAGTATTAAGTAATAGTTATGTAGTTGAGATGAGTATTAAAAGGTAATAGTAGATACCTTGGGTACGAAATGACAAGTGAATAGTTGAGTGGATACTTTAGGTACAATTTCTCATATTTTTTTATATGAATACAAAATCTAATATTATTTATTATATTCTATCAACAAGATTTTTTCGTATAAGAAGATAATAATTATTACATTCTTTGATATAAATATCTATTAGTACTATATATTTTATCAATAAGTTTCTAAATAAACTTTATCTCTATATTAATAGTTTGTGAACAAATTTTATGATATATAGATATCTATTAAACTATATATTTTATATAAAAATATTATTTAATATATATTAATATTAAATTTATGATTATTAAAACAAAGGTTATTTCTATTCCAATACCAAAATAAGTCTGTAATTCATTTTTTTTCCATTTTTAAATATTTATTTCTTTTATAGTCTAATATAAGTTTTTAGAGTCATTTTAATACCAAATATTTTAAAAATACCTACTTCACCGTTATTTACTTATTTACTAACTCAATTTCATTTTTTAATATCTAAACTTAGGTTTTTTGTTTTTGATTTATTATTATAAGGATTTTCTTTTTCTAGATTAATATTATTTCATTTTTTTCAACATTAGCAAATTAACTTTTGAATTAAACTTTAATTTTATTAATATTGTTTTACTATATGAAACTTGTGACAATTGTGCAGATTTTACAAACATTTTTGCAGCATTTATATAAAAACTATTGTTTTTATTATAATATCAAAATATTTCCATTACCATTACCGTGTTATAGGACCGCCTGGAGTCTTTAATATATTTGGTGTAATTCTTGAATATATTGATTAATGTTAAAACTTTTGAGTTTTAAAATACTACGATTTAGTTTAGGATATGTAAAACAAATAGGATAAGTGTTATTGGTTTGAGTAGATTAAGTGACATAGGCAGAAGTAAAACAGATTTTTCATGTTTAAAAAAATTACGCCTCAAACAAATAACAAGAATGGTGCGATCTTAAACCTTACGTACAAGTTCATAAACCAAACATATTCCGCATATAGATGTCTTGTTTAAAAGTTTAATTGAAGCAACAAAAGCTTGATTTTGTTTTAACTTACGAAGCATTCACATATAGATGTCTTGTTAGAAGTTTAAGTGAAGCAACAAAAATTTGACTTTTACAAGATCAGCTATGAGTTTCATCCCTTCACTAGCAGGACACAGTGGTCTTCTGTACAAGATCTTGTCGATTATCCACCAGAAAGACAATCACTGTTACATTAATCTTACTTCAACGGTTCAATCTCAGGCGAAAATCCAATCATGACAATTTCAGTCCACCTATCTTGGCTTATACTAGTTCTTATATGCAAACTTGACACTAAAGTCGAGTTGTACAAAAATGTCTTTTTGTCGTACCTATTTATAGCAAACAACCTTAATTTCGTTGTAAATGAAGTTAATACAAGTGAATTAATGATTATCCTTGGTGACGAGTGGGATGTTAAACAAATCTAGAAGATAAAATTGTACGCATCCACTAACGAGACATGGTAGCTTTGGCTAAGGTCTTCTGTACTTTTCCAGAAAAAATGGCAACCTTATCTCAAGAGGATGCAAAGGAAAGATTTAGACAGTTTTGCACAATGTTTAAGGAAGCGTATATGAAACAGACATCGTGGGTCATACTAGACGAAAAACTAAGAGATAAGTTGAAGGTTTCAATAACAAAGAAGCTTGTACCGGAATATATACAGTTCTACCAAAAATACCTGATAATGTTTAGTGGGGAGAAAAACTTGGAGGCACTATTGAGTTTTGGACCTGATAATTTGGAAAATTACTTGTCCAATCTGTTTCATAGAACTCCTATTCAAAGTGGTTATTCATCTTAGTCGTCATCATCTTGCAGTTTGATAGGATGTATCCTCCAAGTCTATGGCTAACCTCGATTGATTGGTGTGTTGTGGATATATAATTACAATTAAAAACAATGGTTTCTTATGTTTTTATTTGTTTTCATTATACTATAAATTATGCAAACATGTATCTTTGTTCATGAGTGATTTGAAACAAGATTTTTTTAATGAGATTAGATTTTTTTAATACCACTAATTAGCAGTTTTAAATTTTTAATAGAATTAACCTACTATAAATTATGCAAACATTTAAAAAATAAGTCCAAATTGGTACAAAATCATTTTTTTTAACTTACAGTGCACTATCTCGCACTCCACTGCAAGCAAATGTAAAAATCTACGCACAGCCATGCGAAGACGTGTACATCGGCATGCATAGCCGTGCGTAGATATGTAGATATGCTTGCAGGGGAGTGCGAGATAGTGTTCTTGAAATTTTAAAAAAATGGTTTTAGGCTTACTTATAAATTGTGAAATGCTACTCCATTATACATCGATGAAAGAAACATAGTAGGACGAACCATCCTTTGTTAAAACAGGAGATGAGCCCCAACATTAGAATTAATAATATCAAACAGAGCATTAGAAGAAGTGACACTTTCATTTAACAGTAACGCCAAAAATTTTATCATTGTACAACCACTACAATCTGAGATATTACAAGTGTTTAACTGTCCTAAAGCATATGTAGAGACTAAATTTTTTAAACGCGATGCGGATACATGTTTCAGACGAGAATGTCAAAGATAAAACTCAGAAGATGAAGGATTCAAACGAAACGAAGATAAATCAACAACGAGGCAACAATATCAGCCAAGTATGTTCTTCCATTATCAACACCATAGACATCCACATCTATTACTTCGAGTTTCTCTAAAACATAGAGTTCCTTTATTTTACAACATGTCACAATCACTCTATGAATCTGTTGATTTTGTATAGCTATATAAATTAACTTTTTGAGTGATTAAATTTATATATTTTACAAATCTGACCGATTATTTTGAAATCGATGGACTAAATAAAAAAACTGGATAATCGAATGACTATTTTTTGATTTAAACATATAAAAGTGGTCAATAAAGTTTAAATTTAGGATTAAAGAGAACGTGATAGTAAAAAAGTGTGTGTTATCTAACAAGAGATTTTAATGATTAAGGGTGAAAGTCTTGTTAGAGGGCTAAAAATCACAATTAGTCTCCATACTAGTCCTCTACTTTATTTTTGTCTCCCACTCATCCCTTCAGAACTTTGCATGATTAGTTCATCCGCCCATGTGAGTCCTGCGAAGCTGACACGTGACAGTCCAAACATCCAATTTTTTTCTCACTTTTGGTCCTCATAAATCTTCCCAATTATAACCCTTCATCTGCCTAGTGAGGTGTCACGTAATTTTACCATTTACTATGAATTTTTACCATTTACCATTTACCATTTTACATTAAGTTTTACTTTTGTTAATGTATTATAATATTGGATTGGATCAGGTTAAAATATAAACCCAACAATTCAACTTAGTGAAACCCAATTAACTTACCCATAACCCATTTAGCTTACCTAATTACCTTAATCTGAACCCAAAAATTAAATTCAAAACAAAATTCCCAATTATTGATAACAAAAAACTTATATGCGTTTAGAAAATACCATAATTATCACATAATATACCATAATTATCACATAATATACCATAATTGTCTTAATTTTTTTTGTTCTTTATAGTTGCATAAAAAACACAATCCAAGAATGTTTGAAGAACTTAAAAAGCACAAACTGTATAGTTGATTACAAAAGTTCTAAACTTTATTTTCATTCTATATATTCTAAATTCAACAGTTAAAATAACTATATGCATAACATCACATACATCAAAACTGAGAAGAAAAGTGAAGTCAGATAGCTAAAATGAAGATTACATCTACATGGTATCTTTAAAAATAAGATTGCATTGCTTCCCAAATTGAACAGATGACAACCATGACAATGACGCTAATGATAGGAAGAATTCAAACTGCAACTTTAATTGCTCTATTATACTGCATTTCAAACTGCAACTTTATAGGTAGATATTTGGACAAAAATTTAATTACACTTTTAATTCAGGTCTCTTGATATTATCATTATCCTTATCCGTAGGTTTGTAGAATGGGTGGTCTCCATTTTATTAATTTATAAAATTAATGATAAAACTCTGATTAATTATTAATTAAATAACTAAAATGATAAATATTTATATAAAATAATTTTTTCTCAAATAAGCATGATACTAATTATACTTAATTCCTAAAAAATATGGAAACTATTTAATGACACGGATAAAAATATGATTCGCTATTAAAAAGCTTAAAATTAACCGTTGGTTCCCTATGTATACCCCGTGTATCATAGTAATCTTTGATCTTCACTTTTGTCTTCCAGTCCTCCTTCATGTTTTAAAAATTCGCAGGATGAATTTCCGGCACATTCTGGAGGACCAAAAATAACACAAAACTTAGAAGGATGCGCATGTCAGTTTTTAAATGATTCACATGTGCGGAGACTAATCGTGCAAAATTTTAAAACATAAAAAATAAACTAGAGACAAAAATAAAAATAAAAAACTACTATGATAAAAAGGCTATACATGAAGGATCAATAATGATTTTTAACCTAACAAATATGAAAGGTGGTTTTAAAAAAAAATAACTTAAAACCCTTCTTTATTGACATACCTTTTAGATAGGATATTGTTTTTTGTTTTCATTTATTGAGTGTTGTTGTAATTATTATTTAATAGGAAGTGTATTTATATACCGTTGAAATGTGTTATTTTCAACATTGTCTTCGTTTTCTCTTTCAAAAGTCTTGCTTAGTGCTTTATTTTTCTTGGAAAAAAGACAAGTGCAAAAAAATTAAGACATGGGTTCACTAAAAAACGAAGAGAAAACTGAACAAGCTGGAGGAGAATGGAGAGAAGAAGCAATCTTGTTCGTTAATGGAGTCCGTAGAGCTTTGTCTGATGGATTGGCTCACATGACTCTGCTTGAGTATCTCAGAGGTAAAATCTATATCTTTTTTTTTGGATCATCATGTAGTATCACTTATTTCAAGTTAGAAAATTGTACGAGGTGCCAAGAAAGCAAGAGCGAGTTTTTAATCATGCATGGTTTTTTTATATGTTATAAGGTATGGGCCTGACGGGAACAAAGCTTGGCTGTGGAGAAGGTGGATGTGGGGCTTGTACGGTGATGGTGTCTTATTATGATAGACGATCAAAGAAGTGTGTGTGAGTATTCTTTCTATCTCTATGGTCGCTCACCTCTTGAGCACACACGACCAAAGAAGTGTCTTATTTCATTTATAACGTGTTTCAGGCACTATGCTGTCAATGCTTGCTTGGCCCCTCTGTATTCTGTCGAGGGAATGCATGTAACAACGGTGGAGGGTATTGGGAGCCGGAAACGTGGATTGCATCCGGTTCAAGTAATGTTATTTATATAGCTTTTTTTAGGCTTGGGTTGTTATCGGTTTGATCTGGATTTCGGAACTGGACCCCTAAGCTAAATAGTTGAAATCAAAACAAAGATGGCTACCCTATAAAATAGTATACATATTTTCCGAAGCATTTTTTTTCCAATAATTTCACCAAACCTATTTTTATCGTTAGTTTTGCGTGGTCTAACTCTAAAAACATTAGTTTCTTACCACCAATACAACCGCAAACCATTCAAATCTAACATCTTCTTTCGATTTTTTTTAAGAAAATAACACAATATGAGCTAATAACTTGGCCAAAAAATTACATGAAATACATAATGTAATATTTAGTGAATGGTTAAATATAATTATTTCAATTTAATACCATTAATTATAATAATAAATAATATATATCTTATAATTTGTATTAATTTTAATTTCTTTTAAATCTAATAATATTAGAAAGGTATTTTCCATTTGTAGTGAACCCGCGGCTGTTTAGTTAACAGAATCAAACCGCTAAGTTTTGGGTTAGCTCTTATTTTGGTTCGGTTCCACCAATTATTAAAAAGTTAAATTAAATTTTACTAATGTTATCCGTTACTTCGGTTTTACCGGTTTACTGATTTTATCAGTTCCGGTTCCGTACTGGTTTAATCGTTTGGGTCTTTTATGGGTTTCGTTTTTTAAAATAAAATCGCGAATCCAACAGTTGAAATAGGGTTACATTCTTAACGGTTTGGTTCTGATGCAGTTCGGATTACCAACCTGCTTGTATAGCTCATTAGCCTTTTTTTTTGTTTTGTATAGTTCATTAGTGTAACAAACATTGTGTGTTTTTCTCCTATGGATTATCAAATAAACCATTCCTGCACCACAGGAATCTCTGGCACTAGCTCATGGATCCCAATGTGGGTTTTGCACACCAGGATTTGTTATGTCAATGTACGCTTTACTGAGGGCAAGTCCAACGCCACCTTCAGAAGAACAAATCGAAGAATGCCTTGCGGGAAATTTATGTAGGTGCACCGGTTACCGACCCATTGTCAGTGCTTTTCGTGTATTTGCTAAGACGGATAATACCTTGTACACTGATATGACCTCACCGAGCCTTCAGGATGGTACGACTATTTGCCCATCAACCGGTAGGCCATGCTCATGTAGCTCTGACAAGCTTAAGGCCTATGAACCCGTCACGTACAGTGAAATAGATGGTACTTCTTATACGGATAAGGAGCTTATTTTCCCTCCTGAATTGTTATTGAGAAATCTATGTTCTTTAAGGCTGAGCGGAGCTGGAGGGCTTACGTGGTATAGACCCGTAAGCCTTCAAGATTTACTTCACTTGAGAGAAAAGTATCCTGATGCAAAGCTATTGGTAGGTAATACCGAGGTGGGAATCGAGATGAGGCTCAAGAAAATGCAGTATCAGGTATTGATATCGGTCTTTCATGTGCCTGAACTCAATATTTTGAACGTTGCTGACAATGGGATAGAGATAGGTTCAGCGGTGAGGCTAACTGAACTCTTGAAATTGTTTAAAAGAGTGGTAAGCGAGCGACCTGATCATGAAACTTCAGCGTGTAAGGCTTTCATTGAACAACTAAAGTGGTTTGCCGGGACGCAAATAAAGAATGTTGCCTCTGTTGGAGGTAATATTTGTACGGCTAGTCCGATTTCCGACTTAAACCCACTTTGGATGGCTTCGAGGGCAGTGTTTAAAATTATTGACTGTAAAGGAAATATCCGGACGACCCCTGCATCTGAATTTTTCATTGGTTACCGTAAGGTGGATATGACATCAAGTGAAATCCTACTCTCAGTATTCTTGCCGTGGACGAGGCCATTCGAGTATGTGAAAGAATTTAAGCAGGCTCATAGAAGAGACGATGATATAGCAATTGTGAACGCAGGGATGCGCGTGCTTCTTGAAGAGAGAGATCAAGAGTGGATTGTTTCGGATGGTTCGATTGTCTATGGTGGAGTCGCTCCTTTCTCTTTATCTGCCACAAAAACAAAAGATTTTATCATTGGTAAGAGTTGGAATCAGGCACTTTTAAGAGACACGGTCAAAGTCTTGGAAACTGATGTTGTAGTCAAGGAAAATGCTCCTGGTGGAATGGTGGAGTTTCGTAAATCTCTAGTTCTTAGTTTCTTTTTCAAGTTTTTCCTATGGGTCTCTAACCAGGTGGATGATACCAAAGAGAGTATACCTCTGTCTCATTTATCAGCTCTGCAGCCAATTCCCCGCTCACCAAGAGTAGGAAGTCAACATTATGAAATCAGAAAACACGGGACATCTGTGGGCTCTCCGGAGGTCCATCTTTCAGCCGCACTTCAGGTATGCTTATATGTTCAAGTATTAAATGTACATATCCTTCTACTCTCCTTTTGGGCTGCAATGGCCACCACTTTTTCCATAGTTCGCCATATGTTCGGTTGTATAGTTTTCGGTATATTGGTGGTGAGATTGTTATTGATATTATAGGTGTCAGGTGAAGCAGAATATGGTGATGATACACCAACTCCTGCTAATTGTTTGCATGCTGCATACGTACTCAGCACAAAACCTCATGCAAAGATATTATCAATAGATGATTCAGCAGCCAAGCTTTCATGTGGCTTTGTTGGTCTGTTTCTCGCCAAAGATATTCCTGGGGAAAATATAACTGGGGAAATTATTCGTGACGAGGAAGTATTTGCCTCTGAATTCGTCACTTGTGTAGGCCAGGTGCAATCTTCTTTCTATAATTTTGTACCTTTTTAGTTTTCCTTGCTGTGTTTTATCGAATAAAGCATGGTTTGTGCAGGTGATAGGAGTAGTTGTTGCAGACACCCATGAAAACGCAAAGCTAGCAGCTCGGAAAGTTCATGTGGAATATGAAGAGCTCCCACCAATCTTGTCAATTCATGAAGCTATTGATACTAAAAGCTTCCATCCTAACACGGAGAAAATTATGAGCAAAGGAAGTGTCGATGATTGCTTTCAATCTGGTCAATGTGATCAAATATTACAAGGAGAAGTTCAAGTCGGTGGTCAGGAGCATTTTTACCTGGAGCCACACACCAGTTTAGTTTGGACACTTGATGGCGGAAATGAGGTTCATATAATTTCATCCAGTCAAGTAAGTTAAAGTTAGAATAATTATCGTTTTCACCATCATTTTCAATGTATGCTGTCATTTTATACCTTTAAAATTGGATTCTTTCGTAGTTTGCACGCCAAATAAAAAATTGTAATGCTTTATAATGGTATCATATCCTAATTCTAAAAGGTAAACATGAATTTTCTTGCAGGATTTATGCAAAATTCAGACGCATGTTTCTGATATTCTCGGTCTCCCATTGTCAAAAGTTGTTTGCAAAGCCAAAAGACTCGGTGGTGGCTTTGGTGGGAAGGAGTCAAGATCAGGTTTCATTGCTGCAGCGGCTTGCGTTCCTTCGTATTTGTTGAATCGGCCTGTAAAATTCACCTTAGATAGAGACATAGACATGATGACAACTGGACACCGTCATAGCTTTCTTGGAAGGTACAAGGTTGGATTCACTAATGATGGCAAAGTGTTGGCGTTGGATCTCGAACTTTACAATAACGGTGGAAATACGCTGGATCTTTCTCTTGCTATATTGGAAACGGGTATGTTTCATGTGGATAATGTCTATGAGATACCAAACATAAGGATTGTAGGAAAAGTTTGTTTTACAAATCTTCCTAGCAATACAGCCTTCAGAGGTTTTGGTGTGCCTCAGTGTATGCTAATCACCGAGAACTGGATACAGCGAATAGCAACACATCTCTCTAAAACTCCCGAAGAAATACGAGTAAGCTATATATACGTTCCTTGTTTCTTGTTCATTTTGACATTGTGACAAACGAATATAATGTCTTCTTCACAGTAACCTAATATCAGATGTTTGATTACTAATCCTTTTGACTTCTGAATAATTGTCAGGAGACTAATTTTCAAAATGAAGGATCAATAATGCACTATGGACAACGACTTGAGAATTGTACACTACATCAGCTGTGGGATGAACTCAAAGTGTCGTGTAATTTTCCAAAGGCTCGAAAAGATGTTGACAACTTTAATCTCCATAACAGATGGAAAAAGCGTGGTGTTGCTATGATTGCTAATAAGATGGGCATATCATTTAAACCAAAGATGTTAGCTCAGGTATATACTTATTAGACCAAAAAAGAACTTTTACTAGAAAATACAAAGAAACCTGTGTACTATTATTATTCTGTATTCTGGAATCGAATGATCCCAAGGTTGTATTCTTGATTGTTATAGGCTGGGGCTCTAGTACATGTTTATACAGATGGAACTGTTTTAGTCACACATGGAGGCGTGGAGATGGGGCAAGGTTTACACACTAAAGTAGCTCAAGTTGTTGCTTCTGCCTTCGACATTCCTCTTACTTCTGTCTTCGTGTCAGAGACCAGCACCGACAAGGTATCTTATCAATCAATCAAACATGATCCCTAAATAACTACATTTTGTGACGTACTCCTTCTGTTTCATAATAAATGACGTTCTAAAACAATGTTTTTTTTGGTAAAGATATCCAACTCAAACCACATTTTGTGACGTACTCCTTCTCTTAGTTGCAGCACTAACCAATAGAATAGTTAACTTATTGCACAAGTTATTTGTTAATGGAATTGTAAACTAATACATTCTTATGAAATTAGATTCCTAATTCATCACCGACAGCTGCTTCTTCAAGTTCTGATTTGTACGGTGCTGCTGTGTTGGATGCATGCAATCAACTGAAAGCACGAATGGAGCCAATTGCTTCTAAACACAGTTTCAGCACTTTGGCCGAGGTAACTGCTTGAAATACCTTTAAGGTCTCTATGTTTGTCTTCTTTACTAGGCACATTTTGTTTTGGAAGAATCTTGTGATTTTGAGACTTCTATTATTAGTTGGCGACCGCCTGCTATGTGGAACGGATAGACCTGTCTGCGCATGGGTTTTACATCACGCCTGGTATTATTGATTTCGATTATACCACTATGAAAGGGAACCCATTTAAGTACTTCAGCTATGGAGCAGCTTTTGCCGAAGTTGAAATCGATACCTTGACTGGAGATTTCCACACAAGGACAGTTAATATACATATGGACCTTGGATATTCTTTAAATCCGGCTATTGATGTTGGACAGGTGCATGCATCAATATACATTTTTCAAACTATTTTTGTTATCGGTTTGTCCTACAATTGTCTGAGGTTTTGTATTTGTGTGGCAGATCGAAGGAGCTTTTATACAAGGACTTGGTTGGATAGCCTTGGAAGAGCTAAAATGGGGAGATGCAGCTCATAAGTGGATCGCTCCTGGTCACTTGTTCACCTGCGGTCCGGGAACTTACAAGATTCCTTCTATAAATGATCTCCCCTTCAATTTTAATGTTTATCTTCTCAAGGTACTTGATAACAAAACCATCTACATCTCTATAATCTATGACTGTGTATATACGAGATTCGTTAAGATATGAAAACCACATTTATAAAATTTGAATATCATATTACTATATATTCACTTTCTAAATCGTTGGACCGACAGGGGCATCCTAATACAAAAGCCATCTATTCATCTAAAGCCGTAGGGGAGCCTCCGCTTTTCCTAGCTTCATCTGTTCTGTTTGCCATAAAAGATGCGATCATAGCAGCTAGAGCTGAAGTGGGTCACACGGAGTGGTTTCCGCTTGACAACCCTACTACACCCGAGCGTATCAGGATGGCATGTATAGACGAGTTCACAGCTACAGTTGCCGGTTCTGATTTTCACCCTAAGCTTAGTGTTTAGGCACTATCACATAATGCAAAACTGGATATGTTTTTTGTTTCTGGATTTTCACCCTAAATTTAGTGTTTAGCTTAACATGAGTTGGGAGTGGCATGGTGCGTGAAGAGTTGAAAGATAGTCCGAGGAGGATTTTGTGATAGAGAAATACTTTAGAGTCAAACTTAGAGAGAGAAAGTGTTAAAGTAGTAGAGAGAGAAAGTCGTACTATTCATCTCGAAATTTGTGAAGCGTGTGTGGTCCTTTTATAGTACAATTGCGGACCCCACACGCTTTAATTTGGACTAATTACATATTTCGGTCCCTGTTCTAAAGCTTCTTCCTATTTAGTCCTCATACATTTATCTTATACATTTTAGCCCTTATACATTTATTTCTATGTATTTTGGCCCTTATACATTTACCTCTATACATTTTGGCCCTTGTCTTTTATTATTCCTCATCAGTAGCCCCCGAGTCTTAGTAAAAAATCGTTTTGCTAAGACTGAAAAATTCTTCTCAGGCCAAAATCATTACTCCTTCGAACTACAGGAGTCCTTCGAACATGAATTTTACCGAACCCCTTCGACAATCCATCTCTTCTCAGGTCAAAATCATTACTCCTTCGAACTACAGGAGTCCTTCGAACATGAATTTTACCGAACCCCTTCGACAATCCATCTCTTCGCCCTGCGAGCAATAATTTCTCGAACATCCAAAAAAGGCCTCTTCGAACTTCTTCTGTACTGAGTAGCCCCCTCAATCCTTGCAATATTTTGAGCGAAATGGTCGTCGGGAAATTCTTTACTTAGGCGAAAAATAATGCTAGGATTGATGATGTCACTGCACAAATACCATCGTCAGCATTCTTTTGAAGAAACGGTACGCATTCTTTTGTCAGAAAACTCTTCCGCTTCCCATGACATTCTCTGACACCAGACTCTTCATCTTCTGTCATAGCTAGGTTATCATACATTGTTCACCTATAAGGACCATCATGCCCCTATGCAAACAAAAGAAAATTGTCCCCGGGTTCTCTTTACCACAGAAGCCCATTAAACCTCTATAAATACCAACCTCTGCCTTCATTAATGCAACTTCTTGTTCAGTTATTTTTAGAGAGATAAAGCTGGCTCATAAACCTCGTCGAATTCCTGATTGGCTGTTGATTAGTAAACGGTTCGAAGAAAGGGTTGCCGCTGGTGAAGACGTAAGGCCTCAACCCCCACCGTTAACCGCAACCTTCTTCGGTGCTTGGCCTCCTTCGAACGATTCTAACGCTATTATACCTCGTGAAGTAGCTCGTCAAAGCTTGCTCAACGAAACTAATCCTCCCAAAGAAATGGGCAAAGAGAGGCCACACAAACACTCATCAGGTTCGAAGAGGAAGAAATCCCATAGAGACCGAAAAGGCTCGCACGATCGAAAGCGAGCCAAGGAAACTCCACTGACCATTCGAGAACCAGTGGCCCCAATCAATAATGAACATCCGCCCCAAAGATCGTCAAGTCCTCAACAGATGTCGAGGAGTCCTCCTCGAAGAACAGCTAGTCCTCGACGGACATCGAAGAGTCCTCCTCGAAAAATAGTTAGCCCTCGACGGACTTCAAGGAGCCCTCCTCGAAAACCAACTAGCCCTCAACGAAACCCAAACCAAAGTGACACTGCTAGCCCTCCTCGAGGACAAAATCAGCACCAGACTTCCAGAAATTCTCAAAATCAAAATCAACAGCAAATTTCTGGAAGTCCTCCTCGACATCCAGACCGTCATCATGATGTTGGCAGCCCTCTTCAAAGACATGGAACAGATGTTTCTAGTCTGCCCTCCACACCATCCATGACCATTCATGGTACTCAGTTCTCTCCTTCAAGGACCCTTATTACCGACGAAGACATGCGTGTTTTGCATGAGCAAACTCTAGACCCCCGAATTATAAGGCCTGCCAATAAGTCCACCAAACAGAAAGTGTCCAATGTTCTTCCCTCAATCCCTTCGAACGGTGCAACATCCTCTTCGACAATGTCCGAGGAGCAAGCCCGTCGGACTGCTCCCAAATTAAAAGGAGATATAGTACTTCCTTTGGAGTTAGACAACATCACCGGCAACAATATTAGAGGAATTGAGAACAAGCACCTGGTGGCCCTTGCCAATATCAAGTATAAGTACTTTTCGGAGAGTGAAGAGACAATGCTTAGGGCTCGATGGGGCATTCCTACCTATATCAATATCAGATTTCCTTCCGAAGGAGAGACGCCCTTATCTGTGAGGGATCATGAGGTGGTGGTCTACACAGAGATCATGAACTGGGGGCTAAGGTATCCCTTAGACCCCTTCTTCATTGAATACCTCTCAAAAATAGACCTCTGTCCCTCACAAGTTGGGCCCAACATGTGGTTCACATTAATGGCTTGCATAATGGCCTCAAGACTTTCAGGCCAGGAATTTTTGCTAGAACAAATCATCGGTCTGGCTGGTCTTGCTCGAAACCCTTACTTCCCCTTTTACTCAATGACATTTAACCGGGGGCAAAAGGTGTTGAAAGATCTCTTGGAGGCAGACAAAAAATGGAGGCAACAGTTCCTCTTTTTCTCTGGATGCTGGGAGACTGGCTCCCCGGCCACTCCTTCGAATCCACATAAGCTCTCCTTAAAGTGGACCATGAAATGTAAGTATTCCTCGAACCATTGTATTCCTTCGAACGTAAAACTTTTCAGTATATTTCTCTAAGTTTAATACTCCTTCGAATCTCATAGTCACCATTTCTTCGAACAGCATATTCTGTGTAATCAGTCTTCTCCTTTGCTATTTGCTGCAGCTATGACCGGAGTATCCAAACCCTACACCGACTATGTCGAAGGAGCTACCACTGTTTTCACTAACCTTCGCCTGTGGGCAAAAGAACAGTGGGACAATCGTTTTCGCCGTTGCTTTGTCGATGAGAACTTGGCCAGAAGTCGACTCTGGAGGCTCGATCCTTTGGATCGTATAAGCATGAGGGCCCTAATGACTCCACCTTCTGAACGAGAAGTGCTAGAGCGATGCAGCATGCAAGATGTGACCATCTATCTACCCAAACGCTCCTGTTCGCAAAGTCACCTGGGTGAACCTCCAGAAGATGAGGCCATACCATCTCAACCAACAAATCCCAAACCAGTCGTGATGACTCAAAAATCCAATTCTTCGAAGAATATGAAGGCCTCAAACTCCAGTAACCCTCGAACAACTGAAGTCCGTCGAACAGATGAAACTCCTCGATCAAATGCTTCAACAATATCTCCTCCTTCACCTGCTGCTACTATCCTTCCACCAAAGAAGGACGACAAGAGAAAGGATTTGAAAGGAAAGGGAATTCTGCTTGAGCCCATCGAAGAGCGATCCGAGGGAGGAGAAACCCCTGATAACAATGAAGGTACTAACTTCGACAGAGAAGTTCAAGATGGTGCAGTCGATGCTGAAAACAGGGGTGGCCTATCACCCAAGGAAACCTCCTACCCATCTTTACATTCTCCCCTGACCGAGGCATCTCAACCAGCCTCCTTCGAAGGCAGTCCAAGGGTGGCTCCTATTCCTGTCCCTCGAACAAACCCCCCATTATTCGTTCATCCTGATGTGGCCTGTGGTGACTTTTCTGAGTTCGATTCTGCAGATCTAGGATCTCCATCGAGCTCCTTCGAAGTCCCCTTAGACGATGATTTGTCAATGAGTCTACGAAGGCTGCTGCACATGTCAGTTAATCGAGGAAAGAAGATGCGCCATCTCGAGAAGCGCAAGAATCACTATAAGTTTAAAGCATCGGTTGCTGCCGCTAAGCTCGAAGAAGCCAAGAAGGAGCATGCAGTTGTCGAAGGCCAAGCAGATGCCTTGTATGAGCGTCTTTCTGCTGCTGAGCATTATATAACAGTGATAGAACATTGCTGCCAGGAGGAGAGGGACTTATACAAGAAAAAGACTGACACCCAAGAGTTGTTGATCTCTGAGTACAAGGCAGGGCATCGCAAGGCATGCGATGCCTTCGAGCAATGCAGTGAGGGTTTTAAGAAGGTTGTTGAAGAGCGCGACGATCTAAAAAGAAAGATCAGAAGTTTCCCAGCAGAGATCAAAGAGGCAAAGGAACAAGGTGCAGATGCCTATGCTGCCAAATGTTCGAAGACTTTACAAGCTCGAGATGCTGCCACTCGAGCTGGCTTATTGACCCAAATATACACCGACCACCCTGAATATGAACTGGGTCCTTTCTGGAAGCTTGTCCCCCCAGAACTTCGTCCACCCCAAATAGTTCTCAGTGAGAGCGACGACTCAGAAAATGAAGGGAGTGATGATTCGAAGAACGCTGATTAAAGGAAAAGGTCGTAGGTAGTTTTTTGTATGGCCTAAAAGGCCTCTGTTTTTTTTGTAATGGTTGGAAGCTGTTTGTGCTGTTTCAACAAATACTTGAAGTTTTAATTTATCAATGTATTGTTCTTCGAACTTATTATTGCACTAACCCTTCGAACAATGAACACTTGGGTAGAGTCACAAATTCGTACGGCTTTTCACAGAATTTAACTTAGATAGATTTAGTAGGTGTCATATTTAGCCTTCGATAAACTTACACTTAGAAAGATTCAACAGGTTTTATACTTGCACTAAGGCCGTCGAACAATTATAACGCAGAAGGCCGTCGAATTTCTACCCACTTAGTTCTTCGAAAAATTATTACTTGGGCATTTTTGAATCAACTAAGCCTTCGAATTCCAACTTATGTGGCCTTCGAATATATAAGTCAGGCCTTCGAATTGGGCCTTCGAATTTCAACCCACTTGGGCTTCGAAAAATTATTAATTGGGTATATTCACCAAGTTTTATATTTGCAATTATTCCTTCGAACTCCAACTTATGTGGTCTTCGAATATATGAATCAGGCCTTCGACTTTCTACCCACTTGGTTCCTCGAAAGATTATTACTTGGGTATATTTACCAAGCTTAGTTGTGGGTTCGTTTGTCCTAATATTTGACTTAAGTTTTCTCGATGCATTACTGGGGGTGGCTTCGAGGCACACCTCATAATGATCTAAAAATTGTTTAGTCCCAAATCATCATGGCTCAACTTATTGTGACCCTTAAAAATAATTTGACAGTCCCAAATCGTCGAGGCACATCGTCATGTGACCCGAAGAATAGTTTGAAAATCCCAAATCATCGTGGCATATCTGAACGTGAATGTGGTTCAGAAAATAGGTCGAAGGATAACAATTCGAGGCACGTGTTAATGTGACCCAAAATTAATAATGTAAGGGACAACATTTCGAGGCACATGTTAATGTGACCCAAAAAATAGTGTGAGGGACAACATTTCGAGGCACATGTTAATGTGACCCAAAAAATAGTGTAAGGGACAACATTTCGGGGCACATGTTAATGTGACCCAAAAAATAGTTAAAGGCAAAGAAACGTTGTATTAAAGGGATCACTGAAACACCTCATTAAAACCTTCCTGTGCCTAGCAGGGTAGGAAAGAGTGTGTCCTCACCAATAGTTTTCTCGAAGTGTACAAAGAAAATAAAAAGAAATACAATATTCTGTCTGAGCTCTGCTAATCGAGGTACAATTTTAAATGCTCAATATTCCAAGGTAAACGGAGATATCGTCCATCTTTATCTTTTAGCCTATACGTGCCTGGTTTAATCTTGTCGATGATCTCATAGGGGCCTTCCCAATTAGGGCCTAGCTTCCCCAGGCTCTTGTCCTTAGTGTGTAAGAAGATTTTCCGTAGGACCTTGTCTCCCACCTGAAAGTCCCTATGGTTGACTTTGGATGCGTATCGACTCCTCATAAGAGTTTGATAATGAAGGGAAGTCAGTTGCGCCCGCTGTCTCTTTTCCTCGACCAAGTCCAAAGCCAATGTTTTGTGCGCGTCATTCGTGTCTGCATCATAAGCTGCTATTCGATGTGAAGGGAAAAGGATCTCTGACGGAACCACGGCATCCATTCCATAAACTAAGGCAAAAGGGGATACAGCGGTGGCTGTTCGTGGGGTCGTTCGATACGCCCATAGCACTTCCTGTAGATAGTCGGGCCATTTCCCCGCCTTTCCTTCTAAGTTCTTCCTCAGTCCGTCGAGGATGGTGCGATTTGTTACTTCCACCTGGCCATTTGCCTGAGGATGAAATGGCGCCGAAAAACATTGTCGTATTCCCCTTGACACACAAAAATTGTGAAATTCTTTGTTATCAAATTGTGGACCATTGTCCGTCGTAATCTGCAATGGCATACCAAAACGACAACAGATATTAGACAAAACAAATTTAATCATATCCTTGGCTTTTGTGCCCGCAAGTGGCTCAGCCTCTACCCACTTAGAAAAGTAGTCAACGGCTACAACTATCGTCTGTCTGCCACCTGAAGCCATAGGTAGAAGTCCAACCAAGTCAATGCCCCATCTGTCAAAAGGAACCGCCTCTGGGATGCTTTCCATCAGTGCTGCTGGCTTGTGGATTATATTAGCGTACCGCTGGCACGTGTCACACCGCTTGACCAAATCTTTTGCATCGGCTGAAATAGTTGGCCAATAATATCCTGCCAAGAATACTCGGCGAATCAGAGCTTTATATCCACAATGAGCGGATCCTTCGCCATCGTGTAACTCGGAGAGGATAATTTGTGAGTCGGGTCCATTCAAGCACCTCAGCAATGGTCGACTCAGAGACTTCTTATACAACGATCCGTCCAACAAAATGTAACCGTGAGATTTGAATCTTACTTTTCTGGCTTCATATTTGTCGGCGGGCAAGATGTCATGAGCCAAAAAATCAATGATGACCGTTCTCCAATCAGGGGTAATCGCATGATTTTCCTCTGAGACATTCATCACATGGTCTTTAGAGATAGAGATCGATGGGCATGTCTGGGTCAAAACCCAAGGATAACCTTCTGTCCGAGAAGCAGAAGCAAGAGAATCCGGGATGGCATTCATTTCCCGTCGGACATGCTCGAACTTGACGCCTTCGAACCCCGACGCCAAATCTTTTATCAGTTTCAAGTACTGTACCAATGTTTCCTTCCTTGCCTCGGACTCCCCTGAAACCTGATTGATCACCAACTGAGAATCACTGACCAATTTTACCCGTCGAGCCCCGCATATTTGGGCCAAGCGTAGGCCGGCTAAAGCTGCTTCGTACTCAGCCTCATTATTAGTAGCTTTGAAAACAAAACGGATGGCTTGAAACATGGCAACCCCTTGCGGGGATATTAGCTGGACACCTGCCCCGCAACCTGAAATGTTCGACCCCCCATCCGTTCGAACTACCCATTCTTCCTCAGCAACTGTGTCAGGTTCTTCCTGTTCGTCCCTATCAGAGTGAAATTCAACCAAAAAATCCGCTAACACCTGTGCCTTTATTGCTGTGCGAGGTTCAAATGTTATATCAAAGTCTCCCAACTCAACGGACCACTTAGTCATTCTGCCAGAGACGTCAGGTCGCTGTAATAGACTTTTCAGAGGAAACGTCGTTCGGACCACTATTGGATGCGCTTGAAAATAAGGTCTCATCTTCCTCGCTGCTGTCACCAACGCCAAGGCCACCTTCTCCAAAGTAAGATACCGTTTTTCGGCATCCAGCAAACTCTTGCTGACATAATAAATTGGCCTCAATAGAGCGTCAGCTTCCCGGAGGAGCACGGAACTGACCGCACACGCGGATACCGCTACATAAACAATCAACGTCTCCCCCACCAATGGTTTAGATAAAATCTCCGGAGAGGTTAGATACTCCTGAATTTGACGAAACGCCGTCGAACATTCTTCGGTCCAGCAGAAATGCTTCGCATTTCGCAAAACTTTAAAGAATGGGGCACATTTGTCCGACGAGCGGGAAATGAATCGATTGAGGGCAGCCAACCGCCCTGTCAAGATTTGCACCTCCTTAATGTTTCGAGGAGGACTCATATTGATCAACGCTCTTAATTGCTCCGGGTCCGCCTCAATACCTTTCTCACTGATCATGTAGCCAAGAAATTTACCCGACCGCACTCCGAAAATACACTTTTCTGGATTGAGTTTTAAGTTGACCCTACGCAAATTGTGGAATGTCTCTGTGAGGTCGGCAAAATGGTCGTCGTCTTTCTCACTTTTTACCAACATGTCGTCGATATAAGCTTCCATATTCCTCCCAATCTGCTCCTCGAAGGTCTTGTTAACCAGTCGCTGATAAGTTGCCCCCGCGTTTTTTAAACCGAATGGCATGACCTTGTAGCAGTATAGACCTCGCCCGGTAATAAAAGAAGTGCTCTCCTCATCATTAGCAGCCAAACGGATTTGATTGTATCCCGAGTAAGCATCCATGAAAGATAACAACCGATTTCCGGAGGTCGAGTCTACTAACTGATCAATGCGCGGGACAGGAAAAGGATCCTTAGGGCAAGCACGGTTTAGATCTGTGAAGTCGATGCACATCCTCCATTTGCCATTCTTCTTCCTTACCAACACCGGATTCGATGCCCATAGGGGATAATGCGACTCGCGAATATGACCAATACTTAAAAGTCGTTCGACCTCCAACAAGATCGCTGAGGCCTTTTCCGGGGAGACAGGCCTCCTTTTCTGAACTATTGGTCGAACATCTGATCGCAAGGCGAGCTTGTGACATATAATCTCCGTCGGCACCCCTGTGACATCCTGTGCACACCAAGCAAACATATCGAGCCTGTCAGATAAAAAATTAATTAACTTTCCTCTAAACTCGGGGGAGAGATGAACCCCTATTTTCAAAACTTTCCCAGTCATGAACTCGTGTGGCGAAGAGTCCTCCTCCGGGACCTGAAATCCGGGGGCCTCCCTCGGATCATCACAAGGAATGACCTCGGAGGGTGGCCCCTTTAATTGCTATGCTGAGTCAGAGGGTCCCCCTCGAACTCCCTTAGACGACAAAGCGATTTGGTAGCATTCTCGCGCCATCTTCTGGCTACTTCTGACCGTGCCAATGTTGTTCCCGATTACATATTTCAAGCACTGATGCACCGTAGAGATGACACCGTGCATCCGTGATAACCAAGAGCGACCTAGGATAGCATTATATGAGGTGGGCGCGTCGACCACAATGAAAAGTACCTCGACCTCTTTTTTGAACGGCCCACGACCCAACTCCACCATACATTGAAATTCTCCCACGACAACTGCCGTAGCACCAGTGAAACCTACTATTGTTCTGTCAGATCTTCGAATGACCGGTGGGTCAGAAATGCGGCGATAGGTACTCATAAACAAAATGTTCGCAGAGCTTCCTGTGTCGATAAGTATTTTCTGAACCTGATCCCCGGCGATGCCCGCTGCGATTACTACAGCGTCCTCATGAGGGCCCGCCACATTACGCATATCATCATCATCAAAACAAATAATAGGGGAAGGCGATCGGTGCATTTGTGCAGAGACTCCAGCTTCGATCTGGGTGGTCAAATTGACCATGTGCCTCTTACGCGAACTGTTCGAATTCCCTGCGATAGTGTCTCCACCAAAGATTGCTAAAGACTCAAAAAATGCACACAGACTATCCACTTTCCCCCTCGGGATTTCTTCTTCGACCAAGTTCACATTGTTCCTCCCAGCTTTCGGGTCCAAATATTCCTGCTCGACGTCAAAATCGTCAACTCCTTCGGAAATTACCATTGTTGTGTCAGTATTCTTTGAGACAGCTTTTACCACGACATTCTTCTGAGAGTGCTTTTTGACATATTCCAACAGCATTCCATTCTCGATGAGAGCCTGCACCTCCTTCTTCAAGGCGATACAATCTTTGGTGTCGTGGCCCACATCCTCGTGATACTTGCAATATTTGTTAACGCTTCTGTTCTCCCTCGGTGTTTGTATAGGAAAGGGTTTCCTAAACGTGACCGAATTTTTGGCTTTATCAAATATTGCAGCGACATTCTCCGTCAACTCCGCATAATAGTCGGGTCGAGTCCATTTGTTTGACATGTATCTTCCCCCTTGATTGTGGTTCGACTGATTGCCATAATACTGCTGATTTGGTTTTTGCCTTGGAGGATACTGACCCGTGCTTTTAGCCTGAACGGTCAATCGAGGGCCCTGAGTGCTTGGTTCAACCCGTTGAAGCTGATTGTGGTCCAATTGCTCTCCGGACCCTTTCTCTGAGGCTTGGGTTTCTTCCACCAAGATTCTCTTCTCAACTTGATCTAGCAATGCTCCAAAAGTCATCGCTTGGCTTTCTGCCACTGTGTCCTTCAATAACCCGGGGAGCAATCCCATTCTGAACGCTGCAAGCGCCACCGAGTCCTTACAGTATTCCATATCTGTCTTGGTTTTGACAAATCGATTGGTGTAATTTTTGAGGCTCTCCCCCACCTTTTGTCGACAGTATATTATGGTGTCCCCGTTGGCCCGAAACTTCTTGCTTCCCACGAAGTGCTGTCTAAAAATGTTCCAGAACATATCAAAGTTCTTAATGGACCCCTGAGGTAACCTGTTGTACCATTTGGACGCCACTCCCTTAAAAGTTTGAGAGAATGCTCTGCACAGAAGTTTATCATCGTCGTCAAAGTTTATCATGAAATTCTTAAATTGCTCGATATGATTATCCGGATCTTGAGTCCCGTCGAATTTTTCAAGCTTCGAAATGTCAAAATGCTTTGGGAGATTCCCTACTAAGATCTCCGAAGACAAAGGAGAGGCTCTCCAATTGTGCCCCGTTCGATAAACATTGGACCTCAGATTATCATTGTTTGAGAAGTACAAGCCCTCCTCGGAGGGCAAAGTGTATTGTTGCTGCCATTCCGAATTCCGAGGACCTACATGATCCTTCCCGGGGCACTTCACCTGTTCATGAGAGCGATCATCTATTCGGTCGTGGCGACTCTTCTCCCGCGAGGATTTCCTCTCCGAACTCCTTCCCCTCCGAGCTCCATTTTGCCTTCGACCACGCTTTTTCTTCCTGTGGCATCTTCGAGGAGAAGATTCAGAAGTACTATATCTCGAATAGCCGCTCGAAGAAGCTGAGTCCGAACGGTACTTGTCTTTCTTTCTTGGAGATCGTCGCTCACGTCTCCGAGACCTATCATCCCTTTTCTTGGGACGAGTTTCAACGTCCCGTTCCTCTCTTTGCTCGACGGGCTCTCTCCTTATCTCAGATCGAATGTTTCTTTGGGCGGCTTCTTTTTCCGCCTTCAACTTTTCGATTTCCAGCAACAGTTCATTCCTCTGAGCCAAAAGAGCGGAGTCATCAAAATCATTTTCAACTCGCCGACCTCCCTCTCCTTCGGACTCCAAGTCATTTCGAAAGTCATCCCCCTCCATGTTTTCCTCGCAGGGATCAACTAGATCGTCCCCCCGACCTTCCATGGTTCTCCTCGGAACAGGAACTATTTCTAGGGAGTGATGATCGTCGGAACGATTCTCGTTTCCCACAGACGGCGCCACTGAAGAGTTGAAAGATAGTCCGAGGAGGATTTTGTGATAGAGAAATACTTTAGAGTCAAACTTAGAGAGAGAAAGTGTTAAAGTAGTAGAGAGAGAAAGTCGTACTATTCATCTCGAAATTTGTGAAGCGTGTGTGGTCCTTTTATAGTACAATTGCGGACCCCACACGCTTTAATTTGGACTAATTACATATTTCGGTCCCTGTTCTAAAGCTTCTTCCTATTTAGTCCTCATACATTTATCTTATACATTTTAGCCCTTATACATTTATTTCTATGTATTTTGGCCCTTATACATTTACCTCTATACATTTTGGCCCTTGTCTTTTATTATTCCTCATCAGTGCGAAATTCCCTAAGTTTCCTGTCGTTGGAAGTCGGTTGTCAGACTCACATATTCTTAATCATTGACAGTTCGTGAACGGACATACATGTTATCAGTCTCTCCTAATGTCTTACCGATTTTTGTTAATTTCTGTTCAATCATTCAATGTATGGATTGTTACATTGAATCTCTTTGAAGGGTTGGCTATATAGGCGCTTCATCAAAACAATCACACAACACCAGGATAAAAAGGAGTACACTACCAAATGCTTGTATAGGCTCATTTTCTGTTTTTTTTAGAGTAAGTAGAAAATTCAAATGCTTAGGCAAAGAATAGCATGTTAGAAGAACCCTTCTTACCACGCAATATGATAAACTCAATCCATCGTGAAATAAGAGGTTTGGCCAACAAGTGAATGACCCTAAAAGTAAAGTTTCATTTCTCTAGTTGCAACTACTAAAATAAGAGTTATGTTATCTAGCGAAGTATATTGTCTCCATCAAGTTATTCTTTACATAGTATTTTCCTGAAACACCTTTAAATCTCTGGCTAACACCGTACTATACGGTCTAATCAAATACGATGTGATATACATAAAGTGATTAACGTAATAAAGGTTAAAATAACTTCTAGAGAAATAGATAATTTTTACCTACAACAATAACTATATTTAATGGTTTTAATATTTTTTGTATCAGTTTATTAAAAACGTTAAAAATAAAATTGAAAATAAAATATTTAACTTGATTAGTCTTACAAACCCCACAGTGAGCTGAACAAAATCTCTCGGACTAGATATAACAAAGAATTATGTTGCGGTTTCCGGGGTAGCCGAGTTGGTTGAGTAAAGCAGGCTTGTGATCAAAAGTTATGAGTTCGAGTCCCTTTACATACGCTTTTTAGATTAGTCTGTCATCTTATGTGGTTTACCTTCTGGCGTCGGTTTGTTTTTTTGATTAGTCTGTCAGTAGTTTACCTTCTGGCGTTGGTTTGCAGGCTATTGCGTCAGACTGAAGGTTTACCATGTGCGCACTCGTTGAGTACGACTGCGGGTTCCCTCCGGAAAAAAAAAAGAATTATGTTGCGAGATAATTCACATTTCACTTACATTACATTAGAGTATATTATCTAAGGGCACGGCTAAACCGAGACCCCGTTTTCTTACAGTGAGACCCACATTCTAAAAAAATTTCATTGAATTTAAAATTACGAAAATATCCCTACATATAAAAACCTTAACTTTTTCAACCACCTGACTTTCTACCTCCTCTCCTCTCTCTCCCTACCACTTTTCTCTCTAATATTCAAGAAAAACCTAAAAACCCATAAACCCAAATTCCCAAAAAAAATATGAAATCAACTCTAAATCCAAGACTTAAAAACCCAAAAACTCATAAAATCAACTCAAATTAACCCATACTATGGATTTGAGTGACTATAACGACGATTTCAGCTGGAATGTTGATGATTTTCGTCCGGACGAGGAGGAACCGCTTACTGACCATCTGGAGAGTGGCATTGAGGTAAAATTTAAATTTTTTCTGAAAAAAAAACATATCCTCGCATGAAATCGTGCCTTGAATTGCACACTTCTACGCAAGAACATGCGTGGAAGATACAAAAACACGCAATTTTGTGCCAAGATGTGACAAATCATCGCATAAACTCGCGTGATTTTGTCAAATCCTGGCACAATTATGCGCAATTTTGGTCTGTATCTGTTTTATATGCCCGTTTATTGTCGAATTTTACGTTTGTGTTCTCATTTCAAAGTCTAAATACATGTATGAACTTGTTTACAATTGAATGAGTTACTTAATTATAAAATGAGTTATTTTTGTTGGTGAATTGAATGAATGCTGATATTGTATTAATTTAAATGATATTACTTTTTGTAGGAACTGGGAGAAGCACCATGTAACATGGCCGATTATAGCCAAAAAAATTCTACAGATAACGTCTACACCAAAGCGGAATTTCTCGCATGGGTTGATAAGGAAAGCAAGAGTATAGGAGTCATTGTTTTTGTCGATAAAGATGACAATGTTTGTAAAAACGGTAAAACACGATGTTTACAAACCGAGGCCCAGACCGGGGATTGTGAAGAAGCGACGAGAGTGTTTATCCAAAAAATGTGGTTGTCCGTTCACACTAAGGGGATTTCTGGTGTTAGAACTACCCGCTTATTGGAAATTGGTAGTTAGAAATGGGAAGCACAACCACCAACCCTTCTACACTTGGATGGTCATTCACGGCCGCGAGGCTAAAAGTGGAGGAGGAGAAGTATTTTCGTAAAATCACAACAATCGGTTCTCGGCCAAGATATGTATACCGTGGTTTGAAGTTAAAAGATCCGGAAAATGTATCTAGTATGCGTACCATCTACAACATGCGACAAAAACACAATTTGGTAGATAAAGCGGGCAAATCCTAAATGCAATACTTGTTCTGTCGGTTGAAAGAGCACGAGTACTATGTTTAGGAGCGAACAAACAAAAAAACAGACGAGGTCCTTGAATTGTTTTTCGCTCATCCTACAAGCATCGATTTGTTGCGCATTTTTCCTCAAGTTCTTATAATGGATAGCACGTACAAGACTACAAGGTATAAAATGCCTTTGCTAGAAATAATTGGCCAAACTTTGACGAAAAAGACCTTTTGTATAGCTTTTGTTTTTATGAGCTCCGAGAAAGAAGAGAACTACACGTGGCATTAGGCGTTCTAAGGAGAGTGATGGTGAATAACATGTGCGCGTTACCAAATATTATCAATCACTGGTAGGGAGTTGTCTTTAATGAATGATATCGATGATGTATTTCTGGATGCAAGTCATATACTATGCACTTAGCATATTAATAGGAACATTATCTCTTACGCTAAGAAAGTTTTGCCGAAAACAAACATGGGTGAAGAGTTCTTAAAATTTTATGTTGCGGTTGCCCATTCGATGATGATCGAAGATTATAAAAAAAACTTTTCCGAGTTACACCAAGCCTACGCCTATTGTCTCAAGGTTGTCGATTACTTGATGAAACAATGGATAGACCCTTACGGATACAAATTCCTTAATATCTACACGAACAAAATCAAACATTTGGGCAACCACACTAGCAACCAATGAGTTATATTATCATATGTATACATTACTTTATTTTATTAATTATTACACTTCTAAATAATTTAAGTTTATGTTATAGGGCGAAGAGTTCTCACTCGAGCCTAAAACGGGCAATCGGCACAAATCTATGTATGTTTGAGCAATTTTGGGATAAAGTTCACTCGTTGCTTCACATTCAACACTCTACCATCTTCGAAATGTTCGAACGAATTTTGTTTCGTCCTAGACTCGCATCAAGGAGAGCTATCTTTAGCGACATGAAAGGTAAATTTTCATGTACGGCCATAGAACTATTAGAGAAAAACTATTAAAAAGGCCGGGGATTTATGGTTCACTCCCACAATATGTGGTTGTGTTATTAGGATAACGCACAATTTACCATGTGCGTGTGAGTGTGCTATGATTGCGAGAGAAGGTAGGGAGATTCAAAAGAGTGAATGTGATGTTTATTGGAGTACTTTAGAGATCAAGTCTAGAGATAATGTTGGTACCGAAGATGAGCTTACAAGAAAACTATCCTTAATAGATGGTACCATCCGCGGTTACGGTCCACGAGTGCAAGATCACATAATAAATAGGATGATTCAAATCTTAGATCCCGCTAAAAGCCATGTTTTGGAACCTAAGGAGCCGGTTGTCACTAAAGGTTGGAAAAAATCCGGTCCCGACAACTAAACTAAACGGAACCCATCCGAGTGGGAATACGGTAGTAGTTTAGTCGCTAGTACTTCAGGTACGATAGGTAGCACAAACGCCTCGACGGTTAAGGCATTTTTAGTACCCAAAGCTAGATCCAAATCTAAAGCTCAACCGAAAAAGGAGAAAGTGACTCGATATAGAAAATCGAATAAGGGAAAATAATTTAGCGCGTACCAGATTTGCTTTCCCAAATACTTGCACAACTATATAACTAGCATTGAAGTCGTTGCTCTTGACGGTAATTGTGGATATAGGGTCGTAGCTTTAACGATTAAAGATAATGTAGTATCATGGGATCAAGTAAGACGGGATTTGATGTACGAACCGTCGAGTCAACGTGATCTATAGGAGAGGGGTTTTGATGGTACACGACGTGTTGATAACCTTGATGAGTCCGAATTCGGAGTGCTCCCCGGAAGGGCAGACCAATGTAAATCTCTCCGTAAACCGGACAGACACTAAGAACTTAAATCGGACAGGACTTTTGTACCGGACAGATGACTTCGAACACTGTGAGCTTAAGGTTGTTCGAACTATGACTAAAGTACTAAAAAACCTAAACACTTTCTGACTAAGCTACCTGCCCATCTGCTTAAAACTCATGGGTCTTTAAACATGACCCGGGTCCATTAAACATGACCTGAAAGCCCATAAGGGCCCAAGTATCATACTATAAATACCCAACCACCAGCATTAACTATGGGTAAGAAAAATTAACTGCTGCCAAGCTGCTTAATTCTCTCTCCACCTTGAAACACCTTGAAACACCCTCACACCACCTTGAAACACCCTTACACCGCCTTAAAACTCCACTTGAAATTACTTGCCTACCCCCAGGCTATTTTTATCCACACCAAATTGGCGACCACAGTGGGAGGCGACGGTGCCTGAATCAAGTATTCGAAACCAAGCAAAGAATTTCTGTCCGAATGAATCTGGATAATCCAGAGCTTCCACCTGCCTTGCTCGAAGTGGTGGAGGAGAATTATGAGTATACTGTCCAAGAGCGCGACAGGTTAAAGCTTGAGATAGAATCTCTGAGGGCTGAAAAGGCCAAGATGGGCATGAAAGAGAAATCCAAAGGGTCCGCTGCTCGTCACACTGACAACCCTCGAGAGCCTGAGGCTTCGAAAACTCATGTGAGCACAAAGAAGACACATGCCAGCTCTAAAAAGTCTCACCGGTCCAAGCATGTGGAGAGTTCTGAATCGAGTTCAGAGTCTTCGGACAGCTCTTCGGACAGTGAGGGAAATGAAAAATCCTTGTCCTCCAGCAGTGATGAGGGTCGAATCAAGAAGAAACAAAAGCAAGTTAAGAAATATTCCAGAAAAAGAGATCATCATGGAAGAATGAAAAGGCATATTGGAAAAGGATCATCTCACAACCGGAGGCATGTAGATCGGATGCTGATGGATCCTTTTGCCTTCCATGATGAGCCAGGCATCTTTGCAACTCCTAATGAGGATACTGTGTTCAGTCGTGGAAGGAATTGGAGGCAATCTCCATTGTCTTCTAAAATTCTATCCGGGAACCTCTCCAAGAGGTTTGACAGCACCAAGATGGAGAAGTACGATGGCAGTACTGATCCGGACAATCATCTGGAGCAATTCAAGAACTTCATGATGAACTTTGATGATGATGATAAACTACTCTGTAGGGAATTCTCCCAATCCTTCACGGGGAGTGCTCTGAAGTGGTACAACAGCCTGCCTCAGGGTTGTATCAGAGACTTTGATACTTTTTGGGTGGCCTTTCGAAGGCAGTTTGTGGGGAGTAAGGAGATGAAGGGTAATGGAGATACCATAATCCATTGTGCCCAAGAGCCAAATGAGTCGTTAAAGGAGTACATAAGTCGTTTTGTGAACACAAAAAACGGGTTGGCTGATTGCTTCGAGCAGGTGGCAATAGCATCCCTAAGACAAGGTTTGAACCCAGGCAACCTGGCTGATTCGGTGACCAGGAAGAAAGCCATGACCTGGGGAGGATTGCTAAACCAAGTTGGCAAGCAAATAAATGTTGATGAAACAAAAAAGACCAGGGTGCACAGACAGGTGAGACCCACCCCGGTGGCACCAACTCCAAATCAAAACCAATCCGGGAATAAAGCCACAGAAACCGGACAGGGGCATGGTAGGGGAAAAGCTCAGTCTCAACCAGCTGCTCCTGCTCAAATTCAACAGTCTAGAAACAAAAGAGGGCCATGGGTCCAACCGGAATGGTTTGCAGAACTCAAAGAAAGTGTGGCAACCATTTTCGATAAAACAAAAGATGAGGTACACTACCGGAGACCAGCAACCTTGCAGTCTCCCCGAGAGCATCGTAACAACTCCTTTTGCCAATACCACAATGATATTGGCCATACCACTGATGATTGCATAGCATTGAAACAAGAGGTACAAAACTTGATTGAAAGGGGAAAGTTGGGTGCATACGTTAAAAGAAGAGGAGGCAACAGGCCTGACAACACTCACCGGGCTGGTCCGGGTAATGCTGCCCCGGAGGGGGCTATGGTAATAGTTGAAAGGTTTGATGTGGAATCTGAATACTTGGATCCTGATCCAACACGAAATAAGGTGGGTGCCATAGAGGAGTATTCTAAGACAGTCTCCGAACTCATTAAATTCTTCGAGTCACTGACGATTTTCGGAGGGGACACAATGACAGCTCCTACTGCTTCTTCAAGAAAGAGGCATGTTCACAATTTAGCCTCCCATCTAGAAGGAGGCATGACATCCTATCAATCTCCAAACTCATTCCCATTCATAGTCTTCGATGAGGATGACTTGAGAGATATTGCTGGCCCTCATGAGGATGTTGTTGTCATAGGAGCATCTATAGGGGCAATGAGATAAGGCGAATTTTGGTGGATACTGGAAGCTCTGCCAATATCCTCTTTTTAAACACCTACAAGAAAATGAAAAATCCAGCTGTGATTCAAAAGTCGGACAGGTCGATTGTGGGTTTTACGGGCAGCTCAGCCGATGTGATCGGGGAGTTTGAAGAAGAAGTGTTGTTGGGCAGGGGCCCTTTCAAGAAAATGGTTAGAATACTCTTCATTGTGGTGGATTGTCACACCTGCTATAATGCTATTCTAGGGAGATCTTGGCTCTCTAGGATGCATGCAGTGGCTTCGACAGTCCATCAGTGTCTAAAGTATGCTGTTCAGGGGCAGGTTGGGGTTGTCCGGAGGAGCCAAAATATTGCGAGAGAATGTTATGCCACTGCCTTGGCTCCACGAACGCTGGGGGCAGTCCGAATAAATGATCAATAGCAGTTTGAGGGCCTTTCTGGGGGTGAGGGTGAAATTGATGACCCCAGAGAGACCCCTGGAGTGTTGATTCCAATTGAGCAGGTTGAAACACACTGCTTGGAAGAAGGAAAAAGCGTCAAGATAGGGTCCAGAATGCCACCAATGCTGAAAGAAGGAATGTTGAAATTCTTGAAAGACCATCAGCATGTTTTTGCTTGGTGCAACGCTGATGTTACTGGAGTTCCATCAGAGGTGATTTCCCATCGCCTGTCTGTCCGGAGAGATGTGGCACCAGTGGTACAAAAGAGGAGAGCTTTCTCAAAAGAAAAAGCTGATGTCATTGTACAGGAGGTTGACAGACTCACAAAGATGGGGCACATTAAAGAATCTCAATACCCTTTGTGGACTGCCAATCCTGTTTTGGTGAAAAAGAAGAATGGCAAATGGCGTATGTGCATTGACTTCACAGACCTCAATCGAGCTTGCCCGAAAGACTTGTATCCGGTTCCCCGGATAGATCAGTTAGTAGACTCTACTTCTGGGAACAAGCTTCTCTCTTTCATGGATGCCTTCTCCGGGTACAATCAGATTCAAGTAGATCCAAAAGATCAAGAGCATACCACGTTTGTCACTGATAGGGGTCTACATTGCTACAAGGTGATGCCCTTTGGCTTGAAAAATGCTGGGGCTACTTATCAAAGGTTAGTCAATAAGGCATTTGCTGATCAAATTGGAAGAAATATGGAGGTTTACATTGACGATATGATGGTAAAAAGCGTGGATGAGCAGTTGCACTTGTCCGACCTCCAAGAGACTTTTTCCAACTTGGCCAAAGTAAATTTGAAGCTAAACCCTGAAAAGTGTGTGTTCGCAGTGCAGTCCGGGAAGTTCTTAGGGTATATCATAAGTGAGCATGGAATACAGCCCGACCCGGACCAACTCAATGCTTTGTTCCAAATGGAGCCTCCTCGAAACATTAAAGAAGTACATCGATTAACGGGGAGATTGGCTGCCTTGAACAGATTCATCTCCAGGTCTTCGGACAGGTGTGCTCCATTCTTTCAAACCTTGAAGGGTGCAAAGGGGTTTGAATGGACGCCACAGTGTAATGAAGCGTTTAATGAAATCAAGAAATATCTTTCCTCTCCCAAGACTTTGTTCAAACCAGTTGATGGGGAGACTCTCTTTGTGTATCTGGCTGTTTCAAGTTGTGCCATCAGTGCTGTGCTAGTAAGGGAGGTTGATGGGCATCCTCACCCGGTGTACTACATCAGCAAAAGCTTGATTGATGCTGAGAGGCGTTACTTGAAACTCGAAAAACTGGCATTGACCTTGGTAATAGCTGCAAGAAAAATGAGGCCCTACTTCCAGGCTCATCCTATCGTTGTCCGGACTTCTTTCCCTTTAAAGAATGTCCTTCAAAAAGCAGACATTTCGAGCAGAATGACAAAGTGGTCAGTAGAGTTGGGGGACTTCGACATAGACTTTGCTCCCCGAACAGCAGTAAAAGCTCAAGCTGTGGCTGACTTTCTGGTTGAATTCCATTCTGATAGGGATTCAGAACAACCTACTGATTCAAAAGACAAGAAAGTGTGGATTGTCCGAACAGACGGGGGATCCAGTACCATGGGATCTGGGGCAGGAATATGTCTCACTTCCCCATATGGGGACAACATGTTCCAAGCTATTTGTTTTGCTTTCAGGGCATCCAATAATGAGTCCGAATACGAAGCAGCTATAGCTGGGTTAAAATTGGCCTAAATTTGTGGAGCTAAAAGAGTCAAGCTACTAAGTGACTCACAGTTGCTTGTCCACCGTGCCTTGGGCCTATCAGACGCTAGAAAGGAGCAATTGGTCAAGTATTTACTCCTCCTCAAAAATGAAGCGTTGAAATTTAAAGTTGTTATCTACGAGCACATCCCCCGGACAGAAAATGAGCTAGCGGATTCACTAGCAACGATAGCATATACGGAGTCCTACCCTTGGATCCATGTGCTTGAAAGCCCTTCTATTCAACTCGATGAAGGTATAAAAGAGGAAGTCTTTGAAGTACAAGTGAATCGGCCTCAAGACTGGAGGTCTCCTCTTATACAATATCTGTCTGATGGCGTCGTGCCCTTGGATAAATCACAAGCCAGAACATTGAAGCACAGGGCTCGTGGTTTCCTTATGTTAAGAGAAGTGTTGTACAAAAAATCCTATAGCAAACCTCTCCTACGTTGTTTAGGGGATCATGAATCACAAACAGTTCTCTCCGAATTGCATGATGGTGAGGGATCAGCCCATTGTGGATTTAGAGCTTTAACAAGAAGAGTGCTACTCTCCGGATACTATTGGCCATCGATTATGAAAGATGCTAAGGAACTGGTAAAAAGGTGTGACCCGTGCCAGAGGTACAGCAATGAAATTCATGTACCAGCCATTCCTTTGGAATCAATTTCTGAGCCCATCCCTTTTGCTCGATGGGGATTGGACTTAGTTGGGCCTCTCCCTGTGGCGTCCGGAGGGCGTAAAACTATAATTGTAGCCATTGACTACTTCTCGAAGTGGGTAGAAGCAGCTCCCTTGGCAGGGACAACCTCAAAAGTTGTCATAAAATTCATTCTATCCAACATATGTTGCAGATTTGGTGTCCCCCAGAAAATAACAACAGACAATGGGCCACAGTTTGACAATAGAGAGATGGAAAGCTTCTGTACCTCAAGAGGTATTCAGCACTGCTTTTCTTCACCTTTCCACCCATAAGCCAATGGGCAAGTTGAGGTGGCTAATAGAACAATACTGTCCGGTTTAAAGAAAAATTTGGAAGGGGCTGCTGGGAAGTGGCCTAGTTATCTACAAGAAGTCTTGTAGGCCTACCGGACAACACCTGGGGCTGCAACACAAGAATCCCTTTTTGCCTTGGTCTATGGAATGGATGCAGTAGCCCCCATAGAGAAGACACTCCCCTCCTTTCGTGTCCATAACTTCTCCGGACAGGATAATGAGATGGCAATTAGAAATCAGCTTGATTTGATCGAAGAAAGATGGGTGAAAGCTCATCTTAGAATGGCACACTATCAGGGCTTGACGAGAAGCAGGTTTGCTTCTAAAGTTAAAAGAAGATATTTTCAACCAGGAGATAAAGTATTAAGGAAAGTTTTCTTGCATACTAAGGAAAAGCTCTTCGGAAAACTGGCCCCAACTTGGGAGGGTCCGTATACTGTGGTTGAAAGAATCAAGCCTGGGACATACTGGTTGGAAGACAAAGATGGCAGGGTTTTAACTCACCCTTGGAATATTGAACACCTTCGAATGTACTTAGAATAAAACTTGTGTAAATATTTACTTGTTTAAACATCCATGTAAATATTTGGGGGCATACCTTCCCCTCGTCGGTGGCACGGAGAGCTTTCAATGAAATTTGGTGCCTTCTTCAAAATTCTCTAAGTATTTTCAACATTTTGTCTCTTATCATACTACCCGGGTTAAAAGATCTAAGGGCTATTTAAATTCTAGCCGGAAAGTCTTAATACTCTCACAATACAATAAAACTACTTAAACTCCAGCTATTTAAACAAATAATGGAAGAAGATGATGCTTGAGCAAAATAAAATATTCATTCAAACAACTTAAAACTACCTTGGCCTTCCAAGGACTTTAGTTCGAATAAAAGATAAACAAAATAAATTATAAGTTAAGGTTGAGCCTTTGAAGATGGCTCACCCTCATTTGCGTTCTTGCCCTTGATGTCGCTTTTCTCTTCGACTATCTTCTTACCCTTGGGGTCAATCTCTTCCTCACCTGGGCTCTCTCCGGTTTCCTCTTCATCACCGGACGAAGACTCACCGGAGTACCCCTCATCAACCATGGTCCAGTATGGGAGATCATCATCATCCACATAGCGCCATAATTCCCCTAGTCTCCTCTTCAGGAAAATCTCGTGAAACAGGAGGACCATATCAGACTTCACCTTTTGGATCATTAGCTCCTCGCTTTGGATCATCTCCCTGGCATAGGCGTTGATCTTGGCCTTGATCATGGCCTCTTGATCCCTCACCAAAGCAGTTTTCTCTTCAGCAGCCTGAGTCACTGCATTCTCTAAAGCAATTTTGTCAGTGGTCAGGTTGGTGACGAGCTTCTCCTTTGCTGCAGTTTCTCCCCTTGAGATTGTCAGGTCCTTTTCCAGTCCTGACAGCTTAGCCCGGAGATCTTTTACGGTCTCTTCCAAGGAAGCAACTTTTTTGTTGTTTTCATCTTGGTTCTTCTTTAGCTGATCATTTGCCTCCTTGAGCAAATCAACCTTATTGGCAGCAGTCCGGAGGTCCTCGGACAGTTTTTCCTTCTCCGACTTGAGGTCTTTGATGGTGTCTGCCTGACTTCGGACTTGCCTTTCCAAAGTAAGTATTGGCTGCACATTGCTAAGGATAGAATGGGCTATAACGTCCCTCTCACTGGAGACCATAAAAGTCTTACCGTTGAAATTAACTGTGTTGGAGCTGCTTGGAGGGACATAGGGCCCTGCGAACTCGTCTCTGGGCAGCCCAAGAAAATATTCACCAAGTCCACCCAGACCGGTGATGTCCATTTCATCTAAGTTAAGCTCTCCCCCCTCAACTTCATCTGTGTGGAATTCCCTTGGGATCTCTTCTTGAAAGTCTCTTGGGATCTCTTCAGCCAGTGTAGGGTCAGTAGGGAAAGAAGGCTCCGGGTCCCGGAGAGCAACCTCATCTCCTTGGGAAGTCTTCTTCTTCTTGGCCTCCCTATCAGCACTCTCACTTGTTTGCTTGCGAGTCCTCTTAGAAGCCCTTGAGGGCTTAGGGAGGTTCACTTCCTGCTTCTCGCTCTCCTGTTCCACCACTTGTAAAAGGGCTGCATCAATTTGAACCTGTGCCAGTCCTTCTGTGTCTGTTGGGGCCTCCTTCTCATTGTCACCTGCCACCCTCTTGCCTTTCTTCTTCTTGCCCTTCATTTTACTTGGGGCTTTGGCCCGGGCAAGCAGGAAGAGAGTCCCATCCAGTTCATGAGACCTTCTCAGCACGATGTCTTCATCAGGTTGGATGGAGAACTCCTCCCAAGTTAGGTCTCTTCGACCTGTGGTGTTCCACAGGTGAGACCTTGCTAAGTTCCCAGGAGTGAAGGCTTTATGGAACCGGTTCTCCCAGTTCTCTGCGGCCCAAGCGTTGATTTTGCCACAGGAGACCTGTCCGGCCTTCAGGTAGTCTCCGAACTCCTTTGGCAGCTCTGATAAAACAAAAGAGAAACTAATTAGCATAAACTTAAAGAAAAGAGAGATTCGAACAGAAGCTTAAAGTAAAAACTTACGATCGCTCCTCCATCTACTCCGAAGAAGGCTTGGATTCTCCCCGGCCTTGATTTTCTTGCCATTTTCCCATGAGCCACTGACAAACAAGAATTGGCTCCTCCATTTACTCTCCGATTCCAGGAGATCATCAACAGCTTTAAGGTCATTCCCCATGTTGAAATGATAGAAGGGGAACTGATGATGTTTACACAAGTTGGCCACTGCAGCGAACTCTTCCTTAGGAAGAGGGATCCCAGATATCCTGGATGCCATTATGCACGACATCAAAGTGAACCAACCATTAGGGCTTAACTGTGATGGGCAGAGTTTGACCAAGTGAAAGTAGCGCACTATCTCTGGGTCCAATGGGAACCTGAGTCCCCAGTTGAATAGCTCCGTAAAGAAGACTATTTCATTCTTTTTACAATCCATCGGGGTCTCCGGATCGATGGGAATCCTTATCTTTACGTTCTCAGGGATCCCCCACTTTGTGTGCAATCTACCCAGATCTGAAGTATGGATGAACGCATACTTGGGCTTCAGCAAGGCCAAAAGATACTTGAACTCAACTTTATGAAAGCATGGCCCCACTCTCCCTTCAAGGCTCTCCGGCAGGTCCGGACGCCTCAGATATAAGTCCTCTTTTCCCTTCTTGGCAACAACAATAGCAGTATCAGCCTATCCGGAGGACTCGGACTCAAATCTAACCTCCTCGATGGAGTCATCCATCCTCTCCTCCATAATCGTTGGCGGAGCTTCTATAGAAGTAGTCCGGGGAGGATTGAGGCTTGGCATAGCTGATCCTCCGGACCGTTGGCTGTCCGTATTTACTCGACTTCTCACCTCAATTTGAGTTTCTGAGGCAGAAGATTCCTTGGGGGGTAGTGGGCTGCTGGCCTCTAGTCCTGACAGCCTCTCCCGGGGAGCTCTTATAGTTGCCCCAGACCCTGATTCACTATCTTTCGCCCCCGATTTCGAGGGTGTGTTTTTAGAAGAAAGCCCTTTGACCAACCGACTTGGCCTTTTCATGATTAACTTATCCGGGGAATGGTCAGAGTCAGACCCCATAGCAATGAAAGAAGATTTTTTCCTAACACTTGTGACAGTAACTCCCGGTTCAACAGCAGGGATCGACTCCTGAACTGAGGAGCCAGATACTATGGGGGAGAGCGTTGATTGAAAGAGTTTTTTAGGTGTTGTACCTTTGGAAGAAGATGAACCTCTATCAGATTCTGCGACAGAAGAGGCTGTTTTCTCAATAGGCGACGATGGTAGCCCTGCAGCAAGTCGTTTTTCCTTCTCAACTCTTTGAGCTTTCTCCAATTCCGAGAGGTTAAGCCAGCCGCCCTTGATCAGTGTTGTTCTTGCTGTAAACATAAGCAGCCAAGGAAGTTTTGAAGATCTAAAGAGATAAAGCTCTGAGTAAAATTGCAGAGTGAAATTTGAAAGAGATAATGAGACAGTGAAAAGTGAATTAGAATTTATAGTAAATGTGAAAAAAAGATTTGATTCCTAGGAGAATCCGAAAAGTTGGGCAATGATTAAAAGACTGCGCTGATGTCATTAATGACATTTAAAAGAGGTAACTTGTTCGAGAAAGTGGTGCGAAGTTCAACGTGAAAAACGGCTAAAGTGACCAATCAGAGAGTGACACGTGTCCCATTAACTCTGGTAAAAACCGTTTGGAATTCGTAACGTTCGGTCTGTCCGGGTTTGTCCCCAGCTCTCTTCGAATTGAAAACCACTTCCTGAATCGGACTGTTTTTCAGTTCTTTGACAAAGACGCTTGTTCAAACACCTAAAAAAGGGGCTCCTGATGAGTCCGAATTCGGAGTGCTCCCCGGAAGGGCAGACCAATGTAAATCTCTCCGTAAACCGGACAGACACTAAGAACTTAAATCGGACAGGACTTTTGAACCGGACAGATGACTTCGAACACTGTGAGCTTAAGGCTGTTCGAACTATGACTAAAGTACTAAAAAACCTAAACACTTTCTGACTAAGCTACCTGCCCATCTGCTTAAAACTCATGGGTCTTTAAACATGACCCGGGTCCATTAAACATGACCTGAAAGCCCATAAGGGCCCAAGTATCATACTATAAATACCCAACCACCAGCATTAACTATGAGTAAGAAAAATTAACTGCTGCCAAGCTGCTTAATTCTCTCTCCACCTTGAAACACCTTGAAACACCCTCACACCACCTTGAAACACCCTTACACCGCCTTAAAACTCCACTTGAAATTACTTGCCTACCCCCAGGCTATTTTTATCCACACCAAACCTATTACAAATATTGGATTGTTTCAAAATGTACGAGAGCGGTTCTAGGCACTCGATGACATTACCCGACTTTGGCTTGGTGATAGTCACTCGTATCAATGTATAGTATACCGGTACCTCTCCAACTATTATATACGTATCTTCCTCTGCGTGGTGTGCCTCCCATATTGTGTCCTATAGTAGAAGTTGGCATCGATTTCATGTACGGCAATCATTTTGTGAAAGTAAGTAAACAAATATATTCTATTTATGCTTATTTGTTATTTTGTCATTAATTTTGTTATTAATTTGATTTTTATATTTTTTGGAAATTTGCAGATTGTCTTAGATGGACCGTTGCAAAATATATACCCTTGTTGGTTTGCGTTCCGCACTAGCAATGACGTTAAACATTGGGTCATCCCACCGGGAGAACATCTGAACAAATATCGTCGAATCAAACCAGCACAACCACTAACATTACAAGAAGGGGATGATCAGTTATATGACTTATCTGGGGGTGCATAATTTGCTAGAGAATTTTTATTATTTCGTATTTTTTTTAATCCATTATGCTTCCATTCCGCTACCTTCGACTTTATTTTTTTGGTTTATATTAGTTAAAACTTTTTATTATGCTCACACAATTTCATCTTAGAAGTATGATTTAAAAAACAAGTCCAAATTGGTACAAAACTATTTTTTTTTTAAAAACTTAGAGTGCTCTATCTCGCACTTCTCTGTAAGCAAATGTACAAATCCAAGCACAACCATGCGAAGATGTACATCGGTATGTATAGCTGTACGTGGATATGTACATATGCTTGCAGGGGAATGCGAGATAGTGTTCGGAAATTTTTGAAAAAATGGCTTTAGGCTTACTTATGGATTTTGAAATGATACTCCATTATAGGTAATGATTAGATCACATCGTTTAAAAACGTTTGATATTCTTCTTACTCAGCTTTTTTCTCCTCTTTCATAGCAAACATACTTGATGTATATGAACCTCAGTCGTTTAAAGAAGATGTTTATGATCATCATTAGCAAAATGTAATAGTCGAAGAGTTTACCGCTCTCTCATACTCATACATGAGATATAGTTAAAACCTCCATCGCGTAAGTATATAATCGGCTCTCAATGGGTTTTTAAAATTAAAATAAATTTTAAACGGTCTGTTGAAAGATATAAAGCTTGACTTATAGCAAAAGAGTATTCACAAAAATATGGTATGGATTATGATGAGACATTTGCCCCCATTGGAAAAAATTACGACAGTTTGTACTCTTATTGCGGTTGCATTCCTTCGCCCATGAAAGATCTTTCAACTAGATGTCAGAAATTCATTTTTGAATGGTAATCTTCATGAGGAGGTTTACATTACTCCTCCTCCAGGTGTTGTTCACCAATCAGGTGAATTTCGTCGACTTAGAAAGGATTTATATGGTCTCAAACAAGCTTCTCGTGCTTGGTTTGAAAAATTCTCTACGGTTATAACTTCATTTGGTTTTCTTGCTAGTAATCATGATTCAGCCTTGTTTATCATATGTACGAGTGCATGGAGAATTATTTTATCCCTATATGTAGATGATATGATCATTATATGTGATGATATTGATGGTATTGAGGCACTAAAACGTGATTTGGCTCATCGTTTTGCGATGAAGGACTTGGGACTATTGCGTTGTTTTTTAGGTATTGAGGTGGCTCACTCTCCAAAAGGTTATATTCTCACTCAGATAAAATATATATATGATTTATTCGAGCAAGCCGACTTTCTAATAACAGGACCGTAGATACCCCTCTTGAAACTAATTCTCGGTATTCTCCGACTTATGGTGTTCTTTTGTCATACCCAACTCTATATTGAACTCTCGTAAGGAGCTTGGTCTATCTTACAGTTACTCGGCCAGATATAGCTTATGTTGTTAATGTGGTTAGTCAGTTTGATACTGCTCCTACATCCGTTCAGTGGGGAGTTATTCTTCAAATATTGAGATATTTTCGTGGCACCCAGTTCCGGAGCTTGTTTCCTTCGACCTCTTCACTTGAACTGCATGCCTATAGCGATGTTGATTGGGATAGTGATCTTCATGACCAAAAATCTACTACTAGTTTCTGTATTTTTCTTGGAGATTCATTAACTTCATGGAAAAGTAAGAAACGAGATGTTGTCTCTCGATCGTCTACTGAAGTTGAGTATTGTGCTATGGTTGTGACCACATGTGAGATTGTTTGGTTACGATTTCTTGCAGATATGGAGATCAATGTTACTAAACCTACTTCATTACATTGTGATAAAAAAGTGTCATGCAAATAACAAAAAATGTTGTTTTTTATGAGAGGACGAAGCACATCGAAATAGATTGTCACTTCACTCGAAATCTTCAGATTGGTACTATCTCACTTCCATATGTTCCATCAGCTTTGCAGTTTGCTGATATTTTCACAGAGGCTCAGTCAACAACGCGGTTCGAACAAACTCGCAATTCTTATTATTGTTGCATTATAAGTTTGAAAGAGGATGTGAGAAATATAAAGGCTCAAGCTCATTAACTCTTTTATGTATAAATATAAACATACGTTTTACGTACTTCGTACGCTTTCTAAATAATACAAACCCCTAACGAATTTCTTCTTTCTTTATTTATCTTTTGTAACATCAGGTAATGCCTCTTAAAAGTAAAATCAAACTCATTAAACAACTAGAATAGAATAGAATAGTGCATGAATTCTAAAACATGGATAGAATATGTATCTTAATACTACACCTAGCAAGGGTTCTTGTGGTTATGATATATCTTAACAACGGTTTCAATAGCATATTATCACTCATTCTCATACCATTCAGAAAACACTTTGGTTTTGACTACTGCAATATGGCATGATAGTCTTAAATCTATTGGCCAGGATTTTGGTGATATTTAATCAATAGTATTAAAATAAGCAATTGGATTATTTCAGTCATTCATTTTAGCAGGATCAGAGACTTTGAGAAATCAAAATGGTATAGTTTACCTCATTTATGAGTTTTTTCTCGAATGAGAAACTCATTTGTTGTACTCCACACACCAGCCCCAATTATATTATGTAGTGTATTTATGGGGACCGGGGTTTCGGAAGATCATTAACAGTCTCCTCACTAGTCAAACTAGAGAAAGTATTTCGGTCTGGAATCAACGAGCACAGGTAACAAGTAGTAGGCCATACTAGTAACACTAAATTTGTCTAAGAACTTTGTCTGTGAATCCCTTGTTATATCAACAATTGAAGCCTTTCAAGAAACATTGCCATCTTGTTTTTCTGATGTTGATGGTTTCTTAATTGGCCTAAAACTCCAAGATACTAAAACATTCACTGCTCGTTTGACTGCTAGACTGCTAGCGCTTCAAGCATCACCAGGATCTGAGTTTGCGGCAGCACTGTCTGCACGATGTTGGTGTTTGTTAACAGGCGGCATTGATACAGTTTCATTACCAAGCCGTTGTAGACGTCGAAGCTGCAAAATTAGAATAAAGTAAAAAAATGTAGCAACAGACACCTGCCGAATCTTATCATAGCACTTGCCTCCATTTCTAGTAACTGGGAGACCTCGTGGAGAGATTCAATTGTTTTGTTTTCTAAGGAACTATCTACATCCGCTGTGACAACTTCAACGAACGATTTACAGATTGATATAGCTTTCTCGCAACAAGGTATTGTTGTTTGAGGCTCATGACTCTGCGCTAGCATTTCACATATACTCACACCACTGAATCACTTAGCTGAGGACAAGACAACATGAGACATTCCAATCGATCGTGGTAACTATGGACTTCATAAAAAGAAAAAGAAAAACATCAAACACCTCAGCACTAGGTGTATAAGGATACAGAGCAGCAAATAGTATAGCGTCAGGTTCAGCCATTGATTTGAGAATCGAAAATGCTTCCAAGGAAAGGAGAAGAGAATTATGTATGTGCTCTGTGTTAACGTTGACAAAAGACCAAAACATCTTCAAGCTTTAACCGAAACATTTAAGAAAAAAATTCAAACCCTCTTATACGAACTACACAAACAACAAACCTTCGAACAAAAATACCATTGTTGCCAATTCTGATAATACGCCAACGTCTCTCACCGTCGGATCTGACGGACTTTTGGAAAGTTGAGAGGCAATAAACAGCATATCAAATCCCTCTATCAGGTCATGCGGGGTTCCAGCGTTCTCTAAGACCTTGCGTGCATCAAACGTGTCATGGATTTCTACCTCGTGTGTCACACTAGATACTGTCAATGAACATATAAAGTATACCAACCCAAGTTACAAATGAGCAAACGGACTCAAAACGTGCGCAAAGAAAGCGTATACAACCTTTTCACAACAAAGTCTGAGCGATGCTAAAACTCAGAAATGCATTGCCTTTGATCAAATCAACAATAATACGAGCAGATTGTAACGTTACCAATTTCTACACATTTCAACTAGTATAAAATAGAATATCATATCAAGGAACAACTGCAACGCAGGATATGAGGAGATCTCCTGATCCTTTCTAGTTTCCGACTACTGTAGAAAACATTCCGAATAAATCTCTGAAGTCGTGTAAACAATTTCTTATTGAAATATTTTTGGGGTTTTTTAAAAAATTCAATTGGATAAAATTATAGACATTTCAATTGAACAGAGAGTATGTAATTGATGTGTTTTTGTTTTTCAACGTAACCCGTTTTAAGCAATTCGACCAATAAAAATCATTTTGGCATTTAGGGTAGATAAGGTCTTATACGAGAATTGTATTAAGACTGCTGAAAGTTTGAAATTTGAATAAAACGTTCAAATTTCCAATCTCGAAATTCCGTTGATTGCAACAATAGCCGATTGAACTAAAATAAAAAATTTCCAAGCTGACCTGTCAGCTCGACTCTAACCAGCTTTGACGTCACCAGGGTTCCACCCTTTAACCCCGTTAATCATGATATAATCTAATAAGCGTGTACTCCGCATTCGATCCAATTACACTAAAATATCTAACAACTACTACAGTGAAGCATATATTGATAGTATAACCGTAATAGCCGATAAAAGACACCTATCTTCACGCAAATAACACATACAAATAAGAAAGTAAAGAGGGAAAATACAAACCCTCATCTGCAGATAAACTCTGATCAGATGAATGCTCCGAAGCCAATTCTCCCCTTAAAGCCGGTGCCGTAACCTTGAACAACAAGGCAATGCCATACCTAGAATAGGCCCTTCCACAGTTCATATGAGATTCACCATAAAGCATAACCCTAACAAAGAACAAGGAACGAAAGAATCAGCAACTACCATAAGAAATATACAGACCTCATAGTTCATAACACCGACCTATTTGCCAAAGAATCACGAAGGCATTCAACGGCCTTTGTATAATCTCGTTCCCGGAAAGCATTCATCCCTTTATCCGACAATGCATCGGCGGCCTCTAGCATGTTCTTCTTCTGACTCGTCACAATGCCTCCTATTGTAGTCCTTGCAAATAATTCCGATAAGTTTGATTTTTCCGATGATGGAGACGGAGATCCACCGTCAACCATTTCTTGAGTTTGAAATGGCTTTGATGATTTGTTTTCGTAGTGTTCAGTTTATAATGAGAATTTGAGCGGGGAAAAACATAACTGAGTTTGTTAAGAGTTATGTCAAGTAGCTCATTTTAGCCGGCTTTGCCACGCAGCTGCTATCTTGCACATTTTGGCTTGGTGAGGTGACACTGGACGAGTGAGAATCTTTGAGCGAGTCCATATGGTATTCTTTGTCTGATTGGGAAGTGTTTGGGCAGATTGGTATTTTTTTTTTTGTCTAACTAAAACTTAAATTTCTACGATTTACTTATGTGTCCGGGTCGGCCCGTTATATTTTTTTTTAGTTTTCTTTGGTATTATTATTTAGAATTTTAAGAGTTGGTAGTTTCCATATTTAGCTAAAAGAGTAAAAATTAAAATAACAATAGTTATTTGGATATTCAAATTTATTGATAAACTCGTAAAGAAAAAAATTGCAAGAATATTTTTTTAGGTATGAAAATACAAGGAAAAAAAAATGTTTTTTTTCAATTTGTGATTTTTTAAAAAAAAATTAAATTTTTTTGATGAAATATTTCTGCAAAAAACAATTGGTGAACTCGCAAAACAACTAATAAATCAAATTTTCAAAATTATTGGTGAAAAATGTTGCTGCAAAAGTTGGTTCAAGTATAATTATGACAACTTGTGATATAACCAAGTTGCAATAGTGTGAGATCTAATTGGCCCTCAACCGAATGTACCGATGATTTGTTGAAAAATTAAACCAAAAAAAAATATCAATCATATAATTTATGCAACGTAAAGATTTTTCTTAACAATCGTTATATATTTCAAACAGTAATATCAATCATATAACTTGTATTTTGTTTCCTAAATCAATCACTAAACCTTAGATAGCTATAGTGCTATGTGTTAGATGGTTATGCATTAAACCCTAGGACATGAAAGGAACTGTTCTAGTGCTATGTACTATTAGAAAGTTACTTAGAAAGTTACTTAGAAAGGTGGTAGAAATGCACAACATAATTTTTAGCTTCATATCATGTGATTGGTAAATGCAACCCAAAAGCGTCTACAGAAGTTTCGCTACAGAGAATTCAATGCTTGTAAAAATATCAGAAATACCTAATAGACAGCAACACGGTTCATGAAGCTCCGATATATTTTTAAAAAGGATAGCAAGAGAGGAGCAACTAAATAAAAACAATTCACACGAGGTCAGTTTGTTTTTTAATAAAAACGTATAACTGATTTAACTCTCACTACTTGGAATATATAAAATTTCAGAAGCAAATACAGAATATTAAAAGAGAAAAGAGATGAAAACAAAATTTCTACTCTTCTACATAACAAAGTTTTAAGCAATCAAAACAAAAGCCGGTTATAAATCTGCTGCTAACAATTAAAGAAAATAACAAGAGAAAATAGGTCCTAGAGGATAAATAAAACAGCTATCAGTAGCTTTCGACCTTGATGCTGGGTCGTTATAGTACATTCATAACACATTTAGTTGCAACAATAATCCCCTTGACGAACTCAAACATGAATATGACCAGGCACCCGAAATGTTGTCTAAGAAGGCACTGCAAAAGGGAAAACCAAACAAATATTTAGGTGAGTCAGCATTCAAGTGGCTACTGAAACAGCAGGATAGTTAAGAGTCCATTAACAAGAACACTTTTTTGGCCTGTTAAAGCCTGGACTAGACTGAAACTAACTAAAGGCAGGGTGTAAAAAGTTATATCTATACAACAAAAGAGAGATAATTTAGGTTAAACAAAAAATAATTATCCTGATGCCAAATGGTTCTGTTAAAAACGAGCAATCACTAATATATTTAAGGATACGTCAAAAAACTTAAAACATAGTATTGCTTAAACAAAAATGATTTATTAAAATTTAGAGACGAGTAACTTACTGTAGGTAGATGTATCAATATTCTCAGGTAGCTCCTTTATGTCCACCTCAAACCTCTCTTGCACCTGAGATATATTTGATTAAGCATTTTAGATTGTTCAGTGATAAGGTGATACTGAAAGTTTATCCAGGAACTAGAAGTTCTAAGAAGCCAAACCTGGTTGAGGACATCAGAGTCAGAAGTAGAGGCAACAAATGTAATTGCTAGACCTTTGGTACCAAACCGACCAGCTCGACCAACCTTCAGAAATCCAGGCAAGCAGCAGAATCAGTGAAACTCATTCAAAAAATAAAGAAAAATGACATAGAAATAATAGAAACTAACCCTGTGAAGATAAGTATCAGCCGAATCAGGCATATCATAGTTGATCACAATATTAACTCTTTCAATATCAATTCCCCTTCCAACCAAATCAGTGGCCACGAGAATTCTTTTATGTCCTTCCTTGAAGCCTTTGTATCGGGTCAACCTGTACACAAGAAATAAAGCCTTAACAAAAAGTTTTGATCGATGCATGTAGAACATTTGAAGCTCCTCTTTGATATATTCAGCACACATGTACAAACATCAAACTATAAATTGCATTATATACATAGATTCACTGCATCTAATCAAATTAAGGACCATATAGGTCTAAACAGCAAGATGCCAATCGATTTATTAATCTTAACATACTACCGTAGAAATGTTGGTTTGATGAGTTATCAAATTCTGATATCAGGATATCACAAGGTCCAGTAAGTCTTTTGACCACTCTGGTTGCCAACAGAATATGAAGGCTGAATCCTACACTATCTTATCAGCAGATTGTGGCATACATGCAGCCCATTTTCACTTGCAATTCAAGTTCAATAATAATCATTCGGAGAGTAGATCAGCAAAACAATATGAGGAGAATTGACTACTGAAAGAGTGTACAGACCTCTCCTCTTGGGACATGCCAGAGTGGATGCATATGGATGGGAAGTTACACTCTGTGAGTAACTTGTTCAATTCAGATGCTCTGTTGACGCTTTTCACAAAGATAACTACTTGATTGAAGTCCAAAGCATCCAATAAGTCGTTGAGCTTGCGATTTTTCTCCACCTCGCTTAATTTGATGTAGTGCTATAGATTTAAATGTAAAGTTAGTCCAAAAGCTAGGCAGATGAATACTTCTTTATTTTGCAATTACCAAAGATTTACGATAACACACCTGTACAAGACCATGTAGAGTCAACTTCGCCTCATCGTCAACATATATTTCCATTGGCTGAAAGTATAAACGTCACGGTAAATCATATTAGGAACCTTCTCCAAGCTTATGAAATCCATACGAAAAGAATGACGAATGGACAGCTCCTGAACTGAGGATCTTGCCAATCAGCTTCGTCTCCTTGAAGACACTTTATTTTGTTACAGCAGTTCACAATTATCAATCACGCAACCTATATTTTGACTCAGAATCCCTAGCAAAAACCTGCAACCTTACGGCCGAAGTACATAACCCCAACCTTCTCAACTGCCATTACAGAGGACCCTAAAACTAGATAACAATGAACCCACCAAAGCAAGACCAAAAGATATAAACTTATTCCCAGCCCCACTCAAACTACATCATTTATAAGATTTAACTAAAAAAGGCAACCGCTTTTGCATGTTGATGAAATGGGTTTCGCCATTCCCAACCTCAAATAACCCGGCATCCCACGAGATCACTAAAAGATGATTAGCAGATTGTAGGGGACTGAAACCTTGTTAAATCCTAAACAAACTGAAAAGCTGGAGAAAGCTGGTATTAAATTAAAAAGATAAAAGTTGTAAATTTGAGTAGCAATGGCCATCAGACATTACATCTTGCATGAACTTTTTGCAAACCGGGCGTATTTCTTTGCTGAGTGTAGCTGAAAACATCATCACTTGTTTATCATGAGGTGTCATCTTGAATATCTGCTGTACATCTCTCCTCATATCTGACAAAAAAGAAGACAATGATCATTTAACAATAATAATAAAAATTGACTGGATATCAAAATTGGAAATAATATTTCAAAAGATAAAACAGTGTAAAACAAATACCAAGTGACTCGAGCATTTTATCACATTCGTCAAGGATGAAGTGCCTGACATTCTTCAAAGAAAGATCCTTGTCTCTAGCCAGGGCCAATATACGACCAGGTGTACCAACCACAATATGAGGGCACTCATTTTTCAGCAGATCTTTGTGAACTTTAATGTTGACTCCGCCATAGAATACAGCAATTTTGGTGTCAGGGAGATAGGTACTGAACCTCTGGAACTCGTGACAGATCTACAAGTTTCATAACATTTAATATTGATCAATACAGTGAAACAAAATACAATAGTGAAGTCCAACTGCAATATTATAAAATGCTGATTTACCTGGTATGCTAATTCCCTAGTATGACACATAATGAGTGCAATGACTTGACCAGGAGTTGGTTCAATTTGCTGCAGAGTAGAGAGTACAAAGACAGCAGTCTTTCCCATTCCAGATTTAGCTTGGCAAATGACGTCCATGCCCAGAATTGCTTGGGGAATACACTCATGTTGCACTGATGAAGAACCAAAGGAAATAGAATCCAAGTAACCCTTTGTAAGTAAAAGAAATCTCCTTGACTTTTTTAAGTAAGGTTTATAAAACCATAAGACGGCTCCAAAATCAATTGTATGTTAACAGCAAATTACCTGAAAGAGAATCAACAACTAATCAGAAGATAAATAATAAGCAATGAAAAAAAACCAAGTAAATACAAATAAAGCAAAACACCTCAAATCCAACAACAGTTCCTTTATAAAAAAAATGTATACATTAACTGTAGCTTAATATCAAATAACAGAATTTCCCTAATTTAATGCAGAATTTATCAATTCGAATATGGTAATTAGTACAATTTTAGTTTAACTAATCATAATTAAGCGGCTGCTACTAAAAATCTTCCAGATCTGACCTCAAACAACATATAATCTCGCTTTCAAAGAGCTGTAGATCTAAACAAAATACTTTTTTACAAGGAAAAAGTACAGGCAGTTATGTCCAGTAAAGTAGATAAAGGCCATAAATCTTGCCTTCGGAGGGATGTTCAAATCCTGAATCCACAATCGCCCTAAGAAGCTCTGGTTTCAAAAGAAAGTCCCTGAATCCCGAACTGTGTATTCCAACATAACCCCTGTACACACATCAGATACATCAGTAAGACGGTGTATAACAGTTCCTGAAAATGAAAAAGAAACGGATATCTCAATTAGGATAACTGAACCCAAACATTAAAGAACTCACTTCTTGGCAGCCTCGCCGTTGAGTTTAGTGGTGGAATCTGGAGCTTTCTCTTCTTCTTCCTCGTAGTCGAGAAGCTCCTCTTCGTAAGCATCGGTGTCCCTTGTTTCACCCATATTATCTGCATACGAATCCACAAAACACCATTAAACAATCGAAAACAGTAGAAATCGAGCTTATCGATGAATCTAAAACAAAATTTAGTGATACGAAACTAACTAAATCGAACCAGATCTAGAAACGAGCCGCTTAAACTAAGATGAAGAAAGAAAACAACTGAGAGATATTAGTTGAGGAAGAGAAGATTTGTTACCTGAGAAGTGTATGAAACTGAAATTGGGGTTTAGGGTTTGAAGATTCTGCAAATCGAAAAGGGTTAGACCTAGAAAACCTAAATCGAGAGAGAGACGGAGAGGAGGGGTGAACAGATCGTGGAACTGTGTGGATTAATACGTCCAGGTATAAAAGTCTATTACCGAATTACCCTCTGGAATTATTGTTAAGTACGGTCACGCCGATGACTCGCCTGAACCCATCCAATTCTAATCTGTTGATGTAGTTGGCCCGTGTTAGAGCCCTTTTAGCTGGCCCGTGTTAAAGCCTTTTTAGTCGTTTCTAACAAATGACTATTGAAGTCCATTATTTGATACTTTTATAATTGAATATCCTATTATTCTGGTTGAAGTGGCAAATAAAACATACTTTTATCGAATTACCCTCGAATAAAATCATGCTTAAGGTATATTATATGTCTTGAAAGGGCTTTAGTCAGGGAGTACGTGTATGTTTATAATGAAAGGATACTAATTCGAGTTTTTTTTTACAAACGTTATGGTATGTTTGTAATGAAAGGATATGAATTCGATTTTTGTTTACAAACGTTTTATTGGTTGGAATCTATCATTTTATGTGCTTCATTTTCTGGCGTCGGGTTACAAACTAGGGCTAGGCTAAAATGAGACCCGTTTTCTTTATAGTGAGACCCGGTTATAGTGAGACCTGACTTGGCTATAACGAGACCCCTCTTATTTACAAAAATGCCATCGATATAAATACAAAAATTCCCAAATTTTACCATTTTCTTTCTTCGAAAACCCTAACTCTCTCTAACCCAATATTTGAAAATGCTAGATATTTAAAATCCAACTGCATAGACTTGTTAAAGTATGAATTCTCTACACCATTGTGCTATTTTTTAAAAATTTGGATATATATTTGTAGTGATATTTAGAGTTTATTTTTCGGATATAAAAATCGAATTTTCCCCTACTTGTAGTTGTTGTTTGGTTGTTTGATAATATGTATATGCTTAATTAGATCGTTGGCTTCAATTTGGTATAAATTTTGCTGGATTTGACCCCGTAAAAATGACGTTTGAAATTTGCAAATGGGTATTCTGAAACAGGCATTTCCACGCACGATCGTGCGTGGAAATAGACAGATGCACGCAAGAACATGCGTGCATCATGCGTGCATCTGTCTATTTCCACGCACAATCGTGCGTGGAAATGTCTGTTCTTTTTTTTTATTATATATATATATATATATAATTTCTAATAGTTTCTAATAATTTATAATAATTATAATTTATATATTATAATTATAATCAATTCAATTTCTAATAATTTATAATTTATATAATTTTTTATATAATTTATAATTTATATAATTTTTTATAAATTAATAATCATATATTTATGTAATTCTTTTTACTACATTTTATATAATTATTGAATTGTAATAAGAAACGTAAATTATAATAATATACACGCTAAATTCGGTATGAAAGTGTTTTCAATTGGCGAAATTCGGCATGGAATAGTATTTTGAATTGATAAAATTTGGCATGAAAGCGCCAAAATTTGACAAAATTCGGCATAAAAGCGCAAAGATTTGACCAAATTCATGCACGAACATGCGTGATTTCGGCCAAATTCACGCACGAATATGCGTGATTTCGGCCAAATTCACGCACGAACATGCGTGATTTCGGCCAAATTCACGCACGAATGTTCGAAACGACGCACGAAAGGTGTGAATTTATGTAAAAATATAATTTTTTCTCCAAGGCATATATTTAGAGATGAATTTTTGTTTTTTTAAGTTCATGGGTTTATGGGTTTATGTTGAATATTAGAGAGATAGGTAGTTGAGAGAGAAGAGAAAGATACTAAATATGTATGCGTTTGAGCTTTAAAACCTAGGATTTATAGTTGAATTTATTGTTTTTTGAGTTAATGGGTTTATGGATTTTTGGGGTTTTTATGAAAATTAGAGAGAAAAGTAGAGAAGAGAGAGAGAGAGGGGGGGGAGGAGAGGAGGAAAAAATGAAATGTCCAAAAAGTTATGGTTTTTATATCTAGTGGCATTTTGGTAATTTCACGTTTTCAGAAAAAATCAAAATTTGAGGTCTCACTATAAAGATTTTGGGTCTCATTTTAGCCTAGCCCTACAAACTATTGTGTCAGACTGAGGATTGAGAATTTGTAAACCCTCATTGAATAGCGGTTCTGAATTCCCTCCAATAAAAAAAATATATATTATAAACTATAATTTTAGTATGACCATTTAAATAGTTAAAAAAACGGACATTTCGTAAACAAAATTTAGTGGTGTCATATATTTCTTTTTGATAACTAAACTATAAAAAAAATGATATCTCACTAATTTAATTATGGATTATTATTAAATTAATATATATATATATATATATATATATACTTGTATTTATTTGGTCTAAAATATCTATTAAAAATATTTTTAATATATAAATAAGGTTAAAAAATATAGTTATTTTTGTTTATTGTTGCATTTTCTTTTTTTCTAACCTACTTTTTCTATGAAGAATTCAAATAAATTTTTTATTAGAAAAACAATTCATTATTTTCAATAACAAAGTTATTTTTCTATTAAAATAACATAAAAACTAAATTTGATAAACTTTTTCGTTAAAACAATAAGTAATCAAATCCACTTGAAGTTCAATTTTGAATTTATATAAAATCATGATTCAGAATATGAAAAACTATACTTTCTCATACATATGGTTTGTGGATATATGCATAGTTTTTCATCCCATATTTAGTTATATTAACTAAGTTTTCACATGTTTATCGAATTCAATAACCAAAGTTGTTAAATCATAAGGAGGTAAAACAGTAAATGACGTTGTCATACTGTTGATTATGTTTGTTCGCTCCACATTAATCTTCTATACATTTGGGGATGTATTAGCTTCTATATTGTTTTTATATAAAAAATAGAAAATAAATAAATAAATAAATAAATACTAATATATTTAAACAATCAAGGACAAACTCATAAATTCAATCATGATTTGTTATGGAAAAAAACTGACGAAGTCTTTAGATGTGTTGTTGTATTAGTGATGATTATTTTACTCTATTTTTAAACACATAAATATATATTATAAATATAATAAATTTGTTATGCGTGATATATGCAACCATTTATTACTTATTATGGAACACACAATCATTAGTGATAGAGAAGTTAGAAAACCATGATATAAAAATGTTACAAATAGCTAGAAATTGAAACAAAATCAATATCTGATTTGATTCAGTCTATAAAGCACACCATAGATGTAAAGTTATGCTTAATAAATAGTCTCATTTTTTTTATCACATCTCTCAACTCGCATGTCACATTTTATTATACAATTATAGCACATCTCACAATATTTTACAAGATAGATGGTATAATTGTTACATTATCTCGTATTTACTTACGTATTTACAAAATTTACAAGTTTTAGATGGGGTATTCTCTATAAGAAATGAAGAAGAACAAACCTTTGGTGGGAGGGGCCAATAAGAAAAGGTTAATTTTGACGTATATTATATAGATGTAAACTTGAATGAAATAAAATAACCAACCAATAATTTACAACAGTAGGCAAATGAAAATGAATTTTTTAATGCATACGAGTCCCTGAAGAGATATATCGTTCAAGAAATAAAGACTAAATTAATTGCACATCCAAGAAAATCTATAACAACAAAATTTACTATTATACGACCGAAAAATCTCGTGAATATCCAACAAAAGCTAGCAATATAGACAAACCTTATGATAGTTCAAATAAACAAACTTTGGTATCTCATACTCTTCATAATCTAAAGAGGCCTGATAAGTTTACAAAAAAGAAAACTTCAGATGATAAATTCAATTACTTAAAATTAGTGAATAAGCATATGAACAAATTATTGTTCAAAGAAAAAAAATGTAAAAAATCTTGCATATCTCATATAGTTATGGTCTTGCGTTATTGATTTATAACTAATCTCACATAAAGTTAGTTAATCTTGCATATTCTACCTCTCATATATTGTCTTGCATCTATCATATTTTGTTTTATATATTATTGGATTTTAACTGGTTATATATAAATTTGGTTATGCTTTGTTTCACATCTCTTACAAGGTTATACATGGTCTCGCATCTCTTGTTATTTGGTTATATATGGTCTCGAATTATTACTTTATAATTAGTCTCACATTAGTGTATCTAGTTAGTTATGCATTCTGTTGTATATCATGTTTATAAATTGTCTTGCATCTATCATATTTGGTTATACATGGTCTTGTTTTTCTCATCATTTAGTTATACTTGGTCCCATATAAATTTGGTTATACATGGCCTCGTAGCTGTCATAAGGTTATACATGGTCTCATGTCTCTCATTGTTTGGTTATACCTAATCCTACGTTACTATTTGTCTAATATTGTATTTTGTAAATCATTCCGATGATGGTTTTATGCAGTAGTTAATGATGGTCGGGGGCTATTACTACAAGTCATACATAACTGTAGGGTATCTTTTTTATCTACAGACATTCCAACAAGATGCTTACTAAAATGATCTGATATTTTGAAGTTTGAAAAGTTTGATAGGAACCAAGACCCGGACACTAACATTGAAAATTCTATGATGATTACAAATTGTTGTATCATGCTTTCTCTCAAACTTTCAAGGATGGCGCATTGCAGTCATATAATCGGTTACCTAAGGGGTCCGTAAAAAACTTTGACATATTATGGAATTGTTTAGGTAATAATTATGGAAAACAAGTAATTTCAATGGAATTGAGACATAATTATCAATTTTAAACAAGAGGTTGGAGAGAGCCTGCTGGAGTATACCAGGCATTTTGTCTGAACGAAAACTAATCTGAAGGATTGTAATAAGAAGGTTGACTATGCTTCGTATAAGCAAGGGTTTCTCCATAGAGTCTTAAGAGACAGTGTGGCTAAAACATAGGTCTTAACCTTTGGGGTTTTGTTAGCACAATTAAGAAATATATAATCGTTGAATAGACTTAAGCGGCAAAGCTCACCTCTAAACCTTAACAAAGATATCAAAATTTTCAATCACCTATAATCGTTTATCAACAGTCACCCGCGTTGGTTTATCAACCTCACCTGATCCAAATATTTAATACTCTGAGTAAAATTCAATGAAATAATATGAGTTAAACCCCATCAAGATCGAGGTGAGTAGTTGGAAATCACGGTACAATAGTTTATTTGAGGTATCCATCAAAAACACAATTACAATTCCTTTATGGTCTGAGTAATGTGAAAAAAAAACTAAAAACATTAAACCAATCTACTATTTTTCTTATACATGATTTATTGAAAGGTTTACAAAAAGTGAACAACCCTAAATTTTTCTAAATCAGGCAGACCAATGTGTAATGATCGAAGAGTATGATCCTCAAAGCTGAAAATTCCTTGATCATGGCCAGTAACGTTGACACCGTACTTGTATGGATCCAAATTATCATCGGTAAAATTAATAGCGTTACTTTACAATCATTTACCAGCGGTGTGAATATCAATGGAGTGGTTATTACCAAGAAAGATGGACCAGTCCTTTTGTAAGCGGTGAACTGGTTTCCACTGGTTATTCGAAATGAATTAGTAAATCTTGAAACCAATAGTTATGTATCCAGATACTGGATGGTGTTTGAGATGCCTGATAAACATATGCAATGCTTGGTCTACTATGGAAAGGTAAATCTTGTTTCCCTTGAAAAAACCAAGGATCAAAGATTTTGCGAATAATGGAACCAGGTTCACAAATTATTACTTTACCATACAGGCTATCATAGTAGATGATTTTATCGTAGTAATATTCAGCTTCCGTCATCATCGTCCATGTGTTATATTGGCCTTCGTAGCAAGCCAGTTTGTGTTTGTCTCCGTATATTACCAACACAAATAAATTCGGATGATCATCAGGATTGGGATAATGATTAGGGTTAGGATTAGGATGTGATAAAAAATGGCTTTATGGATTCGTTCTTGAAAGCCTAGAATTTGGATTTGAGATCCCCTTGAGAGATCGACAACAGTGATATTGAGAAGGTCATTGATGGTAACGAAATACTCAGAGGAGGAGGAGGAACCGCACATTTTAACAACAACAATACTAAATTCTATGTTTTCAAAGGTTTGGTCGATGATATGGTAGAATTTTTTAAGTGGGTTTATCTGTTTTTCAAGTTGAGGAAGATGGGAGGGATTTAATCTGAATCTTTTTCCATAGGAAGATGAAGAGGTTTTGGCAGAAGGGTTCGAATTCTCATAATTTGAATTGGAGTTATAGTCGCACAAAGTATTTCTTGTCAATGTGAATAGTTACATGTAAATTAAGTATTCTTTATTCTATTTATACACCAAAACTTTACATATCTATAACCAATATCTCCAACTAATATCTATTATCTTTAAAATTTAAAGATAAACATATATATATAACTACTATATCCTCCATCTTTAAAAGTTAAAATAAAAATATATCTTTAAACAACATTTATAACTAATATCTATAATTTATTAGTATTTTTTTAAATAATATTATATTTATAAATATAAATTCTAATTACATGTGTATTTATTTTAAAAATTTGAAAATAAAATCTTTCCTTTTCAAATACCTTAGCTTTACAAAGGAAAAAAACTAATTTAAAACTTACATAAAAAAATATCCACCGCACATTCCAATCACCTTTCGAATTCTCTGATTTTCAAACAAACACCGGCATATAAAATGAGAGAAAAAAATTATAATTTATAAATTTAAAAAAATAAAACAAACATAAAATAGCATAAAATAAAACAAAACTGATATTTGTTGTAAATAATATATAAACATCATATAAAATTACAAATTTACAATTTAGTATGGTTAACTTCTACAAAAGTTAATAAACTTGAAAAAAACAAATCTGGTAAACAATTTTAGTTTAGAACTTCAATTCTTAGATAATTTCGGAAAAAAATTAAAAATTAAAACTCTCTCCTTGTTAGGAATATTATATGGTTTATTTTTTTTTTATTAAATCTAATATGCAGGTTGACATAAAAAAGTATTTACGGTCAAAATTTTAGTAACAGGTTGGATATTTGTTTATAGATTTATTAAAACCATCAATTGTTTATTATTCATTAATGATGAAGTAGTTTTACTAAAAGAAAAAATGTGAGAAGCAATTAAATATATTTGAAAAATAATAATGTAATATTTATATAAATTTAAATTTGTTTTTTAAATAAACTATATTAATACAAACATAAAAAATAATCAATAAAAATTATAAAAAGTTATGCAAACATTTATACAAGTTTATATATTATTTGATTCTTTTATGGGTAAACAGAGATAGAGAAATGAAAAACTCTGTTTTCCTCCAAAAAAACAAAGCATGAAGATTCTTGATCCTCAAGAATCAAACTTACACCCTTCTATCCATCTGAAATCTTCTTACCTTCTGAAAAGCCACGAACTGCTCCTTCACGTCGTCACCAAAATACAAAGACCATCGAAAATCTTAATAAAAATAAAGAAGAATTCAAAACTCTTAAAGAAGGCCGAAGTAATCTAAATGACAACCGAAGCAGAAAAATCTTTTTTGATGTACTTAGAGACTCATTTGCATAAAAAAAACCAACGAAAAGTTTAAGCCAACAGAGACAAAGTGCCATCAGTCTCATATCTTCATACAATTCAATAAAGAAACAAAGGAAATCCCGGATAGAAACAGAAAATATACCCTTATTGCAAAGTTCTCAAAATGAAATACTAAAAAGCAGGCTTTTAATAGTTTTATACAAGAAAGAAGATTAATAGGAGAAATCAACATCAGTAGTTGAGATTCAAGGCACTTACTTATTGAATTTCCTATGAAAGAAGAAATGTATGTTTTATGGATGATACCTATATGGATTGTTGGTGACAAAATAATGCGTCTCTTGAAGTGGCACCAGAACTTTAACCCAAGAATAGAAAATCCAATAGTTTATGTCTGGATTAGAATCGAAAGGATTCTTGAATACATGTATAATAAACAGATCATTCACACAATCGCAAGCTCTTTTGATGACCCTCTTAAATGTTGGATTCCTTTAAAGAATCGTGCTTTGATATGCTATGGTGGAACTGGACATTACTCAAGATCTCAAAATAGATATATGGATTGGTTTTGGATCTAATGAAGGTTGTTGGCTGCGAATAAGTTACAGAGATGTGATTTCCTACTACACATACTACAACCACATAGGTCATGAAGAAGAGACGTGCAGAAAGAAAATTTCAAAAACAAATGACAAAGTTCATGAAATGAACCAAGATACCTGCTCTGAGCAACACCACAAACAACACAATGTGAAGCAAATAAAAAATGTTGTTAGCATAAATGAGAAAAAAAGTCAGAAAAATCAGAAAGATAAAGTTAAACCAATCAATAGTCATAATTTTGAAAGCCAATAAGTTATCAGACTAATTCCTCAAATTCAAATACCATATAGTACAGAAAAGAGTGAAGAAATGGTTGAGGCCATAAGAAATCTGGTTGTTGACTACATGAAGAACAAGGAGAAGGTTACCGATATATCAGGCTCGGGGAACTACTCTCATAAATAGATTAATCTTGAAAGTCTTCTTCAATCTCCAACTCTGAAAATCAAAGAAATAGATGTCAAGTTTAAAAATCTCATAAACAAAAGGCTAAAATGAGCTAAGTTTAAAAGCATGAAAGAAAGATTAATCTACAAGCCCAAATCTGGTGCCAATGAACAGACAACGCCAACCTCTGATTATGATTAATATCTTTTGTTAGTATATAAGAGGAGTTGCTAATAATTATTCTTTAAGAAGGATAACAAATATTATCACCAAGAACAGAGTCAACATTGTCATTATCCAGGAACCAATGGTTACATCAGATAAGATATCTATTTTTGCTCATAAAATTGGCTTCTCAAATTTCTACTCAAACTGTAATAGAAAATTTTGGATTTTGTGGAACGACTGGTTCAACATTAACACCATTCAAGACAACCCTTAGTTTATTCACGCTGAAGTCAGCTATATTAACATTGTGAAAACCTTCTACATTACATCTATCTATGCCATGTGCCAAATACATAACAGAAGAGACCTCTAGAAATTCCTTATCAACATCACCCTTACTGTCAAAGAATAAATTGTGTTAGAAGATTTCAACTCCATTACTTATCGTACTGAGCAGAAGGGATATATCCACTACTGTAATTGTAGTTCTGAAGAGTTTAAGGAGGCTATAAACCAATGCTATTTGGAAGATGCAGGCTACGTAGGAAACAAGTTTACTTGGACAAACAAAGTAAACTTGAGGCCCTTAGACAGATTTCTTATCAACTTTGACTGGATAGATTACTTTCACAAGACCAGTGTCAAGTATCTCCTTAAAACTTGCTCATTATATCTTTATCTCTCATAATATTTTCAAAACCAAGTATAGCTCTAAGTTTTTAGACATGTGGTGTTTGAGTGAGGACTTTCTCCTTTTGTGAAATCTATCTGGCAAGCTGAAATGTAGGGATCTCCCTTAAACAAATTTTGGAATAAACAAAAGAGACTTATATAAGCCTTTAAATAGTGGAATAAGTCTGTTTTTGGAAATGTTTTAGACAAAGTTAAGCAAGCTGAGGAAGAGGTTAATAAAATGGAGCAAACATACTTGGAGTATAGCACTGGTTTTAACAAGACTAACTAGAGCTTAACTGACGACAAACTACATCAAGCATCGGTTCAGGAAGAAAGCTTTTGGTATCAAAAATCTTCCACCAACTGGATTAAATATGGTGATTAAAATAAAAAGATCTTTCACAATTTTGTCAAAAGAAAAAGAAGAAAGAACATAATCATCAAAATTAGGGACAATTCTACTTGGCTTACTAAGGATGAGAAAATCAACAATTATGCTGAAAAGTTCATAAAAAATGCTCTTTCTTCCTATCCTTATCCTAATCTTGAAACTGAGTCAAACTATCTAAATAGCTATATTTTTAATACAATTCACAATATTGTTTCTGATCAGGACAATATCAATATATCAAATGAGCTTAATGGGGAGGAAATTCATCAAGCAATCAAAGGCCTAAACTCAGCCAGTGCAACTGGAATGGACGACTTTAACGCTACATTCTGCATCAGTTGCTAGAGTATCATGAAATGGGATCTGACTGAAGCAATGACTTATTTTTTCAAAGGCTCTCCCATTCCAAAATGAGTCCTAGCTACTGGTCATTGACTCATTCCTAAAGTAAACCATCCTTTTACTTGGAAAGAGTATAGATCAATAAGTATTTGCTCAGTGTTTAACAACATAATCTTTAAGCTTATTGGCAATATAATATCTAATCTTTTGCCTAAAATAATTTCTGAAAACCAAGGTGCCTTTGTACCTAATAGAATTTTCCAGGACAACATATTACTGGCTACTGAATTGGTTTATGATTTAAACAAAAACCGTAAAGATGGTAATATTCTGGTCAAGATAGATATGGCAAAGGCTTTTGATCGTTTGTCCAATAACTACCTTAATTTAACTTCATTTTGCTTCAACATCTCTTTTATTAACCTCAGTAATGTTATTATTAGTATATTAATGGATGTAATGTTGGCTATTTTAACATTGACAGGGGCCTTAGACAATGAGACCCTTTGTATTTCTATCTTTTTATAATTGCAGAAGAAATTCTATTAAGGGGCCTAAATCTCTTGTTTAATAATTACCAATCCAATATAAAACTAGAAGCAATATATGCATTCCCTCTCTCGCTTTTGCAGATGACGTTTTAATTTTCACTAACTCTTCTAATTACGCTATAGTTACTTAAAGCAATTTTTTGCAGGACTATCAAAAGGTTTCAGGGCAGGTGATCAGTAAGGACAAGACTTCTATCATTACAGCTACTAACCTTCCTATCAACAAGATCATTTTATGGTTAATGACACTAGTTTCAAAAATAAGAATCTGTCTGTGACTTACCTGGGTGTTAGTCTTAACAAGAACAACTGAAACTACAACTACGATGCGTTAATCATCAAGATCAAAGCAAAGATTAATGAGTGACATGGTAAAAGAATTTCATTTGATGGTAGATTAATTCTAATCACTTCAGTCCTCATTCCTATCTCAAGCTACTAAATACTAAGAAATAAGCTTCCTAAAACCGTTATTGATAGAGTGGAGAAAATGTTCAACACTTTTCTTTGGGGCTGTGATCTCGACAGATCAAGCATTCATTTGGTCTAAAGTTTGTAAACCAATTTCTATAAGTTGGCCTCAATGTAAGGAGACTGAAAGATATTCAAGACTCTGTGTCTTATAAACTTTGGTTCAATTATAGAAACAACACCTCTATTTGGGTTAAATACACTCAGAGCATCTACAACAATAATATTCACCCATTGATTGCTGACATCAATCCTAAAAAGTGCTCTCAATTTTGGAAAAGGTTAACCTCCATTAGAGATAAGTCTGAGCCTCTTATTATGTGGTTTGTAGGCTCTGGTGACATTAATTTTTAGCCTGAATCTTGGATTAAAAATCTCCTTCTTCTTAAGCCTAAGAGCATTTTTACATATCCTGAGAAAAAGACTGACAACGTTATCAACTATTGATGTCATGGCTCTTGGGATTTTCAAAAGCTTGGATATGTTATCTTTTCTAATGATGTTTATCAGATCAATAATCACTCTATCAACCTGAATACCAGAGACATCCATAATTGAAATCTATCTATCAATGACAAATTTAATACTAATGATACGTGGGATTACTTCAGGCAAACGCATAGCAAGTCAAAAATCTTCCACAAAATTTGGAATGCTATTACTCTTCGGAAATGCTCTTTCATCACTTGGAGAATAATTCATAAATGGCTTCTCTTAGACGATATTCTACAACAAAAGAAGAATCAACCTCGCTTCCAAATTTCAGTTATGTTGTAGTAAAAAAACGTCAATCACACCTTTGTTGAATGCAATCTTGTCTGGTCTGTTTGGTATCATTATGCTTCTATCTTTAAAATTCAAATTGGCCGATTTATGACCCTTCCTCACATGCTTTGAACATGGTTGTGGCTTGTTGACAATGACGTTAACATTTGCACTATCATCCCCTTCATTGTCTGCTAGGTCATTTGGAGCCTTAGGAATAAATCTACGATTAAAGGAACCTTTTTAATCCTTATAAAGCTATCAACGACATCGATAACATCATCTAGGGATTAGACACATCTAGCATGTTTCCCAGTAAAATTTGGATCCCTTTCTATCTTGCCCCTAAAAATTTTGGCTGCTGGTTGAACCTTTATAATATCAAGCCTCCCTCCTAACATTCTTGGATCCCTCATGTTTCTAATAGAATTAAATTAAACTCTGATGGTTCTACTTTGCTAAATAAAGACTCTATTGGTAGTTTTTTCATCAAGAACAACGACGACTTCTTAATTTTTGGCCATGGGAATCTCTATGGAAAGCAGCTTCATCTCCATGCTGAAGCTTTAGTCCTCATTGACAGCTTTATCATCTACGATTATAATGGATTAACTAATGTTGATCTGGAAACTGATTTTGTTGTCATTATCTCGATACTTACTTTTGGTTATCACTCTAGTCCAATTAGCAGCATGTTAATGTGTTGTCGCAAGCTTATCAAGCCATCAATGTCTATCAAGCACATTAATCGCAATCAAAATGTTGATGCTGATTGGTTGTCCAAATGGAAAAAGGAGTGTAAAATGAAGCTTAATGTTGTCGATGCCAACTCTCCTGCTCATTTCAAGGCTATAATCCTCATTGAAAGACAATGATTTGGATATATAAGGGATAACTTCTAAACTTTTTCTCCTTCGAATTTCAATCTCCCGTTCTCTCAAAACAGTCTAAAAATTTATATTTCATTGTAGTGCTTTTCAAAATCGATTTCCATAAAGAGGATCGAGTCTTAGAAAAGCTATCCGCTGAAAAAGATGGAGTCTTGCTGTGTAGCAGATGGAAGATCAACATGAAGATGCAGAAGTCTTGTCGAGATCTAGCTGAAAGAATTCGTTTGTGCCCTTCATGGCTGGTTTAGCTAAGGATTCGAATCAAATCTGTTTGAAATTTAGTTTCAGAATCATTAGCCTTGAAGAAGATAATGGTTTGAAGAAGTAGAAGAATCAGCTTCAAAATTTGTTATTTCTTCTCTCTTTTTCCTCTTTTTCCTCTTTCACTTTAGTGAGTGGGAAATGAAAACTTTAAATTTTCCCTCTCCTACCAAAATTTTCGTTTTCGTTTATATAAACTTTACTCTGTACATTTGGGTTGTTAATAAATGATTCTTTGAATTAAAAAAAAGGTTTATATATTGTTTTAAGTGACCAATATTAATGTCTATAGCTAGTCAAAATTACTAAACATGATTTGTAATAAATATTGAGATCAATTTTAGTTTTTAAATAAATTATAAATTTTAATATCTAAATAAAATTTTATTAATTAATATTTTTTTATAAATTAATAATTAATAATTTTTTAGATGTACGATTAACTTTTTTTTATAAACAAATTTATAGATCATTATTCAAAAATATAATAGTCAAAGATATCAAGTTTTCATAAATATAATTTTATGAAAACATCCAATAAACGAAGAAAACCTACAAAAAATAAACGAAGAAAACCTAATTTAAAACTTTGAAAAAACAAAAATTACGGCATTCATAAGACAATCTAATTGCCTTACTTTCGTTTGTCCAAACGAATTAACCAAACAAACATATAAAGATTAAAAAGAAAGAATCACGATTTACGAACACCGTAATCTTTTTTGTCGTCGTTTTTCTTCTCGAATATAACTCAATACCGTGGTGGGAAAAGCTTGAATTATTATTTTGAATTTACAAATCTCTTAAAAAATGTAAATAGTGAGGAAGAAAACTCAACGATAGCTCTTAAAGATTCATAAGCTTTATTGACTTCGTTGTTCATGAACCCATTGTTGTATCTTCGTCACACACGTCTAAATATATTGAGCTAATTGTTTTTTAAAAGAAATTCATTTTTTTATTTGACGTTTTATATTTTTATTAGTTTTTATATATTTGTTATTTTTTTTAATTATTGAAACTCAAAAGAACTAAGTACCCAAAGTTTTTTATTATTATAATCTGATATTTTTGTTTTTTCTTTCAACATTTTTTTTAATTGTATTGTTTTTCATAATGTTAAACTAGGTTATATATATATATCAATTCTAAATTGTTTCAAATATTAGTGAAAACTCATAGGATTGACAACGAGAGGATTATTCTATTTTAGAAGAATCTTATTTTCGTAAGTTATTGATAACTATTGTATAATGAGTTTAGGAGATCCATTTCTACTTCATGTATATTTATTCAAATTTATAGCACTGTCATTTTCCAACAAGCAAATATTTTTCAAGTATTGCTACCTGTTAGAAATGTAATTGTTACAACAAATATATTTGAAATTTGTAAACTTCATTAGGAATTAATGAAAGAATATTCATAGTTGTTGTCCTGGTAGGATTAGGCTAGTTCTCTTGTGAAGCCTACTGCAACATTAATGAATGAGAATGATGGATCTGAGTTGATTAGGCATTTGATTATCCTGTTGGTTTTGTAATGTGTTTCAACCTTCTTCTTGTTGCCTTTTTGCCTATGACTCTGATGTTGCTGCTTAAATTTTTGTTAGTCATTTAGAGAATCCAGATTGGAGCCTAACTAACTTTTTGAATTATATTTCTTTGATGATATTTAGTTTTATAGGTGTTTTTCACTTAACTTTTCTCATTTTCTTGTTAAGATATTTCTTAAATCCCTAGTTGTCTTGAGTGTTGGCATGAGGGGATGTAGGGAGGCTTCCATTCGATTTTAGCTTTAGGGATGAAGGACCAGATGTAGGTGAGGTAAATTATTTTGTTTTCTAATATCATGATGTTAGTGTCAATGGAGTGTTGAGCTTTTATAATTTCTTCTTCTTCTAACACAGACATGTCGAGAGGTTCGATGTTGTTATTGATTTGGCACATTGTTATAGGTTTATTTGTACAGATAGATGGAATGGTGGTTGGTGTTGGTGGAATGATGGCTTGAATGTTAGATATTGTAGGAAAGTGTTTGTACTTATAAAATTGGGTATTTTCTTTGTTGTTAGTCTTATTCATATATATCAATGTTTTTGTTATTTGTAACTTTTGTAGAATACTTTTTGGATATTATAGACTTGAGATTAGGTTGAATAGGTTACCATATTGCTATTGACACAAGCTAATTATCCTTAGTGGTAGTTTATGTTTGTTGGTTGTTTTCTTCTTGAGCTTAATTGTTTGCTTCAGGATTTTCTGCAATCTTTTGTTATTATGGCCAATAGGTCACAACCAAAGCAATAACTGGTTGTTTGCTTGAGGATTTATTCATGGTTATGAGCGTTACCCCCATCTTCGTTCACGAGCATGTCGTTTTCTTTAAAGGCGATATAGAGGATGAACCAAATGTTGCTATTGGAGAGTAGACCCCTCCATTTAACTCAACAAACCATAACCGACTTATTTCCGAAAACCCTCTATACAAAAGATTTTAATATTTATCTTTTGGCTTCGTCTTATTTTGATGACGGCAAACGTAACTGCCAATCTGTTGAGGATGTGAATAACGATAACCCTCTAAGTTTAATTCCTTCATTGGCATCTGTTACCATAGAGCATTATTCGATACATGAATTAATTGAATGACGCCTAGAAGTTAGCATGCCAAAGCTTTCTCTTCTCATATATCAGTAATTGAAACAATGTCCCAAGATGACAATTAACAACAACATGGTTTTGTCAGACCTCTTACAACGTCAATTGGAGTTTTCAGTAGAGGTAATTGTTCTATTAGCTTATTATTATATGTCGTTCTTTAAATTATTTATTATTTTTGACTTCACAAAACCTTCTTGATGTAGAACTACCATAACTCAATGATGTTGGCATATTGAAGAATGAACCCTATTGATGAAAAACTCATGGATGACTTCTAACCGAAACCTCTATTGTTTGGTTTTGACAAGTCTCTCAACACCCATTTTTCACACTATAAGAAAGCATGCAGTATCTAAGTTTTGCGTTGACAAACTGGTGCAGGAGAAAGAGAACGTGGGCGATCGGTTAACTTTTGTTACCTTTGAAAATGACGCCTTGCAAAAGAATGTGGCATATCTAATGGCTCATAATGAAACTCTTACCAAGCGATCCACTGTGCTTATTTCTAAAAATGTTGGATTGTTTGTCAAGATTGAAGAGTCTTTCATAACTACGGATAAAGTTTGATTTGAGAGTAACGTTGTTCAGTTAGAACTATCTCGAGTGAGGTCAGACCTTGAACATGCTGAAAAGCAGTTGGAGGATCAGGTTACCCAAGGCACATGCTGATGGGCAGAGGGATTCATTGGTGATAATGAAGACAAACCTTGAACGAGTTTGGAAGGAAACTATTATCAAACTATGGAGAATGAATGTTGACCCAGAATTGGATCATTTTATGGGACTCATTAGTAAGGACGAGAGACTGTGGGTAACTGATGATGAGAAATAAGAATAAATTATTGAGAAAGTCATAAATGGGGTTACCCCAACTGTCGATGTTGCCCCTTTGCCTGTCGAAAGGTTGGCTATTGCTCCTGTTATGACATGTGAAGACACGACGCCCTCCGATACTCCATTGGCGGAAAATGAGGTTGACAAAGATAGTGCTACCGGTAACGACCATGCCTAATCTGTTTAATATGAACTTATCTATACTTTATGTTTTTCCTATGTTAACCATAGCTCGGATTTGTGAACCTTGTTTTTTTTATATTTGTATGGTACTTGTTAATAACTTGCTTTTAAATTCTTTGAATACAATTGTAGATAATGAGGGAGGGAGTGTTAATACTTATTTTCGTAAGCATAGTGTTGCTTGTTGTGTAGCTATAAAATTTTCTTATATATTGTTTCGCTTTGTGGGATTGGTAGCCTAAGCTCAATATGGCTTGTAGTATGGTCTTATAAACTTGACTTTTTAGTCATTTTTCTTTTCTTAGCAATATAGCTCGGGCTCAGTATGGTCCATAGCGTAGCCTTCAAGGCTTGTGTTACACATCATTTCGCTTTTGTTGACTTAGTTCAGGCTCAATGTGGCCCATTGCATAGCCAAATAGGCGTGGCTGATCTTAGACCTTTCGCTTTTATGATAATTGGAGAAACCCCTCCCCATTTTGTACTAATTGATTATGGACATTCATATTTGCTAACTTTATCGAATTACAATAATATTTTGGAAAAAAAGGTGACTTCATTAATAACTTTGGATTATAATATTCCTTATTAAAACCCAGTAAGTACCAGCAAAAAGGAATATAGTGCAGAACCACTCTTAAGTAACATGGTAATATATTTTCAAATGATTTACATTCCATAAATGTTGTAATGCATTCTCATCTATATTTTCCATTCTGTATGCCCCGTGCTGTCCTTTTAAAATTACTCTATATGGGACATCCGAGTATGGCGCCACTTTCATGCATTCTTATTTGGAGCTTATTGGAAGATATTTTTAAGACTAATTCGAATACTCTGAAGCTTTAAGGTTTCAACTTGGAATTGAATCCACTTCTCATTAAACTCTTGCAATGCTCATATTGAACCCTGACATGATCCCTCTTTTCTTCAATCATGTTAATTGATGAATGTCGCTATTGGCCGTTTACCTCATCTGAATAGTTGGTTACCCGATGGCTCACTATTATTATTTCAGTTGGTACGACTGCTTATATTCCATATACCAACGAGAAAGGTGTATCTCCGGTTATTGATCGAAGTTTAGTTCGATATGCCCATAATGCCTCAACTTATTTGTCCGACCATTTTCCTTTTGAGCCATTTAGTTTTTTCTTTGTCCGATATGCCCATAATACCTCAATTTATTTATCCAACTAAGTTTATCCCTCATTTTCAAAAAGGCACGATACTTGTACAAATTGGCTCGTTGGGTAGATGTCGGTTATTTGCAAACTGCTGACATGGATAGCACTTTTTTTACCAAGGCCTGGGCGTTTGTACCAATTTTAGGCCAATAAAACCATGCTAGTAAGAATCTTCTTATTAAACTTATGTAACCGCAATGAGCTTCTGCTTCCTCTTTGTGCATATCTACAAAAATCGCATATTCTTCCTCTTTATTATAATTATGTAATTTAATGGTCGTGTTGCACGTTTCATGTATAATACGTCATTCAAAAATGTGTATTTAGTTGTATGAATATGTAATGATCTCGCCTCTACCTTATCCGATGTGAGAGTTTGATTTTGTAGATTTGCTATATATCTGTCATTCCAATCGAAATTTATTGTGAGTGCATGCACTTCCCATTTCTACGTGCATGCCACTACCGTTGGTGAATCCGAGATAAGAATAATTGGGTTTCTAGTTTGAGTTACTGTCTTGGCTAACGTTATTGAATTGTCTGACCATGATATCTGTTCATATTGGACATTGACAAATTTACCTTCCCATTTTTCCAAAGCTTTAAGGTACCTTAGGGCGATCTTCTGTCTTGCCTCGAAGGTTCCCATAGTCTTACCAATCATCAATTGTGAATCTGAACGAACTATTAGCCACTTAGCTTTGCATATGTTGGCCAATTTCATGCGTGCCATCACCAGTTCGTACTCTGCTTCATTATTAGTTGCTTTGAAAATAAATTTTAGTGCTTTTCGAAAAAATTTCCCCAAAAAGTGTCCTCATCACGCGTTATGACATAGCACTGCCTTGTTGTCCGATGATTACCTCTTATTATTCCTATTAAATTCCCATCAAGGTACTTGATGCACTATCTGGATAAGTACGTCGTGGCCTCAAGCTTGTTTTGCCATAGTCTACTGTCTCCTCTATTAAGTTGTGGAAGAAACTCAGTCTTTGTGAAAAAAGAACAATAAAAGAAGAATGTGTTTTGACTTTACTCATTTGAACAACGCATATCTGAATGACCCTTTTCTAATTCTAAGAATAAGCCATCTTGTGGACTTGACTTTAGGTAATAAGCTTTTATCGTTTATGGATGCTTACGCAGGTTATAACCAAATATAGATGGATCTAAAAGATTAAAAAAATCGTTCATAACGGGTATAGGTCTACATTGCTACAAGGTGATGCATTTCGGGTTAGAGGATGCTAGATCCACTTATCAATGGTTTGTGAACAAATTACTTGCAAATCATATCTAAATAGTCGTTGAAATGTATATTGACGATATGTTGGTAAATAATGCCAAAAACGAGGATCATATCTCCAATCAAGATGAAAATCTTTTGCAACTCAAAGACCATAAACTTGAAGTTAAATCCATAAAAATATACCTTCAGGGTGTGATCCAGAATTGTGTTGGGTTATATAGCTAATGAGAAGAGGATCAAAGTTAAACCAATACAGTTGAATGCTTTAAACACTATGGACCCCCTAGATCCATTAAGGAGGTTTAGATATTTACTCGAAGGTTGGTTGCTCTCAATAGATTCATATCCAGATCTTCAGATAAATGTACTCATTTCTTTCAAGTGTTGAGGCACGTCAACTATTTTAATTGGACTCCTTAAAGCAATTAAGCTTTTATTATAATGAAAAATTACTTATCCTCTCCAATAATCATAACAAAGCCAAATGTAGGTAAACAATTGTTCATTTATGTAGCAGTGCCGAATTATGCTATAAATGCGGTATTGATAAGAGAAATTGGTAACGGTCCTCAACACGTATACTATATGAGTAAGAGTTTCTTAGACACGGAAAAAAGATATTTGGAACTGGAAAAAACTTGCTCTCGCCCTAGTTACAACGACTCGGAAAATGAGACTTTACTTCTAGGCACACTTGATTGTGGTATGAGTCCACTTTCTTTGAAAAATATATTACAAAAATCCGACGTGCCGGAGCGAATGACGAAGTAGTTAGTAGAATTGAGGGATTATGATATCGAGTTTGAGCCTCAAACAAAAAATCAAAGCCGAAGCCTTTACCGAATTTTTAGTTGAATTTCATTCCGAACAATCGGATATGAAAATAAATCATGAAGAACCAAAAGCTGAGTGGGCAATCCAAACCGATAGCAAGTCAAACACTTCGAGTTTTGGAGTAGGGGTTCAATCGATAGTTCTAACATGATAAATGATGTATAATGAGGCAGATACGAAGCCACTTTGACAGGATTACGATTTGACAGAATATAAATTAAGATATAGTTAAAAAGCAACTTTATATTTTGGTTCCAATTGTACAAAATTCTCAAAAAGAGGTTTTGAAAAATTTAGGATTCATAAAAAATAACATCAATTTTATAAACATTTTTGTATATTCTTTTTGCATTCTAACATGGATTAGAGAGAGAAGCCAGGATGGCTCCTCCAAGATCAGAAACTGATAAATCTTGATCTTTCCGTCGTCGGTGCCGTTTACGTCCCTCCCGTGGCTATCTCCTTCTCCTTCCTTCTCCTCTACCCGAAGGTTTTTCTCTATTCTTCAGAGTTTTCCATACAAGTGTTCAATCCTTGAAGTTCCCTCTGTTTCTTCTCCGAATCTGATTTCCTCCTTACCATCAATGGGGTACAACATTCTGAGCAACGACAACTTTCCGACTCTGCAAAAACAAACCAACAATGTTACCCCTGTGATAAAAAAAACTTCTTGGATACTCTAACCTCTGCAAATACAAGAACCATACCTCAACAGAGTACACAAAATTTCAGAAGACCATAATGTGGTCCAGTTCACAAAAGAGACCAAAGAAATCCTTATGAATCAATCAAAAACTACCTTGATAGGTAAGTTTAGTCAAGGTATCCCAAAACGTCTTGCTTTTCAGAGCTTCATGGAATCTTTCAAGTTCATCGGGGAATACTCTTACGTTACTCTCGACTCGAGACAAATCTTGATAGAATTGAGTTTGAAAGAAGATATCATCAAGATTTGGACTAAACCTACCTGGATAGTAGACGGAAAACTTATGAGGGTGATCAAATGGTCTCCTGAAATAAGAAAAAACAAAGAAAGCCCCGTGGTACTGCTGTGGATCAGGCTTGAAAATATGCCAGAATACCTATATAACGATGGCATAGTCAGGGATATAGCGCCAACTCTTGGAAATGTTTATCAAACTTTTGTTCCGCCGTTTAACAGAGTGAAAACCAACGCCTGATATGCTTTGATTGAAACAGATGTATCTAAGATTTTAAAAAGAAAAATTTGGGTCAGATTTGGAATTAATGAAGGAAGTTGGATTGGAATTAGCTACCGAAATGTCCCTGATTATTGTTCACAATGCTTTCATCTGGGACACAAAAAAGAAGTTCGCAAAAAGATTGAAGGAAAAACAGATCAACAACAAGATTATATTGCTCAAAATCAATCCACTTCTTTACAAGATAAAGCTTCTACAACTCAGATTCCTAATGCTGACAAGATCCAAACATTTACTAAAGTTTACAAGAGAAGATTGAAATCTATTGTCACTGCCAAAGATAAAATTACAGTTGTTGATTTTAATACAAATACAGCTATTCCTAGCAATGAAGATAACACTCTCAACAAAGACATTGACATCATTAGTGCTCTCCAAAATCTTGAAGATGATCCTATCTCTCCAAGCCAGGACAATCAACAGACTTCCCCAAATGGGGACAACATTGGCAGCTACAATCCTTCTCCCAGGACCAACTCCAATGAATTTGAGGCTATAATCAACAAAAAGCTTAAGTCAGCTAACAAAAGCAGCAGCACAAAAAGTAAGAAAATCAAATCAGCAAATCGAAGCAAAAGTGTCAAAAGGCTTTCAATCAACTCTCGAAGCAAATGTGTAAAAAAGGCTTCAATCAGCTCTCTGCTTACTAGAGAGGGAATATATAACAAATCTTTATCAGATAATGATGAAGATCGTTAGCTGGAAAAAAAGAAATAGAGATGATTTTACCCATCGACAGCAGCAAATCGACTAGGGAGACCCCGAAATCCCTGTAATTATTCTGGATTTTCCGACGGCATTGTGGTCAACCATGAACAATTCCTTCATTTAGAAATCAAGTATGCTTCTTCTATTTGTTACTTCACTTTCAAAGAGTGCAGAGAAGAATGTTATGGAATCAGCTAGAGCAGCTCACCTGTGAAGACTAACCCTGGATAATAGCAGGAGACTTCAACACCATAACCTGTCCTGATCTGAAGTTGGGCTCGTGTGGTAGATTTGTTAAAGTTGTTTCGAAGGCTGGATAGAGATAGAGTCAAAGCTCGTGTTTCTTTTCCAGGAATCAATGATGGTGGTTGGAGAGAATTTTGTTTTGAAGGTAGACGACGATCTGTTTTCAATTTAGGGTTTCGAAATTGATTTAGGATTTTTTCTTTAGGGCTATTTGTTTTAGAGCCCTTTTTTGAGTTTGTTTCTCAATTAATTTTCTTGTATCGTAAAACTCTGATTTAGGTAATACATTGTTTTCTTGCAAAAAAAATAATAATAATAAAAATAATAATAATAACATGCCATTTTATATTTAGATTCATAATCTTTCATTCATTCAAAAGATCCTGTAAATCTAGAGAGACTCCATGAACAGAGTCATGTGTTTTTGAAGCAAAAGAGTTGCTTCACAGTTAGGATCAAAGACATGAAACACATGAGACTGTCCTTTTGTTTCCACAATTTCAACTCTACTAACTCCTTTATGTTCCAAATACTCTCCATACATCACTCCTCTTTCCTTCAAGAAGTCCAACTCAGCAACATAGATCACCACTGCCGGAAAATTGTTCCATTCGAATTTGCTAAGTTCTTGTTTCTCAAAGTTACATCCGTAATAATCCCTGTTTGATTCTTCTGGTATGCTTAACCTCCAAAACATATCGTTACTCTTCACGTAGCCATCAGCTCCTTGTTGTGTTTCGGCTTCCGTTCTTTGTTCGCTTCCAAAATAAGGGTGGATAAGTAACAACCCTTTGATGCTGATGTCCAAAACCCTTTTCACAACCGTTTTGACAGCAACGTTGTGCGCAATGTTGCCTCCGGCACTATCGCCTGAGAGAAACACACGTGAGAGATCAGCTTGGTTGAGCCATGGCTCTGTGGTAATGTCGGTAAGCCATTCGAGAGAGGTGTAGCAATCGTCGTATGCGATTGGTAGACGGTGCTCGGGTGCTAACCGGTAGTCGATAGAGAGGACAACCGAGTTCGATCTTACAGAGAAGTCGCCGAGAAAGTGGTGGTATCCGATCCATGTTGTTGAGCCGATACAGAAGCCCCCTCCGTGATAGTAAACTAAAAGTGGGAGCTTAGTGGTGTTGGTGTTGGTGTTGGTATCGGCAGGGATGAACAGTCGGCCTGTGATTGATTTTGATGGATCGATGACCACATCCTTGGATTTGTATCCATTTGTGGGTTGATCCGGTGAGGCAGGGACAATTCCGGGTATGAGTCGCTTCACAGATCCATCAGAGAAGACTTGGAGGTAGCCTGGTGCTTCTGCAACTATAGACATTTCTGTTGATGTTAAGTGCTGGCTATGGTTTATTGAGATTGTTTGAAATACAAGTAACAAGGGTCATCTGCTGTTGTGTTGTTCATAGCAAACGTATTAAATCATTTTATTTAAATGAAATAACATGTAATGGTATAAGATGGAGAGGAAAAATAATCATGAGCTATCTATATATCGTTTAGGTGAGAATAAAGTTCGATATGAAACCTACACCAGCCTACTCATTAAGCAAAAGGGAAGAGGTTGGAAGTGTTCCCCTTACCTTCCCCTCACCATATTTTCTTTCCTGTTCAAAGGCACAAGAGACTATTTGACTGCTTGTTTCATAACAGGAACTTCAGTTGGATCCTCCTTCAGCAAATTACTCTGTAACGGAGGTAGAGAGAATGTGCTAACTGCTGAGCTTCCGCTACGGATATCCTTTAAAACACGCAATGCTGAAAGAGTTTGCTTTCTGTAAATATTCTCCATATTCTCCATTTCTGCTAGTTCTTTGAGACCTTTGAGAAGTTTCTCTTTGTTTCAAGTTGAGAGTCTAAAACTTGAAGTTTCATTCTCTATGCTCAACTCCCGCGGAAAATATTCGGTCAGTAGTTGTTTGACATTCGTTAACAAGTTTGTTAAGCACATCAGTAATGAAAAAGGTTTCTTGCATAACTTTTTGTATAAAAGGCATGCAGATGAGATCCCCAGTTTTTTTCTCGTATTTCTTCAGTATCTTCACCAGTCCTGTGGAAGAGCTACAAGGATCAAGTACCAAACAAGACTATTTCTGAGGCAACCAAGTCAGTCTAGGCATCGGAAATCATAAAGTAAATGAAGAATGAGAAAGAAAAGATTTAGACACAGATTTGTATTGTCGAGCTCTATCGATGCACAGTTAAATTTTTTACCAAAGTGTTAGAGTAAAAGATTCTTCATTGTAGCTTTCAACCAAAGGTCTATTTAAAACAAAAGATGAAATGACTTTCCTAGAAAATGACACCTATAATCTCTGAGTTTCAAACAGAACATAAAAGAATTGCAACATTCTTTGCGCAAAGTTGCTTCCGCTTTTATCTCACGATCTGTCAGGGATATTCGATAGATTAGATACTCAATTATAAACATAAGAAGAAGAAAAGTAGAATTTTCTCTGATCTTGAATTGCGAAGAAAGTTAAACTCTCTAATCAAGTAGATGACAGATAGTGTGCAACCATTCTAATAACTACAAGACTGCAGCACAACAAGGACTGCTAAGGTTTCAAATGGAAGTGTAAAGTATCCAAAGAAGAAAACACCGACAAAATATATAAGAGAAAACCATATGTCCACATACTGCGCTTCATAATGTGACGCCACGAAATTGGAAGGTCTACCTGTGTAGTTAAGAGCACTATAATTCTCTAGCAAAACCATTTCCCCGTGAAAATCCACTATTTCGCTCCTGACTTTCCAACAACTCTTCATTCAAATATTCAGTCCTTGCCACCCTATCTTGCACAATGCCAACAACAAATTTTCAATTTCAACAGCCGTAAATGCTTATATCCATAGATCAAACTATATATATCCGCTTGGAGATAAACTTAAAAACATATCACAAAAGATCTAATTCAACTATGCTCAAAACAAAAACCTGCATGACATCAAGAACCATGTTTACGTATCTGTGTATGTGATGTTCTTAGTCTATATCTATACACCAAAGATCTACAAACCATGGTGTCTGTCCGTTCAAGTTGGGGATACATGCTACTGTTTTCATACTATCCCCATAATCTGAATTCATAATCAATGTTATTATCATCAATGAAAATTACGTAGAAAACATCCTATAATCACCTTTCTTCCTAGTAGGCAAATCAATTACTCGTTTCTCGCACTATTCAATACAAAAATCGAATCCAAAATCCACATCAAACCAATCAGATAAGTGCAGTAAGAGCAAAAACAACAAATCACTACCTTCCATTTGATAACCTACTCTTCTTCTTTCTCAACAAAGAACGCGTTGAATTTCTCAACCTCCTCCTAACGAAACCGATCACCTCCTCCGCCCCCACCGCACTCTCCTCCCTCTCTTCGTTGCCAGCTCCGCCTCCCAATTGACATCATAAATGTATCAAATAATTTGTAAAATTGCATGGGTGAATGTTTCAGCCTATATATCGACTTTTTAAAAAGACAAACCTTGTACTTCGTTTTATGTTCGATATATCCCTCTATTTATCTCATATAAAATTATTCTTTAATCAACCATGTATAAATGCATTATTCACATCCAACTGCTCAAACTCTAAATTTGCAAAACTATTATGGCTAACAAAATCAGATCTGAATGTGTTTCACCACCTGGAGAAGACACTTTATTGAAGTTTCCTCTTCAAGGTGCCTCAACCGATGTGTTACTTTAAAAAAAATACTCATTTGCATAATACTACCTTATGTATTTTATGAAAACAACAAGCTTTTATATCTGATTTTTATTAAGAGATTTAATACTTTCCCCCATAACACTGATCCACTAATATGTTTTTGAACTCGCTATAACTTTTCGGTAGCTACTAGCTTCTTGCATATTAGTTTATTCTGTAATTGGCATATAGTATGTAACTATGTTCGCGTATTTCTTTTGGTGGTATAAATTTTTTCCTCTTCCCGATGTTATACTTATAAAGTTATAAGGTTATTGTTCTAGTCTGGGCACATTATATTCATTATTATTCGATGTTGATATAATACCAACTCATCATGGATCAACCTCAAAACCATTAAAAAAATTGGACCTGCTAAAAATTAATTATGCTTTAAGGTTTATTTTTTACTTACAATCGATCATGGTTCGACCATTTCCCTGACATCCTTATGACTTTCTAGCAAAATAAACTCATTAAAAGTGAGAACCTCGCTGATGAGAAAACATTGGACCTAAAAATGATACATGATAGCCTATATGTCTTCATTCTAGTAGCATATGCTATAAATGAATACCCATTTTCCATTTGCTCATGTTTACCATCTCTCACGTGACCGTACCCCCTCGACAACCGAACACTTTTAACTATTCTTAATCAACTTACAATCTAAGCCAAATTTTAAAATGAGTCTTACAATCAATGGTCGTTGACCAATACTAATTCACCATGTAAGAAACTGTATTTATAACTTCAGCCCAAAATTCTTTTCATACGCGAGAATGTAAAAGCATGCTTCATGTTTTGTCACAAAGTGTTATGTTCATTATTTTTTTCATCTCGTTATATTGTGGTGTTCCATGACAGGTGTGGTGATATACAATTCCTCCAGAATTGCAGTACTTGTTTAATTCACAACTATAAAACCATAACACATTATATGTAATGAGTTGTTTTATATTTTTTTATGTCTATTTATCGATCATCATCTTTCATTTGATAAATGTTGAATATAGCTCATCTTTGGTTTTCAAAAATAAACCCACATCATACTTGAGTGATCATCGATAAGACCATGTAGCATATAGTTATATTCTTTTATGAAGTCATGTTTGAGCCCTAGAGGAATGAGTGAATGTATTACACTATCCATTTAGTCTTTCTTACAACCGACTCGTTAAATTTTACAGTAGCTTATTTTCAAAACGCATATTTTTCATACAATCCCAATGATTCCACTTTATATAATTTCAACAAATATATTTTTTATCTCAAAACAATTAATTTTTTTTACTTAAGTGACTCAAGTGTCAATACCACAACTACGTAAGATCTCGTTGAATCTGGTTGTTGTATCTCGATGACACTACTACAACATCGCCCACAATAACACTCAATTGAAGAATGTAAAACATCATTCACAAATTTTATTTCATAAACATCATTACACCATTTGTCATATTTATTATACCATCGTATACATGATAATTGTAACCTCAAGAGTCTAGTGTCCCAAAAGATATCAAGTTCATTTTCAACCCAAGAACATGTCAGCACATCACGATCCTGATAACATCATCAAACATTATAATATTGACGTTATTAATCCCACCAACATGAAACAAATGCTTATTCCCCAAATAAATCGTCTCTTGCATTGGTTTTAATGTAGCAAACCACTATTTGAACGAAACACGTGGTCTGTAGCGCCAGTATCGAGTATTCAAGAGTTTTTTCCCATAGTCTTTACTCACATACAACACATCCCCTACATAATTGTAGTTACCATCATCGGAATCATTCATACTTTCTACTAAAGTTGTAATATTTTCTTTTTATTTCATTTTCACCTTTCATCTTTGAATAATCTCTCTTCTAGAGACCATACTCACCATATTTGTAATAATTTGAATTGTTTAGCTTATTGAATTGGACCATCTCCAGTTATTATTTTTTGAAGAACCCATCTTATTGCTAAATTTTACATTGGTCATAAGATTTTGATTGATTGTATGATTGCAGTTATCTCTATTTTTTTCCTTTCAATGTCATTTTGACATCCTTTTAGAGGTAGCAAGTCCTTACCATACATGATGATATCCATTAAATTCTTGTACGAATGTGGTAACAATCTCAAAATAAACAAATCTTGATCTTATCATCAATTATGATATCAATATTCTCTATATCCATGATAATCGACTTAAAATTCCATGATCTTCTTTCATGAATATGCATTTTTCAACCTGAAATCATACAAGTATTTTTTCAATTATAAGTGATCCCAGTGGCGGAGCTGCACTGGGTTCCCTGGGTTCCCAGGAACCCACAAGATTATAATATTTAGTGTAATAAACTAAATAAAACACTAAAATACTCTTGTCTCCATGGTAAATCCTGAGGTAAGAACCCACAAGCTTGGGGTTCAAACCCCAGGTACTTCCGTCTCTTGGTGGCTTTTAACTAATATTCTTGGTGGCTTTTAACTAATATTATACCTTATACTAGTCTCTTATTGGCTTTTAACTAATATTTACAGATCTATTTTTTCTAGTTATACTAAATCTTTTGCTCGCTTTTAACTAATATTTACAGATCTATTTTTTCTATATATTTTAACTAATATATATTTAAAATTTATTTAACAATGTTACTAATCCGGTTTATTACTATAAATGTATCCAAACAACATAGAGTTAACTGAGAAGATTGTATATCTGCTTTACAAAATTCAAGGGATTGCACAATCCTTTCCATGTATACTATTTTTTTCCCTTTGACAAGAACCTAATTTTAACACTAGCTAAGTTAAATACCTAATTTTAACACTAGCTAAGTAAGTTAAATTCGAAAATCAAAGGAAAAGATTCTTATTCTAAGACTTTCAAAAACATTGACTATATCACAAATTTGTGTCAAGATACACGCACAGTATACGAAGTTATGTATAAAAAAAACTAAGATAAAAAGACCTAAATGTGAGGCAGCATCGTCAAGCCCAATAAACTTGGTGTACTCATGATTGTCGACTTGAAAAAAAAAACTGAACAAAATAACCAATCCATAATAGATTCATTAATAAAAAAGCATTACATAACCAAACAAACCAAAAAAAATCATACATAGTTCGTAAAAATTTAAAAATTTATATTGTCATATTATTTCATTTTTGGACAATAACCAGGACCCCATAGGGATCAAATCCTGGCTACGCCACTGAGTGATCCATAACTTATATTTATGAGTAAAGTTATCTTAACTTCTTCCATGCACAAACAATAGTATTCTCACCATTGATCTTGCAAAAAACATTTTCATTTACACTCATTAAAATTTGACATTTTATTATATTTTGTTTCTTATCTTCTTTCATATTTAATAGTAACTGATTATTCACAACCTTCCACAACCCTTGTAGTACCAGATAAGGTTTCAACTTAATCTTCAAAACTTGATCCCTCGTTAAATCTTTTAATTTTGTACTTTGTTAATGTAGACACTATTCTTAACCTTTAATTGTAATAATATAAACTATGATACCAATTTGTTAAAAATTAAGATGTAATATCTATAAAAATGGCTCATACAACAAATGGAATAACAAAAATAAAAATAAAAACAAATAATTTTAATGTGGTTCGACAATAATGTCTACGTTTACGGATACCGCCATATTAAAGAGTTTCACTACGATTTAGAAATTCAATGTTATTTTTTTATAGTCATAAAAGTATGTTTATATATGATCAAACAAACAACATATACTATATTTATGAATAATATAACTAATTTGCCTAATAAACCGACTATTAAATAATAATAGCAAAATCATTATGGACACAAGAATCCATGTGAACACAAGAATCACAATAGACACAAAAATAATTGTGAACAAAAGGATCACCATTGGGTCAATAATCATCGTATACACAATAATCACCATAAACATAAAAATCGCCACTAACACGAATAAAAACATCATATGACTAATCTTGAAAGCCTCATTATTAATATTTTCAATTAAAATTTGCACAAATTACCATATTTGCATGCTAGTTATATTAAATTTAATATATTTTGTAACTTAATTATATTTGCACAAATGCTAGTTATATTATGTTTTGCAATTTAATATATTTTGTAACTTAATTATATTGTGTTACCCAACTTAATTATATGATGTTTCATAAATTAAATACATCATGTTTTGCAACTTATATACATCATAATCATAAATTAAATACACCATATTTTACAACTTAATTATACCATATTTTGAAACTTAATTATATGATTTTTTCGATTTGATTATACCATATTTTACAAAGCACAAGTAATGCCTGCTTAAAATTTTGAGAGACCATAACTTTTCCTTTTTTTATCTAAATGATTTTTTTTATTCCATTTTTTTACTTATGCGTCTGATACAATTTGTAGAATATTTTATAATTTATTTTTAAAACATGGTATAACTAAGTTTCGAACATGATATAATTACGTTAAAAAATGTTATTTATTTAAGTTGTTCAACATGGTAAGTTATACAATTTTGAATTGTGAAACGTGACATGTTATATATCTTATTGTTTCACAAAATACATGTAACGTGGGTTGATAACTTTGAGATGCCATAACTTTGAACTCTATTTTTTTATTTCATCTGTATTTTTATTGAGATTTACACGTTGACATTCAAATTTATGATATATATATTTACAAAATATGAAGATTTTTCCTACAAAATATGATATAATTATATGTGAAACATGATATAACTAAAACACGAAACATGATATGTTTAATGAAGAAAACAATCGTTAGTGGATACTGAATTTTATAAAAAGAATCTTATATGGCTAATGAATTTTGTTACCATTTTTGCTAGACTATTGGGAAGAAATGTAAGTCAAATTTGCTATAATTTGAATTGATTTGATGAACCATGACGTTAGTATATAGGTTTCAAAACCTATTTTTGATACTAAACAATATTAATTTACTTAAGTAAAAATAAATTCAAATTTAATTCAAGGATTTTGAATTGAAAAGTAGTTTTCTGTATGTGTTAAAGAAAGAGAAAGTAAAATTATAAAGTGAATTTATTGATGAAAATGTCTTCAATCGAATAAAATTTGATTGAATGTTATTTTAAAATTGTTTTATGGATAGTTACTATTTAAAACACTACTAAGAATTCAATTACATGATACTATTAAAAATGCTAGTATCCAAAAAAATATAAATTATTGATAGATACATCAATCATATTTTCAATAAAAAATACCCTTATATATAAAAATATTAAAAAAATGTAACTTTTTTCGCTTTTATTTTTTTATTTAATTTTTTAAAAGTCTTATACTTTTAAGTGTGATGCTAAACTCACCCAAATCCCATCTATCCTCACCAAAAAATTATCTTTGACCAAAGTTTGATTTTTTTAAAATAATAAAATTTTCCAAGTTCGATTCATTTACAAAACTGCCATTAGTGAAAATAAAACACTAAATGTATTATATTCTCACCCAATTTTAAAATCAACCTAATTTACTAATCTCACCTATAAAAAATACTTTCAAATTCTAAAATTAAACGTTTTTTTCAAAAAAAATTGATGTTCTTACAAGTTGTTTAGTATTTCTTCAATATTCAAACCCTTTTCATCAATGTTCAAACTCGTTCTCACAAATTTCCAATTTTTCGTAAAAAACACAAACTTAGACATGACTCAACCGAAATATGGGATTAGCATGGAGGAGGAATGTTTTCCGGAGGTGGAGGAGGAGCTACGTTCATCGAAGAATAAGGTTAAGTCACTGGAAGATGTAAGGATTTTTTTTATTTAAAAAATATATTCTAGTAGTGGTGCACATATGCACGATCGGTTTTATGGGTTGGAACCGGTAGTGCGTAGGTGCACCACCATAGGTTCTATCACCTTAGACCGGTGGTGCAGGGTGCATGGACACAGTTTTATGGCCATACACGATTAATTTTTCTATAAAAAAATCTAAAAATTTATTTGATTTTATTTTTAATTTATTCATATTAACATTATTTTTTTGTTTTATTTCCTTGCTTGACTCTTTCATATACGATGTATGGTCCTTTCCAATTCGGAGCTAGATTTCTGAATCTTTTCTCCTTAGTGTGTAAAAAGATTTTCTTAATAATTTATCCCCAACTTGGAAATCTCTTTTTCTTACTTTGCAAACCCGCTCCTCGTCGAGCCTTGGTAATGTACAATTCTTAGATGAGCTTTCACTCTTATTTTTTCAATTAAGTCCAATTGAGCCTTCACAACCATCTCAATATTCTCTTCTGAATAAATTTGAACTCTCAAATAAGGAAGAGTATCTTATATAGGTTTAATCACATCCATCCCATAAACTAGAGCTAATGGAGACTCCTAAGTGGCAGTGTGAGGAGCAGTTTAGTATGCTCGTAATACCTTTTGTAAGTAACTTGGCCATTTCCTAGCTGCTACCTCCAAGTTCTTTTCAAACCTGCTAAAATTGTTCGATTTCCACTTCAACTTTTCCATTGGCTTGAGGATGAAAATAGGAATAAAAACAATGTTAAATTCCTCTCGATGCACAAAATACGTATATATTTTTGTTGTCAAACTGAGGACCATTATATATAGTGATGCGTTTGGGAATACCAAATCGACAACATATATTGGAGATGATAAACTTTATCACCGCTTTAGATGTTGTTCTAGATAAATGAGCAGCTTCAACCCACTTGGAGAAATAATTTATTGCCACAATTATGGTACGACAACCCCCAGAAACCATCGGAAGAGGTCCGACTAGATCAAGTTACCATCTATCAAATAGTATTGGTTCAGACACGGATTATATGGGGACTACTGGTACATGGATTGTTTTTCCATACCTTTGACAAAGGTCACATTTCTTCACCAAATCTTTAGCATTTGTCATAACGGTAGGCCAATAATATACTACTAACAATATTATTCTAGTCAAAACTTTGTAGCCACAATGTGCTGACCTTTTTCCATCATGTAGTTCTGACAGAACACTTTGAGATTTATTGATCCAAGCCAACACAACAAAGGCCTGTTGAAATATATTTTTTTATAAAGAACCCCCCCTTAAAACTAGAAATCCATTAGCTTTATACTTTATCTTTTTGGCCAACACCTTTTCTGGGTAAACTCTTAAATCTTATTTCTCCAGTCTTTAGATGTTGTATCTGATACATGTAGATTTTTTTCCACTTCACCCTTCATTTATGTGGTTGTGGCTATGGAAGGACACTATTGCACAAAGGGGCAATGATATGTTTCAGAGTAAGCTATAATAGTTAAGGAATCAACCATAGAATTTTCCGACCTTGGGATATGTTTATATTTAATGCGTTTAAACTCAACTAAGACCTCTCTTAACACTTCTGGATACTTTATCAAGTGATATGTTCTAGTTTCAGATTACCCCAACACCTGATGAACGAGTAACTGGGAATCACTTATCAATCGGACTCTCTTGGCACTGCATATCTGAGCTAAACTCAATCCAGCTATTGTTGCTTCATACTGTGACCCATTGTTGGATGCTCTGAAGCCAAAACGTATAGCTTGATACATAGAATCACCATAAAGAAAAATTAGGAAAATTCAAGCTCCACATCCTCCTATTTTACTAGACCCACCATCAGTTTGGATCATTAATTCCTTCTTAAACTTACTGATTTGAGCTTCTTCACGAGGCTTATTGGAGTAAAATTCCACAAAACAATCAACCACAATTTGAGCTTTGATTGCAATATGGGGTGCAAAGTCAATATCATAATCTTCAAGCTCAACTGACCACTTAGTCATTCTTCATGATACATGAGCCTTTTGTAGCATATTTTTCAATGGAAAAAAAGTCTGACTGTAATATTATGTGCTTGAAAGTAAGGTCTCACTTTCATGGCTCCTACCACCAATGCTAAGGCTATTTTTTCTAATTTTAAGTCTATTTTTCAACTTCCAATAAACTTTTGCTTATATAATAAACAGGCCGGGGGTAATAATCAATTTCTCGCACCAATACAACACTTACAACAGACTCTGATACTGCTAGATACATATAAGTCTTTTCCCATCAACAATTTTGAATAACATTTTGGGCGAGGATAAATATTTCTTGATTTCAAAAAAAAGCTTGATCACAAACCGTAAACCAATTAAATTCTTTAACATTTCTTAAAACTTGGAAAAACTAAACACATTTGTCTGACGATCTTGATATAAACCGGTTTAATACTACCAATCTTAGTTAACATCTGAACGTCTTTAGTATTCCGAGGTGGATCCATGGCCAACAAAGCATTTAACTGATCTGGGTCAGCTTGAATACCTTTCTCATATATAATGTAACCCAGAAATTTACCAGATCAGACCCAAAAGGTACATTTCTCATAATAATTTAATTTCAAATTGATGGATTCGAAGTTAGAAAAAGTTTATTGGAGGTCGGATATGTGATCCTCCTTATTTGAGATTTTAACGATCATATCGTTAATATATACTTATACATTTCGTCCGATCTAATTAACAAATGCTTTATTCAGTAGTCATTGATAAGTGGCTCCAAGATTCTTCAACCTAAAAGGCATTAACTTATAACAATGAAGCTCTGTATCAGTGATAAAAGTAGTGTTATCTTGATCATTTAGATCCATATGTATTTAATTACACCCAAAAAACGACCATAAACGACAACAGCTTGTTCCCCGATGTAAAATCTACTAGTTGATATATCCGAGTACTGGAAACAGATCATTGGGGCAAGCTCTATTGAGATCTGTGAAGTCAATACACATACACATACACTATTTTCCATTTATTTTTTACTAAGACTGGGTTAGGTGTCTAAAAAGGGTATTGAGATTCTTTAATATGTCCCGCCTTGGTTAGCCATTCTACTTCTTGGACTATCGCTTCAGATTTCTCTCTCGAAAAAAACTCTTCTTTTTTGTACCACTGGCCCAACATCGGATCAAACATATAGTTTATAACTAATCACGTTGGCTGGCACTCTAGTTACATCCTCATTACACCAAAAAAATACATGTAGATTATTAGACAAAAAAAACAATAATATTTCTTTTAACTTTAATGGTAATTTATATCCGGCCATAACACCTTTACCTTATGCCATGATGTGGTTTATTTTCATTTGAGGGTAATTTTGTAATTTTGTCTAGAGTTTTGTGGAATTTTGAGGGTATTTAATATTTGGATAGAATGTAGAGGGAGAATTGAGCTGCCTGGTTGTATTTAATTTTCTTTACCCTCATTTAATGTAGGTAGTTGGGTATTTATACCCTTATCTTTGGGCCACAAGGGCTTTCGGGTTGTGTTAATGGATTCGGGTCGAGTTTAAAGACCCATTAGTTTTAAGTAAGCAAGTAATCAGCTTAGTCATGAAGTGATTAGGTTTTAAATATTTTAGTTCTGTTCAGATAGTTCAGTAAGTGAAGGTTGTCCGAACTGCCCATGTCCGGTTAAGTGGATGTTTTCCAAAATGCCCATGTCCGGTTCTCATAAAGGGTGGTGACAAAATCCGGACTCATCAGTAGCCCCTTTTTTAGGTGTTGTTCAAAGGCCTTTGGCAAGACCTAAAAAATAGCCTTGTAGCTGGTCACAGCCATGTCCGGACAGATTTTCAAACTGTGTAAATAGCTTTATCCGAACTGAAAAAGTTCTCAGAAACTAAACGGTTTTTCGCCAGAGATCGTGGGACACGTGTCTCTCTCTGATTCGCCACATCAGCTGCTTGTTTACCTAGAACAGCGCTCCCACTTACTTCAAAAAGCAACCTCTTCATTTAATGAGGATGACATCAGCGCCGTTTTTAATCATTGCAACCCTTTCGAATTCTCCTAGGTATCAAAGCCTCTTTTGTATCTTTACTATAAATTAATCCCTTTTCTACTGTTTTACCATCTTCTTCATCCTTGCTCTGCTTAACTTCAAAGCTTTCTCTCTAAAAAACAAACACTTTAAATTGGTGTGAGTTTATGTTCACAGCAAGAAACGCTTTAATAAAAGGTGGGTGGCTCAATTTGTCAGAGTTAAAAAAAGCTCAAAAGGTTGAACGAGAAAGGCGCATTGCTGCAGGCCTCCCTATTTCCCCTGTTGATAAATCAGAAACACCAAGCTCAGAACCTGACCGGGGTTCTTCTTCAACTAAAAGCATTACACCTAAGAGGTTGTTCCAACCCAACCTTTCACTAATAGTTTCAGGCTCATCGGTTCAGGAATCGGAGCCTACTGTTGAACCAGGGCCGGTAGTCACCAGTTTTAAGAAACCTTCCCCATTCATTGCCATGGGATCGGATGCTGACGCCTCTCCAGAGAAGTTAGTTGATCGGAGAAAAAGTCTCTTTGTGAAAGGGCAAGCTCCAAAAGGTACACCTTCCAAATCGGGGGATAAAGATAGCAATACAGGGTCTGAAGCACCCATTAAGATTCCTAAGGACAAGCTGTCCGGCCCGGAGGCATCTAGTTCAAGTCTCCAAAAAGAAACCACCGCATCTGAGCCCCAACCGGAGTCCAGGCTACAAGAATCCAGTAAAGCCCAACAATCCGGAGAGCCCGCTGAACCAACCCCTAGCTCCCCTCACCCAAAAAAAACTGATAACTCTTCCATGATAATGGAAGAAGTGATGGAGGATTTTATTGAAGATGTTCCCATTGAGTCCGAAGTCTCCGGGAAAATAAGTGAAGATGTTGCTGCCAAGAAGGACAAAGGCAAGGATAAACTATGCTTAAGGAATCCGGATTTTCCGGAGTGTCTTGTGGGAAAAGTGGGACCTTGTTTCCACAAGGTAAGTGTTAAATACCTGCTAGCTTTGCAAAAACTTAATTATGCTTTCATCCACACAGACGAACTGGGTCGGATGCGAACAAAGTGGGGAATCCGGGAGAATGTCAAAATAAGGATTCCGGTGGATCCGGAGACACCGATGGACTACAAGCTCAGTGAAATAGGTTTCTTCACTGAGCTCTTCAACTGGGGACCAAGGTTTCCCTTAGACCCGGAGATAGTCAAATACTTTCACCTCATCACACTTTACCCAAGCCAACTGAGCCCCAACGCATGGTACACTCTTATGGCCTCCAGGCTCTCCGGAATTCCTCTTCCAATGGAGCAGTTTGCAGCTGTGGCCAGCCTCTGCAGAAACCACCATATTCCCTTCTATCACTTCAATATGGGTGATAATTACAAAGCGGTGGATGACCTGCTCGAGTTAGAAAGGAATTGGAAGACTCAATTCTTGTTTGTGAGTGGCACCTCGGAGAATAGGAGGAAGATTAAAATCGGTGTCAACCCAAGCCTCCTTACCAGCAGATGGCGAAGTGATGGTAAGACTCCCATCTTACATTCTCATCTTTATATATCACAAATTTGTTTATCTGACTTGTATTTAATGTTTCTTGGCAGTGCTGCCTAAAGAATTCAATGACTACTTAAAGGCTGGGCAGACCACTTGCACCAAGCTAAATGCTTGGACTGCTGAGAAGTGGGAGAACCGCTTCCACAATGCCTTTAGCGGAGGCAATCTAGCAAGGTCCTACCTTTGGAATACCACTGATAGGAAGGACTTATCCTGGGAGGAACTTACCATCCCTCCTCCTCCGGAAGTAGTCCTCAAAAGAACACACGCACCAGATGGGTCATTGTATTTGCTCGGTGGAGCCAAATCCCCAAGTAAGATGAAGGGAAAGAAAAGCAAAGGCAAGCAGAGCATGGTTGAAGCCAATCCTACCGAAGTAGAGAAAGCTGCCCCAATAAACCCAGAGGGGTCAGGACAAGGTCAGATTGACGTCGCCCTTCTACAGGTAGTGGAGCATGAAAGTACTAAGGAAGTGGCAGGGTCTCCAAAACCTCGAAAGGGTCCTAAGAAAGACAGGAAACGGGGAGCAGAGGGCATGGACAGGGAGGCCAAGAAGAAGAAGACTTCTAGGGGTGATGAAATTTCCCTCCGGCATCCAGAGTATTTTCCTCCTACTGACCCTACTGACCCCACTCATGCAGAAGGCATCCCTAGTGACTTTCAAACCGGAGGGGGCGCAGGATGAGATATCAGCATCGATGGTGTTGATATTAGTGGTCTTGAAGAAATTGGACTGTACTTCGAAAACCTCCCTAAGGATGATTTTGCTGGGCCTTATCTCTCCCCGAGCTCTTCAAACATTGTTACCTTCAATGGTAAGTCTTTCTCTGTCTCAAGCGAAAGAGATGACATAACTCACTCTATATTAAGTAATATTCAGCCAATGCTTAATTTGGAGAAACAAGTACGGGGTCAGTCAGCCATCATTACTGCCCTTAATTCTGACAAAGAGAAATTGGCTGGTGACCTCATCACTGCCAATCAAAATGCTGACGTCTTGAAGAGGGAAAATGAGGAGTTAAAGAAGCACCAGGAGGATTGGGCCACAAAGGTAGCCACCTTGGAAGATACAATCAAAGAACTCCGGCCAAAGCAATCCGAGTTGGAGAAAGATCTCTCTTCTTCGAAAGATGAGGTGAAGGCTAGGGATAGGGTCATCCATACTTTGACCAATGACAAGATCTCGCTCGAGGACTCGGTGTCCAAGGCTGCACAAGAAAAAGCTGATTTGCTAAAGGAGCAAGAAGCAAAAATCCAAGCTAGGATTGATGCTTATACCAACCAAGTGATAGACACTCAGGAAGAAAAGTATGCCAAAGTGAAGTCGGACATGGTCTTGCTCTTTCATGAGAAATTTCCGAAGAGGAATCTGGGAGACTTATGGACTTTTGTAGAGTATGAAGACCTCCCCTTCCACACAATGCCTGATGGTGACAAGCATGACTACTCCAGTGCTGACTCAAGTGATGAAGAAGAGAACACCGGGGAGAGTCCGGATGAAGAAAATGACGACCTCAAGAAGAAGAAAAATAGTGAGGCTGAGCCATCTTCAAAGGCTTAGTCTTAGGGTATCAATTATCTTTTTATTTTTGTTTTGATTGAACCAAAGTCCTTGGATGGCGAAGGCCTTTTTTGTAACTGTGTCCGGTCCTTGTCCGGCTAAATCTTTTTTGTTTTGACAATTTAAAGTCCTTGGATGGCCAAGGCACTTCGTATGTTTCAATGGGTATCTTTATTTCGCACATCTCTTGCATTCTTTCATAGTTTTTCAATTTTGGTGGTTAATGTTTAAACAACCCTTGGTTATTTCATAAATATTCTAAAGTGAGAGTGTTTAAATTCTCCGATGACAAATGTTTAAGTAGTCACAAGAAACTATTAAGTAAAAACACTACGAATTTTTAAGAAGGCATCAAATTTTATAAAAAAAGCCTGGACACCTCATTAAAACCTCCCTGCGCCACCAGGGTAGGAAATAGTATGCCCCCAAATATTTACATGAACTTTTAAACAAGTAAATATATATATAATTTCTATTCCAAGTACAACCAGAGGTTCTCAATATTCCAGGGGTGATTCAAAATCCTTCCATCTTTGTCTTGGATCCGGTATGTCCCAGGCTTAAGCTTTTCAATAACCACATAGGATCCTTCCCAAGTTGGAGCCAATTTACCGAACTGCTTCTCTTTAGTATGTAGGAAGACTTTTCTCAATACCTTATCCCCCGGTTGAAAATCTCTTCTCTTAATTTTACAAGCGAACATGCTTCTCATCAAACCTTGATAGTGTACAGCTCTGAGGTGAGCCTTAACTCTTTTTTCCTCTATTAAGTCAAGCTGGCCTCTGATAGCCACCTCGTTAGCGTGTTCGGAGAAATTATGAACTCGAAATGAAGGGAGAGTAGCTTCAATGGGAGTTATGGCATCCATCCCATAGACTAAGGCAAAATGAGACTCTTGTGTTGCAGCCCCGGGAGTGGTCCGGTAAGCCCACAAAACTTCTTGCAAATAACTTGGCCACTTTCCAGCAACTCTTTCTAGATTCTTCTTTAGACCGGACAGTATTGTCCTGTTGGCCACTTCGACCTGACCATTTGCTTGTGGGTGGAAAGGGGAAAAGAAGAAATGTTGTATGCCTCTGGAGGCACATAAACTCTCCATTTCCTTGTTGTCGAACTGTGGTCCATTGTCTGTTGTTATCTTTTGTGGAATTCCAAATCTGCAGTTGATATTGGATAATACGAATTTTATAACAGCTTTTGTTGTTGTACCTGCCAACAGAGCTGCTTCGATCCATTTTGAAAAGTAATCAATAGCAACGATTATAGTTCTGCGCCCTCCGGACGCCATGGGTAGAGGTCCCACTAAATCCAACCCCCATCGAGCAAAAGGTATTGGCTCAGAAATTTACTCTAAAGGGATGGCTGGAATATGAATTTCATTGCTATATCTTTGGCATGGGTCACACCGTTTCACCAACTCCTTAACATCTTCCATTATAGAGGGCCAATAATATCCAGCTAACAAAAATCTCTTTGTTAGAGCCCTGAATCCACAGTGAGCTGATCCCTCACCATCATGTAATTCGGAGAGCACTATCTGAGATGCGTCAACCCCCAAAAATCGTAAGAGGGATTTACTATAAGACTTCTTATAAAGAATATCTCTTAGAATGACAAAACCACGAGTCTTGTACTTTAATTTTCTTGCTATTGATTTATCCGGAGGCAAGATGCCATCAAAGAGATATTGAAGGAGAGGAAATCCCCAATCTTGAGGCTGTTTTATCTGTATATCAAAACTTTCTTCTTCCTTACCCAGACTGATTTGAATGGATGGACACTCCAGCACATGAATCCAAGGGTAGGATTCAGTATAAGCTATGGTTGCCAAGGAGTCTGCCAATATATTTTCTAGTTCGGGGTATGTGCTCATAAACGATGCTCTTGAAATTAAGTACCACCTCTTTAAGAAGAAGTAAGTATTTTACCAGCTGCTCCTTTTTGGCTTCAGATTGACCTTGTGCATGATGGATAAGAAGCTGAGAATCGCTCATCAACTTGACCTTTTTGGCCCCACAAATAAGAGCTAACTTTAAACCAGCTATAGCAGCTTCATATTCAGACTCATTATTAGAAGCCCTAAAAGCAAAACATATAGCTTGGTACATTCTGTCACCGTACGGAGAGGTCAAGCATACCCCAGCACCACATCCCATGGTACTTGATCCACCATCAGTCCGGATAACCCAGACTTTTTTGTCTTTCACATCAGTTGTTTGCTTAGTATCCCTGTCTGAGTGAAATTCAACTAAGAAATCCGCCACCGCTTGGGCTTTGATTGCTGTCCGGGGAGCAAAATCAATATCAAAGTCTCCCAATTCCATGGACCACTTAGTCATTCTACTTGAAATGTCTACCTTTTGAAGAACGTTTTAAGGGAAAGGACGTCCGGACAATAATGGGATGAGCCTGAAAATAAGGTCTCACCTTCTTCGCAGTAATCACGAGAGCTAGTGCTAACTTCTCAAGCTTCAAATAGCACTTTTCTGCATCAATCAAACTCTTGCTAATGTAATACACCGGACGGGGATAATTATCAACCTCCCTCACCAATACTGCACTTATGGCACAATTGGAAACTGCCAAGTATATGAAAAGAGTCTCTCCGTCAACGGGTTTAAACAAAGTCTTGGGGGGAGGACATATGTTTTTTTATTTCATTGAAGGCCTCATCACACCGTGAAGACCAGTCAAATCCCTTTGCACCTTTTAAAGTTTGAAAAAACGGGGCACACCTGTCCGAAGACCTTGAAATGAATCGATTTAACGCAGTCAACCTCCCAGTCAACCGTTGTACTTCTTTAAGATTCCGAGGAGACTCCATTTGAAGTAAAACATTAAGTTGGTCCGGATCAGGCTGTATCCCTTGCTCACTTATTACATACCCCAAGAATTTCCTGGACTGTACTCCGAACACACACTTTTCTGGGTTTAGTTTTAAATTTACCTTTACTAAGTTAGCAAAAGTTTCTTAGAGATCTGTCAAGTGTAGCTCTTCGTCCACACTTTTTACCATTATATCGTCGATATATACTTCCATGTTTCGTCCAATTTGATCAGCAAAAGCTTTGTTTACCAACCTCTGATAAGTAGCCCCAGCATTTTTAACCCAAATGGCATCACTTTGTAACAATGAAGGCCACTATCAGTGACAAACGTAGTATGCTCCTGATCCTTCGGATCCACTTGAATCTGATTATACCCGGAGAAAGCATCCATGAAAGATAGCAGCTTGTTCCCAGATGTGGAATCCACCAACTGATCAATCCGGGGAACTGGGTATAAATATTTTGGGCAAGCTCTATTGAGATCTGTAAAATAGATACACATACGCCACTTGCTATTTTTCTTTTTCACCAATACCGGATTGGCTGTCCATAAAGGATACTGAGACTCCTTTATGTGCCCCATTTCAGTAAGCCTGTCGACTTCTTGAACTATGACATCAACCTTTTCCTTAGAAAAAACTCTTCTATTTTGTATCACAGGTGCTATGTCTCTTCAGATGGACAGTTGGTGTGATATAATATCTGCTGGTACTCCGGTAACATCAGTATTGCACCAAGCAAAAACATGCTGATGGTCTTTTAGAAACTTCAACATTTTACCCTTTAATTCTGATGTCATTCTGGACCATATCTTAACATTTTTTCCTTCAGCCAAAGAATGTGTTTCAACTTCTTCAATCGGTATTAAAACTCCAGGGGTATCTATGGGGTCATCAATTTCACCCTCACCCCAGAAAGCCCCTCAAACTTCTATTCCTCATTGATACGAACTGCCCCTAACGTCCGAGGAGCCAGTGCTGTTGCATAACACTCTTTTACTACCTTTTGGCTGCTCCGAACAAGTTCCACTTGTCCTTGCACAGCATATTTCAAACATTGGTGGACTGTTGAGGCCACTGCATGCATCCTAGAGAGCCAAGACCTCCCCAGAATAGCATTATAACAAGTGGGACAATCCACTACGACAAACAGTATTCTAACCATCTTTTTAAAAAGCCCTTTGCCCAACAAAACTTCCTCCTCGAACTCCCCGATCACATCTGCTGAGCTTCCAGTGAAACCCACAATTGACCCGTTCGAACGTTGAATTACTGCTGGATTCTTCATCTTTTTGTAGGAAGTTAAAAAGATAATATTGGCTGAACTCCCAGTGTCCACCAAAATTCGTCTTTTGTCATTGCCCCCGATGGATGCTCCTATGACAACAACATCTTCATGAGGACCATCTATATCCCTCAGGTCATCCTCATCGAAAACAATGAAGGGAAATGGAATCTGCGATTGATAGGAAGTCATGCCTCCCTCCAGTTGGGTAGCTAAAGTATGAACATGCCTCTTTCTCGAAGAAGTAGTGGGTGTTGTCATGGTGTCCCCTCCGAAAATTGTGAGTGATTCAAAAACGTTAATAACCCCGGACACCGTCTTGAAACGTTCCTCAATGGCACCCACTCTATTCCGAGTTGGGTCAGGGTCCAAGTACTCTGACTCTACATCGAATCTCTCGATTATCACCATAGCCCCCTCCGGAGCCGATGTGCCTGCATTGTTTGGACCAGCCCGATGAGCATTATCAGGCCTATTTCCTCCTCTTCTTTTAACATATGCTCCCAACTTTCCTTTCTTGATCAAATTCTGGACTTCTTGCTTCAAAGCAATACAATCCTCTGTGGTATGGCCAGTATCATTATGATACTCACAAAAAAAATTGTTACGGCTCTCCCTTGGAGATTGTAACGCATCCGGCCTTCTATAGTGTACTTCTTCTTTCGTTTTGTCATAAATGGTGGCTACGTTTTCTTTTAACTCAGCAAACCACTCCGGTTGAACCCAAGGCCCTCGCTTATTTCTAGATTATTGACTCTGGGCAGGCGCAGCTGGCTGAGACTGAGCTTTGGCTCTGTTATGACTCTGCCCGACCTCCCTTGCCTTGTTCCCGGACTGATTTTGGTTTGGGTTTGGTGCAGCCGGAGCAGACCTCACCTGCCTGTGTACCCTAGTTTTCTTTGTTTCATCCACGTTAATTTGATTTCCAACCTGATTCAGTAGACCTCCCTATGTCATGGCCTTTTTTCTGGTTACTGAATCAGCCAAGTTTCCAGAGTTTAAGCCCTGCCTGAGAGAAGCTATTGCTACTTGTTCAAAGCAATCAGCTAATTCATTTTTGGTGTTTACAAAACGACTTATGTATTCTTTTAGAGATTCGTTCAGTTCTTGGGCACAATGGATTATTATGTCTCCATTTCCCGTTTCCTCCTTACTTCCAATAAACTTTCTTCGAAAAGCCATCCAAAAAGTATCGAAATTTCTGATGCAGCCTTGTGGTAGACTGTTGTACCACTTCAGAGCACTCCCCGTAAATGATTGGGAGAATGCTCTACAAAACAACTTGTCGTCATCATCAAAATTCATCATAAATTTTTTGAACTGTTCCAAGTGGTTGTCCGGGTCTTTACTGCCATCGTATTTTTCCATTTTTGTAATGTCAAACCTCTTAGGGAGGTTTACGGACAGGATCTTGGACGACAATGGAGATTGTCTCCAATTCCGGACACGACTGAAAAACAGTATCCTCATTAGGAGTTGCAAAGATACCCGACTCATCATGGAAGGCAAAAGGATCCACCACCATCCGATATATGTGTCTCCGGCTATGAGACGATCCTTTGCCTATATGCCTTTTTAACTTTCCATGCCTATCTTTTTTTCTTGAATACTTCTTAACCTACTTTTGTTTCTTTTTAGAACGACCCTCATCACTGCTGGATGACAAGGATTCTTCAACTCTATCTTCGCCCGATGAGCTGCTGGAAGATTCTGAGTCTGAATCAGAGCTCTCCACCGGTTTAGACCGATTAGATTTTTTGGAGCTAGCATGAGACTTTTTCGTACTCACATGGGTTTTCGAGGGTTCATGCTCTCTAGCGTTGTCAGTATGATGAGCAACTGACTCCTTTGATTTCTCTTTTATGCCCATCTTTGCCTTTTCTTCCACTAGAGCTTCTATTTCAACTTTTAATCTATCACGCTCCTCGATGGTATATTCATCATTTTCTCCCACCACTTCGAGCAAAGCTGGTGGTACTTCCGGCACGTCTGGATTCATCCGAACTGGTTTTTTCTGATGGTTTTGAATGCTAGATTCAGGCACCGTCGTGCTCCCACTGTGGTCACCAATTTGATGTGGTTTATTTTTGTTTAAGGGTAATTTTATAATTTTGTCCAGAGTTTTGTGGAATTTTGAGGGTATTTAATGTTTGGATAGAATGTAGAGGGATAATTGAGCTGCCTGGTTGTATTTAATTTTCATTACCCTCATTTAATGTAGGTAGTTGAGTATTTATACCCTTATTTTTGGGCTACATGGGCTTTCGGGTTGTGTTAATGGATTCGGGTCGAGTTTAAAACCCCATTAGTTTTAAGTAAACAAGTAATCAGCTTAGTCATGAAGTGATTAGGTTTTAAATACTTTAGTTCTGTTCGGATAGTTCAGTAAGTGAAGGTTGTCCAAACTGCCCCTGTCCGGTTAAGTGGATGTTGTCCGAATTGCCCCTGTCCGGTTCTCATAAAGGGTGGTGACAAAATCCGGACTCATCATGCCAAACGATGAATTTCAACTTCTTCAACTGTGATTACTGTATAAGGAGCCTCCCTTAGATCATCTATCTCATTTAGTTTGGCAGAAGGCTCCACTGATTGCTATTCTTTGTCAACATTCACTGCTTCCAACGACTTTGGAGCAAAAACAGTGACATAACATTCTTGAGCTATCTTTTGGCTACTTCGAAAGACGCCTACTTGGTCTACCACGTCATATTTTAAACATTAGTGGACTGTGGATGCTACCACATGCGTCATAGATAGCCAAGACCTACGAAATATAGCATTGTAAGACATCAAATATTCAACTATTAAAAACAAAACTCTTACGAGCTTCTTGAATGGTTTTTTCCCCAATAAGACCTCTACTTCAAACTTCACAATCACATCGGCCGAGTTACTAGTAAATCCTACAATGGTCTTGTTCAAATGTTTAATGATTGAGAGATTGGCCATTTGCTTGTAGGTTGACAGGAATATAATATTTTCCGAACTGCCTGTATCAATCAAGATTCGATGTATATCATTGCCCTCAATGGATGATCATATTACCACAACATCTTCATGTGGGCCTGCAATATTTCTCAACTTATCTTCATTAAAGACAATTAATGAAGTCGGTCCCTGATAAAAATGTGTAGACAATTTTCCTTTTAATTGAGTAGTCAGGCTGTTGACATGCCTTATTCTTGAGTTGCTTGAGGGTACAATCATGGTATTTCCTCCAAAAAATGGTTAAATATTATAAGAAAATGCATAGATCGGATATTTTTGCTGTTTTTCCACTATCATCACAACTTGGTTCCGATTTGGATCAGGGTCTAAATACTCAAGGTCTACATCAAATATCTCCACAATCATCATAACATTTTCTTATCTAGATGCCCCCATACTTTACCCCAGAACATTTAGTGATGTTCATGGTATTGTGCTTGTACTAGGTTGGGAATGAATGTTGACTTTCATGTTGCCTCCTTGCTTTTTAATAAAGGCAGATGATTTTTCTTTTTCAATCAAAGTTTGTACTTCTTATTTAAGGGCAATGCAATCTTGAGTATCATGACCCACATCGTTATGATATTTACAAAAACGAGTATTCAGATTTTCCCTTGGGGATTGAATTTGTGTCGGCCTTCGAAAATACACAACATTTTTAATAAATGGTGGACACATTTTCATTTAGTTCAACAAATCATTCAGGTTGGACCCACTGACTTTTTCTTGGTCTAGAGAGTTGGCCCTGATTTGAATTATTTTATCTTGGCCGATGTGAACCCTATCCGGAGTCTTTAGGCCGATAATTGACTATGTCTCGGATTAAGTACTAGCTTGAGGGATTGAAGTTGTTGGAACAGGCCTATTCTGGCGCAGTATTCTATAATGTTTGTTTTCTTCCACTGTGATTTACTTTCCGACCTGGTTCAATAATCCTCCCCAAGTCATAGTTTTCTTCCGAGTTACTAAATCAGCCAACTTACCCTGCATTAAACCTTACCTTAATAAAAAAATGGCTACTTTCTTGAAATAATCAGCCAATACATTCTTCGTATTTACAAAACGGCTGGTGTAGTCTTTTAAGTAGTGTCACCATTTCCTTTAAGTTATTTACTTCTCACAAATTTCCTCTTGAATGTCATCCAGATAACATCAAAGCTTTTAATAGACCCTTATGGTAAACTGTTATACCATTTTAGACCACTCCCTTTAAAAGTCTATGAGAAGGCCTGACATAACTACTTATCATCGTCATTAAAGTTCATCATAATTTTTTTGAACTACTCAAGATGATTATTATGGTCTTTATTACCATCGTCATCAAAGTTCATCCGATGTGTTCATTAACTACTTTGGAAGATGTTTTTTTAACTTATGTGAGCCTTCAACGATTGAACACTTTCATCATGTCTGGGGTTGTTACCCGGCTCCTCTATACGAACACATCCCGTAGCGAATTTCCCTTTTAATTCTATTTCATATTGCATTTGGGCCCTTAAAGCATCAATTTTAATCCTCAGATGATCACACTCGTCTTGCATGAACTGTCTTCACTCTATATCATGATTGACATGTGAAATAGTAGTATGCTCATTTTCTCCTCTTATTCTCTCATTGTCAAAAGGGGAATGTCTTCCATATCGAGATCTATGCCTCAAAGAATTACGAAGTGGAAATCCACCACTGAGGTATGATCCGCAACTATGGTTTTGAATAGAGGTATTCAAGAACCTCACGCCTCTCACTGTGATCGCCAATCGGGTGATGATAAAATCTAATTTAGCGGTAAATATTGAAGATCTTTATGTTAATTGGTATTAATTTTTTTAGTAGAGAGTATGGAGAGAAAATAGATGTTTGTATTTAATATTTTAGGAAAAAGTTTTAACCCATTTACCACTTATTCATCAAACTTTTATTTTCGGATACGAATTACCCCTCTAAACAAATATCGAACCACTTTACGGTAAAGGCCATCCAAAAAAAATCTGATCCAATCAAACGTGACTTCTTTTTTTGTAGTGAATTTTAACTGTTTTGTCCTTTATTTACAAATTTTATATCAGATATTAGACATAATAAAAACAAATCATATTCAAACTTAAATTAAATTAATAAAAATAGACATTAAACCTAATAAAAATGTATTATATTTAATGTCAATTAAAATGCAATAAATACATTAATATCAATTTTTTTTAATATAAATTTAAAGCCCTCGTGTGCTCAAAGGAAATATTTCCGCACATGTATCACTATCGACCGTTGGAGACAGTTATTCTGAAGGCCGTCAGTTCTGTACTGAATTAAACACGAAAATATTTATTATTAACTAAAACACATGAAAAATTATTATTAGCTAAATAAATAATTAAATAAACTAAGTTAATATTTCGATAAAAAAATATTGGTAATGAAGTTTTTTTTTAAAATACGCCCGCACCTATGGTGCTAAGTATTGTGCATCGTGCACAGTACCTGCACTCATCAGTGCAGGTCTGACACAAAAATAGTGTTAAGTGTGGTGCACCATAGGTGCGTCAGGCATGCACCTATGACATGCACCCATCGATGCAAGCATGACGCACTTATGGTTGTTTGTGTTCTGCATCATAGGTGTTTGCCATTTTCCAGCCAACTCCGACGAGAAAAATGGTAAAAAAACAAGCAAAAATATGCCCCCCAACCTATTCAAAACCCATAAATTCGACTATAAATTTGAATTCCTAAATATAACTCATCAAAATCACACATCAAACAATTCAAATCAAACAAAAACTAACCTAAAATCTAGCTTAAAAAGAATTGATAGGAAAAATCACAAGTGTACGAGCATTTTAAGACTCGAATATCGAACCCAATGGAATAAATCTATTTCAAATCTACAATTTAATATAAAAATATACTAATTATAAACAAAAAGTAAAGTTTAAATTTGATCTAGATAATCCATGATTTGTGTGATTTATACTAAAATAAAATAAAAACAAAATAAAATTTAAATCAATAAAAAACATATTCCATAGTACTAAACATGTACCAACATCTTTTGACTTAAAATAAAGCGCCTCCCGATCAACGTTTTGTTTTAAGTCAGTATTGTTTGAAAATACTCACGCATTTACGTTGTTATGATAATCGCTGCAACTCTATAACAAGTGACTTCATTTATAGTTTTCTTTGTGTTGGTTGAATATAATTTTTTTAAACAATTTATTGGGAGGTGGATCATTGAAAACAAAAAAAAAATTGAAAATTAAATATTTATGTGCTATAACATGATATTTTATATGTTGGTCAGAGTTAGATATTATGATAACCATATTTTATTCATCTTCAACCTTCTTCTCTACTTGAGGCTGTTCTAGCTGGATAACACATTTGAGAGTGATATCATTATATTGTTCTTGATGATTTTTCTTGAATTCATTGAGTAATTTTTCATTACATTTGCCCAACAACAAAGCTTGGCTTCGCTCATCTTGAACTTCAAGATGTTGGATTGATGTATACAAAATTTGTTTAAAATCTTGAAGCTTTGATGAAGAAATCTCGGATTTCTCAAACACTCTTTCAGTAATCTTGATAAATTTATCCATTGTACCTTTTAAGTTTTTTCAAACGAACCTCTTGATTTTGAATCGAAATCTCTAGATTTTTTGCATTTGATTTATTCTTTCTTGAAGATTCAATAAATTTATTCACAAAGTCCTATAGAGTTTTTTCTCTCTAAAATATTCATATCCTCATGCTCCCATAAATAATTGGTATCCTCATATGAATTTTTTTGGTTTTGCCAACGTCCAAACTAATAATCATTATTATAGTAGGGTATAGAGCATTGCTGGAAGTTATACCTGTAATTGGTTGTTGAGGTGAACTCGTTTATTGTATAGTATGCTTCACACTCATTGAGTGTTGCAACATTCATCCTCGTACGGGGCAATTTTTGTTCAAGAGCAGCTAACCTCATGTGGGCCAGCCAATTTTTGTTCAAGTGCAACTAACCTCATATGGGCCAATTTTTGTTTAACATCGCAACAACGGCAAAAACTTAATTGGAAAAATCACAAGTCTACGATTTTTGTTAGTTTTATGAATATTTTAAGACTCAAATATCAAACCCAATGGAATAAATCTATTTTCAAATCCATAATCTAATATAAAAATATACTAATTAGAAATAATAAAAGTAAAGTTTAAAATTTGATCTAGAAGATCCATGACTGGGGTGATTTATACTAAAACAGAATAAAAATAAAATAAATAAAAATTAAAATAAATAAAAAACATATTCCAACTTTTACAATTATTCTATAAAGCCATGTTATCTTTCAAAGTGTTGTCATCATCTCTCGATCTCACACAACTAACCTTCTTGTATCACTGATTATATCTCTAGTCCCCTAGCTCATATAATTAGCTCATGAATTCTAAGAACGTACTTCAGACTATACTGTGTCACGGCCATAGTAAACTACTCATTCCACCCATTGGTATTGATATAGTTCATAAATAGATATTACATCTGAGCCTCAACCTAAATCTATGATTAATCAATGAAACATTAGGTTTAACATCAATATTAAAGGTAAGACAAAAAAATAAATTAATAAAGAAAATATACTACATTAAAAACTTTATCTACAAATGTTTAATAACCATATTCCATATCTACATATTTTAATAACCATAGAACAAAAAAGTTTAGCTTCTAGCGAAAGTAACCCTGATAACAAAAAAAGAAATAAATAAAAGTAAATGGTTGACAACTGCCTAAATTTCTTTGTTTGTTGTGTTAGAGTTTTATTTATGGGAAGATTATGAGCTTCTTATTCAACCCCAATCTCCTAAAAATAAAACATATCGATAATATTGATGAGGTCAGAGTTCTTTGCAACTCACTATTGTATATATCCTGGTGTGGATGATTATCGCCTAAGGGTAGGCTTGTAATTTGGTTGATGTTTTATAGTAGTATGTGGGTGTTATATGTTTAGAGTAGAGAGTAGAGAGATAATTAAGCTGGTTGGTAGCAGTTAATTCTCATTATCCACACTTAATGTAGGTGGTTGGGTATTTATACCCTGATGTTTGGGCCCTTATGGGCTTTCGGGTCATGTTTAATGGACTCGGGTCATGTTCAAAGACCCATGAGCTCTTAAGTAAGAGAGCAAGTAGCTTAGTCAAGAAATGTTTAGGTTTTTTAGTACTTTTGTCATAGTTCGAACAGTCCTATGGTCTGAGTGTTCGAAGAGATCTGTCCGGTCCGGAGGCATTGGACCGAACTGTCCTTGTCCAGGGAGCATGCAGAATTCGGACTCATCAGGAGCCCCTTTTTTAGGTGTTTGTGCAAATACTCTTGCCAAAGACCTGAAAAACAGTCTGACATCAGGGGTAGTTTTTATCCGGACAAGTCTGTCAATTTGGGCTATGGGTTTATCCGGACAGATAAAGCTTCACGAATTCAAAACGATTTTTGCCAAAGTTCGTGGGACACGTGTCGCTCTCTGATTGGTTGCTTCAGCCGTTTTTTCACCTTGAATTTCGAACCCACATTCTTCGAAAAGCAACCTCTTAATTATAGGTGGTGACATCAGCGCCGTCTTTTAATCATTGCCAAACTTTTCGAATTCTCCTAGGAATCAACTTCCTTTTTCAGATTTACTATAAATACAAACTCATTTTCTACTATTTTACCATCTCCTTCAAATTTACTCTACAAAATCTCTCAAAGATTTCTCTCTCTAAAGCAAAAACTTTGTTTGATAGTTTATGTTTACAGCGAGGAACGCTCTTGTCAAAGGTGGGTGGCTCAACCTTTCTGAGTTACAGAAGGCTCAAAAAGTCGAAAGAGAAAGACGGATCGCAGCAGGGTTACCCACCTCGCCTGTTGATAGACCAATCACCTCTGCTACCGAGTCAGACCGAGGATCTTCTTCTTCCAAAGGCACTAAGCCTAGAAAACTATTTCAAACCAACCTCTCCCCCATAATCTCTGGTTCCTCAGTTCAGGAATCGGAGCCTGCTGCCGAGCCAGGAGTTACAGCCATTAGCCTAAAAAAGCCCTCTCCCTTCATTGCAATGGGATCAGATACAGAGAACTCTCCTGAAAAGTTAGTCGATAGGAGGAAAGGCCGGTTGGTTAAAGGCCAATGGTCAAAAAATACTCCCTCAAGGTCGGGGGCAAAGGACAGCAGCACCGGATCAGAGGTGCCTATTAGAGCCCCAAGGACAGGCTGTCCGGACCGGAGGGCTCCAATCCAAATCTTCAACAAGAAACTTCTGTTCCAGACACTCTACCAGAGAGCAGAAATCAAAGGGGCACTGAGGCCCATCAGTCCAGAGACAAGGTTGAGTCAAGTTTGAACCCTTCCCCCCACTACAGCTGCTGAAATCCCTTCAATAGTTATGGAGGAAGTGATGGAGGACTCTGTTGAAGAGGCCCCATTTGAGTCTGATCCCTCCGGTCAGACCAGCAAAGAGATAGTTGCCAAGAAGGATAAGGGCAAGGAGAAATTGTACTTGAGACATCCGGATCTGCCGGAGAGCCTAGAAGGAAAAGTGGGGCCTTGTTTTCACAAGGTCAGCGTTAATTACCTCCTCTCCTTACAAAAAATCAACTACGCATTCATCCATACTGCTGAGATGGGCAGGATGCGTACGAAGTGGGGCATACCAGAAAACGTAAAGATCGGGATTCCTATGTACCCGGAGACTCCTATGGATTGCAAGTTAAGCGAAGTGGTCATATTCACGGAGTTATTCAACTGGGGGCTCAGGTTCCCATTAGACCCAGAGATTGTCAGATATTTCCATCTGATCAAACTCTGTCCGAGCCAGTTGAGCCCCAACGCTTGGTATACCCTTATGTCATGTATCATGGCATCAAGGCTGTCCGGGATCCCTCTGCCAATGGAGGAGTTTGCTGCAGTGGCCAGCCTGTGTAGAAACCACCACATCCCCTTTTACCACTTTAACATGGGGGATGACTTCAAGGCGGTGGATGATTTGTTGGAGGCAGAGAGGAATTGGAGGACCCAGTTCCTATTCGCCAGTGGTGCTTGGGAGAACGGCAAGAAGATTAAATCTGGAGAGAACCCAAGCCTTCTCAAAAGCAGGTGGAGGAGTGATCGTAAGTCTTCTACTTTATTCTTTTGTTTCTCCCTTTCTTTTCTAACGTAGTTCGAACTAATGAGTCTCACTTTTGCCTTGGCAGTGTTACCCAAGGAGTTCAGTGACTATCAGAAAGCCGGGCAGATAACTTGTGGCAAGATTAATGCCTGGGCTGCTGAGAAATGGGGGAACCGATTCCACGCTGCTTTCACCAGTGGAAACTTGACAAAGTCTCACCTGTGGAACACCATAGGTCGGAGAGACTTGACTTGGGAGGAGCTCACCACCCAGCCTCCTCCGAACGTTGTGCTTAAGAGGACCCATGAACCAGATGGGACACTCTTCCTGCCAGGCCGGGCCAAAGCCCCGAGCAAGATGAAAGGCAAGAAGAAGAAGGGCAAAAGGGTGGTGGGTGATGCCAACCCTCCTGATACATAGAATGATGCTCCAACAGATCCGGAGGGGGCAGCCTAGAGCCAAATTGATGTTGCTCTCCTGGAAGTGGTGGAGCAAGAGACTGAGAAACAAGAAGCGAACCTCCCAAAACCTCCAAGGGCTTCTAAGAGGAATCGTAAACATGGAAGCGAAGGCACAGACCGGGAGGTCAAAAAGAAGAAAACTTCTAAGGGAGACGAGCTTTCTCTCCGGGCTCCGGAGCCTTCTGTCCATGCTGACCCTGCTGACCCAACGCATGTCGAGGAGATTCCGGGCGACTTTCATACTGATGAGGTTGAGAGGGGAGGTATCAACATCGATGGAGTAGACATCAACGGTCTCGGTGAGCTTGGTGAATACTTCCTCAACCTCCCAGAGATGACTTTGCCGGGCCTTACCTTCCTCCAAGCACCTCCGACACGGTCAATTTTAACGGTAAAACTTTTAGCGTTTCTAGTGAAAGGGATGCTATAGCCCACTCTTTGTTAAGCAAAGTGCACCTTGTACTTGCGTTGGAGAGACAAGTTCGGAGCCAGGCTGATATCATCAAAGATCTCAAGTCTGACAAGGAGAAGCTGTCCGAAGACCTTTACACTGCCACCTCCAATGTTGCCATGTTAAAGGAAGAAAACGAGGAGTTGAAGAGAAACCAACAGGAAAGCACCACAAAAGTTGCCACTTTAGAGGAAACCATTAAAGACCTACGGGAGAAACTATCCGGACTGGAGAAAGACCTTAACACCTCAAAGGGAGAATCCAAAGCCAAGGATCAAATCATCACCAACCTGACCAATGATAAGATTGCCCTTGAAAATACAGTGTCCAAGGCTACCGAGGAGAAAAATACTTTGTTACAGGAGCAGGAGGCCAAGATCCAAGCCAAGATCAATTCTTATGCTACCAGAATGATCGATAGCCAGGAGGAAATGTATGCCAAGGTGAGGTCTGACATGGTTCTACTCTTCTACGAGAAGTTTCCGAAGAGGAACCTAGGGGACTTATGGCTTCATGTTGAGCCTGAAGATCTCCCGTATCATACGATGGCCGAAGGCGACCGGTATGGCTACTCTAGTGATTCCTCAGATGATGAAGAACACTACAGAGAGAAAATTGGCGAAGAGAAAGACGATCCTAAGGGAAAGAAGGTAGATGAAGGTGAGCCATCTTCAAAGGCTCAACCTTAACTTATTATTTACTTTGTTTACTTTTTATTCAAACTAAAGTCCTAGGAAGGCCAAGGCATTCTTTTTGTAATTGTGTCCGGTATCTGACCGGATAGGTTTTTTGTTCTTACTTCGACTATTCAAAAGTCCTTGGAAGGCCAAGGCACTTTAAGTTATTTCAATGAATGTTTCTGTTTTGCACAAATCTCATCTTCTTTCATCGTTTGTTCCAATTTCGATGGCTAGAGTTTAAATAGCCTTTAATTATTTCATAGTGAGAGTGTTTAAGTTCTCCGGCTAGAGTTTAAATAGCCCTTAGTTATTTCAATCCGGATAGTGTGACAAAAGACAAAACTTAAAACACTTGGAATTTTTTTTAAGAAGGCATCAAATTTCATTCAAAAGCCCGAACACCTCATTAAAACCTCCCCGTGCTACCAGGGAGGAAAGAGTATGCCCCCAAATATTTACATGGATGTTTAAACAAGTAAATATTTACACAAATGCTACTCCAAGTACATCCGGAGATGCTCAATATTCCAAGGATGAGTCAAAACCCTTCCATCTTTGTCTTCCAACCAATAAGTTCCAGGTTTAATTCTTTCAACAACTATGTAGGGACCTTCCCAAGTTGGGGCCAGCTTTTCGAACAGCTTTTCTTTAGTGTGTAAGAAGACTTTCCTTAATACCTTATCCCCTGGTTGGAAATCTCTTCTTTTAACTTTGGAAGCAAACCTGCTTCTCATCAAACCCTGATAGTGTGCAACTCTAAGGTGAGCTTTAACTCGTTTTTCTTCTATCAGATCAAGTTGACTTCTGATTGCCACCTCGTTAGCGTGTTCGGAGAAGTTGTGATCACGAAAGGAGGGGAGAGTTGCTTCTATGGGAGTTACTGCATCCATCCCATAGACCAAAGCAAAGGGTGACTCTTGTGTTGCAGCCCCAGGTGTTGTCTAGTAGGCCCACAAGACCTCTTGTAGATAACTAGGCCACTTCCCAGCAGCCCCTTCCAAATTCTTCTTTAAACCGGACAGTATAGTCCTATTAGTCACTTCAACTTGCCCATTTGCTTGTGGGTAGAAAGGTGAAGAAAAACAATGTTGTATACCCCTTGAGGCACAGAAGCTCTCCATTTCCCTATTGTCGAACTGTGGCCCATTGTCTGTTGTTATCTTTTGTGGGACACCAAATCTGCAACAGATGTTGGATAAAATGAACTTTATAACAGCTTTTGATGTTGTCCCTGCTAGAGGGGCTGCTTCAATCCACTTCGAGAAGTAGTCTATGGCCACAATTATAGTTTTGCGTCCTCCGGACGCCACATGGAGAGGCCCTACTAAATCCAACCCCCATCGAGCAAAAGGAATAGGCTCAGAAATTGATTCCAAAGGAATAACTGGGATATGAATCTCATTGCTGTACCTCTGGCATGGGTCACACCTTCTTACCAATTCCTTAGCATCTTTCATGATTGATGGCCAATAGTAACCGGAGAGTAAAGCTCTTCTTGTTAAGGCTCTAAACCCACAATGGGCTGATCCCTCACCATCATGTAATTTGGAGAGGACTACTTGAGACTCTTCATCCCCCAAACAGCGCAGGAGAGGTTTACTGTAAGATTTCTTGTACAACACGTCTCTCAATATGATAAAACCACGAGCCTTGTGTTTCAAAGTTCTGGATAGTGACTTATTCGGAGGCACAACATCATCGGAGAGATATTGCAGGAGAGGAAACCTCCAGTCGTGAGGTCATTTCTCTTGTACTTCAAAAATTTCCTCTTCTTTACCCTTACTAAGTTGAATGGATGGGCTTTCTAGCACATGGATCCATGGATACGACTCCGTATATGCTATGGTTGCTAATGAGTCTGCTAGCTCATTTTCTGCCCGGGGAATGTGCTCATAAACAACACTTTTAAACTCGAGTGCTTCATTATTAAGGAGGAGTAAGTATTTCACAAGCTGCTCATTCTTAGCCTCAGATTGGCCTTGGGCATGGTGGATAAGAAGTTGAGAGTCACTTAGTAGCTTGACCCTCTTAGCCCCACAAATGTAGGCTAACTTTAAACCAGCTATAGCTGCTTCGTATTCAGACTCATTATTAGATGCCCTGAAAGCAAAACAAATAGCCTGGTACATTTTGTCTCCATACGGGGAAGTCAAACACACCCCTGCACCACACCCCATAGTGCTAGACCCACCATCTGTTCGGACGACCCATACCTTTTTATCTTTTATATCAGTAGTTTGCTCCGAATCCCTATCAGAGTGGAATTCAACCAAAAATTCTGCCACAGCTTGGGCCTTGAGTGCTGTTCGGGGAGCAAAATCTATGTCGAAGTCCCCCAATTCTAATGACCACTTAGTCATCCTGCTTGAAATGTCTGCCTTTTGGAGGACATTCTTCAGGGGAAAAGAAGTTCGGACGATGATGGGATGAGCGTGGAAATAAGGCCTCATCTTCCTGGCAGCTATCACCAGGGCCAATGCTAACTTTTCGAGTTTCAAGTAACGCCTTTCTGCATCTATCAAACTTTTGCTGATGTAGTACACTGGATGGGGATGTCCATCGACCTCTCTTACCAACACAACACTAATGGCACAACTTGAAACTGCCAAATATATGAAGAGTGTCTCCCCATCAACTGGCTTAAACAAAGTTTTGGGGGAGGACATGTGCTTTTTGATCTCATTGAAAGCCTCATCACACTGTGGAGTCCAATCGAATCCCTTTGCACCCTTCAAGGTTTGAAAGAAAGGGGCACACCTGTCCGAAGACCTTGAGATAAATCTGTTTAAGGCAGCTAATCTCCCCGTTAACCGCTGTACTTCTTTAATGTTTCGAGGAGGATCCATTTGAAATAGGGCGTTAAGCTGGTCTGGGTCGGGTTGTATTCCATGCTCACTTATAATATAGCCCAGAAACTTCCCGGACTGTACTCCGAACACACACTTTTCTGGGTTTAATTTCAAATTTACTTTTACCAAGTTGGCAAAAGTTTCTTGGAGATCGGACAAGTGCAACTGCTCATCCACACTTTTCACCATCATGTCATCAATGTACACTTCCATATTTCTTCCAATTTGATCAGCAAATGCCTTGTTGACTAATCTCTGATAAGTAGCCCCAGCATTTTTCAAACCAAAGGGCATTACCTTGTAGCAATGAAGACCTCTGTCAGTGACAAATATGGTATGCTCTTGATCCTTTGGATCTACTTGAATCTGATTGTATCCGGAGAAGGCATCCATAAAGGAAAGCAGCTTGTTCCCAGAGGTGGAGTCTACTAACTGATCAATCCGAGGGACTGGATACAAATCTTTTGGGCAAGCTCTATTGAGATCTGTGAAGTCAATGCACATGCACCACTTGCCATTTTTCTTTTTTACCAGAACCGGATTGGCAGTCCACAAAGGATATTGAGACTCCTTGATGTGCCCCATCTTTGTGAGCCTGTCAACCTCTTGCACAATGACATCAGCCTTCTCCTTAGAAAAAGCTCTTCTCTTTTGAACCACTGGTGCTACGTCTCTCCGGACGGATATGTGATGTGATATCACTTCTGATGGAACCCCAGTAACATCAGCATTGCACCAAGCAAAAACGTGCTGATGGTTCTTCAAAAATTTTAACATTTCATTTTTCAAAATGGGTGGCATCTTAGACCCTATCTTGATACTGTTTACTTCTTCCAGACAGTGTGTTTCTACCTCTTCGACTGGTATCAATACTCCAGGGGTCTCTATGGGGTTATCAATTTCACCCTCACCCCCAGAAAGGCCCTCAAATTGCTATTGCTCGTTAATACGGACTGCCCCCAGCGTTCGAGGAGCCAGGGCGGTGGCATAACATTCTCTTGCAATCTTTTGGCTGCTCCGGACGACTCCAACCTGTCCCTGAACAGCATACTTTAAGCACTGGTGGACTGTTGAAGCCACTGCATGCATCCTAGAGATCCAAGACCTCCCTAGAATAGCATTATAGCAAGTGGGACAATCCACCACAATAAAGAGTATTCTAACCATTTTCTTGAAAGGGCCCTTGCCCAATAGAACTTCTTCTTCGAACTCACCAATCACATCTGCTGAGCTGCCTGTAAAACCCACAATTGATCTGTCCGAACTCTGAATTACAGCTGGATTTTTCATTCTCTTGTATGTAGCTAGGAAAAGGATATTGGCTGAGCTTCCAGTATCCACCAAAATTCGTCTTATGTCGTTGCCCCCAATAGATGCTCCTATGACAACAGCATCCTCATGAGGGCCAGCAATGTCTCTTAAATCATCTTCATCGAAAACAATGAAGGGGAATGAGTTTGGTGACTGATAGGAAGTCATGCCTCCTTCTAGCTGGGAGGCTAAAGTATGCACGTGCCTCTTCCTCGAAGAAGCAATAGGAGCTGTCATAGTGTCCCCTCCGAAAATTGTAAGTGACTCAAAAAACTTAATGAGTCCGGAGACCGACCTAGAACATTCCTCAATTGTACCCACTCTGTTTCGAGTTGGATCTGGATCCAAGTACTCAGATTCCACGTCAAAACTTTCAATTATAACCATGGCTCCCTCCGGAGCAGCATTACTTGGACCAACCCGATGAGTGTTGTCAGGCTTGTTGCCTCCTCTTCTTTTGACGTAAGCTCCCAGCTTTCCCCTCTGAATCAAGTTCTGAAATTCTTGTTTTAATGCTATGCACTCATCAGTGGTATGACCAATATCATTGTGATATTGGCAAAAAGAGTTATTGCGATGCTCTCTGGGAGACTGCAATGTGGCTGGTCTCCGATAATGCACCTCGTCCTTTGTTTTATCGAAAATGGTGGCCACACTTTCTTTTAATTCCGCGAACCATTCCGGTTGGACCCATGGCCCTCTCTTGTTTCTGGATTGCTGACTTTGAGCAGGAGCAGCTGGCTGAGACTGAGCTTTTGCCCTACCATGCCCCTGTCCGGTCTCTCTTGCTTTGTTCCCGGACTGATTTTGATTGGGATTTGGTGCCACCGGGGTAGACCTCACCTGCCTGTGCACCCTGGTTTTCTTTGTTTCATCGACGTTTATTTGTTTTCCAACCTGATTCAGCAACCCTCCCCATGTCATGACCTTCTTCCTGGTCACTGAATCAGCTAGATTGCCTGGGTTCAAACCCTGCCTTAGGGATGCTATTGCCACCTGTTCGAAGCAATCAGTCAACCCATTCCTGGTATTCACAAAACGGCTTATATATTATTTCAAGGACTCATTTGGCTCCTGGGCACAATGGATTATTGTGTCTCCATTGCCCTTTAGCTCTTTACTCCCTACAAACTGCCTTCAAAAGGCTACCCAAAAGGTATCGAAATCTTTAATACAACCCTGAGGCAGGCTGTTGTACCATTTTAGAGCACTCACCGTAAATGATTGGGAGAATGCCCTACAAAGTAGTTTATCTTCATCGTCAAAGTTCATCATGAAGTTTTTAAATTGCTCCAGATGGTTGTCCGGATCAGTACTGCCATCGTACTTCTCTATTTAGTTGCTGTCAAACCTCTTGGGGAGGTTTCTGGACAGAATTTTAAAAGATAATGAAGATTGCCTCCAATTTCTTCCACGACCGAACACAGTACCCTCATTGGGAGTTGCAAAGATACATGGTTCATCGTGAAAAGCGAAGGGATCCATCAGCATTCGGTCCACATGCTTCCGGCTATGAGATGATCCTTTACCAATATGCCTCTTCATCTTTCCTTGTCTATCCCTTTTTCTTGAATATTTTTTAATCTGCTTTTGCTTCTTTCTAGTTCGAACCTCATCGCTGCTAGAGGATAAGGATTTTTCAACTCCCTCACTGTCCGAAAAGCTATCAGAAGATTCTGAGCTTGAATCAAAACTCTCCACTGGCTTAGACCGGTGAGACTTTTTGGAACTGGCATGAGTCTTTTTGGTGCTCACATGAGTCTTTGAAGACTCATGCTCTCTGGGGTTATCGGTGTGATGAGCAGTTGATGCTTTGGACTTTTCTTTCAGGCCCATCTTAGCCTTTTCGGCCCTCAGAGCTTCTATTTCACCCTTTAGCCTATCACGCTCTTCGATAGTGTACTCATCGTTCTCTCACACCACTTCGAGCAGAGCTGGTGGTACTTCTGGGTTATCCGGATTCATTCGGACAGATTTTCTTAGCTAGTTTTGAATGCTTGATTCAGGCACCTTCTCCTCCCACTGTGGTCGCCAATTTGGTATGGATGATTATCGCCTAAGGGTAGGCTTGTAATTTGGTTGATGTTTTATAGTAGTATGTGGGTGTTATATGTTTAGAGTAGAGAGTGGAGAGATAATTAAGCTGGTTGGTAGCAATTAATTCTCATTACCCACTCTTAATGCAGGTGGTTGGGTATTTATACCCTGATGTTTGGGCCCTTATGGGCTTTCGGGTCATGTTTAATGGACTCGGGTCATGTTCAAAGACCCATGAGCTCGTAAGTAAGAGAGCAAGTAGCTTAGTCAAGAAGTGTTTAGGTTTTTTAGTACTTTTGTCATAGTTTGAACAGTCCTATGGTCTGAGTGTTCGAAGTGATATGTCCGGTCCGGAGGCATTGGACCGAACTGTCTTTGTCCGGGGAGCATGCAGAATTCAGACTCATCATATCCAAAGGTTTGTTCGGACATATTTAGTACCATGCCCCACCGAGCAGTACAAAGCAAGTGGACCATAACTCTAGTCATTTCCTATTTTGGGCTTATGGGCTTTTAAACTTGACCCAACCCATGATCCGGTCCAGAAGGCCCACAAGTCATTAAACAAGTATAAATACCCAAAATACTTTCATTTATGGGGGTGATAAAATTTTATTGATAGAACACACCTCCTTCGTCTTTCTACATCTCACTCTAAATATTAAATTCCTAAAAACTATTTCCCAAAATACCATTCAATCAGAAATAATCCACACCAAATAAAGTTATTATATATATATTAACTAAAATAAAATAATTAGTTTTCTTTAAATTAAATAATAAATATTATAATTAATTATAGAATAATAAATATTTTATTTTATCTCTAAAAATAAAATATTCATCTTTATTAAATAAAATAAAAGAATTATATTATTATTTTAAATTAAATAATAAAAATATTATAATTTATTCTTAGAAAACTAAAATATTGAGACTCTAATCTTCAATCAATTTATTTTCATTATTTTATTTATCTTAAAGTTCTTGTTTTTTATCTTCTCCTTTAATTATAGCTTATATTTCCAATCTTAACTCCTTTTAATCCATTTATTATTATTTTCTCCTATTTTACTAATAAATTAATAAAATCAAATGAGAATATTTTTTATTCATAATAAAAATAAATCCAACAATTAAATTAGTATAAAACTAATATAAAATTAAGGATAAGAATCATTCGATCAACAATTTAGCTAAAAATTGAAAAAAAATACCTCGGTGGAAGAAGAGGAGCCTCACATTTTCTCACCATGATAGAGGAGGAGCATGCCGAATTTGGGTGACCAAATTTTAGAGAAATAAAATATGTAGGAGAGAAAGTAGAGAGAGTGAATATGGTTTATGATGTTTTTTTGTTCTTGAAACAAGATAGTGTGTGGATAGGTTTTAGGAAAAAATAAAACACCTTAAATCCTATCAAAATGGTATTTTGGTCCAAAAATAGTTGGGTTTGTACTAGTTTTGGATGAACTTAAAATTGGGTGAGGATAAATGTGATTTGGGTGATTTTAGTATGACCCTAATTTTAAACCGTAACTCATGAAAAAAAATGGTATTTATTTTTGTTTAAGATGAACAAAACTAGTTACATGAATTATTATTTTTGCAAGTCGATTTTGATGGTTCTAAAATATTTTGAACCTGATTTCGCTACCAGACAAATTTTGACAATAAACACTAGAGATAAACACGAGATTGTAGAGAGAGACATAAGAGTAAAATATTATATTAAATGTTCATCACCACAAAAAGGGGATCTTTCCTTAAATAGTGGCGGTGGTGGGCCATATATCACACATCTCTTCCACTTGATTCTATTCTTAACCTTTTATACACTTATTCTACCCATAATACTATGATTTACAAAGTTGGGCCTTATTATTTCTCATTATTCTATTATTGTTATACATTATTACAAATACATCATCACGCCGTTTGATTATGTTCATCAAAAGTAATCCGGATATTCAGCGCCCTCATTAGTAGCCCTCTAGTCCTTTCAAGAAAGTGAACAATGACTATCTAGCCTGGGGGTCAAACTGTCATGTCGCTATACTCAAGTGGGCAGGGTCAGTTTATACCGATATTAAAAATAGGAAATATCTGATGTAAATTATACTATATTTTTCAATTAGGGAACTTTGTCGGGCCTTGTTCAACATTCATAGGTCGGGCATTTCCATTGTTGCTCGTTCGCTTCCAGTGGTTAGTAATTTCTGATACATTTTTTGATAAAACGCTCTCAAACTATACGTTTGACCTTATTCTGACTACTTCTCCGTATTCTCTTTCTTTTGTTGCACATAATGTATTACTTGAGACTAATTCTGATGGGTTTTTATGCCTAGTCCAATTATTAGATTGAGCCCATTTGCCTCACTGATAAAGGTTACATTATGGTCATCCACATGTCCCCATGTCATTTTATGTGCGTCGTTTGTAATTTTTCCTTTTGGAATGACCGAGGTTCGAATATTGACTCTAGCTCCCTAGCCCTACAAAAGTGTCAGATGTTGACGCATGTCCTCCAACTATTTGGAGCGTGTGTACTTGTAGTTTTTGAAAAAATGACACTTGTACCTCCCGATGCTCTTATCGATTGTACTTCTCCATGGAAAAGTCCGTTAAAAGGGTCACTGATATATAAATACCTTTTCCTACTTCATTTTCACCAACAACACAAACTTAGAGAGATAAAGTGATCATAGTTTTTAGCCTTTTAGAGAGAGAAAGAGAGCGGCACCGTCACAGTTTATGAAAAAACCTGCCTCGAGCAAGAAACCCGACCCAACCAAGTAACCTATTTTTAGGGTGATCAACTATCTGAGTATTTTTTAAAGGGTCGCTGAGTACAAAGCTGTAGGTTTGATTGGCAATTCTCTAACGGTTCCTTTAAGCATGACCCCACTTGGTTCCCTGAACCCTAAACTGCCCCGATCATCTGACCACAAAAACATTGCTATCCCTACTTCCGCTCAAAACTGGCCTTCTAAACCAATTGTTCCTATTGTTCGTACCAGCCGACTATCTCGTCCGACCTCAAAGTCTATCCCTTCGAACATCCTAGCCCCCAATTTATGATTATGGGAGATTCAAGTGCTTCATCTTATTCTTTTGAGATGGGTCAAATGACTCTGTCCATCGTGGGTTATCGAACTAGTCATAACACTGCGGCCACTGTTAGAGGTGTTGCACAACGCCATGCGGAAAGGATTAAACAAAAAAAAATCGAGGAAGCTACATTTAAAAACCTAAAAAGAATTGTTCCCGGTCACGTACGTGTTGTGAGTAACTCCAACTTTATCCATTTTATTCCTGCCCCCGAGGGTTTGGTTGCTCTTACAAAATTCTTTCCAGCAAAAAGGAAAAATAAATAGTCTGTTCCCCATTGTCCCGAAAACAAATCCTGCTAATAAGGGGGTCGCCCCTAAGAAAAAGATAAGCACAAAATAAAATGTTTCTCTCACAAAACATCGAAAATGAACTGATGACGTCGTTAAGAGAAGCGTTCGTGATGACCTAACTGCTACGGGTGCTGAGCCGGCCGTATCGGGCACTGCTGAAAAAACTAGCACTCAGCAAGTGGTCAACCCAAGCCTTGGTGGTGTAGTACATGCACAAATTCCTCGTATCAACACTGCGGGTCAGACTGGTATCAAAGAGGGTGAGATTGCACATCCGGATGAGAAAGAAGTTGCTACTGCAAGAGATGTTGCTGCTACTGTTGCTACAGGGTGGTGCCAGAACCAATACGCCATTTGAAGATTCTGCTGGTAATGCCATGGTGGTGGAGCACATAGATGTTGAACATGTTGCGAGCCACACTCTGATTGAGTCAAATCTTCCTTATGCAGCAACATCCCCATAAAACATTTGCCCAAATCCTTCATGGGATGTGAGCCCCACGATGGGAGGTATAACATACGATGACCCACTTCATGTAATCTCTCTTCGATAGGGTTCGGGCAGTTTTCCGCTACAGAGGTCGGACGTAATGACCACCACCTTATACCACATAATATCTCCTCTAGCATTAAAATAAAGAAAGGCAGAACAACTTAAAGATGAACTGTCGGATGTGAATAAGCGTTTATCTGACCTAGATGCGAAGTTCAAAGAGCAAAGCATTCACCACCAAAAAGTAGAAAATGAGTATCGGGAAAAGATTGATGGTATAGAATCCTGGGCTACATTATTAGAAACCAACAAAACCATTTTCGTCGACTGCAGACGGCTAAGGTGACTAAAGATCTTCGTGAACTTCGGGTTGAAATGGAGAAAAGGAGTAAAGAGTAAAACACTAACTTTGTTTCTAAGTGTATGAGGGTTATGAAGAAATAAGTTGGCAATGCCAAAACGTCTAAGTCTTGAGTTATTTTTACCCATCATTGTTGTTTGGGTTTGTTTTTTTTTTGTTCCGAACCCTGTAGACGCGTTTTTGTACTTTAACTTTTATAATCGTTGAAATTCGCCGTGTTCGGTTAATGTAACTAATGTTTGTTCCACATTGTTGAAGATCCGAAGTGATTAATTTCCGATATTAATAAAATAACTATTAAACAATATTATAAATCATTTAGATAAACTTATCAGTTGAAAACCCCTTCAGGTTTGAACTTACAAATCATTTTAGATCAACTTATGAGTTGAAAAATCCTTAAGGTTCAAACATATAAATCATGTAGATCAGCTTATCAGTTAAAAACCCCTTAAGGTTCGAACGTATAAATCGTGTAGATCAACTTATCAGTTGAAAACCCTTAAGGTTCGAAAGTATAAATCATGTAAATCAACTTATCAGTTTAAAAAAAATTAAGATTCAAACGTATAAATCATGTAGATCAACTTATCAATTGAAAAACCCTTAAGGTTCGAGCTGTCTTGCAAACATTTTGATAAAGACTTCAAATCATACTAATAGGTCAGTTTCCATAAACACTTTACTAAAGTCTCCCCGTGCCACCAGGGTAGGAAATAGTGTGTCCCCGACCAAAATTATTTTATAAGACAATATATATTTAAAATTACTTTAATTAAAATTTTCGATGTTCGATGATCCAAGGGAGCCGTAAAGGCCGATCGTACTTTCCCTTCAATATGTAGGTTTCTAGTTTTATATTTTCCATTACCTAGTAGGGGCCTTCCCAATTGTCAGCCAACTTCTTGAGGTTTTTTTCTTTCGTGTGTAGAATAACTTTCCATAGGTACTTGTCGCCGACCTTGAACTCTCTTCTACGAACTTTCGAAACGTAGATACTTCTCATCAAGGTCTGGTAATGTAATGAGTTTAAATGAGCACGATTTCGTCTTTCTTTAATCAAATATAGAGCAAGACACCAACTCTTTTCATTATTGTCTTCATCATAATGCTTGACCCTGAAGGACGAGAACATTGTTTCTACAAGGATGATTGTGTACATACCATAGACCAAGACGTATGGAGATTCTTGAGTAGCAGTTCGCGGTGTGGTTTGATATACCCACAATACCTTTTGTAAGTAATCTGGCCACTTGCCATCTTTTCCTTCTAGATTCTTCTTGAGACTATCAACGATTATCATGTTTGTGACTTCGACCTGGCCATTCGCTTGCAGGTGAAAAGGTGCCGAGAAACACTGTTGTATTCCATGAGATGAGCATAAGTTTCTCATTTCCGTGTTGTCAAACTGTGGACCATTATCCATAGTTAATTTTATGAGACCCGTACCGACAACAAATGTTTAACCAGGTAAATTTGACTACATCTTTGGCCCTTGTCTCAGAAAGGTTTGGCATCGACCCACTTGGAGAAATAGTCCACAACGACAACAATCGTTTGCTTCCCCCCGATTGTCATCAGAATTGGGCCTACCAAGTCAATCCCCCATCTGTCAAATGGTAAACCTTTAGAGATGGATTCGAGCGGAACGAACAGAATATGAATTGAATTCGCAAATCTATGGCAAGTATCGTATTTCTTGACTAGCTCTTTGGCATCAGTTGATATTGTAGGCCAATAAAAACCCAACAGTAAAACTCTTTTGATTAAAGCCTTGAAGCTGTAGTGAGCCGACCTTTCACCATCATGAAGTTCAGATAAAATCATTTATGATTTGATACGCCTCATACATCTTAACAACGACCTACTCAAGGATTTTTTGTAAAATACATCCCTTAATAGTACGTAACCCAGAGCCTTATTTCGCATTCTTTTTACAATGTTTTATCCTCGGGTAGCGCACTACTTACTAAGAAACTCCGAATGTTACCCCTCAAGTCAGCGTTTGTGATTATTGAAATTTAACAGGATATTTCTGGTTGGTTTTTTAACTTTGTTCTTCTAATGATTGATGGGTCTTCTTGCATTAAAATCCACGAGAAATCCCCAACGTATGTCGTGATTGCCAACGAATCGGCGACTGCGTTTTCTGCTATGTGAATGTGTTTGTATGTGATTTTTTTAAAAGTTGCAACCAAAACTCGTAACGCAGTTAAGTACTGGACCAAGTGCTTTTTTCTAGCTTTAGATTGTTCGGTGGCGTGATTTATGAGTAATTGGGAATCTCTTATTAACGGAACACTTTTGGCTCCACATACTTGGTCAAGTCTCAGCCCTGCTAGCGTTGCCTCGTACTCATCTTCGTTATTCGAGGCCGGAAAACCAAAATATATTGATTGATGCATGAAGATCCCTAAGGGTGTGGTAATTTGGACAGCTGCTCCACAACCGCTGATGCTCGATCCCCTATATGTTAAGACAATCCACTCGTCTAGCTCTTTTTCATGTTCGACCTCCATTTCTTACGGTTATCTAAAGGGAAATTTTACTAAAAAATATACTAAGGCATGGCCCTTGATATCCGCTCTTGGCTCAAATTCGATGTCAAAATCATATAGCTCAATGGACCATTTGGGAATTCGTTTGGAAATATTCGGTCTTTGCAACACATTCTTTAAAGGGAAAACCGTTCAAACGATGATCGAATAACCTTGGAAATATGGTCGCATTTTTCTACTTGCAGTTACTAATGCTAGAGCCAGCTTCTCCAACTTCAAATATCTTTTTTCAACGTTCAACAAACTCTTTCTCACATAGTAAACCGACTTGGGAGTTCGATCTGCCTCATGAACTAGTGGTGCACTAACCGCATAGTCTGATACTGCAACATATAAAAACAAAGTTTCTCCATGAAAAGGTTTTATTAACACGTTCGTGGATGATAAATAATCCTTTAGACCAAGAGAAGCCTTTGTACAAGCAGGGTTCCAATCGAATGACTTAACATTTCTTAAAACCTGAAAAATAGTGCACATTTATCAAAGGATCTTGATATAAACTTGTTCAGAGCCGTCAGTCTTCCCGTCAAAATTTGAACCTCTTTAACATTCTTTAGGGGCGTTATACTACTCAACACAATAAACTATATCAGATTTGCTTCTATTCTATTTTCAATGATCATAAATCCCAATAACTTTCCGAATCAGACAAAAAATGAACATTTTTCTGGGTTCAAGTTGAAATTTATTCTTCTCAGATTATTAAACATCTCTTCTAGGTCGATAAGATAATTCTCATCGGTCACACTATTGACTATCATATCACCTATATAAACCTCGACGTTTCCTCCGATCTGACCCTCAAAAGTCTTGTTTACCAACCTCTGATAGGTTGCTCCCGTATTCTTACATAACCTTGTAGCAATAAAGGCCTCTTCCAGTTAAGAACAACGTGCTTTCATGGTCTTTTGGATTTAACTTTATATGACTATACCCTGTATAGGCATCCATAAAAGAAAATAATTTGTTTCCCGACGTTGAATCCACTAGTTGGTCGAACTGCGACATAGGAAAAGGTTCTTTAGGACATGTCTTGTTGAGGATGGTAAAGTCCACACACATTCTCCATTTTCCGTTTTTCTTCTTAACCAATACTGGATTAGCCATCCACTGCGGGTACTGGAATTCTCGGATATGGCCTACTTTTTTCAATGTCTCTACCTCAATAATAATAGCCCCTGTCTTTTATTGGGACAAAGCTCGTCGCTTTTTGGTTAAAGGTCGGATGTTTTGTCACATAACCATGCTACGGTAGATTTACACTATCAGGGAATTCTGTCATATCTTCTGAATACCATACAAATAAATGCAATATTTCTTTTAGAAAAGAAATTAATATTTCTTGAAAAACTAGAAGACAAATTTATCATGATCTTGAAAATTCTTCCTCTAGGGAACTCGTAATTTTAATAGTTTTCATCCATTAGTAATAACCCGAGTGTCTTCCTAGGATCATTTATAGGATCCGATCCCGAGGTTGACCCTGCTAACTGCTAATCTTTTACTTGAGTCATTTTCCTATCGGTCTTCGTTGCTAAAGTCGGTCGGTAACATTCCATGGTTGTTTTCTGGCTGTTTTTGACTACTCCAACGTTGTTGTCGACCATATATTTCCAAAATTGGTGGACTTTGGATGTTACTGCGTGCATTCCCACGATATGCTAAAAATTGCATTGTAGAAGATCGACGCTGATGAGTTAATAATTGTTTGGAAGAATATTTTGGATCTTGAACCAGATGTGACTAGAGAGAGAAAGAGAATGTCATAGAATAATATTCAATGTCCCCCCTACCAAGAAAGTGGGTCACCTTTTATACTAAAATAAGGTGGTGTCGCTTGGGTCCTTAGTGGGCCGTCTACATATTTGATCAGGCCTCTAAGTAAGCATTATATTTACACATTAGTCCCCAAGAAATCCTAAACTCCTTAATTACTACATCAGGTAACTCTTATTCACAATTAAATCCTTATTATTTACATCTGGCGAATTCTACCCTCATCAGTAGCCCCCCCCAGTTTTCAGGAATGTTATGAGCGAAGACTTATTGCTGAACCTACATCTGCCATCCGTTGCCCCCTGCGCTTCGAGCCAATTGCCTATCTTTGGATTAATTATTCTTTTTCCTCTTGCGTCGGACGTCCCACGGCACCGTTTGCCCCGACCTGACCTTCGATCAGCCGACGGCACTCCCGAAGCCAATACTCAGGCTCTGTTGGATTTTTCTTACCCGATGTTCGTAGCTCTGAGTCAGGTCGGTTCCCGTGTTCTTTCGAGCTTCCGACCCGGGTCTCTCCGTAATGGGCCGATTCTTCATTTATCTCGGGCTTCTCCGTGGTGGGCCGGCCTTTCTCAGTGGATACAGTTGCGGAGGCCCATATCATCAGTTGGTTCGAGGGGGATAGTCTAGGTTAGCCTTCGCCAGAGGGTGGTCGTCATGTGTCGTCGTCTTGTAGGATGTGTTTTTGCTAGACTAGACTCTTAGGGAGACTCTTCGTCTTCCCGCTGTGTTTTTGTCGATTGGTATCCCCCGGTCATTCAACCTTGCCTATAAATACTCCACAATTCTTGATCTCTCTCAGAGGCATTCTAGAGAGATAAAGTGCTGCCATATCGTTTTCTAGAGAGAGAAAGTATTTGCCATACCATTTAAAAGAGCATTGTCCGACCATTCTTGAGAAAAGAATGTTTGCATGAAACCCAAGTACCCGAAGCCTACATCAACCCAGAAAAAGAAAAAACCTGTGTGGAGTTTCAAAGAGTGGGCTAGCATCGGAGACCGAGCCGAGGAATACCGACGTGTAGGCTTAATTTAGGGATCTAACTCAAAACCCTTTACTCCCGTTCCGCGTCCTCACGACCCTGTTTTATCCACCCCGATACCGGCTGAATCCTTCTTATTGCCCGACCTTCCCAGTTCTCCATCTCCCGAGGTCAGCATATCTCCGGAGACTGTCGTCCTTTCTTCCAGCAGCAGCTCCTCTCGCTCCCCCGCAACTCGATCGGAGAATCCGACCCCTCCGTCTGTTAACTCGTTCGTTCCACCGCCTCCGTGCTCGCCCCGACACGTTCGTAAAACCAAATTCTTGACCATGGGCGAAGACAGTCCCTCTACATCTCCCGTATGAGGTAACGATCTTGAAATGGTTCAACTTACGCCCTCGATTCGAGGGTATCGGACCGGTATTAACATTGCGGTAACTTTTTTAGGTTTGCCCAAGCGCCAGTTGACGCCAGAGGAAGTGGAAGCGGCTCATCGGGCTTTTTCGGGCAATATGGTCGAGCCCTCCACCTCTCGGGTCCGATCATCGGACCCAGATGCCGCTACTGCCCGAAGCTCTGATCAGGCTCCAGACCACGAAGTGGGAGAATCAGAGGCAGACGTTGCGCCTGCGGAGGTCTGCGTTGCTGCTGTTGGTAACGCAGCTAACCCTCCTGACGATCCTTTGCCCGAAGAAGTTGAGCCTGCATCACTACTACCTATTTCAGCTGGCTTCGGACGAAAGACGTCGTAAGTACCTCTACTTCCCTGAGTCTGATTATAAGGATCTACTGATCCGCTGGGGAATTCCCGAATGCGTCAATGTTCGGTTCCCGGTTCCTGGGGAGACCCCCGTTCATGTCCGATCTAGGGAGATCGTGGTGTTCACCGAGATGTTCAACTAGGGGTTGCGCTTCCCTTTAGACCCCGAGATCGCGCTTTACTTCCGCACCCTCCAAATCTGCCCATCGCAGGTGACGCCGAATGCCTGGTATATTCTAATGTCTTGCATCATGGCTTCCCGTCTTTCAGGTCGGGTTATGCCGATGGAAGAATATATTGCTATGTCGGGTCTGTCTAAGGCTCCAAAATCCCCGTTCTTCTACTCTTCCTTGGGAAACAAGTGGAAGATAGTTAATGATTTCTTGGAGGGGGACAAAGGCTGGAAGTATCGGTTTGTGTTTCTGAGCGGGTGTTGAGAGAACAGTCTTCCCTATACTTCGGAGAACAAGAGGCAGCTGCTTCCGACCTGGGTCCATGATGGTACCACTCTTCTCCTTTTTTTTTTTACCGACTCTTCGTGCAGTGTCGAAGGATTGGTTGCAAGGGCTGAAGAAGAACTACTCGAAAGCTGCTGAGGCTACGTTCGAGGTGCTGAAAGGCTACGCTCGGACGCACTGGGGTCGGGCTATGCATCACACCTTCATAGATACGAACTTAATCATGAGTAACCTCTGGCGTTGTTCATCCGAGGTTCTCACCATCGAACAGCTGCGACAGCCCCCGAGCTTGGAGGATGTGATCGCGAAAACCGGCGCTCCTGGGTCGATATTGTATCTGCCGAAGCGCAACAAGGCGCCTAGCAAGCGCCCGAAGTCAGATGACGAGGGAGGGGAGAAGGAAACCGTAGCTGAGGGGGTTGGTGAGCTGATTCGGGTGGAGGTGCCCGTGCATGAAGGGGCGGAGGCGAACCAGAACCGGGCTCCAGTGCAGAAGAGGAAGGGTCGCGCCGATGCAGAGGGGACTAAGGCAAAGAAGTCCAAGCACTCGAGGAAAGAGAGTAGGCCAGTTGACGGCGCGGGGGTTGGCACCATATGACCGAAGCTGTCTGATCAGGACGGTGGTGCAAAAAGTATTCCAACGGCGTACGTTGTGGAAATTCCAGATGATGGCGAGCCCCCCAAGCGTCGGACCCAACTGCAGCCTCGTCGTGCGGTACGAAGTATCCGGTGCTGTCGATGCTTGGAAGTCCGCACACGTTCCCGCTGCGGGGGTCGGATGGTCTGGCTTTGTCCTTGTACAACTTGCTCGTACCGGCGGCCTTGAAAGAGCGTCGGGCGAACGAGCTACGTCAGCAGCTAGTCTCCGCGGAGGCAAAAATTGTTAGTCTGACTGGGGAGGTGGAAAAAGCCAAGGCGACTCAGGCATCGGCGGAGGGTCGGATCGCGGAAGCCGAACGCGTCGCGGAAGAGGCGAAGGCAGCCGTGGAGGAGGCGAGGAAGGCTGCAGAGGAGACGAAGAAAGCCGCGGAAGACCGTGCTGCTGCTTTGGCTCTGGAGGTCCAAAAGTTAAAATCTTCGAACGTCGCCTTCGCAAATCGGTGTAGGAAGTGGTCGGAGAAAGAAACTGCCGACGCCAAAGCCGCGTATGTGCTGTCGTTCCACAACCGCTTCCCAGACCTTCACCTCGGGGCAATGTGGTTGGATGTGCCAGAGAAGGACCGACCCGAGGGGGTAGATTGTGGAGAAGAAGAAGAATCTGACGATGCTGAAGAGGATGAGGAGGATGAGGATGAGGACGAGTGATCCAGAAGTTGCGCTCGTTTTTTTGTGTGTTTTTGTTAGTTGTTTTTGTAACTCTTTGGGGGCCGCATGGTCCCCTGTCAATATTTCCGATGAACACCTTTAGTCATGCTTTGGGGACCGCGGGATCCCCTATCAATATATTAACTTTTCTGGTTTTATCCTCTCACATATTGGTACCTGTGCAAAATTAAAAGAACATTGAAAAACCTTAAGTTCAAACGTAATGTTGAAAAGTCCTGATAGGCTCAGGAACCGTGAAATGTGGGTCAGTTCGGGAACTGAAAAACCCGTTAAGGTTCCGCAGATCGATGTATTATCGAAAGTTCTCCCAAAGGGTCTGGAAGATCATATATGTAGATCAGTAGAAACTGAAAAACCCATTAAGGTTCTGTAGATCGATGTATCATCGAAAGTTCTCCCAAAGGGTCTGGAAGATCATATATGTAGATCAGTAGAAACTGAAAAACCCATTGAGGTTCTGTAGATCGATGTATCATCGAAAGTTCTCCCAAAGGGTCTGGAAGATCATATATGTAGATCAGTAGAAACTGAAAAACCCATTAAGGTTCTGCAGATCGATGTATCATCGAAAGTTCTCCCAAAGGGTCTAGAAGATCATATATGTAGATCAGTAGAAACTGAAAAACCCATTAAGGTTCTGTAGATCGATGTATCATCGAAAGTTCTCCCAAAGGGTCTGGAAAACTATATATGTAGATCCATTAATATTAATAGGAAAGGACGCTGTCCAGCTCGTCAGCTGATCAAGGTCGTAACACTTCAATATTTGGAAGGCAAAAGAAATTTTGGATTAATGTAATCGGGTGGTCGGGTGTTTATGATGCCTCATTAAAACCTTATCGCGCCACCGAGGTAGGAAAGAGTGCATCCCCGACCATTATAATTCGAAACAAAACGTAAAATACAATTTGAAGTACAAGTTCCCGACTATTCTAAATACAATTTCAAGTGTTCAATATTCCATGGTAGCCTCAAAAGGTGCCCGAGCTTATTCTGCAGGCGGTATGTCCCGCTCTTGATTTTTTCTGCGATCTCGTAGGGCCCTTCCCAGTTCGGGGCGAGTTTACCGAGGCTTTTGTCCTTGGTGTGAAGAAAAATGTGCCTTAAAACCTTATCACCGACCTTAAACTCCCGACGTCGGACTTATGAAGCGTATCGACTTCTCATCAAGGTCTGATAGTGTAAAGCGTTTAACCGGGCGCGGTTGCGTTTCTCTTCTATAAGGTCGAGCTCGAGGCGTCGGCTGTCGTTATTCGTTTGCTCCGCATAGGTCCCGATCCTAAAAGACGGAAAGATGGATTCCGTAGGGGTGACCGCATCCATGCCATATACTAAAGCGTAAGGTGATTCCTGAGTTGCCGTCCGGGGTGTGGTTCGGTAAGCCCACAGTACCTCTTGTAGGTAGTCGGGCCATTTCCCGGCCTTTCCTTCAAGGTTTTTTCTGAGGCCGTCCAAAATGGTCCGGTTGGTTACTTCGACTTGCCCGTTTGCCTGAGGGTGGAAAGGAGCGGAGAAACATTGTCGGATTTTATGGGTTGTGCAGAATGCTTTCATCTCCCCGCTGTCGAACTGCGGTCCGTTATCCATAGTTAACCTCTGCGGTACCCCGAACCGACAACATATGTTAGACCATATAAATTTGATGATATCCTTGGCCTTGGTGGAGGATAAAGGTTTGGCTTCAACCCATTTGGAAAAATAGTCCACCGCTACGACAATCGTCTGTCTTCCTCCCGATGCCATTGGTAGCGGCCCGACCAGGTCGATTCCCCACCGGTCAAAGGGTAGTCCTTCTGATATAGACTCTAGGGGAGTCGCGGGTACGTTTATTGCGTTTCCGAACCGTTGACATGTATTGCAGGTTTTGACTATCTGTCGCGCATCCGCTGTGATCGTCGGCCAATAGAATCCTGCAAGAAAAATCCTTCTGATCAGAGCTTTGTAATCGCAGTGTGCCGCACCTTTACCATCATGTAGTTCGGATACAATTATTTGAGATTCATGGACCCCTAAGCAGCGGAGCAGGGGACGGCTGAAGGCTTTCTTGTATCGTACTTCCCCTAAAAGGACGTAACCCCGAGCCTTATTGCGTATTTTCCGAGCTGAGGCGTTATCACTAGGCAACCGACCCTCAGCTAAGAAGACGATAATGTCCCGCCGCCAGTCTGAGAGGGTTACCGAAGAGATCTGACAGGCGATTTCAGGTCGGTTGTCTAATTCTTCACGCTTGATAATAGATGGGTTCTCTTGCTCAACCACCCAAGGATAGTTACTGGAACATGAGAGTGTTGCCAAAGAATCAGCGGCTACGTTTTCGTTTCTCGGGACATGTTCATAGGTGACCTTGTCAAACGAGGCGGCCAGAACCCTGAGCGCTGCTAGGTATTGTACCAAATGTTCTTTCCGAGCTTTCGCACTTCCCGAAGCTTGGGTTATTACGAGTTGGGAATCGCTTATGAGGCGCACCCGTTTTGCCCCACATACCTATGCTAGCCGTAATCCTGCCAGAGCGACCTCGTATTCAGCTTCATTATTCGAAGCAGGAAAACCAAATCGGACGGCTTGGTGCATGCTAATACCCGATGGGGTTACTAATTGTATACCTGCTCCACAACCACTAACGTTAGCCCCTCCATCGGTACGAACGGTCCATTCGCTCAGTGCGGCCTCTGGAAAGCACGTCCTGATCAGGTCGTTCGGAATGGAATTCTACCAAAACATCGGCTAGGACTTGGCCTTTCACGCCTGTCCGAGGTTCGTAGTCAATGTCAAAATCGCCCAGTTCGACCGACCATTTGGACATTCTCCCGGACATGTCTGGCCGCTGGAGGATGTATTTGAGTGGAAATGATGTTCGGACCATGATGGGGTGGGCTTGAAAGTACGGGCGCATTTTTCGCACCGCTGTCACCAGGGCGAGTGCCATTTTTTCCAACTTTAAATACCAGGTTTCCGCATCTAACAGGCTTTTGCTCACAAAATAAACTGCTGTAAGGGCCGGGCCCGACTCGCTAATCAAGGCTGCACTGACCGCGAAGTCGGTAACCGCAACATAAAGAAAAAGTGTCTCGCCCGCGATGGGCTTCGTCAAAAGGTTCGGTGATGACAGATATCGTTTGATTCCTAAGAACGCCTCATTACATTCGGGAGTTCATACGAAATTTTTAGCTTGTCTTAAGACCTGAAAAAACGGAGCGCACTTATCAGATGAGCGAGAAATAAATCGATTTAAGGCCGCCAGACGCCCAATAAGGATCTGAACTTCCTTGATTCTTCGGGGCGGAGTCATATCGGTCAGAGCCCGAAACTGGATAGGATCGGCTTCAATCCCTTTTTTGCTAACGAAGAAACCTAGGAAATTTCCTGATCGGACCCCGAAGAAGCATTTTTCCGGGTTTAGTTTGAGATTTATTCCTCGCAGGTTATCAAAGGTTTCTTTCAGATCGGTAAGGTGTGCTTCATCCACGTCGCTTTTAACCAGCATATCGTCGATGTACACCTCCATATTCCTCCCAATTTGACCTTCGAACGTTTTGTTGACCAACCTTTGGTATGTTGCGCCGGCGTTTTTCAACCCGAAGGGCATTACTTTGTAGCAGTACAGTCCTCGGCTTGTGATGAATGTGGTGCTTTCCTGATCTGCAGCATGCAATTTGATCTGATTATACCCAACGTATGCGTCCATGAATGACAGCAACTTGTTACCCGACGTCGAATCTACCAACTGATCGATTCTCGGCATCGAGAATGGGTCCTTCGGGCACGCCCGATTAAGATCGGTGAAATCCACACACATTCTCTATTTCCTATTTTTCTTTTTGACCAGAACGGGATTAGAGGTCCATAACGGGTAGCTTGCTTCCTTGATATGATCGACGCTGATCATTCTCTCGACTTCTCGTAAGATAACGTCTGCCTTCTCTGCGGAAAATGCCCGACGTTTTTGCGAGATCGGTCTGGCGTTCCTGTTGATGGTTAGTTTGTGAACAGCAATGGATTCTGGTACCCCGGTAACATCTCTCGAGCACCATGCGAACAGATCCAAGTTTTCCGGTAGGAGAGTCAGCAGCTGTTCCCTGAAGATCGGCAAGAGTCGTACCCCAATCTGCAAGGCTTTTCCGGTGGCGAATTGATATTGCTCGCATTCTTCGTCCGTCGTTAAGAGGCTCGGGGCTTCCCTGGGGTCATCAACGGGGTGTGATTCTGGGGCGAGCCCCTTTAACTGCTATTCCCGAGCTTGAATCATCTCTTGATCCTTTTTAGGTGCTAATGCTGCCCGGTAACATTCCTGTGCTGCTTTCTGGCTACTTCGGACCACTCCCACGTTGTTTCCGACCACGTATTTTAAACATTGGTGAATTGTAGAGGATACTGCGTGCATTCGCGATATCCACAAATAAAACCGTAACCTCTTTCTTGAATGGTTCGCGGCCTAATTGGACTGTGCCCTCAAATTCTCCTATAACGTCGGCTGCTGACCCAGTAAACCCTACTATGGTGCGGTCGGACCGCGCAATCACTGGTGGTGTTCTAAACTTGGCAAAAGTGGACGCAAAGATTATGTTGGCCGAACTACCGGTATCCACCAAGATGCGCCGAACCTCCTCCCCCGCAATGGCCGCCCCGATCACAATGGCATCTTCATGGGGGCCGGTTATGTCTCTCATGTCGTCGTCGTCAAAGTACAGGATCGGGGAAGGGACGCTTCTGGTTTGGAAGCAAGTTATGGCTTCCAACTGAGTGGTCAGGTTGACGATGTGCCTCTTCCTGGACGAATGTGTAACTCCTGCCATAGAATCTCCCCCAAAGATAGTTAGGGATTCAAAATATTTACATAGGCCTCGTATATTACTGACGTTCTTCTCGGCTTCTTCCTCGATAATCCCGATGATGTTGCGGTTCGCTTCGGGATCGAGGTACTCGATGGAAACATCGAACGGATCGGTTACTTCTGAAATGGCCATGGTGGTTTCTGGTTTTGGAATTATCACGACTTCCTTCGAGGTCGTACTTTGCTGTGCCTTCTTAACATACTCCAAGAGGTTTCCGTGTTCTATGAGCATGTGTATTTCCTTCTTCAAAGCGATGCAGTCCTTAGTGTCATGACCGATGTTCTCGTGATAGCGGCAGTAGCGGTTATTCCTTTGCTCCTGAGGCGTTGGTATCGGGAAAAGTTTTCGATACATCCCGCTCTTCTTTGTCTTCTCGTAGATCGACGCTACACACTCTGTAAGATCCGCGAAATATGCAGGTCGGATCCACTTGTTTGACATAGGACGTGAAGTTTTCGGACCTGTTTGCTTCGGTCGTGAGCCTGTCAGGGCCGGGGGTTTGGCTGATACAGGTGGGTTTGGTGGTATCGTGCTCAGCGGTTGGACTGCCCGAGCGTAATCTGACCGAGCGCCTTGCCTCATTACTACCGATGCTTGGGCGCTTTGCTGAATCTGTGCTGCCAGCTCAGATGCTTCGGTCTCTTCGATCAATATCTGTTTTTCTATCTGGGCTAGGAGCGCGGAAAACGTGAATGCTTGTTTTTTTGTCACCACTTGCTTCATTGGTCCAGGGAGCAAACCCAAGCGAAACGCAGTTAGGGCCACGTTCTCTTTGCAGTGGTCTATGTCGGTTTTCGCGTCGATGAATCGCCTGGTATATTCTCTGAGGCTTTCCCCCAACTTCTGCCGGCAATTCATAATGGTGTCTCCGTTGGCCTGGAAGCTTTTACTCCCCACAAAGTGTTGTCTAAACATCGTCCAAAACATCCCGAAGTTCTGGATGCAACCCTGCGGTAAACGATTGTACCATTTGGATGCTCGGTCCCTGAAAGTCATGGAAAAAGCTCTACATAGGAGCTTGTCATCGTTATCGAAGCTTAACATGAAGTTTTTGAAAGCTTCCAAATGATTATCCGGGTTCTTCTTCCCATCGTACTTTTCTAGTTTAGAAATGTCAAATCGTTTCGGGAGCTGCCCCGCTAATATCTTGTCGGACAACGGGGATTCCCTCCAATTGATTCCGAACCCATATGCTCCTCCTCCAAGTCCTTCTGTCTGAACTCCGTAAAGTCCCTCATCTCTGGGGCTGAAAAACTGGCTACCGGTTCGGTAAGCTTGGTTCTGACTGTTCGATGGTTGCCAAGGCACTGGAGGCAGCGCTGCCGCTCTTCACGGCTAGCGGCAGGTATCTCCTCCTTCTCGAAGGATATCGGGGTCCGCTTCTCGGTGCTCCCCTTCTTGTATTTTGGTGATTCTTCCCGGGGCCCTCGGAGGCGTCGGGAACGATTCTTTTGTGTCCGCTGGGCCCTTTCCCGTCGCTGATACTCTCTGCCCGACGAGTCGCCCGAGGTGTAGTCAATTGTTGCGCCGCGATGGTCCTCTGGGTACTGCCGAGTCCTGGCATTTTGCCCCTCCTCGGGATGTGGCTCCCGATAATACCTAACAGGTCGGGCTTCGATGCGCGGCCCAACATCATGTTCGACCATCTCCCGATCCTCCAAGAGGGGTCCCTTTCCTTTTCCTTCCCGGATCCTCTTCTCGTTCAGCGCCCGCTCCCTTTCTGCGTTTAGCCTGGCAATGTCTTCAAGGAGCTGTTTTCGGGTCATTATCAGGGTCGACCGCTTGTCCCGACCCTGGTCGCAGTGCCTCCGACCAGGCGCTTCTTCGCCCTCTGACACTGAGATGGCTCGGATCACTTCTCTACCGACCCTCTCTGTCACAGCTTCGTTGCTCATTTCGCAATACGTGATTTTCAAAGAACAAAGATTCCTTTTTGGTATCACTCGTTCCCACAAACGGCGCCAATGATGAGTCAATAATTGTTTGGAAGAATATTTTGGATCTTGAACCAGATGTGACTAGAGAGAGAAAGTATAGAGAGAGAAAGAGAATGTCATAGAATAATATTCAATGTCCCCCCTACCAAGAAAGTGGGTCACCTTTTATACTAAAATAAGGTGGTACCGCTTGGGTCCTTAGTGGGCCGTCTACATATTTGATCAGGCCTCTTAGTAAGCATTATATTCACACATTGGTCCCCAAGAAATCCTAAACTCCTTAATTACTACATCAGGTAACTCTTATTCACAATTAAATCCTTATTATTTACATCTGGCGAATTCTACCCTCATTAGACGCATCTACAATCACCAAAATGTACTATTGCCTCTTTTTTTAAAGGTCCCGACCCAGCTGTGCAAACCCTTTGAACTCTCTCACTATCTCTGTTGTAGCTTGTGTGAATCTTATTATGACTCACTTGGATTTTAAAATTACTGGTGGTATTTTAAACTTCTCGTAGGACGTTAAGAAAATAATGTTTGTTGCACTTTAGGTATCAATTAGAACTCTCTACACTTCCTCACAGACAATGACAACTATGATTACCACCACATCTTTGTGCGGTCCGACGATATCTCTCATGTCATCATCATCAAAGCAAAGTATGGGGGACAGACTTTTGTATAGGTGGAGTGATGTTCTTGCTTCCAACTGTGTAGCTAGATTCACGACGTGTCTTTTTTGAGAGGCATGGGTGATTCCTATCATCGAACCGCCTACAAAATAATTAGTGAATAAAAAAACTTACACAAACTACTAACCTTTTCTCTATTTTCAGGTATTAATTCTTGTACAAAGCTGATAACGTTAAATATGTCGGTGAGTTCGGTAATGACCATTGTTTCCTCTTGCTTTTGTAGTACCACTACTTCCTTAGAGGTCGTATTCTATTTAGCTTGCCTTTTTGCGTGGTTCGTCAACTTTCCATTCTCTATCAAAATTTGTATTTTTGTTTTTAAAACGATACAATCCTTCGTATCGTGCCCTGAATATTCATGGTATTTGCAGTATCTGTTGTTACAGTTTTCTTGAGGACATTGGATCAGAAAAGGTTTTCAAAAATGGACATTCTTTTTCGATTTTTCAAAGATGGTCACACGCATTCGGTCAAGTAGGAAAATATGCGGTTCAGATCCACTTATTCGGGATGGGTCGGTTGACTATCTGATTATTAAACTTAGCTCGTTGTGGCTGCGAGCCCGATACTTTTTCCTAAAATTGTTGTGCTATTGGTGGCAACGTGCTTATCGGCTGAAGCTGTGGAATAGGGCTAGACCTCTGCAAATCTGTTGGTATGGCATAATCGTCGCTTGTGCACTTTGTTGTATTTGCGCTGCTAATTCAAATACTTCGGTTTCTTCAATCAAAATCTGTTTCTCTACATGGGCAAACAAGAGAGAAAACGTGAAGACTTGTTTCTTTGTAACCGTTTGTTTCTTAGGGTCGAGAAGCAGACCCTGCCTATAACCCGTTAAAATGATGCTCTCCTCATAGTGGTCGAGGTTTGTTTTGGCATCCACATAGCGACGAGTATAACCCCTCACACTTTCTCCTACCTTTTGTCGACAGTTAACGATTGTGTCCTCATTTGCTCCAAAAAGTTTGCTTCCCACAAATTGTTGTCTGAACATTACCCAGAAAATACTTAAACTCTTTATACATCCCTGGTTTTGGATCTATTTTTTTTTATTTTACTGCATATAACGTTCTTATTTTAACTTAGTCTCGCATATAATATCTAGAATTTTTATTTTATAATTATCTCAAATTTAAGATCTAGTTTGTGGCATTTTTATTTTATACTGGTCTTGCATATAACATCTATTATCTAACATCATTTTCATTCTACAATGGTCTCACGTCTAGCACCTAGTTCTTATTTCACACATATAACATATAGCATATAACATATACCATTTTCATTTATTTAAAAAGCTCCAGTCGATGAAGAACATGAAATTTTGATAAATTCTCGTGAAATTGATAAATTGGAACTTTTTTGAAAACGAGATTCGAGTAATATAATCGGATTGTAAACTGATAAACTATGATCGAACAGATCATATGGAATAAGTGGAATCAGAATACGTTTCTAGATTAAGGTTTGTGAATTGTGTTGAGAAAAACGATTATGTGGTTTAAGTAGATATTAACGCTTCTTTAAGATGAAGATAAGTCATGTATGATTTTGGTGCGAAAGGGAAATGTATTTTAAATAAAAGTTGCATAAAGTCTATTCGTTTAGTTCACTTAAATCATGAAATAAATATTTCAATAAAAGTTGCATAAAGTCTATTCGATTAGTTTAAGTACACATAACCACCTGGTAGTTCAAAATACCCCTAACCATTTTTTCTCTCCTGTTTTTTATTTTATATTTTAGAATGTCATATCATTCAAACTATAGCTTCAAAAATATTGTAAAATATAATTAGTTTTATTTTGTAAGACGAACATAACTAGATCCATAAAATATATATATTAGCTGTAAATTTACATGGAATTTGGTTACGAAAGAATAAATGTTGTTTAGTTGTTGAATTACGTGTAATTTGGTTGCGAAAGAATAAATGTTGTTTAGTTGTAGAATTACGTATAATTTAGTTGTAAAAAATAAATTTGTTTAGTTGCGGAGTTATATGTAATTTAGTTGAGAAAAGAAACTATTGTTTAAGGGTAGAAATACATGCAAATGTGTTGCAGAAACAAGAATAAAGTAGTTCCAGAAATAAGAAAACTAAGTCAAATTGTATGAACAAACAAAATACAAACTTTATTTGAAACAACTAATTCTTTTTAACTACAAAAATGTGTATATTTATATGGTGAAAAAACTTATTTTTTTAAAAAAGGCGAAATTGTAAATCACGTGCACATTTGTGAAAATAAGAAGAAAATAGTTGTTTCAATATGATTTTGGTTGCTAAATAAGTTTGATTGTATGAAAAAACAAAATACATTTTTTAAAAAAAATAAATGTTAATTAGGTGTAAAAAGAACTATTGTATATTAATAAATATATTATTGACTCTAAAAATAAAATAATAATTACGCAAAGACTATATATTATTTTAGAAAACATATATGTCTTTTAGTAATTAGTAAGTATAATTTTTTTTTGTTATATTTTACAAATCTAAATGATTTTGAATTTATATTTTATATAGTTTATATTAGGCATGGGCAAATTAACCGGAACCGAAAGAACCGAATTGAACCGAACCGAAAGAACCGAACCGAAGTAGATTTGGTTCTTTCATAATACCCGAATGGTTCCAGTTTTCAATTACCCACGGTTCTCGGAACCGAACCGTACCGAACCGAAGAACCGTGGTATCCGTTAGGAACCGAACCGTGGTATCCGTTAGGAACCGAACCTATGTATTAAGCTTTAATTTTGAATTGTTTTAAAAATATATTTTCTTTTTCATAGTTAGATTCCCCTAAATTTGTCTTTTATCATTGATCTCTAATTATGTTCACTTGAATAAATGACAACATACTTTATTCAAAGTGGCGACATATTTACAAACTATTATGCGTATAAACAAAATAACAAAATACAAACCTTTATATAATTTAATAAACTTGATATCTTCTCTCTATTTTTTTATATTATTAATATTATTCTTTAATATATTAATTTTGAATACTTTTTATATTTAGTATTTTTTTCGTACAATTTAACATAGTTTTATTGTTTTAAAGTGTAAAAAGAGTTTTATATACGTTGATATTGCAAAGCATTTAAAGTATCCAAAACTACCCGATTGGAACCGAGTTAAGTACCCATACCGAACCGAATTAAGAGGAACCGAACCGAACCGAAATTTATTCGGTTCTTAAATGGGTACTAGTTTTGAAGAACCGAAAGAACCGAGAACCGAAAGAACCGAACCGAACCGAACCGAAGAACCGAATGCCCATGCCTAGTTTATATTTGCGGTTTCGTTGGACAAATTAAAAATTTGTACCGACCCGACCTGCCCCACCTACGGGTCATAATTCAAATATCCGTATCCGACCCGTTAAATGTTTAGAGTGGACAAAGCCTGACCGAATTAGGACCAACATTGTTATCCATAATTGCAAGTAATTTGATTATGGAAAATCAATTGTTGATTAATTGCAAAATTTTACAAACAATTTGGTTGGTTGGGAATGACCTTATTAAATATTCCCCAATCATATATATATATATATAATTCCATTTATGCCCCCCAAGGGGTAGCCGAGTTGGTTGAGTATGGCATTCTTATGACCAAAAGGTCATGAGTTCGAGTCCCTCTACATACGCTTTCTCGGCTGAGCCTGTCACCTTGTGTGGTTTACCTTCTGACGTTGGTTTGCAGGCTATCGCGTCAGACTCAGGGTTTACCTTGTGCGCACTCATTGCACTCTAAGTAGCGGCTGCGGGTTCCCTCCGAAAAAAATAAAATATAATTCCATTTAGAATAATATAAAATTATTTATACTTAACTAATCAAAAAGTATAAATTGAATATATTTAAAACTATAATTTCAAATTTGAATTTAATTTTTTTAACAAATATATATAGTAATAAATATATTTTATTTAAAATTTAAATAAATACAAAATTTTACATAATAAATATGTGATATATGTTCATTAATTAATTTTAAATTTTAAGTTTTTTAAGAGTTTGTATATGAGAATAATTACACATTTGGACTAGACTATATTAATATATAATATTTTATTTTAATATTTTTTACTAGATCATTTTTACATACCATAATTATATAGATAAATAAATGAGTATTGGATCAAAGTTGATTATTTTTACTCAACGAGAGATTCTCTTTCAAAATTGGGACAAAGGGTTTCTCACCCTTCTGAAACCTTTTACATCCAAATCTTTTGGATTCTCTTTTGGTATAACTCTATCCCAAGCCTGATTTTGTTCTCATCTCCAACAACAATAAGAAGCGCTTTATGTTGCGATTGGCAAGGCAGATGTGACTTGAGGATTAGGGTTTGAATATTATATGAGTTGGATCCTCTCATTGAAGAAATCAGTGGTTTTATTGTTCGATCTTGAAAAAAGAAGATAAGTGCGAAGGCTTTGATATATCAATTATCATATGAGCAAAGATTTATAAATCTATACTTCTAAAATTAGGTTTCTTTTGCAAGGGGTATTTTGGAAGTCTTATAGGAACATTTTATCATCAGAAGGCTGCAAATGCTCATCAACACATAGCATCCTTCGAATTTCAAGGCACCATCACCAAATATAAGTCACTCCTTCTTGACTCTTCTAAATTCATTCCTTATTGACTCTTCAAGATTCATTATTGTAGAAAAATTCTCTTTAGGAAGACCAAAACTGAATGAAATAAAACTATTTTTAGATAAGCTAAAACTATCTAGTGATGTCATCTTAACATCATGGGATAAATGGTGATGTCAACATAACAATATCATATAAATGACATTTTCTTATAGAACTAAGGAAGATCTTAAAATTCTTTGGAAACAGAATGTTTGGTCAATTGGACAGCATTCCATGAGGCTGATTATGTGAGACACTGAATTTAGCACAAATAAAGAATCCACTATCCAAAATTACATGTTTTCTTGTATAACAATGACACTATTATGAACATAGCGAATATAATAGGTAACCCGTTAGATGTTTGGTTTCTATAAAAACATAGCTATATATAGTTGTTGTTAGGCTTTGATAAACATGGAGGTATCCAAGCCGATGAATGGATAGATATTTTTTTACGGCATCCTTGTGACCAAAGATCATGAGTTCGAGTCCCTCTATAAACGCTTTCTTGGATGAACCTGTCACCTTGTGTGGTTTACCTTGTGACCTTGGTTTGCAGTTTACCTTGTGACCTTGGTTTGCAGGCTATTGCGTCCAGACTGGGGTAAACCCTCTGCGTATTCGTGAGTAGCGTATTCGTGAGTAGCGCGCTGCGGGTTCCCTTCAAAATCCATTATGAAAGAAAGGTTAAAAAATTGAATCTCTCTCAAGATTTGAATACAAATTCAAACTCAAATAAAAAATTATTGACAAAAACAAGTTATCTCTCAAAGAATGAAACAAGAATGAAAAATGGATACATGCACTAAAATTTGTAATTTTTAAAGAAAGTAAGAATGAAATTCTCAATATTAATTATGGAATTAATAAGAACATCAGTAGACATACTAATGTCCAAAACAATAATGACAATATTGAAATACAGGAAGAAACCATTGGTTTAAAATAGTTAAACCTGTTCAGTTTGACACCATTTGAAGAAATTAACTCTTCATTATATAGAGTTTGACAATAAATTTGATTGTATTAACTCAATTCTCTTCTTATATAGAACTTGACAATATATTTACATATATTTAATTGCATAATCATCTCATGATTATCATGAATTACAATCGCTAAATTACACTTTGAAATTCCCAAATTACACTTTGACACGTAGTCTTCAATCATCTCCAAAGAATATCACTTTGACACGTAGTCTTCAATCATCTCCAAAGAATATGAAACAATAAAAAAAAAAATCCAATATCACGAACATTTTTTAGTAAGTGGCTCTCGAGCACCTTCTAGCTTTATCAAATATCGCGAAGGTCTCGGTCAATCTACCATCTAATCAAGTCAAGTCGGCTTTAACAAATATCGCGAAGGTATAATCAATCTACTCTCTAATCAAGTCAAGTCAATGCAGCAAAGGTGATTTTATTAGAAGTATTTGAGTTAATTTTAGCATGTAGTATCATATGTAATATCTCAAAATTTAAAATAAAAATACAAATATATACCAATGCGAAACGTATGGTAATAATGGTGATTCTTTTGCCGACAACTACCTAAATTTTTAAAGATTGTTTTGGACAATCAAATTCATGCATTATTCAATTAGAACTTTTGGCTGAATCTTAGCCGTTCATCTATCTGACCTGCTTGTCATTTTCTTTCTCATTTGTATTCTCACACACCTTCTTCACTAAGGTACTTGAAAACGGTAAACACTCAATTTCTGTGCCTTCGATGACTTTCCTCGGCATTGCTACTATTCTCTTTCTCGCTTGCTACTAAGATTCTCGTAGAAGTTAGAAGTTCCGTTTCGATCAAGCACGATTACCTCTGGTTAGTACGGTTCCTCGTTTGAAATGAAATTTAGGCGGTTGAGGATTTCTTCATTGTGATCATTAATCATTAACTCTTAGAATTTCTTTCAGTTTGCTTAAAGAAATTCATGTGAATTTCTTTCTGGTTAGAATCATTAACCTATTTAGGTTTAGATGAACTTTATATGTGTTGGATTGTTTGAAGGAATTCATGTGAATCTTGTTTAGCTTTTTGAGATTTTTAGTGATGTTTTCAGGTTTTTTGTTTGAGTAATTTGCCATGGGATCAGAAGGAAATGTGACAGACACCGTGATGACTCAAGTTAGCTTGGGTGGATTCAATCCTAATGTCACGGCCGTGGAACTTACCGAGTTCTTGGAAGCTGAAATTAATGGAATTGTTTGTAGGTGTAGACTGAAGACCTCTTGGACTCCTCCAGAGTCCTATCCAGCTTTTGATATCACTGACACAAGTCACACAACAAAGTTCAAAATAACAGATAATTACCAGAAGGTGGAGCCACATGCATTTGTGCATTTCCTTACTCCCGAGTCGGCAGCAGCAGCTGTGAAGGCAGCACAGAGTAAGGAGTTAGTCATGGGCGATGACCCGCTGATTGTTAGTTTGGGGCCAGAGAATCCTTACCATTTAAGTCAGAGGAGGAGGACGGTCTCACCCTACAAACTATCTGATGTGCAGGTTGATATAGGAACCTTGGTTAGTCAAGATGAGTTTTATGTAGCTTGGAAATTATCTAACTCTGGAGTTGATTTTTTAGTGGATCCTTTTGATGGCAAGTGCCGGTTTTGTTTCTCCAAGGACACAGCCTTTTTGTTCAAAGACATGAAGATGTATACCATGTTAAAGTGTGATTTTAAGCTGGAGTTCGCGGTGAGAGAGATTAACGAGATTAGGCATTATAGAGATTATAAAGGTTTTGTGATTCTATTGCAGTTGGCTTCCTCGCCTTTAGTTTGGTACCGAACAGCCGACGATGATATCAATCATACTGTTACTTTTGAAGGGGTATTGGACGATGATGATCCTTGGATCCGTACCACGGATCTATCAACTAATGGAGCCATTGGTCGATGTATGACTTACAAATTGTTTATTCCTTCACGACATGGTGTAAAACTGAAGAAGGCCATCGACTATTTAAAAAAGAGAAGGGTGCACGAAGATCATATACGGAAGCCTCTTAGAGTCCAAGAGGAACCCGATTTTTTGCAGCCAATGCAAGAGCCGTTTTTTTCTATCCATGGCAAGCAAGACATTGATTTTGAGACGTTGTTTATGGTGAACGCTGTTCTGCACCGAGGTATATTCAACCAGTACCAGGTCACTGATGACTTCTATTGCTTGCTGCAAACCCAACCTAAAGAGGTTAATATAGCTGCTTTGAAGCACTTGTGTACATATAAACGACCTGTGTTTGATGCTTTCCGGAGAATGAAAACTGTTCAGGAATGGATTCGTAGATATCCCAAACTTCTCAAGCCGCATAGAAGGAATGAAGATATTGTTGAAATGAGAAGGCTGATTATTACGCCTACTAGAGCTTACTGTATGCCTCCAGAAGTTGAACTCTCCAATAGGGTTGTCAGGAAATACAAAGAGGTTTCCGACCGGTTTTTAAGGGTCACATTTATGGATGATGGCATGCAGACAATGAATTCAAACGTGGTTACCTACTATGTCGCTCCAATTGTGAAGCAGTTGACTTCACTCTCCTATCCTCAAAAAACCCGTGTATTCAGAAGAGTTAGGACTATACTGACTGAAGGGTTTTACTTGTGTGGTCGAAAATACTCCTTTCTGGCATTCTCGTCCAATCAATTGAGAGATAGGTCTGCTTGGTTTTTCGCTGAAAATGGAGAGACAAGCGTGCAGGCCATTAAAAGTTGGATGGGGAAGTTCACAAATAGGAACATAGCAAAATGTGCTGCAAGGATGGGTCAATGCTTCTCGTCCACTTATGCTACAGTAGAAGTTCCGCCCCACGAGGTCAATCCTGAGCTTCCTGATGTCGAGAGGAATGGATATGTTTTCTCAGACGGAATTGGTACAATTACTCCTGATCTCGCAGGAGAAGTTGTGAAGATGTTGCACCTAGATGTGAATCTTCCACCGGCTGCTTATCAAATCCGATATGCTGGTTACAAAGGAGTTGTGGCTTGTTGGCCATCCAAAAACGACGGAATCCGACTGTCACTGAGACCCAGTATGAACAAATTCTATTCTAACCATACAATGTTGGAAATTTGTTCATGGACTAAGTTTCAACCTGGTTTCTTAAATAGGCAGATTATTACATTGCTCTCGACCCTACAAGTTCCTGATGAAATTTTTTGGGATATGCAAGAATTCATGATTTTTAAACTAAGCCGGATGCTTGATGATACAGATGCAGCATTCGAGGTTCTGACTGCATCTTGTGCTGATGAGGGAAACACCGCAGCTATTATGTTGAGTGCAGGTTTTAAGCCTAGACTTGAACCTCATTTACGAGGTATGTTGACTTCAATAAGAGCTGCACAACTTTGGGGTCTTAGGGAAAAAGCCAGGATATTTGTTTCTTCTGGAAGGTGGTTAATGGGGTGTTTAGATGAATTGGGGGTGCTTGAACAAGGGCAATGTTTTGTACAAGTTTCTAACCCATCTTTGGAAAACTGCTTTTCAAAACATGGATCTAGGTTCACTCAGACAAAGAGAAATTTTGATGTAATTAAAGGGTTTGTGGTGATAGCTAAGAATCCGTGTCTTCATCCAGGTGATGTAAGGATTCTTCAAGCCGTTGATAACCCTGGTCTACATCATCTATATGACTGCCTTGTTTTCCCTCAAAAAGGTGAGCGTCCACATACGAATGAAGCTTCTGGAAGTGACCTCGACGGGGACCTCTATTTCGTCACCTGGGATGAAAATCTTATTCCTCCCAGTAAAAAGAGCTGGCCTCCTATGCTTTATGATGCTGCAGAAGCCAAATCTCTGAATCGTGCTGTTAACCATATGGTATTTTTGTCGACCTTTTTTGAATGCTTTCATCAATTGAATTATTTCACTTTTACCTTATATCAAGTGCTCATGCCGCAGGGAGATTATAGCAGGCATTTTATTTTTCTGTAGCTCTGTGCTGACTGCCGGTTCTGTTCTGTTTATTTAGGTTTGATATGAACTATTTTAGTGATCTTTTGTGTACACCAATAAACTATTCCTTTTTTATCCTAATTATTAGCAGGAATAGTATGTTTTATTTTTTTGGCACTGACTACTAAGTCTCTTTTTATTCTCTCCTTCTTTTTGCTGATTTACATTCGTAAATCTTTGTCTACTTGTTTGGAGTCTTCTTGTTCATGAACATTGTTCTGTCAACACTGAACAACGTGGTATTCATTTTTAGCTTCTTATTGATAGTATGCAGTAGGCGACACTCCAATATAAGTGACATACTGCTTGCACTTAAACTCAGAACCTCGGTGACATAGGACCCCAGAATAACCAATGGCACTAATGGTCTCTAGATGATAAGTCTATGTTCTACGAAACATTAGAGGAATATCATAGGGCAGGATATGTTCTTAAACGTTATAATGCCCATGTCAGTAAGGCCTCATAAGTACTCGTTTCTGATATATTTAGCCTCTTCACTGTAACTTGAAACATGACTTTTGCTTAGAGATATCATCCTATTTCCATATTGTTGATGTTTGCATGAGGATGAGGTTCTCTGATTCTTAATCACATATTTCTTATTGCAGGACATAATAGAGTTTTTCGCTAAGAATATGGTGAATGAGAACTTGGGTGCAATTTGCAATGCTCACGTAGTTCACGCTGATCGTAGTGAAATAGGAGCTCTTGATGAAAAATGTATCCTTCTTGCTGAACTGGCAGCTACAGCCGTTGATTTCCCCAAGACCGGGAAAATAGTGTCGATGCCTAACCACTTGAAGCCCAAACTGTACCCTGATTTCATGGGAAAAGAGGACAACCAATCATATAAATCAAACAAAATTCTGGGTCGGCTTTGCCGTCGCGTGAAAGACATCTACGACGATGATGTGTCAGCGTCTTCTGAATTTAATATGTCTCCCTCGGACGTCCCTTACGATAACGAACTAGAAGTCATAGGATCATCTGAATTTATTTCTGATGCTTGGGATCATAAGTGTTCTTATAATGGACAGCTCAATGGTCTTCTTGGACAATACAAAGTCAAAAAAGAAGAAGAAATTGTGACAGGTCATGTCTGGTCGATGCCTAAATACAACAGTAAAAAACAAGGTGAGCTTAAAGAGAGACTGAAACATTCATACACTGCCTTAAGGAAAGAATTCCGACAAATATTCGATAAAATTGATGAATTCAACCAACTCTCCGAGGAGGCAAAAAGTAGTATTTACGAGAAAAAAGCTTCTGCGTGGTACCAAGTTACTTACCATCCCGATTGGGTACAAAGGTCTCTTGATTTGAAGGAGCCAGACAGTCCTGAAAACATAATAATGCTGAGCTTCGCTTGGATCGCGGCTGATTATCTTGCTCGAATCAAGATCAGGTATCGTGAAATGAATAATGTCGATACTGCCAAGCCGGTTAATTCTTTGGTTAAGTATCTTAAGGAGAGAATATAAAGCGGTATCAGAGACCTTATAGGTTGCAAGACCATTCTGCCTAGGGTTTGAATATGTAGTAGTATTACATTGTATCTGTCGTTTGAATCACATATAGTTTGTAAACTGACTAGAACTAAAACTTCGATGTTTCTTTCCAAAGTCGACTCTTTGGTTGCGTGTTGTATGTTTGTTGTTCTGAATTAGAACCAAGTTTAATGCAGTATGACTGTAGATCCCTCTACTTCGCATGTTCGATTATGATCTAGGATGTACTTGCAGTTGTGTTCTGTGCTGGATTTCTTGTGTTAGAAGTTTACCATGCTTTGATTCTTACCTTTTTGTTTGTCGGAACATTTAGAGATGGCAAAAAAAGCCAAAAACGGAATGGCCTGGCCGGGTTTTACCTGATCAGAAAGTTTGGGGGTCTCTTTGAGTAACAAAATGTTGATTAACAATCAGATCAGGATTTGATTTTGCCTGTTAAAAATCTTTAAACTAACGCGAACCATTTAGTCTCCACCGTTCGTGTAATTACCAATAGATATATTGCGCTTTTACTTAATTACTAAGAGGTGTTTTTTGAAAAAAAAAACTCCAAAAATAATCTATAACCTAAATTTTAAATAAAATTTCCAAAATTAAAGTCTAAACCCTAATCCTAAAATAAATTATAAACCCCAATAAATCATAAACTTAAAAATATTATAGAAATAAATAAAAAAAATTAAAACAAAAAGATTAGGGTTTAGAATTCAAAATCCTAAACCAAAAAGTTATTTAAAGAGAGGTGTTATTGTTTTAAATGAACTTTTGTACCAATTTTTTTTTATTACTAGAAATAAGTTTTTAATCATTAGTCATTAGTTATGTTTTTTCATTTATTAAGAAATCAATTTTCGCCATTTTTGAATGGAGAATTAGTTTATTAGAAATACAATTCTAGCAACGATATTCCGCTGATATTAAGCATTCTATTCTTTATTAAAAAAAAGAATTTTTCAAAAAGATATTAAAAACTTCATTGGATCTCCATCAAATTCAATAGTTGGTGCTTCATCAATCAAGAAATGTTGCAAATGAAGAAGACTCTGCTCAAGAATTCTTACCTCTTAGCCAGTCTTATCTTTGAATTCACATCAGGAATTCCTCATCTAATCTCCCTTATGCAACTCTCAAAACAAACCCCGCATTTGAACAACAATCCAACTATCAAATGAAACCATCAATGAATCAACAATGACAAAAGAAGAGTTTTTCAGATATAGTCAGAAATAGTCCTACAAAACGGTTTCACGAAAATGTAAAAATTCAGATCAATGAGACTATATCTCGGTAGACTTCTAGCAGCAAGATAAACTAATATTAGAGTTTTTGGTTAAGCACACATTGATAGGAAAATTCTCGAATGGAAGACCACCAATGATTGAGATATAAGAGTTTTTTGGTGCTTTGAACTTCAAAGGCAAAGTAATTTTGGCTCTTTGGAACCCTCGAAATTAATGATAGAATTGGAATTACCAAGAAGACATTAAAAGAATTTGGAGAAAATTGGTATGGACAGTGGGATAATATACGATGCATATTCTTAAGTGGACACCTAATATCCATCCTAGAAGGGAGTCCTCAATCTCTCATGTTTGGGTCACCTTCACCAATATCCTTCGTTACATATATAATTCAGATACAATCAGAACCCTAGCCAATTCCATAGGGAATTCTATTGACACTTGGGTTCTATTTAAAAACCATTTCATGTACAACTGCTGTAAGGCCTGGGTGGAATTTGATATATTTCAAAGACTCTCTTAGATAAAATATGAGTTATTTTTGGCAATGTTGAAAGATTCTCCTTGGGTAAAAGTCACATATGGATACAAACCATTGTATTGTTCTGAATATTTTCATAAGGGTCGCAATTCTAAAACAACATCCTAACCAAACAACTAACAACAATGATAAAAAAAAAACTACAAAAGTTTGGATTCCCAAAATAAAATCTATTGTTGTTAAGGAGTCAACTTCTATATTAAAAGAAAAAACTTCCAGAGAAATATCAATTCACCGCAAAATAATGCTAGAATTCAAGATACTGGAGAGAAAAACTAATGCATAGTAATATCAATAACATTAACCAACAATTCACAAACAACAAAATATCTCATAGATACTCTTATGGTCCTTTTCAAAGAGAAACTAACGGATCAGTAGAATATCAAAGCATAATACATGAACTTCATGAAGCTGAAATCCATGAAGCCTTAAATTCTTTAGAAACTCGAGTCATGATGATGATCTGAAGAAGTAGAAGAAGCAGATAACATTCTGGTCAAAATGAGAGGTAATCAGTTAAGACATTTTTTGAGCATATGATATGCCTCTTATTGTTTGAGAAAATCCTAGTAATCGGATTCATCAATTCTTTCGGCCATCCACACTTTTTTCTTAGGAGCTGATGCATCTTGTCAAACTGTTGACTATCATCTCTTCGATTCTGTTCATATCAATTTGAGTAATCAAGCTCTTGCTGATTCAATATTGATCCAGGCTTTTATCCAAGAATCTTCTCTGACTCTGCTCCTCAAGCCAATGTCCTCAATTAATTGGTGAAACTAAAATTTCTTCTAAATCATATCAAGCTCTTGAAGTTGTATCTCCTGATAAGATTAATCATCTTCGAACAATTGGAAGTTGCTAGTTACTCTTCATTGAAAGCCTAATTTTGGATGTTTTTGTTTCAACGCTCAAATTTTAGTTAAGCGTTTTTTGGTTTTCAAGTATTATTTTTTTTAATAATAAATATTTTTGTTTTATAAAAAATGTTTTTAATTTATATAGATATGTATAACTTAAACTTTTAAAAGTTTATATATTTTAAATGGTAGTTCTGAAAATGTCGAAAAAATATTATTGGTTTTGTTTAAAAAAAAAAAACTCAACTTATAAATAATATTATATTTTGTTGTCCAACAATTTAATCTTGATTTTGAATTTTACATAATCTATATTTTTCAAATTTCACCATAATTCTACAATCACGGCGGTTCCAGCCGGAGCCATTCTAATAATTTCCGACGTTCTTCATTTGCTCATATGCGTCTGAGCAAACATATGCGTCTGAATACACCTCAACTTACCATCAATGGTCCACCATCAACTTACATGAAACAAGTATCGAACCAAAATATACCACCAAAATAAGGGTGGTATCAGAGCGCACCGCCACCCAGTTTTTACCTTGCAGGTTAATATATGATCCTTGATCATAACAATAAGGCCAACCGACAAAATATTAGAATCCGGCATGCAATATATAGACAAAAAATCATATTCAATAACACTTACGATAAATTTATACATAAATAAACATCATTCACGCTAGAATTCGAACAAGCATTGTTATTGCCATCCTTCAACACACATAAGATTGAGAAGTTCACCGAAAAGGGTAATCCAAACCACCATATGAAAAACTTAAGGAACAAAATATTATGGTATCCATGAACGAATGATGGAATTAAGTACAAAGCTTTCGTATTCATATTAAAATTATATGATCTTATATGGTTCGGTACGGACAATAGTTGAACCTTCAACAAACTCCGAATCGATTTCCTAACAACTACAATGGGTCAAAGTCCACCATGGGAGATTCAAGCTTAATAATAAATAATAAAAATGTACCAAATGAAAGTTTATAGTAGTATATCAAATGATTCGTAAAAACATGAGACCAACTATGGGATGTCACAATTAACGTGGCTTGCTTAGTATATAGACAATGAATTTCAAAATGACCATTGTCCAAATCAATCTTGATGAAGAAGACACGTTTTATGAGATTTAGTTGCTCAAGTAGAGCGATATATCAAGTATGATGAAACATAATGAGCAAGGATAACGATAGACTTGGAAACGGTAACACCTTACCATTACAACCTATCACTACATGGTAAGGAACAATTAACCGTAACCCAATTATCTTTAAAATATTAGTATAACTCGACAAGACAAAGAAACGCAGATGGCTCGTCATGTCCATAATACTCCAATCCATGTAGAGGGTACCCACAACAACAACAACTTCAATAGTCACGACTTCGGTCGACGGTCTGACCGCCCTCAGGTGTTCTTTTAGAGAATTAAACAACAATATCGCTTTTATCTAATTCAAAACGATGGACATCTTCCAATATAGAAGGCCAATAAAGATGAAAGACTCACTATAATATAAAGATACGTCCAAATGCTTTAAATTCTACAGTGACGTGAAGAATTACAGTAAAGATGTGTGCGCATTATAAGTCCAAATCCAACAGCTAGTAGATGAAGACAAAAATTTTAAATAGAACAAATAGAACTATATCAGATTAAAGCAAAAACCGAAGGGTGGGCTGAAAAACCAAAGCGTCTAGCCAACATGCCATCTTCGACTTCCCGCCACCAGAGTACCTGTATTGTGACATTAACCTACGAATGATTGATGTTACTTTCGGCGGAATTTCCTCAGTCACCTATAACCTGTCAAAAAAACTAAAAATTAATGACCACATATACCATATTATGACCAAACTCCGCAACCTCTTGCACTCTGCTTGATTTGCAAACAAAAAACTATAATAGTGTAGAAATTAAAATGGACATCGGTCGTCTAAAAAGAAATTTGCGAGTCCATTACAAACACCTCACATCCATCACACTGGAAAAAAAAATACTATACACATGCAGAGAGCACCACAGTCTTACGTCCCGACAAAGACATCTGAGACAATCTTAAGAATAACCTTCTCACATTTTTCCCAAATAAACCATATTTTTTTTATCTATAAGGCATGAAAGATATCATAGAAAAGGTAATATGTTACAAATTGTATGAAATTCTGAAACTCTAACAATACAACAAACACGGCGACTTTATTCATTTAAAAAAACAAAGACAATTAAATGATATCATAGAAGTAATATTTTACGGCTTAAATTTTTACTAACAATTAAATGATTTGTGAGTTGTTAAAATAAACCTTAAATTGTTTATTTTTAAACGATTTTTCACAACCTATGTATTTTACTACGAATTAAATAATTCGTGAGTTGATAAAACAATCCTTTTATGGTTTGTTTTTTAATGAGCTTAAGTGTTTTACTTACTTTTAACTTTATGGAATAAATGATTTGTAAACATAACCAACATGAATTATTTTAAAGAACCTTCAAATAACATAATCTGCAAATGTAAAATCATATATGGTATAGTAAAAAACATCAAGAAAACATAACTAACATAAGTCCTAAAATGAAAAACATAGGCTGAAATAGAAACAAAAATATAAAAAATCATAACCGAATAAATTTTAAAATAAGAACAATGAGCCAATTAGAAGTGAGTTACAAGACTTGTTTATTAAAGAGCCTCAAACCTTTTCTAAATCATTTCTCATGTGAATGTTGTTGATTGTACGAATAACCTCAATCAGTTTATCATCATCAGACTTTACGAGGGGGGGGGGGGAGTGTGACATACCATATATATATATATATATATATATATATATATATATATATATCAAGAAACGTATTCAACATACCTACTCGTTATCGACCTCCCATACGTAGAAATAAAAACGATCATGCGATCATCATGAAGTAAATGATTGCGACAATCTTCCCAATTTTTTCCCACACCAAAAGTAACAAAAATATTTAATTTCTTATAGGTAGGTTTTAGTAACATAAGAGGTTATGGTGCATCTTGGATCCTTCCAAACTGGCGCATCACTCTATGAGGCATATAACCTTCATTCGTGCTTATTACTCTGATCAAATAGTCAATTAGACAAATATCTTGCACAAGAAACTGAGCTTTCATGTATTCGTACGACTCAAAGAAAATCTGTAAAATAAAAACAATATAATATGTTATAATTTTTTTAATATATATAATAAGTTAAATATTCTAATATTATTAAACATACAATAAGTATAAGGTTACGCACTTGCATCATTCTCATTTAGATTGCTAAAAATAGTACAAACGCTTGATTTGGATCACACATTAGATTTAATCTCTTTGGCAACCAAGAATGTAATGAGAATGATACAAGTGCGCAAAAAGATTGGTGAGATCTAATATTTGGATTTTTTTATAAACTAACTCTCATTGTGAAAGTGATGTATGCCTTGTGCTTTCTAAAGTTTGGAAACAATAGAAATTTTGTTCCAGTCCAAAAAGCAAACATTCTCATATGTTCTTCTTTGTGAGCTGCAATATTCTTTTTATCTTCAACTAAGTTATGATATATATCACCATTGTCGCCACTATAGGTATGCATATTAGATTGTGATGCTCAATGGGCTAATGATGGTAAATGATGACCTAATGATGGTGATCGATGAGCTGATGATGTGATAGATATGATGCAAGTTGTCTAGATGATTCACTCATTACTGTTACATCACCTTCTTATTCTAACATTTTTATCAACATGTTTCATCATACTCTTATGAATGCGAATGTGATGTATTGATCTTTCAGTGTGTTGTATGTGCTCTACGGTTTCCATGTTAATGTTGGGTCGCCCAAGATTTTTGTGAAATTTTTACTATTTTTTTCCTCAACGAACTTAACAAGGGAAATACATTTGCGAGGTTACTCATGTCTAGTGGTCTCGGGGCGTGGGTGGTTTTTTTATGTATCGGACGACCTGAATAACAAATAATAAAAGTTAGATAAAAATAATTAAAATAAGCACAAAGCAACTATTAGTAACTAAAGTTTACATTAAATATATTCCAACAAGTTAAGGCTAACAAATTAGAGTAGGTTAGGAAAAAAACTCATTTAGTAGTATGAAAATAGTGGGTCGATGATGTTTGGCATGTGCAGCATTGGTGCATCGACTACCTATTAATGATGAACAGGTCTGTACACAATCAATTAATACCAGATGCATCGATGGTGCATAACACCAGCACACCATTAGTGCGTACTTTTCATCACAACCTCTTCGAGAAAGAACAACCCCAACCCACTCAAAACAACCCTCAACCCCCCCCCCCCCCTCCCCCAAAAAAAAAATCCCCAAGCAAACCCTAAATTCATAAACCTAACCCAACCTATAAATTCATATATCATTTGGAAACATTAAACATATATAAAGTATATACTTACAACTAATTATCTAAGTCTAACTAATTAACTAAAAATTAAACAATAAAATAAAATAAAAATAAATCATTCAAGAATAAATAAATTTAAGAACAAATAGTTTAAAAATAAAAGCTTGTTCTGGTGGATGACGATGGATACATCAGTATTTTTAACCATTAGAAGAGGAGAAGTTCAACGAGTGGTTTAGTAAATAAGGAAATATATAAGAGTGTTCAAATAGACGTATGTTGTTTAGCAAGAAAATGCACTTATATACTATGATAAGGATATTTTTGTCTAAAAATGGGTGAGAATAGATCACTTTTGGGTGAAATTATAAATGGATGGGGTTAGATCTGATCTGATTGAAAATAGTTTGACCATTTCTGATTAGACATTGCACTTCAACTATATTTTATGGGGAGGTCATTTCTTACAAAGTATTTAGTTGGTTTGGGTTAGTTTTAATATCATTTTAACGAATGCAAAAAGTGTATTAATTTTCAACAACTTATATCAAATAAATATAGGGTTATTTCCCATAAGATACATTGAAATAATTAAAAATTCTTGTTTAGTGGGCTTTAGTTTGGTTAATTCTAATAAGTGTATCTAGATATTTGTTTATTCCATAAGATACATTTTACTTTCTTTTTATTATCAAACTCAGTTACCGGAACACGCGCCATTAATGCTCATAAAGAGCAACTGCATACCTCTTCACCTGTTGAAGCATTCACATTTAATACTCTTAAAGATGGGTGCTTACATGGGAATGAAATAAATCCTAATAATGAGAATATGCATGCGAAAAGTAACGACTATAATTCGGGGAAAAGTAATGGTAGAAATTGAATAGTCCAGATTCTGTCACCACACTTTATGGGAACCGGACGAGGTCAATTCTGACAATGTCCATTTCACCGAACAGGGGCCGTTCGGACAACTATCATCCACTGAACTATCCGAACAGGACTAAAGTACTTAAAACATAATCACTTTTTGACTACGATGCCTATTTACTTACTTAAAACTAATGGGTCTTTAAACTCGACCCGAATCCATTAAACATGACCTGAAAGCCCATATGGCCCAAATATAAGGGTATAAATACCCAACCACCAACATTAAATAAGGGTAATGAGAATTAAATACAACCAGGCAGCTCTATTCTCCCTCTACATTCTACCCAAGCATTAAATACTCTCAAAATTCCACAAAACTATATACAAAAATTACAAACTTACCCTCAAACAGAAATAAACCACACTAAATTGGCGACCACATTGGGAGGATGATGGTGCCTGAATTTAGCATTCAAAATCATCAGAAAAACCAGTCCGAATGAATCCGGACGCTCCGGAAGTACCACCAGCTTTGCTTGAAGTGGTGGGAGAAAATGATGAATATACCATCGAGGAGCGTGATAGATTAAAAGGCGAGATAGAAGCCCTGAGGGCAGAGAGGACAAAAATGGGCATAAAAGAAAAGTCAAAGGCATCAGTTGCTCATCATACTGACAACCCTAGAGAGCATGAGCCTTCAAAAACCCATGTGAGTACAAAGAAGACTCATGCTAGCTCTAAAAAGTCTCACCGGTCTAAGCCAGTGGAGAGCTCTGATTCAGACTCAAAATCTTCTAGTAGCTCCTCGGGCAAAAATGGAGTTGAAGAATCTTTGTCATCCAGCAGTGATGAGGGCCAATCTAAAAAGAAACAAAAGTTGGTTAAGAAGTATTCAAGAAAAAGGGATAAGCATGGAAAGTTAAAGAGGCATATATGCAAAGGGTCATCTCATAGTCGGAGACACATAGACCGGATGCTGGTGGATCCTTTTGCCTTCCATGATGAACCAGGTATCTTTGCAACTCCTAACGAGGATACCGTTTTCAGTCGTGGTTGGAATTGGAGATAATCTCAATTGTCATCCAAGATCCTGTCTCGGAACCTCCCCAAGAGGTTTGATAGTACGAAGATGGAAAAATACGATGATAGTAAAGACCCGGACAATCACTTGGAACAATTCAAAAATTTCATGATGAATTTCATTGATGACGATAAGTTGCTTTGTAGAGCATTCTCCCAGTCTTTTACGGGGAGTGCCCTGAAGTGGTATAACAGCCTACCACAGGGGTGCATCAGAAATTTTGATACCTTTTGGGTGGCCTTCCGGAGGTAGTGTGTTGGAAGTAAGGAGGTAAAGGGCAATGAAGACACAATTATCCATTGTGCCCAAGAACCGAATGAATCTCTGAAGGAATATATAAGTCGCTTTGTAAACACCAAAAATAGGTTGGCAGATTGCTTCGAACAAGTAGCAATAGCTTCTCTAAGGCAGGGCTTAAACCCTGGAAATTTGGGTGATTCAGTGACCAGAAAAAAGGCCATGACATGAGGAGGTTTACTGAATGAGGTTAGAAAGCAAATTAACGTGGATGAAACAAATAAAACTAGGGTGCACATGCAGGTGAAGTCTACCCCGGCTGCACCAAACCCCAACCAAAATCAGTCCGGGAACAAGGCAAGGGAGGCCAGGCATGGTCATAATAGAGCTAAAGCTCAGTCTCAGCCAGCTGCGCCTGCCCAGAGTCAGCAATCTAGAAATAAGAGAGGGCCTTGGGTTCAACCGGAGTGGTTTGCAGAGTTAAAATAAAGTGTAGCCACCATTTATGACAAAACAAAAGAAGAAGTACACTATAGAAGGCCGGCTGCGCTACAATCTCCTAGGGAGCATCGTAACAATTTCTTCTGTCAGTATCATAATGATACTGGCCATACCCCTGAGGATTGTATTGCTTTAAAGCAAGAAGTCCAGAATTTAATTGAAAGAGGAAAGTTGGGAGCATATGTGAAAAGAAGAGGAGGAAATAGGCCTCATAATGCTCATCGGGCTGGTCCAAACAATGCAGGCACATCCGCTCCGGAGGGAGCTATGGTGATAATCGAGAGATTCGATGTAGAGTCAGAGTACTTGGACCCCGATCCAACTCGAAACAGAGTGGGTGCCATTGAGGAACGTTGTAAAAAAGTGTACGGGCTTATTAACTTTTTTGAGTCTCTCACAATTTTCGGAGGGGATACCATGACAGCACCCACTACTTCTTCGAGGAAGAGGCATGTTCATACTTTAGCTACCCAACTGGAGGGAGGCATGACTTCCTATCAATTGCAGATTTCATTTCCCTTCATTGTGTTCGATGAGGATGACTTGAGGGATATAGCAGGTCCTCATGAAGATGTTGTTGTCATAAGAGCATCTATTGGGGGCAATGACATAAGGCGAATTTTGGTGGATAGTGGGAGTTCAGCCAATATCCTCTTTTTAACTTCTTACAAAAAGATGAAAAATCCTGCGGTAATTCAGCGTTCGAACAGGTCAATTGTGGGTTTTACTGGAAGCTCAGCAGATGTGATCGGGGAGTTCGAAGAGGAAGTTTTGTTGGGCAAAGGCCCTTTTAAGAAGATGGTGAAAATACTGTTTGTTGTAGTGGATTGTCCCACTTGTTATAATGCTATTCTAGGGAGGTCTTGGCTCTCTAGGATGCATGCAGTGGCATCACCAGTCCACCAATGTTTGAAATACGTTGTGCAAGGACAAGTGGGAGTTGTTCGGAGGAGCCAAAAGATAGCAAGAGAGTGTTATGCAACAACGCTGGCTCCTCAGACGTTGGGGGCAGTTCGTATCAATAATGAATAACAGTTTGAGGGGCTTTTTAGGGGTGAGGGTGAAATTGATGACCTCAGAGAGACCCCTGGAGTTTTAATACCGGTTGAGGAAGTCGAAACACATTCTTTGAAAGAGGGAAAAATGTTAAGATTGGGTCCAAAATGGCATCCGAACTAAAGGGTAAAATGTTGAAGTTCTTAAAAGACCATCAATATGTTTTTGCTTGGTGCAATGCTGATGTTACCGGAGTACCAGCAACTATTATATCACACCAACTGTCCATCCGAAGAGACATAGCACCTGTGGTACAAAAGAGGAGAGCTTTTTACAAGGAAAAGGCCGATGTCATAGTTCAAGAAGTCGTCAGACTTACCAAAATGGGGCACATAAAGGAGTCTCAATATCCTTTATGGACAGCCAATCCAGTCTTGGTGAAAAAGAAAAATGGCAAGTGGCGCATGTGTATCGATTTCACAGATCTCAACAGAGCTTGCCCAAAGGATTTGTACCCAGTTCCCCGGATTGATCAGTTGGTAGATTCCACATCTGGAAACAAGCTGCTGTCTTTCATGGATGCCTTCTCCGGATACAATCAGATTCAAGTTGATCCGAAGGATCGGGAGCATACTACGTTTGTTACTTATAGGGGCCTTCATTGTTACAAGGTGATGTCATTTGGGTTAATAAAGGGTGGGGCTACTTATCAGAGGTTAGTAAACAAAGCCTTTGCTGATCAAATTGGAAAAAATATGGAAGTATGCATCGACGACATGATGGTAAAAAGTATGGACGAAGAGCTACACTTAACAGATCTCCAAGAAACTTTTGCTAACTTAGTAAAAGTAAATTTGAAACTAAAGCCAGAGAAGTGTGTGTTCGGAGTACAGTCCGGGAAATTCCTGGGGTATATAATAAGTGAGCAAGGGATACAACCTGATTCGGACCAGCTTAATGCTTTATTCCAAATAGAGCCTCCTCGGAATATTAAAGAAGTACAAAGGTTGACTGGGAGGTTGGCTGCGTTAAATCGATTCATTTCAAGGTCTTCGGACAGGTGTGCCCCGTTCTTTCAAACTTTAAAAGGTACAAAGGGATTCGACTGGACTTCACAATGTGATGAGGCTTTTAATGAAATTAAAAAACATTTGTCCTCCCCCAAGACTTTATATAAACCTGTTGATGGAGAGACTCTTTTCATATACTTGGCAGTTTCCAGTTGTGCCATAAGTGCTGTATTGGTGAGGGAGGTGGATAATTATCCCCGTCCGGTGTATTACATCAGCAAGAGCTTGATAGATACAGAAAAACACTATCTAAAGCTTGAAAAGTTAGCATTAGCCTTGGTAATTGCTGCGAGGAAGATGAGGCCTTATTTTCAGGCTCATCCTATTATTGTCCGAACATCCTATCCCCTGAAAAACGTTCTTCAAAAGGCAGACATTTCGAGTAGAATGACTAAGTGGTCAGTGGAACTGGGGGACTTCGATATTGATTTTTCTCCTCGGACAGCGATCAAAGCCCAAGTTGTGGCTGATTTCTTAGTTGAATTCCATTCAGATAGGGATACAGAACAAACAATTGATGTGAACGATAAAAAGGTTTGGGTCATCCGGACTGATGGTGGATCAAGTACTATATGATGTGGTGCAGGGGTATGCTTGACCTCTCTGTATGGTGACAAAATGTACCAAGCTATATGTTTTGATTTTAGGGCATCTAATAATGAGTCCGAATATGAAGCTGCTATAGCTGATTTAAAGTTAGCTGTTATTTGTGGAGCCAAAAGGGTCAAGTTGATGAGTGATTCCCAGCTTCTTATCCATCATGCGCAAGGTCAATCTGAAGCAAAAAAGGAGTAGCTGGTAAAATACTTACTTCTTCTCAAAGATGTGGCACTTAAGTTCAAGAGCATTGTTTATGAGCACATACCCCGAACAGAAAATGAACTAGCAGACTCCTTGGCAACCATAGCCTATACCGAATCATACCCTTGGATCCATGTGTTGGAGTACCCTTCCATTCAACTCAATATGGGTAAGGAACATAGTTGTCAGTGGTGTGCGGCGGTTCGTGGCGAAAAGAGCTAAAAAAGCCACAGTGGCGAGGCGAGCCGCGCGGCGATGGCCACATGACATGCGGCGATCCTTTACCTGAATAAATTTTTTATATCACATAATTTTAATTTAAATAGTACTATTTAGACATTTAAACTAACAATAATAACTTAAACATCCAATTACATAATTCTTAGAACATCTGAGTCAAATGACAAACACATAGATTAAAAGATGAAATTATAAAACATCAAATTACATAATTCTTAAAACATATGAGTTAAAGGACAAACATAGACTAAAACACATCATCGTCCGAGACAACATCTTCACATCTCTCATCTCCACCATGTTCTCCATTTATATCCCATAATGGAGTATCTTCTTCAGAGTCTTCATCAACAAGCCTCCGATCTCTTGTGCGAGCCGCTAAAGATGGTGGATTTTTAGACCGAAGATTGTAGTCTACTTCATCAACCTCAACATCTCCAACATCAACTGCATCCAAAATATCTTCATCAACGCCATCGTCAATAGCAACACTATCAGAAGCTATGTTTTCAGGTTCACCAATCAACCACTCATGACTTTCATCAATATAACTCAAAGCAATTGGATCGATTTTTCCACGCAATTGATGACGTTGCTTCAATGCTCTATTGTACTTTATATACACCAAATCATTCAAGCGGCGTTGGGCAAGCCTATTCCTCTTTTTACTATGTATCTATAATAATTCAATAAGAAAAAGTAAAAAACGTTATAAAATTATAAAATTACAATAAAATATTTATACATCAAGTTTCTTACATGTTCAAAGAAGCTCCAGTTTCTTTCACATCCAGATGAGTTGCAAACAAGACTGAGTACTCGAATGGAAAACTTTTGCAAATTAGGCGCCGATGAACCATAGTTCACCAACCATTCCGCTAAAAATTTTAACATAAGTAACCAAAATAATGAAATTGAAACAATATTGCAAAATAGATATACACGAATTTATGTACCTGGTGGCATGGAACTTCGATATCTAATAGCCAAAGGTGTGACAAAAGAACCTTCTTCATATCGATATGCATTCAACTATGTTGTAATCTTAACTTGAATATCCGGGTCCGATACCATTCTCACAAGACATGTTTGAAAACCATCATTGATTTCAAACTTCCCATCAACTACTAGATTTCTGTAAAACAAACCAGGATTCAAGTAGTAACCTGCAGCATGCAATGGCCTATACAATTAATTTTCCCATCTCTTGTCAATGATTTTGAAAATATCATTGTACTTGACTTCATTGTTTGAGAATGCTTTGGCAATAGATTCTTTTGCCTTATCCATGGCTTCGTAAACATACCCCATTGCAGGCTTTGTTTCACAGTTTACAATTCGTAACACACTTAACAATGGACCACCAATCCTAAGCACATCAGAAGTATTTATCCAAAATGATGGCATCATCAAAGTTTGTTTAATTTTTTCCCAACCGTTTCTTTTGAAAACTTACATTGACGTCATTCATTTGAATTAAACAACTTCATCAAGTTTCTCTTTTGCTTATGAAATCTCTTCAAAGTTAAGAAACCTGTAGCAAAACGAGTCTTAGCCGGCCTTACCATTTCTTTGTTATTACTGAAGTTTCGCATCATGTTAAAGACCCTCGAGCGACTGTAGATGTAGCAATTCACCCTAATTGCCTTCTCAATAGTTTGCTTGAATCTCGGAATCTTGAAAATATCTTCAAACATTAGATCAAGACAGTGGGCCGCACAAGGAGTCCAAAATAAATGTGAATACCTGCTCTCGAGTAACTTACCTATCACATAGTAAACAACAAAAATGATAAACATAAAAATAACCACAATGTCCCGCTTAGTAGTTAAAATAAAACAAACTTTATTTCTAACAAAATTGGACATTTTATACTAAAACAAAATTTACAGAAGCAACTAATATATTATAACCTGTACTTATACATAATATATAACACTGATATATAAACCACTGCAGTATATATATATTTTGCAGTATATATATATATATATATGTTCTGTGTCAAACAGTATATGGAATTGTTGCAGTTATTCTCAAATTGGGGCCTGCACTGATATTAGTTTAATATATAGCGATTATATATAAAAATAAAGGAAGTTTGGCTTTTAGTCTCTTTTATAGATATTCAAATTATTATATAGCCTGCACTGAAGGCCTTAGCAATAATATATGCGTACTAATATTTAGCTTGTAATAATATATAACCGATGTTATACTAGAACCTGTGTTATAAACATTTAATATATAAACTTGATAGTTAACGTACCGGCCAAAACATTCTTCGATGCGTTATCTGTTACTACTTGAATAATATTTTCTGGGTCAAGTTGATCTATGTATTTGCCGAGCATATCATACATCTTGGACCCTGTTTTGGAGAAACTTGAAGCATCAATTGTGTCTAAAAAAATACTTCCTCTAGAAGTGTTTACCAAAAAGTTAACAAGAACATTCCCATTCATATCAGTCCAACCATCAGCCATCAAAGTACAACCATTTCTTCTACCCTCCTCTAAGTTTTCTTCAACAAATTTCTCAGTAGATTCTTTTTCTTTTTTCAAACATGTCACCCTAACTTCATGATATGTCGGGGGCTTCATCCCTGGACCATACTGTCCAATAGCCTCAATTACAGCCTGCAAAGACTCATAATTAACTGCATTAAAGGCAATTCCGGCATCGTACATCCATCTCGAAAACAATTGAACTGCATATGCTCTTAATTCTTTCCTAGCCTTCTCCTGCTCTACTTCTGAAATTGAACCTTTTCGCTTTTTAGTTATTGGTTCCCTTTTATAATACATATCAAGCGACCCTTTTGAACATGTGGTAGATCTTTGAACACTCTCCATCTCTTCATCTTCAAAATCTTCTTCAACTATAAGCTCACAATTCACTTGTTTCATTGCCTCTTTCTCCTCTCGTTTTTTTCCTGCTGCACTTTGAAGTCTATCTTTAACATGAGAAGGACATTTTTTACAATCAGTAGCATTAGTAGATGACCCAAGTAGATGATGCTTAAGTCGAGTTATCCCCCCTTTAAAAAATTTATCACAAAAACGACATCTAATGGCATATCTATTTTTAGGATCAGCAGGAAATCCGTAATCCCAACCAATATCTTTGGGTTTTGTAGACGTAGACAAACCAACTTGAGTGTTAGAAGAACTGGTTGCCATTGTTTTAGTACTCTTACCTACCAATTAAATTTCGGAAAATCAATATACTAGACTGTACACACATGACACAAGTCACACAACATTAATCAATTACATCCTCAGATCAAGGCCTCAACCTTGATATTGATATTAATACTAAACCACAACACAAATTATAGATACAAAACAAAACAGAATAAGAACTATCAATTGATGTTCAGAGTTTCTATCCTCTGATTTAATCACTCTATTTTTGTTGCTTTTGCAGAAGATGACGCACCGAAACACTCAAATGACACTATATAACAACACCGAAACACTCTATACCAAAATAACAACACCGAAACACTCAAATGACACTATATATACCCAAAAAACAGCACCGAAACACTCAAATGACACTATATATACCCAAAAAACAGCACCGAAACACTCAAATAACACTATATAACAGCACCGAAACACTCTATACCAAAATAACAACACCGAAACACTCAAATGACACTATATGTATCCAAAACACAGCACCGAAACACTCAAATGACACTATATATACCCAAAAAATAGCACCGAAACTGATACTATATAACAGCACCGAAACACTCTATACCAAAATAACAGCACCGAAACACTCGAAGGACACTATATATACCCAAAAAACAGCACCGAAACACTCAAATGACACTATATAACAGCACCGAAACACTTTATACCAAAATAACAGCACCGAAACACCCAAATGACACTATATGTACCCAAAAAACAGCACCGAAACACTCAAATGACACTATATATACCCCAAAAATAGCACCGAAACACTCAAATGACACTATATAACAGCACCGAAACACTCAAATGACACTGTATATACCCAAAAAACAGCACCGAAACACTTAAATGAGACTATATATACCAAAAAAATAGCACTGAAACGGAACAGGTAACTTACAGTTCAGTTCCGTGCAAGCAGAGAGTAGCCGTCGAAGGTTTATGTGTCGTTGTCCTCGTCGCCGTTGGAGGTTCCTACGTCGCCTTCGGGTATGTGTGGTTGCTTGATTCCTTCCTAGACTACTCCTGCTCTACTCCTGCTATATCACAAAGAGTTAAAATCATTGTCAAGATTCCAGAGATACATTTGTTAAACAAAGTCGACTAGCCTTCAACTAAGATAAAAGACATGAATTTCAACACCTGATAACATTTTATATTATTAGGAGATTGTATCTTCATCCTAAAGGAAACAAGAGGATGAATGTGGAAGATCATATTTCAGTTTATCTAAGGATTGTAGGAACCGAAACATTTGCTCATGGCTGGGAAGTCTATGCCACTTTGAAGTTTTTTATACATGATAAGATCACCGACAAATACTTGACAGTTGAGGGTATGTCCTCCTATTTACAACTTGATCCAACTCTTTGTATGATTTTTATCTAACTAATCACAAAACATCTAAATCTATACAGATTTAAATGATGGCATACGAACGTTTTCACGAAGTAAAAGAAGAATGGGGATTAGACCGTTTTATACATTGAATGACTTCAATAATCTTTCAAATGAATTTCGTGTGGATGACAAATGTTCTTACCTGTTCCATTTCTTAAATCTTTCAAATCGACTTTGAAACCAATTTTCATTTTATAGCCTAAAACAGTTCCATATACTTTATAACCAAACCCAGTATTAATTTCAATGAATATTTGGAGTCGTGTGAAGATATGAAAGATAGGATATGGAAGCTTACCCTTAGAACAAAAAATCGAACGGAAACAGAACATGTAACTAACAGTTCAGTTCCGTGTAGGTAGAGTAGCCGTCGGGGGTTTATGCGTTGCCGTCGGAGGTCTCTACGTTGCCGTCGGGTTTGTGGCTGCTTGATTGAGGGAAGAAAGAAATATGCTATAAGTAAAAGAGAGAACGTGGGTCTATTAAGGTATTAGGTTTTTATTATTTAATTAATATATATATATATATACATATATATATGGGTCTTAGTGTGGCGCGCCATGGCGAGCGCCTCGCCACACCATTTGTGGCGATCGTGGCGCGCCGTGGCGGCCACCACGCTAAGACCGTTGCCACGCCCCATTATGTGGCGCCGGAGGCTCGCCTCGCCTCGCCACACCGCCGTGGCGGCCGCCATAGCGCCATTTGACAACTATGGTAAGGAAGAAGAAAGCTTCGATATACAGATGAAACAACCCCAAGATTTGAGGTTTCCTCTCCTTCAATATCTCTCTGATGGCATCTTGCCTCCGGATAAGTCAATAGCAAGAAAAGTAAAGTACAAGGCTCATGGTTTTATCATACTAAGAGATGTTCTTTATAAGAAGTCTTACAGTAAACCCCTCTTACGATGTTTGGGGGTTGATGAATCTTAAATAGTGCTCTCCGAATTACATGATGGTGAGGGATCAGCTCACTATGGATTCAGGGCTCTAACAAGGATAGTTTTGTTGGTTGGATATTATTGGCCCTCTATAATGCAAGATGTTAAGGAGCTGGTGAGAAGGTGTGACCCATGCCAGAGATATAGCAATGAAATTCATATCCCAGCCATCCCTTTAGAGTCAATTTCTGAGCCTATGCCTTTTGCTCGATGGGGGTTGGGTTTGGTGGGACCTCTACCTATGGCATCCGGAGGACGCAGGACAATAATTGTTGTTATTGATTATTTTTCGAAGTGGATCGAAGCAGCCCCATTGGCAGGAACAACATCAAAAGCTTTCAAAAATTCATTTTATCCAATATCTGTTGCAGATTTGGAATTCCACAGAAGATAACAGCAGACAATGGGCCACAGTTTGACAACAAGGAAATGGAGAGTTTCCGTGCCTCTAGAGGTATACAACATTGTTTCTCTTCACCTTTCCACCCACAAGCAAATGGTTAAGTTGAGGTGGCTAACAGAACTATACTATCCGGTTTGAAGAAAAATTTAGAAGGGATTGCTGGAAAATGGCCTAGTTATTTGCAAGAAGTTCTGTGGGCTTACCGAACTACACCTGGGGCTGCAACACAAGAGTCACCTTTTGCTTTGGTCTATGGGATGGATGCCATAGCTCCCATAGAAGCAACTCTCCCTTCATTTTGAGTTCATAATTTCTCCGAACACGCTAACGAGGGGGCTATCCAAGGTCAACTTGATTTGATAGAGGAAAGAAGAGTTAAGGCTCACCTTAGAGCTGTGCACTATCAAGGTTTAATGAGAAGCAAGTTTGCTTCTAAAATCAAGAGAAGGTATTTTCAACCGGGGGATAAGGTGTTGAGAAAAGTTTTCCTACACACTAAAGAGAGACAGTTCGGTATATTGGCACCAACTTGGGAATGACCCTATGTGGTTATTGAAAAGCTTAAGCCTGGAACATACCGGCTCCAAGACAAAGATGAAAGGATTTTGAATCACCCTTGGAATATTGAACACCTCCGGATGTACTTGGGGTAGAAACTATGTAAATATTTACTTGTTTAAAAATCCATGTAAATATTTGGAGGCATACTCTTTCCTACCCTGGTGGCACGGAGAGGTTTTAATGAGGTTTCCAGGCTCTTTTATAAAATTTGATGCCTTCTTAAAAATTCAGAGTGTTCTTACTTTATTTCTTGTCAAATTTTTGTTTAAACATCGGTCGGATTGAATTGAAGGGGTGATGACTACTTAAACATTTGCCATCGGTGAATTTAAACACTCTCACTTTAGAATATTGATGAAATAACTAAGGGCTGTTTAAACATTAGCCACCAAAATTGAAAATTCTATGAAAGAATGCAATAGTTGTGCAAAATAAAGACATCCATTAAAATAACCGAAGTGTCTTGGCCATCCAAGGACTTTAAGTTGTCAAAACAAAAAGGTCTATCCAATCAAGGACCGGACACAGTTACAAAAATGTCTTGGCCATCCAAGGACTTTGGTTCAATTAAAACAAAAGTAAAAGATAATTACTCTAAGACTGAGCCTTTAGAGATGGCTCAGCCTCACTCGTTTTCTTCTTCTTGAGGTCATCCTTCTCCTCATTTGGACTCTCCCCGGTGTTCTCTTCCTCATCGGATAAGTCAGCACTAGAATAATCATGCAAGTCTCCATCAGCCATAGTGTGGAAGGGAAGGTCTTCGTACTCTACATAAGTCCATAAATCTCCCAGATTCCTCTTCGGGAACTTCTCGTGAAAGAGCAAGACCATGTCCTACTTCACTTTGGCATACATTTCTTCCTGAGTATCTATCACATTGTTGGCATAAGCATCAATTTTGGCTTGAATTTTTGCCTCTTGCTCCCTTAGTAGATCAGCTTTTTCCTGTGCAGCCTGGAACACCGAATCCTCAAGCGAAATCTTGTCATTGGTCAAAGTACGGATGACCATGTCTTTAGCCTTCACCTCCTCTTTCGAAGAGGAGAGATCTTTCTCCAACTCAGACTGCTTTGACCGGAGCTCTTTGATAGTATCTTCTAAGGTAGCTATTTTTGTGGCCCAACCCTCCTGATTCTTCTTTAACTCCTCATTTCCCTCTTCAGAACATCAGCATTTTGGTTGGCAATGAGGAGGTCCCCGGAAAATCTCTCCTTGTCAATATTAAGGGCAGTAATGATTGCTGACTGACCTCGCACTTATTTCTCCAAACCAAGCACTGGCTGAATATTACTCAATATAGAGTGAGTTATAACATCCCTTTCACTTGAAACAGTGAAAGACTTACCATTGAAGGTAACGATGTTCGAAGTGCTTGGAGGGAGGTAGGGCCTAGCAAAATCATCTCTGGGGAGGTTTTTAAAATAGTCACCAAGCCCCTCAAGCCCAGTAATGTCGACACCGTCAATGCTGATGTCTCCTCCTCCGACCTCATCAGTTTGAAAGTCACCAGGGATCTCTTCTGCTCTTGTTGGAAGTAGGGTCAACAGGAGGTAGGGGCTCCGGGGGCCGGAGAGAAATCTCATCACCCCTGGAGGTCTTTTTCTTCTTGGCCTTCCTATCCTTGCTCTCTGTTCCCCGTTTCTTGTCTCTCTTAGGAACCCTTGGAGGTTTTGGAGATCCTGACTCTTCCCTAGTACTATCGTGCTCCACTACTTCTAGAAGAGCAGCATCAATCTGACTTGGAACTGGCTCCTCTTGGTTTGTTGGAGCAGTTTCCTCTGCTTCGGTGGGGTTAGCTTCAACCGCACTCTTCTTGCCCTTACCTTTTTTTCCTTTCATCTTACTTGGGGACTTGGCTCGACCAGGCAGATACAATGCCCCGTCCGGTGCGTGTGTTCTCTTAAGGACTACTTCCGGAGGGGGTGGAGTGGTAAGTTCCTCCCAGGATAAGTCCCTCCGGTCAGTGGTATTCCACAGATAGGACCTTGCAAGATTGCCTCCGGTAAAGGCGTTGTGGAAGCGATTTTCCCACTTTTTGGCAGCCCAAGCGCTTATCTTGGTACAGGTGGTCTGCTTGGCCTTCAAGTGGTCATTGAAGTCTTTAGGCAACACTATAAAAAAAAGATAAAAGAGACAAGATAAGTTAGTTAAACAAGTTTGATAAAAATAAAAATGAGAATGTGAGGTAGGATTTTTACCATCGCTTCGCCATCTGCTGGTGAGGAGACTCGGGTTGACTCCGGCTTTGATCTTCCTCCCATTCTGCCAAGCACCACTCACAAACAAAAAGTGAGTCCTCCAATTTCTCTCCGACTCAAGCAGGTCATCCACTCTTTATAGTTATCACCCATGTTGAAGTGATAGAAGGTAATATGGTGGTTTCTGCAGAGGTTGGCCACAGCTGCGAATTCCTCCATTGGAAGAGGAATTCTGGAGAGCCTGGAGGCCATGATACAGGCCATGAGAGTGTACTAGGCATTAGGGCTCAGTTGACTTGGGCAAAGCTTGATGAGGTGGAAGTATTTGACTATCTCTGGATCTAAGGGAAACCTTAGTCCCCAGTTAAAGAGTTCAGTGAAGATAACTATTTCACTAAGCTTGCAGTCCATCGGTGTTTCAGGATCTATTGGGATCCTTATTTTTACATTCTCCGGAATCCCCCACTTTGTTCGCATCCGACCCAGTTCAGTTGTGTGGATAAAGGCATAATTAATCTTTTGCAAAACAATTAAATACTTAACACTAACCTTGTGAAAACAAGGTCCCACTTTTCGCACAAGGACCTCCGGCAAATCTGGATGCCTTAGGCATAGTTTTTCTTTGTCTTTATCCTTCTTGGCAGCAGCAGCCTCACTTTTCTGCCCGGAGACTTCGAACTCAAAGGGAGCTTCTTCCACAGAATCCTCCATCACTTATTCCATAACCCGGGAGGGGTTTTCAGTTGTTATTGGATGAAAGGAGTTAGGATTTGGCTCAGTATGCCCTCCAGATTGTTGGGTTTCACTGGTCTCTTGAACTCTGGCCTCCGGCTGGGGCTCAGATGCAGTAGTTTCTTTTCAAAGACTTGAGCTAGATGCCTCCGGTCCGGACAGCTTGTCCTTAGGAATTTTCATGGGTGCCTCTGACCCTTTGTTGATGTCCTTGGCCTCTGATTTGGAAGGTGTACCTTTTTGAGCCTGCCCTTTTACCAGACGACCTTTTCTCCGATCAACTAACTTATTTGGAGAGATGTATGCATCTGATCCCATGGCGATAGATGGGGAAGGCCTCTTGAAACTGGTAACTGCTTGCCCTCGTTCAACAGTGGGCTCTGATTCCTGAACCGACGAGCCTGAAACGATTGGTGAAAGGTTGGTTTGAAACAATCTCCTTGGTTTAACGCTTCTGGTTGAAGAAGAGCCCTGGTCAGGCTCTGTGTTTGGAATTTCTGGTTTGTCGACAGGGGAAGTAGGAAGGTCTGCATCAATGCGCCTTTCTCGTTCAACTTTTTGTGCCTTTTCTAACTCTGATAGATTAAGCCACTCACCTTTGATTAAAGCGTTCCTAGCTGTGAACATAAACTCAAACCGAAAAGAAGTGTTTGTTTTTTAGAGAGAAAGCTCTGAAATTTAGCAAAGTAAGAATGAAGAAGATAGTAAAACAGTAAAGGAGTAACTAATTTATAGTAAATATGCAAAAGATGCTTTGATACCTATGAGAATTTGAAAGGGTTGCAATGATTAAAGAACGACGCTGATGTCATCTTCATTAAATGAAGAGGTTACTTTTTGGAGAAGGTGGGAGCGCCATTCTATGTGAAAAAACGGCTGATGTGACGAACCAGAGAGAGACACATGTCATTCAAATTATGGCAAGAAACCGTTTAGTTTTCAAGAAATTTTTCAGTCCGGATAAAGCTATAACACAGTTCGAAGGACCGGTCCGGATGTAACTGTCACCAGCAACAGGCTGTTTTTTAGGTCTTGCCAAAGGTTTTTGAACACCACCTAAAAAAGGGGCTACTGATGAGTCCGGATTCTGTCACCATACTTTATGGGAACCGGACAGGGTCAATTCGGACAATGCCCATTTCACCGAACAAGGGCAGTTCGGACAACTATCATCCACTAAACTATCCGAACAGGACTAAAGTACTTGAAACATAATCACTTTTTGACTAAGCTGCCTATTTACTTACTTAGAACTAATGGGTCTTTAAACTCGACCTACATCCATTAAACATGACCCGAAAGCCCATATGGCCCAAATATAAGGGTATAAATACCCAACCACCAACATTAAATGAGGGTAATGAGAATTAAATACAACCAGGCAGCTCAATTCTCACTCTACATTCTACCTAAGCATTAAATACTCTCAAAATTCCACAAAACACTAAACAAAAATTACAAACTTACCCTCAAACAGATATAAACCACACCAGAAATAATCAAGGTGATAAGAACAAACATTCTTCACTTAAAATGCAACGTATTTAATGCTTTTAATAATGAGATTTTGGACGTGCATGAGAGTGGGTTCAATTCCCATAAAGAGAAGTTCTATGGGAAAGGAATCGGTTACGATAGTGAAAACGTGCATGGAACTGCTCTTTTGAGTGATAACGGTAAGGAGAAGAGGCACCCTTCAATTAATAGAACTGCTTTATTAAATCACTTTAATGTAAATAACACATGGCAAAACCCACCTCTATTTAAGAGTTCTCACATCCCTTTTACAAATCAGACAACACTGAACCTCTTCACAAATCAGACATCACAGAACCCACCTAAATCCTTCTCCAGCTTATATCAAGGCTCTTGATTAGAGTGTAAGGGTTTGAAGCTGCGCTTTATTGCTCCTTCTATCGATGATGAAGACATCACCCTCGACCAGCCAGACAAAATCTCTTTTGTCGAGACTTGGGTTCACGGCCTCATCGGTTGCTTCACCGACAAGTTTAACAATATTATATTGTCTCACTCTAGGATCAAATATATATATCATTGGAACATATGGTATGTAAAGATCCATAAGGTAACAATTTTATTACTGTTATTCCTAATAGAGTAACAGTTTTATTACTGTTATTTTTAATAGAGTGACAGTCTTATTATTGTGGTGGTGGTGGTGTCGGCGGCGGTGGTGGCGGCGGCGGCGAAGAATGATGGCGGCGACAGTGGTGGCGGTGGTGGTGTCGATGGTGGTATTGGTGCCGACGGTGGTGGTGGTGACAGTGGTGGCGGCGGCAATGATTTTTAAAATAATGAGACTTTAAGAAATATTTTTTAATTAGAGGGGTTTGTTATTAAAATAATGATACTATTAGAAATATCTTTTAATTATAGGGGTTTGTTATTAATATCAAAAAGTTTATACACTTATTGGAATTATGAAAATATGTTGTATGTAACAAGAATTTTGAAATATTTGATGTATCTCTTAGGAATTCACTCATAAATAAATTGTTGGATTTATTTTGAGTAATAAGTTGTATTCTTTTAGATTTCTCACAAAGGTCAATTATATGAATAGTCTGATTGTTGGATTTCATAAGCATGCTATCAATGTATACCTTTAAATTATTGATTGTTATTTTTATGAAACATTTATTTTAGCAAATAATGATACACGGAGCTAGTGTATTTTAAACAAAAAAATATATTTTGAAATGGTAAAAATCTTTCCCGTTGTGCGTATTAGGTGTATTTAGTTATGTTTATCCATTTTAAAAATAGTTGCATCGTGATTAAATATTATAATTAATAAAAAAAAACTTGTTACCACATGTCAAAATACAATTAGTGTATTAAAATGAGCCATGCATATATGATTTTATTTATATTCGTGAATTTTATTCATATTTTATGTTTTTTCTAGGGACTCGAATAATTACGTATCATAGAAGTACTAATTCTATAACATGATCAACTTTTAGTAGTCGTTATATCTATCTTAATCATTTTACCTTGTAATTTCCTATCATTTTGCTACTATTTTGGTAACGTAATTTATCATTAAATTATACTTTATATTGTAATGTTGTTTTATATTGCATGTGTTATATTTCACGAGATGATGTATAGGTTTTTATAACAATATACACCAATTTTTATTTTTATTTTATTTATAAGAGTATAACTTTTATATTAACCATTTTATTTTCTAAACCATTTAAGTTACTTTCGTATAACTTTTATTGAAAAGTTTCATCCATTTGAGATTTGGAGTATCAAATTGTTGTAAATTTAAGTTCAATTGTTAAATGTAATAAAATATAAGTATATTGGACACGTGGGTAATAGTTTGAGGCATGTAGAATATAATATATATATATATATATTAGTTGGATTGATATATGATCTCGAAGAGAGGGTCCTTTCATCTTACACTATAGATATTAGGTCTTATAGCCCAAGATGGTTATGATCCTCATCCAACACGAGATATAAAGATAGAATAGTATTTGTCATAAAGGTAATAAGAATACTATATAGTAAAAAAGAATTCTAATAAATATAATTAATTATAATCTTTATTTGGTCTAAATATATTCAATAATATGTGAACTATAAATAAAAAATATAATACAATAATTCATTTTATTATTTTCACGACTCACAATATCATATATTCACTTTTTATTCTTTTCTAAAAACTCTAGATCCCAAATCCGCCACCTCCAATCAATACATCTAGATTCTTCCTTCAAGAAATGTACTCGGGGTTGTTTACACATCGATAATATTATTAGTACCCGTTAGACATTATTTTATAAAATCTACATCATATACTCACTATTTATCGGCTCTTTAATCTCATCTATGACATATATTTCCAATTCCATCAAGATCATCGCTAAAATGAAATAATGATTATAAGTGAAAAATCATTTTTCTATAATGTGTATTAATATTATTATAATAATACTTTCTTGATCCATATATCTGCAATCTTTCCTTACAGTTTTTTTAAATGACCAAATAAATTCATCTCATTCATAAAAGACTATTTAAGATGTGGGTATCTTTATTTTATTCACGAGAAACCTAAGGCCATAAATGAGTTCAAATATTTTAAGGTCAAGGTTGAGTTACATATTAGCAAGAGTATTACAACCGTCATAATTGATTATGGTGATATGGTAGATACAAGTTTACGGATGAGTAATGTCTTGGAATATTGTATAGTTTTTCAATACACACTACCATCATCACCCACTATGAATGATGTAACTGAGCGATAAAACCACACATTATAACTATGTTTCATAAGCATGATCGTTCATACACCACTACCCATATCAACCAATTGCAACATATATATACTAAAACGTACCTTACGACAATACCAGCTAAATGCAAATTTGATTTTTTAATAGGCCAAAAAACATTTATACGTATTATGATGCCCATTTGAAGAAAAGCCCTACCGGTCGATTAAACTAAAGTTAAAATCCAAGACATTTAACGACTCTTTTATAACTTATTTAGACCATTCACAAGGGTTTGAATTTTATTATCCCAGTATATGCTCAATTTTTGAGACAATAATTGTAAAATGTTTTGAAGATCCAGAGTTTGTGGGGTGGACGATTCAGTTTTATGAAGAACTGTAATCAATTTATTTAGTCTATGACGTAGATGCCACGATTACAATTGATTTTTACCTATCCATGACATGTCTAATGTTGTAGTGCTTCTGACAGATATTATGCTTCCATCTCAAAAGGAAAATGATACGTTATTCTTGATGATCAAATTTAGTAACCTCAAAAAATTAAGCAAATTAATGAGCATACATTGCATAGATCAAATATAAAAAGAATAAGTTCATTAGCTTCATATTATGTGATGTATGTAAAATAACATGAGGAATCTTCTAACATTATAAAAAAAGATCCAATCACCTTTCAGAATTTTATAAAGAGTTTAACTTAAAATTTTGGATTGAAGCTATGAACGAAAAGTTCAAGTCGATACGTGGCAATTTAGTATGAGATCTTTGTACGATATCGTTGGACATTTCCTTCATTATATGCGTATTCATTCTTCTATTGTCACTTATACATGATTTGTTCCAAGAATGAAGACCTTTTTTTTTGCTGTCTCGTGTTTTATGTTTTAAGACTCGAATTTGAATTTTTGTTTTCGATTTTATTGATTTTTTTATTATAGATTATTTGGTTGTTTGATCGCATATCTTTGACTTTTTATAAAATATTCGGTTCATATACCGATAAAATCATTCATTTCATATATATTATATAATAATTTTGTTTAAAAAAATCATAAAATCAGATTAAAATAGCTTAGTAAAAACTTTATTATATTATATTAATTAATAGTGTCTTCTTTCACGAATGTTGGATAAAATTGAACTCTCTAAATTCATTATTCTTATAAAAAATTAGCTGTCTGAGTTAATTTATATCTATATCTATATCCATACTAGATCCATTCTAGATATTACATTATCAAGGCGTCTATTTATTTATTTTTAATTAAATGGAGGTAAATAAATAAATAAAGGAATAAAAAGTAAAAAGTAGTAGAAAGTTTCGGATCTGAATCCGATTCTTTTTATGTTAACCTAAATCCAAGTTACCTCAGAAGGATATCCTAGAGTGAATCATAACTGCTATCCCTTTCAGATATTACACTTCTGATTACCCAAAATTACTAACAGTAAATCCACTGTCATTCAATCTCAATCTCCCTCTCGCAACTTGCACGACAACAATCACACTCCCTCGAACAAGAGACAGACAAACTCGACACTCTAGCTCAAAACATGCCATTTTCCAGGTAAAGTATCATTTTTTATACATATACACTGGAACAAGATCGGATTTTTATTATATTATTTTTCAAACTTCTAATTGTATTTGATTTTTTTTGTTTCGCAGGTTTGTTAGAGCTGTTAACATCGTTACTGGAATTAGGGTTTTGGTTCAAAGTTCTTTCTCTTGGATTTGGTAATTGGATATGCCAATTTCTAGTTGTTTGCCCCCTTGGATCTGTCATCTTGTTGCATGTATGGGGTGCGTAAGAGTTTCTATCTCAATCTTGAAATTGAAATTGGGAAAAGTATTGAATTTTGTCACTTTTAGATTTTTAGTGAGAAGACAAAAGTTTCTTATTTGTTTTGGAATCAAGACCTAGAAATTTTATGTTTTTGATAAGTAGTTGTCAAATCTTTGGTTTTGAGGTGTAGAAGATGCAAAGGGGACAACAAAAAATTGAACCTTGAGTGTTGAAAGGTTACAACTTTTTTTTGTGATTAGGAACAAAACAATGAGAATGATTTGTGAAAGTTTATGTTTTGAAGCTTTGATTTTACTCATTGAATGTTTGTATTTTGTGCTTGCTTGTTTAGTAAGCAAAAAGCTAAAATCTAAATTCCTATTCTTCGCCGTGTAATTGTGTTGTGTTGTGTTGTCTTTTACCCTACCGAATTGGACGAAACCCGTTTTGTTTGATTGTTACAGTTTTTTGTGATTAGGAACAAAACAATGAGAACCAATTTGTGAAAGTTTATGTTGTAAAGCTTTAATTTTACTTATAGAGTGTTTGTATTTTGTGCTTGCTTGTTTAGTAAGCAAGAGGCTAAAATCGTAATTTGTATTCTTCGCCGTGTAATTGTGTTGTGTTGTCTTGTCTTTTACCCTACCGAATCGGATAAAACTCGTTTTGTTTGATTTTTACAGATTTTTGGAACGTATGGTTTGCTCTTTTGATTTGGATAATATTGAGTTGTTTTATAATCGGTGCTAATCGGGATCCATGGTTTAATCCTGGTTTTGTAACAGAGCAGAGGTTGTTTTGGATGCTGTAGTAAACCACAAGTTGTAACCGCAGTTGACGAACCAGCAAAAGGACTAAGAATTCAAGGCCGAGAGGTGAGGAGACCTAGTTTTAGCGAGGATATGTGGAGCACTAGCTTTTGCGAAATGGAAAGCAGTGCTATTCATTCTCAAAGAAGCCTTTCGTCAATAAGTACCATATATCATCATCCTTTCGATCCTCAAAATAGTGTTGGTACGGGTAGCTCTACCAATCGAGACGAGTTTGTAAATCATGGTAATGTTTTAGAAAAAGTTTATATATCTTCTTTTTTCGTTTGTTGGGTTCGAGCCTAGCAGAGCCAATTATTTGGCTCAGCAATTTTTCAAGTACTTGAGTTCGATTTGGGTTCGACTCCAAATTCTCTGAACACGAGCTCGAGCCGAGTTGATGTATTTAAAAAAAGACTTGTTTAAAATTTACTAAATTTGTCATATTTGAACTTAAAACGTATCGAGATATGTACCTGATTTGAATATTGAGATATTAAAGACGTCTATTTAGTTCTCTCGTTCAATTCGATTCTACAAAATAATCGTCTCGAGTTATTTGCAGGTCTTCATCTCTGGAATCAGATAAGACATGAGTGGGTAGCAAAAACGCCAAATAAACAAACACAAGTTCGAGGAAAACCCAGAAAAAGGTGGAATATTGATTATCTTGAACAGTTTTTTGTTAGTTCTTTGATATAGAGTAAGGTTCAAGGCTGTTCCAAAATTAATTTCCATGAAGTTTTATATGTCAAATTTGATTCTTAAGATCAAATATAAAATCTGACAAAATCACGTGGTCAAATTTGATATCAGTATGCTTATTTATGTTAGAGCTATTTCACTTGAACATTTAATGCAGTACTTATTCTCTTTAAGTTTTTCCTGTAGTTGGAATGCAACATACGAAAATTTGCTAACGACAAACAAGACTTTTCCTGAGCGGATGCCTCTCTCGGTAGGTGGTTTATTTACCTAGTGTTCTCAATTTTGTGTTACGGGATTGGGTTTGTGTCAGGTTGGGTAAAAAGATGCACGATCCAAAACCAACCTCTCTTTCTTTGTGCTGACCTGCATTTTCATCTGATCGTTCATATCTGAATAAGACCTTAAAGTATCATGTTGCTGTTTAAGGTTGTGTTATATATTGACAACTACGGGTGTTGGGTGTTAAATTCGTGCTATGAGGCGGGTTTTCGTAAAAATATATATGATCTAAACGAATCCGTTTTTTTGTGCTATGTTAGGGTTGACTCAAAAATCTCATACACCAATATATATTGTGTTGTGTTATATATTGACAACTATGACGGGCTAATTCACGACTCTTTTCGTTGCTAAAAAATTTCATGATTTAAACACGATGATTTGTGGGTGTAATGCTAGGTCTATACGAAATTCAGCTGAGTTATATATATCTCAATTTTAGACTAAACTTTTTTTATCGGACTACGGTTACTGATGTCTTGATATTAACAGGACATGGTTGAAATTCTTGTCGATGCTTGGGAACAAGAAGGTTTATATGATTGATCAATCAATCAAAGTATGTCTTGAAAACTAAGATCTCTACTTTTTTTTTCTTTTTCATTTTTATAAAAATGCATATCTAGGTTTGTTAATCCAAGATCGTTGAGCTAAATAAACTCTTGATTTAGGTTGCTTTGGTTTTTTGAGTTATTGGAATAACTCGAATGACTATATATTCTTTTTACGATGTTGATATAACAGATATATTTTGTAAAACTGGTGTTTGGATGGTAAATAAATAAACAGACCCCTACTATAATAAGTTGGAGACTTATAGTTTTAAATTCACCTACGAAAATTGATTAGCATGCTCATCTAATATATATTTTTTTAAATTTGATATAGAAGTAACATTTAATAATATTGAATATATAATGAAGAAAGATGAATTTCTTATATATAATATCGTGATTAAATAAAGGGTTGTGATACCGACATGTCGTCGACATCTACCTTTATCTTGTTCTCGTCATTTGCTTTGGCCCAAAGAAGCAAGTAAAGACCTGATATAACCAAAACAGCTCCGACGATACTGAACACATTGAGAAAGAATTGGCACGAAATCAGCACGGCGAGTTTGATAGTAGATGAGAGAAACAGCACGAAGTTGGGTAATAGTAATGTACCTTCCTAAATGTACAGCGTCTCCGAATACGAAAGTCTGAAGAAGAAAGGAGAAAACGACCAGAAGTGGGTTAAAGGAGGCCACAAAAACTGGTCCTCTTTTCTTGATTACCCAGGTCATTACGTAGTAAGAGAGTCCCGTCACTAAAACGCCCTTGAGTTCACAAAAATAATCACAATGTGAATATAGATGGTACGCTACTAATCGCGTTTCAAAACCAAATTTACACGAAGTAGTTATATTTTGATGTTAGAAAACCATCAATTCGCGGATCGTAGTTGGAATTAACAATCCGGATCAAGTATAAAGACTTGATCGGTTTGGATGTGACAAAATATATGTTTGAAATGTGTTTTGAAGTTTGATAGACATGAAAAAAAGATTTGATAGCCATCAAAAGCAAGTGTAGTTCTCTTTCCAACTTGAATTCAGCCTGTGCCATGATGTTTCGCTACGCTTTCAAAACATGAGATACTTTCAAAACATGAGATATAGGTCTGTTAGGGTGATGACCAAAGTCACACATTCGATCTAAAATCAGCAAAGTGTTTTAGAGACCATCTTAGAAGTTGAACTAGTTAACCAAAATCGGATGATTCATTCAATGTTTTAAGTACAATCGTCCGATATTTTGTAGATGATTGAATATTACCCCGAGTAAAACGGTTGGAATGGCTCCTTTGGCCTCTAGTTTCCAAGCTGAGGCATCTAAAACAAATACTGAAACAATGGCAGTTTGGATTGTCCCAAACAAGCTCATCATTGTCGTTAAGGATAATTCTGCTGGGTAAAAGCTTGTTACATGTTTCTGCAATTATAAACAACGTGAGGGATAAACCTAGTTAAGGATGTATATGTATCGGAATCGGCCTATTTTTCCAACTCAATCGACCGATGATACTAGGGATTTTGGTCCATATACTTACCACCAAAATATTCCAAAAACTTGTCGCGAGAACTCCTACAATGATCATAAGACCACCAAGTAACCCGGATTTCGTCGATTGAAACACAACACTTCCTTCCCACAAAACAAGAGTTAGTGCTCCAGCAACCGAGACCACAAGCCCCCAAACCTTAGCTTGTCCATTGACGCTACAAAACTCAACCTTTTCCTGCCTTAGAATCAATGCCAACACAAACACTACCATTGGCACCATGTTTAGCGCAATGCTTTGGTACGTCGACGACACCAAGTCTAAGGACATTGTTAACAGCATCTGGCACAGCGTAATCCTGTCCGCCAATAACAAACAATGATCAAAACTTACTCACACTTTTCAACAAAAATTCGTAAAATTTTAACAATCGAAACCGGATTCGACATGGTTTTCACTTAACTGCAGACCACCCAACAAGAAGCTATAGCATAATATCTTCAATGAGAAAGGAGGTCTTCCATTCCTACAAATCAAACTTCATAACATTACATCAACTCATCATTTATAATACTAATAAGAAAATTATGTAAATAAAGACTTACTTTTCAAAGAGAATAGAGAGTAAAAGCAAGACAATAGTAGCAATTACATGCTCATAAACAACAATGGCTAATGCACTAACTCCTTGAGAAGTGATGGATTGCACAAGAATCATGAAAATGGAAAGACATAGTTGGCTTAAAACTAAACCCACATAAGGTAATGATGTCTTTAAAATCTCTATAAGTTTTCTTGTTAGATCCATCACTTTTTCTTACTATAGAGTATATCAGTTTTAAGATTTGTTTTCTTTCTTGTTGAGATTGTAGTTTCTTGAGATTGGACTGGTAGATTGACCGGAAGGATAAAAAAAAGTAGATCGTGCATGTGTATAGTTTTGTTTTACCAAATAATTTTTAGGTTTGGCTTATAAAGTTAGATTCATTCGGAAGTTTAGATCGTTGAGTAGTTTTTCGATTTATTTTTTCGAATTTAAAATTATTTTTTTAAGTCTTCAAATTTAGCGAAATCTGTAAAATTTATTTAGTTCGTGTGAAAAGTTAACGTACGAAAGAACTAAATTTATAAATTCTGCCAAATCTATAATTTAAACTTATAGATTTTGTTAAAGGCATTCGAAAGTGATTATGAAATCGAATATTAAGTGGAAAAAAAATATTATAATCGAGATACTGAACAATAATTTGTTCATAAACTGTCGATTTTCGTGGTAGATAGACTTGATTTTCAAAATTTTGATGTTAGTCTATGGACTATCAGTTTAAATAAAGTTAATTCATTTCCGTGTCTTGACTATTAATTCTTTTGCCGATAGTTTTTTTAGTATTATTTTTTATAACCATAATTTTTTGATTTTATATTTTTGGTAACGTTAGTCGTCTAAATAAATGTGTAGATAACTAATCGTAGTATTTTGACTTTATATTTTTGATAAAATTAGTCGACTATAAGTAGACGGTCAAGAATCTAAAAAATGACACCAAAATCGATAGTTCAAAGACGAGTTACCATCGAAAACTTTATTTATCTATTTCATCCTTCATTTCTATATCCGAATTTTGATCAAGTATATCAAAATCTTATTTTAGAAAAAACATTTGATTTCGACTTAAACGATAGAAATCAAAATGTCACTTGTTCTACAACGTTAATTGAAATTTTTCTAGTAACCGATATTAACCGACGTTAAAAAAAAACACAGATATGAAAGAATTTATTATGTTTTTTTTAAAACTAAAATAGAAGTAAATTTAATTGATTAAATATAATAAAAATTATCATTTGATAAAAAAAAATATTATTTACTATCAAATTAAATATCATTTAATACTGAATTGGTAAAGGTAAACGAGGGAGTATTACGGTATTATCGAGTTTCGGATTTGGATATCATCTGTGTGTTATAGTGTAACTTTTTAGTATGTAAAAAGTGAAATCGAACTTGATTCGGACCCGAATCAATAAATAAAATAATAGGTAAATAGTAAGAAAATATAATTGGTGGTTGCTTTCAGTTCAGATGCTCTACTAAATTAAATATTGCTGTATCCCATTTATTTGTACTCGTGTTTCACGTTTATAGCATTCCTTTTCCCGAATAAATAAATTATAGAAGTGTGAGTTTAAATTAAGGGTCGCAAATAATCTTCGTTCACATTTATTTATTTATTTATTTCGGAGGGAACCCGCAGCCGCTACTCAGAGTGCAATGAGTGCGCACAGGGTAAACCATCACTGACGTGCGCACAGGGTAAACCATCAGTCTGACGCGATAGCTTGCTCAGCCGAGAAAGCGTATGTAGGGAGACTCGAACTCATGACCTTTTGGTCATAAGAATGCCATACTCAACCAACTCGGCTACCCCTCGGGGGCAATCTTCGTTCACATTGAGTTTTTTTAGTCGGTTATTTTCAGATGAAATATTCAAATATTTTTGTCTAACTTAAATTAATATAATCGGCTAAAAAGTATACTTGTAAGTCACTCGCCACTTAAATAGTGGTCTAATTATCAGTGACCATTAAAAATGTTATTAATCCTTTAGAAATACATTAATAACTAAAAAATTTAGTTATTGTAATATAATAACTATTGAAATTCGGTAACACTAACTCTTAAAAATATGATTAATAAACAATATTAATTTAAATCGAAATAAAATTTAGTTCGTCAAGAATAAAGGATAGCTTGTTATGAGATGCAAACTCAACCACCGAATAAAAATTTAATGGTATAAATTTGTTTTGTTATTTGTAACAAATGATGGAACTCACTGGTTATGGTTCTAATTAACTTGATTTAGACCGTTGGATTTTAATCCAATGGTTTGAGATTGAATATCTCACCACAAATGTGTGGGAAGACCATCTCATACTAGACTTATCTATATATATATATATTTCAATGAATAAAAGATTGAACTATTCCTAGTATTATTATTTGGTACTTTTGTTGTCGAGACTAATATAGATATCAGATCCTCATATGTATTTACCTAAGCAAAATTTAACCACACCAAATTGACATTAATTGTGGGAACCGATTGGTATCCAAGAGATTTTTATCCAAAAATAGAGGATAAAAAAATCAAAGTTTAGATAATTGAATTTAGATAAAAAAGTATATCATCTAATTGACGTGGAAGTTACGAGCGGACAAACTGACGAACAAAATCCACCTACAAACCGCAACGAGTGTTCTAGCAGATTTCTAAGTAGTTGGTTAGGAAACTACAGGAGAAGCAAGCTAGATGATGCATAAAATATTGCGCACACCTTATCCTTCAAAAGTAGATATAAGATTCAATGTCCTGAAAATGATGTTAAACAAGACAATAAAAAATGAGACGATACAAGCAGTTTAATAATAGAATAAAAACTCTGAAACATTACAAACCGGTGCAAGATCTGCTTTAAAAAAATATCTATGTTGCTACTGATAACTCGGACCACATATCCTTTAGTATAAGTGAGAAATATCGATGTCATCACCATAAAAAAAAAGGAGGAGCTGGACTCCAAAATCAATGGCGAGAGATGAAAAGAGGAGAGAAGATCGTGACCAAAAGCGTCACCCAACCCAAAATAAAAACACATGCGACAAAACAATCCCAACAACAGATGCATCAATCCCGCTGAATAAACAACATGTTCCTCCACTCCAATCTGGAATGAACAAGGGCTACCAACAAATCCCAGTAACATTGGTTGAGGACCTAGCCAAATCACCAACAAGTCCAACAACACAACTGGGGGTTTAGCTGAATCACTAACATGCACTAATAACTCGGGGTGTGATTCACTTAAATTTCCAATAAGCATCAACGGTTCAACTAGACTATCAACAGTTTTAGACACCTCGGATACATAATCTATTTCATCATATATTTTCATCAATACCACGAGTCTACCCAATTGTTCCCTAAGGATATGTTCAGGCTTTGATAATAATAGATGCAAACAACCAGTATATGCCACCTCCAACATACATGGGGCACCAGAACCCTTTTGGTGCCCATCTATCAACATAATTGAATCATTATTATGTTGCATTGACACATGTACATCACCATAATAAATATCAATTGTCATTTATGAACAAAAACAATGTTAAATATTTGGATGAGAAGTGGCATAGACCAGGGAAACTACAAGCATATCCCTTCACGGGTAAGTTAATATTAAAAAATAAATAATTTTTCTTAATGATGATAATTATTTACTGAAATAGTTACCAATACTACTAGACATATTATGCAGATATCTACCGCCAAACTTCAACAACCACAAGATGGATAAATTCATTGGCAAAAAGGACCCATATTATCACATTAAGCATTTTAAAAGAGAGATGCCGAGGTACGGAAGAGATGATAAAAATAAATATAATTGAATTTATCTTAACCTTCAAGGGAATGTCTTGACATGGTTCAATAGCCTTCCAACAAGTTGCATTACAAGTTTTAAGATGTCGTGCTACCTTTAGAAACCACTTTATTGATTCCAAGGAAATAGAAAAAGTTTTTTATTACACAATCCATTAAAAAAGAGGCCTTGAAAGATCTTGAGAGAGTACACTCAGTGGTTTATTGACACCAAGAGTGCGTTGCAGTACTGTCATGACTTAGTGGAAGTTACAACGTATATGCAATGAATATTGTCGAGACTTTTATCAAACGCCATCACGCTTTTCCTAACGTACTTGGAGTAGAAAATTCCTTACAGTCTTGTTATTATGAATTCATAATACTTCAAAAATATCACTAGCCTGAAACACCATATGTTGTTCTCTTTTAAAAAACTAATGAAGTGCCTAAAATATGAGAATATATTTATGTGTCGATTATTTCCTCTCAATTTATTGCTCCATGTGTGATGCCCTTATCTAATTATATCATATGTTGCAAGGAATTCCACTATTTTTTGTAGTTAGACAAGTAGATTATTGTGTTAGTTTCCTTCAACAAATAAACAAAAATAAAAGTTGGATAGTTTCTTATACTACAATTAAAATTAATAATTATTTTTTGTTTCGTCGAAAATTATGTGAGCATAAATATCATAAGGGAATTTCCCTAACCACATGAAACCTCAGCGACCTGTCAATATATGTGGTTAAAGTTACCATTTTACAATTTAGTCAAGAAATTATAGTCACTAAAATAATGAATTAGATTGCATGGTCCCAAAAGTACACCAATATCGAGAAAACCAATGTTCTCAACCTAAGTGGAGAAAATATTAAAGAGCATGGGAGAAATGGTAAGATAAATTCATTTTTGGAAGATACTGTACCTTAAAAACCATGTCTAATAAGGTATCAACAAGTCAAAAACATGATTCTTATCTTAAATATATAGAATGCTAACTTGTTATAAAATATCATAGTCTCTTCTTTTGGGCGACCTAAGATTCATGATGTCGCAGTTGGGTGGCCTAAACAGATACAAACGGTTGACTACTATCATGACTTTAGGCATACCGATGATAAATGCATGAGGTTGAAAAAATATATAGTTTAATAAGATAGTTACTTAAAAATTATGTCACAATCTAATCGCAAAAATAAAATAAAATTAAGAGTATATGGAAAAATTCAGTTGAAACTAATATCAAAATTTAAAATAAATTGAAATATTTTATTTCAACTCTGTATTGGGGTATGAGCTAAGTTATGTTCTTCTACGTCTTTTATTTATATATATAAAAGTTGACATTTACGATAAACTAAAACTGAATCAACCTTATACATGCTAAAACTGTAAAATCCCACAACCACCATTTTACTCATGGACGAAAATTATATAAGAGAAATTATATTATATGATGATTCATTATTCATTTCAATAGATATTGTTGGTTGTGAAACACAAAAACTGTTAATCAAAATGGGAGAAAAAGTCAATATACCTTTATGTTTGGTCATGAAACATATACCATTTAAAACCATTATAAAAATGGTATTCCATCTCATTATTGGATTCGATGTTTATGTCACCAAGCTTCTTAATATAAAAATTCTCAAAGCTATAATTGAGAATAGACATTAGACTAAAATTAATATATTTGATTCTATATTATTTGATACACAAACCTCATACAACCTGATATTATAACGTCCATGCAGTGGCGTAGCCAGGATTTGATCCTTATGGGGTCCTAGTTATTGTCCAAAAATGAAATAGCAGAAAATATAAAAACAAATCGGCTTTTATGCACCATGTATGATTTTTTTGGTTGTTTGGTTAACCAGCGTTTTTTGTATTCATGAATCCATTATGTATTGGTTATTTTCTTTAGTATTTTACTAATTTATAATCATGAGCACACCAAAGTTATCGGGCTTGACGATGCTGCCTCATATTTAGGTCTTTTCATCTTAGTTTTTTTTACTTATCTTCATGTATTGTGTGTGTATCTCAACACATCTTTGATTGTGTTGAGATCTGTAGGAGTCGAGAGACGACAAATCTATGATATAGTCAATGTTAAAATTAGGTTCTTATTAAAGGCAAAAAAAGAAAGGGTTTAAAGCCATCCCTGAAATTTTCAAAGGCAGATATACAATCATATTAATTATGTTTTTCTTTCTTCGCCTGAAATTTTAACATTTTGTGGTTTTGTAATTTAAATTATCTTTGAAATTTGAAATTTAAAGACTATGATTTAAAATATCTTCACTAGTATATAGGATTTTGAAATTAGAAGAATTGGTACGGTTTTATAAATGTTTAATGAAACAGTTATGATTCGAATCCGTAGTCAATTATATATTTGATAGAATCCATAATTCGACACATCGATTATCATTAAAAAATTCTTGTGTTTTAAGAATTGAATAAGAAATTTGTTTGTAATTTTGATGCACTAGTATATAGGATTTTGAAATTTAAAGATCACACGCAAAAATTCATACGATTTTATAAATATTTAGAATTCATAATTCGACACACTCTGTGCTGAGTAGGAGGAGAGTGCTGCAAAAATTCATACGATTTTATAAATATTTAGAATTCATAATTCGACACACTCTGTGCTGAGTAGGAGGAGAGTGCTGAGATAGTTCAATATACAGTTCAATATACAAATATTTGTTAAAATATGAGAGTGCTGGGGTTCGAACCCACAACCTCTCTGGGTTCCTACCTCAGCTTTCACCACTGGGATAGGATAAATTCTGGTATTTTATTAGCTTATTAAAAATATATAGAAAAGTCGGTGGGTTCCTAGTAGGGATGGGCATATGGGTATGAAACCGAAGAACCAAACCGAACCGAACCGAAATAACGAATTCGGTTCGGTTCCGGTTCCTTATAAATACCCGTACGGTTCCTTATCTTAAATACCCACGGTTCTCGGTTCGGTTCGGTTCGGAACCGAGAACCGAATATTACCCATAAAGAACCGAATAAGCAATAGTACCTTTGAATATCCATGGTTATGTTCGGTTCCAAACGGTTCTTTTGGCTACAAAGTAACCATTTGGTTCTTTTCGGGTTCAGTTTCAAACAGTTCTTTTGGTTAGAAAGTAACCATTTGGTTAGAAAATAATCATATGGTTAGAAAATAACCATTTGGTTCTTTTCGGGTTCAGTTCCAAACATATTTTTTGGTTAGAAAGTAACCATTTGGTTAGAAAATAACCATTTTGTTTCTTTCGGTTTCGGTTCCAAACGGTTCTTCTGGTTACAAAGTAACCATTTGGAACTGAAACTCGAATGTAACCGAACCGAACTGAGAAGAACCAAACCGAACTGAATTTTAATCAGTTCCTAAATGGGTACTAGTTTTAAAGAACCGAAAGAACCGAGAACCGAACCAAACTGAATTTTAATCGGTTCCTAAATGGGTACTAGTTTTAAAGAACCGAAAGAACCGAGAACCGAAAGAATCGAACCGAACAGAACCAAAGAACCGAATGCCCATACCTAGTTCCTAGGACCCACAGAGCCCACAGTGGCTCCGCCTGTGCGTCCATGGGTACATTATTTTAATATGATCTCATCTACTTATCACCAATGTTTACAATACATCATGAAAATAAAATTGGGATCATATAAAGGTTTTACAAATATTTTTAAAAAGTTTAATTTAAATATCTAAAAAAACTCATATCTTATTAATTATAGTACTTGGTTTAGTCTGACATTTACATCACGTGGGTAGTGGATGACCTGCGAGGAACATAAAGGTCAGTATGGTGGATGAATTAAAGATAATCTAGCTTGGAAAAATGAAACAGATCATGGTATATATTGGGAATATATTACATGTAAGTTCTATGAGACCTTTAAATGTGTAATTAACTTGGATTTTTATTTATTAGAATAAATATTTTGTAACGGACACCCCGAGAAAGATAAACATATACTTATTAATGACATTAAAAGTTATTATCATAACAAAAGCTATATATTTACCCTCCCATGAGTTAGATAGTTTAAGATGAGGTGAACATATTACTCGTAATAACTTATTACTAATAAGGCATATACAAAAATTTAGGTAGCCATAATAGTTGGTTAACTAAGTCTTCATAAAAACTAATAAATTTAGAATATTTATAGTATGTGGTTAGATGGTTGATGCTACAACAGATTATGAAGTATTTTTATGGATATATATTCAGGTCGCAGCAAAACCAAGAAGAGTTAACCACGACATAAATATTCACCACAAATAGGGGGTTATAATGTTATGCAATCATGTCTTTCAAAATAAGAAAATGTAAAAGCATCTTATTACTATATGGTGAAACAAATGTTCATGAATCAGCTCATTTATAAGGTAAAACTCTATATGGATGATATACCGATAAATAATCTAAAGAGAAGCCCACTTAACTTACATATAAGAAACGTTCTTCATTTTATGGAAGTATAAGATGAAACTAAATCTCATCAAATATATTTTATTAGTTTAAGTTCAGATGGATTATTAAGCTTCATAGTTCACAATGACATAATAATTGACTGCAATAAAATAACCACATTTTAGCAGATAAAAGAACCCTTGTATTGTTAAAAAGTGGCAATGCTTGTATGAAAAATAATAACGTTAAATAAGTTCATATCTTTAGCAATAGATAAGTGTCTAACATTTTTAAAATATTGTATGGAGTAATAAAATTCGAGTATGAGTCCATATGAAACCAAATATTTATTAATAGTAAATATTACATAACATCTTATAATCTATTGGTGGTAAAAAAGTGGATGAGAGACTAACATTATATCTTAGGATATTATATTGCATGCTCAATGGCCTACTTATCACCGAGAGGTGGAATGTTTAACGTATGATATATTAAGTTAGTAAAGGATTCATTTACATTGAGACGCGTTAGTCCGACATAAAAAAAGTAGTGTTGGATTTTATAACAACAACTTGGAATTTGAATTGATATATCTAAACATACACCATTTATGCACCTACTATCCATCCAACCAAGGTAATATTAAACATTTTAAAAAATGAATAATAAAATAAAACAGTTTGACCTTAGATTTGTACTATGGATTTGCATTAAAAGAGTTCTAGTAAAATTTATCTCAAAAAAGCTAAGACGGCCACTTCACTCAAATATTTGACCGGGTTAGACTAGTTAATGTATATTAACAAAGTAATTAATGTATACAATTATAAGTTATAGAGTTTTTCTTTGTCTCTTCTAGTGTAGTATGAGTTGATTTTTATATGTTATGGTTTTAAATAATTAAATATATAGGTTGAATATAAATTATTTATTGTGGAGCTCGACCTAACTTAAATTTTTTAACATCAAGGTTTATAGTTCGAAATAATTAGCATCTGGTTGTCAAGATATGGATTGGATAATACAATTTCAAAGATAAAATAATGTAAGAAATATGTCAACTTTATTTAAAATATATATTGTAATTTCAACCACATAACTTTTAAGAATATTATAAAAAGAAGAATATATATATATATATATATATATGTGTGTGTGTGTGTGTGAGATTTCAGCCACATACCTAAATGGCAATGGTGGAATGAATGATACATATGATGAGGTTAGTTTCAAAGACACATATTCACCATAAGAAAGAGACTTATGGCGCAGTCCAAGTAATAACTATAAATTTATCATGGATCAATATAATCTTAGATTTGTTTACCAACATAACTCAACTGACGTATAAAGGTGATGTTATAGAACTCAACTGATAATTAGTCCTACTGATGAATCTAAGATTCATCATTGTAATTATTGATTTTTTTATCAAGTGGATGAAAGTTGAGCATATAAAATGAATCAGAGATGAAAATGTCAATTTTTTTTTAAAAATCACTTTCTATATTGATTTATAATTTTTAGTCTTTATATCCTTGATAACATACAATAGCTTAATTATGAGAAGATAAAGAAGTTTTATAATAAGTATAAGATCCACCATTATTTTTTCTTATTATACCATCCATATGCGAAGAAACAAGTATAAAAGATAGTAAACAATTATTGATTGCTTAAAACAAATCATTTGACCACTTAAAGCTACATGACCATGCATGTGTAACCATATGTTATAAACCTACAAAATAGTCCTCTCTAGTCCGATATGACAGACTCATTAAAAACAAATATGCTTCCAAATTCGTTATCATACCTGTCAAAATTAAATATTTTACGTCTTGAATAACAAATTACAACTCAAATAAAAAGGATTGCACGAATGATCGATCTTCACTTCCTAAACATGAGGTGTGATGAGGTAAATTTGAGCGAAATTTAAACAAAATTTAAATATTAAAACATAAATAATGTAAGAATATAAATATATCTCTCATTCTAATGAACCTAGTCTTCATATAATTAATTTACACATATAATAACATGGGGAAATAAATTTTTTCTTCCAAGTTTAGGATAAACTATTTTATATCATCGAATGTAATGATCCAAACACGTATGTGCTTAAATATATTTGGAAAATCTCCAAGGGCTCGATGGTGTTAGCAATAATAGAGCTACCAATATTATGAGTGATACATGTGCCATGAATCTCAAGTGTTTCCAAAGTGATATTGGTGGAGGAGGCGTTGATAAAGATAAGGGAAGCCCTCCTGTGGTTTCTACAGTTATGTGGACCGCAAGCAAGACAGTCAGCTTGAAAGAGGCAAAGATCGCATGCGTAGATGGCTGCGAGAAAATTCTAGCTTGGTATTGGGTATACCAAAATCAACTTCCGATGGATCTTCATTTTCATCAAGTTGCATGCAATAATGGGTAAATTGAAATGGAGAAGAAACATGTTTGTTCTCCGTTAAACTAAGTGCTTTATACAATGTAAATGAAGAAGAAACGTGTTTGTTTCATTTTCACCCACGATTTGCATATGTTTTTTGGGTCGCTCCTCTAACTCGGAAACTCTTCATCGACCAATTTCTTTGAGTCGTTTTCAGATCGTAACATTCATGGTAGAATCGGTCATGGGGAAATCGAGGTTACACCTCATCCAAAGATCTATCTTCAAGACCCTAAGTCTCTCTCATCAGGGCCTTTAATCCCGCTACACATATGACCATAGTCATCACCTCCAATATGCTCTATAGTGTTCCTCCACCTCCGGTGAACATGCATGTACCCTCGTCTGTCACAACGTTCGTGAATGATTTGAATTAGGATATTCCTATCGCCACCCGCTTCAAACTTGTGAGAGCTGAGCCAACATTGTGGCTAGATCAACCATTTTGGTTGCAAAGGTCCAATACCTCCATGTTGAAGATAAAGTGCTCGTTTTCTCTCTTAAAGCTATCAACGGCGACAAGACCGAGTGGTCTAAATTCCTTTCTGGATACTTCCTCTGTCAGAACCCAACATTTTACCATGTTCGATTTACCACCGCAAGCATATGGGGCATGCATGGTTTGCAGGAATGCAAAGTTACACCATCAGGTCACTTATTTTTTAGATTCTCCACTACTGACATTTATTCCCAAGTTTTTGAAATGGTCACGTGTTTTTTCAACAATCTCCCTATTTCTCTCAAAATATCGGAGCCCATGACTTCCTCTATGAAAGATCATTTGAAGTCTATCCCCCTGCAAGATTAAATTTTATGCTGTCCCTCATGAACTCTGGTCGGAAAAAGGCCCAAGTATTCTGGGAAGCTTGCTTGGTACCTCAATTTATGTCGATACTCATACCACAAATAGGGTCCGCCTGAGTTTTACTAGGGTCTGCATTATTATGAATGCAACTAATGAGTTATGAGAGTCTTGGGAATCAGTTTAGTGGTAAAATACACATCCTTTCGTATCGGATATCAAGGATTATCTCTAATGTGTAACAAATATATTCATTTGGGCATATCAACGCAAAATCTACCGAGTCCACTGTTTATCCTCACTTTAATACCTCGTTAGCTTCCTCTCGTCGATCTGGAAAATAACCTATCAACGACACTAACCAACCCTTTTTGGTCTCCTCTAGGGACAGTGATGACTCTCCTTCCTTAAACTACGATGCAACTCTAATAGGTTTCGATGGTGAAATGATTGATGATCATTCTGTTTATATAGAGGATATCAGACCCCATGGTGACATCACGACCCTCACTCAAATCATGTTAGAGTTACCTGATATTGATCAAGATGATAACGAAATTAACTCTCCCTTCATCTATACCCGGATGTTTCGGCATGATACTATTGTTCATGAAAATATCAAGGAAAACATGTTCCTTGACCAGTAAACCAAGTAAGTCCCCCCTACCCTAGTAATTGTTTATGATTATCTCTTCTTCCAATATACGCGTTCTTAACGACCTAGTTCGTTAAAAGGACGTTAGTGAATATATTTTTCCAAACCATATTACTCTTGTATGCTTATATATATTATAATTTGATATGATTATGCGATTTATGCTCCGTTATTGGCACTATAAGACCAGCAATAGTACACATCCACTAGGTAAACTTTATAGCGTATGGAATCCGAGTGTTTTTAGAGTTTTTACATTGGAAACATGTCCCTTTAGATTATTGATTGATCTAGAACTTACATTTCATCTAGTACTTCATTTATTCTTTCAATTATTCATGGGTTCAATGACCCCTTCTATTTCTACCCTTTTTGGCAGGAAATTTGTTTAATCTCTTCCAATCACCAAGGTATCCATTGGATTGCTCTTGGCGATTTTAATATCATTCGTAAACCATAGGATGTAATAGGAAAATTCAGACCTCTTGACTTTATCCATAGACGATTTTAATAATTGTTGTTATCTTAGTGAGTTTTGAGATCTTTGGGCTAGTGATTTCCAACTTTTCTGGTCCAAAAATCAAGCCAGTAATCCAATCTCTTCTAAAATTGACCATGTGCTTATCAACAACCATTAGAACGACCACTTCCCATGTTCCTTTTCCTATTGTGACTTCTCTCATATTTCAGATCACACCTCCATCAGCTTACATCTTAGTACCATGAGTCACTTCGTCAAAAAACCTTTTAGGTTTTTTAATAGGCAACAATCTCACCCCCAACTTTCCTTTCATTATCATTGACAATTGGAACCTTCATATTGAAGGCTCTACCATGTCTATCATCTCTTCCAAGTTGAAGTGCCTCTAAGTTGTGTTATCATCCCTCATTGAGAAGGAGTTTAGTAACATTAGCGAGCGTGTATCCAACGCCAGATCCCACCTCTTTCAAGCCCAACATAACCGGGCAATCGACCTTCTTTAACCCTTTTTTTATCAAAGAAAAGAATTGTTGCTTCTAAAAATTATGTCTTCTTCAGTCGTGTTGAAGAATTCAGTATCGACAATAATAAAGCACTCTAGCCCAATGAATACAATGCTAGATTTTTTTCAAAAAAATTGGGCCACTATTGGCCCCGAATTCTGCAAGGGAGTCCATCATTTCTTTCGTTATAGTCATATGGATCCCTCTTTGAATACTACTTGTATCGCTTTCATCTATAAATCAGAAAATCCAACCTTCCCTTCTAATTTTAGACTCATTGCATGTTGTAATGTAATTTATAAAATTATCTCCCAAATCCTTACCATTGGGATCAAAGATTCCTTCCCCTCCCTCATTGACTCGTCTCAATCGACATTTATCCATGGTTAGAATAATTCTTATAATATCATTATTACTCATGACTTTCTACATAGGTACCATACTAATAAAAATATTGTTGTGTAGCCCTCAAGATTGACCTGATGAAGTCCTTCGAAAATGTTCGCTAGCGCATTCTACTTGATGTTCAATTTTATAAATTTCATCACTCTTATGATTGGGTGGATTATCCAATGTAGGAGAAGGTTGCGCCAAGGGAGGCCTCTTTCCTCGTTTTGTTTTGTTCTCATCATGAAGGTGATTTTAAGCATATTCAAAGAGAAAAGTCAACTTCCTTTCTTTGGGTGTTACTAGAACTACCATAAGTTCAAAATTATTAATCTTTACTTTGCGGATGATCTTATGATTTTTTTTCGTGCTAACCTTAACTTTATTAACCTTGTCAAAGAGGGTCTTGAAGAGTTTTCCAGCCTCTTTGGGATCTATCTCAATTCTTCCAAGATTATATACCATTTGGGGGTTTCCAAATTTATGTGTTACTCCATTATTTATTCTCTCGGGGTTTGAGGAAGGCTCTTTACCCGTTTGTTATATTGGCATTCCCCTCATTATCTTTCATCTCTCGTACAATGAATGTAGGCCTTTCTTTCACAAAATCACCAATGAAATCAATTCATGGACCTCTAAGTATCTCTCATATACTGGTAGGATTCATCTCATCAAAGTTGTCATTTTCGTCAGTCACGTGTATTGATCATCGGTATCTATCCTTCACGTTTGGGTCCTTAAAGATCTTATTAAGTTATGTCATATATTTCTATGGTATGAGCCTGAGAATAAAATATATGATTCTAAAATCGTATGGACCAAGATTACATTTGGTGTGGATAATTATCACCTGAGGGTAGGCTTGGTGATTTGTTTGGTGTTTTATAGTAGTATGTGAGCGATTTATATTTAGTGTAGAGAGTATAGAGATAATTAAGCTGGCTAGTAGCAGTTAATTCTCATTACCCACACTTAATGCAGGTGGTTGGGTATTTATACCCTAATGTTTGGGCCATTATGGGCTTTCAGGTCATGTTTGATGGACCCGGGTCATGTTCAAAGACCCATGAGATCTAAGTAGGAGAGCAAGTAGCTTAGTCAAGTAGTGTTTAGGTTTTTTAGTACTTTTGTCATAGTTCGAGCAGTCCTATGGTCTGAGTGTTTGAAGTGATCTATCTGGTCCGGAGGCCTTGGACCGATCTGTCCCTGTCCGGGGAGTAGGCAGAATTCGGACTCATCAGGACCCCCTTTTTTAGGTGTTTGTTCAAATCCTCTTGTCAAAGACCTGAAAAACAGTCCGACATCAGGGGTAGTTTTAATCCGGACAGGTCTGTTAATTTGGGCTATGGGTTTATCCGGACTGATAAAGCTTCACGAATTCAAAACGGTTTTTGCCAGAGTTCGCGGGACACGTGTCGCTCTCTGATTGGTTGCTTCAGTCGTTTTTCACCTTGAATTTCGAACCCACCTTCTTCGAAAAGCAACCTCTTAATTAAAGGTGGTGACATCAGCGCTGTCTTTTAATCATTACCAATCTTTTCAAATTCTCCAAGGAATCAACTTCTTTTTTTCAGATTTACTATAAATTCAAACTCACTTTCCACTGTTTTACCATCTCTTTCACATTTACTCTACAAAATCTCTCAAAGCTTTCTCTATCTAAAGAAAAAACTTGCTCAATAGTTTATGTTTACAGCGAGGAACGCTCTGGTCAAAGGCGGGTGGCTCAACCTTTCTGAGTTAGAGAAGGCTCAAAAAGTCGAAAGAGAAAGACGAATTGCGGCTGGGTTACCCACTTCGCCTGTTGATAGACCAATCACCTCTGCCACAGAGTCAGATCAAGGCTCTTCTTCTTCTAAGGGCATCAAGCCGAGAAAGCTATTCCAAACTAACCTCTCCCCCATCATCTCTGGTTCTTCGGTTCAAGAATCAGAACCTACTGTCGAGCCAGGAGTAACAGCTACTAGCCTCAAAAAACCCTCACCCTTCATAGCAATGGGGTCGGATACGGAGCATTCTCCTCATAAGCTAGTCGATAGGAGGAAAGGCCGGTTAGTTAAAGACCAAGGGTCTAAAAACACTCCCTCAAAGTCGGGGGCAAAAGACAGCAGCACCGGGTCAGAGGTGCCTATTAGAGCCCCTAGGGATAGGTTGTCCGGTCCGGAGGGCACCAGTCCAAGCCCTCAAAGAGAAGCACCTGCTTCGGAAACTCTACCGGAGGCCAGAAGCCAAAAGAACACCGAGGCCCATCAGTCCGGAGACAAGGCTGAGTCAAACTTGAACCCTCCCCCCACTACAGCTGCTGAAATCCCTTCAACAATTATGGAGGAAGTAATGGAGGACTCTGTTGAAGAGGCTCCATTTGAGTATGAGCCCTCCAGTCAGACTAGTAGTGCAATAGTTTCCAAAAAAGACAAAGGCAAAGAGAAAATGTATTTGAGGCATCCGGATCTGCCGGAGAGCCTAGAAAGAAAAATGGGGCCTTGTTTTTCACAAGGTCAGTGTTAATTACCTCCTCTCCTTGCAAAAAATCAACTACGCATTTATTCACACAGCTGAGCTGGGCAGGATGCGTACGAAGTGGGGCATACCAGAGAATGTGAAGATCAGGATTCCTGTACACCCAGAGACTCCCAAGGACTGCAAGTTGAGTGAAGTTGTTATGTTTACTGAGCTATTTAACTGGGGGCTCAGATTCCCACTGGACCCAGAGATTGTCAGATACTTCTATCTGATAAAACTCTGTCCGAGCCAGCTGAGCCCCAACGCCTGGGATACCCTCATGTCTTGCATCATGGCATCAAGGCTGTCCGAGATCTGTCTGCCAATAGAGGAGTTTGCTGCCGTGGTCAGTCTTTGTAGAAACCACCACATCCCCTTTTACCATTTCAATATGGGGGATGACTTCAAGACTGTGGATGATTTGTTGGAGGCGGAGAGGAATTGGAGGACTCAGTTCCTGTTTGTCAGTGGCGCTTGGGAGAACGGACAGAAGATCAAATCCGGAGTGAACCCAAGCCTCCTCAGAAGCAGGTGGAGGAGCGACCGTAAGTATCCTGCCTTATATTTTTGTCTCTCTTTTCTTTTTTCTTTTTTTTTTAAAGTTAGTTTAAACTAATTGCTCTTATTTTCGCCTCAACAGAACTGTCCAAGGAATTTAGTGACTACCTGAAAGCCGGGCAGGTTACTTGTGGCAAGATTAATGCTTGGGCCGCTAAGAAGTGGGGGAACCGATTCCATGCTGCTTTTACTAGTGGCAACTTGGCAAGGTCTCACTTGTGGAACACCACAGGTGGGAGAGACTTGACTTGGGAGGAGCTCTCCACTCAGCCTCCTCCGGATGTTGTGCTTAAGAGGACCCATAAACTAGATGGGACACTCTTCCTGCCAGGCCGGGCCAAAGCTCCGAGCAAGATGAAAGGCAAGAATAAGAAGGGCAAGAAGGTGGTGGGTGGCGCTAACCCTGCTGATACAGAAAATGATGCTCCAATAGACCCGGAGGGGCCAGTCCAGAGCCAAATTGATGCTGCTCTCTTGGAAGTGGTGGAGCAAGAGACTGAAAAGCAAGAAGCAAACCTCCCAAAATCTCCAAGGGCTTCCAAGAGAAATCGTAAACAGGGAAGCGAAGGCACAGACCAGGAGGCTAAGAAGAAGAAGACTTCTAAGGGAGACGAGCTTTCTCTCCGGGCTCCGGAGCCTTCTTTCCAAGCTGATCCTACTGATCCAAGGCATGCCGAGGAGATTCCGGGTGACTTCCATACTGATGAGGTTGAGGGGGAGATATTAATATTGATAGAGTAGACATCACCGGTCTTGGTGAGCTTGGTGAATACTTCCTCAATCTTCCCCGAGATGACTTTGTCGGGCCTTACCTTCCTCCGAGCACCTCCAACACGGTCACTTTTAATGGTAAGACTTTTATCGTTTCTAGCGAAAGGGATTCCATAGCCCACTCTTTGTTAAGCAACGTTCAGCCTGTACTATTGTTGGAAAAACAAGTTCAAAACCAGGCTGATATCATCAAAGATCTCAAGTCGGACAAAGAGAAGCTGTCCGATGACCTTCGCACTGTCACTTCCAATGCTGCCATGTTAAAGGAAGAAACTGAGGAGTTGAAGAAGAACCAAGAGGCAAGCACCACAAAAGTCGCCACTTTAGAGGACACCATTAGAGACTTCCGGGAGAAGCTGTCCGGTCTGGAGAAAGACCTTGCTACCTCAAATGGAGAATCCAAGGCCAAAGACCAAATCATCTGCAACTTGACCAATGACAAGATTGCTCTTGAAAATACAGTGTCCAAGGCTGCCGAGGAGAAAACCACTTTGTTAAGGGAGCAGGAGGCCAAGATCCAAGCCAAGATCGATGCTTATGCCAACCAGATGATCGAAAGCCAGGAGGAAATGTACGCCAAGGTGAGGTCTGACACGGTTCCACTCTTCCATGAGAAGTTTCCGAAGAGGAACCTAGGGGACTTATGGCTTCATGTTGAGTCTGACGACCTCCTGTATCATACAATGGCTGATGGAGACTTGAAAGGTTACTCTAGCGCTTCCTCATCTGATGACGAAGAACGTACCGGAGAGAGCCCCGGCGAAGAGGAAGATGATCCCAAGGGAAAGAAGAAAGTAGATGAAGGTGAGCCATCTTCAAAGGCTCAACCTTAACTTATGATTTACTTTGTTTACTTTTTATCCAGACTAAAGTCCTTGGAAGGCTAAGGCATTCTTTTTGTAATTGTGTCCGGTATCTGACCGGATAGGTTTTTTTGTTCTACCTTGACCATTCAAAAGTCCTTGGAAGGCCAAGGCACTTTAAGTTGTTTCAATGAATGTTTCTATTTTGCACAAATCTCATCTTCTTTCATTGTTTGTTCCAATTTTGATAGTTAGAGTTTAAATAGCCTTTAGTTATTTCATAGTGAGAGTGTTTAAGTTCTCCGGCTAGAGTTTAAATAGCCCTTAGTTATTTCAATCCGGATAGTGTGACAAAGGACAAAATTTAAAACACTTGGAATTTTTTTAAGAAGGCATCAAATTCTATTCAAAAGCACGGACACCTCATTAAAACCTCCCTGTGCCACCAGGGAGAAAAGAGTATGCCCCCAAATATTTACATGGATGTATAAACAAGTAAATATTTACACAAATGCTACTCCAAGTACATCCGGAGATGCTCGATATTCCAAGGATGAGTCAAAACTCTTCCATCTTTGTCTTCTAACCAATATGTTCCAGGTTTAATTCTTTCAACAACCATATACGGACCTTCCCAAGTTGGGGCCAGCTTTCCGAACAGCTTTTCTTTAGTGTGTAAGAAAACTTTCCTTAATACCTTGTCCCCCGGTTGGAAATCTCTTCTTTTAACTTTCGAAGCAAACCTGCTTCTCATCAAATCCTGATAGTGTGCAACTCTAAGGTGAGCTTTAACTCGTCTTTCTTCTATTTAATCAAGTTGACCTCTGATTGCCACCTCGTTAGCGTGTTCGGAGAAGTTGTGAACACGAAATGATGGAAGAGTTGCTTCTATGGGAGCTACTGCATCCATCCCATAGACCAAAGCAAAGGGTGACTCTTGTGTTGCAGCCCCAGGTGTTGTCCGGTAGGCCCATAAAACCTCTTGTAAATAACTAGGCCACTTCCCAGCAGCCCCTTCCAAATTCTTCTTTAAACCGGAGAGTATAGTTCTATTAGCCAATTCAACTTGCCCATTTTCTTGTGGGTGGAAAGGTGAAGAGAAACAATGTTGTATACCCCTTGAGACACAGAAGCTCTCCATTTCCCTATTGTCGAACTGTGGCCCATTGTCTGTTGTTATCTTTTGTGGAACACCAAATCTGCAACAGATGTTGGATAAAATGAATTTTATAACAGCTTTTGATGTGGTTCCTGCTAGAGGGGCTGCTTCAATCCACTTCGAAAAGTAGTCTATGGCAACAATTATAGTTTTGCGTCCTCCGGACGCCACAGGGAGAGGCCCTACTAAATCCAATCCTCATCGAGCAAAAGGAATAGGCTCAGAAATTGACTCTAGAGAAATGGCTGGGACATGAATTTCATTGGTGTACCTCTGGCATGGGTCACACCTTCTTACCAATTCCTTAGCATCTTTCATGATAGATGGCCAATAGTAACCGGACAGTAAAACTCTTCTTGTTAAAGCCCTAAATCCACAATGGGTTGATCCCTCACCATCATGCAATTTGGAGATGACTACTTGAGACTCTTCATCCCCCAAACAGCGCATGAGAGATTTACTGTAAGATTTTTTATACAACATTTTTCTTAATATGATAAAACCACGAGCCTTGTGTTTCAATGTTCTGGCTTGTGACTTATCCGGAGGCACGATACCATTGGAGAGATATTGTAGGAGAGGAAACCTCCAGTCTTGAGGTTGTTTCACTTGCACTTCAAAAATTTCCTCTTCTTTACCCTTACTAAGTTGAATGGAGGGGCTTTCCAGCACATGGATCCATGGATAGGACTCCGTATATGCTATGGTTGCTAACGAGTCTGCTAGCTCATTTTCTGCCCGAGGTATGTGCTCATAGACAACACCTTTAAACTTGAGTGCTTCATTTTTGAGGAGGAGTAAATATTTCACAAGCTGCTCCTTCTTAGCCTCAGATTGGCCTTGGGCACGGTGGATAAGAAGCTGTGAGTCACTTAGTAGTCTGACCCTCTTGGCCCCACAAATGTAGGCTAACTTTAAACCAGCTATAGCTGCTTCGTATTCAGACTCATTATTAGATGCCCTGAAAGCAAAACAAATAGCCTGGTACATTTTGTCTCCATATTGAGAAGTTAAACACACCCCTGCTCCACATCCCATAGTGCTAGATCCACCATCTGTTCGGACGACCCATACTTTTTTATCTTTTATGTCATTAGTTTGCTCTGAATCCATGTCGGAGTGAAATTCAACCAAAAAATCAGCCACAGCTTGGGCCTTGACTGCTGTTCGAGGAGCAAAGTCTATGTCGAAGTCCCCCAACTCTACTGACCACTTAGTCATTCTGCTTGAAATTTATGCCTTTTGGAGGACATTCTTCAGGGGAAAAGAAGTCCGGACGATGATGGGATGAGCCTGGAAATAAGGCCTCATCTTCCTGGCAGCTATCACTAGGGCTAATGCTAATTTTTCGAGTTTCAAGTATCGCTTTTCTGCATCTATCAAACTTTTTCTGATGTAGTACACTGGATGGGGATGACCATCGACCTCCCTTACCAACACAACACTGATGGCACAACTTGAAACTGCCAAATATACGAAGAGTGTCTCCCCATCAACTGGCTTAAACAAAGTTTTGGGAGAGGACAGGTGCTTCTTGATCTCATTGAAAGCCTCATCACACTGTGGGGTCCAATCGAATCCCTTTGCACCCTTCAAGGTTTGAAAGAAAGGGGCACACCTGTCCGAAGACCTTGAGATAAATCTGTTTAAGGCAGCTAATCTCCCCGTTAACCGCTGTACTTCTTTAATATTTTGAGGAGGCTCCATTTGGAATAGAGCATTGAGCTGGTCCGGATCGGGCTGTATTCCATGCTCACTTATGATATAGCCTAGAAACTTCCGGGACTGCACTCCGAACACACATTTTTCTGGGTTTAATTTCAAATTCACTTTTACCAAGTTGGAAAAAGTTTCTTGGAGATCGGACAAGTGCAATTGCTCATCCACACTCTTCACCATCATGTCATCAATGTACACTTCCATATTTCTTCCAGTCTGATCAGCAAAAGCTTTGTTTACTAATCTCTGATAAGTAGCCCTAGCATTTTTCAACCCAAACGGCATCACCTTATAGCAATGAAGACCTCTGTCAGTGACAAACGTGGTATGCTCTTGATCCTTCGGATCTACTTGAATTTGATTGTATCCGGAGAAGGAATCCATAAAGGAAAGCAGCTTGTTCCCAGAGGTGGAGTCTACTAACTGATCAATCCGGGGGACCGGATACAAATATTTTGGGTAAGCTCTATTGAGATCTGTGAAGTCAATGCACATGCGCCACTTGCCATTTTTATTCTTTACCAGAACCGGATTGGCAGTCCACAAAGGATATTGAGACTCTTTGATGTGCCCCATATTTGTGAGCCTGTCAACCTCTTGCACAATGACATCAGCCTTCTCCTTGGAAAAAGCTCTTCTCTTTTGAACTACTGGTGCTATGTCTTTCCGGACGGATAGGTGATGTGATATCACTTCTGATGGAACCCCAGTAACATCAGCATTGCACCAAGCAAAAACGTGCTGATGGTTCTTCAAGAACTTTAACATTTCATTTTTCAAAACGGGTTGCATCTTAGACCCTATCTTGACATTTTTTCCTTCTTCCAGACAGTGTGTTTCTACCTCTTTGACCGGTATCAACACTCCAGGGGTCTCTCTGGGGTCATCAATTTCACCCTCACCCCCAGAAAGCCCCACAAACTGCTATTGCTCGTTGGTGCGAACTGCCCCCAGTGTTCGGGGAGCCAGAGCAGTAGCATAACATTCCATTGCAACCTTTTGACTGCTCCGGACGACTCCAACATGTCCCTGAACAGCATATTTCAAGCACTGGTGGACTGTTGAAGCCACTGCATGCATCCTAGAGAGACAAGACCTCCCTAGAATAGCGTTATAGCAAGTGGGACAATCCACCACAATAAAGAGTCTTCTGACCATTTTCTTGAAAGGGCCCTTGCCCAATAGAACTTCTTCTTCGAACTCTCCGATCACATCTGCTGAGCTGCCAGTAAAGCCCACAATTGATCTGTCCGAACTCTGAATTACAGCTGGATTTTTCATTCTTTTGTATGTGGTTAAGAAAAAGATATTGGATGAGCTCCCAGTATCCACCAGAATTCATCTTATGTCATTGCCCCCAATAGATGCTCCTATGACAACAACATCCTCATGAGGGCCAGCAATGTCTTTTAAATCATTTTCATCAAAAACAATGAAGGGGAATGAGTTTTGTGACTGATAGGAAGTCATGCCTCCTTCTAGCTGGGAGGCTAAAGTATGAACGTGCCTCTTCCTTGATGAAGCAGTAGGAGCTGTCATAGTATCCCCTCCGAAAATTGTAAGTGACTCAAAAAACTTAATGAGTCCGTAGACCGACCTAGAACATTCCTCAATTATACCCACTCTGTTTCGAGTTGGATCAGGATCCAAGTACTCAGATTCCACATCAAACCTCTCAATTATAACCATGGCTCCCTCCAGAGCAGCATTACTTGGACCAACCCGGTGAGTGTTGTGAGGCCTGTTACTTCCTCTTCTTTTGACGTAAGCCCCTAGCTTTCCCCTCTCAATCAAGTTCTGAACTTCTTGTTTCAGTGCTATGCAATCATCAGTGGTATGACCAATATCATTGTGATATTGGCAAAAAGAGTTATTGCGATGCTCTCTAGGAGACTCCAATGTGGATGGTCTCCGATAATGCACCTCTTCCTTTGTTTTATCAAAAATGGTGGCCACACTTTCTTTTAATTCTGCGAACCACTCCGGTTGGACCCATGGCCCTCTCTTGTTTCTGGATTGCTGAATCTGAGCAAGAGCAGCTGGCTGAGACTGAGATTTTGCCCTACCATGCCCCTGTCCGGTCTCTCTTGCTTTGTTCCCAGACTGATTCTGATTGGGATTTTGTGCCACCGGGGTAGACCTCACCTGCCTGTGCACCCTGGTTTTCTTTGTTTCATCAACATTTATTTGCTTTCCAACCTGATTCAGCAACCCTCCCCATGTCATGGCCTTCTTTCTGGTCACTGAGTCAGCCAAATTACCAGGGTTCAAGCCTTGTCTTAGGGATGCTATTGCTACATGTTCGAAGCAATCAGCCAACCCATTCTTGGTGTTCACAAAACGGCTTATATATTCTTTCAAGGACTTATTTGGTTCCTGGGCACAATGGATTATTGTGTCTCCATTTCCCTTTAGCTCTTTACTCCCTACAAACTGCCTTCGAAAGGCTACCCAAAAAGTATCGAAATCTTTAATACAACCCTGAGGCAGGCTGTTGTACCATTTTAAAGCACTCCCCGTAAATAATTGCGAGAATGCCCTACAAAGTAGTTTATCATCGTCGTCAAAGTTCATCATGAAGTTTTTAAATTGTTACAAATGGTTGTCCGGATCAGTACTGCCATCGTACTTTTCTATTTTGGTGCTGTCAAACCTCTTAGGGAGGTTTCCGGACAGAATTTTAGAAGATAATGGAGATTGCCTCCAATTTCTTCCACGACTGAACACAGTATCCTCATTGGGAGTTGCAAAGATACCTGGCTCATCGTGAAAAGCGAAAGGATCCATCAGCATCCGGTCCACATGCCTCCGGCTGTGAGATGACCCTTTACCAATATTCTTCTTCATCCTTCCATGTTTATCCCTCTTTCTTGAATATTTTTTTATCTGCTTTTGCTTCTTTCTAGTTCGACCCTCATCGCTGCTAGAGGATAAAGATTTTTCAATTTCTTCATTGTCCGAAGAGCTATCAGAAGATTCTGAGCTTGAGTCAGAACTCTCCACTGGCTTGGACCGGTGAGACTTCTTGGAGCTGGCATGAGTCTTTTTGGTGCTTACATGAGTCTTTGACTCATGCTCTCTGGGGTTGTCGGTGTGATGATCAACTGATGCTTTGGACTTTTCTTTCATGCCCATCTTAACCTTTTCTGCCCTCAAAGCTTCTATTTCACCCTTTAGCCTATCGCGCTCCTCGATAGTGTACTCATCGTTCTCTCCCACCACTTCGAGCAGAGCTGGTGATACTTCTAGATTGTCCGGATTCATTCGGACAGACTTTCTTTGCTGGTTTTGAATGCTTGATTCAGGCACCTTCTCCTCCCAATGTGGTCGTCAATTTGGTGTGGATAATTATCACATGAGGGTAGGCTTGGTGATTTGTTTGGTGTTTTATAGTAGTATGTGAACGATTTATATTTAGTGTAAAGAGTAGAGAGATAATTAAGATGGCTAGTAGCAGTTAATTCTCATTACCCACACTTAATGCAGGTGGTTGGGTATTTATACCCTAATGTTTGGGCCCTTATGGGCTTTCAGGTCATGTTTGATGGACCCGGGTCATGTTCAAAGACCCATGAGCTCTATGTAGTAGAGCAAATAGCTTAGTCAAGTAGTGTTTAAGTTTTTTAGTACTTTTGTCATAGTTCGAACAGTCCTATGGTCTGAGTGTTCGAAGTGATTTGTCCGGTCTGGAGGCCTTGGACCGATCTGTCCCTGTCCGGGGAGCAGGCAGAATTCGGACTCATCAACATTGACCTTGTCTGAGAGCGACCTTGGGATCCTAAAACTTAGGGTTTGGAATGAGGCTACCACTCTTAAACATTTCAGGTGCCTTTTGAATAACAACTCTTCATCAATTCGGACCAAATGCGTTCTCACCAAAAATGTGAAAGATAAAATTCTTTGAAATCTACCACATGGCTCATCTATTAGTTGATGGTGGAGAAATATCCTTAATTTAAGACCCTTTATCGCTAAGCTCTATAAGGCTAACGTCAACAACGTCTCTTCCACCTATTATTGACCGTTTTGGTCATAATATTATACGTTATGCTAGAATGTGCAGTAATAACATGGTTTCTGACATCATCAACGACGACTCTTGGAACTGGTCCACTCAAATCTTCTCTGAAAAACGATCTCTCCAATCCTATATGCTCGAAATCGATAACACTATCATAACGCATTCACAATATGCAGAATGTTAAACTTCGTATTCCTCACCAGAATCGTAACGCATTCACAATATGCAAACCTTATCATTTTATCAAGTCATCCACACCACAAGTCCATGGGGTTAATCAAGTTTAGTACAAGCACAATATTCTTAGACACTCCTTCATTTTTTAGTTGGTCATCCATGATAAATTTACTACTCAAGTCAATCTCATCGACTGGGGTTACCCTACAACCCCATAGTGCGTCTTATGTGGTAATTCTCTTGAATCCATCAACCATATTTTGGTAGATTGCCTATTTTTCCAACAAGTTTGGGGTTCTAGTTCTAAAAAACTAAAATTTCTCAACTTGACCTTTGATTGGCCCTCGTGGTTGCACGCCGCCGGTGCTTGATTCTCTTATCCCACCAGCTTTGGTAATGTTTGGTGCGATGTTTCTGTGCAGTGGCCTACCATATCTGGAAGAAGAGGAACTCTATAATTTTTTTAGACTCTCCTTCGTTGAGGTGTGCCATATCCCATCACATCTTCTCGGACCTCCGTTACAAATTCCATAGCACAAAAATCTCTTAACGGTGTTAAAACATTACTGTAATATTCTCTTAGCCTAAGCGTGGTGCTCGTGCGTTGATTTGATTGTTTGGAGCTCATTAGCTCACCTTCATCACTGCTTTTGTTTTCTTAGTTTTTCTTGTATATAATTTTTTGATGTGATCTTATTCACAAAAATACCCTACAACTTGTACTATAGTTCACTTGACACTACCATAACATGTCCTAATTTGTAAACAATATTTTATTTTAATTATTAGTTTTTTAAAAAAATTATACATTTATTATCATAATATTATTTGGCTATTTTAATAACATGAAATTCGTTAGTTGGGATGGTGGGACTCCGAATAAATGAATTCATATTAGTAAACTAATTATTATAATTAAGGTATACTTGTGATCAAAGGTCATGAGTTCGAGTCCCTCTACATACACTTTATTGGTTAAACCTATCACTTTGTGTGGTTTACCTTCTGGTTGGCAAACAATCCCATAAGAGCACATAAGAGTGTTTATCCTATACACTCTCGTTAGTAGTGGTTGCGCGTTTCTTCCAGAAAAAAAAAAAAACCTCTGTTAATAATTTAGAGAAATAATTGAAATTTGTCTATAGTTATATGAGAACCAATGGCTGAAGCTTAGCCGAATATAGTAGGCCTTATTTTATTGAAATATGGTCTCGTGGGTATCATTGAATAATATTTTAATAGTTTAATCAACTTACATTTGAATAATAATAGATTTGTAGGTTGGATAAATTCAATGCATTGGACCATTAATGGTCAAACTATATAGTGAGTAGTTTAATGATATTAAGCTAGTGTGGCGTATATAATTTTGAAAACCGATGAACATGGGAAGAAGAATCTAAAGATCTTTTATGTTTTCCTATGTTATTATTCTCTATTTTTCCTAACGTTTTATATTATTACGGATAAGATTATCTGATCGAGTTTGATTTGGAAAATATGGATTTGATTTGGTTAAAAGCTCGATTTTTTTATAATAAACTATTAAATTAGAATCATAACCAGATTTGGAAAAAAATCAGATTTGATTCGATAAATAACTTATTTTTTTAAAACAGATTACTAAATTAAAATAATAAAGTTTCTATAAGTGTACAATATTATTTAAATTATTTGTTTTCTAAAATTTATTCTTTCACATCGACATATAGTTATGTATATCTATAAGTTTGTCCATAACCATTATTATTATTATTATTATTATTATTATTATTATTATTATTATTATTATTATTATTATTATTATTATTATTATTATTTCAATAAAAAATGGTGAATGAATGTTCCTATAGAAGATCAGAGTTTTTTATTCTAGAATGAAGAGAATCTAATATAATATGAAAAATGTAATTTTTACTATCCTCGTTTTATATAGAAATAACTTTTTTACGCATAGGTTCGATCTTAATATCTAACATTTGGTTTTAGTGTAAGGATATCATAGATTTGGTATGTCTCATCACATGTTGATTTAGAGTATCTCATGCATGTTGTTATATGTCTAATTAAATACACATAATTAATATTTAATATATTGGACCTACATATAATGATAAGTTTCATGAAAGGGTATAGTGTGGATACAAGTTTGGTTAATATGTATCTTGAAGGATGGACCATTAATCCAATGTTTTAGTTAGTGGTCCATAAAATCTCAATAAAGGTTATCGTCACTTGCAGTGGCTAGTGCATCAGATCGTAGCAACTTAAAAATAAAATAAAGGTTTTATTAAATAAGAAATGAAAAATAGATAGTTAAATTAATAAGTTTAGGTTTAGTCATTGACTACTAGTTAATTTAGTGAAATTAATCCAGTAAATATAAATTGTAATCCAAAACCATGTATTCTAAGACCCTGAAATCAATCGTCTGTCTCCATATCTCTTCATTTTAATCTATAATCTCTTATTGAGTGATTTTTCAGTTGCTACTCCATAAAGGTCTCTATCTTTATCCTTTAGATATAGTTTTACAAGCACCGAGCAACCTGTGGGAATTGTTGTAGCCGGTTCTTCATAAGCAAACCAGCACTAACAGTCCTCCACTACAGAATGAGAGGTATCTACAATTGAAGATACAAAATAGTAAGTTCCTTTTATTTTATTGTTGTTCATCACCCACCTATCGTTGTTCATCACCCTACATCAAATATATTTATAATAATTATCAGAGTCATCTAATCACTCGATGTTTTGAAGATGAATACCTTTCGATTATGTCTCCCAAAACAGATTTTCAATTGATTCATTTTGGGAGAAAATCCCTAAATATAATTTGTTATTATGATACCTAATTACATGTTAGAGGTTATAGAACATGATATGCATGTTCAAGATTGATTGGTGCAATCGAGAGCATATAATCGATTATTTATATTGAATGACCAATGTTGCAAGTCTGTTATCAAAAATTCCATATCAAAGCTATAATTCAGAACAATCTAGCATTTTGAATTGTAGGACATAGGAGTTCATCACGATAAAATGGTTTGTCATTGTGGGAAACTACATGAGAAAACTAGTTTATTATGGGATAAAGTCTTCTACCATAGAAAACTAGTATTTCGTCGCGACCACCCCTATTTTGGTCGCGACGAACTACTATTATTTGCATTATATGTTTTAATTTAGATTTTTATGTTTCTTCCTTATGATTTTGTTGTATTGGAATCCATTCAGACCTGCAGTAAACCAATTTAGATTTTAAGAAGTTTTAACCATTGATTGTATGTTTCCCACTTCATATATTAAACATGTTTAAATACTTGCACTTTTGGAAATGGCATGTTTAGTTATTTTTCATGTTTGGGTGCAATGCTATGTTTTTAGAAGTGTACATTTATGTAGCCCCATATATGTGCATCGAGAAGCATTTAATGATAATATATATATATAATTTGGGATGTGAAATGATTGTATATTGTCTTTTGCACTTGGACTCTTGCATGTCTAGAGATTATTTTTTCAAGTTTAGATTTTAAATGAAATTCATCTCCTTTCAGATGTCTAAGAAATCGACGGAATATTTTACATCTTTGAATTATTTCGTATATGCACAAAGTAACAAAAAGGTTTGATAATTTATTATTGATAATTCAGCTGCGTTTGTATGACTTAAATTATGAATATTTCAAATGGCCATTAGTGGAATTGCATTAGTAGGCTCGTCATCCCCACTTGTGTGGGATCTATCTAGGTAAGTTGTGTAAGAAAGAGGTTCGGGGGCTCATAGCTTAAGTGACGGTTTATGCCAGTGTATTCCGTTATGAAAGAGTACTTCACATTTGTTTTGATGAGGATAGACTCGTTGCATTATGTAGTTATTGTTTTTACACACACCACATTCATGCACAACTAATTTTTAATTACCTTCACAACTTTTAGCCAAATAAAATTTAGTATTATATATGTAACTAGTCTTAGTTTATTTTTATAAACTATTTCTTTAATTCAGCTTTTACTTTTTTACTATCCAGTGGATGACTCTCAACTAAAAATATGATTCATATCCCCATATTGTTTGGGGTAAATTTAATGAGCATAAAAAATGATCTAATACTAATGTTAGGTATAAATGATATTGACTATTAGATTCGAAAAGACAAACCCTTCACCCCTCAATCTTATAAATAATAGCATTCATGATGAAAATATGTCCTCAAAAAAGTATGGACATTTTAATCACCTAAGTCAATATGTCCTACATAATAGAGTCTCACATGCGTTCTCGATTTCTCAGACCATTAACATAAAGAGTGCAAATGACATGCTGTCCATCTTGAATGGATTTTGATTAAGCCCTCTCATGTTGAAATTGAAAAATTGATTAGAAAACTCTCAAAGATAAAATACAAAGGAAATGGTAAAGTATGAGAGCGCCTCTTTGAAATGTCAAACATTCAGGGGAAATTGAAGGTACTAGACATTGAGCTTAAATGTGTTTGTAGTGTTTTATATTTTCTTGTCACTCCCCTCCTACTCCATTATCCTAGAGACAACCTAGGATATCCTATGAAATAAATAGAATATGAAAAATCGCATTTGCAATCTAGTACATGAAGAAGAAAACCATACTCAAGGAAGCAATAAAGTCAATATGGACCATCTAGACAAAAAGGGTTATCATAATAAAATGAAACACTCTTCAATTTCAGCTTAACAAGTTTCAACTTCAAGATCTAGACAAAAAATAAGTGACCTCAATAAATCTAAGGATACATAATGGGTTGAATAAATTTTATCCTTATAAATTGTACCAATTATTCCTCCATTGTAGAAGTCCAAATCATTAGAAGAGACATCATCACAAGTATAATGCCTGAATGACTAAGATATGTAAGATATCTTTAGTTGTAACTTTTTAATTTTAGTTTCAAAGGACACATGTTGGGTTGATACAACATTTACATCTCATGTGTGTTTCCTTGCAAGGTTCAAGCTAAAGTAAGCCTCTCAACGATGAAAAGATTCAGATTTTTACTGTGAATGGGATTGTGTGCCTTGTGGAAGCCATATGTATATTTAAATTGTTCTTAAATTTAGGACATGTATTTTTATTAGAGGATGTGTTGTTTCTTCCCTCTTTTAGAAAGATTTTACTGTATTTTTTATTAATTATACTTAAGCGAATACTTTTTTTGGTAATAAATAAGTTATACTACTTTTTGAAATAAATTGGTTTGTACATGTGTACTTGATTTTGTTGATAATTTATATAAATATTATTAATTGTCTAACTACAATAAATGTATCCCTTACAGTTACTTCTGAAAATTTACTTTCTCTGAGGCATAGGTCTGTATGGTGTATCAAAAGACTCATTTAGCACAATCATGGCTCTAGTTTCTTGTTTTGATTTTTAGCTTCATTATATGGATACTAAAACCAGTGTTTATCAGTAGAGATATCGAAGAAATTATTTACACTCAAACACAAAAATATTTTGCATCTAGAGACCCTAAGTCGATGGTGCATAAACTAAAGAAATTCACCGACGAAGTTAAACATGTATCTCGTCAGTGGTATCATAAATTCCTAGTTACAGGCACCTCATTCTATTTTAAGATCAATTTTGTAGAAGATTTTGTATATCACGAGTTTATTACACGTAAAGTAATCTATTTAATATTTTATGTTAATGACGTACTCCTTGCCACAAACGATCTGGGTTAATTCCATGTATATTGAATATACAAAATAGTATGTTGCTTATATTTTAGAACATTAAAGATTAGACTTCTAGTGTTGTTTATGATGTATAAATCTACCATAAATATATTAACAATGAGAGCCTAGTCTACATATTTTTAGAAGTCGATTGAGACTCATATTGTTTCGATTCTGTTTTGGCTTTGTATGTTTATGATGATTGGAAAATTTAGAGCATGTTTTGAATGTAAATACATATCTATTTATAAAGTTGTACATGATTTAAATTTATACATATTTTATACCCTTAAATTAAAAAAATTAAAGTTAAGGAAAAAACCTATCAAAAATACAAAAAGTTATACGCTTGTTGTTATTATAAAACTACGAAAAAATTGTTTTTATTGCGATGTCAACTGCCACTGTCGCGACGAGCTCTGATGCTCGACGTGGTCTCACTAATAATATTTTTTATTTTTGGTTTACCACAACACGTTATTTTATTTTTTATGGGTTTTTATTATATTATCTCACTTATGTTTGTTTAAGTTATGTGTTAATTATGATACATATGTTTTCGTGCATTTGGGTAGTATTCAGTGATGTCCTGCATGTCCAATATGATTAAGTTTTGGGATGCGTGGAAAGATTTTTTTATGTATATGGATTTAGTTTTATAAATTTAATTATTTTCATCTACCTTTTAGATATTGGATTATCCAATGAGATGTATAAGCCATTAACATGCCAATATGATATATCTTTATTGGAGATATTTATCTTAAATATTTCTCACTTGTTTATAGTATGACAAAGTACAAATAAGATCATTTTTTTATAGAATATTGGTATTGTACTTAACTCATATATGGACACTTTATATGTTCATACTTTAAAATTATAATAACAAACTAGATATATCAGCAAAATGATCCATAATGACGTGTTATACTTGAAAAACGTTTTGTGCTAAAGCCAGAGATCACCATTGTGTGTATAAATTAGCATAACCGAATATTATGCATATCTTTGCTTGAGGATGAAAAAACCAATACACGATGATATTGTTGCGTTCACATGTTGCATGTTCATGCACAACTACAACTTTAATGTTGAACTAAGATCCAACAAGAAGCAATAAAAGATGAAAAGTACAATTTTCACTGCTCTCATCTTCTATAAAATTTATGTTTTCTACACATATTTTTTAGTATTATTGGGTAGTATATAGTGGCGTCGTGCATATCCAATGGTAATTAGATTTTGGGATGTATGAGGCGATGTCTTATATGTTTATGGATTATTTGTTTAAAGTTTATAAATTAAATATTGTATATCAGTGTTAGATATTTTATTTTTCAATAAGATGTATAAAACATTAACATATCAACATACTATACTTTTGTTAGGATATTTTCACCAATATATTTCTGGATGTTCATAATATGATAGAACACCAATATTATTATTTTTTATATGGGTATTGTGCGTAACTCATACATGGATATTTCATATGTTCTTACTTTAAAACCATATTGGAAAACAATATATCATCAAAATGGTAATTACTGATACGTTATACATAAAAGCAGTTTGTACGCTCAAGCTAAAGATCATCGTTGCGTGTATCACCCTAAATAAATATTATGCATACATTTATCTGAGAGTGAGTAAACTACTACATGACTTTGCTTTGCTCACATGTTGCATTTCATACATAACTAGAATTTAATGTTGAATTGTTCCATTAAGGAGGTCACAAAACAATCAAGTTACCCCAAATAAAGGTTCAATTATTTTGTTAAAGAATTAATCTACATATATAAATTATAACGCAAACATGAAGACTTTATGTTGATTTATGTGATGATTGAGTTAATTGGTGTATATTTAGTCATACAATATTATTCTTTGATTTTAGAGTTAGGCTCTAATTATACTTCTTAGGAAACAAACTTTCAAAGCCAAACTATTTAAGTATTATGAAAATATTATATGTTTGCTTATTAGGAATGTTATGTTATCTATCAAGCTATGGAAATGGATGAAACCTTCCTCTTACCATGAATTTAAGTTGGAGAATAAAATTATTATAGTAAAGAAGTAAGGTCCAACCACATAAATATGATGATATTTTATGGAGCAATATGTATCTCATAGTAAATTTTATAAAGAGATCATTAAAATACGAATTATAAAATTTTAAAATATATTTGTAAGTTTTACCTAACCAAAATTCAGATTTTTTGTATTTTAGTTATTCAGATTTTTTTCATTTTTTTGCTAAATTTGAAAACTAATGGTGATTAAGTTTCTAGTATTTAAGAAAATGATGAAATTTATAATAGAATCATAAATAAGTAAATTATGTGGTCAAATTTAAAGGTTTTTTATATGAGTTCGTCGTTATTAACTTTACACTTACTAAAAAAATCAGGTTTTGTATGATAAGACTTCTTATTTGTTGTCAACATATAATAAGAGAAATGTGTACAGTTTAACTAATAAAAAACTTCCATGATAGATCTTTCTGAAGAAAATATCAGTAAATATAAAAGATGATTCAATTATGTGGTTCAAGATCTTCAAAATTTAAGCAAAAAGTTAGCATCAATTTTGAAATTATTGTATAAAGATCGAGGCAAACTAAGAAATATCATGAGAGCTTTGAGACTAGGTTCGTCTAAGAAAATTGATATAATATTTCGTATCTAATTCACATTTATATTTATTTTTAGTTTAAAAGACACCTAATGAATTGATATAAGTGCAACCATCACAGCCTGGGATTCTATTAGAGATACATTAAATTAATATTAATTAAGCGTTGATTCAACAAATATTTTAAAACCAATGGCAATTCATTTATATATAACACGATTTGTAAATTAGATAAATTATATAAAATACATTAAAATAAATTTAAAACCTATGACAAATCGCGGACATTCAAGTTATGTCTTTAAAGATAAAATTAACGGGATATTTGTTTAATTTCCCGTAAATCTACTTGACTATTCTTACTATTCAGAAATGTATTAGATAAATCGAGGAAAATATACAAAGTAACGAAAATTGGGTAAGATCTTATAACTAAGTTAGATCTAAGATAATACATTAATTATGAGGATATTAAGTTTATAGGAAAATATTTGATAAACAATTTGATTTTAAGGAAAAATTAGAAATGATTTATTCTCACATGTGCGGTGGACTGATAATATAAATTTATAAAATATAGGGGATCATTGGGAGACAAAAGTGAACATATGAGATTAGTCTAATACAAACACAAAACATGGAAGACTAATGATAAGTTTTAGCCATAGGATGATATCATAGATTTTTAGCTAGGTAGATGGTAATTGTGCTAATATGTATTATGATGAAGAATATTTTAGTTCGAAATTTTAATCATTGGACTTTATGAGTCCAATAAGATAATGTTCACAAGATGAACACGTTGAACTTACCATTTGTAGAGTCAAGTTGTGTAATTTAGATTGAGGATTTTTTTTTGTGATAGATGGTGTGTATTTAAATTATTCAATGGAGAGGATTAAAATATGATCGAACAATTCATTAAGTGTAAGGTTTTCATCTTCAATGAAAATATAATTTGTCGTCTATTTATTCTTTTAAAAATCATTTTTACATTTACATGTATAATCATTTGCCTTTATAAGTATGTCTATAGTCTATATTGTCATTATTTCAATAAAAAATCTTAAGTGACTACAATTGTTTATCTGGACGATCTAAAATTTTCTCTTTAAAAAGAACAAAATCCAATAAAAAGTAATAAAATATGATAATGGTCTTATATATAATTGATTTTTTTACGTATAGGATTTTTCATATTATTTGAATTTAGTTGCAATATCCAAAACATAAACATTGTTTTACCGATGAATATTCTCAAAGTCACGTCGGATTTGTTTCGAATATCAAAAATGATATTTGTGGGTGAGTTATCATTTAGTATGGAACCAAATTTCAAATTATCATCTAGTACCCAGCAAACCTAAAGTTCCGATAAATACATGCATCATAAATTCCCTAACATAATCCTATGTATAGGACCCAGCTGAATCAACACAAAACAACACACATGTATTAATCTTTAATTCATGCATTAAAATTATTTTTTACATTTGTTGAATTTAAAATTTAAAATTTTGTATATTTATAATCGTAAATAAATAAAAAAACATATGAAAACATAGTTATCTCTATTCTGTTAAGACGAATAAAACTGTATTTATATATGAGTGATATGTTTTGAAAACAAAATTTTAACCATTATTTTGTAATTGATTTCATGATTTTTAAAATATTTTTTGTACTTGTTTTTGGGTATTTTTTTAAAATTCAGATTAATTTATATGTTTATAGAGTCTGGTAGTTCACAACTCAATTTGCACCCGACCTGATCTGATTGGTAGTCCGTTAGGATACATAAGTGGAATTTTAAGGAGGTTGAGTTCATATAAAAGAAGGACGGACCAAACATCTAAAAAATTAAATTGAATTTTTTTGGAGGTTTAGTTTTCTAGCATATGCTTAGTTTAGTTTTTGTAATATCCATATATATATTTTGAGTTTCTCTAACACCATATGTGTTTTTGCAAGTCAAATCAGTCTAGTTTTCGTAAGTCAAATTAAGTCCACTTTCTGTAAGAGAGATTAAATCTAATTTTTGCAAGTCAAATTAAGCATAGTATTCGCAAGTCAAATTAAATCTAATTTTCACAAGTCAAAATAAGTCTACTTTTCGCAAGTCAAAATAAGCTTAGTTTTCTCAAGTGAAATTATACCTAATGTTTGTTAAGTCAAATTAAGTCTAGTTTTTTCGATTCAAAATTAACCTATATTTTGTAAGTTTAATCAAATCTAATTTTTGTAACTTTTTTTAAACTTTTTTAACTCTAGTTTTGCAAGTCAATAAATCTAGTTTTTGCAAGTCCCTAGACATTTTTACTTTGTTCTATTTGGAGGTGAACTTTGTCGAAGATTATGTATATTGTTAAGTGTTAGATTTTCAGTATAAGAATCAAGTAATACAAGTAATTCTACAGATAGAAAAGAAATAGTTTAGTTTTAAAGAGATAAATGATTAATAACACTCAGTTCGAAGAATAAATATTTGATTCCTTTTATTCCATAAACCTCTGTCATATTTATTGGACAATTGGGTGATTAACAAAATTAGTAACATAACTCGAAAAATTGTACTTTAGTCCATTACATTTATATTTAACATGAATTTCATCCTAATAACTTTATAAATCTATTTACAATAACATTTTTCTCTAATTGTTTTAGGTCCTTAATAATTTATATCCTTATCATATACCACACGATCAATGTGAGTAAAATGATAAATTTAGTATTGTATGTTGACGACATACTCTCAGATACTAACGATGTAGGTTTATTACATGATACCAAGAAATTTTGATCAAATAAATTTGATAAGAAAGATATTGGTGAAACTTCTTATGTGTTAGTGATCTTTTTTGTAATGAACCATCCTAGTGATATATCTTATTAAAGCATAATGCATCGTTATGGCTTAAATAAGAGAAAATCTATAGATACTCCTTTAGGGAAAGGAAAAAAGTTTTAAATTCATCAATGCCCCACAATATGTATTATAAATTATAAGTACAAAACATTTTGGATTGACATATAATATATATGATAACTTGACGATTGTAGGAAATTATGATTCAGATTCTCAAAAAGTCTATCATCCGTTATGTGTTCATTATTGACATGAGGTGTTATATCATACAAGAGTGAGAAATAAACTCTCATCATGACTTCAACTATAGGAGTCGAGTATCTGGTGTATTTTACTGCATCAACCCATCCAGTTTGGTTAAGAAACTTTGTCACGTCACTACATGTAGTGTAGATAATTAAAATACCCTTCTAATTTATCATTATAGCAACTAAACTATCATATTTTCAAATGGAAATAGTATTTCCATAAGTCTAAGCATATAGACAACAAGTTTTGGTTCGTAAATGAGTGAGTTTAAAGTGCCCATATAAGGGTGGAGTATATTGATTCACATTTCATAGTTGCGGATCTATTTACTAAGGCGTTTCCACCCTTCATCTTTTAGGAACATAGGATTCGCATATACGTCGTTAGTTTATAGGTTATCTAGGTTAATTAGGAGTGATATATCTGATTTCAGATTGTATTATTTCTTCGAGTATATGTATACATTTTCGGTTTAAATAATACAGTAATTCAGACTACCCTTATTTTGAATGAAAGTATCCTAAAATTCAATAAATGATGGCCGGTTGAAAGTTGACACGTGTTGATTAAGTGGTTGTGTCACACTTTATATTCCATAATAAATCAAGGTTCATTAAGATGGTGTTTAACAATATATTTATTGTAAAACTATTATGCATACCATAAGTCATGATGGAACATCTTTGGTTTATTGTTAACTATCATTTGACATGAACAAACCTTTATATATTAGATATGAACGATATTGTTTTATAGTGCACACTTCAGATGAATACACTTCAGTACACATGAATAATTTAAGTAAGAGATTGTAAAGAAATCTTAAATTGGAATGTATCATCATGTGTAAATCTAAAGTATTCAAGTATACTGTTAAGATTTCAATTAATTAATTTAAATAGTAAATATTGAGAATATTAGTCTCATAATTAATATATATATATATATATATATATATATTATTTAGTCTCGTTGAAGTTAAAAAAGTATAGATGTGAGGTGAACCATTATATATCGTAAGGTGGAAGCTATTGGTCCAACAATTTAGTATTAGAGACTCTAAATCCCAATAAGGGTTATGGTCCCCTGCAATGGTTAATACATCGGTTCTAGTAGATTAAAAAACCTGAAGGTTAAATGAGTAAGAATATAAGGGATAAAGACAAAATATAAAACAAGAGTTTAATTCATGGAATTCTTAATAATTTAGTGAAATATTTCACTAAGTTATATAACGGTTCACTTATTCTCTTATTCGGAAAAAGCGAAATAATTATTTAAACGTATCATAGATGTTTTATTTTCTCTCTTCTTTTTGTCTCTTCTCCCATTCACAAGTTTTTTAAATCAATCAAGTAGCACTCACTTCTCATCCTTCATAAGCATTCGTTGCACCTAACCTGTATGTGGGAAGAGCGCAATATGTTTTTGACAAATCAAGACCCAGTCTTTCGCTGCAGTTTATCAATCATAGAAGACAAAATGTAAACTTGTAAGTTTACTATTTTTTATGTATCTTTTAATCTCAAGAAACAATTTTTAAGACATTATGGTCTATAGCCCCAACGTATATATTTATGTTATAAACACAAAATAAAATTGATAAAAAAAATAAAGTCAACTGCGGCAACCACAACAAGAGGGGGGGTGGGGGCAGTAACTGCATACACCAAAGGTAAGTTAGAAATAAAGTCAAGATAATATGGCTAGTCAATCTTTGTACCAAAGAATCTGAACCGTAGAGTGGATACCATGCATTGTGGAACCGTATAAGCGAGGGCAGAATGAGAGCCAAATATTATTGCGTTTCTCTCATGTCAAATGTGATATATTACCGCGCTAAAGCATGTACACCGAAGATAGAGGTTGCAAGAAGGAGGCCAGTTAAACAAATTAAAGAAGACCAGTCAATATCGTTGAGTGTGAACCCGAGCTTGGAACTGTTTGCGACCCAGATACACTGAGTGAAACAACATTCACAGAGATATGATTGATGAATTCAACATATAAATTACACAACACACATTTCAGATGAGTTTAGTCCCCAACTTATAAGTTTTTCTCGGATTGACAATTTGCCATGGTTATCAAGCCAAGGAATAAAAAAATGACGAGGTAAATTGTACTTATGCCATACTAACCCAACCCACCTGACACATAGATGGGACATACGTATGATGTTATAGGTGTCTTTGATTTTGAAATTTGTGGTCCAACATTGGACATCGTTATAGTTGATGCTAGGATGAAAGAGAGAAAGAGTGAGGCTATTAATCTCTTGAATGTTATGATGCTTTCTAGTACTTACGAACCTTATATAGGCTGACCAGTTCATGATTCCATTCTAGAAGGACGTTAAAAATCTTGAGATTATTGTCAAACCTTGAGTTGCAAATAATATTTTACCCATAATGGGTGACCTAGAGAGTAGTCATGAGTTGAACCTAAATGAGGTAGTCTCGCCATTACCGATCATCACCCTGTATATTTTGCTAACCACAAGCCTAAGACGTAAAAGATTTCTCCAGTTACAAAAGGAAAAATAGCTAAGATTTAAGAACCGAAAAGTTTTTATTTTAACTATTTTCGACATTAATCAGGCCAAACTAGATTGAGTTGTTATTTCTACTAACTATAAAGCACATATGTTTTTAAACAACCGCCTTGTTCCAGGTTTTTAGATCCAGAATCCTAATATTGCCCTCCGACACAAAAATTGTTATATCGAATCAAGTCACCTTAACTATGAAGCCTTCATCTCATGACCAGATCATAAGAAATATCGAAAAAACTGTGATAGCTCTTTGAAAATCTTAGAATGGAAGATAAAGATTGAAAACCAATACACATTATCTCAAAAAATGACTGATTCAATGAGTTATAGTTTATCTGCATAAAAAATATATATATGATTCAATATTGGCGGTTATATTAAATATAATCGGTAACCGATTTATATAAAAAAACAATCAAATATTTTACTAAAAATAAAAAGATACCATATCCAAAACATTTATCAAATCTGGTTGAAAATGGGAATTCACTCTATTACAAACCATCTCCAATTGCCCAACTCAAACATGTATCTATCTAAATCACTTTCATTCCATTTCAACTAATGATTAAAGTCATCAAATAAACCACAATTATAGTTAAAACCAAAACATTATGCTAAAACTACAACAAATATAAATATCAAAACACTTCGCGTAAATTAATCGATAATCAAAAAATAAATAGTAGTAGTAATAAATGAATCAATAATAAAAAAAGTAGAGAGTAGTAGTAGTAATCAACGTGAATAATGGAGCCGACCCACTTGGCCTATGCATATATATTATTTGATTTATTCCACATAGCTGGCTGTCCTATGAGTATGAACCATGCATGAACCTGGTTACTTGGTTCCAATGAATTGCTTACATTATTAAATTAATAATAAACATATCATTACTGAATTAAAATTTAAATTCCAAGTACAAAGGTTTGGTATAAGATTTTTTTTTATTTGGTATAAGATTTTTTTTTAATTTTGTTTGTGGTTTTATCGGGCTGCAAAAGATATATTTATGTTTATTTATTGGGTTTAATAATAATAATAACAAATAAATAAATAAACAAATAAATAAATAAATAGATAAAAGTAGGATTAAATCTGGTCTTAAAAAGATAATTAGTTTTAATTGTTGGTTAATTTAAAAGCTTTAAAAAAAATGTCATTTTACGAACTTTTTCATGTGGCAGCTTCTCCCAAGATGAATATAAACGATTTGGAGGTAGAAAAGATCACACTCGACAAGTTTTTTTGGAAAAAAATATTAAATAAAATAAAATGTATTCATACAAATACCTAGAGCATACCTGGAAGAGATACATTCGATATAAAGAGGCCGATAGATATGACTCTGCTAAAAGAAACATAGTAGGAATAACAGAAACAAATAGTAGACATAAACGAAATAACTGAAATAACGTAACAAAAACCAATCGAACCGACAGAGAGTAACTCTAAGGAAGTCCACACCAATGAAAGACAACGGATTAGACCGAAGAGAAGGGAACCTGCAAATAAAATAGAAGAATAAATAAATTAAATTAAAAATAGTTACGTAGGCCAGCAAATTTTGGTATCATTGAATGTGAATTGAAGAAGATCCGGTGAAAATCCAAAATGACATTAGCCGGAAGGGAACCAAAAATTCTTGAGTTCTTCTCTTTCCAGACATGATAAATTACCGCGCCAAACCCGATAGTTGAAAATGTCTTATCCGACGTTATGAATAAACGGTATATAAAAACAACATAATATGAATTCAAAAATATTCTATTTTTAGCTGATTAACATTATTTGAAACCAAATTTCATGATATCCTAAATATAAATATAACAAAGTAATAAAATAGATATTGCAAATCTGGATTTATTTTTCATTTTAATAAAATTGTTATCGTAAAAAAAACACAGCGAGCATGGTCCTGTTCTTCCATTGAAATATGGTGGCAAATTGGCAATGACTCAACTAGTGGTACTTCGTGATAATGCTTTCACGTCCTTATCTATATGTACCATTTTTCTACTTATTTTTATTGAATTTATTGTATAAAGTACTATAAAAGTGGGTCATCTTTCTAACATGTCTATGTCTTTTCATATTTATAGTAATCTTTTAAAATAATTTAATATGATATTTTATTTTTAAATACAAAAATAAAAATAAAATTTATATTTACATTTATAAACTAATAATAAAAATGATAAAGCAGTAAATATCCACCATCAAATCCATACACCATAAAAAATGAAGTTTGAGGCAAGTACCATTCAATATTTTATTTTATATTATTTAAGAATACAAATTTAAAAACATTTATATTATCCATTTTATTTAAGTTTATTTTTTATTTTGTTTTTATATTTTGTTAAATTTTATTTTATTTAATTTTTTTCGAGGTAAAAAATTAATTTTGTTTTTGATATATATATATATATATATATATATATATATATATATATATATATATATATATATATATATATATATTCGGAGCCGTTATTTAGAGTGCAATAGCTCGCAAACCAACACCAGAAAATAAACCACACAAGATAAAGGCTCAGTAAAAGGACTCGAACTCATGACCTTCGATCACAAGCATGACTTACCCAACCAACTCAGCTATCAATTGGAACCGTTTTAGATATATATTTTTATACAATTTTAATTGATTTTGATATATCATATGTATTATGGTTGTGATGATTTGAATTTTATATTTTATTTTAATATTTTTATTTATTTTGTGATATTATTTGGAGAGAAAACTATAATAATAACAAAAAAAATTATATTTTATTATAGCGTGAAAAAATAATTTTTTAATTATAAAATTGCAGGCCATCGCAGAAATATATGACAAAATTATTTGTGGATATATATGTTTTTTTTTTCGCGTTGAAAACTATTACATAAAATAATATGTTGTCCATTTGTAAAAATATTACAGGACCATTTGCAGATCCACCTAAAAAATATTTTATTTTATATTATATAATTCTTTTTATTAAAATTTTTTGGGTATTATTATTATTTCTTAAACAATATAGACTTTATTTATAAATGAAAAGTAATTTTAATTATGAAATTTACTTTTTTATTTAATGTTTATATTTGCGATGATATGTGTATTGTCATTTGTCGAGAATATAATTTCATTCTAAAAAAATACAATATTCTCCACTAACATAAGTATGTTTAAACGACTTTGATTTGCGAAAATAGTTTTATTTGCGGAAATGAAAGAAACTGATTTGTAAAAGAAACTCTAAAATAACCAAACCATAAACATAAACATTTAGTGTCATTTATTTACGAAAATAAGTTGAAGTGAATTGTTAAACAAAAATAGACGTTGAACCATTTGGAAAATACATATATTTCATCGGTAGAAATAAATAAGTATGGAGAACTTCAACGATGCTAGTAGGACTTGCAATCTCGAAGATGTTGGGTACATTGGGTCCTGATACACTTGGTACAGAAACAAGCACTGGAAAAGATTTGACAGAGCTTTAGTTAATGAGGACCGGTTTAACACTTTTAATGACATCCAGGTTTTTCACATGATCAGAACGTATTCTGATCACGCTCCTTTGCTAATCATCTCTAACTGTATTCCATGGATAACTATAACACTAATAAAAAGAGTTTTAAATTTCTTAACGCTTGGACTAACGATGCTACTTTTTTAAGAACTGTGGAACAGAATTGGAGTCTTACTTGTAAAGGAAGCCACAACCTTGTCTTCTGGTATAAGCTCAGGCGTCTTAAAACCTGTCTTAAAGATTGGAACATGAAGAAGTTTGGAAATATTTCCAACAAAGTTAGGCAGACTGCTGAAGAAGTTAGAAAGCTGGAGATCCTTCACTATACCAACAATAATCAGTTATCTAACTCTTATCTCTCTAAAGCTAACAGTATGCACATTAAAGCTCTCAAAATGAAGAAAGTTACTGGAAGCAGAGATGTTACAATAACTGGATCAACGAGGGTGATGGTAATACCAAGTTATATCATTCTTACGTTTCAAAAAAAGGAAAATAAACTCTATCAAAGTCATTAAAGAAAGTGGAAAATGGATTCACAGTCTTACTGATATTTGTACATCTGTTGAAAACTTTTTTAAAAACTCTTTAACTAATCCTATTAGCATGGAAGATGAAGACTCTTTAATGTAGGATTCTATTTTCAATAACATGCCTAGATGTGTCACTCAGGAGGACAACAACTCTCTTCTCAAGCCTACAACTAAAGAGGAAATTTGGCAGATCATCGCTAACATGAAACAAGACAGTGCTTCCGGTCTGGATGGTTTTAACATTATGTTTTATAAAAAGTGCTGGCACATTATTAGCACTGACCTTTGCAATGCATTAAACTCTAAACTTAAGGGTGACTATATTCCTAAGGTTTTTTTCGCGACTGGCATTTGGCTAATACCTAAAAATGCCAACCCTATCAACTGGTCTAACTACAGACCCATAAGCCTCTGCACCCTCTTTAACAGAAGCATTTTTGGCCTCATTAACAAAAGATTAGCTTCTTTTCTCCCTAATCTTATCTTCCCTTATTAAGGTGCTTTTGTTAAGAATCATCTCATTCATGAAAACATTCTTTTGGCTAAGGAACTGGTCATGGTATCAACCGAAAACCTAAAACTGAAAATGTCTTGATCAAGCTTGATATGTCAAAGCGTTTGACAGGATGTCTCATACTTTTATAATCAAGGTTCTTTCCATTTTTAGATTTTCTTCTAAGTTCATCAGTATTATAACCAAGATGATTTCTAATATCAACATTTCAGTCCTTATTAATGAGACTAAAGGATTAAGGCAAGGGGACCCTTTGTCCCCTAGCATTTTTATTCTTGCTGAGGAGATACTCTTAAGGGGTCTCTATAAGCTATTCTATTCAAATAAGAGTCTTCAGTATGCTACAAGAAAAATTACATGGTTCCTAGTATTGGCTTTGCAGATGATGTGATGATCTTCACCAACAGCCAAGAATCCACAATAGCTACTCTCAACAACTTCTTAGATGACTACCAGCGAGTGTCAGGGCAAGCTGTTAATAAAGACAAAATGAAGCTCATAATGTCAGCCATAACTCATCAAACAAGGCTCAACAACCTCACCATGCTTACGGGATTTAATGTAGACACTTTACCTACTACTTATCTGGGAATCACGCTTAATAGCAACAATAAGGGGGAGAATTTATATCCCTTACTCAACAAAATCAAGGACAAAATTAACTTGTGGGACTCTAAATACTTATCTTTTGCTGACAGAATGATATTGATTTCTTTTGTATTACATCAAATAGTATACTATTAGATGCAAAATAGTTTGATCCCCAAAATAATTCTTAACAACATTGAAGTTATTTTTAACAAGTTCTTGTGGAGAACTAACTTCTCTGACAATGCTATTCATTGGGTCTCTTGGAAGCATATCTGTATGTATTTTAAAGAGGGCGGGTTGAACTTCAAAATTTTGAAGGATATTCAACTTACCTTATCTCAAAAGCTTTGGTACATCTTTAGAAAAAACAATTGTCTCTCGGCTAATGTAACACATAATATATACTGTAATGAAAATCATCCTATTAAAGCTAAAGTTGGAACTACTAACTCGTTGATTTGGAAAAGATTAACAGGTATTAGAAACACTGCATAAGACAACATTAAATGGATACTCGAGGCAACATGGATTTCTGGCTTGAGGAATGGCACAACCTCTCTCCTCTTATCAATCACTTCAACTCTTCTGAAAACAGTTGGTTTCTTAACGCTAAGGTTAACTCTCTTTGGAGAGATAATAACTGGGACATTAATGCTATGAGTTCATTCTTAACTCAAGACAGAATCAATCACATTTCCAAATTCAAAATCAATCACAACATGGATGACCAACTGGTTTGGAAGCATTCAAACAATAATGACTTCAACACTAACATCACCTGGAGAAGCATCATAAAGCATCACAACTCTTCTAGTCTGTATAGAAAGATATGGAACATCAAAATCCCCAGGAAGTTATCATTTCTCTGCTGGAAATTGATAGAAAAAAAACTACATTCCTATTGACAATGTTCTTATTAAAAGAAGATTTGTGATTGTGTCAAAATGTTAATTTTGCAACAACTATGAAGAGAAAAATCCTCTCTTCATTAGTTGATGTTTTGCTTGGCCAATTTGGAACTACTTTGCTAACATTTTTAATATAAAATTGGCAGATTCATGGTCCTAACTCATATGATTAGAACCTGGTTTTGGTTTTCAAAAACCAAGTTTCACATTACCCATATGATTCCTCAAGCAATTTGTTGGATTATTTGGAAAAAATCGAAACAATGCTAAATTCAAAGGATATCATGATTTTGTTCAGCGAGCTATTGACATTGTTATAAACATGATTCTAGCTATAGACATGTCTAATAAATTGACCAGTAAACACTGGTTTAAAGCTGTGGGTGTAAGTATTTCCTTAGGTTGCAACTTTGTCTTCAACAACAAAAAGAAAGCTCTTACGTACTTCAAATGGATCTCACCAGTTGCTGGAAGGATGAAACTAAATGTTGATGGAGCATCTAATCGAGATAGTGAAGCTAGTGAAGGCTCTTTAATCAGAAAACACAATGGAATCGTCATTCACGCTATCAGAATCCTGTTTGGTAAATCCACACCATTAACTGCTGAAATCAAAGCTCTTCTCAGAGGTTTGATCCTCTGTAAGAAGCACAACTTGACCAATCTGGATATTGAATCCGATAGTTTGATGGTAATCAGCCTTCTCGCTGAGGGTAAATCGGGTTGGTATCTGTCTCCTATTATTAAGATTTGTCGAAGTCTCATTCATTCAAACATGGTGTTGCACCATATCTCTAGAAACTAGAACTAAGCTTCTGATTGGATCGCCAAATTTACTTTGAGAAACAAGAAAAACCAGTACTTTTCTCATGATAATACTCCTCAGAAGCTTTCTGCCATCATTTTCCTTGAAAGCTTAGGCTTGGGATACCTAAGCACTGACTAGTTCGTTACTCTGTTCACTGTTATTTCTCTGCCATCTTCTTCAAGCTGAAACCGAGAATATTCATTGACGAAATCTTGATAGGATTGAAGGACTTGAAGATCATTTTGGCCTTTCTAATCTCATTTTGATTTCCTTGCAAATTTTGTTTCAGTAAATTGACAATTTTGGCGCTTCAATTTAGCGCATATTGTTTGTAACCTAAAATTTGGGTTTCTTTAAATAATATTTTAGCAGCTTAAAAAATAATAGTATCATTCGTGTGTATATATATATATATTCACTTGCGAAAAATAACTAAAAAATGTCAAAATATAACACTAATTAATTTAGTTTTATTAATCTTAAAAGCATTGATATATCCGAATATAATTTTTTAAATTTAAAGACAATAAATGTAAATAGAAATTTAATCATATTCAGTGTTATTGGTTTTCAGGTCTATTATTTTAATATAACTTATTTTAGTATGAATAAAAATTAGATTAGAAACAATAAATGTAAATATTAATTTAATCATATTCAGTGTTATTGTGTTCCTTAGGTTATTAATATTATATAATAATTTCACCTTTTTGCCTTTCATTTCACTCTCATTATTTTTCATTCTCTTTTTCACTCTTCTAGTAAAATCGAAAAATCGAATAAATTTAAATATCTTGTAATTTTATTTTCAATTTATTTAATATAATTTTTTTAATATAATTTTTTCAGATGAACATATATACTATTATTTTTTTAATAAAGATTTAAAATTCAAGATCTAATATTAAATGAACTTTTCATTATTATATAATAATTACATATAAAAAATCAAAATAAAATGCATTCAAAGTTTGTTAATATATTTAAAAAAATCGGAACAAAATAAATTTAGCTGTAATATTCGCCTTAATATTTAAGCTTCTATTCCAAATTTAGATTCTGATTTGTCTTGAAATTTTAAAATTCATTGTTTTCAAAGAGAATTAGAAAAAAATAAGATGATAATGTACATATTTGTTTTCTAGATATAAAAAATATACAACTAAAATAATGGCCGGATAATCTATAAAAATATAGAAGTAATAAAAATAAATTTTAAATTCAAATATATACGATTTTTTTAAATTTAATTATTATTTAAAATTTTATATCTGGCATATTATTATTATTTAAATATATTTTTATTTGATAGTTTGTACTGAAAAAAATTATGTTGACCGAGTAGTCGCGGGCACATATTTGAATTTAACGTATTATGGTGTGAAGAGAAAATTACTTTTATTGGATTCCCGAATCTGAAAGATTTAAAATAATAAAAATGTTATGTGTACAAGTTTAACTATACCCGCACACATCATGATTCATTGTCATCCTGGTTAGTATAACCAATTATTATTGTTGAATTTTTATTAATTGAATTGACTAAAATCGATCAGAGATAAATTTGGACTATCGCGATAAACCTGGAACCAGATAGGAAATTTGGGTTACATAATATGGTTATTGAAAACTAACAAGAAATCAAATCTTCGTGGCGCTCATAATTTTTACGAATTACACGTATTTGAAACATGTAAAAGACCATTTACTGTTTTGAGTTTCCGTGGCTTCGAGGGCGGTCACCGTAGCGATTGAGAATATATATATATATATATATATATATATATATATACTTCTTGAAATTTTCTAAAGATTAATAGTCATAGCGACCATATAAATTTGTAGCAGTGATACATTTCGTTGCAACGATCGTGAAGCTCATCACAACAAAACCCATTGCAATTAGGAAACAATCATTAATGGTTGCTTCGCTGCAGTGAATCATGTATGTTATCACAATAACAACATATGAGTACTTTTAAAACTTCATATGTTTTTTTGAAAAAAAAATATATTTTGCAATAAGATAAATTTTCAATTAGATGTAAAAAAATTGTAAGGATTTTTTAATCATGTAATTAGAATACTATATAAAAATATTGTAAACCTCTTTAAACATGTACTTGTTGGAAATTTATCGATCATTCTATGCTTGATAATGTAAATGGCTATTATTGATAAGAGGTCAAACTAATAAGTAATCTAGAAAAATAAAATAGTAAGAAATTAAACCAATAGGTGAAATCTGATTATGAAGATACTTGTGTAGATATCACGTCCAAAATGGGTTTGTGAATGATTGAGAAATAATGTTAATAATTAAGATTAATCATAAAATTTAGGGACTAATTTGGGATGAAAAATTAGTAAGGTTATGGTTCATGACTATAAAGGGAACATCAAACTAATTGAGCTTAAGCCACGTCTTACATTGCACTATATATAGATAGAGGATATAATATTTTATTCTTTAAATTAATTATTTAAAGAAATCCACCATTATACTTGTTAGAATATATAAGCCATTACCTTTTATCTTTTTATCTCATTTCAACTTTTTCTTCAAGATTCATATACTTGGATCCTCATTAAATATTCACGATTGGGAGATCATGATTTGTGGTAACAATCCAACGAAAGAAAAGGAGAAGCATATTATAGAAAACAATCATGAAGATGTCTGCATATCATGTAAGTGTTTAGTTAGTGTTCTTAAGGATTGATTGATATATGAAGGGGATTCGAAATACATATCTATGATTTTAACCAATTTAAACTTTTTACAATTGGTACCATAACCTTCCTATAAGGATTCATTTATCGTTTTCTACTTATAACCAATTTAAAAGCATGTGGAATTAGTTTTTAGTATATAATCCACACTGTTGGGAGATCGATTGATGTTTGAGACACTTATGGTATGGATTTAGGTTTCTAGTTGCATGTGGTGTGGTTAATTTTTGTCTGAGGGTAGTTTTGTAATTTGTTTAGAGTTTGTGAAGGTTGGTATGTGTTTAATATTTTGAGTAGAGAGTAGAGGAAGAATTAAGCAGCCTGGTTGTATTTAATTTTCATTACCCATATTTAATGCAGGTGGTTGGGTATTTATACCCTTTCATTTGGGCTTTATGGGTTTTCGGGTCATGTTTAATGGACCCGGGTCATGTTAAAAGACCCATGAGCTCTTAGTAGAAGAGAAAACTGCTTAGTCAAGAAGTGTTTAGGTTTTTAAGTACTTTAGTCATAGTTCGAACAGTCCAATGGGCTAGGTGTTCGAACTGCCCTGTCCGGTCTGGTGATCTTGGACCGAACTGTCCCTGTCCGGAGAGGTAGCAATATTCGGACTCATCAGGAGCCCCTTTTTTAGGTGTTTGTTCAAATACCTTTGTCAAAAACCTGAAAAACAGTCTGACGTCAGGGGCAATTTTATCCGGACAGGTTTTCGAGTTGTGCTATGGCTTTATCCGGACTGAAAAAACTCTGTGAATCCAAACTGTTTTTTGCCAAAGTTTATGGGACACGTGTCACTTTTTGGTTGGTTTCTTCAGCCGTTTTTTCACCTTGAATCTCGCACCCACCTTCTTCGAAAAGAAACCTCTTCATTAATGAGGGTGACATTAGCGCCGTCTTTTAATCATTACTAATCTTTTCGAATTCTCCTAGGAATCAAACTCCTTTTTCAGATTTACTATAAATTGAAACACTTTCTACTGTTTCACCATCACTCTCGTTTTTACTCTGCAAATCCTCAAAGATTTTTCTCTCCAAAACAATTTTTTACCCAGATTGTTTATGTTCACGGCTCGGAACGCTTTGATCAAAGGCGGGTGGCTCAACCTCTCTGAATTAGAAAAGGCGCAAAAGGTTGAAAGGAAAAGGCGCATTGCAGCAGGCTTACCCGCTTCGCCCATCGACAAACCAGCAACTTCACCCACAGAATCAGACCAAGGTTCTTTTTCCATAAAGGACATCAAACCGAAGAAGTTATTTCAAACCAATCTTTCACCTATTATCTCAGGCTCCTCGGTTCAAGAGTCAGAACCCATCGTTGAACCAGTTTTAACAGTTACAAGCTTTAAAAAACCTTCCCCTTTCTTAGCCATGGGGTCAGACATCGAAACCTCTCCTCAAAAGCTAGTTGATCGAAGAAAAGGCCGGCTGGTTAAAGGGCAGGCTTCTAAGGGAACCCCTTCGAAATCGGGTGCCAAGGACAGTAGTACTGGGTCAGAAGTGCCCATTAGAGCTCCCAAGGACAGGCTATCCGGTCCAGAGGGAACTGGCTCAAGTCCTCGAAGAGAAACGTCTATACTAGAGCCCCAACCGGAGGCCAGGAACCAGGAGGATACTGAAGCGCAGCAGTCCAGAAGTCAGGCTGAGCCAAATCTAAACCTCCCTCTCACCACTACAACTGAAAACCCCTCCTCAATTATGGAGGAAATAATGGAGGACTCTATTGAAGAGGCTCTGTTCGAGTCTGAGCCTTCCGGACAGACTGGTGGTGTTGTGGCTGACCAAAAAGATAAGGGCAAGGAAAAGTTGTGCTTGAGGCATCCGGATCTGCCGGAATGTCTCGAAGGAAGGGTGGGGCCTTGTTTTCACAAGGTTAATGTCAAGTACCTCCTTGCCCTGCAAAAGATAAACTACGCTTTTATCCATACAGCGGAGCTGGGCCGGATGCGTACAAACTGGGGAATTCCGGAGAACGTGAAGATAAGAATCCCTATAACCCCCGAAACCCCCATGGATTGCAAGCTGAGCAAGATAGTGATCTTCACGGAGCTGTTTAACTGGGGGCTCAGATTCCCCTTGGACCCAGAGATTGTCAGATACTTTCATCTGATAAAGCTCTGTCCGAGCCAGCTGAGTCCTAATGCTTGGTATACCCTGATGGCCTGCATTATGGCCTCTAGGCTCTCCGGGATTCCTCTACCAATGGAGGAGTTGCTGCTGTGACCAGTCTCTGTAGAAATCACCACATCCCCTTCTACCACTTCAATATGGGGGATAACTTCAAAGCTGTGGATGACTTGCTAGAGTCGGAGAGGAATTGGAGGACCCAATTTCTGTTTGTAAGTGGTGCTTGGGAGAACAGGAAGAAAATCAAGGTTGGAGTCAACCCAATTCTCCTCACAAGCAGATGGAGGAGTGACCTTAAGTCTCCTACTTTACATTCTTATTTTTTTTTAATCAAGTTTGTTTAAACTAATTGGCCTTATCTTTGTCTTAACAGAACTGCCCAAGGACTTCAGTGACCATTGAAATCCGAGCAGACCACTTGCACCAAGATCAACGCTTGGGCTGCTGAGAAGTGGGGGAACCGGTTCCATGATGCTTTCACAGGGGGTAATTTAGCAAGGTCTCATCTTTGGAACACCACAGGTCGGAGGGACTTAACCTAGGAAGAGCTCACCACCCAGCCCCCTCCGGATGTAGTGCTCAAAAGGACACATGAACCGGATGGGACACTTTACTTGCCAGGCCGGGCCAAGGCCCCGAGTAAGATGAAGGGAAAAAAAAGGGCAAGAAAGTGGTGGGTGGAGCTAACCCTGCTGAGGTGGAGGAGGATGTTTCAACGCATCCGGAGGGGGCAGCCCCTAGCCAAATTGATGCTGCTCTCTTAGAGGTGGTAGAGCAAGAGAGTGTTAGGCAAGAAGTTCAATCCCCAAGACCCCCAAGGGATCCCAAAAGAGACCGGAAACGGGGAGCTGAAGACAAGGACATGGAGGCTAAGAAGAAGGGGGGCGAACTTTCTCTCCAGCCTCCGGAGCCTCTTCCCCATGTTGATCCTACTGATCCAACACAAGCAGAGGAGATCCCTTGTGACTTTCAAACCGACGAGGTCGAATGGGGAGGCCTTAGCATTGATGGGGTTGACATTACTGGTCTTGGTGGGCTTGGTGACTACTTTGTCAACCTCCCCAAAGATGATTTTGCTGGGCCTTACCTCCCTTCGAGCACTTCAAATACTGTCACTTTTAATGGTAAGACTTTTACTGTTTCAAGTGAAAGGGACATTATAGCTCACTCTATCTTAAGTAGTGTTCAGCCTGTGCTTGTGTTGGAGAAGCAAGTTCGAAGTCAGGCAGATCTTATCAAAGACCTCAAGTATGATAAAGAGAGGCTGTCCGATGACCTTCTTACTGCCACTTCAAATGCTGTTATTCTAAAGGGAGAAAACGAAGAGTTGAAGAAAAGCCAAGAGGTGAGTACCACACAAGTTGCACTCTAGAAGACACTATCAGGGAGCTCCGGGAGAAGTTGTCCGGACTGGAGAAAGATCTCAACTCCTCAAAAGAGGAGACCAAGGCCAAAGATCAAGTTATCCACAACTTGACCAGTGACAAGATTGCTCTTGAAAACGCAGTGTCCAAAGCTGTCGAGGAGAAAGCTGATTTGCTAAGGGAGCAGGAGGCCAAAATCCAAGCCAAGATCGACGCTTATGCCAACAACGTGATCGATACTCAAGAGCAAATGTATGGCAAGGTGAGATCATACATGCTCCTACTCTTCCATGAGAAGTTTCCGAAGAGGAACCTGGGGGATTTGTGGCTTCACGTAGAGTATCCAGACCTCCTATTTCATACAATGGCCGAAGGCGACAGGTTTGACTTCTCCAGTGCATCCTCATCTGATGACGAAGAAAACACCAGGAAGAGCCCAAACAAAGAGAAAGATGATCCCAATGGTAAGAAGAAGATAGATGAAGCTGAGCCATCTTCAAAGGCTCAGCCTTAAATTATGATTTATTTTTTACTTTTCATGTTATCTAAACTAAAGTCCTTGGAAGGCCAAGGCACTCTTTTTGTAAGTGTGTCCGGTATCTGACCGGATAGATCTTTTACTCTGCTTGACAATTTGAAAGTCCTTGGAAGGCTAAGGCACTTAAGTTATTTTAATAAATATCCTTGCTTTGCACAATTCTCACACCCTTTCATAGTTTGTTTCAATTTTGGTGGCTAGTGTTTAAATAGCCCTTAGTTATTTCATAAATAGTCTAAAGTGAGAGTGTTTAAATTCTCCGATGACGAATATTTAAGTGGTCATCATCCTTTTATTTCAATCCGGATGGTGTGACAAAAAATAAAGTAAGAACACTCTGGATTTTTTTTAAGAAGGCATCAAATTTCATTAAAAGCCCAGACACCTCATTAAAACCTCCCCGCGCCACCAGTGTAGGAAAGTGTATGCCCTCAAATATTTACATGGATGTTTAAACAAGTAAATATTTACACAGATGCTACTCCAAGTACATCCGGAGATGTTCGATATTCCAAGGGTGGGTTAAAACTCTTCCATCCTTGTCTTCTAGCCAGTATGTTCCAGGTTTAAGTCTTTCAACAACCATATTAAGGTGCTTCCCAAGTTGGGGCCAATTTGCTGAGCAGCTTTTCCTTAGTGTGTAAGAAGACTTTCCTCAATACCTTATCCCCCGGCTGGAAATCTCTTCTTCTAACTCTAGAAGCAAATCTGCTTCTTATCAAACCCTGATAGTGTGCAGCTCTAAGGTGAGATTTAACTCGTCTTTCCTCTACCAGATCGAGTTGACCTCTGATTGCCACTTCGTTAGCGCATTCGGAGATGTTGTGAACACAAAATGATGGGAGAGTTGCTTCTATGGGAGCTATTGCATCCATCCCATAAACCAAGGCAAAGGGTGACTCCTGCGTTGCAGCCCCAAGTGTTGTCCGGTAGGCCCACAAGACCTCTTGTAAATAGTTAGGCCACTTGCCAGCAGCCCCTTCCAGATTCTTCTTTAAACCGGACAGTATAGTTCTGTTAGCCACTTCAACCTAACCATTTGCTTGTGGGTGGAAAGGTGAAGAGAAACAATGTTGTATACCCCTTGAGGCACAAAAACTCTCCATTTCCCTATTGTCGAACTGTGGCCCATTATCTGTCGTTTTTTTTTGTGGAACACCAAATCTGCAACAGATGTTGGATAAAATGAATTTTATGACAGCTTTTGATGTTGTTCCTGCCAGAGGGGCTGCTTTAATCCACTTCGAAAAGTAATCTATAGCAACAATTATAGTTCTGCGCCCTCTGGACGCCATAGGGAGAGGGCCCACTAAATCTTACCCCCATTGAGAAAAAGGTATAGGCTCGGAAATTGAATCTAAAGGAATGGATGAGATATAAATTTCATTGCTATATCTCTGGCATGGGTCACACCTTCTTACCAGCTCTTTAGCATCCTGCATGATAGATGGCCAGTAGTAACCGCCCAGTAACACTCTCCTTGTTAGAGCCCTGAATCCACAATGAGCTGATCCCTCGCCATCATGCAATTTGGAGAGGACCACTTGAGATTCATCATCCCCTAAACAGCGCAGAAGAGGTTTACTGTAAGACTTTTTATACAGAATATCTCTCAGTATGATAAAACCACGAGCCTTGTGTTTCAACTTTCTTGTCAGTGATTTATCCGAAGGCACGATGCCGTCGGAGAGGTATTGCAGGAGAGGAAATCTCCAATCCTGAGGTTGTTTTACCTGTACTTCAAAAATTTCTTCCTCTTTGCCCATATTAAGTTGAATTGAGGGGCTTTCCAGTACATGGATCCATGGATATGACTCTATGTAAGCTATAGTAATGAATCTGCTAATTCATTCTCTGTCCGGGGTATATGCTCATAAACAATGCTTTTAAACTTGAGTGCTTCATTTTTAAGGAGAAGTAAATACTTCACTAATTGTTCTTTTTTAGCCTCAGATTGACCTTGAGCATGGTGGATAAGAAGCTGGGAGTCACTCATTAGCTTAACCCTTTTAGCCCCACAAATATAGGCTAAATTTAAACCAGCTATAGCTTCTTCGTATTCGGACTCATTATTGGAAGCCCTGAAAGCAAAACATATAGATTGGTACATTTTGTCACCATACGGAGAAGTCAAGCACACCCCTGCACCACATCCCATGGTGCTGGATCCATCATCCGTCCGGACGACCCAAACCTTTTTGTCTTTCATCTCAGTAGTCTGCTCCGAATCTCTATCAGAGTGAAATTCAAGTAAAAAATCAGCCACCGCTTGGGCTTTGACTGCTGTTCGGGGAGCAAAATCTATATCGAAATCTCCCAATTCCACCGACCACTTAGTCATCCTACTTGAAATGTCTGCTTTTTGGAGAACATTCTTTAAGGGAAAAGACGTCCGGACTACAATAGGATGAGCCTGGAAATAAGGCCTCATCTTTCTTGCAGCTATTACCAGGGCTAATACCAACTTTTTAAGATTTAAATAACGTTTTTCTGCATCTATCAAGCTCTTGCTGATGTAATACACTGGATGGGGGTAGCTATCCACCTCTCTCACCAACACAGTACTGATGGCACAACTTGAAACTGCCAAATATACGAAGAGTGTCTCTCCATCAACTGGTTTAAACAAGGTTTTGGGGGAGGACGGGTGCTTCTTGATTTCATTGAAGGCGTCATCACACTGCGAGGTCCAGTCAAATCCCTTTGCACCTTTCAAAGTTTGAAAAAACGGGGCGCATCTTTCCGAAGACCTTGAGATAAACCGGTTTAAAGCAGCTAACCTTCCCGTTAATCATTGTACTTCTTTAATATTTCGAGGAGGTTCCATTTGGAATAGAGCATTAAGCTGGTCCGGATCGGGCTGTATCCCTTGCTCACTTATAATATATCCTAGGAACTTCCCGGATTGCACTCCAAACACACATTTTTCTGGATTTAACTTCAAATTCACTTTTACCAAGTTGGTAAAAGTTTCTTGGAGGTCAGTTAAGTGAAATTGCTCATCCACACTTTTCACCATCATATCATCGATGTATACTTCCATATTCCTTCCAATCTGATCAGCAAATGCTTTGTTCACCAATCTCTGATAAGTAGCCCCAGCATTTTTCAACCTGAATGGCATTACCTTGTAGCAATGAAGACCTCTGTCAGTGACAAACGTGGTATGCTCTTGATCCTTTAGATCTACTTGGATTTGATTGTATCCGGAGAAAGCATCCATAAAGGATAGCAGCTTATTCCCAGAGGTGGAGTCTACTAGCTGGTCAATCCGGGGAACTGGATACAGATCTTTGGGGCAAGCCCTATTGAGATCTGTGAAGTCAATGCACATACGCCACTTGCCATTTTTCTTTTTTACTAAGACCGGATTGGCAGTCTACAAAGAATACTGGGACTCCTTGATATGCCCCATCTTTGTGAGCCTGTCAACCTCTTGCACAATAACATCAGCCTTTTCCTTGGAAAAAGCCCTTCTCTTTTGAACCACTGGTGCTACGTCTTTCCGGACAGATAGGTGATGTGATATCATATCTGCTGGAACCCTAGTAACATCAGCATTAGACCAAGCAAAAACATGCTGATGGCTTTTCAAAAACTTTAACATCTCACTTTTCAGATCATGTGGCATTTTAGACCCTATCTTGACACTTTTCCCTTCTTCTAAACAATGTGTTTCTACCTCTTCGAGTGGTATTAATACTCCAGGGGTCTCTCTGGGGTCATCAATTTCACCCTCACCCCCAGAAAGCCCCTCAAATTGCTATTGCTCGTTGATACGAACTGCCCCCAACGTCCGGGGCGCCAGGGCTGTAGCATAACATTCTCTTGCAACCTTTTGACTGCTTCGGACAACTCCCACCTGTCCTTGAACAACATATTTCAAACATTGGTGGACTGTCGAAGCCACTGCATGCATCCTAGAGAGCCAAGACCTCCCTATAATAGCATTATAGCAAGTAGGAAAATCTACCACAATAAAAAGTATCTTAACCATCTTCTTGAAAGGGCCCTTGCCCAACAGAACTTCATCTTCGAACTCCTCGATCACATCTGCTGAGCTGCCAGTAAAGCCCACAATTGATCTGTCCGAATGCTGAATTATGGCTGGATTTTTCATTTTATTGTAAGTGTTTAAGAAGAGGATATTAGCTGAGCTTCCAGTATCCACCAAGATTCGTCTTATGTCATTGCCCCCAGTGGATGCTCCTATGACAACAACATCTTCATGAGGGCCAGCAATATCTCTTAAGTCATCTTCATCAAAAACAATGAAGGGGAATGGATTTTGCGATTGATAGGAGGTCATGCCTCCTTCTAGCTGGGTAGCTAAAGTATGAACGTGCCTCTTCCTCGAAGAAGTAGTAGGAGCTATCATAGTATCCCCTCCGAAAATTGTAAGTGACTCAAAAAACTTAATGAGCCCGGAGACTGTCCTAGAACATTCCTCAATGGCACCCACTCTATTTCGAGTTGGATCAGGATCTAAGTATTCAAATTCCACATCAAACCTTTCGATTATAACCATGGCTCCCTCCGGAGCAGCATTACTTGGACCAACCCGGTGAGTATTGTCATGCCTAATACCTCCTCTTCTTTTGACATAAGCCCCAAACTTTCCCCTTTTAATCAAGTTCTGAACTTCTTGTTTCAAAGCTATACAATCATCGGTGGTATGGCCAGTATCATTGTGATACTGGCAGAAAGAGTTATTGCGATGTTCTCTAGGAGATTGCAGTGTGGCTGGTCTTCTATAGTGCACCTATTCCTTTGTTTTATCATAAATGGTGGCCACACTTTCTTTCAATTCTGCAAACCACTTTGGTTGAACCCAAGGCCCTCTCTTATTTCTGGATTGCTGACTCTGAGCAGGTGCAGCTGGCTGAAATTGAGCTTTAGCCCTGCCATGCCCCTGTCCGGTCTCCTTTTCCTTGTTCCCAGACTGATTCTGATTGGGGTTTGGTGCCACCGGGGTAGACCTCACCTGCCTGTGCACCCTAGTTTTCTTTGTTTCATCAACGTTAATCTGCTTTCCAACCTGATTCAGCAACCCTCCTCAAGTCATGACTTTCTTTCTGGTCACCGAATCAGCCAAATTCCTAGGGTAAAAGCCCTATCTCAAGGATGCTATTGCTACTTGCTCGAAGCAATCAGCCAACCCATTCTTAGTGTTCACAAAACGACTTATGTATTCTTTCAATGATTCGTTCGGTTCCTGGGCAAAATTGATTATTGTGTCCCCATTGCCCTTCAACTCTTTACTCCCAACAAACTACCTTCGAAAGGCCACCCAAAAAGTATCGAAATTCTTGATACAGCCTTGTGGTAGGCTATTATACCATTTTAGAGCACTCCCCGTAAATGATTGGGAGAATGCTCTACAAAGTAGCTTGTCATCATCATCAAATTTCATCATGAAGTTTTTAAATTGTTCAAAATTGTTGTTCGGATCAGTACTGCCATCGTACTTTTCCATTTTAGTGCTATCAAGCCTCTTAGGGAGTTTTCCGGACAGAATTTTGGAAGACAATGGAGATTGCTTCCAATTTTGGCCGCGACTGAACACAGTATCTTCATTGGGAGTTGCAAAGATACCCGGTTCATCGTGGAAAGCGAAAGGATTCATCAGCATCCGGTCTACATGCCTCCGGCTTTGAGATGACCCTTTGCCAATATTTTTCTTCAACTTTCCATGTCTATCCCTTTTTCTTGAATATTTTTTGATATGCTTTTGCTTCTTTTTAGTTCGACGCTCATCGTTGCTAGAGGACAAGGATTCTTCAACTCCCTCCTCATCCGAAGAGCTATTAGAAGACTCTGAACCTGAGTCAGAACTCTCCACTGGCTTAGACCGGTGAGACTTTTTGGAGCTGGCATGAGTCTTTTTGGTACTCACATGAGTCTTTGAAGGCTCATGCTCTCTGTGGTTATCGGTGTGATGAGCAACTAATGCTTTTGACTTTTCTTCCATGCCCATCTTAGCCTTTTCTGCCCTCAGAGCTTCTATTTCACCCTTTAACCTATCGCACTCTTCGATAATGTACTCATCGTTTTCACCCACCACTTCAAGAAAAGCTGGTGGTACTTCCGGGGCATCCAGATTCATTCGGACTGACTTTTCTTGTTGGTTTCGAATGCTCGATTCAGGTACCTTTGTGGTCCCACTGTGGTCGCCAATTTGGTGTGGTTAATTTTTGTCTGAGGTTAGTTTTGTAATTTGTTTAGAGTTGTGAAGGTTGGTATGTGTTTAATATTTTGAGTAGAGAGTAAAGGGAGAATTAAGCAGCCTGGTTGTATTTAATTTTCATTACCCATATTTAATGCAGGTGGTTGGGTATTTATACCCTTTCATTTGGGCTTTATGGGTTTTCGGGTCATGTTTAATGGACCCGGGTCATGTTAAAAGACCCATGAGCTCTTAGTAGAAGAGCAAGCTGCTTAGTCAAGAAGTGTTTAGGTTTTTAAGTACTTTAGTCATAGTTCGAACAGTCTAATGGGCTAGGTGTTCGAACTGTCCTGTCCGGTCTGGTGACCTTGGACCGAATTGTCCCTGTCCGGAGAGGTAGAAATATTCGGACTCATCAGCATGCTTTAATTGATTTGATTAGATAAAACATATTAGGGTTTGTTCTTTATGGTATAAAGTTGATTGACATACCAAAATTATAGATTTTTTACTCAATTTGGGTTCAATTGGTTGTTAAAAAAGGTTTAAATCACAACCAACATACCTAAATTCGAGAAACAATTGTGACAATACAACTTTGGCGCATCAAACACTTTTGTTACCGAGATAAAACTGTTACCAAGCCATAGGATCCACAAAAAATAGTTGTTTTACCGCAACAACAGAAATGTTTGTCGCAACGACCCCAGGCAGTTGCAACAAAAATACCTCGCTACAGTTGCGCACCTTCGGCGCACATTGAGGGGTCTTCCTTCAAACGTGAAACCATATTATATGTTTATAATCTATTTATTTTTGTGGTTGTTTTTTTTTATTTTTTAGACGCTGTACGGATTGAATGAGTAAGGTAGTCTAGACTTCGGTAAATTAGTAATAAAGCTAATATATCAGCCTAAATGGAGATTGTTGGTGAATTAATGAACTTTGAATCTTAAAAATCCATGGTTACTAATACTTCAAGCACTAGTCGACCCCAAAAAAGTTAATATATGGTATATTCAATCACGATTAAGAGTTTAATTTAACATACGGATATCATCCTAAATAAGGTTTTACTCGAGCTAAGTCAATTAAAATTGGATTAACAATGATTTTTCTTAAACTCATAAAAATGCATGTTACTATGTTTTCCCAAAGGTATCTTACTGGTGATGTATATTATGTTTCACATGTAATATTCCATATTTAAACATTTTTTTATAATGACCATATGTAAATGTATTATTTAGGTGTTATTTTTTATGTGTAAAGTTGTAGTCAAAACCTGGAACCTGTTAGGCAATCGCCTTCCCATTTTATATATGTTAATTTTTCTAATGAATAAAATGCATGCAAATGTATTTGAATTATCATGGTCTTGACCTAATATTAAGGACTAAGAAGCCTATACCACTCATTTAAAATAGTTTTCCTAAAAAGATAAAAGAATTTAAAGTGTGAGATAAGTCAAATAAGTTGTGGTTGATAATCATGAAACAAAGAATACATTTGGCTTTCCATAAGACTTTCTTACTGAGATTACCCATGAAATTGAGTGTCTCAGAAAAATGTATAAAGGTTTTTCTAAGTTTAATAAGGTGAAGATTATGATGTTGTTGATGTAGCTCTCCACCATAAAATTTAATGGGAAAAATATAATAAGGTAACATATTTTCAGGAAATTAATGATCGTATCAAAGCTAAACTTTCAATATTTATATTCTTAATGAAGTAGTGGTAGGTTTTGGGTTTCATTTATATCATAAGTGTGAGAAATAGATAGTTAGTGAAATAATTTCTCATGTTACTTAGGAGGATGAGAGACTCAAACAAATATATCTTGAGGTACATATGGTAAATTCTCATAAGAAAAAACATATAATAGAAATTATGATAGAGAATTTGATAAAGTTTATAGTTCAAAAGAAAAGACTCATATGGAATAACTTACTATATAGTGATGTTTCTTTTGTAAGAAGACAAGAGATCTAAAAAGGAGCGTAAAAATGAAGCTTATATTAAAGTTAACGATAACCTCACAACTCTTGTATGTTCAGAAATCAATTTAGTTTAGTTGTAGTATATATATGGTTGGTTGATACGGTTGCAACCACTTATGTTTATATTTCTATAAAGGATACATGAATGAGCCAGATCCTCAGTTACGGTGAAAAATACGTCTGTTAAGTAAATGATATTTTGTGTTTAGTTTATGTTAGTTGTGGTTTTCAGTTGTTTGCTTATAATGAGTATTTCTTGTATTTAAAATAAACTAGTAGAAATTTGATTATGTTTCTATAAAATACACCTTTAGATATTCTGGTCCTTCTGGAATTAATCAAATTACTATTTCTTTACATGTAATGTGATAGGTATTGTTTTTTAGCAATAAATGACAAGTTGTATTTATTAAATACTATTAAGCATCACAAAGTCAATGTGCATATAAGTATTTGATAAATTATATTGTAAAGATGAAAATTTGAAAATTCTTTGACACAAACACTTAGGTCATATCTCTAAGGCAATAATAAAATCTTGTTGTTCAAAGTTTTTTTTTATTTTCACTTGATTATTAAGGTTTTAGTGCTTGCATCAAATGTATCAATGAAAAATAGACCATAACGAGACAAGTAGGTGCATATAAAGGGAAGAAATTCATGGAGTTGATACATATCGATGATTGTAGTGTTCTGAAAGGCATTATGGAATGATATTTTTATCTCATTTATAAATGATTTCTTTCGGTGCGAGTATTTATACCTTACTTATGAGATATTACAAGCCCTAAGATATATTTATAACCTATAAAGCCGAAGTTATATGACTTCGTAAATACATTATGTGCGTCAGATCTGACAACGAAGGTGAATACTATGACATATATGATGGTTTGGGTGAAAAATATCGTGGATCATTTTTAAATTATCAATATTTCTTCAAAAAAATGACAGGTGTGCCCAACATAAAATGTGTATTTGAGAGACAAAAATGTATGCTTAAGATATGGTGAGAAATATAATTCGTCATTCATCTCTACCACTATCACTCTGGGGAAAAAGCCATAAAATATGTTTTATACATACTTAATATAGAACCCACAAAAGGAACTATTAAGATCCGACATAAACTTTGGATTGGGCACAAGCCAAATTTAAAGCGTATATATGATATGGTATGTATATCTGAAGTAAAGCCTTATGTGTTGAATAAAAAAGAAATTAGACACTGAGAGGGTTAGTTGTTATTTTATTAAATATTAAGAACAGATAAATAAATTTACGTTTTATGATTATTACAATATAAGTATATTTGAGAAATAAGCATGCATGTTCTTTAAGAATTTTGATTTTGTTGGTAAATATTATGTATAAATATTCATTTTAAGGAAGAATACATATAGATTTATGAAGGTTTTAATAAATATAAATAGCTCATGAAGCCAACATATCACCGAAGTGATCTATTTTGGTGAATTGATTCTAAAACATAAGTAAGTAATCAAGTCATCATATCACATTATAAAAATCTATGTCGCTGAATTGATACCCATGTATCAGATGTTTTATTTTTAATGCCAGCCATTTTAGTCATTTTTAACATGAAAATATTCAAGATAATATTTTTTATACGTATAGAACATAATAAAATATTTAATAAAATTAAACTCTAACTCCTCAAAAGATGAAAATTGAATAATTAATGTCCGTAAGAATTTCCACCAGATACAAGAAGATCAATATATCTATTGATTATATAATATATCTTCAAGAATATAAAGATTCATGTGGTGTAATGGAAAGTTATTCATCGTGTTTTCGTAAAGTCGTGAGGAGTTATGATTCTTAGTTATGGATCAACGCTATGAAGGAAGAATATAACTCAATGCAAGATAAAACGAATTGGAAACTTGTCCTATTACTTGAAGAAAATAAGTTAATTGGTCGTAAGTGAACTTACAAAACCAAACGATACTCTAAAGATAATATAGAGAGACAGCGCGATGAAATGGTTGACTTTAAACAGAATTTTCCTCAAGTTTAATAAAAGACATTCACGACATTAGTTGTAAAATTTGACTTAGATATTCACCAATTAGATATTAAGACCATTTTCTTAATATTGATATTGAAGAAATGTTATATATGATACAATCCGAGAACTTTATAATTGGTGATTTAAACTCAATGGTATGTGAACTTAAGAAATCCTTTTATTGGCTATAACAAGCTTCTTGATAGTAATACCATAAGTTTCTTGAACCAATAGTCTCATTTGGTATTGAGGTGAGCTCGGTTGACGACTGTATGTATCAAAGGTTTAGTGAGAGTAGTTCATATTTTAGTGCGTCCTTGAATACCTTTATTGTAAAAGAAGACAAATTAACTGTAAAACAATGTCGATAAATTTTGAAATTTAAAAAATGCCAAAAAATTAATATGCTATAGCAGTCGGGACTCTGATGTATGTTCAAGTTTGTACAAGGTTAAATATTTCCTTTGTTGTTGGATTTTTTAAAAGGTATGTAAATAATCTGAAGATAGACCATTAAGAAACTATCAAAAGGATTCTTCGGTATAAGCAACAAATAGAAAACACATATTAACAAATATGAAGTTGAATAGTCTAGAGATCATTGGGTATTCAAACTTAAACTTTAGTATATTGTATGGACATATTTTGTATCACTTCAGGCATAATATTACTATTAAATATAGGTACAATATTATGAAAAGTGTAAACCAATACTAGTTGCATATTCTACCCGTGAAATAGAATTTGTTGCATACTTTAAGGTATCAAACGAATCACTATAATTACGAAATTTAGTCAGTATATAAGGGATATAAAGTCCAATAAGTCTATAATGTGACAATATTTTATAACTAAGTAGAGCTTGTTTAATTATAAATATGTATATCGAGTTCTTGTTTGTTAAAAAGAGAGCACAAAGTTATCAAATCAGTATAGAACACGTCGATACAAAATTTTATCATCTTACTAAAGTAGTACTATATTCGACTTTTAGGAACACACCATTAGGATGGCCATTAGTGATTTTGATGATTATTAATTTCAGTAGGAGTTTTTATAATAGATCATGATATGTATATTTTATTTGGTTGTAGACACTCCAGTTTATTGCATATATATATATATATGCTGATTTACGTTTTATTAAATTATGTAGCTCATTAAGTATATGTTCTCTTAAGTAAGGCCAATTAAGAATAACTATGTACGATTACTTTTCATAATATTCTTATGATATACACTATAATAGATCGATGTAGTTGATTGATGGCATAATGTGATTACTATTATATATATATATATATTATCACATTACATTAAAAATGTCTTTAGTCCTTTATCGTTCATCATTATGTACGAGATTGTTCAGTTCATCTATGGACAATAGATTACATGATTTCCATTAAGTCAATACATCATTTGGTAACATATGGCGATAAAAGCAAAATGTTGTGCGAAATTTATGGGTTGGTCCATGTTTAATGATATATTTGGTTATTGTTGATAACAGTCCAACTAATAAGTAATCAGATAAATCATTGGCAATTAAACCATAAATGAAACCCAATTGTGAAGATAATTATGTATCAGACCAAATTTGGATTTTGTGAAGTAAACCCGAATGTTGATAATTAAGAATAAACATAAAATTTAGAGACTAGCTTTGGAGAAAATAACTAGTTAGTGTTAGGGTGACAACCAAAGTGCCACATCGCACACGGTTAAACACGTGAATGATCAGTTGTATATAGGTAGGAACATACCTTAACTAGTATGATGCCTTTTGGGAGTGAACCAAAAACAGAGTTGTGCGGTTCTTTAGACCCAAAACGGACACAATCATACTAATGTGGATATCAGATTGTTCTTACTTATATACGGAGACAAAATATGCGGTACCAATATACCCAACAAATGGTATTAGAGCTCAAGACCTAAATAGAACGTGATGTGGATAAAATTATCGAATGTCCAACATGAAGAACCAACAACCATGCTCAAGGTGAATGATCTTCTCTATAAAACCTAGTTCAGAATACCCGTGACTCCTTAGCTCAAGGAGAGGTGGACTTGAATGGAGTGGCGCTAAGGAACAGGCGGTGTGATCAATGGTAAGACCTAGTTTCGATCATAGTTAAGGAATATGAGGGTGGTCGAGTTAGCAGATAGATCCGTTGTAAAAGCTCTAGATGTCAGGTAGCCCCAACCTGATTAGAGTGGACGAATGAAATTCAGCTTTAGAGGAGGCTGAAGTGGTACTTTGTTCGAGATGAGGATTTGTTAAGGTGGTGATCAAAGTCCCACATCCCACATCCCACATCCCGCATCCCACATCTCACATCCCACATCAGTTAAACATGGGAAGTGTTAATGGTATATAAGTAAGAACATATCTCAACTAGTATGAGGTCTTTTGGAGGTGGACCAAAAGCAAATCTGTACCGGCCTTCGGGCCCAAAACGTATCATATCATACTAGTGTGGAGATGGGTTGTCCGTACTTATATACGGAGACAGAATATGCGGTATCCATATTCCCAACACAAACTCCTAGCATGATTTTTGAAACTCGTTATATTTTAATAGAACTTTAAAAAAAAGTTAATAGTAAAAAAATTTAAAATGTTTAAAAAATAAACCATTAAAATATTATATTTTAGAAAATATATTCAATACATATACAAAAGCTTTATTTTCTAACAATGTTTCCGATGGTTGTGTACTATAAAGTTATTACTCATCCATTTATTTCACTTGTGCTGTGTTATTTTCCTAATAACTATCCTACCTAGTATTTTGTGAGCTTAAATAAATTCAGAACTATTATTTTCGATTTTAATTGTATATTAAAAACACAATTTAGAAAGAAATATTTTAAATTATTCATTATCTTCCAAACTTGTGGGGATAAGAAGAGCCGAATGGCTTTGTTGGTATACAATATTTCTATAATAATATACTGTATTATAACTCGTCTAATTTTGTACTTAACAAAGTATTTATATATATTAAGAATCGACTTGAGAAGGTTAGATACAGACTACAGTGGTTGGAATGGAATAATAATAAATAATAATAATAATATATTATAGTTAAATGGAAATTAAATATTGATGTTACACGTGAATGAGTTGTTATTTGTATTATTAAGAAGGTACGTACTTAACGATCATTGCAGGAGTCTACTAGGATGGTCATTTAATTACTTTTATATAATCCCAACTTGATATCTATGATTGTATTTGGTCATTTAATTACTTTTATATAATCCCAACTTGATATCTATGATTGTATTTGTTTATAGTGCGTATAAACAATCATTCACTACTAACAAATAACGTTATAACTAATCATTCATTATTGACGAATAACGATTTTTCACCGCATTATAAGCATTTTGCTCCCGCAAACGTGTTAAATCAAAACAAAAACGTCAAAAAGCGATGGATTTGGGAGGTAGACCAATTTGATGCCTCACTAATCCATTCATATAAATTATTTGTGTTTATTAAAAATCCAAGTTTTGAGCGGGCAAAGACCCAAATATTCTGAGTGAAAATACATTCATATGAGGTATATTTAATAGTTTTCGAGTCAAAGTTGCAAAAGACACGATCCGGTGGGGAAACTAATCATCAGCTTAAACTTGTATCACGTTTGGACAACTTACATCGATATCAAACCATAAACTAAAGGAATAACGGGTAATATTATACTTATGGCATACTAGCCCGATCCAACCAACACATGGGGTGGACGTGATCCCTAAAAGAATGACGAGGAATATTATAATTATCCCGGCATTATACTCTAAAATGTTGATAAGGTTATTTTTTAGGGTAAGACTAACCATATGGAGGAAAAAGTGACTTCTTGTAGGACTGACTTGTAGATCGGAAAGCAAAAGGAAATGTTCCAAACCTTATCTTATAAGGTTAAGGGAATCAAGATCGTCCTGAGTGAAAATCATTAAGTCGACAGCAAAACATAAATTGATTATTTTGAGCTTATGATATATCCGGTATAATTGAATTTATGTCGTTTATTTTTTTTCTTAAATATACTGAAAATTACTTGCACGACGAGAACGAAAAGAAATGGGGTCATAAGGTCACATTAAATTGAATAATCCAAGAGATCGTCTATTCTATAGCGTGTATGATGACATAAATATTAAGAATAAGGTGTCATTAGACATGTCAAAAACTTTCATAAGATCGATTTTTAGGACTGGTAGTTCCAAAAATATTCAGGGGGTAACGAGTCAAAGTTATCTGCAGGAGTACGTATATTGAGAGAGAAGTTGTCAATAGTGAAAATAAAGTAATAATTGTTAACCCTTCTGCAAAAAAGGGAATGTTCCTTTCTATAGTCATTGTGGTGAGCCTAAGGACAACATATTTAGTCCACTTATGGCTATTTCACCTCATTATTTTACTAATCTTAACCATATTTATTATTTATTACATGAAATACCCTCAATGTTACACATTTGTTTGGTTTTTTCTATAAGACTTGTATAAAGTCAAATTAATCCAATATTCTACCAATATGGTTCGTGGTTCAGATAAATCTCACATTTATCAAGGGCAACCCTCTTTCGGTTATTGTTTGTGCAGTAACCTCTCATAATTTCTTGGGAAAGAATGATGTTATCATATATTCTCCTTCCGGAAAACAAAAGTCGATCAAGATTTTTCAATCAGATAAGAAAAAAAGTCTATGGTTCTGTTAGCCAAAATCTTGGGGATATACTTATACATTTTATTGCATAGGCCAATAGGCCTGAGATCTGCAATGTAAGTATATGTATCATTCTTAAGGATGTGAGCGATTTAAAATGTTGGTCCAACAACTGTCATCATGTCACTTACTATTTTGATTTTACAATACTAACGAAAGAAAATATAGTTAATTTAACTTTGCAAAAAGGATGTGAATGGCTCACAATTCAAAGCAGTATATCGTGATACCATTTAATCAGTAATTTGGATGAGATCAAATATTTATTACCGAAAAAAATGATGAACCAATTGCATATGCCCGACCTGATAGCCTAGAAACCAAAGTCTTCAAATAACCATTTCAATCATATTTATATTGTTAGTCGAGGGTCCAATTGTTAAGCAATGGTCTTCAAGACGAGGGTCATGCAGTTATCCGGTAGTCTTCGAACTGAATGTCTTCAAACTTAAGGTTTTTGTATTGGTTCATTGGACGAGGGTCTTGAAGACGACTCTTTAGACGAGGTTCTTGAAAATGAAGGTTTTTAAACAAGCATGTTTAGAATAGGTTCCTAAAGACGAGGATATTTATATGGGGGGCCTGAAGATGTTTTGGAATTTTAAAATACCAGTTAATGAATCAAGTTATTTGATGAGTTGTTAATGACTTTGTAATCGTAGGCCTTAAATTCAAAGTTAATGACTCTTGTAAACTATTTTTCTTCTTCAACGTTAAATTCGTTATAAACTTATTATCTTTCTTTTGTGATAGTAACCAAGAAATTAGAGTGTCATTGAGTCTTTTTTAAATAAAATAATCTGTTGTAGGTCCAGAGACGTGAGCATAATTGGCTGAACTCTATTATCAATTTGTGTGTGTGTATTATTTCAGTGTTATATTCGTGTTTTCACTAATCTGATTTAACAACAAGTTGTGTACTTTTTCCAACAGCTGGTATTAGAAAATCTAGGTTGGTAGCGGGCAAAAATAAATTTAGATTTGAGTGGTAGTAATGGTTGCAGATGAAGAAAATGTGAGACTTGAAAAGTTTGATGGTCCATATTTTAGATTTTGGAACATCTAGATCAAAGACTATTTGTACCAGAAATAGATTCATCAACCTCTCTCAGAATAGAAACGAGCGAGTATAGAAGATGAAAATTGAAATCTTCTTGACAAATAAAGCCTTGGAATTATCTGATTATCTTTATTCAGTAATGTTGCTTTCAACATTGTAAAAGAAACCACAATGGGTCTTTTAAAGGCCCTTTCCAGTACGAAACCATCGACATCTAACAAAGTTTACTTGATGAGGCACTTATTTAATTTACGGATGACGAAAGACGCATCAATATCTCAACATCTCAATAAACTCAATACAATCACAACCAGCTGAGTTCTGTTAAATTGAATTTTAGGAACAAGTACGAGCATTAATACTCTTGTCTTCTCTACCAGAATGTTAGAATGCTGCTACCAGGACTGCGATTAGCTCATCGGGAATCAATAAGTTGAAGTTATGATCTAGTTCTTACTGAATATATTTAACAGATAGACTAGGGTGAATCATCAACTTATTTAGTTTTGTATACAAAGTCAAGAGGAAAAAATTCAATTAGAGGGAATGAACGCGACAAATCAAACTACCGAGGTAGATCAAGGAACGTGAAATCAAAATCTAAGAACCCCAAAAACTCTTAAGGGTAAAAAACCATTGAATGTTGGAACTGTGGTAAGTCCAAACACTACAAAAAAATAAGTGCAAGAGAGCACCAAAGGACCATGAAGAAAAGACAAAGGCAAATATCACTTCAAAAGAAGATGATGCAGTGATATGCTCTTTGGAGAAAAAAGAAAAGTTCTTGGGTGTAAGACTTTAGAGCATTGCTCCATACTACTTAGAAGAAAGAAGTCTTTGAGAGGTATGTCTCTGGAAACCTTGGAAATGTATACCTTGGTGATGATCAACCTTGTGATATTATTGGTAAATTCGTAGGGAATATTAAGTTGAATGGGTCTATTTGGGTGCTGAAAGATGTCACACAATCCCCAACTTGAGAAATAACTTAATCATAGTATGGTTATTGGTTAAGTAAGGCTATACTACAATCTTCCATGGTGATAATTAGAATATTTAAAAGGGTTCAATGACGATTTATCGCGAAAAAATAGGGGTACTCTTTTTAGGGAAGCAGAGGGGCGTTGTTCATCTACAACTGCAATTCAAAATGAAAATTCCAATTATGACGTAAAAAATTGGCATATATGATTATATAAACACATAGCTAAAAGAATTTAAGTAACCTGACACCTTAGATTTGACCATATAATGAAAATGAGATGAAAATTATGTATTCGGAAGGGAAACTCTCAGATTTACATTCAATTGATATAGACATATACGAAGATTGCATAGTTAGAAATATAGAAAAAGGTCGGCTTTCAGACAAGTGACAGAATCTTAAAAAAGAAAGATTATAGCTTGTTCACTTTGATGTTCGACGTCTAAAAAATATTTCATCTATTAGAGAGAAACATTAATTCACGACTTCTATTGATGATCATTCTCAAAAGGTATGGGTTTACTTTATAAAGTATAAGTCTGAAGTGTTTGAGGTTTTTAATAGATAAAAATCTATGGTTAAAAATGAGATAGGTCTAAAGATTAAAAATCTCAGAACTGACAATAATTGTGAATATGAAGATACCATATTCAATAAGTTATGAGCACGATATCATAATGCAGAGAGTTGTGTTGGGTATGCCTCAACACAATGGTGTTATTGAGCGTATGAACCGAACATTAGTAGATATTCAAAAGCCTTCATATACAGTAAGTCTACCGTAGGAGTTATGGTGGAAGCAGTCAACACATCAGCTTACTTAGTCAATCGAGGTCTATTGGTTCCATTAAAGCATATAATACTATAGTAGGTATAGAATGGAAAAAGGTAAAATTATCAAGTCTAAAAGTTTTTGGTTATACAACATATGTTCATAACAATTATCATGCATGAACGAGCTTGTACCTAAATCTAATAAATACACCATCATTCCATATGACAAGAGTGATTTCGGCTACCATATTTGCTATGGAAAAATAGGAAGGTGATCTACATCACAAATGTGATTTTCAATGAAAGACTCATGTAGAATAATAGGCATAAAACTGACACAAATAACTTGGAGCATAATGGGCTTGTGTTTGCAAATTCATGAGATATCATAGATGGTCTTGTGACAAAATCGATTGTTGCAAGTCCTAAAGTAGAAGATTTAATTAGATATAGAGATGCATGATATTCTGACACATTGTAGCCTCATACTATAGCTCATGCGTTCAAAAGGTCTTCACGATTTCATGTGCCTAACATGGAAAACTTGAATTATTTATTGTTGACTGATGGAGGGAAGCCCGAATGCTATGATGAAATTTTTCATACTGCTGATGCTATAAGTGTGAGCTTGCCATGAAAAATGATATGAAGTCTCTAATCTCAAACCAGATATGGAAACTAGTTGAGTAACTCGGGAGGAAAATGAACTTCATAATAAATAGGTGTACCGGGTAAAAGATGAGCATGATGGTTAGACACAAAACCCGACTGGTTGTTAAAAACTTCTAGCAAAGAAAAAAGTAGATTACACCAATATTTTTGTTCAATGGTGAATATCAATATTATTATATCAGTGTTGAGTATTGTTGTCGTGTAGACCTTTATCTTGAACATTTAGACGTGAAGACTTCATTTTTTCATGAAGACTTGGATGACGAGATATACATGTATCAATTAGAATATTTCTCAAAATTAGGAAATAAAAACATGGTCTGTAGATTCAAGAATAGTTTCTATTACCTAAAACAAGCTGCAAGATAGTGGTGAAGATAATTTGATGGCCTCGTGCATAAAGAGGGTTTCTAGAAGTGCAATGTTGATAAATGTTGCTTTTCAAAATATATCACTTTACTATTTTATGTTGATGATATGTTAGTAACAAGTTCATATATGGATAATATTAGAGTTTGGAGTGAAAAATGTCAAAATAATTTGATAAGAAAGACTTGGTTTCAACAAAAAATATTATTATAGTGCAAATCACAAAAGATAAGCATATAAGACTGTTATAGTACATCAATTGTGTTTTGTAGAGATTTAACATGGGTGATGCCAAACCAGTTTACACACTCTTGGAAATTCATTTTTTCTTATCCAATGATCAATCCCCTCATATAGAGGAAAATAAATATTTCAGGGCTAACGTTCCTTACACTTAAACTATTGCGATTTTAATATATACAATGGTTTGTACAAGACTGTATATTGGTCATGCAGTGGGAGTTGTTAGTAAGTATATGTCTAATCCAGTAAAATCTCATTCAAAAGTAATAAATAGATTTTATGGTACCTACAAGGTACCATAATAAACTGTTTGTACTTTGGTAAGGGTGGGTTATAAGTAAAATTTTATGTAGGCGCAAGCTTTGGAGGTGTAGTCGATCCACCAAAAAGTACCACCAGTTATATATTCACTGTTGGAAATATGGTTGTTAGTTGGATGTCGCAATTATAGAATATTGTCACTTTATCCACTATAAAGGTTGAGTATAAAGCAGTGACCGAAGTCAATATAGAGATGATATGGCTTTAAGGTTTGTTAAGTGAGTCACGATTTAAACAAAATAAAAATGTTTAGCACAGTGATAGTTAAAATGCAAAATACTTTGTAAAAAAATCAGCATTTCATTCAAGAACCAAGCATATTAGACTTAGTTATCACGTTATTATATTTTTATTGGAAGATGAGGTGTTAATACTGGAAAATATCCAAAGAAGTAAGAATTTAACGGATATATTGACAAAGATGATAGTTATAAAAAAACTAAAGTTGTGTTCAACTTTAGTTAGCATGTAAGAGTAGCAAAACCAAAAATATATGTTGCATAGAGCGACGTATGAAGACAGATTGAAACCAATATTTAAATGAAATATTGTTACCCGAGGGTCCCATTATTAACCGAGGTTCTTCAAACCAAGGGTTTTTTATACGATGGTCTTGAAGTCAAGAGTCTCGTAGTTAGCAAAGGGTCTTCGAAGCGAGGTTCTTCAAGCTGTTGGTCTCCAAGACGAGATTCTTTAAACGATGATCCTAAAGTTAAAGATCCCAAAGACAAGGGTGTTTATACAAGGTTCCACGAGATGAGGGTCGTTATATGATGGGCCTGGAGATATTTTGGAATTTTGAAAAAACGGTTAATGAATCAAGTCATTTAATGAGTTATTAATGACTTTGTAATTTTGGGTATTAAATTCAGAGTTAATGGCTCTTGTAAACTGTTATTTTTCTTTAGTTTTGAATTTGATATAAACCCCTTAGCTCTTTTTCTGTTAGTAACCAAGAAATTAGAGAATCACATAGTCATTTTTTTATCTGTAATAGCTCTGGCAATGAAACAAATCTAGATTCAGGAAAAATAGAGAGAGGAGAAGACTGGGAAGCCATAAAAATGAATTCCATGAATATCTTGAGGTCAAGAATTCATAATAGAGAAATCTCATATCTGGTTAGACTTTTCATCCAGATGGTTTGAAGCCACCTTATAGGGCGGCAACCAAGGTGAAAAGTGGCTAAACAACTATTAAAAAGAACTTACCGTTAGATAAAGAGAAATCTAACTTTCGTTAGTAACTATTAAAAAGAACTTACCGTTAGATAAAGAGAAATCTAACTTTCATATAGTCTTCACGAAAAAACTACATTCATTGTAACAAAAATATTTTTTATTGGAGGGTGATAGCCTCCATGCCCTTTTTACAAGTAGCATATCTTAAAAACCCCATTATAGTGCTCGATATGTCAACTTATTATGTTGATATTTATGAACCTGTACAAATTTTACACAACCAAAGACACGATGAGGTAAGTTTATAAAGTATGTAGCAATAATTATTTTAATAAAATCATTTGATGGTGCCAAAAAATTAATAGTATTGGAAGGTCGTCAACTTATTGAATATATTGTAGAGGTAAGTGTGGGTCCCTAATAGGATAAATGTAATTTCGTATATATTATTGAAACTATATACCTTCTAACACGTGATGGGTTTATTTGCTCTACTAACGTATTATATTGTGGTGTATTAGAATAAGTAGTTTGATGAATGATTTAATGGGCCTCCAAATACCTCTTAAATTTGAAACTCAAATTTACACCTCAATTATCATTGTAGAGACTCCGAACCTTTGCATTGTTTTGACTACAAATTGTTTTATGAAAGTTTGAAAATAACAAGTTTACTTCATTTTTTGATTTTATCGAATATTCTCATGTTATCCTGGTAGAATCATCAATAAAAGTAATAAATCAATGTGATATATCAAAAGTAGCACTTTTAGATGGGCCTTCGACAACATAATGTATAATCATAAAATAAACTATGTATTTATTTAAATTTAATGGAAACAATGACTGATGATTTTTAAAACTTCAACAACATCATATTTAAAACTGAGAACATCAAAATTTACAAATAAACTATGAACAAATTTCTTCATGTAACCAAAAGAAACATGTCCAAAAAATATCAACAAATTCAAGGGGGAGATGATGTTACCTCTTTTATTTTCATGCATCATTTATAATATCCTTCTAGGTGTGTCCGTGTTGTTTACCATTCTTATACTAAGTTGTAAAAGATGAAACACTTCAGATATCAATATGATCGCGAGTTTGCTAGTATATTTGGAAATCATCGTTTGCACCATGATCGTTCTCGATATGAAAAGGAAGAATACATATCTTCGTACCATTATCGTAAAGAGTGATAAATGAAACCTTCGTCAAAGTAATTTGCCAATGAATGTAGAGATTAGTTAAATTTAAGATGGATAAATGATAACGAATATGTACTATCTATCTCCAAATAGTGTTCAGCTTCATTACGTAATGACTAAATCAATATTTATAATGATTGGAGACCTTGAATATTAGGGAATATCACGTGTAATTTATGGTACGTGACATTCATCTATTAAATAAATGAAAATTATATAATATAACTGTTAGAGGACATAAGCCTAATATTTCTTAAAAGACACATTAAGAGAAAATAGTTGCTTATTTATTTTATACATTACAGATAAAGAATACCCAACCGATATGAGATAACCCTTTAATACTCACCCTTAATGCTAAATGTTGGGTTGACTAGGCAATCAATCATACAAAAGATTTGAATCAAACGACAATCATGAACAACCAAGCTTTGATACCTTAATAAAAGGATATTAGCATAACACTTCTCAAAAGACATTTTATCAGAACTAATATAAGATAACTCTTTAATACTCTCTTATCTTAATCCTAAGATTCAGATTAACAATAAAAGAACTATATAACTTATTAGTTATTAGACTCGTTAGTCTAGTGGAATATTATCCTATATATTTGTGACTTAAAACATTTAAAATTATATATATCATTTTAACTAATAAATTTTTAAAAATAGTTTTTTTTCATAGTATCATAATCGATCTATGTTTGAATAGTTCTAAAAAAATAAAATTTACTTTGTTGTCAAATATAAATTAATTAGTTCCAACAAAAACGAAATTGGTTAGGAGAATGAAACATCAAAAGTTTCATAGTTTTACCAATGATTTTCGAGCACTTAGACGATCCACGGCAGGTGGAAACGGGTTTCCATCAATCCATTAGGCATTGCAGATTCCCATTATTGATTTGTGCTTTACAATTATGCGTTCGAAAAATAGTTTTGAGGTAATGAAGTTGGTACAGGTTGATTCGTTAGAAATGAACCAACTAGTTATTTGAAATAATGATTTAACTAAACATCGAAACGGTATAGTCGGGTTTGTGCATTGAAACAATGCGATTGGGTTCTTTTGTGCATTAAAATACTTTGATCGGGTTAGTGCATTCAAACAATGTTAGTGGGTTTTCTTTAGGATTTGTTCATTGAAATACTTTAAATCTGTTAGTTGGTCTGATTTATATAAAGTAATATTGTACACTAGTATATGAGTAGATAACACCAGCCGAAGCTATTACAGATGATGATTTGATTTTACGGGAGACACTATTGCAGGTTTCGATTCGATTTTACAAGCGACGTTAGATTTGATTTTGCCGGTTTCCTTCATCTCTAACCACAATTATATATCAAAGAATTATTTTGGAAAGTAACGAAATTTACAGTGGTAGAGTCGTTTTTCAACTGTAGTAAGATAATCGGGTTTTGATTTGGATATAAATCTAGATTTGTTTTCGGTCTCGATTTAAGTTCGGATTTTGGTTTGTTCTAGTTTGTGATTCGTATTTGATTTGGATTAAGGTTTTGATTTTGATTTTGATTATTTGGGTTTGTTATATCTCGATTGTTTGATTCTATTCGATTAGAGCTTATGGATTCATATTGTAAATATGATAGGAAAACATCTTCCACTTCAGAAGAGCTTTGTCATGTCTACATCGGCATATCACTACAGTTTGACCTCGTCTTCCACTTCAAGTATTCATTCATCATTGTGAACTTTTTATTCTAGTGTCTCTCATAATATTTCACCTTACGTGTCACATTTTGTTTCATTGTCTCATATTTTACCCATATCTGTTTTATCTACAAGTGCTATAATAATGTCGGTAGATGGTGTTGGCTCTATCGTAACCCCTCACATATATTTCTATAATGTTATTTATGTTCTTAATCTTCCTTTGAATCTTGTTTTGGTTTGTAAATCTGGTTATAGTCTTTTATTTATTTATTTTTATATACAATATAAACATAGTTAGACACTGATTGCGACATGTCGTAGAATGAGTGAACTCCATATTTTGAAAAAACTTGAAGTGACTCATGTTGATGCATATGATGTTGACAATGAAAAAATATATACGATTGTTGTTATTTCCTCTCGTGTTGATTTGTTTTCGTTTCGTTTGAGTATTATCGTCTATGATGAGGAAAATTCCTCACAAATGTATGCCAAAGTGATAAACTCTTTAAATTTTGAAAGAAAATAACCACCAAGTCAAGTTTCCCATTTTTATATCTTTATAGTTCTATTTATATAGGTTCACAACAAAAAATTTCTCTCTCTACTATTAATTTACATAACCGTCTTTTTGGATGTGCCTTAGTGGCTTTTAATACATGGTGCACTACTTGAGTTGTTACTGCACACGTTCGTTAGTGGCGCCTATTGAGGGGGCATGTTTGCAGTAACCATTCTTTTGCTGATGACTAGCCCTGTGATGTCGTCCAACTCGCTCGACATCCTTCTTGTCTTGCCTTACTTACCGCTCATAGTACAATCTTTCTTGGTTGGTAAGCATCCATGCCTACTGCATCTAGTTATTCATAAATTTCTTCTCGGTTTGGTTTTACCTCGTCGGGTATAAGGATCATGACTTGCGGGAGGGGCGTGACCTTATCACCCGGTCATAAGTTTCATGCATTTTGCCGCTAATTGATCATTAACCTCGTATAATATAAGGAACATGCCTCACCCGAGGGATATGGAATTATTAGTCTCAAATTTATCTTTGTATTCTCGTATGGTACATGTATCTGCATCACTCAAAAAAATAGTCTATAAAAGTGTTTTGGGTCATATGAATACTTGTAGTATCTCAGATTACAGTGGTTGTAAACTAACAAAAAAAATTGTTTTACCGTTTAATATAAGTGTCTCTTGTTTTATTGTTTCTTTATATATGGTTCAACATTATATATATATATATATATATATATATATATATATATATATATATATATATTATTGATGATTGTACTCGTTATACATGGGTTTATCTTATGTAACAAATGTATGATTTCTTTAAAATTTACAAAACATTTAAAGCCCTTCTTAACCTTAAAATTATGTCGTGATAAACTGCTTCATGCGTAACTGAAAGGGTGAGTATAACTCCAATACTTTTGCTCAGTTACCGATATCTGATGGCATCCGAATGTAATTGACCTACTAAATCGACGCCTCATCCATCGAATGAATAAGATGAATGAATTTATCCTATAACTTCACTAGGCATATGACTTGTATTAGCATCATGCTGACATTGATCACAACGCTGATCCATCAGTTTCACATAAGCTACAAGCGTTGACCAATAAAACCTGGCTAAAAGAAAGCACCATAATAAACCTGTATATCCACAATGTGCTCATGCCACATCCACATGTAAATCTCTTAAAAAATATTTGTTTCCCAAAAAATCTTAACAAAGGTAATGTATAACATTTTATATACATCACTTCATCAAGAATAATATTATTAACAACTCTTAATCATAATACTATAATGCTTGATCATGATGACTACATTTGATCTTTAAAAAATATTAAGTATTCTTGACGGCAATCACTACTATTTTTGACATGCAAAATCTCTTGATTATCAACATCATTTAACACTGAAGTTACACCTTTAACAATTATAAAAGGGTTATCTTCCATACAACCGAATTTGGAGAAAATATTTGCAACAATATTATCCAAACGTAGAATTGTTCATACAATTTTTTTAATGTCTTTCCAAATGCTTCAAAAATTCTAATGTCTTTTCATTTTTTTGCTTCAAAAATACCATAAGATTATTCAATTACCAATTGAGAGTGTGATATTAAATAAACCTTTTTGCATTAATAATTTGAGACAACCACATATCTGCCAATACTACTTCATATTCGACTTTATGGTTTATAATAATAATATTAAACATAATGACTTGTTTAATTTAATCACCCTCTCGAGTAATCAAAATGACGTTAGATCCACTATCTTTTGATCATGATATGCCATCTACTTGAATTACCAACGCTTGATCAAATATTAAATTTATGTTAACTCTCCCTTTTAATATCAACTATCTACTCCTGATATTCATTAATGAAGCATGGCAATACTAGTGCTTTAATTTCGGTTATAGGTTCAAACTATGACTTGTATTCATCCAATTCAATTGACAATTATGTTAAATGTCATGAAATGTTTGGGTTTTGCAACACATTTTTTAATGGAAAATACATTTGTATAATAATAATATAAGCTTGTAATATGATCGCATTTTCTCATTGCGACAACGAGACCAATAGTCAATTTTTCTAAATTCAAATAGATGGTTTCAACATCAACCAACGTCTTGCTTACATAATAGACTGATTTTTTTTTTAATTCTATCGTCTTTCCTAATAAGAACAAACTGACGACGAAATTTAAAAATGCCAAGTATAAAAATGAAAATTGTCTTTAATTTGGTCTAGATAGAATTTTTGGTGAAATAAAGCTAAAAATTCAACTAATTAAAATTTGTTTTGCAATTATCATTCCAAACAAGCGGTTTTTTCTTTTTTTGAATATTTCAAAAAAAAGAAACGTGTTTTATCCAATGTTGTAGAGATAAACCTTGACAATGCTACTAATATTTCAGTTAACTTCTTTAATAGATTTTGATGGAAACATTGAGTAAAATTTTCAAGTGGACTAGATCAACTTCAATCGCTTTTTTACTTATAAAAAAACCCCAATTGTTTTCCTCACTAAACTCTAATAAAACATTTTAATGGATTTTGAATTATAGTTTCAAACGTTTCAAACATTCCAATATCTAATATCCAATCTCCAATCTCCAATCTCCAATCTTCAATCTCCAATCTCCAATCTCCAATCTTCAATCTCCAATCTCCAATCTCCAATCTCTAAACTCCAATCTTCAAACTCCAATATTAAATCTCCATTCTCTATTCTCCATCTTCAAACTCCAAACGTCAATCTCCAAACTTCAAAATCTAAACTCCAAATTAATCCAAACAAAATCTAAACGAAATTTGAACACCAAATGAATCCAAAAGAAGCCAAACAAATCTAAACCAAACCAAATAAAGCCAAACAAGTATAAACGAATCCAAACTAAATCTAGACCAAATCCAAATCCAAATGAAGAACGAAATTTAAACAGCAAACAAATCAAAATGAATCCAAACGAATCCAAACAAAATCTATACCATATCTGAATCCAAACAAAATCTATACCAAATCCAAATCCAAACAAAATCTATATCAAATCCAAATCCAAATCCAATACTAAATTCAAATACCAAATCCAAATTGCAATTCTAAGTTATAATCAAAATCAAAATCAAAATTCAATTCATGGTTTTACCTACAAAAATATTGCATTGTTCCAGTAGCAATCTCTTATGAGTCGTGACACGAAATCAAAATCCAACCGTTCAGATTGAAGGATTAAGTGTCTCGAACATGCTCTTCAAAATTCAATAAAAACTGATACTGTTGCCTCTTGATCATGTCTGTTGATTGTGGTTGTACACTACATATCTGAAAATCAAAACTTTTATGACAAAAAAAGTGGAAGACAATCAATTTTCTTTTTCTTTCTTCCGGAGGACAGCTAATACAAATTCCCGCCGGCACAACAGAAGACAAAAAAAACTTCAAGCTCTAAACTTACGCTCTAATACCATGTAAAAAATACAATACAAAGAAACACACGACTAGAGAAATAAAAAGACGACTAAAGTTTATTATTTAGAAAATGTAAAATTACAAAGAGTATATGATCTAATTGATAGATAAAACATAAGAGCTAATTGGTTTGGGTCTAATATCTCTAACATTTATTTTGTTTCCTCCTATAAACTTACTAAAAACTTAACACACTGATGATATGACGACATTATAACATCCATTATATGTAACTAAATACGTCCCCAAAAATAAATTATAATAACAAAGCACCAACAACCATAAACAAAGTAATATTTATTTTATCGATCTCTTATTGTCTAATAATTAATGACAATTGAACTTTTCAACAAAGTTAGTTGATCGTTCAATAAAACTTACTAGATTTCTACTAGTTTTTCTTATGATGTTATACCAATCATTCGATCATTCTTTTTTTATAAAAAGAACTAGTTGAGGTACATGTACCAATTATAATATTTCTTAAAATTATTCTAACAATTTCTAAAGTTACCAATATAACGTATTCGTGTGGTGTTACTAATCCTTTCAAATCAATATTATTGAATGATAGTGTTAATGTATGTTTTTAAGTGGATACATAAATGAATCGTCAATACGATGAACTTTCAAACCATTTTTTAACATTTTCTTGAATAATATATCGTCCCAAACAACGTGTCTCTCCTAAAAATTATACAAAGTGGTTGTTTGTCATTTTTTTATATTTCATTGGACTACCCAATTATCTTTATCCTTTTTTCCTTCTATGATTCTCACAAACTCGACAAATTCTCCAATATCAATTAAACTTTGTATTTCATATTTTAATTGGAAATAGTCTCCAGTAGAATGACCATGATCATAATGACATAATAATATTTATTTGTTCTTTTATTAACAAGAGAGAAGATATATGATAATGCCCGATAGTTTAGCCTATCTATCGTCTTATCGTAGATTGCTGTAATTTCTTTCATCATAGGCGTAAACCTATGGTTTGGATTGTCAAAGTAAGAATAATGTGGTCGATTAATTTGTTCATCGATAATGTTTGAAACTCGTCGTGCATCATTTCACTTATTCTTTGAAGTATCAATCTTTATTAAGACAATTTAGCTTGCACAATCCTTTTTCGGTTTACTTATTCCACTTGAATGGACATTTTTAACGTCTTAACAATCTCCTGTAGAATCGACTAGAAAAATAATCCAATATTCTAAGAGTTTACTTTACAAAAGAAGTGTTTTTAAATACGACCAAAAATAACACTTTATTTGCAACATTTAAAACTATTCATTTATTGACCAACCTTTAAACGTAATTCGTTAATAACTAATCAATTTTTTACAATACCGTCATGATGTAATTTTTGTTTTGTTTTTATTTTCAATAAATTGACTTTTGAATGATCCTCATATATCTTCAAAACTATCAACAAATCACGAATAAAGGTTGTTAAATCATATTAAAATGTTTCCCTTAAAGTCATCAAAATTGCATTATATAACAAAATATCATCTAGATTAAATCTTGACTCCGTGTTATAAAATTATTTTAAATGATAGACATGATTTTTTATTTCGTCATATTTTTCTATTACAATAACACGATATGACTCTAATAATACAATAAAAAATAAATAATAGAATATATTTTCATTTATTTTATAAAAACTTATATGTATTTGTATATCAATTACAAATTAAATTATAAAATTATAAAAAAATGATAAACATTTATTGAAATCTAATTATTCGAGATTAGATAGCAAATATATTTATTAGAGGCAAAATGATTATTTTTCAACCCTAATTAAATGAATACATGCATCCAAATCATGATGAAAACTATCGAATCAAATAAATAATATAATATTTTATTTATTTATTTTATAAAATCTTATATGCATTTATATATCATTTACTAATTAAATTATAAAATTATGAAAAAAATGGTAAGCACTTATCCAAATCTAATTATTCGAGATTAGATAGCAAATATATTTATAAGAGGTAAAATGGTTATTTTTCAACCTCTAACTTAATAAAAATACATGCATTAGATTAGAGATAAATTTATAACTTTTTTGTAAAAAAAACTTTTTTCTAATAGTATTCTATATATAATATAAGTAATTTGAAAATATAGTTTTTGTAGGAAGTTTTTAAAATTTTCAACAATTTTTTAATTTTTAATTTGTATATGGTTTAAATGATAAGATCTTGGATGGATTGTTTTTCTAATCCAAATTTAATAAATAAATCATATTATGCAGAATCAAATTTTAAACACAATTTTTAAAAAGTTTATAATAAAAATAGAGACGTTTATGGTTTCTACTTAAATGTGATCCTATAAAATAAATCCATACATGAACCGATAAATATTTGAAATAAAATAAAAAATATTATATCATAAAGTATATTTAATATTTAGGGACAGAGAATATCACAGGTACACCCGACCTAAACGCGCAGATACATTGCATCTGAGAATCTCTTGCGTGTGGTGTGTGTCACATACTTTTTTTCTTTCGACTACAACTTGCGATATAATCATCCCCAACTTCCACACCAACCTTTCATTTCTCTCCTCTCTCTCTTTCTTCTTCTTCTCTCTAACTTTTTTTTCCCTATCAATTAGGGTTTCCGATTCCGATCTCTCCATCCATCTTCATGCATTTCTGCTCTCAAGATCTATACGAAGCTGTGACAATCTTCCTCTTTGCCGTCTCTCTCTTTTTTACTCTCTTCCGAGAGTTTTTTGGTGCGGAAGCGTTCCGGTTCGGTTTCATTCGGTTTTTCGAGCTACAATCATGTCAAAGCTCTTTGGATTTATCGGTATAATCTCGATTTTTGATCTTTTTTTTACTGTTTGTGATTGATCTGTTTTTGTTATATTGTTTATGTATGTTTGATCATTGCGATTTAGTTTTTTTTTTGTTTCCGAGTTTGTGTAGTTGTTGATCGAATGATTTCTCTTGTTTCCTATGTTTAGATTTAGAAATTGTTAATGATCTTAGTGATTTTGAGAATATTTAGATGGTATAGCTGTTAGATATACGATTAGTAAGGTTTGTGGAATTTTGATCTCGGATTTGATCGTCAGATCTGTTGTGTGTGCAAGTTATTAGTTGAATCTTATGGTTTATTGTGAAATTGTTTGTATATGGTTATAGTATGTGAGATATGGAATGTTATTGTTAATTTTAGTTTTAGTTTTAGTTGTAAAGGAGGCTTAATTGCTAGATCTAATAAGTTAAATAATTCGGATTATGATGTACGATCCAGGATGCTAATCATGTATCTGTTTTTGAAATGATTGAATCTATTATGCGAGAATAAGTTGCTTTGTCTTGTATTCAAGTCTATGTTTTATAATAGTGAATATTGGAGTAAGATGATCTTGATTGAGTTTTACTTTTGCTATTGTTGAATTATATAATTTTTTTTTCTTCTGTACTAAGTAGATCGTCCATAATAAGATTATCTTAATGAGTTCAGGTATTTTTCTTTTCAGGTGATGATGATTTTTGCCTTGGTGGGTCTATCTACCCAAACCCCAAGGATTCAAGCCTATTTTTACCTCTTGGTCATCACTTGGACGTGTATTTTCCTCCTTGCAAGAGGACTCGTGTTAGCGCTCCATTTGTTTTCACCGATGTTGAGCAAAAGCAGCCTTCTATCGAAGTTCTACCAGACGAGTGTCTCTTTGAGATCTTCAGACGATTGCCTGGAGGCCAAGAGAGAAGTGCTTGTGCTTCTGTTTCAAAGAGGTGGCTTGATCTTTTAAGCGGTATCTGCAGAGAAGAACTCAACATTTCTTCTAATGTTGCATCCAAGACTAAAGAGGAGAAAGTGGAGGATGAGGGATACTTGACAAGGAGCTTAGAAGGAAGAAAGGCCACAGATATTAGACTAGCTGCTATTGCTGTTGGAACCTCCAGTCGAGGAGGATTAGGCAAGCTTATTATCCGAGGCAGCAATCCCGGTAGCCGTGTAACAGATCAAGGTCTTGGTGCAATTGCTCGTGGCTGCCCTTCTTTGAAAGTTCTTTCCTTGTGGAATTTGCCTTCAATTGGAGATGCAGGACTATCTATGGTAGCTAAGGGGTGCCCGTTGTTGGAGAAGTTGGATCTTTGTAATTGTCCTGCAATAACAGATGAAGGTTTATCTGCTATTGCAAGATACTGCCCTAACATGAGCGATCTGACATTAGAGTCTTGTTCGAGCATCAGGAATGAAGGACTAGAAGCTATCGCAAGAAGCTGCCCAAAGCTAAAATCTGTTTCCATCAACAGTTGTCCACTTGTTGGTGATCAGGGAATTGCATGCCTTTTGTCACAAGCCACTTACACTTTGTCAAAATTGAAGCTCAAGATGTTGAGCATCACCGATTTGTCGCTTGCTGTTATCGGATGCTATGGAAAGGTCGTAACAGATCTAGTGCTAGCTGGTCTCTCGCATGTGACCGAAAGGGGATTCTGGGTCATGGGTAACGGTCAGGGGCTGCAGAAATTGAACACACTTTCTGTTTCTTCCTGCCCAGGAGTTACAGACACTGGTGTCGAAGCCATAGGAAGGGGTTGCCCAAACCTGAAGCAGTTTGCTCTTCTCAAGTGTCCTTTTTTATCTGATAATGGATTAGTCTCATTCGCCAAAGCTTGCGGGTCACTAGAAAGCCTGCAACTTGAAGAGTGCCACAGGATCACCCAGTTTGGGTTTTTCGGTTCTCTTTTAACCTGTGGTGCAAAGTTAAAGGCTATTGGTGTAGTGAACTGTTTAGGTATTCGCGATTTGAACTCTATCCTGCCTTGCTTGTCTCCTTGCAGCTCGCTCCGCTCATTATCTATTCGCAACTGCCCTGGATTTGGTGACTTCGGTCTTGCAATATTAGGAAAGTTGTGTCCTAAATTGCAATTTGTCAACTTATGCGGACTGAGCGGTGTTACAGATGCTGGGGTTATCCCTCTGCTCTCTAATGTTGATTCTGGTCTTTCTAAGGTTAATCTTAGTGGATGTGTGAACTTGACCGACAGTGTGATCTCTGTTATGACTTCCAAACACGGTTGGACTCTCGAAACTCTCAACCTCAATGGTTGTTGCAAAATCACTGATGCCAGTTTGGGCTCAGTTGCAAACAACTGCTATATGCTGAGTGACCTTGGGGTTTCCAAATGCCAAATAACTGACTTGGGTATCAAGACTTTGGCTTCCTCGAAACAATTGAACCTACAAATCCTTTCGGTTTCTGGTTGCTCCTTGATCACAGACAAAAGTTTCACTTCCCTTGGAAAATTAGGTCGAACCCTTTTAGGGTTAGATCTCAAGCAATGTGGTAGTATCAACAACAGCACTGTCTCCCTCCTTATTGAACAGCTATGGAGGTGTGATATCCTTTACTGAAAAAAAGTTGAAGATCTTCATGAATCTGTCTGGAACATGAGTCAGATTCAATGGGTAATTGGGTAGAAATCGTCGGTTTTATATATTTCTTTTTTCTTTTGGCTGTATAAGCTAAATGAGTCTTTTACTTGAGTCATCCGGGTTGCTTGGTTGCTTTTTCCAGGGAGTAAGGCCATCGATTTCCCCTTTTTTTTTGCAGGTTCCAGTACTTTGGAAATCTGTTTAAAATGTTTTTTCCACACTTCGGTGTCGGTTTTCTTCAATGGCCACCATCTCCCTGAGAATACAGTTAACTTTGTCTCGGTTTTTTTAGGGTTTCTTGTGTTTCCACCCGGTCTTTTAGCTTAGCGCCCTTAAATCGCCTTCAAGCTTGTTACCTTTTTTTAGTCTGATTAGGACTATCAATTCCACTGGGTGTTTCGTGTAGTTCCACTTTCTGTTTTACTCCAAAGGGCTTCAGATTGAAGAGTAGGTCTTCCTTGAAGTATGCCTGTGATAGTTCTTGTCTTTTTGATGCCTTGTTCTTATCTATGGTTTTGGCTGTGGCAGCAAAAATCTAAATAGTCTGCCGTTACAACTCTTGTTGTTTTTTTTTACCAAACCCTAGTTTTTGAGGCATCATGAGTTCATGAACTGGATTTTGGCTATCACTTCTTGAATATCAAATGTAATAGATCTCTTCCCTTGGGGGGGTATTATTATTGTATGTTTCTCTCTATCCTATCAATAAAAAAAAAAAAAAAAAAAACCTTGTTCTATGTATTGAGTTGAATTTACATTTGTACTAAAATATACTACTGGTTTGATTGATAAATAACGTGATGGAGTTTACATCTTGTCCCTGCCGAATCTGGAACCAATAATGTTCCAGGTTTGTCTCTCTGGCTATGCATAATGCATGTATAATGTCAATCCTTATCAAATGGTTATTGTTTTTAATCGACAGCTTTGGTCATGTTATTTTTTGACAAACGATTGGTTTTGTTATTAAAAAATTCTACACAATGTTATTATGCATGCTCTGTTGAGATGATTATTTTAAAACATATTATTCAAGATATTAGCTATGCATCGGTTTGGTTAAGAAAAATCTACAAAGTGTTGATTTTGCATGTTATGTTAAAGATATTTTAAGAGAATGATAATAGATGGTCATAGACTCATATAGTGCTATATTAATTATAGAAAAAGAGTATATTGGCGAAGTGCAACCGAACACAGACCTACCACGAATAGAAAAGCATGTCAATCAATCGGATCTTGAGGGATTTTCTTTGTCTTGTGTGTCAAATAATGTTGGTGGTTTATTATCGACATCACCTTTCCTTTTTTAGGTACTATTAATATCTAACGATAGTTATGGATCTCTTTTTATTTATTATTATAATTAAGTATTGATGTTTATAAACTTCTATGTATAAATCTGTGATTTTGGACAAATATTTATTAATGGTTGAATGGGAGAGTTATATGAATTTTTTAGGGATGGTAATGTTGGTTCGGCTTTGTTCAAACCGGATTTAATTTGGATGAGTTTTGTCCGGTACGAATATATAACGGGATGGATACAGATATACATGATCCATGTTCGAGTTGCTGGGAATGAATTTTTAATTTGTCATATCCAATTCGGTCCGCAAATATAAAAAATATATATAAAAAATAAAAAATATATTAAAAAAATTAATATAAAATTTGTAAAATATAACTAAAAATATATATTTATTATTTACTAAAAGACGAACATTTATATAGTTTTTAATAATATATCTTTTTTAATAATCATTACTTTATTTTTAGAATCCATAATATACTTATTAATTATATTAATTAGAGAAAAGTATCAGTAAATACATTCTCAATTATTTAATTCCATAGTGGTACCTACTTTTTGCATAGTGTAATGTGGTACCTCGAATTGAAATTTGGACAAAAATACTCCGACCATATATACCCGCTTGTATTTTGAGGTGTTTGCAATTCCCAGAATATCATGAGAATCGTTTACAACTCAAGATTTCCTGAACAACTCTCAGTATATCATGAGAAGTATATCATGAGAATTGTCTATAATTACAATTCTAATTTACCATTAGTTTCTATTATTTAACTTAACATCATGGATTTGTTTTGATCTTTTATTTTATATTATTTAAAATATATTTTATATTATTATTAATGTTATTAAAAATTTATGCTTATTTCTTCTAATAATATTTAATTATTTATTTAGTTATATGGTCTAATTAAAAAAATTATATTTTAAAATTTTGTTTACATTAAAAATTAAATTAAATTTAAACTAAGTTTGGAATCGATCGAAATAAAAATAATATTTGGACAAATATTTAAAAATGATGGAATAGGAAAGTTATATGAATTTTTAATATATCATGTGGGTGGATATTTTATTTGTAAGAGATGAGACTCTCAAATTGAAATCCGACGTAAGATATGACATGGCCATTACATCACCTCATTAGAGTATAATTTGGGAAATTTTATGAGACTAAAAATTTAGGCGACCGTCAAATCAATCAGCACAACCACCCAAACGTCACGTGTCACATGACATAACATACTTTCTATCTCATACACACGCAAAACCCGTCTACATATGCTCAATCTTGGTGTTTGTATGACAATTGACAACCGTTCGGTTTGTAGGTGGTCCTTTAGATGTGAGTAGCTCGGTCACAATAGGCTTTGGGTCCTGCTAAGATCGACTCTTGGGTTGGTTGGGTGGCATACATTCGGCGTCATGGTGATGTATTGGACAAACTCTACATTTTGGCTCACTTATTTCCATAATAAATTCTCGGGCTTTGGTGCGCAGTAGTGGTTTACCTTCGGCTTCACCAGGTGTTTTATTGTTTTTTATCTTTCGAAAACGTTTATTTTATTAATTATATTTTCCAATATAAATGATTAAAATTAAATTAAATTTGGTAATTTTTTTGGTAGCATTAAATAAAAATAAAATAGTTCATACAACTATTACTATTTGGGGATGTCCCAAAGAAAACAAAAACTTTTAAAAAATCGACATACAATAACTATAACATGAACAGAAAAATGTATTAGAATTGAAATCGGTTAAAAAAAATAGCGGTATCTCCAAAACAATAAAAATTGTAGCCAAAAGAAAAACCTCCAACAGCCGTTAGGGGCCGCAAACAATCCGCTATGGTAAAAAAGATCTCTAAAGACAAAAAAAAAAGTTAGAAAATAGAGATTACATAGACCAGCAAATCTTGGTACCAAGGAATCTAAACGAATATCAGAGTTGATTCGGTTATACGTCAAAAAGACAGCTGAAGGGAAACCAAATATTCTTACATTCATCTCCTTTCCAGATGTGGTAAATGACCGCACAAAAGCAAGAGTGCCAAAGATGATGCTTTCGAGATTGAGACCAGTTTGACGTCTCACAAATCCAAGATAGCCAACAAAAGACGGTAAGCGAGAAGCCCAACTTGAACTATAGTAGTTCCAAAGACTTTTAGAGAAACTACAGTCATTGAAGAGATGAGAGATAGTTTCAAAGTCTGAGTTGAAAATAACAAAATGTAAAGGGTTGTTTAAACCCCAACTCAGAATCTTGTCCCGAATTTTAAAATGGCGAGGAATTTTAAAAATATTACTAACTCGAATTTTATATGTTAAATTTTATTTTAGTTAACATACTAACGAAAAAATCTATTCCCCAAGGTTAAATTTGATGTTAGATGACGTGATAATATTTTTACTATCTTTTTAAAAAAAAAATTAAATGAATTGACAAATAAATTGGTTTTTACGTTTATTTTATTAATTATATTTTTAATATATATAATTAAAGTAAAATTAAATTTGTTAATTTTTTTTGGTAGCATTAAATAAATAAAAAATAGTTCATACAGCTACATGGACATATCCTAAAGAAAACAAAGACTTCTAGAAAGTCGACATATAATAACTACAACATAAAAGTAAAAATATACTAGAAGTGAAATCGGTTAAAAAAAACAAGGGCCACCCTCAAAACAAGAGCAACTGTAGCCCAAAGATCAAAGCCAGGGGACCACAAACAATCCGATATGGTAAAGAAGATTTGCAAAAACAAAAAAACAAGTTAGAAAATAGAAGATTACATAGGCCAGCAAATCTTGGTGCCAAAGAATCTAAATCGAATATCAAAGTTGATTCAGTTAGATATCAAAAAGACAATGGCCGAAGAGGAACCAAATATTCTTACATTCCTCTCCTTCCAGAGGTGGTAAATGACCGCACCAAAGCAAGAGTGTCAAAGATGATGGTTTTGAGATTTAGACCAGTTTGACATCTCACAAATCCAATTTGCCAACAAAAGACGGTAAGCAGGAAGCCCAACTTGGAACTATAGTAGTTCCAAAGACTCTTAGAGAAACTACAGTCTTTGAAGAGACGAGAAATAGTTTCAGAGTTCGAATCGCAAAGGAAAAATGTGAAGGGTTGTTTAAACCCCAACTCAGAATCTTGTCCCGAGTCAAAAGTTTTCCAAAGATAGCGAACCAAAGATGGCGAGGAATTTCAAAAATATTCCAAACTAACTCGAATTTTACATGTTAAATTTAATTTTAGTTAACATACTAACAAAAAAATCTATTCCCCAAGGTTAAATTTGATGTTAGATGACGTGGTAATATATTTACTATCTTTTCTTCAAATTTTTAAAATGAATTGACAAATAAATTAGTTTTTACGTTTATTTTGTTAATTTTTTTAAATATATATGATTAAAGTAAAATTAAATTTGTTAATTTTTTGTAGCATTAAATAAAAAGAAAATAGTTCATACAGCTACATGGACATATCCCATAGAAAACAGACTTTTAGAAAGTCGACATAATAACTACTACATGAAAAGAAATATATACTATAAGTGAAATCGGTTAAAAACAGAGGTCATCCCCAAAACAAGAGCAACTGTAGCCCAAAAGAAAGACCTCTAATAACAATCAAAGATTAATAGCCAGGGGACCGCAAGCAATCTGATATGGTAAAGAAGATCTGCAAAGACAAAAAAACAAGTTAGAAAATAGAAGATTACGTAGGTCAGCAAATCTTGGTGTCAAGGAATCTAAACCGAATAACAGAGTTAATTCGCTTAGACACCAAAAAGGCAATAACCCACCAAAGCAAGAGTGCCAAAGATGATGGTTTCGAGATTGAGACCAGTTTGACGTCTCACAAATCCAAGATAGCCAACAAAAGACGGTAAGCGAGAAGCCCAACTTGAACTATAGTAGTTCCAAAGACTTTTAGAGAAACTACAGTCATTGAAGAGATGAGAGATAGTTTCAAAGTCTGAGTTGAAAATAACAAAATGTAAAGGGTTGTTTAAACCCCAACTCAGAATCTTGTCCCGAATTTTAAAATGGCGAGGAATTTTAAAAATATTCCAAACTAACTCGAATTTTATATGTTAAATTTTATTTTAGTTAACATACTAACGAAAAAATCTATTCCCTAAGGTTAAATTTGATGTTAGATGACGTGATAATATTTTTACTATCTTTTTAAAAAAAAAATTAAATGAATTGACAAATAAATTGGTTTTTACGTTTATTTTATTAATTATATTTTTAATATATATAAATAAAGTAAAATTAAATTTGTTAATTTTTTTGGTAGCATTAAATAAATAAAAAATAGTTCATACTGCTACATGGACATATCCTGAAGAAAACAAAATTTTTTAGAAAGTCGACATATAATAACTACAACATGAAAGTAAAAATATACTAGAAGTGAAATCGGTTAAAAAAAACAAGGGCCACCCCCAAAACAAGAGCAACTGTAGCCCAAAGATCAACAGCCAGGGGACCACAAACAATCCGATATGGTAAAGAAGATTTGCAAAAACAAAAAAACAAGTTAGAAAATAGAAGATTACATAGGTCAGCAAATCTTGGTGCCAAAGAATCTAAACCGAATATCAAAGTTGATTCAGTTAGATATCAAAAAGACAATGGCCGAAGAGGAACCAAATATTCTTACATTCCTCTCCTTCCAGAGGTGGTAAATGACCGCACCAAAGCAAGAGTGTCAAAGATGATGGTTTTGAGATTTAGACCAGTTTGACGTCTCACAAATCCAAGATTGCCAACAAAAGACGGTAAGCAGGAAGCCCAACTTGGAACTATAGTAGTTCCAAAGACTCTTAGAGAAACTACAGTCTTTGAAGAGATGAGAAATAGTTTCAAAGTTCGAATCGCAAAGGACAAAATGTGAAGGGTTGTTTAAACCCCAACTCAGAATCTTGTCCCGAGTCAAAAGTTTTCCAAAGATAGCGAACCAAAGATGGCGAGGAGTTTCAAAAATATTCCAAACTAACTCGAATTTTACATGTTAAATTTAATTTTAGTTAACATACTAATAAAAAAATCTATTCCCCAATGTTAAATTTGATGTTAGATGACGTGGTAATATATTTACTATATTTTCTTCAAATTTTTAAAATGAATTGACAAATAAATTAGTTTTTACGTTTATTTTGTTAATTTTTTTTTAATATATATGATTAAAGTAAAATTAAATTTGTTAATTTTTTTAGCATTAAATATAAAGAAAATAGTTCATACAGCTACATGGACATATCCCAAAGAAAACAGACTTTTAGAAAGTTGACATAATAACTACTACATGAAAAGAAATATATACTATAAGTGAAATCGGTTAAAAAACAGAGTCATCCCCAAAACAAGAGCAACTGTAGCCCAAAAGAAAGACCTCTAATAACAGCCAAAGATTAATAGCCAGGGGACCGCAAGCAATCTGATATGGTAAAGAAGATCTGCAAAGACAAAAAAACAAGTTAGAAAATAGAAGATTACGTAGGTCAGCAAATTTTGGTGTCAAGGAATCTAAACCGAATAACAGAGTTGATTCGCTTAGACACCAAAAAAGCAATAACCCACCAAAGCAAGAGTGCCAAAGATGATGGTTTCGAGATTGAGACCAGTTTGACGTCTCACAAATCCAAGATTGCCAACAAAAAGCGGTAAGCGGGAAGCCCAACTTGAAACTATAGTAGTTTCAAAGACTCTTAGAGAAACTACACTCATTGAAGAGGTGAGAGATAGTTTCAGAGTTCAAGTTGCAAAGGAAAAAATGTGAAGGGTTGTTTAAACCCCAACTCAAAATTTTATCCCGAGTCAAAAGTTTGTCAAAGATGGCGAGAAATTTTAAAAATATTCCAAACTAACCTGGCACAGCCCACAGTTGGAGTGGACGTGCAGATGGTGTTGTAGAGACATAAAAATTTCTTCCAAATAAAAAAAAAGAATGAAACAAAATCTACGTTCCAGAATTTATTATTTTTAATTTAATTTAATCAAACCCGGCTAAATAATTACTTTTACTAATAAAAGACTAAAAATATTTTGAAAGAGCCTGATTCAAAAAATTTAAACTTGGAAATTTTCTCTATTTTCAATATGGGAATGATTGAATTTGATACATCTCTAGCTATGCTTTCTTGCAAACCAATCATTCTTCACTGATAGAAAGAGAAAATATCATTTTGGATATGTGGATTGTGGAGACACTCACCGTTTGATAGTGACCTCTACAAAATCTGGTTGATCACAACACAAAATTAAATTTAAAAGTTATTTGGAAACTTTATGGAAATATATTTGTAAAATCTCACAATACAAGCCGTTTCATTAATGTATTTTGGTAGGCTTTTAGATACGATTGTCATTATAATATTTATATTAATTAAATAAAAGCTATTATATTTGTGAATGAATTACTTAACAAATCGGGGCAATTTAAGGGGGGAAATGAGAATGAATTATTTAAAAAAAATCGTAGTTATGGATAAAATCAAAATTATGAAATGATCCTATTTTTGTGTTTCTTTAATATTTATAGCTGAAAATGTAATCCAATGAAAATCGATTTTTTTGTTTACTTTTATATTAATTATGAAATATTAATTACAAATCAGGGAAAAATAAATCTCAAAATTTAAGTTAACAGTAAATAAATTTTATTAAATTTAAACTTTAAAAACACAAAATAAAAATTATATATCAAACAAAAATAAAAATGTATGTTTAGATCACACCCCTTAAAAAAATATAGTTATTTTAGTTTTATATTTTTTATTTTTTCAGTTGAAATTTATATTTATAAAATATTAGTTTTGTCTATGAGATGAAAATTTTCCAACTGACGTTTTTTTGTATAAAAATACGCTTCATGTTTTTCTTTGTCAAAGTCCAGATGGAAAATAAATCGTTTAGGTGAACGATCTTTGGATTCTAAATTTCAAAATCTGAAATCAGATGGTCGCCTTTATATTTTTGTGGTCCATTATTAGTAACAACTCCAATTCTGTCTGGTGTGATCGGTTTAAACCAAAAACTTTAAAATAATAACTTTTTGGCAATTGATCTCGGCAACTCTGCCTCCTGGACCTGGAAGTTTTTTTTCTCTTAGACCCTTTGCTAGAAATTTATTTAGATGTCGATGGTAAGAACATTTTTTCTTGTTTGATTTATGGCTACTCAAATCCTCCATTGTCACTCATTATGGGAAAAACATAATTTACGATTCAAGGTTGGGTAAGAATCCTGAAGTCTGTGACTTTATCTCTGACGCACAATGGACGTGGCCTTTGAATAAAATATCTGTCAGCGCTAAAAACCACATCAACCTCCAGGAGGTCCACAACATCATTCTTTCTCTTCCTCCCTCCAACATCATCTTCGAGGATGTCCACTACTAGATTACCAAGCAAGGTTGCCCTATCTTCATGATTAAGTACACATACAATATTATCTGTTTATCCATCCCTGTGTCGGATGGACTGTGATAATTTGGCATATATTTAACATTCCTCACCATTCATTTATTATTTGGCTTGTTGTCCATAGTAAACTAACCACCAGCGATAAGCTTCTGCTTTGGGGAATTAACAACTCTCTATCTTACGTTAGTTACAAATCCAATGATGAAACTATCAATCATATTATCTATGACTATAGTTCCTGCCGGTGCTTATGGGACTTTGCTAGCTATAAGCTTGGGATTCCTTTCACTATTGAATTTCGATTGGTCCTCTTGGTTATTATTTACAATATCTGGAGGGAAAGAAAGAACAGAACCTTTGGCTCCCTATGGATCCTTGCCTCTACAGTTTTGATATGTATCATTTCCCATCTTCGTTTCAGATTTCTTGAGACGAAAATCAAATGGCCTACCAACCTCTCTAGTTTTTAACTTACGAAGTTTTTTTCCCATAGCGTAGCTGACTACTCGTACTGGTCTTTTATGTTTGCTCAATGACCTACCTTTTCCTGACTTTACAAATTTCTAGTTGTTGCTCAATTGCATGTTCACTTACGCATGTATGATATTCTCTCTACTTTAACTTTTCAGCCATATTACGGTTTACATACTCTAGATTCGCTCTCTCTATGGTTTTAGAGTAATTCCTCGGGATATGTCTTATGTATTTATAAGAACCACTTATTCAATGCATTTATTCACCTAAAAAAATAAATTGTTATTCCTCACAACTTTGAAAGAAAACATAACAAATAATTATTGGAGTTGGAAAATTCTTGCATGAAATTTGATACTTAAAATTAATTTGGTCTATAAAACCAACTAATGAATTTGTTTTGTTTTATTGTTCGTGTTGAAGGACATTCATGGTGATGTATCACCATAAGAGGATTGTGCTCATCTTTTGTGATTTACAATTAGAGAATTGGTAAAAAAAGTTAAAATTTTCTGTGAAATCACTTTTTCTGATTTTCAAAATTACTCCGTGAAGTTATTTGTGTTGACGATTTTGTCCTTCACAAAATCCTATAAGTATAAGAAATTACTCCGCGAAGTTACCATGATTTTGATTTTTTTTTGGATATTTTATATGCATTCTCCCTAAAAAAACACATAAACTAAAATATTAAAAATTAATAATTAATAACCTAAATTAAGAATTAATAATAACTTCAACTTAAATTACTAACTTAAATTAATATTACTAAACTAAAATTTATATTAGTAAATTTTAATATATTTAAATTTTAATAAAACCTAATTACTAACTTAAATTACCCCTCTCTCTCAAACATAGGCACGACCAAAACCATTGAAACCAACCCCTTGTCTACCCAAACTAGTGAAACCAACGACATGACCATCGGGTTCCTATCACCCAAACGCTCGCCAGTCAACCTACCAAGGACCCATGAGCAGCAGCACGACTTCTGGCCGTCTACCTACGAGCTGAATCGACCCAAACTCGCTAAGGAGCATCCTGAAACCCTTGAATCCACTGTAAGTGTAAAGATTGTTAGGTTTGTATGTCGTTTGGGGTATTTTTTGTCGAATAGGGTGACCCAGGTCTTTAAATTTTTTTTTTTAATATAGGTTTCTACAAGTTAGTCTCTGCTCGATTGTGTTCTTCGTCATCTTATGGCGAATGACACATTGTTTCAGCCAACCCATGGCGGAAACAATGGTATCCACTCCATATTTATATGTGGGGTCATGTGTGTACACCAAAATAAATATGTACACGAATGATCCCACGCCATACATATTGCTCCAGTGACCGGAGTATCCCGGGACCGGTTTACTCTTTTTGGTTGGTGTTGATAATACGTGTTTCTGCTATTTAAAAAAACAACTTCCCGATTGAGATTTGGTATTTTGAACCAAGCCTTGATATTTTGTATGTTTTTATTTCAGGTTATGGATCCCGTTGACGCTTTTGGGTTCGGTGATGGCTATCAGACGACGAGAGTGAAGAAGTGGGCAAAGGAACGACAGGTAGTGATTCAGCAGTTCCGATGAATGAGCTACCCATAATTGCAGGACCCCATGCTACCGGATCTAGTTCCACTTTCGCTGCCCGTGGGCGACGCGTGCCTTACACCTAGAGGCCATCATAAATCTCTTCCCCCTCCGGACTACCTTCGCTATTTGGCGAGACATTCACCTCCCACGTTTCCTACTACATTTGGAAATGATAGGTAATATTTACATTTGTAGTAGATATTTTAGTTCGCTACCGATTTAATATATACTAATATATTAAACGAATATTTTTAAGATCACGAGATATGGTTATACATCCATTATCCAAGCCATACAGCTTGGAGTTTAGCCTCCCATAGTAGGCTACACATCGTACTTGATGGTGCGCCTTATGGTAGATTGTTCGAGCCGTTCGCGTGCATGCGCACGCACTCCAACATGATGGAGGTATTTTTGGAGCGGTGACATATGGAAACAAATAATTTTCCTTTTTCCTTCGATGGGATGAAGATCATCCTCGATGACATGCACACTATATTGGGACTAGCAGTAGAGGAAGAGCTTGTTTCTTTACGTGTAATATCCGACAAGTTGTTGTCCATGCATGAGGGCGTTGAACTGCTTGGAATTAACGATGTATTGTTTGTCAAGGAGTTTGAGAAATGAAAGGACATCGGTTTGGGTTACGAATGGTTGCGGACTTGGTTCAGTGGGCCACAGATCTGTGACGACGACCCTTATTTTACTGATCGTATCGTAATGTTGCGCGTGCCTACATATTACACATGTTTGGAACTGTTCTATTCCGTCGACAAGTGTTTCTATTGCACAATTTGATGGATTAGGGTGTTGGACGTTACGCATGGGGTTCGACCGTGTTTGCTTACTTGTATCACCATCTCGGTGAAGCTTTGCTTCACGAGACCCTGAATATGGTCGGATGTATCAGTTTGATAGACATGTGGATACGAGACCATTTTTTTAGGCTCTGCCATATTATTTGTTCCACTTACACGGAGTGTCACCCCACTATTCTGAGATGGGATACATGTGCGACGGACTCCCGGACGAAGTTGAACCTTCGGATTACCGTCAGCAACATGCAGGAGACAGATGTAAGTATTATAATTGAATAAGATAAAATTGTTTTATAATTTAACCGTTTGCTATACGATATAACTGTTTTATAGTTTTATAATTATCTTGTGTTATGTTGGTTGGCTTGAGCGACATGGATGTCGAGTCTTATATGTGTTTGTGTTCGTATGGTTTTGTATTGCATGTACTGTTTGATTCTTATCGTGCGATATGTGACTATTTTTCGTTTGAGGATATATCATGGTTTCGCGATATCATTGCTGGTGTAGAGCACTCAGGGGTATACTATTTGGAGCGAGTGTTGAGGAAATTTGGCCTTGTCCAGAGGATTATCCCGCATCCGTTGCTGAAGATGCAGTCGAAGGCTAAAATAAAGCCAAAGACGATGACATATGCATTCGACGAGGAGAGTTGGGTGAACCGGCGAGATTACAGTTTATATGAGGTTTTTAGGGGAGAGATGATTAGAGACGAGATTGAGTCCTTTTTTACTCTTCATTATCTTATCCCTACTCGTTGGATGACTATGTGAACGAGGATCAGGATGAAGCTATCATACGACACTTGTGCGCTGATATGCTTAGGATGTCGTTGTTTCCTGAAATTGATGAGTTTGGCGATAATGTTGGTGCTTTAAGGGGGCGTACATAGAGATTTTTTCTATCGCCAAAAGACTTGCTTAGACATTACATTTTTTTTCCAAGTTGTATGACACTTTGACTATATTTTGAAACAACATTTTTTATTTTTGTGTAGTTTATGTAAAACCGAATTGTCTATATTTTTCCTTATTGTAACATATTTTTATGTCTAATTTGTTTTTTCGAGTGTTATTTAGTTATATGTTTTTAATGTACCATATTTTATTTAGCTATATTTATTTACATATTTTGTAATTGAATGAAGAAGAAATAATTTAAAGATTTCAAGAGTTTGTCTTAGTGTATAACAATTTTATAAATATTAAAAAAAATTGTAAATACAATTGCACCGAGTATTTTGGTTGTTTTTTTGCAATTCCATTTATATATTGATAAAAATGATTCCCTCGAAATAATAATTCTCGTCAAACATTGATTCCCGCCAAACATTAATTCCCTCCAAACAATCGCTCCCGCTCACCAATGACTCCCGACATACATTTGTTCCCACTAAATGTCGATTACCTACCAAATTAAAATGTCCTTTAAAAGGAACTTGAAACCTAGGCAGATATTTTATCCACCAAACATTCGCAAACATAAAAAAATATATAAAGGCTTTTAGTAATGGATTTCAATGTTGATGAAGACTACCAGTTGTTTTACTCAGTGAAGTTTGACAACGAACAATGTTTGACAATACGAGCGATGTTTTTTTCGATCGGGGGTGCTATGTAGGATGTATTTCGAGTATGGCTGAACATGAGTAACCTATCATCCAGCACGCAGTCATGACGAAGTCAAAAGCAAGTACAATCGTGTGAACCCGCTGCCACGTTTGTTGTTCGTGCCTTATATAATTAAGCAAGAAGCGGCTGCAGTGTGGAACATAACTGTCGTAGGTTACATTACTATGGATATGGTAGCATATCTGGAGGATATGATTGAGAAAAGAGAGGATGGTATTGATGAAGACAACATGAGATACGACTTCGACTTCTAAATTTTATATTTTTTTGTTCTTGCTTGAATTTCTATGATTTCCCGATAGTTGTTTGAGTTTTTATGATTTCCCAGTTGTTGTTTGAGTATATATGATTTATTAAGTTGTTGTTTGAGTATTTATGTTTTCCTCAGTTGTTGTTCGACCTGTTTATTTGATTTCTTGAGTTGTTGTTTGAGTTTTTATGTTATCTATAGTTATTTGAACTTTTTATTTGAAGTAATCAATTTTTACATTATCATTTTTTTTGCGTTCATTTTTTTAGTAGTATTGTTTATTGCACTCTATATTAGGAATTCCTAAAAAATAGCCAAAACCATTCCGTAAAGTTTTATTGATACCTCAGAACAAATGCACATGGTTTATCCAAACGCATATAGGGATATGTGTTTTTTTGTATCTATTAGGTGTCACGAAATGATTAGGTAATGGGATTACGTTATCCACATCTTACACGTGCCAATGAGAAATTGGTCTACTTGGATTACATTATCTGAATATAAAATGTTCAATAAATAGATGGTCTCCTCTCGTAGCAACACAACCTGAAACACTCAAAATTGAAACACTAAAAATGTATCTTTAGAGTGAGTTAGAAGATGAATATTTGATGAAAGCATTCATCAAAGTTGGTAAAACCTATAAGAACGAATGAGGTAAACACTACTGGGAGGAAATTTTATGCCATATATATATATATATATATATATATATATATATATTCTTTATACGAGAAGGAAGACGTCCAACAACCTAAGATCTCTAGACGTTTGGATGAGGTATAAACTATATGGACCTATTTAGTCAAATTTTGTGTACACTTAGTTTCCAACCTCAACGGCGAGAAACATCGTGTTACTTTTAAGGTTTTCAACTACTAGGTCACTGATACTTTAACGGACGACCAGCTGGATCATGTCCATGCCTACATTTCTATCATTAGGGAAATGAAATGCGTGTTGTTGCGGTGGACTACTAGATTACGAAAGAGGAAAGGACGTTTATGAAATGGGGCTGGGGCTGACAAATAAACCTCGATGACTAGGAGTTATTGCCAATGCTTTCCTGAGTTGTTGTTTTAGTTTACGCTTTCCTTGATTGTTGTTTGAGTTTTATGATTTCCTAAGTAGTCGTTCGACTTTTTATGCAATGTTTACTTTTTCTGTTTTTTAAGTTCATTTTTCAAAAGTGGTGTTAAATTATTAAAGTAGAACATTCATCAAAACAAAATAAAGTTTGGAAAGCTGGAAAATACAAAATCATCCATATTGCAAGAAAGTAGTTATTTCACACAAATGTGAAAAAAATCTTGATTTGGAGGTTTCATCACAGGGAAATTAGGTCACATTTTAGTCATGCCAGTAATAACCATATTAGTATCAATAATAATAATAGTTTTAATAATAATAATAATAATAATAATAATAATTATAGTAATAAAAAAAATTAAATTATTATTTTGAAATCTAGTCTATTACCGCCACTCTATGGTGGAAGGTGCCTCCATTCTGCCATGGCTGAGCAATAGGCAAGAGGCTTAACTTATACTCTGACTTTAGTTGCCACTTTGGCGGTCCCTCTCACGCCAAGCGGTGGCGTAGTAACCCATGTATGCCATACGGTGGCATGGGGGCATATGTACGCCTACCGTTGGCATGGTTATGTATCTCTACGCCAACGGTTGGCGTGGGGCATCCATACGCCAAAAACATGACAGATTGGATCAACAAAAATGTTGCAAAAAAAATTCGTTTACTACATTTTAATAATGCATGGATCAATGATACTGCAAGACTAATAGTTCTTTAATACATAATTTAGACAATTTACAACACCAAAACCATAAAACAACAAATTATCCCGATTGGGTTCTAAAATTATAACACAAATACAATTAAAATTATTTGGTTAAGTCCACTACGAGTTACTCACATTCTACGGAATGTGTTTACGTTAGATTTTGTAGTCGTGAAAAAACACGGACTCTATCTAACAAGAGGATCGACCAAGAACTATTATTGTCTCTAGCTGTGCGGATCCACGTTGGATCTATAGTCGGTAAAGGTGAACCTTGAACCAAATCGACCTACAATTTGACATTAAACAAAATGCATTTAAAATTTAAAATTGTTTACTTACATGAACAAAATAGTTTGTATTGACGAATGCGGCACTAATCTCCTTTATAGAACCATCCTTTTGTGGTGTATTTTCACCGGTAAGTAAGTTGTACATCCACCGGTAGCTAGGCAATAGAAAACACGATTTTATATCGCCGCGACTAGTTTTCCGCAACTAGGTAACGACATCCAATTTTCAATCGGTGCATTCTCTTTATTATAACTCAACTGAAGTAGCTCCTTATTGACTTCACTATCGTCGTCATAATAAGCAACACGTTTATAAAACTCTAGATTCGACTTTAGCTCGTGAACCATGGCTTCTCTAACCATTTTCCGTCCACTGTCGTAACCGATCATACCATGTGCGATGGTTCTAAAACTACAATTATCGTTGGGCATCACCTTTGTAATTCCTCTTATGAAAAAGGATGCATAAATTGAGGTATGTATTTCGAATACCTCGAGTCCGACATGTTGGGCAACATCGAAGGAATCGGTTTAACCAGAAATGACGGTATAGCGTTAATGTTATTCGACGCATCCGGAGTTCCTAAACCTAGACATGCAACCCGTTTTTGTTTCATTTTTGGCGGTTTTACTCCTGCATTTGTATGAATGTGTGCGGCGACCGATCGTGCGGTGCTACGGAAATTGCCGATTTGGGGTTACCAAACTCGCAGCGGGTGTTACCATTTTTGGAGTTTCGGCACTATCGTGAGACTCGAACATTTCTTGTTCGACATATTTGTGATAAGAATGATCAATTTTTTGTAGAATAATCCTGATCCATTTTTTGTAGAATAATCCCGTTAGAGCTTTCTACCTTTACCGCGACCACGGCCGCGACCTCCAACATGTTCGGGCGTTCTACCGCGGGTTTTAACATTTTGGAGGGGTTCACAAAGGAGTGACGTCGAGGGATTCAAAATGCATATAAATGTTTTTAACCAATCACTTTGTTCGTAAATATCAAACTCGTCAAGTTTAAAAAATTTCCAAAGTTAACTTATACCTCTTCTTTGCCGTGAGTTTAACTCGGGGAACGATATCTAGTTTCTTACAATGCTCCTTAATAATCCGAATAGGTACATTCTCGTTCGCTCTTCGGATTGCTTATAATTCGTGGGTACACGGTACACCTTGGATCGTACGATTGATGCGAACATATGAAGATCCATCACCTCTGCTTTTATCAACAAATTTATCTTATGATATCGCTAATGCAATAGGTAATACGTGCCCTCGTAAAAATTTGAAAGGTTTGAAATCTTGAAATTTGTGAATTAGACAACACTTGCTAAACTCCATCGATTCGTTTATGGTCGAATGTTGCATCGCCAACAAAATATGTACTTTATCCCAAAACCCATTAAAATTCAATTGTTTGACCCGATATATTTTTTCAATGTAGCATGTGAGCTTTCCGCCTATTAGAGGTGTGATTATTAAATGTATGATTTTGTTAGTATAGGCGTGAACAAATCTCTCTTTATAAAGCATAATCTACGAGTCTACAACATAATCGACTGCCTTATCTTGCTCTATGAACACCAACGACATCTTAGCTAACCTCTCGTTCATCACGCCAACAGTAGTTGATGAAACGACGTCGTTCCAAGCCGCCAAAATATTGTTAAACACCTTGCCCTCTTTAAACCTTTTTTTTGTTTTCCCACTAACATTCTTGTTGATATGCCACTCGCATAACATGTGAATTTCGCTAGGAAACATTTTGTCTATGCTATTCATCAAAGCAAGTTCGCGACCGTAATTATAACACGAGGAAATTCGCAATCATTCTCCTTCATTTCTGTTTTCAAACATCTCAATAACCATCCGTAGTTGTCTTGTTTTTTATTCGCCATAAACGTGAAAACAATGCAAAACGTTTTGTTGGTTGATGTTACCCCTACTACTTCGAACAAAGGCATCTTGTAACGAATAACTTTGTATGTGTTATCCATGATTAGCAAGCATGGGAAGGTCCGTAGTAAAACAATACTAAGCGGGTGTGCGAAAAAAATCGGCTATCACATTCGAGCCATCGTTGGTCGTCCGTTCCCAATATTTGTACTTGTGCAATTGTGATTTAGCTAACAAACATTGAATTTTGGAACGACCACCATTTTCAACCATTTTCGTTCTCTGATAGTCGAAAAAAATTCGGCTATCATGTTCGAGCCATCATTGGTTGTTCGTTCCCAATATTTGTACTTGTGCGATTGTAATTTAGCTAACAAGCATTGAATTTTGGAACGACCACCCTTTTCAACCGTTTTTGTTCTTTTATGGTGGTTGTATACGTGACGAATATTTGAAGCATTCTCCGGATCGGCCTTCTTCAAAGCACCAAATATATGTCCTAGAGTTGTTCCCTTTAAAATATCGACGAGCCCTTTTTCCTTCCGTTTGAACTTGGACCATTGTAAATGTCCTTGGACATACTTAATCGGTTCATGGCTGTGCTTGCCGGAAAGGACACTTAGAGCCCACTTATCGTCGTTTTTACCGGATTACATACCAAATGAAAAGGACAATTTGCTATCGGTAGCCTTACGCTTACGACCATACTATCTAGGTCGACTTAAATATACCGGATCGCTTGCACCGATAATCTATTCTAGGTGTTTTCCTTCTTTCCCCCGCTCTTTAGATGTTATGTTAATCGAGAAACCTAAAAACTTGTCCGTACTTTTGACCACTCAGTCATCAAGTCTAAGCTATACTCATCGTGAGTGATGAAATAGTGAACGTAGTCCGAAACAAGCGAAATTTCGTATTGGATAACTTCCTGCAGTAGGTAAGAAGTAGACAAATCAATTAGACTGGGATTCCGGATTAGGTTAAGCCATTTCGTCGATGTTATGGCGCATGAACCACTACTCACGCCATCTGATTGTGTAATCAATCGTCTACACGCCACATGTGTGGCGTAAACAATGGTTTGTACGCCATAAATGACGTGAATAGTGTTCTCTTCGTCACTACTGTTGACGAAAAAACTAGTCGACTAGCATATGACAAAAAACACACAAAATATATATAAAAAATCCGTAAAAACTTAAGCGTGACGGAACATATCTTAAATATAATGGATTAATTAAAAAACAAAATAAATCCTAAATAAAACATTTATTATCTAAATTAAAAAAAACATACATACCAGTACCAGTGCCATAAAAAAAACTGGCGACTACCCGATAATGGTGGCTTCGGACTAAGCTAAAAAGAAAAGTTATATCATTAGTTTCAAATCTTTGTTCTTTTCTTAAAAAACCTATTGCCTTTTACCAACGTTATCTCTTTCGTTAGATTAAATTTGTTAAACCATAGTTAACATTTATAATTATTTGAGTTTTAACAGGAAACTTGCTGAAAAACAAGTTATGAATCGAATAAAATTTGATTTTAAAACCTGAACAGAGTTTTTCGCGTGAGATTGTTATACATATTTTTATTAATTTAGTTTTGTATGTTGAATCTGTACAATAGTATAGTCTTCTATTTTGAATATCCATTCCTATAGTAGAAGAAAGGGTCAGCAAATAACTTGCGTTTTTCTGAGTTAAACCGGTTAAGTTTGTTATTTTAATTTCCTCTCTATTTATCTTGTTGTCTCTATCTCATTTTAATAGTTCGTTGGTCACTAATACTATCTTTTTATCCAAAATATTATATATATCACTTCTTTTTTTTTTTTCTTTTTTTTCGTAGGTGCAATAAGTGCGCACAGGGTTTACCCTCAGTCTGACGCGATAGCCTGCAAACCAACGCCAGAAGGTAAACCACACAAGGTGACAGACTCAGCCGAGAAAGCGTATGTAGAAGGACTCGAACTCATGACCTTTTGGTTATAAGAATGCCATACTCAACCAACTCGGCTACCCCTTGGGAGCGTATACCACTTCCTTTTAATTATTAAACCCGTTGATTAATTATAATGTTAGTTTTATTTTTTATTTTTTTTGTTTTAATTTTTTTATCATTGTCTCGTTCACAAAACAATTCATTCGTGAAAAAATAATTTACAGATTGGATATCGGAACATCAAAAAATTTACGTTAACACAAAAAAAATAGATTGAAATATTTAAAAAGAATTTAAAAATAATCGAAGATTTTAACAAAAAGAAGAAGACTACGTGGTATATGGAAATAAACCAGTTTACTGATTTAAGCTAGAAGAAAAAGTAAAGGAATATGGTGATAATGTGCATTATAATAAATGATTTGAAAGGATTTATATGGATCAGAATCCTCATATACCCATAAGAAGGTAGTCAAAGATAAGATGTAGGACTTAGATGTTATGAAGCAAATCAGATTTACAATTAATTAAAAGTAAGAGGTAGAGTATGTGCTTTCATTTTAACAGAAAGGTTTCAGGTATAACTCCGAAACCGTAATTCTAACTCCGAAACCGTAATTCTAGCAATTTTATTAGCAGTGTAGAAACAAAAATTTTGAATGAAAATAATGCAGTATTGTGTATTGCGCAAGTATTGTGCTTAACATGAATTAATTTTGAAAAATAAAAAGTGAATCGTTGATGATATATGTATTGATGATATATATAGCTGGGTGGTCTGACAGAATCAATGCATGATCCTGTTCAAATGTTTTAGAAAAGAAAAAAAATGAAAACCATGACTTAAAAAAATTCCCTACTAAATTTGAAAGTTTTCATCAACGAAAATGAACCGAAAAACAGTACTATCAGCTAGTTTTCAAGTGAAAATAAAAACACGAGTATAAGAATATCAACTATGATTAAAAAACAATATTACAAATAAAATAAAGAAGAAAAGACGTACAAAATATGGTTCAAACGCCCTTGAAAAACATTACAAATAAGAATTATAACATCTGAAGATCAGAACTTTCAAACAGCAAAAATGCTTTATATTCCACCAAAACGATGCTCATGTAAGATTATAAATAGAAACAACCAGCAAAAATGCTTATGTATTCCACCAAAAAAATTGCTTATGTACAGATTATAAATATGAACATAGTACACAGTTAACAATACATATACGAAAATACAGGTAAATAATGCTATAAAAAAGGCAAATAAAACATATTTAATTAACAGTACCCAACTTGTTCGACGTGAATAAGTTCAAAAGAAAAAGAAAAAGACTTCTAAACACAGACTATATTTAGTGATAGAAACTTTGAAACCAAAACTTCCAGAACATTCTTCATAACCAAACAACATAACTTAACATAACTAGACACATTTAAGTAGCAAGCACAGATAGAATAATTTCACTGCTGCTAAGTATAAACAATAAGACAACCAGACTGCAAACCAGATCGACCAATTTTCGTTTCCTCTCCAAATAAACTAATACCGAAGTGCTTCCGTTTTATGAGGTCATACGCTGCACTAGACCGCAACCGGTTCTCGTACAGTTGGGAACTGAGCCTCGTCTGCAACTGCTAACGGCTCATCAGCATTAAGCTGACTCTCAACTGGCGTGTCAACTGGCTCGTTGTTCTCGGGTTTAGATGATGATTCAGTCTTTTTATCAATTTTTGCTTTTGCAGAAGCTGGTATTTTGGCCTTTGCCTCTGGCTTTCCATTATTAACCAAAGTGGACTTTTGAGAAGGCAGTCTGGGAAGGGATTTGCGCACTGGCTTTTTTGATTCAATGACAGAAGTTACTTTGGCAGTGTTGGTATGAGAAACTTTATCACCAAGACTAAGCCGGCTTATTTGACATGTTTCGTTGTTGTTCCCATCCGATTCTGCAGATGATACGTCCTTTTTCCGACCAAGTTTAGGAGACTTAGCTCTTGTTGTTGGTATCTGCACAAATAAAGAGTAATCAGGACAAATTTTCCATGTTATTCACTACTTGATAATAATATTCGAGCCTAATAAGACTAAAAACAATTACTATAGTGTCTCATTTGGCACTGCATGGTTGTTAGTCTCCGGACTATGAAGCGTTAGAGGATTTAGTCAAAACATTACACAACTCTAATCGTTCGCAATGGGTACTCAAGAGAAGTGCATAATAAGTGTCAACTTACAAACTATAAGCTGGACAATATAAGAGAGTGGTGAAAATACTGGCCAATTCAGTAGTGTTTCTTAATATAGAACTTTGCATAGTAGCTTTCATAATACGAAACAAAAACTCGCCTTCTTTAACTCCACCTTAGGAGGCTGAGGTTCCTGATAAAAGCTTGGCATAGGAGTTGCTTTAAAGGCCAAGCTTTTTCTAAGCATCCTTAACTCGGCTTCTTGGGTCTCCTGCAAAAACCTATCATAGTAAGAGTATGTTGCTTCTGCATATTATGGTATTTCAAAAACACAACACACAACCTTGGACTTTGCTTGCAATGTACTCTTTTCTTGTTCCTTAGCATTAACCTTTTCCTCGAGTTTAGAGTAGAACTGTTTCATATAGTAGAAATAGAAAAGATCATATGGCACATATATGGGTAAATATATAACCCACCAGAGAGACTGAGGGATTAAACACTAACCTCTCTTCTCTTTTCAGCTCGCTCGGTACATTTGAAACTGAAGCCGTAATTTGGAAGCATACCCACTTTCTGAGATTTTCCATCAGCTGATTTGGGACTTCTAAAATATAATTAAGTAAAAACTCAATGAGGGCAACTAAGAATTACACACCAAAACAATGAGCAGCGGTCCATTTTTCATACAGAAAGAATAACAATTCTGAGCGCCAAAAAAGGATACAGAGAAGCCTGAGAATCTCCTTCAGGTGTATCAAGAACTGCTTTCTTGAGAGGCTTCAGTTTTCTCTTGTCCCTGTATCGAGTTAGTAAGTTCATGACTGGCCAAATAAAGCTTCAATTACTGAATCCTAGATAAAAGATTGTTTTCTAGGTAGAAGGCTTAAACTCATTCATATGAAGAGACAGATATACATTTATATCTCCCTACTGTCTTTTCTATTCAAAGTAGATCGATTAAATTTAGAAATTACACTTGAACCATTTTGTATAATTATATTGCAAAATTGCTAAGAAACACTCTGAAACAACCAACGATTTGAAAAATTCTTTCTGAATCCCACACTGTGCATTTTTCTCAAGCACAGATGCTTCAGAGGTACAGTTGAAGAGAGAATATGTGACAAAAGGAATCAAGACTGAAAGAGATGAGAGAGGCCACCCCGTCAGCAAAATTTCATAAACTTTTTTCCCAGAAACTTTATAAAAGCTAAAAAAGCCTAGTTGTACATACTTGAGTTCTTCAGATGGTGCTGCGGTGTCTGACTTTCCAGATTGCTGCTAAAAGTAGGCAGTAAAAATGATTATCAGTAACATAAAACTCGAGAAGCACATGAAACAAGTTCATAAGTGCCACTGCTAAAATGCAACAGTAGTTATTTAACAGTCACCTTTGCTCCATGAGACTGCCTTTGGCTGTCACTGAAAGATTTACTCTTCAAGGACGGTTTTGCAGGTGGATGCAAAGAAGCAGAACCATTTGAAACAGCAGCGGTAACCTCTGCAGCACTTTGTCCATCTTTAGTCTTCTTAGCCCCAGTTGATGAAACACTCTTGCCACCTACGCGCTGCTTCTCATTTGTTACCTTCGCCTGAACCTTCCTTGGTTTGGTAGGCTTTGACTTATTCTCTTCTTTCACTTGTGCTTCCTGTAAAATATGCATAAGGCAGTTTCAGTAAGGCAAAGGTCAATTGACTCGACAACCGAACAGAGAGTGAGATGTCCTACCTCAGAAGTGATCAAGTCATTTCCTTCTAAATCAATCTTTCTTTCGTCTTTCGCTATCATTGAGTGCTTATCTTCAACCAAATTGGAATCACTTCCTGAGTTCGCATTTTCCTCAGCATCAGAAGTACTGCCATTTTCAACGGCAGCAAGAAGCTCCTTGTGGACACCATTTCCATTGGGAACCTCAGACGGAGCAGCAGGTTCGAGATTATCAGTATCCATTTACCACTACAAGCAAAACACAGAAGCAAGTAAGCAAGAACTTCAAATCATCAATATCAAGAAACGAAATCAAAACATGAATCCTACAATAATTTTGCGAACATTAAGCAACTGCCATCCATCCATTTCATTATGAATCTATTTTGGGACACATCCTTCACTAACAATGGAATTATGCTTCCGAACTAAACTTATTGACTGATACATTGCTAAAACCGACTGATTATCTTCGATAAACACGAAAATCAGTATAAAAAACCTCTAAATGCTGCTGGTGCGTAAAAAAGAGATGAACATATTCACCACCTTGACTATTAATGACTGATAGTTTCCAAAATCAAGCACACAGCCTATTGTCACTTTCGTAGCCAAAATGGCGATAAAAGATGAACAACAAGCTACAAAATCAACAAATCGAAGGAAAATAACTCCGACATACAGAACCAAATCGAATCGAATCGAATCAAACGAAAGCAACACATCGAACCAAATCTCGACTCTCACTGCTAAACAAGCACTGCATCGACATCAAAACGCAAACACTCTTCACAAAAAAGTACAGAATCACTACTTCCACATTGATCTACACAACGCCAGAAACATACAGTCGAAACAAGCAAATGCACTACTAGATGTCTAAGATTCATAACTCCTTCTTCATTCTCATCGATTTTTCTCGGTAACGAAACAATTAAAAGAAAACGGATGCGCAGATTCAATCATCGTTACCTCGTTTAAAGCACGAACGGCAAAATCAAAACGTCATTGACGAAGGAGACAGTAGATTCAGTTATCGAGAAAACGAAGAAGGAGTTGAAAGATCTGTGAGAAGAGAAGACAACAATGGACGAATGAGAACTGGATTTTTTCAGTAAGCAGAAAGATCCGAACCCTACAGAGATGAGAGAGAGAGAGAGAGAGAGAGATTGATAGTACTGTTCGGGTGGTTTTTTTGTATTTGGTATTTATAATTTATTTTATCTGCTTTCGAATTACGATTCTTTGTGGTATACACTTATCAATTAACTAATATTGGATATAATTAAATACTAAAGTAAATATATATATTAAAATTGTTAAAATTTGATTTTGTTAAAGGGTAGGTTAAAGTTTATTGAGGTTATAATGTATGCTCTCATTCAATTCACCTTATCTTATATATTTAAATTTTAAAAGAGATGTATTTTTTTGGTTAGGAGATGATAATTATTCAAATTTTTAGATATTTAATTTTTATATATTTATGCTATATATTATAGATTTGAAAACAAATTGTTTTTTTTATTTTTAGTGTGTAAAAAAACAAACAAAGTTGCGGTGCAAAATAAATTTGATGATTAATTGTTCATGTCTTTTTAAATATTAAAATCATAGTATGAATAAAACATGAATGGTCCATTTAAATAAAAAATAATATTTAAAAAAAAGTAGTTAAGAAATTTAGAAAAATAATTAAAATACGTGTGTCGATATAGTAAGAAACGTGGACAGATATAGTAGGAAACATGTAAGAATACTGAGAAAGCAATAACCTAAAATACATAAATAATTTTGCAAAAAAAATAACAACTTTTTCAATAATGAAGACAACATGTGTTTATAGACATTCTATCTCATCTCAAACTTTTATGGGATTCAAGTTTATTTCATAAACGGTTGTTAGGCTAACATTTGGTATAAAATTCTATAATACAACCGTCCAGTCTAAGGCCTTCTAAATTTACAGTTATGCATACAGTTTTATTAAGCTAGGTTTTGCTTAAAATTTACTTAATAGATTCAGACTAATGGACTAAGTTCCTACAATTGATAATGTTATCAATAGTCCTTAGTCATTGTACGATGATTGAGAAAGGACTATAACTTTGAGTGTTTCTACGTTGGTGGAGCCATGTTGAGTCTGGGCCGTTGAAATTCATGCTTTGTTGAAACTTATGTAAGTTGGTTGCATGACATGAGTTGTTTCTATTAAATCGAATTGTATGTCAACCTGAATTACCGAGTCAATTACGAGAATCTTGAGATATGTTGTCCTCACATAAATCTAATTACAACTTTCATCGATCAAAACATTCATTGATAAAAAAATTATATTTTGTTGAAGAAAAAAATACAGTACTTAAAACTATTTAACATATCATATGTAATGGATTAGTCAACTTTTGAATGGTCGGTCAAACCTTTTGATATTTGAGATGACATAAGAAGTGGTACAAGTTTGAACCATTGACCTCAAGCTTAGAAACTGAATACTTCTACCACTATACCAAACTTATTTTTAGAATTTGGGGTGGTCCATGGCATACATGGCCACCTGCTAGATCCGCCCCTGGGGATGACAATATAGGTCCGAGTCGGCCTGATCCAGCCTCACATGGTCGGGGTTTTTCCGGCCCGAACTTATAATGAGCTAGGTACATAAATCAAAATTATTGCTCGTATACCGGTCGGGTAGGGTATGGATTTTCAGTTTGTCCAACCCCACCCGACCTAAAAATATAACTATACATACAAATTAAAATATATAAATAATAATAACGATATAAAAAAACTTATTGATTACTAAAAACAATTTTCCAATAATATATAAAAAACTTCTTCCAATACTAATTAGATTTTTCCATTAAACATTGTTTTCAACAATATTTTTACTAATTAGATTCTCCCACTAAAATTAATATGTAATATTTAAAGTCTTATATTTATTTATTTATTTTAATATAAATTTATCATTGGCCTTTATTATTTAACCTAACATCATGTGTTATGTTCGTCACCATAAACAATACCGCATTTGGAATTGACATTTGAAAATTCTTGATGATTTTCACAATAAAAATAAAGATAAAAAAATATGATAATTGTGATGATGATTCATGATACTATCGGAAACTAGAAAAACTTTTAAAATGTTTATGTTTATTTTGATGTTTTCTTTCACATTGTTAAGACATGTTTTAGATTGATTATTTTATACAGATTTATATTTTTATTTGATTGACATTTAATGGTTATTTAAGTAAATTTGTTTTGATTTAGAAATTTTACATCTTAATATTTGTATAAGTTAAAAAATAAATTCAAGTTTAAGATGCATTCCATCCGGGTCAAAGCGAAACGAAAAATCTGAATAGTAAAACTATTGTTTGCGGGTCGGGTCGGGTTGACCTGCGAATACGTGTGGGTAAATATTAAACCCACAGCATGTCGAGCATGGTTAGGGTTCAAGTAAAAAAAAGGTGGGCTCAAGCGGGCCATCCTGAACCCGGTCTGAAACCGACCAATTGTCATCCCTAGTAAACACATATCATTCGCATAAGCAACCATTATTATCTCGACAACGCATGCTGCTATCATTTTAGTTTCAACGATCATGATCATTAAAGATGAGCGCATCTCAACCATTCATATACAAAACAAATCTAGGATACCCATTAGTTGATTAGATTATTGTGTGACATAGAATAACATTTTTTTAACATAGTCATGTTCGTTAGTCACTTGGTATTTTTAGCCAAATCTTTGTATTAACGAGACCACCATCATTAGTGCGTAATGTTTGAGGGTCATGTTACCGTTACGGGACATGGGACTACTAACTTGGAAATCATGACTCTTTGATTGTTTCGCCTAGTTAAGATTGTTGACAATCTAGTGTGGAGTATGTTGCTAATAAGTACTGTTAATGCTACTTATTTTGTTCTTCATACCGCAAGGACTTCGAGTGTGGGGACCCAATCTTATGAAGTGAATATGATGATTCCGTATCTTCTAATAACGAATCAATAATAAATATTATATATATATTGTAAACCCGATGGTTTATCGAGACTTTATGAAGCATGGGGGATTCTAATATATTTGAGGGTGTGGTTGTCAAAGACGGGAAGAAACTCATATCGACGCTACACCACTTCTAAGAATTCTTCCAACTCACTTGATATACTATATCCAGGTGATGTCGTATGGGTGAAGACTACTCATACTAGTTTTCATGTTTATATGAGAAGAATTTAAGATAAAATAGTTATTCGCAACTACCAACATTAGCTCGACGAGTAAAATTATTTACTTTACTTGACAATATATAACATCTATAGGATTTTTGCTGACCTCTCCGACTCTAATAAAGCTTAGAATATGTCTTTCATTTTTATAAGCAAAAAATTAGAAACAAACAAGGCACTTGCCAAGCCATCGATGTCTTGGTGTTGATCATACCATAGTAAGTTATGTTTTATTTTTATATTTTAACATATACAATAGTGATTGTTAAAAGATTCATGTTGACTTGAATATCTTTTTATGTATGTTTTGTCTCCGTTTGTATATTTGATTTTGTAATTTCATGAGCTCTTGTATATTGTGAGGGACAGACACACCACCCTCAATATTTATCTGTTGGTGGTTGTGGAAAGTAGCTCAATCTTTTACTGATAGCGAATTAATTTATCAAGATTGTATTATGGTCAAGTCTAACCCAAGAAGGTGGGATAAAATCTCATTTGATGGCAGCAAAATCGACTATCGAGGTGTATGAGACATCAACCAAAGCTTATGTCTCCCAAAGAGAATGAACTTTAACTGCAGTTCCATATTTATAAGAGATAAAAATCTATCCAGAGCTTCCACATGCATAAATTATGGAAATTCAGTTATCTTTTCCATCTCTATGACTAAAGGTATTAATTTGAATGCAACTCCATTTTTCCCTATTTATTGAAAATGAATTTTCATTTAATAATACAAACCCAAGGTCGCGTAGGAAACCTTATTCATGATAGAGAGAGAAAGCATAAGGTTAATAGGATTTTGGTTGGCTAAAAGAGCATATAAGATAAACTATGTAGGAAAATTACTCATGTTGCTCCTATAAATCAGGGTATATAAGAGAATGTTTCCCATAGAGTACAAAAATTGGATAAAATAAAACATTTAAGGGACTTCATCGGGTGGTTTTGAGCTGAAAAGTTGAGGAAGGTTGGCCTATCGAGTTCAAGATGTCAGGTTGGTTGTCTGATTTGAGCTCACATATTATTTTTTTAATTCAACTCATATCAACAAGGAAATGATAATCGATTTGTATCCAATGATGCAGTGATTGAACCATTAGCATTAGTGGAGTTGGATGACCCAATAGATTTAGTTGAGGTAGCCAATACTGAGATGATAACCGAGGGTCGAGCCCATAAGATAACACTTACTTCGGAAGAAGAGCCTTTACTCATTAAAAAAACGACATAGGTTTTGTCAACCTAATACTTGATCTAGGGAGGTGTCGTCTCATATTTTACTGGTTGATATAATGGTAAGATAAATAAAGCTGAACATTGATATACATATTTTTAATTTGTATTTTCCTTTTCTTTGTTGATTTGTATTTGAGGTTGATTTTTATTTTTTCTTGCAGATTGGGTTCAATGCTTTCGCAATTTTACACGAGGACTTAACTTATTGAATTCCCGTGGTCCCATGCCTTCAATATTTATTGGGGATACTGACCAAGACATTTAAAGGCAGTCACAAAATAAGGGCAAAGATTGACGAAACTCATGGAAGATGGTACAATAAAAATTGTTGTATTATATGCTTGGCCACGTAAGAGCTTATACTTTACTAAAAAACTTATGAAGATCTCATAAGATTTCCATGAATTAGCTCGTGTTAATAATATTACATCGTATGAATATGCTCTTTAACGCTCCATACAAGCTCTTTAAAAATTGATAAAATTGTTGATGACCGAGTATGAAAGCTACGAGACAGATGTGCAAGCGACTGAGGAGGTTAGACATAAGGTTTTTCAGGAGATAGGTCGAGCGTTTGAGGCTAAGTTGGTACTCAGATTCCGCCAAACTTTCCTATATTTAGATTTAGATTGGTTTTGATCATATATTCCTTGAGAGCAAAAATTAAAGGAATTTATCAACACTGTGGAGTCTAAAGTTTATGGCTCTAAGGTTAAACTTAAAGGTGAATATAAAAATAAGTATGTCAATAGTTTCTTCCATCTAATCAAGGTCAAGGTTGTTTACGGTAATATTTCTCCAACCAAAATTAAGGTGTTGATTATGTTCATTATACGGTCAATAATAAGGTATTTATTGGTGTTCTTCCAACAATTAAGGCCTATGAAATCGATAACATACCTCTTTTTAACAATGCTAATGTTATTGAAAGTGTTATTATTTCAAATGTATTCATGCAATGTCAATTTAAAAACAATAAGAAGAGTTACTCAAACGCGTATATAGAATGGGATAATGGTTTTATTAATTCTGAATGACATCTATCAATGCTATTTTTTTTAACTTCTCATACTATCGGGGAGAAAAGAGTTCACTTAAAAAAAGTAAAATATTTGCAAATGACACGGATATATGTATTTGGTTGAGACTTTCTATGAAGTTTAAAACTTTATATGCTCTATTTTCTAAGGTTAGAGAATAGTTTGGCCCTCTTTATCGAGCAATATGTAGGTTTCTAGCTTGACCTTTGTCGATATTGTGTATGTTCCCTTCCAATTTGAAATGAGCTTACTCGAGTGTATTGTCCTTTGTGTAAAAACACACGTCTGAGCCTTTGGTCGCTTATTTCAAAGCTTTAGAAGTGGACATTTGAGTCATATTTTTCTTTCTCATTAGAGCTTTGTAGATGTTTTTTGCGTAAATGAGCTCTTATCCGCTTATCTTCGATTAAGTCAGGCTTAGGTTTTTGGATTTTATCACTTATTCTTCCCTCTCAGTTAGATATTCGAAATAAAAACATATCCATTTTCGTTGGCAATACAAATTCTGTTCCATAGACTAAAATGAAATTCGTTCTTGCAGTAGTGGCTCGTGGAATAATTTAGTATGACCATGAAACCTCTCAGAGAAAGCATGACCACTACTTGGCTGTCATTCTACGACATGCTTGATGTGTTTCAAGATGGTTTTGTTTGTTACATCCACTTTTTCATTTTACTAGAGGTGGAAAAAGAAAGAGAAATTATGCATAGTATCTTGGTTTTGGTAAGAGAATGTTAAGATAACACGTTAGAACTGCAGATCGTTGGCTATATTGATGATCTAAGGTACCAAATACTTGAAGCATATATATATATATATATATATATATATATATATATATATATATATATATATATATATCTTCAAGAATTTTCAAACAGTAAAAAAACTGCTTAATAAAATCTTGTTTGTACAACATATCTGCCATCCATACATATCTTGCAGCTCAGGAATTTATACTTTTGGCTTTAGCTTTATCCTTTGGGGAAACATACCTTATGTTAGGTATGCTCAAAAGGCAGATCACTGGTTGGCTCCTTCTATGATGAGCATCACTCTAGTTGTTTAACTAGTCTCTGAGGTTTTGATATATAGTTCAATTTTTAGCTTATAATACGTAACCATTTACGCTACTGAGAAAGCACATGCCAAAAAGGCAAGCACGTATGTCATTGCGTTTGATGCCTTTGATATTTCCTTGAAATTAAATTGTTCAAAAGGCTATTTGGTGCGGAGCTCTATCACATACTGAATGATTTTATCCTTTTTTGCTTATACTTGGCCCAAGGCCTAACTGAACATGAGTTGTGAATATATAAAAAACTTCATCCTTTAAGCCTCACATGTGTAAGTAAGCCTCAATCTTGCAATAACTAATTCATAATCAGATCTTTGTTAGATACGAAAAAACCAAATTTGATAACTTAGTTAATGATGTCCCATATATGGGAATTTAGTTGTACGCTTGCACCATAACTTATATTTTTAAACCCTTTATTAGTATGAAATTTTCATGTCAGTTTGTAATTCTTTGTTTAATAAAGTGACCTTTGAGATTGAAACTTTGTTAAGAAGTCTGCTAGCACGTGAGTATATAATTTTGATGGCATTGCCTAAAAGTAAGTCAAGTTTATCTAATGATAAGTAACATGTCTCAACGTATAATATGAACTTATTAACATAATATATAGTTATGTTAATGTTTCATTATTCGTTAACTATCATTGCACTAACTACTTAATCAGACACGTCTAAGTACAAAAATAACAGCTCGTCCGGCTTGTTTTTACTATGACATTTTACAAGGATAAGAACTCATTTATTTTGTTGAACTTCACTTAATACTAGGGAGTTTAGTTAACGCGGTCGGCTTATTTAAGTATCTGAAAAAGGGTAGCATCTGTTCGATGAATGAAAAATAAATCAGTCGAGGACAAAGAGCTTTCATATCAGTATTTGGACCTTCTTAATATTATGAGGGGGTTTAAAGGACAATAAGGTCATAAAGTAAAAATAACACTTTGGATTATGAATGAAAAACTCCATGTGGCCTGCCTTAATCTTATTTTCACTCATAAAGTATCTTAATAACACTTTGGACTAAATGCCAAAAATACTTTTCTCGAGATTCAACTTCAGATTCACTCTTTGTAGGTTCATAAAAGTATGTGAGATGTGCCAAATAATATGAGTATTAGTTTCTTGTTATGATTATATCATTGATGATCTCTCAAGTTACATCTGAGCTGTCTTAAAGATATCTTATTGGCATATGGCCTCAATGTTCATGATCCCAATATCATAACCTTGTAATAATACATTGTTGCTCTTTGACGAATGTGGTTATATTTTTGTCTTACACCTATATTGGAATATGGTTTTAGTTTGCATATGTATCTACGAAGTGTAAATACAATTTCTCAAATAGGTATCCACTAACTAGTCAATACGTGGATTAGGAAAAAGTTCTTTTGAACACGCATTATTAAGGTCTGAAAAGTCTATATACATCATTTACTTTTTCTTTTTTCTTAACCAAGACTGGGTTTTTTTTATCAATAATGGGTATGGAACTTCTTGTATATATGATACTTGAATCACTCGATCAACTTTAACCATTATGGTCTCAACTTTATTTTAGAAAAATACTATTTTATTATGATTTGTTGGCAAAAAAACTATTGTTCTTTACACTTATGGTGTATTAATTCGGTGGGCACTCTAGTGACATCATGTATAGTCTAAGAAAAAACATCAAAATTTTCAGAAAAAAAAATCTAACAAGTTTGTTCATTAGTTATCTAACATGTCTCTACCGATGAGAGGACTTTTTTGGTTTTAAAGTGATATTTTTTACTTTCTCTCTAACTCGGCCATGTGGGGGTGGGGTTAGGGTGGGTGGGGAGATCTCATGGATAATCCATATCGTTAAGCATGATCGAGGTCCTAGATGGTTGATATTTATTGAGTGTTAATGAAGTATAATAACACTCTCTGGCCACTATTTAGTTTTTACGGATAGCAACGACTCATCCGTTGAAGATGTAATAGAGAAACTAATCCATAACTTTCATTAATGTGTGTATCTAGTTGACCTAAAGTCTGTTGAAGAATGCGTTTTATGATAAAGGAGCATACACAATCATGAACATGGACTATACTTATTTTATGTGCTCTCGCTAACCCAAAACCACTTTTAGATACACATCAGCCATCATTAGGGTTTTCTCTCAGTAAATCAAGTCAATAAGATCTTCGATAGTGTTAGGACCGAGACACTGTGCATATTATCATAATTAATTTTGAACATGTTCCAACTTTATCATTTGGACGTTAATCCTAATTATCTTGACGGTGATAATAATCATGTATTCACTCTTAAAATTTATCATTAATAAAACTTATAATTAGGTAAAGGTTTATGTAAAAATGTGTTGAAGTTTTCCCTTACCGCTAGAATCTCAAGGTCTGATATGTGTTTTTTTAGATGATTGAGTGGTACCTGAAAGAGTGTTGGCCTTATGTTACTATAAGCAAAAAGTATCGGTTTGAATTGATATCAGTATACTCGTCAAAATTTTCCATAACAATCATTGCTTTGTAAAAAACAGGAGGTTTAGCAATGGATGCAACTTATTGGGGTTTCATTCGTGCTAGTTATCAAGGCTCGGCCTTAGTTGGGTTTAGCTTTAACTTGGTAAATCATTTAAAAATCTATGTCAAAATTCATGGCAATGTTTCATACTTGTAAGCCATGCAACCATGAGCTTATGATATTCTAAGTTTTTCTTGGTTTCAATGAACCTTTGTGTGTAGTTTTAGAGGCTCTTGTTAGGCTATTTCTTATAGTGGATAATGTAACCATCTTTATTGATGTCCTTGCTACCAATAATATTTCTAGAAAATTATCCATAACATGTCAAAGTTATAAATGTTGTGAGGTGGTAATGGTTGGACTGGGTTAAAGAGTTGCCTCTGAAAGTCATGGAAAAACTCGGTAGACAACCTTTTCATCTCCATCGAAACATGAGTATCTCAAATTTTAAATTCTTGTGATCTTTATTGTCATCGTATGTATCCATGTTATATTGGTTATGACTGGCTGGCATCTCTTCAGAGATGATTTTGGATCTAAAAATAATGATGACAAGCTAAATATTGGCTCAACAAAAATATGTTACGGGTGAGACAGACCTGTCGGACCAAAAAAATGATGGGCCATTTGTGGTGGTTTCCTAAACCAAGGTTAGGCCACAAAGGTAATGTATAGTTCTTCGGGATACTGTGTTGATAACCCTATGGAACCAACGAGGTGTTGAACTGACGTTTTAGTGACTTGGCTATGAGTGTAGGGTTATACATGCACGTTCTTTTTTTCTTATTTCTGCAATGGTGAGAAGAATGAGTTTGAATCCTCCGACCAAGTGTAGAGATCACAATAGAAGTGATGCAATATGGACTTGCTAGCAGACTTTCCATCATATTATTTTTTTGGACTATTTTGAACTTGAGTTCTTGGTATGCGAGTGATGGGATGTATGATCACGACTTGAACAACATTGGTCGAGGTTTTTAAACACAAATAAGGCTATGTTGTCTCCTTATTTGGAAATAGTTATGTTCTCATAAAGAGTAATGACATAACATAATGTTTGCAGAGAGCAAGTTTGCTACCAGATACTGGATCACCTTGATAAAATTGTTTTAGCTCGTCCAAATATTTATACAGGTTACCGGAAGGGAATGCACGATCATTTTCTGCCAGAATCGGGTATGATCATAATAATAAAAATGGATATTTTTTAGTTTTTTAAAAAACCGGGAAAGATTTTGAATTTGGATTCGAAGGTTTTGAAGACATGACTCGTATGAAATCTTATTTTATTACAAACGATTTTATTTGGTGATGTCTGTTGAGATGTTTCGGGTCAAGATATGTTTGTTGAAGTGAGAAATTAAGGTCACCAATATAGTAAGGCACTAGTTCCAAAATGCCAAACTCATGTAGGATGAGTGTCTGAAGTGGTCATATATAGAGGATAAATTAGATAAATTAGTGAAGTAGTGAAATGATGTGATGAAATAAGTAGGAGAGAATATAAAAAAAATTCCAAGAAGTAATTAGTAAGATACTTGTATCAAGATAGTAGAAAACGTGCAAGAGTGGTGAGAAAACAATAAGCTATAAAACATATATAATTTTGTAATAAATAAAGACCTTCAATAATGAAGGCAATATTTGTATTTATAAACATTGTCTTTGAGTTCAAGTCTTTATAGGTTTCATAGTTACTATCAAAATTATTGTTAACCTAGCATTCAGCCTAAAACTTTATAGCGCGGTAGTTTTGTAGTAGACCTTTTAGATTTATTATTCTATATAAAACTTTATAAAATTAAATTTTAATTAAAACCTTATTTTATAAGTATATATACTAAATTTTTATAACTACCATTTACTCTAATAACAGTTTGTTCAATTTAGTATATATATTACCATTTTAAAATAAAATAAAAAATTATGCATTTGTTTATTCTTTTCTTCTAGAAGATAATATCGGGTTTTAATGACATAGAATTTATAAATCAGGGAAGTGATACATTATCATCTTGGTCATTGTTTTAAAAATAATATTATTCTTCCGGTTAAATATAATTATTATTTTTTATAGTAATAGATAATTAGGATATGTGAACAGACTCTTTACGTAAATATCATATGTTTTTTTTGTATTTATTGATAATAAATCCTAAATTTAAAATATATAATATATACCACTTTCAAAATTAATAATTACTTACCACACAAAAAGATCAAGTAACTTACTAATAGACATTTAAACCCCATAGGTTATTTATAATAACCCTCATCCATACAAAAAGATAATAACGTGTATCTTTTATCTTCTTATTTTTTATTAAAAAATTTGATAGTCTGTATCTTTCAAACCAAATGACGAAAAAAAAATCTAAAATACCATTGATTTTATTTTTTCAAGACGAACAAAACTAGTTTTTGAGTAATATATTTAGATTTTTTTTTCAATACCAATTAACCTATGATTCGCGATTAACCCATGATTCTCGATTTAGATTTAACACACGAAACTCAGTTCGGATTTAACACATGATTCACGATTCACATTTAACCCATGATTCTCAGTTTATTATAACACACGATTCTCAGTTTGGATTTAACATATGATTCTCAGTTCAGATTTAACATTTAATTCACGATTCACGTTTAACCCATGATTCTCAATTTGGATTTATCACATGATTATTAGTTAGGATTCAACTTGTGATTCACAATTCATGTTTAACCCATTATTCTCAATTTAAATTTAATACATTATTTATGATTCACGTTTAATCTACGATTCTCGATTATGATTTAACACATGATTAATGATTTGGGTTTGACCCATGATTCTCAGTTCAAATTTAACACATGATTCATGATTCGTGTTTAACCCATTATTCTCAATTCAGATTTAACATATGATTCGTTATTCGTATCTAACCCATAATTTATTATTCACATTCGATTCATGATTCTCAATTTGGATATAACCCAAGATTATCAGTTTGGATTTAGCATATGTTTCTGAGTTTATATTTAACACTTGACTCACGATTCGATTTTAACTCAAGATTCACAGTTTAGATTTAACACATGATTCTCAGTTCAAATTTAACCCATGATTCTCAAATAGATTTAACACATGATTTTTGATTCGTTATTAGGTTATGATTCTCAGCTTGGATTTAACACATGATTTGTGATTCACGTTTAACTTTTGATTCTCTGTTCACATGTAGCACATGATTCACGATTCATATTTGACACATGATTCACGATTCATATTTAACACATGATTTTGAGTTCACATTTAACTAATGATTCTCAATTTGGATTTAATACATGATTGTTAGTTTTTTATTTAAGATTTGATTCTAATGTCATATTTAACACATGATTCTCAGTTCAGATTTGACATATGATTCTCACTGTGCATTTTACATTTGATTGTTAGTTCACATTTAACTCATGATTCTCAGTTCGTAATGAACCCATGATTTGTTATTCGTATTTCATGACTACACACGATTTACAATTCATAATTATTCGTATATGATGATACACATTTGTATTCTCGTCAAACGATTCGCGATTCACAAACGTAAATTCTTACGATACACGATTCATGCTACATTATATTTAGTCGATGAATCGTGTTATAACCATCTTTTTTATTACTATTGTTTCAATTCAAGATTTACATTTATTCATAACCTGCAATCAAATCAGTTGAAAAAGATAATAAAAACAAAACGTCAATAAATCAACTCACTCATAGTCCTAGTTTAAAAAATTCAAAATGTTATCTTCCTTTCCTTTAAGTTTGATTTCATTTTTTCTATATATGCCTGTAATCCAAATTAGCCGTAAAATATATTGTATAGTTCCAACTAAGAACACTCTAATATCGTTTTTTCTATAAATTCGAATTTCTATATCATTGTTGAATCCATACGCAAGTTTTTTATTTACTTACTAGCTCCATAAAAGAAGTTATAATCTTTTACTATATATTTTGACGAAATTTAAATTTGTCGGTTCGATTAGAAAAAAACACCGCAATAAAAATCAAAAACCAAAATCCTAAAATAAAGTTCATATATTTAATAATAAATATTTAGAATTTTAAAAATATCAAATAAATTAGTAAAATTTAATGGATGTAAATGATACATTTCTTTATATAAGTTTAGTTTGAAGTGTTAGATGGAACTGCATAAGTGCAGTAAAAGATTCAATTATTCTAGCCGGACCCGCGCATACTATATGCATATATTGAAAAGACACTGATTTGGTCGATGGTGATTTACAAGATTCTTGAACACTAAAAGGAAAAAATAAAGTTGTGTTGTCCACTAATCTTCTCAAATATTTCAGATCCTAAAAATCCCACGATGTAATGTTATTTTAAAGATTTAAAGACCCGAAGTTTGTGTTCAATATTAAAGTGAGTAGTAGCACGTCTAAATATTATTGGATAATAAGGAAATAACAATTTAAGAAGAAGAATAAAAAACTACTTCGAACAAAATGAGAGGGAATAAGATTGTATACTATATAATATAAAATATTTGAATTAGAACCAAAATCTTTAATGTTCGATAATATTATAGTGCATGAGTATTATTTTGAAAAAAAAGTAAAAATCTGTCTAAAGTTGATATACAACCTTGACCCATATTCAGGGTAGTCGAGTTGGTTGAGTAAAGTATGTTCGTGATCAAAGATTACGAATTCGAGTTTTTTTATATACTTTTTTTCGGTTGAGTTGGTGTTGGCTGCGGGTTCTTTAAAAAAAACAACCATGACCTATGGATGTATATAGTTTTTAAATTTAATTTATAACTATAAAAAATATTCCAGAGTTTAAAGAGGTTCGATTTACTAAATTAATAAATAAAATTATGTGTAGTTGTATTTTTTGAGATATTAAGCCGCGTGATTTGTAATTATAATAAATTCACTTCGAATATAATGAATTTATAATTTTTTTATTCATATTTACTTTTATATTCTTTTACTTTTATATGACATGTTTTTGAATTCGGAGTATAATGACTCACATATTTTCAACAGATTTGTGTTTAATATTTTTCATAAATTTAAAATATTATAACACAAACGTGATACGAAATCGACAACCCTACACGCAACAAATGTAAGAATATTTTATTTATGTAAATTCAAATTATAGTAGTCGTTGTGAATTATGGTCCGATAATTAAATATAACCATTATATATTTAGACTATACTATGTAAAAATATATAAGCAATATGGATTTTTATTGTACAAGTACTAATTAGGTTAAATCGTATGTAGAGATAAATGTTTTAGTCTAACACTTAAGTTATTGGGCTTTATGTTAATAGATTGAAAATTGGACCTAGTGTAAATAAAAGACAAATATAGAGTATTACCTTAGAAAAGAAACACCCCTTTTAAGTTTATAATTTTCCAAAATTTGTTCATAAATATTTTATAGGTTTTAATCTAAAAAACATCAATCATTTTTCTCCATTTTTTAAAAAAATTATAATATATATATATGAAGGTTGAAAAGAAAGGTGATCGAGGGGACCCAGACATTCACGTATTGGAATTCTTCAAATGCACATATATATTACTTTTTAAAATGGATTTTTCAGGACACTTTTCGTGATCTTTATGAAAAATTTGAATTACACATTAGATCTCTTCAAACAAGCAACGCGCAAATTTTAACACGTAAACTATAACACATATATGCGCATCGAGTAAGGTTGATTTAAAAATTAGATGTATTAGGTGTTTCGGTCATATTAATAAATAATATGGTATTATAGCTAAATATATATTTGTTGGAGGTCAATTAAGACTATTATGTTTATTCTCATTCATATTTTAAGTATTGGATCTTGTGATGGTGAATATATAAATACAAATTTGATATATATGTACGATTTTGATTCATATTCAATATGTATATATATATATAAAACATGATTAAAGATAATATATATTGACGAACAATGAGTAAAGATTTAGACTCGATATCTGAAATTAAAATTACAATAATTTAGACTAAAAGAATTTGTTTTTTAAAATTTGGAGGTTTTGGGTTATCAATATTTATTGTTAATGCATTTTAGGGCTACGAGAATACAACAACTGAATTGTCGCATGCACCACATCATTGATTTACTTGATTCCAAGTGCCATGACAAACGTCATGTTGCATCGAGCACATATCCAGAAGCGATGATGTCGTATAATGGTTGCAATATATTTTGTTCTCGTTTCTCTCAAGTCATATAATGAAATATTTAGTGTCAATAATATAGGGTTTATCATAATAAGTTGCATTTTATTGTGCATGTATAGGTTATATGTTTAGTTATAATATGAATCTCAATATATTTTGGTGTTTTAGATGAAGTACTATTATGCTACCTTACTTATGTATGTTTTTAGTTGCATATTAGTGTTGATACAATTTATTGGCTCTATAAGGATGTCATATAATCAATGAGTAATTGAAGATTGATATACTCAGTGATATCATACATTTCCAGATATTACGTATTTTTAGCTTTAGAAATCAAATGACATTAGTCTCTCTTTAAATACATGAGAATTTTACCACATAGTTTGTTGATCAAACCGATGATTTTCTTGTCAAAATAATTTAAGAGCTATTTTCTAGTATCATATCGATGTAAATCAACTCCTCAAATACTTATTGTGTTCACACGTTGTGTACTCATGCACAACTATAATTTAATGTTAAAGGGTTAATGACATAAAATAGTTAAACTGGTCCACAAAAAGTTTTCATATAATAATCATCTACCAGCATTATTTTATTTAAAGAATTGGTCTTCAAATGTAAGTATGGTGCGTTGGTCATATATCTTTACTAAAAAATACGATGATACCAATTCATATGAATGCATGTATAATGTTCCAACTTAAACGAACAATATTTTATATTAATTTATGCAATAACTAAGTTGAGTGTTGTATGTTTTATAATATATTTTATTATTATTTGATTTTAAACTTAGGTCCTAGTTATACATTTTTGGTAACAAATCTCATATCATAATAAGTTTATTTAAGTATAACAATAAGATGATATGATTTTTCATTGGATATGTTAGGAAACCTGTCAAACCATGGAAGTAAACGAGCCCTTCATCTTATCCTAAAATTTAATAAGAATATAAGAGGATTATTGTAAAAAGGATGAGGTTCACTCGTAAAAGTATGTCGATACTCTACGAGACATCTTTTAGACATGTTATTTTAAAATTGATGAAGAGATTATTAAAATACTTATAAATTTCACTTCTAAAATTCAGATTTGTAAAATTTTAAAAAATTAATGTTTTAGTTTTTTTAATTTATCTAAATTTGAAAAATAAAAAAAATGATGAAGATTAAGACACCGTTGTGTTTTGACATTATACTTCATTATTCATAAGATAATAATGTCCATGTATATTACTGGTCAAGTTCCAACCTTTATTTTTTAATTGATTTTTTTATGAGATCGTCACTATTAAACTTTGTACTTTAGTATTTATTTATTAATTTAATTAGGACGGGGCATCTTATTTGTCTCCAATATCACTTTTAAACAATAAGAGTGAAATTTTCACCAATAAAAATCTAGTATGAAAAATATCTTCAAAGAAATATAAACAAGTTAGAAGGATAGTTTAGTTGAACATGGTTTCAAATCATAAGAAAAATAAGTAAAAATTAACAACAATAATGAATTCTTCTTAAATATATCAGAATAGTTTAGAAGGACCATGAGAGGAAATCATAAGAAAAATAAGTAAAAATTAACAACAATAATGAATTCTTCTTAAATATATCAGAAAAATTTAGAAGGACCATGAGAGGTTTGAGAATTAGCTTGGTAAAAATATTGGGAATATGGGTACCGCATATTCTGTCTCCGTATACAAGTAAAAACAGCCGATCTCCACACTAGTATGATATTGTTCGCTTTAGCGAACGAGGGCCTCCACAACTTTGATTTTGGTCTATTTCGAAAATGTCTCATACTAGTTGAGATATTTTCTTACTTATATACAACTAATAATTCCCATGTCTAACCGATGTGGGATATGAGACTTTGGTCGACACCCTAATAAATCCTCATCTCGAACAAAATACCACCTTAGCCTCCTCTCAATTGACTTTAATCCGCCCACTCTAATCATGTTGATGCTACCTAAAACGGAGAGGCACTACGGATATTACTGCTCACCTCCTATTAGACCACCACTGTCTTGTTCCTTAATGTCACTCCAATCAAGTCATACTGCTTGATGAGCCACATGCATTTCGAACGAGGATCTTTAGAGCATATCACCTTGAGCTAGGCTTGTTGGTTCATCATGTTCGACTTTCAAGAATTTATCTACCATCGCGTTCTGTCTGGAACTGGAGCTCTGATACTATTTGTTGGATTTCCCAAAATTATTCTTCTTTCTCAACTTAGGACAAAATTTCTTAGTGTGCCCGATCTCATGACAATAGTAGCACTCCCAATCTGAAAATTTATTAGACTTATTCCAACTCTTGCTTCTACTTTTACCTCTAGTTTTCCAACTCGATTTTTATTCCAACCACGTTTCTCAACAACTAGATTTTCTGAATGTGGACATAAGCCAACTGTTTTTCTTCTTATCTCTTTATTCAGCACACTAATTTTAGCCAATGCCATTGAAATATTACCTTCAGGAGCTGAATTAGAAAGATACATTCTGAAAGTATCCCACGAGTCTGACAGCGAACCAAGCAACCATAACGCCGAAACCTCATCATCAAATTTGGTACCCATAGCAGCCAAATAATTAATCAAGCCTTGAAAGGTATTCAAGTGACATGTAAGAGGAGATCCATCTTGATACCTCAAATACATCAACTGTTTAAACAAAAATAACTTACTGTTTCATGTCTTCCGAGCATATAACTTCTCAAGTTTACTCCACAAAGTTCTTGCATTTGTTTCATCTACAACATGATTCAACACATTATCATCAAACCATTACCAAATAAAACCACAAACCTGTCGATGAATAGTTATCCATTATGCATCAGACTTATCTGTAGGTTTTTCATACCCGAACACTGGTAAATTAAAAAAAATCACATAAAAAATATGTTTCATCTTCGATTCCATATATGATAATTTGAACCATTCATCGTCACCATTCTACTTGTATTCACCTTCATATTTGATACAAGACAAATACACAACCAATCGCTATAGAGATTCAACATATTCAAATGTCCCATATTGCTTAGTACGCAGCGGCGGGCATGGTCCCATCACGCTAGAGCGCGAATCCTTTATTCCAGCTCTAATACCAAATTCAAATCCAAATAAAGAAAGAAATCTAAACACCAAACAAATCTAAACGAATCAAAATGACATACGCTGATCTAAGCAAACTTTAGACATAATCCAAATGTCAAACACAATCTAAACACCAAATGAAATCTCAATGCCAAATGCCAAAATAAAATCCAAACAAAATCCGGATGCCGAATTCAAATACCAAATTCAGATCCAAAACTAAATTCAATACTAAATGAAATACCAAATCCAAATCCAAACTCAAAACTGAATCTACGATTTTACCAACAAAAATATGCATTTTCTCGTAATGATTTCTCCCGAAACGTAACACCGAATTATAATCCAACTGATCAAATTGAAGGATTAGATGTCTCGAACCTATTGTTCAAAATTCAGAAAAAATAGACATTGTTTACCTCTCGATCAAGTCTGTTGATTTGATTGTGGCTGCACACACCAGATCCGAAAACCGAAAATTTTCACTTTTTATTTTCTTCTAACGGAAAGCTAAAACAACTGCCCGCTGACACAACATAAGACATTGATGGATCAATACAACTAAAACTACAACCATAAGGAAAAATTAACAACAATAATGAACTCTTCTTAAATATATGAGACAAATTCAGAAGGATCGTGAGAGGTTTGAGAATTAGCTTGGTAAAAAACATTTTTTTCACATCTTGTTAGAGACACTTGATGTATCAATATAACTAAAATTACAACCATCACACTTTATCCTTATTATAAAAATACATTAACATATTTACAAAAAATATTTATTCGTGTATGTATGATTTGCAACTTGGATAATATATATATATATATATATATATATATATATAATGATGATACACATATTAATATAGCATACATTAAAACCATAGGAAAAATAAGTACAACTTTACAACAAGCACTTGGATTATCTCTTTGAGGAGAAAGTTGACTAGTTATTTGCTCGAGGTTCAAATGATTTTTTTCATTGTTATGACTATTTTGACATGTGTTAGATAATAAAATAAAATAGAATAAGTTTATAAAATTAGGTTCATAAAGAGAAATAAAAGTCGTAGAAAAAACCAAACATATATTTAGGGATTACTCCTACCAAATGATGGTCTCAATAACTCAAATTACTCATAAATATATTATAAAACAATTATAAAAAAATTATATAGATGAGAAGTCATTGATAAGGTTAGACTTTATAGGGCTAAAGCTAAACAATAATTGGTAAAATAATTATTTTTTCCATATGTGATCCTATTGGTTTCCAATTGGAAAAGCATGACGGTTCAACAAACAATGCCATGATCCGTTTTGTCTAAGTTAAGTCTGATTTTTTATAGAATAATACATTATGGAATAGTTATTAAAATATGGTACGTTAAATTTTAACTTGGAACAATCCATATTTGAAATATTTATACATTTGGGGCTGACCATAAGAAATAAAGTCCAATATAGTCAACAACTACTATATTGAGCATTCAATTAATTATGTAAATGTTTGATTTTCAAGACCTTATAAACATATTTAGATTTGAGATAGTATGGTAATTTTGAGAAATTATTCAAGAAATAATTTCGATTTTAAAAAAGAATAAAAATGATTTATTTAGATTCAAACGATGAATTCAGTTTCTTTTTACCGATTATCTCATAATTGTGAGAATGTTCATTTTCTCTGGAAAATCAATGTTCAGATGTTCGTTTAAAAATAGGTAGTTGTAGGTGTTTGTGTATAAAAAACTTAACTTCCTTAAAGAATTGTACAATATAAGGTTAGTATAGTTGCAAAGATAAAAAAAACATACATAAATGAAATTCTATGTATTTAGGTTATATAAAGTATTTATATAAAGAGCAATGCTTCAAAACGGAACGATACATCGACTATTTACTTTTCAGAAAAGTGGTACCTCGTTTTTCAATATGTACCGTGAGACCTTATAAACTTGTCAAAATATTGATAATTAGTTCTTCACGTGGTGTATATATCTGAGGCTAACACGTGACACCTTTTGACGAAGTCAAAATATGGACAATTAATTCATCAACTATAAAAATCATTTTTATTTTTAAAGAGTGTGACATCGTATGAACCTATTTTGTTCAATTTTTATTTACTTGTCTCCTCTTTCGCGCATTAATAAATTAGTGAATCCTTTTAATATATTTTGTATGCTATTTGATAAAATGTTTTCTCATTGGTCTCTCATCTCTCATTTGTACTATGAGACCTTATTTACTTGTCGAAATATGAATAATTAGTCATTCGCACGCGAGATATATTTGATGTTAGCACGTGACACATTTTTGTGAATTAAATAGGTGAACCATTGATCCATGAGTTACAAAACTCGTGTTTAACATTAAAGAGTGTGACATTGTATGAGCCTATTTTTTCTTATTTTTATAAAAAAAAAATCTTGTTGTTTTTAATATATATACATATATTTGTTTTTTCGGTTTTGTACTTCTTTGTTTTTCATACATTAATAAAACATCAAAATTTCTCTTATTAGAATTTGTATGTTGTTCGCTAAAATTTTTGTTTATTAAAATCGTAATAAATCACATAAAATTGTTTGACTCAAACACAAATTAAACTCTAAAAATATTGAAACGTTTTTACTTATTTTAACTAAATATATTAATAGAGATTTTAAAATTTAGTATTAAAACATGATATGAAATTCTCAGATTTCTTAGTTTAATTATATGTTTCTTACATGATACATATTACAAAAAATATATGGCAGTATTTAAAGGAGAAAACTTCAAAAATCGATTAACAATGCTTATTCTGCAAAAAAAAATGAAAATAATAACTTTTGAATTTAAGACGATCATTAAGGCAACAAATGTTGACGGTGTTAAAATCTTATGTGAGTTTTTTTGCAAATAAATTTGGATATATGGTAGATCAAACTTGCACTTGGTATAAAAAAAATTATCATGACGATTTTGTCTGAAGGCATACATCCCATCTTAGTCCATATGATGCAAAAAATCCTGTTAGACCATTTCTTTTCAGCTCATCTTGTATTCTACACATAATTTGTTTATTAATTAAAAAATGTTTATGGTTTTTAGTAAATGTATATATTTTATTTTATTTAAAGTAATATCTTGGTTTTTCCTTTTTTGTATTAGTAGTTTTCTAAAATAAGACAATGCTTGCGTTTTAGGTAGTTTTGAATATATTATGTTTTTCTCCACGTAGTTCTTTCATATTTTGATATACTTGATTTTTCTATATTTAATGTTTACACTTCTAAACTTATTATCCTTTCATTAGTTTACTAATAATAATAATAAACAAAAAATAGGCATATCATGTCACGTATTTTAAGACTAAAAATAATATTTGAAATTAAAAGACTAATTATCCAAAATTTAACTTCATTTAAAAGTGTCACATGTCAGCATCAGATCAATTTCATGTGTGATAGACTAATTTTTCGTATTTTTACTAGTTCATGGGATCTCATACTTAGGATACTAATCATGTTTAGAAGTTCTATAAGATCAGTAAAAAGTTATATAATGTAACTGTATATTTAATTTAAGCTTTTATAATATTATAAAAATTCTATAAATTATTCTTATTATTATTATGAAACTTAAACTATTGTAACATCATATAGAGTTACAATTATCAAACGTGGATTACTATAAAAATAATGGATATAGATGAAAAGCTTCAAGTTCTTATCAATTATTTTAATAAAAAATAACTCAAAAGATAACATAATAATATCGTTATAAGGTCTTATATAAAATAAACTTCAGGAAATATGACAAGATTGACTTTAAACGGACTTTCACTCTAGTCGAGTGAAAGATTTTGTTTTCAAGACAATCATTGGTACATATTACACAGTTTACTATTAAACTTCATTAAATGAATATTAAGATAATTTTGTTTACAATGGGAAAATGTGATACGTACAACTAAGTGACTTTATTCGTGGTGAATGATACGTTACTAACGTTAATGTAATATAAAAAAGATTTATTTTTTAACAAGTAAATTCACCTTAAAATCTATAGTTTGTAACATTAAGAAGTTCATTTAGAAAACTAAGTGAGTATTTCATCAAAGAAGTCGTAATTCTCAAAGTCATAATCTTATTTAGTTTTGAGATGTAGTTGGTGGGATATTATACACCTCACGTGTTCAATAGGACTAGATTTATAGTATTACATGCTTATAACATATTGCTTACGATAAAGTATAGGAACCTATTGTATGCCACAATTTTTTTGGATCAATTCGATATAAACTATCTGGGTGAGGCATATAATTTATCATGAATCTAGATTCACCATGATCACTCTTGATGTTCTATAATTTATCCTAAAATGCAGTAAGACAATGCTGCAATGTTATGGTGTGGAAAGAAACAAACTTATAAATTCCTTTGAGGTAAAATGAGATACGTTGTCTCATTTAACATCTTAAAGTTAATTTAGAAATTTGAGAGATAGATTCCATGTATTTGGAAATTAATAAGTATGATATATTCTAAATTTTGTTAAAGATATAATATAACATTCATAACGAGTGCCAAAAATTGACACTTAAGTATTCATAATAATTATCATTATGAAAAAAATATCCAGTCTACCACTTAAGTTATTAGGCTCTATGAATCCAATAATGTTATGGTCTCATGGGAACATAACTATACTAGACATTAGTATATTGAATCAAATGGATATAGTCTAAATAAATGAAGTATACATAGTTTTCTCATAAAAAAAATAAACTCACAAACTGTAACTTTCTGAATTTTATAACTTATTAAGAGATGTTTTATAGGTTTTAGTCTAAATTGAAAAAATATAGATCAATAATTTTCTCCATCTCTTATTCTTCTGTTAAAATTACAATTTACAGGGATTCACATGTTGGAATATGCCAATTCCCCGTGTCTATTACTTTTTTAAATAGATACCTTCTGAGGCCCACTGTGCTATTCGAGAAGAACTTTAGCTTACACATTAGTTATCTTTAAACAAGGAATACAAATATGCCAAAATATAATCTACAATATGTCATCGTGTACCAAATTTTAATAAAACATGATCGATTTCGTATTTAGATGAACTATGATTTGGGCCTTAATTCCTAACAAAATCACCTGCCAAATTACATACCACCGCAAATATTATTTCTTTGTAAACTCACTATACCTTGTTTTATTTTCTAATTTTATATTAAACTATACTACAACTACATTTAATCATTTATTTATATCTATTTTTATTATATTTTATATTTTGACTATTAGAAATATTACTATGTATATTTTCTTTTATATTATCTCTTTGAAAAATAATATATGATATTAGAGTCTAACTGACTTTGTCAACTTTCTATGCTTTGTTTTTGTTTTTTAGTTATAAAATATTATATTTGGTCCTTTTAAGTTATACGCTTATCATTTTCCCTAATACAACGTGATTGTGTTCATTTTTTAATTTACTTATATTTTGTTGTTTTTATATCTATTATTGATGTCTACATTTGGAGAAAACATTCGCGACACTTCTAATAACTTTATTGTTCATGCTAATACATTTATTGACATCTCAATCGTTCATTTATTTTAATACAATTATAATATATGCATGATTCATGCTTAACATACATTTAATTTCCATACTTACAACTATAATCGTTATTGTTCTTTAAAGTATATAAAAACCAATTGTTATTATTGAATTAATTTGTAGACTTGAGCATGTAACTAAATTGATAAATAATGCATGGGTGCGATGCAATATAATTTATTAGATACTCTTTGATATATATATATATATATAATGTTTTATAATATATTCCTGATATTACCAGCATCTTGTTAAGACTGAAGGATCAATTTTTGCACAATGGTCTGGAATTTATGAATATAAAAAAATGGTTAGTAAATTAGATTAGAATGAACTTGGTGTTATTGAGTACAATAGCTTCCTTATATGATTCAAATATAAATATATAAATTAGAACTAGTTATTGCTCGTACTCAATGCTCGAATTACTTAGTTATAAAATGTTTTACTATTAAGACTTAAAGATCATTTTTTCATAATGGCATGAAATTCTAAATTAAAAGAAATTGATTAATATATTGTTAATAATATTGTACAGAATTGTAATTCATATATTGAAAGTTACAATATTATACTATTATAAAGATTTGTAATATACTAACAAATATGGATGTTAACAATATATTCATTTATGATGATATGAGGTAGAGATTTATATATTATTTGATTTTAAGTATTACAAATATCTTTAGTTTGTGTATAAAATCATAACATTTTATATAGTTTCAAATAAGATCTAAAAAATAGTTTTCTAACTTTTAGTTGTGGTACTTTCATCGCATTTTATTAAATCTGAATAATCACATTATACTATACAAATATTGCATAATAAAGTATAGTTTATTATAGATTCATATTATCATTTTATCAAATAACGTTGATGCTATCAAGGATCTCATAGAATGACTTAACGATGAGTTTCAAGTAGAGTGTTTTACATTTTAAGTACTTTATAGGACTAGAAACTTTCGTGTCCATGATTTTAATTTTGATCAATCATATACTTGTACTCTTAATATATTAAAGGAAAATTTTAATCTTCAAAACTCCTACACAAAACTCAAAATTAAATCTCAACCTCACTTGTTTCGTTGTGTTCACTACAATACAATATGCAACTATCTAACTACTTGTATAAACATTTACATGTCATTGAATTGTCCTAAGAGTCTTGCAAATCAAACCAGAGGACCACGTGCACTAAATTTGATACTTTCTTACCCCGAATAATCTAGATTAAAAACAAAGTATATAACAACCAATATATTTCCAACTCTAATATCGTTCTATTCCATATCAAGTAATATTTTTACAATAAAACGTATTGTAGTTACATGCCACCAATTTTGTAATAAAAACCCACTCTTAGATATCCGCATAGTTCACCTTCAAAATCCATCACGAACCAAATATTTTTAGAATACGTTAATGCACATTTAAATATTTACTCAAATCTGCCAACATAAACTTTATAAAAACATAAGACTAAATTGAATAAACATAATTGCTTGTTCGTGTATATTCTCAAATTTTCAAATCACAAAAGAATTGGTATTCGTTGTAGTAAAGTTTAGATTGACTCTCATTAAGATAAATATATGAAATAATATCAGTAATAAATATACAATTAGATTTCATTATATATTCACATTAACAAAAAAATTAATCACGTATCAATCAATTATGAATCTTTAATATGAAGCAATAATACGACATATCGTTGCACTTGTATAAATAAAAATATATGTTAAGAACTTAAAATATAGTTGGAGTTCTATACAAGTGAATCCATCGGTCTGGAACCTTCATATTGTTTATTTTTTGTCCCTATTATTGTTTGTATCTCAACTGAATTGTAAATTGTGGCTTATATTGACTAGTGCATAATTTTACAGTTATGTATCTTGCAGTTTGTCCAAGATTCTTTTAGTTGTACCATCTATGATAAATAATATTACATTCATTTATTTATTCTAAAAAATAGCCCTACATATGAGATTTTATATAAAATAAGTAGTCAAACAATGAACAATCAAACCCAAATTTCATATATTTGCTTTATTACCATACTAATGTTTAATTATTAATAATAAATTATTGAAAATTCATAAATCATATCTATTGCATATACTAGTGTACAATATTATAACTATTTGACTATTATCAGTTACAGATATAATAGGCACATTGACGATTAGAAAGCAACACGCACATTCAGTGCCAATTTAGTTACACATTATTAAATTACGAGATATGTTGGATTTATATATATATATATTCTAAAGATTTTATATATTTAACTTTTATATGATCATATCCTAAATGCAATCTTTTTTGAGTTTGTAGTAAAATTATTAATATTCAACATACGATTTAAATTCGGGCTAACTCTATACAATTTTTACCACTTCTTTTAATAATGGTTATGTTAGTTTTCTAGTATGGATTTTTTTATCATATAACCAGCTAAATTTTATTTTCTTATAAGAATCATCAGGTACTTTTGTACTCTTAAAATGAATTTATCTTATAATACTTGTCTTTTTATAAATCGAGATCCTAACATAGTGGAATAACTTTGTTGGTGGAATAAAATCTACAACTCTATCTTTTATATGTTTTCAATATCATCAATATATTGTATACCTTATCTCAAAAACAATTTTACCCTTAAAAATATTTTTTATAAATAGTTTTCAGATTTAAAATTCTACCATAATTTTAGCTGAAAACAAGATGATATATATTAAATCTTTAAGTCCAAATCCTCGTTATTCAATCTTTTTTAAATAGTTTACTTCACTATGTTGAGTAGAATTTTATTTATCACTAGTTTTATAAACAATAATAAATAAATAAAATTTAATGACGTTAAATATATAATATGCTAGATATGTCGATGTTAATGTATGAATTTAAATACTCCGCAACACATAATTAGTCAAAATTTATTCAATTTGATTTATATATATATATATATATATATATGATTCCACACGAGTCATATTTTTTATTTTACATAATTTATAAATATAGTAATATTTTTTTCATCTTATTATTATTATTATTATTATTATTATTATTATTATTATTATTATTATTATTATTAGACATAGGAGAACCTAAGTAAGTCATTAGCTATTATTAGGATTTACTATTTCGATATTATATTAATTTCTTTCTAACTTAAAGTTTTGATTTCCTTATATTAAGTTATTATTTTTGTCTCTTATAAAATAGAACAACATTATTAGTGTATTCTGAAAAACTATGAGATAACTTCGTTAGAGGTTTCTGATTATACAAAAAAATTGTTTATGTTTTTTTATTAGCATAAATAAAAAATACGATAGACTATCATTAATTATCACTGAATAAAAAATAAATACTACACATATGCGGAATATATAATGTTTTTTAAATTAAGATCAAAATTTTGTATAAAATAAATTCAATTAACTGGTGCATAAGATTTGTTTATATCCGACTTAACGATGCGATTATTATCGTGCTATATTTTAAGTTTATTTTACCTTGTAACTTGTTATCATATAATACTTCTACGCATGTTGAAGTTTTTTATATATTGTTTTACGTGTTTTAATTTAATTTATCTTCATTGGACTAAGAACCATGATTGGTTTCTCGATCTTAATACCATCATAATTTTTGTTATTTTATTTCACCCAAACCAGTAGAACTTTCCTTTAAAACAAATGTTAAAGTTTTAATAAAATCTATTTTGTGTGATACGAGATTTTATGTTTGAAATATGTGTTTGAGTTTTGACAACTGAACAAAATAAATAGAATCCAGTTATAAAAAAGTGACGAATTTGTTTTTTCATTTCAGGATGGACATCTAGCCCACTACATGAATAATTTATAAAAACACTAAAATTAATCGATACTGTTGGTTTAATACGAAATAATATAAAAATGTTTATATAAAGATGCACTTGCTAGGGTAGTAAAATATTATCATGAATTCACATTCTTTTAACATATCCAATTTGATATTTCAACACAGATAAAAGTGAAATTAGTTCACCCCAATTATTCGACTGTCTAGGAAGTGAAGTCTATTAGGCTGTAACTTGGAAAGAAATAAATAAAAAGAAAAAAGAATACATGCTATGTATATATGATAATGTGATTAATTTCCTATACTAAATGTATCTTATTCGTCTCTTTAGTGATCTCATAAGATATCTTGTTCCCATAAATAGAATAAGCTTTCATATAATAATGATCTTCCTAAATAGAAAACATTTGACTGCCATATTTTGATTTCTTTTTTACTTTATTCTTTACATAAAAAATTACATATTTGGGTCCATCTAAACCAAATATTGCCACATAAAATTTGCACCAAATATGGGAAGTGATTTTATCCTTTAAAAAATGCTTCCTATTTTTTAAAAACAAATATACCTAAAAAACTGATGGCAAATTCAAATGTAGATGTTGATCTGATTGTCAATGAAGACGTAAATTTGGAAGTCTCTGGCACTCCGCGACCACCTCTGACAACTCCGACCATGTATTTTTAGTAGCTAACACATAACCTGCGCAAGGAGAACACAAACAATTTCAAACTTTTGCATGTAGCCTTTTCTATTTAGGCTCCATGAGTGAAATTGATAATTCAACATCTGTAGAACCACGAGGAGGAAGAAGACGATAATTCTACGAAATCTATGATTAGAAAGGGAAAAAAAATAACTAAAAACATGTACAAGATCCTATTCTCATGATCTATAACTGAGAATAGCAGTGATGAATCAGATCGAGGATCCTGCGGTCAGAATGGAAGATGTCGACGCAAAAAGAGAAGTAAGAGAATAAGTAAAACCCTGTTTTCAAACGTGCTGGTAAAGGAAGAGAGAATAATGCCCAAGTCTAGCTATCAGTTTGGTGAAAGGCATGCCATGATTTCTACAAATATTCTACTCTAACCGAATGTCTAAAAACTTCCACTAGTAAATTTGGGACTTCAACATAATATTTAGTAGACTCCTTCAGCATTTCAGCCGAATCTTTAAAAAATCATGCGATCATCCAGTTGAATATCTAATAACATCGGAAGGGGGGAGGGGGGTGTTCCAGCAACATATATCTTACGTGTCCCAGTTGAGCATCCACCAGGTTCCCCCATTCTATGGAGCACGTCTGAAACTCCAACCAGCTTATTTAGTCTTCCAACCAAGTATACAATATGACTTTTAATTATCTGGATATCAACACACTCTGGCACAACGACTAGGAGTTCAACAGACTCAATAACACTCGACTCTACCCCCTACATCAACCTCACCACAACTATGCACCAGTGCACCTGAAATTCAACCACTGATACACGTAGTCCTTGATCGACATGAAGAAAATTTAGTTGAACATTCCAACTACACTTACATGATTCAGCTTAACCACCAAGAAGGTAACCCTGCAGCTCAGTCGAACACATACTATGTTCTGTACCCATAAGGATATCCACTTATGTTCCTAGATAATAATGGTATATCACATTTCATTGAGTAGTGATCAGAGCCACGACACCATTAGACTTACCCATTCCTTCAAGAAATGAACAAAAGTCGGTATGGTGCTATCTTGGATGATGATTAGGATTTACAAGACAAAATCTCTTTTGGCTTTTTACATCCGGTACAAATACCTGCCACCAAAATATATCAACCACAAGATGGAAAAATAAAATAGGAAAAGAGATCCAGAGCATCATATCGAGTAGTACAAAAAATAATGATGCAATTCAGATCAGATAACAAGATGAAGTGCATAACTTTCTTTAATAAGTTTTCAAGGCGTCGCCTTGATGCAGTTCAAAAATATTCCCTCATGCATAAGAGGAAAGCTCGGGAAGCACCCGATGAACCAAAATATAATTGAAGACCAATATAATATCTGAGCTAGAAGAAGATCAATGTATTGGCCTAAATCTCAACACAAAACACTATCAGTGTCATTATTGATGAAGATCCCTTCTCTGGAATTACTAAAACTTTAAGGAAGCAACATGTGAACGATCTAGAAGTACAACATCATTGCTATACTTTTGTTACATACATGTTGTTTGACGAGAAGGGAAACAAATTCCGCACCATTAGAACAATGAGAATTTAAAAATTTATCATCAACAACCATAATATTCAGCCTTTTATTATGTTCTCGTATATGTAAATGATTTATTATATATTAGATGTACTCTTTCCTATATTGGTAGCGCAAGAAGGTTTAAGAAGACATTTATCTTTAATAAAGCTTTATTCTTACCTTAACATGCATCTCAGTTGATTTTCTCTCATTATTATTATCTATTTTATAAGGTAACAAGCATAATAACTATACAAAGGATAAACATTGATGCATACGGTTAGCCTACAACACCTACGAGGGTTTTGGCCTAACTTCTCCAACAAATAAAAATGTAAGTTTGAGCATAGTTTTCAGCCTTCTGTAGAGCTTGAGCCTCCAATTCAACAAAAAATAAAAAAAACAATAAGCTTGAACATAGTCTTCATACCCTTGAAGAGCTTTAGCCTTCATTACAAACAAAGTCATAGTTGAATAAGGATAAACATGAACATAGTCTTCATCCCTTTGAAGACCTTTATACTTTATATATATATATATATATATATAAGCAAAAAAATGTAAGACTACATATAATCTTCAGTGCCTTGAGCGTTTCGACCATCCTTCCAAATAAAAAATAATAAAAATAAAAGTACTTTAATGAGTCCGCGTACCCTTATATTAAACAAATATAATATGATGATTATTAAAAGTAATCATAAAGGTAGTTATGCACCATAAACAAAACAAACACATATGAAGTTTGGTTATGTCTAGACGTAATCCAAACAAGTATCTATTATGGTCTTTATTAGGGTCTTAACCTTTTGGAATTGATCATTTCAATTGGAAGTATTAGATTACCGAACAAGTCAATAAAAATCGTAAGTGATAAATTTCACTCCGTCCATGAGACAACACGGATTAACCCAACCATGGGGACTTCTTTCATAAAATTTCCCCAAATATAAGAACTTTTCTCATTAAATTTTCATAAAGGCTACAATAGTAAAAAAGTACAATCAACGTTGCAATAAGGCTAATGGGGGTTTAAGCCATCTTGATCGGCCAAACTTCTTCCTTCAACTGTTTTTGCAACATAATCACTGTACACAACAACATTTCTAACTTCACTTGGGGAGGGTTGAAAAATAACCTGCCCATGATGCATAATTGTTATCTCAATAACATCACCACCGCTTTTATTTTATTTTGACAATCGGATCAACTCTTGCCTCTTACCCTTCATGATATGATCATACACTTGATAACCATTTTTATGGCAATTACAATAGGCTCGTTGGGAACTGGCCCAGTCGCATATCTCGAGTATCTCCTCTCTATAGCGTATCTAACCTGATAACATGATACTCATCGTGAAACTTCATTACAACTATTTTCTATGCTTTGCGTATCACATCATTGGGAGCTTCAAGCATCTCTTCACTAAAACCAACCACCAACTCAGCATATTTAACATGTTTGGCCGCTAAAGTATCCTTGAGTTTTGTGGATAAGGCATCCTCTAGTTGTACTCGCAATTCTTGCTTATCAAATAGGGCTATGATATGTTTGGTTTCACGCTCCTTTTGCACTTTGGATAATTTGGCATTGACATCATCCAACATTTTATGAGTTGAGAAGATGACTTCGGCCTAGACTAGAGTCAATATATGCAAGAACCCTTCAAAGTCAATACAAGACAAATATTTTCCGCTAATACTTAGGAAAATACCATATAACATCCATTCCTTAACATAAACTTGTTTTTCAAGCTAACGCATGGCTTCAAATTTGGATGAATTTTAACCTTCAATATTATTTCGCCTTTAACTTTATACTATGCTCAAATGACTTACTCATCAACCTCTTGTATTTGTCAAAGATCATCTTTAAATTTGGCAGAAGTATGTTATGTGTGTTACATGGTAGTTAAAACATTAAGTAACAACTACAATACATATGTAAATATATCAAATTATATCAACACACATTAACAAATATAAAGGAAGTTCAAGTATACCTCTATACCCAAGTTTAATTGTCTTTTGGCCAAATCGACAAACAACATATGACTGGGAAGATTTCTCATGTTGGTTGAAAACAAACTGGATAACAACCTCAATGATATGCTCAAATGCAAACCCATGCAATCCAGACGTCCCAGCCATATCCACCTCAAGAATTCCTTCATTTGGGACATCAAGCATGCTCACAACAACATACTTTGCAATTACCCGGAGGCATGAATGGCTCAACTCATGCACCTCAGAGAGTTCGACTTTCAAGGATGCAACATCAACGATTAGCTTCTGAATTTCCAGGACTACAATATCCTCAACTCTAGACTTCTTACTTTAAAAAACTAACTGATCAGATAGATCCGATTCGCTAGGAACAATAACAACATGCTCCAAGGCCTTCGGTTTTTTAGCCGTTGCTATAATGAAAAAATCCTCATTCAACTTTTTAAGGATGCATGCAGCCTTTAAATTTGATGGGGACACAACTGTAACCTCTTGTTCGACTGACTGTTTGGTTTTCACAATACCATCTTTATCAGTCTTGGCCTTCTTCGTAGTGGAGGATCCCTCAACAACAACCCTATAAATGTTTTTACTAATCAAATACCCTAACACTCAAAAAGCCTCAACGATTGCATTATTCCTCATCACTTTGGAGTCTACATTCGATCTCACCTCATCTAGGGGGTATTTCTATTTTCCTTCACATACATGAACTTGACCCACTAGTTGGGGAACTCCTTTGGTAATCATAACCTCTTTGGTATGGGTATGAGGAACTTCATTAATCTAGCTTGACATTTGTTTCTCTCATAGAAGCAAACCTGGTATCACCACTCTCAATTTCTTCTAACAAACTTGCAGGCACAAATATACAATGGTCAAACTAATCAATAAAGTTCCCTACCAAAATAATCTTACAAGAAGGAAGTATAATCCATATTCAATAGCATTTTTGACATTACAGATGTACCAACTAAATAGTCCAAACCGTGGGTCTTAGAAATTAAAACTTCAGCATAAGAGCCAACTACCTATACAGCCTTGGGATTTGGATCAACACTTTTACTCTTGGGTTTAGCAAACTTTGGGCCTCCAGACCCACTCCCATATGTTTTGTCACACTTAGAAGATAATGCATCTTTATGTGGACCTTCGGCCTTATTTATCCTGCAACATTTCTCAACTCTACGACCTATAAATCTTATATTAGCACCTTTGATTGGCTCTTCACCACAACATGATTCACAACAACCTTCATACATGGATATCTCATGGATGCAATCTTCCTTCCCAAAATACCATTTTATTCATTCATAGATACATCAACAATTTTGGAAGTCTTTTAAAGAGAAATCTCTTCCCCATCACCATTGGCTCCTACCTGACATCGGTAAACCAAAAATCACCTAATAGCAGAAGCATACAACCGCATGCATATGTCAACATAGTTTTTAAGCATCAAAAGAGATTTAAATAAGTAACACCAATGGGAAATCTTCCTCACTAGCTCACATAATGAAATTCAGCATTGTAGGATTTCTCTTGGAGTACTTCCCCTCCAACAAGTGACATAAAAAAGAAGCCTAGTTAAAAACAAAAATCATTTCTAGTTGCAAACTCACAATACAACAAAGTAGAATGGTGGAAAAAATCACTTTTAAAATTCAAGGTGCACAAATATAATAACATCTTATCGTTTAACCAACTTTCCTAATTGTCGGAGATATATACAAACTCCTTCCTTTACATCTCATTAAAATATGAAAAATGTACAAGAATCTTAGCCTTCTCGTTCACCGTGAAATGGAAGTATGGATTTGAGACTTCTCAATGTGATTGAATTCATGGAAAAAAATCCCCTCACAGTAAAGTGCTTGTACACTCTCTAAGATATGATAACGATTATTATTAAGATTATTCAAGCATTCGATACTAAGTGACTAGGAAAAATCCATATATCTTCAAATAAACTTTAACAAGTCTACTATTAAAGGGAACCGAAGTCACATATCAAAGATATGTGTGAATAGCACAATTTTATTAACATATAAATTGAAAAAAGTATCACCCATAGAATCCATACCTTAACATTCACCAGAATTTCACATACGTCCAACCTTCAACACTGATCAGTCGCATCAATGTAATTAGAGCTGGTATGTGTCATATTTTTTGTTTTGGTTTGACTTAATATTTTTTCACATTATTCGTCTTGGGTGCTTGAATCGCTTCAATCACAACTACAACAATAGGAGATCTAGTGGTATCACCTTGGAAATAGAAAGGTCATCTTCTAATCTATAGTTATGATATAAACAAGCGGCACGACACCTTCCAATGATACCGTCACTTTGACATCTTGGACTTTTGGCTCATTTTCTACAATGATGATGTCAATTCATTTATCTTCTGATTGATTGGGCGATGATGAGGCAAACAATCTACTGGTAATGATCAAATCTTACAAGTGATCAAATCTTACAAATGATAAAAAAACTAAAATGACAAAGGCGGGCCATATTTATACTTTCAAGTGATCATATCTTGACCTTACAAGTGTTTTTAAGTGTAATGATCAAAATCTAATCGCATAATAAAAGTTTTGATTCACCCAAGTGGAAATCTGTAATTTTAACAACGATATATCTTGTCTACGCTTTTGCCATCTATGATTACCGTAATGTCTCTCTAATGGTACCTTTTGCATTAGTTGCAGCCAACATTCTAATTTAAACAACAACTTCAATTACGGCTTATATTATTTCAAATTCCAAATCGATTCAACTATCTCTTACTTTGTAGGTACGTATATTTGACCAGGCTACGATATACATATGAGACCTTTGAATTATCTATTTTTGAAAGAACCAACATCTTAGCTGAGCTAAACCTCTATACTTTTCTATTTACTCATCTACTTCTTCATATGATGGATTATTCATTTTTTAATCATTTGAAAGGACTATAAGGTTACTATCTTTTACATAGTGACAGTCCGAAGCAATCAAAAGAATATATGAGATCCTTATGAATTAGTCATATGTTCAAACAAACCTACTACCATGCTATATGTTAGTTGCACCATTTTTACCTTCGGTAAAATGAAGTTTATTTTTCTCAATAAAGGTTTTGGTCGACGAAGGATTTTTAACAAGACAAGAACAAGGTTAGTATAAACCAATTAGGAGACACCCCTGAGGTTTTGTTTGACTATAGTAATTTGATCTCATCAAAAGGGAACAACGGTGTATCTCAAAACTCTTAGAATTATGTTCAAATATAGTTTATGGTATGGTTTAACATCCAGCCAAGAACCAAGAACATTCGGCCTCAATCAACAAGTGCACATTAGATTCGAAAGTCTTTTCAAAGCAAAGATATTAAGCGCCCTATATGTTCTACAAATCTTATTATTTCATCTACTCTCTAACGAGGACTAGAAGGGTTACCGATAAGGTGGAGTAGTCAAACCAAATTACATGTCCTGCTAAGAAGTAAAACTTATTGGGTTATAACTTGAAAGTAAAGAAAATATTAGCAAATATAATACGTGTTATCATCACAATCACCTACACGGAATGTGACCCAATATAGCACGGTTTTCGCGTACGATGAACATGCATAACTGTATTTATCTCGAGCTAAAAGTTTACAGTTATCTTCAAATACAAAAACAAATTAACTGAGAGAGAAAACGCGGGTAAAACACGAAAAGAAGTTAATGGAGCACGACTGATGACGCGACGGGAATAAAAGAAGAAGCAACGATAGATAAAACCCTAATTCAAGGGTAACTTGATGAAACCCTAATCTAAGGGTAACAAAGATTGATATTTTCAGAGATAAAAATATATTATTCCAAAAACTTCAAATAACATAAGGCACAAGAATTTATATAATAGCTACTCAAAACTCTAAATTATAGTACAAGGAAATAAAATAAAATAAATTTTTTATATAATTAGATTTGATTTAAATAACATAATATATTTGAATAAAATAAAACTAAATTAAAAAAAAGTTTATGTTTGGACTTTATGGGCTACATCATCCTCTCCTAGTTGTCAATAATTCAACCTCGAATTCACAGCACCATCACCATCAACAACCAAAATTATTTTATTTTATTTTATTCAATTGTTACATTGTGAATTAAAATTGTCGACCTTATTGGAATAAGATAAATTCTTCTCGAGTGTTCCTTATTCGAAGTCACATTGAAGCCATCTAGTTGATGAAAAAAAATTGGTTTCGAAAACCTTTTCATAGCCTGAAGACAACATCCTCATGTCCAGTTGATGAAAAAAAAATGGTTTTGAAAAATTATTCATAACCTGAGACAACATCTCGATAAGAAAGTTTTACCTTGATCTGATGATTGGTAGGTGATTTAAACTCCTTATGTAACTGGTCAATACGATCGTCTATCAAAACGCCTAGTGTGTCCCCTCATACCAAACGATCTTTGAGATCTTCATGACCGTAGATGTTGTTCTATCCTTTAGACCTTGAATAAGATGAAATCCAAATTCAGAAACATGCTTGCCCCGTAGCAGGAGCTGAGGCTCTGATACCAAACAAATGACGTTGCGGGAATAAAAGAAGAAGCAACGATAGATGAAACTCTAATTCAAGGGTAACATGATGAAACCTTAATCTAAGGGTAACAAAGATTGATATTTTGAGAGATAAAAATATATTATTCCAAAAACTTCAAATAACTTAAGGCATAAGGCTTTATATAATAGCTTCTCAAAACCCAAAGTTATAATACAAGGAAATAAAATAAATCTTTCAAAATAAAATAAATAAAATCTTTATATATTTAGATTTGATTTAAATAACATAAGATATTTGAATAAAATAATATTAAATTAAAAAAAGGTTTATGTTTAGACTTTCTGGACAACATCAACGACCATAAAATATATAATAATATGGGGAAGCCGAATGTCATACAAGTGAGGATATACAAGTGAGGATATGTGAGAAGATCTCAATAAACCAATCCAATTCTAGCATATCCGAACATTAGCCTATGGAAGGATGCAATGGGTACTCACCGATTTTTTTTTATTTTCATCTAGAATATTCAAGTGGTATTTTAGTATAAATATATCTTCCTCTATTGTCATTATAACTTGTTTGTTTTAATTTAGAAGCTCAACTTGTTTTATTGCTCTAGTAAATCTTAGATACAATGTCTTATTTTCTAGAAGTTTATGCCCTAACCCCCTTGTCTTGCCAAAAATGGGGTATAAGCTAGACTGATAACTTGCCCGGTACATAAATTGGCAAATCGATCAAGCAATGCAGAGCTTACATAAAAGAAAGACCACCTATAAAAACCAAATTATGGCTAGCTCTGTTCGGATCACTCTATCAGCACTCATGAACTCTAAAGAAATGTTACTCGATCTCTTCCAAAATGAGCAGAGGGGCCATTCCATGCACATCATGAAGAATTTTATTTCTAAAATTTAGGATAAGTTATGGGAGTAGACACGTGTCAAGTATATTTAACTACCACGAATCATAAGGGAAATATCAAACAAAAATATACGTAACTTCTTTTAAATAATAGAAACAAAGGTCGGTCAACAAGATAATCAGAGGAAAATAGTCCCAAGGGAAGTCACTCAAGATCTCTCTGTTTATGGGAGGTCACTCGAGATTTTTTGAAATTCATCTAAGAGGAGAATGAAGAAAGTAATAATTTGACTTTGCTCAACATTATTTTAACAACCTCACTCAGCCTCAACTCGGAATCAACCCGACATCGCTCGACCTCATATCGACATCAACTAGGCCTCAATTTGGTATCGACTTGGTCTCACTAAGAAATGAAAAAATGAAAGGTAGTTTACTTAGAAGAATAATGACTTAGCGTTGTCCAACCTGGCCAAATGGCATATTGCTGCCCAACTTGTCCAAATGGACAAGTACTACCTGACACAGTACGAATGAATCTAGTAGCTAGCTAAGCAAATCATTTGGTCGGGTCTCGCCAACCAAATTTTATAATCGAGTTGCACACTAGAACACGACCAGTAGCTTGAGATATCAAGCACTTGACTATACTTGGTCCCGCGGTAGGGCGCAATTAGAAGCTTGCCCATAATGGTCAAGCAAGTAATTGCATATGGCCGTGCGCTAAGGCGCGGTTAGAATCTTAGTTTTAATGGTCAAACGATTAATTATGCATGGTCCCCCGCAAGCGCACGACCATAAGCTTGGCCAAATAAACAATTGTGGTTGGTCACGCATGAAGGCGCAACCAGGATCTTGGACATCATGGTCAAGAAATTTATTACACTTGGTCAAGTGCTCAAGCGCGGCCAGGAGCTCGGTCGTGTGCTCAAGCGTAACCAAAAGCTTGGTCGTGATGGCCAAGCAGCTACCATCGTTAGGTCGTATGCTAGTGTATAAATCATAGCTTAGTCATTTTGGCCAAACCCTTGGTTATTCTTAGCTGAGCGAGAGTGCGGTCAGGACTTTGGGCTTGGTGGCCAAGTAGCTACTAACATTGGGTCGTATACTAGTGACCCGAGGCTTGGCAATCATGTCCAAGCACTGGTTCATACCTAGTCGCGCCAGTGCACCACCAGGAGCTTGGCCATGATGGCCAAGATGCCTCTAACATTGGGTCGCGTTCTAGTGCACGACCCGAAGCTAGGTCATCTTGGTCAAGAACTTGTTTACACAATGACCAGTTATACTTCTACGTTGGCCCGAAACAGCATAGCACACACGAAAAGCATACTCTATTCTATCATTTATAATTATATAAATTATTTTGTCAACAATAAGCTAAATATACCTATCTTATGAGCATTGTTTTAGAAAGTTAACACTTAATATCAAATTTATTGAATTAATCTTACGGCATTTATAAAATCTCACATGTAAGAAATTTCGTAACTCTAAAGTACACATCATTTTCTATCAAGCTCAAACTTATTTGAAAATAAAATCACTAAATTTATTCGGCCCCGATTTTCTCTCCCGATTTAACCCAAAAAAACTATTTTAATTTCATTTCCTTGAGAAAATATTGTCAAAAAATAACTATGGCTTACTAGTAATAATGAATATATTTTCATATTTCTACTATCACCCGATAGTTTTTTAAGGATTCAAATTTTTATTTTTAAGGATGATTAATACTAAAATCCACTTGTCATTTATTATTATTATTATTATTCTCATATTATTATTTTTCCATAATAACACTTTTTATATATAAGCTAACAACTTTCTTTCCAAGTTTAGTATTCAGTCATGCATATACAAAACGATACAAACCTTTATTGTTTAGGTGGTCTTGTTGCAAAAAATTATATTATCTCCAAATAATGAATTTAACTTGATTTAACAACATCAAATCTATTTTATATTTCACTCTCATAGTTTTTTTACTAACTTTAATGTTCCCACTAATATTCTAAAAAATATGTCTATCATTTCTAAACCATAATAATTTCCACTTCCGATCTAAATCCATAGTATTTTACCTAAAAAAATTGAAAGCAACCAATTATTTGTCAGTGGTATTCTATATATATTTTTAACAAAAAAAATGAAGATCATAGAATATAAACCAAGTGTTTGATATGCATATTTATTAATCTAAGATCCAATGTTTAAAAAATATTATATATATATATATATATATATTTCACACTCTATTTTTCATTTATCCGTTATTCCATCGTGTGTATATATATATATGTTGATTATCCAATGAAAGTGACTTATTATACTGCACAATATCTAATACGATCATAAATATTAGTACTGGAATCCTCTTATGTTGCAGGTCTAGTTTTTTTTAATTATTCATACGTACATCACATCTTTCCAATTTTATGTTTTATAGATTACATTTATTTTTTCCTTTTAAAATAATACATAAATCATTATTTTCAATATCTTAAACATTTAAAACACATAATGTATATAACTAAACACTCTCTATCTTTCTTATAATTAATTGTTCACTAATCTTGATGATTTTTATGGAAGGCTAGTTTGTAAACTCTGGTATTTTACAATTACATGATACAATATCTTATTTTTTGGACGTAAATTAAATTACTATATAAACAAATTCTATGTTCATTAATAATAGTAAATTTTTATACATCAAATCTTACAAGGCTCAAGGTGTTCGATTTGTCATAAAAATTGTAAATTGAAGCTTATATTGGTTTCATTTTCAATTGTTTGCATTGATAATAGAAAATTTATTACATTTATTATGTTTTCTTATGACATAATTTGGTTTTTTGGATAAAAAAATGAACTTTGTGTATATCACAATTATATTGAAGTAGAATACATGTTTTTAATTTTTACGTTGATCTAGAATTTAGTTGGTGTTAGTGGGTTTTTATGAATATAAGTTCAAAAGAATAGAATAAAAAATGTAGTATATCAACCTAACCCAAAAAATAATATTAAAAAAAACATTTTGGAGTCTTAATATCTTATTTAAAATAAAAATTCATTTTAAAGTCTTAAAATCTTATTTAAATAAAAATGACTAAATTTGATAAAATAAAAATTCAAAGTCCTTCAAAATAAACACAAAATAAAAACTAAAAATAGACAACTTATAACAAATAAGAACCAAAACACAATATACACTTAGCTCGGATATGTTATACTCAACAACATGAGGCAAAAAAAAAATACTTTTTTTAAAATAAGTTGTTATTTTGAAAACCTTAAATGTGTCTACTTTCAAGCTTCCAAATCGCTAGACAACCATAAACTAAAAAATATGCACAACCAAACTTCACAAAACTATTGATTTGAGTTAGATGTGTGAGAGACAAAAATAAAAACAAAACTCCAACCCCATGCAGAAATACTAACATAAAAACCGAGTTGATATATCATAAACTATTAAAATGTGTCAAAAGTAATAATTGTATGCACTAATAATCTTAAATATATGATCGAGCACCATGATACACAAACTACTAATATTAGAAACCATCAACTATGAAGGCATGAAAATAAAATTAAAACCAATACTATAAAATTCCATTGACCACATAACTTATGGTATAAAGATATACAACCATATCTTCTAAAATATTACAAGTCATGGTTGATCGATTAAAAACTCTATTATATATATATATATACACAAACCATCATAGTGTAGAATCACAAACTATGAACCCCTAAAAACTTTAAAGCTCCCAACTGAAAAGTAAATGTAAATTATTAACATCAATTTTAATTACATCAATTAATACTGAAATATTATACAAAATATTCAGACCACCTATCACAACACCCGACTCTATATAAACATAATCACATACTCTGGAGAGCTCGATTTGGTATCGAGTCTACTTTTATAACGTTGAAAAATCTTTTATCGGTCAAAATCTCATTTAAGGAAAATAATTCAATTTTGTTTAAGGGAAAAATACATAAGTAAGTAGAAGGCTGTTAGAGTAACTCACATATTTTTATTTGAACTAGAATTGTTTTTTAATAGGTGGGTACCCTCCCTCCCCAATGATACTTTAGAGTGACTAAGAAAACAATAATATTAGTAATAAAAATAAAAATAAGAGGATCATACCATTATGTTGAGATTTAGCTACACTAGTTAATAAAATTTGTTAATAAACCAAGCCTTTGATGAGAAATAGAGTTTTCTCAAGGAATTATAAGATAAGTATGCGTAAAAAATTATCCTAAAGAAGAGAAAACAAATAAACCATTATTGATGACTAGCCAGATCCTCTTTGACACGTGTCTCATCTAGAGCAATAACCCTCAGGTTGCTTTGTCTATACTATAAGGCTTATTCTGCTAGTTATTAGATTCTTGATAGTTATACGATCAAGATTATAACCCTAAGGTTTCTTTGTCCCTACTTATCATTTCTTATAAGTCTCAATCTTTATCAATATCTCCTTTTAGAAGAAATTTAGTTAGTTTTTTACTCTCAATTGTCTATAAATGGCCCTCAATCAGGCAACGCGAGTGGATTTTGACTAATCAAAAGATGAAACATAAGTTCATAAAGCATCCAAAGTTTGAGAACTCAATATGAGGATATCATATTGTGCCATAATACACATATTCATCGATTTAATATATCCCTCAAATTTATATGACAGTGGAGTCGGTGCATGCGTTAAGAAATAAAATACCTCATGCGTTTATGATATTGGTAAGCAACAACCAATCCAAACGATCTGGTCATGGTAGAATTTTTGTGTATCTTTTGGGATTATGATTTTTATCAAGGGAGAAGTGTTAACGAATTGTTATAATGAGGAAACATTTTTCTTCACAAGAATATTCAACGCAGTAGTGCACCTTCTCTTTCATCCGATGTTGATATACTTTTTTCTAATCATATGATTTGAGTTAGTTAATGTTAATAGAATAAAGGATACCGATAGCCTCAATCTTGGTTGCAAACTTTGTTAACTGTCATCTTTTATGGAATATTTTTTGGCTATTATTAGTATAAATTTGTCGAATGCTAGTATGTATTGTTACTTACCAATCCTTAACCACTTCATGGTGTTCATGTACCTTACATATTCCAAGAATTAGTGAAAAAGAACTTTCATCTTTGTCACTCATATGATGAAGATAGACATGCCTTGTCAAGAAACGATCATTACCATGAATTGAACATTTCCAGTAAGTTTTTATTTCTGATTTATCATATATAACCTTATAATAGAATTTATTGATTCTTTGTTGCATTTGTACGAAACACAAACATTGTCTTCGTCGATTAACATAACTCGGGGAAAAAATATTTTTTCGCTTGAACGTACAATTTGCTCTCAAGAATTTCATTTCATATGGGTACTAGATTTTGGAGGATTAATATAATCAGATATCTCTTCCTGGGGCGAACGTGATGACGACCCCTATTGTTGAGGTAGTTGTTATGATAAATGAAAAAATTACAAAATTGTCTGATCACGGTGAAGCTACTCTATACCTTGAACCCATGAGTTTTTCAGTAATGAACAATATCAGTGCAGATACTAAGAAATAAATGTTTAGATTATGAACAAGATATATACGACCTTTATTTAAAGGGAATTTTGATTTAAGAGGGGATGAGATATCCCTAAAATGAGTATCATCAGAGAAAATAAAAGAAAATTATAGTTATACTCTTGACAAAGGCCAAGATAAAGAAGGAGAAATGCATAGAGTTGGTTATAAAGTGAAAACATCAATACGAGGTTAATTATTCCCGAAGGTTAGGGCTTCTGGAGGAAAAAATAGGGCATGCATAGTTTGGTAGTGATCATAAAGTAAAAACCAAGGAAATATTCTACAAACCGCTCGAAGATACCCTCAAATAGAGAAAAAATCATGGTGGGATTATCCATCGCGACCCTCGAGGTAGAGTTTTCTTCTTACACTTCTTATGATATCTTCCCAACATAAGATATAATATTTCTATTATACTTGTAGTGTGACATTATGAAGAGATTATTTGAAAATACATTATTCTTTAGGAAATGAAAAAATATTTTCCAAATCCAAACCCCCAACCAACATTTATAACAATAAACTACCGAACCGAAAAACTTTTTAAAACTGGGAGACCTTGTCTCATAAATGATACTATAACTGCAAGAACATAACACATGGTTTGAGTACTTTGTGCTACATTTAGTGGTCTGACAAGTAGACTAAGACTTGAGGTTAATCAATTTCTTCCCTTTTTATATTCTTAAGCAACATCTTGCAAACAATTTTTAATGGATTCGACATAGTGGCAAAAGTACAAAGAGATGGGATATCGGTAGTCCCCAATATTTGGACACTACTATTGACAATGGTTGAACCTTTAGAAGATAAAAAATGGTATAAAATAGAAGATTATTTGGTTTTCGAGCAAGGTTTTTTTTTCCAATATAATAAGATTAAAAAAGAACTAGTCACCATGAGGAGAGTCATAGACTATGCTCCAAACCGGCTAGCCGAGAAAAAAAACAGTTATTAAGCTAGATGCTGAAACACTGTATGATGTTTATCAAGGAAAATTTGCAAAACTCAAAAGAATTTGGTCTAATATTGAAACTCTCAAGATTATGAATCTTCAGTTAAAACCACACCTCTTTCTTGATGTGGATGAGACAAAAAGAGACCAATATTCTTTGATATTTACACAAGGGAATTGGTAAGGAAATTGATAATCTATGAGGTTGAGCAAAAATGATTTTAGGGGTTCTTGTGGACATCCATAATAGCTCCTGTGGAATTTATAACAAAATTCATATATAAAAAGTATGTTGTAACGTTAAAGAATGCAAGCCTTTAATATACATTTAGTCTTAATCAATGTCGAAAGACAAAATATGATATTGAAGAAATGCAAACTTTTCCTTATCATTCGGCAATTGAAATTTTGATGTATGCTCAAGTTTTTACAAGGTTGGGCACTATCTTTGTTATTGGGTTGTTGGGAAGGTATGTAAGTAATCCGAGGATAAACCATTGGAAATTTTCAAAAAAGAGATTCTCCGGTATAAGCAACATACAAAATTATACATGTTGACATATAAAAAGTCAGATATGAAAACTATTGGGTATTCCAACTCAGATTTGGGTAGGCTATGTGAAATTTTTTGTAGCATTTGGGCATCATATATTCATATTAGATGGAGGTACAATATTATAGAAACGTATAAAACAACAATACTTGCATCCTCTACTATGGCAGTGGAATTTGTTGCATGCTTTAAGGAATCCAATCGAGCAATATTGTTGCAGAGTTATGTCATTATAGAAGGGATATAAATCTCATAAGACTATAATCTGATAATAATTATACAGTTAAGTAAACGGATCTCGTGGTGGCAGATTATCTTATGATGTATGTGCTTGTATAGAGGATCATTAATTCTAGTGAGAGTTTGTAAGGCTCCATGTGTATCTTTGATTTGGTTGTATACATATAAGATTATTGCACATATATATACACATTGTTTGATGGTAACAATGAATAAAATAAAGCTTAAAGAAAAACAAGCACACAAGATAATATTTAACGTGGTTCATATTGTAGAAATAATCCTACATCCACACGCAACATACACTCTCTTTTATTAAACACGTATGTTACATAAATAATCTCTAAAATTAAAAGGATCAATCACTCTCTATTATAAAACTCCCATAGTTTACAAAGATAACATGAACCACAAAACTTTCTATTCAGTATGTTAGGGTGGCGACCAAAGTCCCACATCCCACATCGGTTTAACATGGGAATGATCAATGGTATATAAGTAAGAACATATCTTAACTATTATGAGGATTTTTTGGAGTGGACCAAAAATAAAGCCATGCGGGCCTTCGGGTGCCAAAGCAGACAATATCATACTACTGTTGTTACATGTTGTTTTTACTTATATACGGAAACAAAATTTGTGGTACCCACAAATGGCATCAGAGCTCCAGGTCCAGACAGAATGCGATGATGGATGAAATTATCGGAGGCCAACCATGATGAACCAGAAGCCAGATGTCGTCCTCAAGGTGAATAATCTGCTCTAGATATCCTGGAGTTCCCGTGGCTCATCAAGTATGTGATACTTGATTGGAGTGTACTGTTGAGACGAGTTGTTCTTTTTCATATACGGAGGCAAAATTTACGGTAACCACAAATGGTATCAGAGCCTTCAGGCCCAAACAGAATGCGATGGTGGATGAAATTCTCGGAGGCCGAACATGATGAACCAGAATCCATATGTCGTGTTCAAGGTAAATTTTCTAGTCTATAGATCCTAGTTTGGAATACCCGTGGCTCATCAGGCATGTAGTAATTGATTGGACTATGGCACTAAAGAACAAGACAGTATGGTCTAATAGGAGGTGATCAGCTTGAGATGAGGCTGAAGTGGTATTTTTTTCGAGAGGAGGATTTGTTAGAGTGGTGACCAAAGTCTCACATCCTGCATCGGTTTAACATGGGAAAAATCAATGGTATATACATAAGAACATATCTTAACTACTATGAGGCCTTTTGGAAGTGGACCAAAAGCAAAGTCGTGTGGGCCTTCAGAGATGGAATATGCGGTACCCACATAGTATTTGTGTCTTACCTCACTTCTCCCTATAAGATCAAGGCTTTCTCTCACTCCAAAGAATATAGACTCTTCTTATAAGTCACTCACTATGCCCTATAGTCTTAGCTTATGTTTCTTCTTCTATATACAGGCTTAGGAAAACCCTAATTCTTCAACAAACACTCTAAACTAAATCTCACTAATCAACGATTTTAATAAATATATGATCTTTACAATAAGAAACCTCATAAATACGAAATCAAATTATTAGGAGACTTAATAAAACAGAAATCATATTCAATAGGAAAAATAATTAATAGGAAATCTAATTAACATATGAAGATCAATTTAATATGAGAGCCAATTAAATAGGAAACTTCAACAATAGAAGAGGCCTAATTCAATCAAGAACGTAAGCCCAACAATAATGAATCATTAGCCATACAACATTCGACAAATAGCTTCAGGCATAAGCATCAACACCATGCATTCAGCTATAGTCTCTACACATTTAGACATGTCTTTGGCCTAGTAGAATACCACTTGCATGTGTTCAACCAAACTCTCCTTTAGTGTGTAGCAAATGTCTTTGCACCTAAGTCTTGACCATAGATCCGTCTTGAGAGAATCCAACAGTTCATACCTATATATGTCTCCGTTTGATCCATATTTTACTTATATAGTTTTTTAGAAGTACCTTGATTGACGAGTTATATGTAGTCTACACCTAAAAATTATCCACATAGGCTTATAGTTTCTCCAATATCTATTTCACCCAATGTTTTACTCTTTAGAGGCATGCTCATATGCATTTCAAACTTGCACAAGCCCCTTGTAGTTCATGAACTTTGAACTTGATAATACCATAGTTTAAATACGCGAAGGATTTTATTGGCTAGCAATAAAGTAAGACTAAAATAACACATTTTAACAAATGTGATGTAAAATAATTAAGAATATTATTTGAATGCGTGATCTTAAGTTTTAGTGGATGCCAAGAGACTTAGTAATAACTTTTAAGACTTTTCAAATTTAAACTAGTAGCTTACGTTAAAATATCAATAGAAGAATTTTGGTTACAATTTTGGAATAAAACTACCAACTCAAAAATTATGTATAAATGAGTATTATTTCCACAAAACATGTTAATATATCATAAATTATTTTCTATATTTTGATTATTGACACACAAGAGCCGGTATGCCATATAAAATAAGGGTTTTGAGTTTTAGTGAGAGTTTACATTATATTGCTAGGTTTATTGATATATTAAGTTGAGATATCACTTAAATGAAAATATTTATGGTTTTGAGTATATAAGACATTTATCATCTATAACTATAAATATACATGACTAGTTGAGAATAAACATGAATGATGGTTATGTTACTTATTTACCATTCTAATTTATGTGATTTAAGTGTTTTGATAATAACACATTTAGACCTATAAATAACAATTTATAGTTAAGTGATTGGTTTAGTTAAGTGAAGATAAATAGAGGATGGATCGAGTTGAACCAAAAAATGAAATATAACTTGTATTAAGCAGAACGTCAAACTCAATGATCCCAAATAAAAATAAAATGAATGATCAACTAAAATCTCTTCTCATAAGAATATTTTCAAAATATAATTTTTTTGGATAAATATGTCGAGTAAAACTTTATTATTATTACTTGATTGAATATGTATACTACAAATACTCTACAACTTACTTATATCCATACAAAGAAAGACCTATAATAAAAATGAAATAATTCTCTTTGACTCCCTTAAAGAGAATTAGATGAGTTAAAAGACTTAAAAAGTAACGTTGGGTAATAATATCAGATAATTCTCATTACTCTCGTAAAATAGATAAATTTTGGATAATAAATATCTAATAACTCTCACTGACTCTCTTAAAACATAATAAAGAACTTCAAAATTAAATTTTGGATAATAAATATGCAATATATCTATTTGAATCTCTTAAAATGGAATAAAAAGACTTTGAAAGTAAATCTTGGACAATAGATACGTAATTTATCTATTTAATTTTGGGATTTAGTCATTTTGATGTCTTTTAAAAGATCTCGTCGTGATCACATCAGAGTATGGTATTAGAATCATATCATTATCTCACTCTTAAAGAAAAACATATCACTAAGATTTAACGCACAAAGTATGATTTTAAATGTACGTTGCATATCAGCAGTGGACTTTCGTCGCTTGTTAAAATTCTTAATTAACGATTTTACAACTCCAAAATGTCCTCTTAGTCTTCCTTTATGTGATTATCGAACTAAAAAATCTTGCATCAATACAACTTTAATTCTAACAATTGATACTTTGATGATCTCATGTTGGTCTTCAATCAGATCTATTTGGATGTTCTCCCCTCTTAAAAATATTTATAATAAAACTGGAACAACACATATTGCGAATGTGTTTATTATCCATCAGTTCACTAACTTGTCTTTGCATCTCAATTTTATTCTTTATATTCATTCTATAAGTTGGTCGATCGGGAATGATTGATCCTATTACAAAGTCAATCTTACGCTCAATCCAAAATAATTAACTACTAAACTCATGAGGGATTTCTTCTGGAACACAATCATCAAAATATTTATCTTTATTGGGTGTAAAAGATATTTCAATAGGTCGAACTGTCTCGGTACGACCGATAAAATTCTTAACATGTTTTATCAAATCATTGTGTAGAGATTCGGCTAAAAAGCACTGTTAGTCCCCCACGTTTACCACTTGTATCAACACAGTCCTTTTCGTTCATTTCTGCATAAAACTCATCCTCTTTATTTTAGAAATTTGTACGATTAGTCCCTCCGCATATTCTGGGGGACCAAAAGTGATACAAAACTTGATATTTGGGGACCAAAAGTGATACAAAACTTAGAATTTAAGTGCCACGTGTGAGTTTTTAAATGGTTTATATGTGCGGGGGGACTATATTTGCAAATTTTTAAAACGAAGGGGATGATTTTATGCAAAAGTGAACAAAAGAGACTATGTTGATACAAGTGGTAAACATGGAAGACTAACAGTGTTTTTTACCCTAGACATTCTATTAGAATCTCTAAAGAAACAATAATTAAAGATAAATATAGGCTTGATTTACTTACCACATCTTCTGTTTTTGTCATTTTAAAGACTTCAATTATCTTTCCGTTGACTTTTACATTAGTCTCCACTGATTATCTTCCATCTAAAATTTTATTGTTTCTTGGATCCCACGGTCATATTTTTCTGGTCTGATTGGAGGTAGTGTTCTTGCATTTGAGTTGTTATTCAATCTAGACAGTAATATGGAATAATTCATACAAGTAATTCTATTTTTTTTCTTTCCTTCTCTCTTGGAATACACTATTACAAACCATCTATAAATTGTACCATTAACGCCTATTCTAAATTCAAATATTTTTTTAAATGTTCAAACTCATCAATATACACCTCAAAGGTTTTAGTTTCTTGTGACATATCTCTAAATCATTTTTGTAAGTCACGGTGGTAATGAATAGATACATATCTCCGTCTTAAAATAAACTTAATTTCATCACAATTATATATGGTTCTCAAACATTATCTCATTCTTTATGTCACTTCTTTGTTCTATCAAATAATAACACTTTTCAAAAATTCTGTAGTAGTTATGGTAAGATTTATTTGTCCTAACAAATCTACAAAGCATATAAGTTTTGTGGTATATTTTATCTTAATTTTTTTATCTTCATCCATCATTATTTGTTTTATCTGAATGTATCAGATTTTTATAACTATTTTAAAATATTATTATACTTAATTTTATGTTTGATTTAATACATACACACAAAAAAATATTTACAATAAATTTTTATTATACTAACTTAAAAGATAAAATTTTAAATATAAAGAATAAAATTTTATAATCAATAAGTATAATTGAATATTTGTTTGATGTTTATTTTTACGCGCGCTAGTATAAGAAACTTTTACAATTTATAACTCTACCCGTATATTGTTTATCTTATCTTTCATGGTATCATATGAATCCTTGTTTGCTCTGATCAAAGAAATATAACCAGTGATCTAATTTATTTCATGCGTTAAATTGATCAAAATGTAGTTTGATTTATTTTGTATGACTTAAAATATGTTTAAGGTGGATTTGTTTTGTTAGTAAGGTAAATTTGATATATATATTTTGTTAGCACTAGTGTGGATAATTTCAGTCTGAGGGTAATTTTGTTAGGAGTTTTGTAATGTTTCAAGGGTATTTAATGTTTGGGTAGTTTGTAGTGAGAGATTTGAGCTGCCTTGTTGTATTAAATGTTTATTACCCTCATTAATGAAAGTGGTTGGGTATTTATACCCTTAATTATGGGCCTCATGGGTTTACGGGTCAAACTCATGAAATCGGATCGAATTCAAAGGCCTATTAGTTTATTAAGCAGGTTGGTAATTAGCTTAGTCATAAAGTGATTAGTTTTTAATACTTTAGTCCTGTTCGGATGGTTCAGTGGGTGGTTTTTGTCCGAAATGCCCCTCTCCGGTTTCTACAGTGAGTGGTGAGAAAATCGGGACTCATCAGTAGCCCCTTTTTTAGGTTATGTTCGAAGGACTTTGGCAAGACCTAAAAAATCGCTAATGAGCATTTGAAACAATGTCCGCGTAGATTTCGATTTGTATAACGGATTTATCCGGACTAGCAAATATCTCAGAAGCTCAAAGGTTTTGTTCACAGATCGTGGAACACGTGTCCCTTCCTGATTTGCCTCACAAGCCGTTTTTCTCCTAGAATGGCGCTCCCACTAACCTCAAAAAGTAACCTCTTCAATTAATGCTGGTGATGTCAGCGCCGTCTTTAATCATTACTCTATCTTTTCGAATTCTCCTAGGTTATAAGGTATAGTTTGTCTCTTTTGTATAAATTAAATCACTTTTTACTGTTTTACCATCTTCAACACCTTTTTACTTCTAATCTTCAGAGCTTTTACCTTTCTTCTCCAAAAACATATTTTAGTGTAAGTTTATGTTTACAGCAAGAAACGCTCTAGTAAAAGGTGGGTGGCTTAATCTGTCAGAGTTGGAAAAAGCACAAAAGGTCGAACGAGAAAGGCACATTGCAACAGGCCTCCCAGTCTCTCCTATCGACAAACCTGAAACACCAACCTCAGAGCCTGATCGAGGTTCGTCTTTTGCCAGAAGCTCTAAACCCAGAAGGTTATTTCAACCTAGTCTTTCACCGATCATCTCAGGCTCATCGGTTCAGGAGTCAGAGCCTATTTTCGAACAAGAGCAAGCAGTTACAAGTGCTAGGAGACCTTCTACATTTATAGCCATGAGATCGGATGCTAACCTGTCCCCAGAATAGCTGATAAATCGACGAAGAGACCGCGTAGTAAAAGGTCAGGCTGTTCCACAGTCTAAATCTCCAAAGTTTGTGCCATCTAAGTCTGGGGCCAAAGATAAATTCACAGGGTCAGAAGCACCCACCAAGGTTCCTAAAGACAAATTGTCCGGTCCGGAGGCCACTAGTTCAAGTCTCCGAAATGAACCCTCCGGATCTGAGCCCAAGCTGGACTCCAGAACACAAGAAGAAAGCAGTGCTCAGCCATCCGGACAGCTTACTAAGCCAACCATTAGCTCTTCCCTCCCCAAAACAGCTGATAACCCCTCCATAGTAATGGAAGATTTGATGGAGGATAGTGTCGAAGAAGCCCCTTTCGAGACCGATGTCTCCGACTGCCATTGTCAAGAAAAGCAAGGGCAAGGAAAAATTATGTTTAAAGCACCCAGACCTGCCAGAGTGCCTCATAGGAAAAGTGGGACCTTGTTTCCACAAAGTAAGTGTAAAGTACCTGCTAGCCATGCAGAAAATCAATTATGCCTTTATTCATACATCTGAACTAGGCCGGATGCGGACGAAGTGGGGGATCCCAGAAAATGTTAAAGTGAGGATACCAGTCGATCCGGAGACACCAATGGATTGCAAACTGAGTGAGATAGTTTTCTACTAAGAGTTATTTAACTGGGGGCTTAGATTGCCCTTAGACCCAGAGATTGTCAGATATTTTCATCTGATAAAGCTCTGCCCAAGTCAACTGAGCCCCAACGCCTGGTTCACCATTATGTCCTGTATCATGGCCTCAAAGCTCTCCAGAATTCCTCTTTCGATGGAGCAATTTGCTGTTGTGGCAAACCTTTACAGAAACCATTTCATCCCCTTCTACCATTACAATATGGGTGATAATTACAAAGTGGTGGATGACTTGCTTGAGTCAGAGAGGAACTTGAAGACTCAATTTATGTTATCAGTGGCGCTTGGGAGAACGAGAGGAAAATTAAAGCTGGTGATAATCCAAGCATGCTTATTAGCAGATGGAGGAGTACAGGTAAATATTTCATTACATCTTTCTATTTTTTCTTATAATAAGTTTGTTTGTTTAACTTCTTTTCTTTTGTTTTTTGGTAGTGTTGCCGAAGGAGTTCAATGACTATTTAGAGGTGGGGCAGACTACTTGTGCCAAGCTAAATGCTTGGGCTGCTGAGAAGTGGGGAAATCGCTTCCAGAACTGTTTTACCGGAGGCAACTTGGTAAGGTCCCATCTCTGGAATACAACCCGCCGGAGGGACTTGTCTTGGGAGGAATTAACCACTCCACCTCCTCCGGGGGTGATTCAAAATCCTTCCATATTTATCTTTGAGCCTGTACGTCCCAGGCTTAAGCTTTTCACTGACCACATAGGGTCCTTCCCACGTTGGAGCTAGTTTGCCAAACTACTTCTCTTTGGTATGCAGGAAGACTTTTCTTAGCACCTTATCACCTAGTTGAAAATCCCTCCTTTTGATTTTAGAGGCAAACCTGCTTATCATCAAACCCTGATAGTGTGTGGCTCTGAGGTGAGCCTTAACTCTTCTTTCCTCCATCAAATCAAGTTGGTTTCTTATTGCCACTTCGTTAGCTTGTTCAGAAAAATTATGGACTTGAAATGAAGGGAGAGTGGCCTCTATGGGAGCTATAGCATCTATCCCATATACTAAAGCAAAAGGAGACTCTTGTGTTGCAGCCCCAGGAGTGATCTGGTAGGCCCATAATACTTCTTGTAGATAACTTGGCCATTTTCCACCAGCTCCCTCTAGATTCTTTTTAAGACCGGACAGGATAGTCGTGTTAGCCACTTCAACTTGACCATTTTCCTGTGGATGGAAAGGAGAGGAAAAACAATGTTGAATGCCTCTAGTAGCACATAAATTCTCTATCTCCTTGTTATCGAATTGTGGTCCATTGTCAGTAGTTATCTTTTGTGGAACCCCAAATCTACGACAAATGTTAGACATGATGAATTTTATAACAACTTTCGAAGTAGTTCCTGCCAATGGGGCTGCTTCGATCCACTTTGAGAAGTAATCAATAGCAACGATTATAGTTCTGCACCCTCTGGATGCCATGGGTAGAGGTCCCACTAAATCCAGCTCCCAACGAGCAAAAGATATTGGCTCAGAAATTGACTCTAAAGGGACTGCTGGAATATGAATTTCATTACTGTATCTTTGGCAAGGATCACACTTCTTCACCAATTCCTTGGCATCTTGCATTATGGAGGGCCAGTAGTACCCAGCAAACAAAACTTTTCTAGTTAGAGCCCTGAATCCACAGTGTGCTGATCCCTCGCCATCATGTAATTCAGAGAGAATTATTTGGGATTCTTCGATCCCCACACGTCGTAAGAGAGGTTTACTGAAGGAATTTTTTTTATAAAGAATGTCTCTTAAGATGACAAAACCACGAGCCTTGAATTTCAACTTCCTTGCTACTGATTTTTCCGGAGGCAAAATGTCATCTGAGAGATATTGGAGAAGAGAAAATCTCCAATCTCGGGGTTATTTTACTTGTATATTCAAGCTCTCTTCTTCCTTATCCGGATTGATTTGAATGGATGGGCACTCTAACACATGAATCCAAGGGTAGGACTCAGTATAGGCTATGGTTGCCAAAGAGTTTGCCAACGTATTTTCTGTTCGGGGTATGTGCTCATAGGTGATGCTTTTGAAATTAAGTGCCACTTCTTTGAGAACAAACAAGTATTTAACCAGTTGCTCCTTCTTGGCTTCGGATTGACCTTGTGCATGATGAATAAGAAGCTCAAAATCGCTCATTAACCGGACCCTTTTGGCTCCACAAATAAGAGTTAATTTCAAGCCAGCTATAGCAGCTTCATATTCGGACTCATTATTGGAAGCCTTGAAAGCAAAACATATAGCTTGGTACATCTTGTCGCCGTACAGAGAGGTTAAACATATCACAGCACCAAAACCCATGGTACTTGATCCTCCATCAGTACGGACAACCCATATTTTTTTTATCTTTTTCACCGGTTGCTTGCTTAGTACCTCTGTCTGAATGGAATTTAACCAAAAAATCAGCCACTGTTTGAGCTTTGACTGCCGTTCGAGGGGCAAAGTCAATATCATAGTCTCCCAGCTCCACTGACCACTTGGTCATTCTGCTTGAAATGTCTGCTTTTTGAAGAATGTTTTTCAAGGGAAAAGATGTCTGAACGATGATCGAATGAGACTGAAAGTAGGGCCTCATTTTCCTAGCAGCAATTACTAAGGCCAGTGCTAGTTTTTCAAGTTTCAAGTATCTTTTTTCTGCATCAATCAAGCTCTTGCTGATATATTATACTGGTCAAGGATAATTATCCACCTCCCTCACTAGCACTTCACTCAAGGCACACTCAGAAACTGCCAGGTATATGTAAAGTGTCTCTCCATCAACAGGTTTAAACAAAGTTTTAGGGGAGGATAAGTGCTTTTTAATTTCATCAAATGCCTGGTCACATTGGGGAGACCAATTAAACTCTTTCGCACCTTTCAAAGTTTGAAAAAACGGGGCACACCTATCCGAAGACCTTGGGATAAAACGGTTTAGAGCAGCCAACCTCCCTGTCAATCTTTGTACTTCTTTAATATTTCGAGGAGGCTCTATTTGTAGTAAAGCATTAAGATGGTCTGGATCAGGCTGCATCCCTTTCTCACTTATTACATACCCCAAGAATTTTCCGGACTGTACTCCGAAAACACACTTCTCTAGGTTCAATTGTAAATTACTTTCATTAGATTGTCAAAAGTTTCTTGGAGATCTGCCAAGTGTAGCTCTTCGTCCACACTCTTTACCATCATGCCATCGATTTAAACTTCCATATTTCTTCCAATCTGATTAGCAAAATCCTTGTTTACTAACCTCTGATAAGTAGCCCCAGCATTCTTTAATCCAAACGGCATCACCTTGTAACAATAGAGGCCTCTATCACTAACAAACGTAGTATGTTCTTGATCCTTTGGATCTACTTGAATTTGATTGTACCCGGAGAAGGCATCCATAAAGGAGAGCAGCTTGTTCCCGGATGTGGAGTCTACCAACTGATCAATTCGGGGAACTGGATATAGGTCCTTCAGGCAAGCTCTATTGAGATCTGTAAAATCGATGCACATACCCCACTTTCCATTTTTCTTCTTTACCAACACCGGATTGGCTGTCCATAAAGGGTATTGAGATTCCTTTATGTGCCCCATTTTAGTAAGTCGGTCAACTTCTTGAATTATGACATCAGCTTTCTCTTTAGAAAAAGCTCTCCTCTTTTGTACAACAGGTGTTATATCCCTCCGGACGGACAGCTGGTGTGATATAATGTCTGCTGGTACTCCGGTTACATCAGCATTGCACCAAGCAAAAACATGTTGATGGTCTCTCAAAAAAGCTAACATTTTCCCCTTTAATTCTGATGTCATCTGGGACCCGATCTTGACACTTTTTCCTTCAACCAGAGAGTGAGTTTCAACTTCTTCAATAGGTATTAAAACGTTAGGGGTCTCTCTAGGGTCATCAATTTCACCTTCTCCCCTAGAGGGCCCCTTAAATCGCTAATCCTCACTAATCCGAACTTCCCCCAAAGTTCGAGGGGCCAGTGCCGTTGCATAACACTCCCTTGCCACCTTCTGACTACTCCGGACAACTCCCACTTGTCCTTGTACAGCTTATTTAAAACATTGGTGGACTGTTGACGCCACAACATGCATCCTAGAGAGCCAAGACCTCCCCAAAATGGAATTGTAACAAGTGGGACAATCCACCACGATAAAAAGTATCCTGACCATCTTCTTAAAAGGGCCTTTGCCTAACAAAACCTCCTCCTCGAACTCCCCGATCACATCTGCTGACATTCCACTGAAACCCACAATTGACCTGTTCAAACGCTAAATTACTGCTGGGTTCTTTATTTGTTTGTCGGAAGTTAAAAAAGGATATTTGCTAAACTACCGGTGTCCATAAAAATTCGCCTTATGTCATTGCCCCCAATGGATTCTCCTATTACGACGACATCTTCATGGGAACCAACTATGTCCCTCAAGTCATCCTCATCGAAAACAATGAAGGAAAATGAGATTTGTGATTGATAGCAAGTCATGCCTCCTTCCAGTTGGGTAGCTAGAGTATGAACATGTCTCTTTCTAGAAGAAGCAGTTGGTGCAGTCATGGTGTCTCCCCCAAATATTGTAAGTGACTCGAAAAAGCTGATGAGGCCAGACACCATCTTGCAATGCTCTGAGATAACACCCACCTTGTTTCGAGTTGGATCAGGATCCAAATATTCTGATTCTACATCAAACCTTTCAATTATCACCATAGCCCCATCCAGAGCCGATGTCCCTGCGTTGTTCGGGCCAGTACGATGAGCATTATCAGGCCTGTTTCCACTTCTTCTTTTAACATAAGCCCCCAACTTCCCTCTCTCAATCAAATTCTGCACTTCTTGTTTCAATGCAATGCAATCTTCAATGGTATGACCAGTATCATGGTGATACTGACAAAAACTATTATTTCAACTTTCCCTAGGAGATTGTAATGCAGCCGGTATTCTGAAATGGACTTCGTCTTTCGTTTTATCATAAATGGTGGCTACACTTTCTTCTAATTCAGCAAACCACTCTGGTTGAACCCAAGGTCCTCGCTTATTTCTAGATTGCTGGCTTTGAGTTGGTCCAGCCGGATGGGACTGAGCCTTGGCCCTGTTTTGACCCTGTCCGGCTTCCTTGGCCTTATACCCGGACTGGTTTTGATTTTGATTTGGTGCATCCGGGGTAGATCTCACTTGCTGGTGCACTCTGGTTTTCTTCGTTTCATCCACATTAATTTGTTTACCGACCTGATTCAGTAAACCTCCCCATGTCATGGCCTTTTTCCTGGTTACTGAATCAGCCAAATTGCCAGGGTTCAAACCCTGCCTTAGAGAAGCTATTGCCATTTGTTCAAAGCAATCAGCTAATCCATTTTTGGTGTTCACGAAGCGACTTATGTACTCCTTCAAAGTTTCATTTGGTTCTTGGGTACAATGGATAATAGTGTCTCCATTGCCCTTCACTTCTTTACTTACAACGAACTGTCTTCGGAAAGCTACCCAAAAGTGTCGAAATTCCTGATGCAGGCTTGTGGCAAACTATTTTACCACTTCAGAGCACTCCCCGTAAAAGACTGGGAGAATGCTCGACATAGTAGTTTATCATCATCATCATCAAAGTTCATTATAATTTTTTTGAATTGCTCCAGATGGTTATCTCGATCTTTACTACCATCATATTTTTCCATCTTTGTGCTGTCAAACCTCTTAGGAAGGTTTCCAGACAGTATCTTGGAGGACATTGGAGATTGTCTCTAATTGCGGCCACGACTGAATACAGTATTTTCGTTGGGAGTTGCAAAGATACATGGCTCATCATGAAAGGCAAAAGGATTCATTAGTAATCGGTCTACATGCCTCCGGCCATGGCCATGACTATGAGACGACCCTTTACCCAGATTCCTCTTCAACCTTCCATGCATGTCCCTTTTTCTTGAGTATTTTCTAACCAACTTCTATTTCTTCTTAAAACGGCCTTCATCACTGCTGAATGACAAGGATTATTTGACTCCATCTTCATTTGAGGAGCTGCTGGAAGATTCTGAGTCTGAATATGAGCTCTTCACCGGTTTAGATCGGTGAGACTTCTTTGAGCTAGCATTAGTCTTTTTAGTGCTCACATGAGTTTTTGACGGCTCATGCTCTCTTGGATTGTCAGTATGGTGAACTGCTGACATTTTTGACTTTTCTTTCACACCCAATTCTGCCCTTTTTGCAGCCCTCAAGGCTTCTATCTCAACTTTTAGTCTATCTCGCTCCTCGATAGTATATTCATCATTTTCTCCCACCACTTCTGCCAAAACTGGTGGTGTTTCTTGCTCATCCGGATTCATCCGAACTGATATTTCTTGATGGTTTTGAATGCTTGATTCAGGCACCTTCTCCTCCCACTGTGGTCGCCAATTTGGTGTGGATAATTTCAGTTTGAGGGTAATTTTGTCAGGAGTTTTGTAATGTTTCAAGGGTATTTAATATTTGGGTAGTTTGTAGTGAGAGATTTGAGCTGCCTGGTTGTATTAAATGTTCATTACCCTCATTAATGAAAGTGGTTGGGTATTTATACCCTTAATTATGGGCCTCATGGGTTTACGAGTCAAACTCATGAAACCGGGTCAAATTCAAAGGACCATTAGTTTATTAAGCAGGTTGGTAATTAGCTTAGTCATAAAGTGATTAGTTTTTAATACTTTAGTCTTATTCGGATGGTTCAGTGGGTGGTTTTTTTCCGAAATGCCCCTCTACGGTTTCTACAGTGAGTGGTGAGAAAATCCAGACTCATCAAGCACTATGAAAACATCAAAATTGTTATGTGGATTTCAAAAAAGATTTTATTTGAATTTAAAGTAGTTTTGATTTAGATATCAAAACATGTTTGATTTGATTCATTTATGCTTATACTCTTGTTTAGTTCTCAAAAAGTTTTGATTTGTGATTTTTATGAAGACATCGAAAAATTAATTTTGTGGATGATTTAAAGGTACACCTTGAAAGAAAGTTATTTTAATAAAACATAATAGATTTTTATTGAGATTTTATGGATTTGATTTAAAAGGATTTGATTTGAACAAACATAATTTGAATAATGAAAAAATATAATTGACCTTTTGTGGTTTTTATTTAAAGCGACTTGATTTGAAAGAAATAATAATGATAGTAAAATTAGATTTTATATGAAAACCAGATAAATTAAAATTGAATAAAAAAGGAACTGTAAAAGAATGGAATAATCGAAAAGAAAAAAAATCTCGCTTGTTTTATAGTATAATAGGAAAAACTAAAAGAAAATGAAGGATTAAAAAAGAAGAAGATATGTACATTACCCCATAAAGAAATATAAATATATTTATTTTACTATAATTGAAAATTAGACAATTTTGAAATAGGATTTTAAAATTGAAAAAGATTTGTTTTATAGTTTTCTCAGAAAAACATAGATTAGATTTATAAAGTATTGTTGAGTTTAGATTTAATTTGGGTTTGATGGGTCCGTTGAGAGGTGTAAGGCTCGTATTGTGGAAAAACAATAATTGGTAAAAGTATGATATGGATCACGATTAGATTTTTGCCACAGTAGCAAAAATGATGTATCCTTTCGCAAGTAGAAAATATTTAAACTAGATGTCAAAGAAGTGTGATCCTCATAAAAAGGTTTACATGACTCCTCCTCTAAGTGTCTCACCAACTCAGTGAATTTTTTTACTTAGAATTTTTTTTATATAGATTAAAACAAGATCATCATACTTGGTTTGAGAAATTCCCTACCGTTATTATATCATTTGACTTTCATACAAATAATTTATGGTATGTTTTTATTTATCAAATATACGAGTGCAAAATAAAGTGTGTGTTTTTATTTTTGATATTAAGAACCTACGTTTTTCTTGTACTAAAGTGGTTCGTTCTGAATTTTTGTTTTTTAAAACACAATTAATTATCGATATTTTTGTCTACCGATTTTATGTTAAAATATTTTTGTGGCATTCAATTTTTTTATATCAAATAGTTAATTAGATTTCCATATGTTTATTTTCTTGACTACGTAACTACAGAGTGATATTAATTTTACTGCTACAATTTAAAATATTTAATTTTAAATATATTTAGGCCAAAAGTTTGGTAAAATAGAAGATGCATTCGTGAACCTAATTGACCGGACCGGGTTCAATTCAACTGTAGCAATCTTATCTTGTGGGTGGCTATTCAATTTGGCTTTAAAGCAAAATTTGGAGTCTTGTCAATTCTGTTTCATTATTAAGCAACCATTAACCTGTCTTTAATAATTTTCAAATATAAAATATCGAAAAAGGACTAATCTTATCTGGACTTATTTAAATAAACAATTACCAACAACTAATTCTAGAAACCTCCAATAAATAATTGAACTATAAATAATATTAATCATAATTTAATTTACCTAACAAGCTTGCTTCTATATTTTAAATCTCTTTGCTTTTATATCTCTCAGTTCGTATTACTATTTTAGGAAACAAAGTCTATATAAACTGATTTCGGTCCCTACTTTAATCAAATTCAAATCTGCCACTACAATATTTTAAGTTACACTTTTTTAATTGAAAATTATAAACCAGTGGGTCTTATTTAAAGGTGTTATATATACCTATTTTATTACGAAAAGAATAATAGGACTTTTTAAGCAAAAGCCTACTTCTAATAAAGATTTCAAATTTATACTCATTGGTTTTATTTTATATTTTTATATATTTTTATATATTTTTATACGAGAAAAGTACTAATAAATACATGCTCAACTATCTAATTATCCATTAGTACCTGTTTTTTGGATAGTGTCATTTGGTACTTCGAATTTAATTTTGGACAAAAATACCTCCGGCTATATATATACCTGCTGGTACCTTTTTTGTGTGTAAAAAAATCATTAATTAATTGAAATAGGTTGCATACAGTACTCTGGGGCATACCCCGAGAGAGACCTCGTTAATCGACTACGCGAGTTTCATTGAGAATAAACTGGAAGGTAAACATTGAAACGATCTAATTTTAGCAAAATGGATCGTCCAAAACTAGTAATCAAAATACGGCATAAAATTCTAGGCATCAACGACGGCATCCACAGACGTCCAAGAGAGCAAAGAGAGTCTGAACACGAACCGCCCCCGTCAAAAGAATCCTGCAAAAAGTAGAGTAATAAATAATAATTTTAGTAATGCCACCCAATCTTGGTGCCTTGGAATCTAAACCGAAGATCTGAAAAGATCCGGTGAGAAACCAAAGAGGCGATGGCAGGAGGGGAACCAAAAGTTCTGAGGTTCCTCTCCTTCCAGACATGGTAAATTACCGTGGCGAAACTAGACTGCCAAATGTGAAGGTTTCGAGATTGAGACCAATTTGACGCTTCGCGAACCCAAGACTGCCAACAAGAGGCGTTGAGAGGGTATCCAATTTTAATACTATTATGGGCCCAGATACTTTGAGTGAAGCTACCGTAAAAAAGGAGATGAGAGATACTTTCATTATCAGAGTTACACAGGGCACAACAGGCTGGGATGTTGTAGTCCCAGCTAATGAGTTTGTCTTTGGTGACAAGCTTGCCCTGGATAGCAAGCCATAAGATGAAAGAATGACGGGGGATATTTGATTTATTCCAAACTAACCCGGCCCACCCTACAATAGGGTTGGGCTACCGAATGTCTTGATACGTGTCTTTGATTGTGAATGAAGCGCATTCTTGCTTCGCCTTCCAAAAGGGAATATCAATGGAATGAACATTTGGTGGAGGGAGGGAGAGGATGAGACTTTGAATTTCCAGCAGGCCTGTGCGACTTCGAGCAGATGTTGATCGTATATTTGAAGGCCAGTTCCAGGTACCATTGAGAATGATATCCGAGACCTTGAGGTTATTCCCGAGTTTGGAATCTTTGATGATACTATCGCCATAATGGGAGGCAAGCGAGGAAGATATTAACCATGGATCGTGCTAGAAGGAGGTACTCGAGCCATTACCAATTGCCACCCTGCAAAGATTACAAGCCAGAGGGCGAAGACGCAATATTTTCCTCCAGATCCAGAAGGACGAGGAAACCACGGGAAGATTCCAAAAATTATTATTTTTAATTTTTTCCGTTTTAATCCATTCACTCCAAAAGGAGTGAGAATTATTATTTATGATAGACCAGAGATGCTTGAGGACAACCGCTTGATTCCAGATTTTTAGGTCGAGAATCCCAAGGCCGCCCTCTGATGTGGGGGAAGTGACCATGGTCCAAGCAACTTTGGCCCCATACATTTTCATGGTCGATCCCGACTAGAGGAAGCGACGAAGGTACTAAGTTAATTCTTTGATTATCCTTGAGGGGAGGATAAAAATAGATGACCAATAGACTTGGCCCGCAAATAGGACAGACTTAATAAGTTGAAGTCTACTAGCGTAAGAGAGATGCTTTGAGGTCCAAGATTCAATTCTTGAAGTGATTTTATGGAGAAGGGGGCGACAATCTGAGTGGGTGAGGCGGCTAGTAAGAAGATGTACTCCTAAGTATTTGACTGGAAGAGATCCTGAGCGAGCAGAGGTCTACCCTAAGAGAATCATCAATACCAGAGAAAAAAATATTACTTTTATCAGGGTTGACTCTGAGTCCAGAGAGAGTATAGAATTCCTCAAGGGCTTCTTTGATAAGAAGAAGGGAGTTAAAGTGTCTGTGACAAAAAATAATTAGGTCGTCGGCAAAGCAGAGATTAATGATTTTGAGCTTTTGACATTTCCAATGAAATTAAAAATTCTTATCTTGACTCTTCTTTTTAAGAATACTGGAGAGAACCTGCATGACCAGAACAAAGAGAAATGGGGAGAGCGGGTCACCTTGTCTCAACCCTTTCCTACCTTTGAAATTGCCATAGGGATCTCCATTAATATTTATGGAATAAGAAGGAGAAGATATACATTTAATAATCCATGTGATAATTTTATCGGAGAATTGCATTGCTACAAGAATATCAAGAATGAGGTGCCATCTGACGTTATCAAATGCTTTCATTAAGTCGATTTTGAGCGCAACCTTTTTTACTGATCGATTAGAATGGTACCCCTTCAATAGCTCTTGGGAAAGGAGGATGTAATCAGAGATATTTCTACCTTTCACAAAAGCCGATTGAGAATTATCGATAAGATAAGGGAAAGACTCTTTAATTCTGTTTGCTAATATTTTGGATATGATCTTGTAGCTAACACTACAGAGCGCAATGGGTCTGAAGTCAGCAGGCCTAGAGGGAGAGTATTTTTTGGGAATGAGAGCTATAGAAGTAGAGTTCCAAGAGCTCTACAAAGAATCAGAATGAAAGAAGTCAAGAACACCATTACAGATGTCTTGGCCAACAATACTCCAGTTGGTCTTGAAGAAGTGAGAGTTGTATCCGTCAGGACCCGAAGATTTGTTACTGTCAATACTGAATAGAGCTGATTTTATTTCATCGTGAGTAACCTCACGAGTCATAGAATCCTTATTCGTAATGGTAACAACCGAGGTAAGAAGAGAAGCAACGGATTCAAGACCAGGATAGCCAGCAGAGTGTGTGGTACCAAGAGTTTTCTCAAAGTAATCCACAAATACCTTAGAGACACTAGACGGAGTAGAGACAATTTCTCCTAGCTCGTTAGAGATAGAGATGATCTTATTTCTAAAAAGACGGGCTTTGATACTATTGTGGAAAAATTTACTATTTTTGTCACCAAGCTTGATCCAGTTCTCTATGGATTTTTGCTTAAAGAAGGATTCTTCAGCTCTACTTAGAAAAATAAAAGCCAAAGAAGCTTCGCATTCTTCCCGAACCAAGGAAGAGTTGAGAGGATCACAAGCTAGATTGGATTGGGCTTGGAAAAGCCTATTTTGAGCATTCTCAACTCTGGAACTAATGTCACTAAATTATTTTCGATTGAGACCCGCAAGCACTGACTGCAACCTTAAAAGTTTTTCAGAAATTAATCTCATCCCAGAAGAGTTTACGGGAGAGTTCCAACTTTTCTTAACTAACTCTTTGAAATGAGGGTGGGATTGCCACACATTGAAAAATTTGAAAGGTTTTTTACGCTTAGGCCTAGGGAATCCTAGATTAAGCGTAACAGTAGTATGGTCAGATGATCTAAGGTACCCGAAGTGGGCATTCGACATTGGGAATAAGTCATCCCAGACAGGGTTGACAAGGACTCTATCAAGCTTGGATAGAATCGGATTTTCAGGCTGTTTATTAATCCAAGTGAAATGGAACCTGGTAGATCGGAGATCACTGAGCTCACACTGGAAACAACAATTATTGAATTCATCTATAGTTGATGACCAATTTTCAGAGGATCCCAAACGCTCCGACGGGTGACGAATGGCATTGAAGTCTCCGAGCAAAGCCCAAAGAGTGATCTTGTCCAACATGGAGATATTTGACAAGTCCTTCCACAAGGGAGCTCTGTCAACAGCTTCATTGAAAGCATAGATTGCAGTAAATCTAAACGAAACATTAAGATTGTGACATTTTGCATAGCAATGAATAAACTGGGGGGATTGGGATTCTCTAGTTATAGTAATGACACTAGGGTTCCAGATTATCCAAATTCTACCTAGAAGGTGAGAAGCGTGATTCGTAAGGACATGCCAGAAAGGGACCACATTCCTAACGATAGAGTCTACTTTAGGATAAAGGACCTTAGTTTCGACTAGAATTAATAAAGAGATACTGTTACTAATAATAAAATCAGTAACACCTTTTTGTCTGACATGGTCATTTAATCCCCTGACATTCCATGACGCAATATTCATAAAATAGAGTGCTTAAAATAGAGGACTTAAAATAGAGAACTTACAGTGCTTTAGTCGCAGGTCCTGTCGGAGGAAAACTCCAAAATACCCTTAGCCTTATCACCAGATAGGCGATGCCTTTTTGGAGGCGAGTCCACCTCTTCTCCACTTTCCACCTCCTTGACCTCTTCAAGAGTATGAAGAGGATGTCCACTACTGCGATCTGGCTCAATTTCAGAGGGATCAGACTCCTCTAAAGAGATAAAGGAGGGTGGTATAACTCTTTTTTACAATGTCGAGAGGAGTGCCCAAAGACAACACAATTTGCGCATTGGGGGGGGGGGAAGCCCTTGATATTCGAAATTCACCGTGATGGATTTTCCGCTAATCTTGAAAGTAAGGTCAGAGCGGATTACAGAACCAGCAGCAATCATAATGCAAATACGAGCAAAACGGAGCTTTTCCATCCTTTCCGTTTGGTTGTCCACATACAAAGGAGTGCCTAAGACTGATCCAATTTTGCTAAATCCCTCAGCAGTCCAAAGCTCCAGAGGCAGGTTAAAAACCTTGACCCAAATTGATGTTTCTTTGTGGGGGTCTTTAGTAAGGGTGGAAAGAGGATTCCATTTCTTGAGAATGATCAAATTCCCACTAAAGTGCCAAAGGGACTGATCCAACACTTTTTTAACCATTTCTTCCAACCCAAATTTAAATAGAAATTAGCCATTGGGGAGAGACTTAAATTCGAAGAGGCCAAATTTCCTCCATAAAGAATCCACATTTGCTCTGAGTAGAGTAAAAGTTTTGGGGTTGAAAAAGGAAGTACCCCGAAAGACAAGCCTTCCATAAATGAGGTGGTCCCATTGCCGACTCTTTTAGAATAAAATCTACTCCATCATGCTCCATATGGTTAAGGCCAATAACCAATAGAGAACGATTATCAAGATACCCCACAACGATGCTAGCATAGGATGAGGTAGGGTGAGAATTGGGTCGAGTTTTCAGCCCGAATGAGTTGGAATTTGGAGAAGGAGATTTGGAGACCTTTGACGGTGATTTGTGGATTTGAGCTAATGTATTCAAAAAAATTCTTCCCTTAGGACCTTTCCCAGCATTGCCGAAATTTCGAATAATGGAGTATGGCTTATAAGATGAATCGACTCCAAGAAGACCTTTATCTTTGTTTTGCAATGGCCCAACGAAAGAGATAATTTCAGTTTGGCCCACAAATTTAGATTGGCCCACAGAACCAGATTGTAAGCCCGAATTCAGCCCGACACCTAGCTGTTTACTATTTGGACCATCACTCTTTAGGCCCAGCGAGTCAGTCCTCAAGCCCAACGATCTTTTAAGGACCAGACTAGGGGATTCAGCTTCCTGGCCCACCAGATGAACCGATTCGAGGCCCAACGAGTCATGAAGAGGACTCGAGCTGGGTTGGGCACTAAATCCATTCGAGCATTAGACTTGGTGAATTGGAGATTCATCTTTCCGGCTCTCTAATTGTACCGATTTGAGGCCCATCGAGTCATGAAGAGGACTTGATCTGGATTGGGCACGAAATCTAGTAGAGCAGAAGACAGCTTGAGATCCTGGTAATTCAAAAGAGGTGCTCCGATGAAGAGAGGGTTTCGACCTGAGATTCGAGCAGTTCTCCACCGAGTTTCCATCACCATGTTCATCAGAGGAGGGGATGGAGCTGATCGAAGAAGGCGAGGCGAAACCGAATCTAACCCTAGAAGAATCCAGAGAGGGAATAGAGATTCTGGGTCCATGGGGATTTGACTTAGGGTTGCCCAGCTTGGAGAAGTTACAGGAAGGGGGCTCTTGCTCGATTCTTTGGCATAGAGCAACATGAAGGCCTGTGGAGATTGAAGTCAGGGGTTCGATTGGGGTATCTCTTATGGAGGCTACCAGATTGCTGTAGAGGCCGGTCGAGATGGAGAGAAGATTCGAGTCACCGGAGGGAGCTTCCAAGAGAGGGATAGGAGCATAACCTAAGGTTGATGAGAAATCCAGAGGAGGCAGCTTACTAATCGGAATCACAGGAGGTAAGAAGTTTCTCGTTTCAGGTGAGGCCACATTTTGGAAGATTATGTGACCCTGGCCAGACTCCATGTGGTGTCTGGCCAAGGCAAGCGAGTTTCTCACATAATCATCATGTTGAGAAGTAATAGGATTTTTGATTTCTATTTCCAGGTCTGGAGCAGTGGGAAGGCTGGCTAGAGCTGATGACATTGAAAGAGGCAGGTTGGCTTGAGGTGAAAGAGGCAGAGGGGGTGGTAGGGTGGAAATCAGTTTAGAGGAGACTCCTTCAGAGCGTAATGGGGAGAAGGAGCCCATTTTGCCTGAAGGTTTGGCTGGACGAAACGAATTCGGAGAGTCCATGGAATACAGCAGCTACATGTTGGTACCTTCACGAGTACTAACCTGAAAGTTGTTTGAAAAACTAACTTTAAGAGTTGTTTGCAACTCTCTCGATTTCTTGAGAGTTGTTTGCAAGCTTTCGATTTCCTGATAGTTGTTTACTTGTGAAATTTTATTTTAAAAAAAAATAAAAAAATATCATCAATGGATCTAGTTTTGTTCATTTTAAAAAGACAAAAGCAATAGTACTTTCATTTATTTTTTCCGAGCTCCAATCTGAAAGATATAAATCTCTTAAAAATAAAATATAATTTTTTTTTAATTGCGTAATTGACGATGAAAAGTGAGGGTAGTTAGGGTATTAAAATAATGTTAGGCATTAAGTGAGAGTTTAATAGTTGAAATGAATATTAAAAAATAATAAAATGAAATTAGTACTAGAGGCATATAATATATAATAGTTGAGTGATGTTTTAGATAATTTTTTTTTATTTTATATTTTTATATATATTTTTAAATAGTTCTGAAATAAGTTCAAAACTAAACAACATGGCGAGAGCAACGTGAGTCAGAGAGTAATATTGGAGGCAGAAAACGGCACAGTTTCATAAATGCATGCCCCTGTCCAGTTTTGTTGTCGTAAGACATTTGTCGCATTCCACGTGCAATGCAGCTTCTATAAACGTGCCATGTTTGGCCTCAAATATGACCCGAGTTATTATTCGATTCCATGATATTATTCCTTATATCCCAAATTCAAGTTTATCATCCACTTTGTATATAAATATAAGATCAGCTTCCAACTCTTTTTGGCAGATCAATAATAAACTCAAAACAATACAGAGCTATAGTCAGTGCAAATATATTAGTAACACTAAAAAAGTAAATTAAAGTAAAATAGAAAAATATAATTTCAAAGTATAAAAACAAATGAAAACAATTTAGAGCATAAAAGAATGAGAATCTTAAAAAATAAGAACGGAAAGTGAAAATAGGGGTCAAAAAGCCTCATATTGTAATGATGTGGTCCAAAACTTTCTTAGTTTCATTTTCTTTTTGGTATGAAAAAGGATGGGAGGCAGAAAGGAAAAGTGAAAGAAAAGATGAACCCAGAATACCCGGATGACAAATTCTTTAAAGAACATACGATATAAAAGGATCATAAGAGAATAATGAATATAATTACATATTATATATGAATATTGACCGATATGTTCCAACTCACACGGTTCTCCACTTTGCACCGGAATTCACAAGTTTCGTATAAGCATTCTTGAAATCTAGGAAGAACATATCCTGATCGTTTGCGTATTTCTTGATCCATCTGTACATAATTAATCAGAATGTAAGAGAAAGTAGAGTAGAATAATAATGACATGGACATACAGTAGATTTGAGACCCTAGTTGTATCAAAATAAAAAGAAACCATGTTCTAAAGTGTAACGAAAAGGTAGGTTGAAACCAAGTTAGATCCGTAACCAATATAGGATGTTGAAAACTAAGTTGGATCCAGTTAATCAGGTTGGTAAAAGGTTGTGTGAATCAAAAATAGGGTCAGATTCAGACACATACAACCAAAATCCAGATTCGGGTATGACAGCCCATTACTTCAAAGCTTTGCCTGACCAAAATTCGGCCCGTAGCCGCCACTACTACATAAGATATTCATGGGTATGATAAGACTGGGTATGATGACAAACCTTAAGCATTCATCATCCTCTATAAGAGCACGGTCCGAGGGAAGTCCTATCATGCCATTCATTGTTGCTGCATTCGTCGATGATAAATCCGTTAGCCGATTTGATAAACAAAGAGCATCGATAAGAGTTGATGTTCCGACTTGATCAACAATTTGACGATATATGTTTGTTTCACTTCTATTTTATTCTCTCTTTTGTTTAGGTGGAATGAAAAGCAGATATTATCTTTTGACAACAACAAACATTAGAATTAGCATCCTAAGTTATACAGCATATCTCCCTGGCGATCATTATTGTTCATGGGTGTCCTAGAATGAATTCAAGGTCACATGAATGTGTTAAAGACATTCTTGAGCCAAGCTGTGAAAAAAATGATTTCATATTTAAGAGTGGGTAACGCAGGAACCAAGCTCGAATATGATTAATTACTAGTTAAGCCAAGTCGAGCCAAGTTTGAATATGTAGTAGTTGAACTTGATTGCCGTTAATAGCCCGATTAAATGTAGGTACTCATATCCACTTCTTTTATAGTTATGTCTAAAACTGCTCAGTAAGCAATTTTACTATTATTCTATTATCGGCTTATGCTCAAAGCTTAACCTCGAATTAAGCACCTTATACACCTCTCGAATCTTGCTTGCGTGACAGGACTGAAGCTCGGTTCAACCTGGCTCAGCTCAGGTTAACCACTAGTCTGAACTATGAGAAACTAGGTTATATTAGATAAATATACCTGAAGATTCCCATGGCTTATCCAGAAGGATTTTATAGTACGAATTGTCAAACACAGTAGGATTTCCAAATCCTTTATTTCCAAGGGTATGCGCGCCAGATAGTGCAACAAGTTCTTGTGTCCTGCAAGGACACCATTCCGTTTATGCAAAGATGTAATATGACCTGAAAAAGGTACACGGGATACAGTTGGCTATTAAATTGGAGGTTTCAGCATTATAAACTCACGAAAAGCCTTTTCTTCGGAAGCATTCTTTCAAATCCATAGCATTTAGAGTTTCTTCAGGTAATTTGCCTTCAGGATCCGGTTCCCTGCCAGCCATAATTAACTACTAAAGTTTCAAATCTAAAGGTGTAAATGTAGAAACTAGCATCACATAGTTTGTAAGTGGCCAGCAGATGTCGAAATTTAGAAGTGCCCAACAGAGTCAATAAGCAATACTGAGATTGTAAATTTCGATAATGCTAAATGAGGAAATAATTTATAAAATAAATTTTGCAGGAAACCTCCAATTTCCTAACATAAGGAAAGATTGGCATCTATTTCACTTTGTTTTTCCTCTTTCTTTGTCAAACTTCTGAGGGTCCAAACCTATCCACTAATCTTGTATCATATTAATTTGAGCTGTAGAAGCTGGATGCTTAGTGCTTACATACTGTCTAATCTGCCTAAAAGAACTGGGATAGTAGGGCCTCCACAAAGCGAAACTGCCTCAGCTCCAGCTATAGCAATCATGTCTGCCCAGGACACTAAGGAAGGAAAACTCCAAGATATTAGCATCCAGTATCAGAAGTACTGTGTTCTGAAATTTCGTATAACATTTACCAGATTGTACAGCTTCCACGTTGCTCTTCGCTTTATCTAGAACCTAAGATATAAAGGTTAAGCCATGAGGGTTTGTACCGGATCACATAAACTTCAATTAAACCCGAGATATACTAGAATTATATGGGAAAGTATTCATATATGTCATACGGTACTGATTGACTCATGCGCTTATTATACTTAAAAATAAAGGGTAGTCAGTAGTGCTTTCGAGTTACGAAGGGCGCCTTCCAGCTTCCTTTTACATACAGGTGGCAACCTAAATCAAGAAGTACGTACTAACAGGAGAAATCATGAACCTTAATCGATTTCTTCAAACCAGCATTTTCTGGTCTATCAAGTTCGTAAACTATAGAACCATTCATACCCCCTGCAGTTTAATAAAGAAATATGAAGTCAAAACATCAGCAGAGAATGATTCAACAACCCCGATGATAACTTGTTTAAAAAGGAGAATACAGAGAAGCGAGACACGATCATAACATGTATATATAATACTTTTAGCAGCACTTTGAAAGCCTTACTCCCGACTACTTATTTGCAGATTCAGCTGCATAACAAATTCAAATATAGTAATATACCAAACAGAACTTGACTTGAGAGCATGAACTCATAAGGTGATAGGGTTCAATCTTATTGATGCAGTGATGAGTGCCTATTGACATTCCCAACATTCTACGCAGTAGCTAATAATACATGGTCTTTTTTTGATAAGAAATTTACACCACTGGCAATTCAAATGAACTTCTTCCTTCCAAAGACTTTGGCACTTAATGGAATGCAAAACTAAAATAATTGCTTAAAAGTGTCTGAAGTAAACTTAAGCTTTGCTTGGTTCACCCAAAATGTGAAGGAGAAAACAAAGCAAAAGACACTATCAGGAAAAAATGAAAATTCTCTAGTTCTTTGGACATAGTTTGCAACATTTTCCCTGGGTAGTAGTTAAAGTGAAAAGTGATCTTGCACAACTTCTTAACCTACTTCTCCGAGAAATAATATATATATCTCATATCTATCACTTAGCCAAACAAGTCATTTTCTTATATTTCTACACCCTCAAATCGTCCAAGAACCAATCAATCAGATAGTTCTGTTTGGCCTTGAGCATCTGTCCTATGGAACATAAAGTAGGCCAACAAATCAGACAATTAACATCCTGAATAGAAGAACTAGTACCCACCTAAATTCTCATCCGTCTCAAAGGTTCCGGCATCATGAAAAACTAGACGAAGTACACCAGCAGCTTTGCCTTTGGAAACCACCTTCCTCACCTGTTCTTTTATAAGTGAATCCAAGTTCACACTCGCATCCGATCTATAGTTTCATTACGAATCAACTAATTAGACAAACAATAAATTGAAAAACAAATCAAACACAATTTCAAGTAAGTAGTGACAAGAAAACTGATTGAATCTGAACCTCTCAAAAGATAAAGAGATTTGCTCAACTCACTCAGCTGCCTTTACTTCCAATTCCTTTGACAAAAGCAGAAATGGCAATGTGGATAGCAATACAAGTGCATTCCTTCTATTTGAACTGCAGAAACAATTTCTACCTACAATCGAAGCAATTATAAAACCAATACATAAGCAAACCTGTAGTCATCATCGATAAATAATAATAAAAAACATGCGTAGATCCTACCATATCTCATCCAAACCATGCATTTGAGAGCTGAATTTCGTTTAGAACGCACGAATTCAACCGCATTTTAATTAAAAATTGATGGATTTACTCTACAATTATCAAGTCCAGTTTCCACTAACAATACGAAATCCATTTTCCAGCGATGAATATCTTAATACTAAAGTAATTAGTAAAGACCGCCATTAAACACACAAACAAGCTAGTTTCTTCAATCCAAAACAACAATATAAGCAAAACAGCTCTCGAATCGACAGACTCAGAAGATGAAACTAAACTTTCCTTGCGTTTTCTCGGCAACCAAACAGTAACAATATTACCTGAATCACCATCGCTATAGAGAGAGGAGCACGGCCTGATAGGTCTTGTAGTATTTTCAACCAATGGAAGAGAAAACCGTTGAGATTTGGATTTGATTATGAATTTGAGTTGCAGTGAAGAGCATAAGAGTGAAGGTTTGAAAATCGATGAAGAAGACGATGTCGAAGTCGTCATCTTTAACGAACGGTTAAGAGTTTCTTTTGTTTGGGAAAATAATTATATTTATACCTTCTATTTAAATCGACCGTCACCATATACTTTTACCATATATTTTTTTAGGAAACCGACAACTGAGCGTAGTTTGCGCAGGTTAAACCATAAACCACACAAGCCGACAGGTTCAGCCGAGAAAAATTAGTAGTAGAAGGTGCAATGAGTGCACATTAGATGGTGCAATGAGTACACATAAAATGTCAGGTTCAGCAGAAAAAGATAGGTAAAAGGTGCAATGAGTGCACCTCTTTATCTTTGGTCACGAACATACATTCACTAATTATCTTCATGAGCTCAAACTATATGTTTTATTCAACCAATTCTGCTAAAGATAAGTAGAGGGTGCAATGAGTGCACCTCTTTATCTTTCGTCACGAACATACATTCACTTGAATTATCTTCGTGAACTCAACCAAATGCTTTTATCAAATGCTTTATTCAACCAATTCGGCTATCCGAGCTTTTATCAAATGCTTTATTCAACCAATTCGGCTATCCTTTTCGGATACCCTTTTAGAATCAACCAATTCGGCTATCCTTTTCGGATACCCTTTTAGAATCAACCGTGACATGCCTTATTCCTTTTAGAATCAACAGTCACCATATCACCATAGTATTTCATATTTCATCCGAATTGTTATTATAAAAGTTCGATCAATTAAATATTAAATATTAAAAATTAAAAAAATTTAAGGTTTGAAAATATTGTATTAAAATTATAATAATCTTCGGGTAGCTACATGGTACAAAATTCTGGGTAATCTAAGCACATATACAAGTGTAAAAACAACACACATTAGTACATTACATAAAGAAAATGCCCAGATAAATGTTATCTAGGACCTGAAAGCCGAACGGCTGAAAGATATGCATCGCTATTACAGTCCGACGGTCCAGACGATGTGCCTTCGTCGCTACTTGATTTAAAAAACTTTGAATATAAACGAACTCCTAAAGTCGATGATATCGGAGGCCGAGGCACAGGGCATAAACCTTCGAGCATTTGTACTACTTTAATCATTGGTGGTCGAGAAGCCATGTCTTCTTGAATACACCATAAGGCGACTTTAATAGCGATATAAACACGTTCATCATCGGCGTCAATCTTCATACCCGCATCGAGCATTTCTTTGAGTTTATCTTCTTCCATCATTTTAAACACGTACGATGGGAAGTGTGATTTTTCTGAGTTTTCGTTTGGGTCGAAGTTTTTCCGACCACCGATTATTTCGAGTAATACCATCCCGTAGCTATACACATCGCTTTTTTCGGATATCGCATAATTCGTAATCCATTCGGGCGCGAGGTAGCCGCGTGTACCTCTCATAGTTGTGAAAACGTGACTTTGTTCGCGTGTCATTAATTTTGCCAACCCGAAATCGGATACTTTCGCAAGGAAATTCTCGTCGAGTAAAACGTTTTCGGGTTTTATATCACAGTGTACGATTTTCGAGTCGCAGTCTTCATGTAGATACGCAAGTCCTTTTGCGGTTCCTAGGGCGATTTTGTACCTTGTGTCCCAATCCAACAATAGTTTTTCATTGTTTCTCTTGAAAATCCATTTGTCTAATGACCCATTAGGCATAAACTCTAAAACAAGAAGGCGGTGTGTTCCTTCGACACAAAACCCTCGAAGTCGAACTAAATGGTGATGGTGAATGCTACCAATGATCGTTACTTCGGCTCGAAACTCTTTCTTTCCTTGACCTACTCCTTCTAGTTGCTTGACCGCAATGACAGTACCATCCTTGAGCTCCCCTCGATATACCGATCCAAACCCACCTTGACCTAACTTCTTTGAGAAGCCATTTGTCGCGATTTCAAGATCTTTGTAGGTAAACCTAATCGGCATTCCTGCTAAACTCTCGAAGAAATTATCCTCTTCCGAGGTTTCATGACCCGTTTCAGGTACTTTATTCTTCTCTTTGTGAAACCGAAACGCAATATACACTAAACCAGTGATAACAACTACGGTCGACAGCACTATGATCACGACAATAGGGAAATCTTTCTTGTCTTTGCTATCGCCATTGGCCTTTCCACCGTCCCTCGAGACTTTAATGTACGTGGATAAACCTGAACCCGGTTTTGAGGTTTGCAAACTACCAATCCAATCAAACATGAAACAATCACTGTCGCTATTCTTGTAAAACAAACCTACGCACGAACAATTACTCGCACATAAATCTTTACATCTATCCAAACTGCTTTTCAAGGAAGGAGAAACAAACCCTAGCGCGAAATACCCAAGCCCGTCTCCTGCACTGACGAGCTCGGCCGAACCGCCGTTTGATTTATTACAGGCTGATACTGCTAATCCAGTTTTGCAGTTTGCAGCCGAGTTAAGCTCAGACGGACACTGGCATTTATTATCACCAGAACAAACATAATACGGGTCGCAAGATTCAGGTCTCGCACACAAATCATTTGGGATTTTTGTGTTTGAAGGTCCACCAGAACCTGCATTAGCAAGATTCGTGAACGAAATTGATCCGTCAATTCCCAAAACTGCAGCCCAAGTTGAATTCTCATCCGACTTATAGCGAGAAAGCGTAAACTGCCAAAGTAGGGTATTACGGTGGCCGAAAAACCTCCACGAATTTTCTATTATGGAAGCGGAAATTACATCACCCCCATCTTGATTAACTGTTTTTCTACTTTCTTTCCCCATGGACCAATAAGGCTGCAATGTAGGGCTATTAGCAGAAAGTATCATATCACCGGATTTAATTTCGAGAACATAATCCATTTTATCTGAGCTCGGATCGCTGGTAAGTTCCATACCTTCTTTAAACTCTTGATTTGATATTATAGTATCGGTCGGATGATCAAAACTTTGCCAAGCCATAGTAATGTTATCAGCTCCTCGTAACACAAGATTCCCCGAATCCTCCATTTCGATTGCGGAACCTCCTGAATCCAATTTCCAAACCTGTTTACCTTCTTTCTGTAACATCACACTCCCATCTTTGTCGAAAACGAATTTGTCCGAATTCGAAACTGGAGAATCCCGGTTTGCTGACCAGATAAGTGTAGTAGTCGGAATATGAACAATACCAAGTAGTAGTAATGAAGGATCTTGAGTGGCTATAAACCCGAAACTGAAAACCGAGTTGTTTGATTGAAGAAACAACCCGTTTCTATCGACGAAATTCATAGGAGTTCCTTCAAACCCTGGATAGATTTTGCCAATACTTAGAATACTAGCCGTCCCAGTTTCAGAGAAAATGATGAAACATAGTGATGCCAAGCCAATCAGCTGTCTGAATCCCCAAATTTCCATGATTACCAACACAAGATCCTAAACAAATCCACAAAAAAAGATTGAAACTCTATTACAATTTCATCAAACCAAAACCAGAAACAAGAAATGGTAACTACTTAAACCTATTCCTGAAACAAAAAGTGTCCAAACACAATTAAGCTGCAGAATAGACGAACTTGAAAATTTAAAATGATGGGTACTTTTAAAAGAGACACACACAAACCCAGAAAAAAATAAAGGTAGTAGCTTTAATACAAATCTACATGAAAGATTGAAACTTTATCACAATTTCATTAACAAGTTCATCAAAATCGTCAGTAACAACACGATTTCGCTACAGAAATTGACAATTATGATGGGTTCTCTACATTTTATATACCAAATTCACAAGAATGTCTAAGCACAAACTAAGCAACAAAAGATACGAAGATTATAGAAAAGAGAAACAAGGTTAAATTAAATCCCTCTAACCTTAAATTCTATGTATGTGGGTGTTGCAGAGAACAACTGGAGTCTTCATGAGAGAGAGAGTTGAGAAAATGTTTCACTGCTTGGTGTCACCACAAAATATAGAGAGAGAGAGAGTAGACAGAGATCTGTAGAGCTGAGCTAAGTCTTTGTAAATCTTTTATGTGCTGTTTTTGTCTGATTTGATGAAGTTGAGGCAGATCCAATACAAGAGAAAGAAAAATGATATTTTTTTCTTCTTTATCTTGTATCACTTGCGTCTTGCCTATGTTTTTTCACCTCTCAAAAGTGCAAAACAACAAAACTAAAAGAAGTATTGTGTGAGAAATGGTGTGCTTAAATGGTGTGAAAAGTTGACAAGTAGTCAATGCTGTGGCCAAGGATTATGAGTCATTGAGAGAGTCTTACTTGCTAAACAATCAATATCAAATTAGAGATGAATTGTATAACAACAGCATTAAATAATAGGAGCACCAGATAATCTGCAGTATTAGTTTAAAAATTTGAAAGGAACTAAGAAAATGTTATTCTTTTCGGATCGAAAAAAGTGTTTTTTTGACAAAAAGTTGTTTAATTTAGGACTTTGGTTCTCTTGCCATAATAGTAATAAATCAATCTGCTGTACAATGTAGTAAAATTGTGTTTGTCCTTGTCCTCATTTATTGAAAAGTTGAAACCATGCAATTAAGATTTATACGGTTATACCTGCCCCAAACAAGGTGTTGGCCCAACTTGAAATCATGGTCAAATTAGTAGTCTCTCCTTTAATTACTATACTACCCTTTATTTTGCATGGTTTTATTTGTACACCTTTCATCCAAATATAATCATTGAATCAATGACATTCTAAGAGGTAGATCATGGTGTAATATTGTAAGTAATGGTTAATATAATAAGATGAAAATATATTTACCTTTATATTTTATAGTTTTTAGTAAAAAAAAGTATTAATCAAAAAATTTAGTAAATCAAGAATTAAGGATCTAAGAACATAATATCTAAGTGACAGTTTAGTTACAGAAACGTCTAGTGGAACATGATCGAATAGATTTGTCGAGGTAATTGATAAGTGGAGATTGGAACCAAAAGTGTATGATCATTATATATTTTTAGAAGATTGTGACTACTCGTGAGTCTCAACATATATATTATTATTATGTTTTGTTTGGTAATTTTTTCAACAAATGGTGCGGTAAGTGTGAATTATCTGTTACAATATTATTATGTTTAAGATAAACACAAAATAAAATAATGAAGATTTAGTTCCATTAAGTTCGATCTTAATACATTTAATGAAGAAAGTGATTTTAACCTCTAGATAATTAAGATTTGAGATTTCATACTATAAAAGGGTTGTCTCTTGCCATTCATAAGATAGTCGAAGAATAAGTTGATGACAAAGTGTTTCTACGGCCTATAGTCTTCTGATCTTGAGTTTAAGGGACGAGATAGAAATCCATGACCGACATATCATATCTCACAAAACAACTGCATATATTTTATAGCATGGAGATTCAAAGACACTTGAATGATTTTAATATATTCATTCTTGATCTGAATGAAGTTGGAGTCAAGGTAAAAGATGAGGATCTGATAATAATCCTCTCGAGTTCTCTTGTAGAATGTGAATAAGCACTTTGTTAACATAATGCTCTATCGAAAATATTCCCTTACAATGGTCAAAATCAAGAGTATTTTAAACTAAAATTTCTTTTAGAGGAAGAATGTTTTAAAGAGTGACTTTGAAGGTCTTAGACTGAGTGTGAGAGGAATGTTTAAAATGACAGAATTAATCAAGAAGAGAAGAGACTCTCTGTCAAAATCTATAATTTTTATAAGTGGTTCTAGGGTGAAATGTTGGTTATGTATGAAGGAAGGTCATACCAGTAAGAAATTCACGGAGATGAGGAAGGCATACAGTTTTTCAAAAGCATGAAGCTGAAGATATTCTAATGGTCTCATATACTTAAGAATACATTGGTGTTTTAATGGTTTATACTTACATGTATAGTGACAAGTGAGTCCTGAATTCATAAGCTTTATTCCACATGACTTCCAACAAATATTAGTTTGAAAATTGATATTTTTTATGGTGTCAATATCATACTAAGGAATGACGAATCTTATGTTGTTAATGAGATGTGAAGTGTTCGACTTAAGCTGTTTACATGACTTGAGTGAGTGATAACAAATATGAGGTATGTGTCCGAAGTTAAATATAACCTTCTTTTTGACATGATGTTAGATGAGAAATGGTTTACATATAGGGGTAAAGATGGCAGGCTTATGATTCTGCAAGGTTCACTAGTTGCCACAAAAGCCTATAAGACTAATAATGGTTTAGTTCTTGAAGGGCATGTAGTAGCCAAAAGTGTGTCTAGTATAGAGATATTCAACCAAGTTGTGGCATTTAAGGCTAGGTAATATGAGTGAAAAAGGCCTTATGAAGCTTAACAAACAAGGGTTGTTGGATGGTAACACAATCCGAATTTGAGCTTCTGTGAAAGTTGAGTGTTAAGCTGCTTGTTGGGTAAAAAGAAAAGGGTTAAGGTCTTGCATAACAACCATAAAACCAATTATGTGCTTGAATATGTTCATTCAATCTCTGGGGACCTGCAAGTTATCCTACAATGGGAGGTGCAATGTACTTCATGTCCTTGAGTGATGAATATTCCAGAAAATTATGGGTTATATTTTGGAAGACCAATGATGAAGAATTTGATTCTTTTAGGAAATAAAATAAATAGGTAGAGAATTAAACTAGGAATATGTTGAAGAAGTTTAAAACTGACAATGGTTTGGAATATTATGAATGAAGCATTCCATTATATATGATTTTAAACTCTGCATGTTATATAACGAACTATGAAAGAAAATCTCCAAAATAACAGGCTTACTGAGAGGGTAAACCAAACATTGTTGCAAATGGTGAGGTGTATGCTTCAAACATGTGGAGTGGGTTGAAGGTTTAAAGGAGAAGTTGTGAAGATAACTACATATATCATCAATAAGAGTCTATTTATGAAACTAAAGTTTAAATGAACACAGAATATATGGACTAAAAAGAAAGCTATGATGAAATACTCGAGAGTGCTCATATGTGTTACTTAAGCACATGTGAAGTAAGATAAACTTCGGCCGAGAGCACTAAATATTTTGTTCCTCGATTATCTGTAAGACGTAAAAGGCTATAAGTTGTGGTGTCTGGAACTTGGAAGTGAGAAAGCTCTATTTAGTTGAAACATGGTATTTAACGAGGATGTTATAACATTGGTGAAGGCGATGAAGACTCAATTTAGTACTACCAATAATATATGTAGAATTGATGATGAGTCTGAACAAAAAAGTGAAGTTAAGGATGTTTTTTCCATATATGATTTCAGACTTTTTACATGTGCGAGTCATGCAAAGAAAGTTCAGTCATTGTATGAGTTAGACAATGATCAAAAGTTTGTTGTCATGGAACCTTCAAATGCTCTGAATGAAAAGTAACATGACGATCTTGAACAGTAATCAGTTGGTGAGAGATAGAGCATAAAGAGTAAGAAAACCTACACAGAGGTACAACTTTTCTAATACTATAGATTATTCTTTAAATGAATGGAGATGTTCTTAAACTTTATAGCTATTGTGAAGTTGTAAAGAGTAGTGATAACCCAAAGTGGATGAAGTCCATGAGGAAGAACTGAATTATCTGAAGAAAAATGACACTTTAAATCTTGTGAAGCAACCGAATGGTCGGAATCTTATTGCATGTAAATGGATATTTAAAATAAAGCAAAGAATTCTTAGAGTTAAATAATCAATATAAATATTTGGGCTAGTGGGTAAGGGATTAACATAAAAAATTATGTTACTTTCACTCAAATTGTATCACCAATTATGAGCAAACCTCAATAAAGGTTATGTTGTAAAATGTTGCTAGATTTGATCTTGAGTTATATCAAATGAATGTTACCACTTTCTGCATGCATGAAGAACTATAGAAGATATCTACATGAGTCATTTTTAATGTTTTGAAAAAGGAAGTGAATAAGATGTGTGTTTATTAAATAGACTCATATATGGGTTGAAACCCTCGTGAAGATAGTGTAATAAAATATTTGATTCTTTTATGAGATCCACCAAGTATGTAAGGAATTTTTATGACAAGTGTGTCTATTATAATGAGAAACACACACGAAGAGAAAGATCTTGTTATTGTTGTATGTATATGACATTAGGATAGATGGAAAAGATAATAAGATAGTTGAAATTATGAAGACTCTACTGAAATGAGAGTTTCAAATGAAAGATATGGAGAGGCTAATAGGATTTTTGGTATATAAATCAATATGAACATACTAAGATGGTATATATTATTAACAAAAAAATACATATATAAAGTTCTTAAAAAGTTCGACATGTCTGAATCTCGAGAGGTTGGAACTTCCATGGTCTTTATTTCAAACTAAGTATCACTCAAGCATCAACCAAAGTAAAAAATAAGAAATTAATATAGAAATTATTCCATGTTAATATCATTGGAAGAATAATGTATATAATGATATATACGAAACCTAATTTTGCATCCACTATTAATATTTTGAGCAGATTTATTTTCAAATCCATAGAAGCCTTACCAGAAATCCCTAAAGTGGCTCATGAGATACTTAAAAGGGTTCGACTGAAGTTGGGTTGTTGACTTTGATTATGCATGTCTATTTGGCACAAGCAAGTCAACTTTGGGTTATTTATAACTATACTTGGAGGATCAGTTAGCTGGAAATCATGTTTTTAAAGTTTGTTGCATTGTTATCTACAAAACCCGAATATATGACTGATACTAAAACAATTAGAAGACATGCAACTGAAAGGATTATTAAGTGCGAATACTTACATAAAACAAAAAGTAAATTTATTAACTGATAATACCAGTGCTTCAATTAATGAGGAATTTCAAATTCAGTGAAAGAAATAAGCATGTAAATATCAAGCCGTAAGTCATCTGAGACGTAGCGGAGAAATAGCAAGTGAAAGTGTAAAAAATTGCAAGTATTTATAATCCTTATGATGCTCTGACCAAGGTATTACTGGTTTCAAAGTTCACAAAATGTATGAAACTTATACAGGTCGTGAGGCATGTGGATTAGATGTCTCTAAATAGTAATTGGTATGTCAGGTCAATGGATATTTGAGCCAGTATAAACCTAGGTGGAGAACTGTTAGGTTTATACTAAAAGTGACTAGTGTAGGTGTAGCTTATCCGAGACTTGAAGGTGGCAAATTTAATTAAGTTGAGACATAGAATAGTAAATACAAGAATAGAATAATGATCACTCACCTTTCCCAATGGAGTGATAAGTTATATAAAAATGACTTATATGGGCCTTTGATCTTTATTGTCCCATAAATACAAAGAGTCCTTTATTGGACTTGTGTTTAGACTACAAATACTATGACTCAAACCGGTCCCAAAAGAAAGCCTTAAGCTCAGTATATAATCCTGTATCAGTAGTCCCCCTATTCTTAGTGAGCTAGTCAAAACTGGAATATCAAGTGCCCCATGAGATGGTCCAAAGACATCAGCCCGAGCGCTCAAGTGTGTATTAAGCTATGGCGACATTGAGTAAATCTAATGTAACTTTTCTCTTGCATTTCCAAGTGTTTTCCTTTTGAAGTGTAAGCATTATAAATTAGTGGTGTAATCCAATAGGTTTGTTTCAAAGTACTGGGGTCCAGGTTAAGCTTTCCCCAAAGTAGAAGTGTCGAAGCTTGCTCTTCAGGAAAATATAAAAAGTTTTGAAACTAAGTTTTTATGCTTCCCAAAACTAGGCCCGCTAATCTCTGTCATACATCGTATTTGTCTTAGCTTAGAAACATACCTTATTATAACTATACAACACATGTGCAAATAATATTTAACATTTCAACTCCCCAGAGCTCACGCAATGGTCATTTTTTAAGGAACGACATCGAAATGATGACGCATCATTCTATAAATATAAGGTACCTCTAATTTTCTCTCCTCTTTCTCCCACATTCTATCCTGAATACGTTGAGGACCATGATTCTCTTCATAATCATCTCGTGCCTATCTATAATTCTACTAACAATGAAGAAAATGATTTTTCAATGCAAGATCCTCCTTAACCATAACTACTGGATTATTATATTACTATTGGAAATATCCTAAACTTGGTGGTCAATATGTTAGAGTCTAATGATGAATTGAAGAGGTGCTTCATTTTTATCCAAGGTGTGTGGAAAAATAGCTCTTCAACCGGTTCGTGGAATCTGAGTCTCTTTAAAAATTGATGGGGATGCAATTGTAACAATCCCAAACCTTTGAACTATCCCCACTTTGAAGAATTAGCCTCGAATTTTTCTCCAATGTGTTTATTGGATAAATCTTCTATTATATTTTGGCTTGCAAAATACATAAAATCCCAACCTGACGCCAAACTAGGTAAAGAACAACTTCTGAAATTGAGTTATTGAGCTAAAAATACATAGGGACGCGGATTTTACAAATACTCCCTTACTGATAACCTTGTTAGTTTGAGGTTTTGGGACATGAATAAATAACTTACTCCTGAAGACAAATTTGAGACTAAAGAGTTCAATATTGTAAACCTTAATATTGTTGTGGAGAAATCTCTCAGACTGCCAGCTCTGGGTTGAGCTCCCAACAAACACGTTATCAAAGATTATAAGTTTAAGGTACTTCAAAAGAAAGTAAAATAAAAAGAAAGCTCGGGACTTGTTGAGACTATCACCCGCAAAGCTGATTGTTTGAAGTTGTTTGACCCTGCTAAAGATGTAATTATTGTTTTGCCATAGGGCTCTCATGCTGAACTGGTTGAAAATGAACCAAACAGGTATAAGAGAAAATTAATACACCAACGGTCGTACCTAAGTTTCATAATCTCCCTAAGGTTGTTGCTCAGTATGTGAATTTTTTTAGGCTTACCATCGCAGTTCCACACTATATGAAGTCGTTTGGCACATATCATTACATAATAAGGTAGTATCCTTACATTATTACTTTATGGGAAGACTCATGTTTCCCAACCATATTTGAAACTTTTGCTTTTATTTGAAGCTATAAAAAATACCTTGGCTATGATGCAAGATCTTATAAAAAATCATGGGTCCAAATGCCCTAACCTATCCACTCTGCTGAAGAAGCTCATCAAGGTTTTGATCAATAATGAAGAGGTCGAGAAATCAAGGCGATACATAAAAAAGATAATGCTTGAATGTAGTACAAATGAATATTACAACCACAAACTTGATCACCAGAATAAATCTGTATTTGAGCCGAAATAGAGGCTCAGGAAGACAAGGTTGCTAGGCTGAAGGTAGAGATCGAGAGAGACAAAGAGAGACATAATTAATATTTGCAGGATTTTATTAAATTTTCCTTGAATAAGAGAGACGATATTCCAGAGGAGATAGTTTTGATATTACATCGATATTTCTTAAAGCTTGGTCTTGGGCCACCATGGGAGTATGTTTCTGAAGCAAAATGTCATTCAAGAGTGTCCGTGGAGTTTGATCCAGAATTTGTGTCTGAAATCAAAGAAAAAAAGGAACTAAGGATTAACGTGGAAGAAAGACGTGACGCGCGTCCCACTTATGAGAATTCCTCGGGTCAGGATTCTTTAGACTATACAACTTCCACTATCATTCGTCATTACTAGAGTCACTACCCTTATCAGGAAATATGGTTTTTCCACCATTCTCGATGCTATGAAGCTTGAGGTTCTCAGTTCAGATATCAAGTAACCATTTGTGTTTCAATTCATTTATTATTTTTAAATTCAAAGTTCATGGATGACTTGTGCACTTTTGGTATTTTAATCATTTTTTGTCAGGGTATTTTGTAACATGTTGTCTCATTTGTTCGAGATCTTTATAACATGTCACTTCATTTTTTTTATATATGTGACAATCCTAAACCAAAAGTTTACTTTGAACATTGTGAGTTTTTGCTTCACGTACTAACAGTAATTGGAACATATTACAAGGAAAACTTTAAGGGTCTGGATTTATCCGCCTTCCTTGAACTCAACGGTTATTGATCAACATTTGCTGGAATCTTTTAAAAATAAAAAAGGATTTGCATTTATCCACCATCATCGAGCTTGGAGTTCGGCATCGACCAATATTTGTTGGAACCATTTGCAAAGGAAAAAAAAGGGTCTGGATTTATATGCCCTCCTCGAGCTTGGAGCTTGGTCTAGACCAATATTTGTTACAACCTATTACAAAGAAAAAATGGTCCAAATTTATCCATCATCCTCGAGTTTGGATCTCTACCTTGACTGATATTTTTTGCAACCTTTTACAAAGAAAAAGTAAGTCCTTAACATTTGTTGGAACCTTTTACAAGAAAAAGAAAGTATGGATTTATTCACCCTTCTCATGATCGGAGCTTAGCATGTAACAACATTTGTTAGAACATATTATAAACAAAAAAGAGCTCAAATTTATTCACCCTCCTCAAGCTTAAAGCTCGGTCTTGACCAACATTTGTTAGAACCTTTTACAAAGGGAAAAATGTTATGAATTTATCTGCCCTCACCGAGCTCGCAACTCGACCTTGACCAACATTTGTTGGAATATTTTACAAAAAAAAGATCGAGATTTATCTATTCTCTTTGAGCTTGGATATCGACCTTGATCTATATTTTTTGGAACCTTTTACAAGGATAAAGCTGTGTTAAATTTATATATATGCGTCTAGTAAAACTATAAAAGAGTATGAAGAAAGTTTCATTAACTTACCGGTTACGTTGGCCCTTTATTAGCAGAACTTCATGTATATATTAAGAGCTCACAGATCTACTCCCCTCCTATAGAAGCATTAATCAGAAAATCATACTCGTGGGGGTGCGCAACGTCTCGTAAGTCATCATCTTAGAAGATGGTGGGAGAGTAAGGTGCTCGACTGAAGTGAGAAGAGGTTATGCTTTAGTACTATACTGTAAGGCTCATTGTGTGTCTTTTATAGAGGAATTCGTGATTCCCAACACCGAAGTACCCCCAACGATAGTTAGAAGCCCATTGTAATGCTCAAATAAACTTCTCTTGATACAACCCGGATCACATGACGCTAATGATCCGAGTTAAGATACTCACCCTCAAAGATAATTCATACCACATAGAAGTTCGGGTCATGGTCTAAATACTCGTTGGTCAAATCATAAATAATTTCCTATTACATGACATTTATCACGTTGTTATTTATTGCTTCAGAAAAGATGTTTGTGTCCCTGATCCACCTACCCCAGCGAACCCTGGTCTATTATAGTATCTTCTATGAGCCTTAGTATTATTTCTTAAGTGTGTAACAATTTCCATTATCGATCAAACTCTAGATCTCTTCCCTTATATTATGCTGTCCTACGTCTAATGGCCAATGTCATTATGGAATTTCTAGTACTTACCATCTATCCTTATGAGGCTTGGCTATTGAGGGAGACAAATTAAACTAGACTTGTTCATTAGCTTCATAGTAAATTAGCTCCATGCTTTCAGTAAACTGGGTGGAGTTCTCATACATCGCCAACTTATTCTTTTATTGTCCCGACCCCGACATGACGTGGCACTTTGATGAGTCGTGCCTTGGGGTCTAAAATTGAACCAATCGTTATTGCATCGGCATCGTGTAAAACAAAATAAAAGGTAGGTAATTTGTTGTTGCAACTGAACCTCTTGGGGTGCTTTATACGCAGTCGAAATGACTATAAGTATTAGAGTTTGAGGCTAATAATTATGCATGGGCGAATCATCCAAACTATAAAAAGATGTATGGTCTCCTCTATCTAAATCCATGATTCTACATGCGCCAACGGTACCTCAAAAGTTAGAGCTTTCTTATCCATAACCTCATCGAATAAATTGGTCTCCGAAAGAAGTATATGCCTACAAGAAGCAACGACCACATCTTCGCAGCAATTATCAATGATGTTCTTAGCAGATTTTCATAGGGAGACCTCTGCCTCTGGATTAATTTTTTTATACTGATTAGGATTCTTCCCCGGAGGTGGTAACCCAACTTGAGATCCGAGATCGTAAGGTTAGGTCTGTTGCTACAGCCCTAGAAGGACAAAGGTTTGAAGAATCTTGGCATATTGTTGAGCTACTGGTTTAACCAGAACTTTCTCAACACCTATGCTTACAATATGAGTATCTTGTCTGATCCGTATCTAATCTACCTTGGGGTCTTTGCGAGACCTCCTCTTAGACTCCCTCACACCTCGAAAACTTGAATATTGTATGTGCCTTATACGCTTATGGTTTCTTTAACGGTGCCTTCGCCTATGAAAGGAGAAAAATCTTCATCTCCACTTGTAGATACAAACATACACCAATCTCGAACCTTATATTTTCGCCAAAAGAACCATTGGTGCGGTTCATCCCATAAGTCTGGTGAAATCGTAGGTGTTATTTCCAATTGTCTTCTTACAATACGTCTCAACAAAAATCTCATATCATACATTGGTTCACCTATTAGTTAAATTATTCCTCTTAGCGCGGAGGGTGACTATTTCGGCCGCAGTAGCGATATTTTTCAATGCATTTTTTTCTGCCCAAAGTTCTGTGATCTCAGACATTAGTCATTTCCTCTTCTTTTCTAACTGGTCTAGAGAGAGAAGAATCGAGAGGGTTTTACGACTACGACCCTTCTCGGACTATCTCGCTCCCCGGGGTGAGAAGTATGATAGGTGATTTATAAGTAGCCATTCAAATATAGTTTGTTCCTCAAACAATGGAAAGTAACAAAAAGTAGTCTAGTTTTAAAAATGGATTTCGGGTACTAATTTGGATGTCAATCTCACTGCAGTCGTCACTGATGTATTCGGGATCGGATCACCAAAATTGGTTAGAAAGTTAATGTAGAGAGATAAAACTACTAGAGAAGAGAAAATAATAAATTTAAGTATATAATAATAATTTTTCACCATTTTTAAAAATGATAAGTTATATTTGTAGAGATCAATATGGATATTTGAACTCTATTGACCCACAAATAAAAATAATGAATTATAGATTTTGTGTTTACCTTATAAGTAATATGACTCAATCTGGCCCAAAACAATAGCTTAAGCCCAACAAATAATTTTATCGGTTTTAAAATTTATTTTTCCCATATATATATTTTTAACCATGTGAACTAACCTATTAATTAAAGGATATATGATTGAAAATGATCCGATTATAAATTAAATTACCAATAACAACCAAGATTTATAATTTTACCCATAACCACCTTAGACATAAAATCTTCCAACAATACTTATCGAGTATAAAAACGGAAAAAACCAAGAATTTCAGTTTTTTTCCATCTAGTGACTTTGTTTCTTTCTTTCTTCTTCTCTCTCTCTCTCTCTCTCTCTCTCTTATCTCTCTCTCTCTAAACTCAAAACCCTTAAATCTCTCAAATTATAGATTTTTGCAACAAATTTCAATGAATTCTAAATAATTGGAGCATAAAACAACTACTAAATCAGGTTTTTACAATTAAATTACTATCTTCTGTTTTTGATTTTTCAATTGATATGCTCGTAATTATACGTTTGACCGAAGAACTGTTCGTGTTAGGTTTTGATAATTGGTACACCTTTTTACGCAAAAATAAATATAATTTGTAACCTGGGAACCACTTGTGTACCTGCTTAAAGGTTCTAGATGATTTTTTTTCTTTTTCTACAACTAAGTTATACGTATTTACGCAACCAAAATAACAGTTACTTTCAATACTAATTTACATGTATTTTAACTTTGTAATGTAGATACAAAATGTCAAAAGAAATAGTATCCCTCGTGTCAAGAATTACAAATACATCTCAGACCACAAAACAAATGAAAAATTCTTAGGAATTTTTAAATGATTTGAAGAATATATTACAACAAAAAACTTCATTCTTTTTCTACAACCAAAAACTAAATGTGTACCCAAGATACCTCACAATTAGGCAACCAAGTTACTCAAAATTGTGCATCAATGTTTAACCCATCTAAAAATATATTTTTTATAACACGATTGCACGTAAATTACACAACTATAGTTTGATAAACTTTTATTTCTTTTTACTTTGGAGTCAGAATATATGGATCTAGACAAAAATGTCTTTAAATAAATTGAAAAACCAAAAACAAAAACTAATAATTTTTTTTCTTAAAGATCATGTTAAAAAAATGATAAAATAAATACCAAGCTATTATAAAAACCATTCACAAAGGCATCATGCGTCAAACAGAAGAAGATCTTACACAAAAGAAAAGAGAATAAACATTTAGTTTATTTCTTAAGTATGGTTTTTGTAAAAGTTGTATGTTTATAAACTACACTTTTATTTTTATTTGAGGTATTAATTTTATTTTGTCATTTATTTATGTATCACTCTTTCACAATTGCAACCAGTCATAACGTAATTTTGTAATCAATTAAACCATAATTTCACACCCGAATTACAATTGTATTAATTCATAACAAATGTTTATTTACGCAATGGAAGTTGTTATTTCGTAACCATTCATAACCAATTGCAACCTTTTTTTGTAACCACATATAACATAATTTTCTAACCCTTTTATGCAACCACTTGTAAACATAATTTTGCAACCCTTTTACGCAACCACCTATAACGTAATTTTTTAACCCTTTTACGCAACCACCTATAACATTTTTCGCAACCAGTTAACGCATAATTTTGTACCCAGTTTTGTTAGCAAAAAAATCACACTTTTCATGTAATTGTCAAAACATTTTTTTACATGTATGAAATCAAAGAATAAACATAACTAAAACAATTATATAACTATAAAAAAAACAACATAATTCTGCATAAATAAAAAATATACAAAACAAAAAACAAAAATCACATGTTAATCGAGAAACAATCGATAAATGCAGAAAAACAAAATAAAACACAAACGATGGACTATTATAAATAATATTAACCGAATGAAAAAAGAAAGTTGATCTCAAATCGAAGAAGAGATTGATCAAATAAAAAAAAAGAAAAAAGACGGATCAGTATCGTAATAACAAACCGGCGTTTGGATGGTATTACAAAAAAAATAAGTTGTTTTCTTCGAACTATTGGTTGTTATAGGAAAATAGTTTTTAGGGAATTGGTAAAAAACAATTGAAATTATTCCATGAAGTGGTACTAAAAAAACTGAAATTACTCAATGAAGTTATTATTTTTGACATTTTTACTCTCGATCTTAAAAATCTCATATAAATATAATTACTTCGTGAAGTTATCTTATTTTACTAATTATTTTTCTTCCTTCGCTCCCTTCTATCTACTTTCTCTCTCTAAACATAATTTTTTTTCATCTAAAATTAAAATAATTAAAACTAAAACTAAAGAAGTAGTAAAACTATTAAATAAAATATTAATTTTTTCCTTGAAAACCACTTAATCATATATCTTAACACTTAATAACTTATTTACAAAAAAAACATATTTATATCTTAGTTATTAGAAAAGTTTCTCAAATCACAACGAGTATTTTGTTTTGCTTTAAATTGATATTGTTTTTTTGTTAGTAATTGTAAGTGATAACATGCTAAAAGTTTACAAAAAAATAGACAAATTTAAAAGATAAATGTTAACAAGTTAAAAAAAAATACATGTGTGTCCTCCAATGTCAAGAAGAACATGATGATGTTGTCACCATGTCCGGGCGAACACAACAACCCGAAAGCCAGACTATTGGCGCCAATGTAGCCTTATCAGACAAAACATGACACTAATGTTATTGTGTCCGCCATGTTTTTTTATAACTGTTTTTTTAAACAAGTTTCTGATTTTGATTATGAATAGTTTAGTAGTCGATTATTTTTAATTAAATAAAATAAATTTATAAATTATTTATTTTATTTAAATTTAAAGTCATTATAACATTTATGAGGTGTAAAAATACAATTCCGGATTGATGTACCATATTGGGATGTTACAATTTTAGGACAGCTCAGATGCCAGAATCCCAGATGCGTTGTTGGAAACCTTAAATGCGCCACGCGGCCCACGCCACCTAATAACATGTCTGTTTTCTTTGAATAAAATATAATATAATTATATAATATTGAATTCGTTTATACTGTCTAAATCGGTCTTTCTAACAAAAGTTAAATAAATCGTTATCGTCTTATCTATTATATCTATTATATACTAAAAAAGGTATTCAATCCAAAAATATGGGTTCAAGGTTGGGATTCATTATTATTTTATCAAAAAAATTTATATTTCGATTGTTGTGCACGTACTTAAAATTTAATAAATTGTTTTTAAGGTTACCTAAAGCACAATTGTGCATCATAAGTAATAACACTCACTCTATTTCGAGTGACTGGATAATGATTAAAAAAATTAAAAATAATAATTTTGGAATTTTCTGCTGGGATCTTCGCCTTTTTGGATATGGAGGAAAAATTTTCGTCTCCGTCTTTTGGTTTGTAATATGTGCATGGTAGCAATTGGAAATGGTTCGAGTAATTCTTTCGGGTACGATCCTTGGTTCCTCCACTCTTCGCTCGCTTCCTCCACTCTTCGCTCGCTTCCCATTATGGCGAAAGTATCATCAAAGATTCTAGACTTGGGAAAAATCTCAAGGTCTCAGATATAATCCTCAATGGAAGCCGGAATTGGCCGTCCAATATTAAACTGCGAATGCCCGAAGTCACGACTGTCTGTTGGAAATCCATAATGTCATTCGCTCTCTCCCTCCTCCTAAGATACTCTCCAAAGATATTCCCTTTTGGAAGGCGAAAGAAGGATGTACTTCATTCTCCATCAAGGACACGTACCAAGCCATTCGATTGCCCCACCCTATAGGGTGGGTCGGGTTAGTTTGGAATAAATCCAATATCTCTCACCATTCTTTCATTCTTTGGCTCACTATTAAGGGCAAGCTTCTCACTAAAGATAATCTTCTTAGTTGGGATTATAACATCCCAGCTGATTTTACTATTTGTAACTCTGATAATGAGACTATTCATCATCTTCTCTTTGATTGTAGTTTCACTCAGAGTATTTTGACACACACACTAGTTCTAAAATAGGTTTTCCCATTATCGCATCATGTTGGCAGTCTCGGGTTTGTGAAGCGTCAAATTGGTCTCAATCTTGAAACCATTCCATTTGGAAGTCTTGCTTCGCCGCGGTAATTTACCACGTCTGGAAGGAGAGGAATCAAAGAACCTTTGGCTCCCCTCTTGTCATTGCCTCTATGGTTTCTCACCAAAAATTTTCCGATCTTCGGTTTAGATTTCAGTGCACCAAGACTGGTTGGTCTTTCTAATATTAATACTTATTACTCTATTTTTTGCAGGGCTCCTTTGAAGAGTGCAGTTCGTGACCTGACACTTCATTAATGGATGGAACAACTGCGGATGCTGCTGCCGATGTCTATCTGTTTGAGTTGCTCACTAGTCTACTTGTCTTGGATGAGTCCTATCTTTCTACTATGAATCGATCGTTATTTTCTGTTATTTCATATTGTATCACAAAAGACTTTCCTTTGTCGTTTGTAGATATATTTCGAGGGGGATGCCCCAGATCCTTGTATGAACCTTATTTCAATTATTTAATACTTTTAAACACCAAAAAAAAGATGACCGGAAATATGTTAGATAAATAAAATAGTACGAGTTCAAAAAATTTGATCATAATTGTTTTTTAATTTTTGTGAAATAAATCAATATTTATTATTATGTGTTTTTTAATTTTTTAATTTAGAAGTCATAGGAGAAGGTTAACATGATAATTTGTGATTGACTGTTTACAAGAGATGATTTTCCTATAACTTAATTAAGTGCAATATCGTTATAAAATTTCTCAACTAAAGCGTATGTGTAGATGATTTGAAACAAGCCACATATTCGTCCGTCATAAAGGAGTCGATGATAAGAGTATGTTTTGTACTCTTTCACGATATGATGTTTTCATCAAGAATTAATATGTATCCGATAATAGATTTTTGTAGCGTCTACACATCATGTAAAATCTGCATTGGAATAACCTACGACCTCCAAGTTATCTGATATGTTGTATGACAATCCAAAGTGTTTGTTATTCTTCAAGTACAATAACACATTTTTCACAACATTCCAATGGGGAGCTCCTGGTTTGCTCAAGTATATTCTCAACATTCAAACTATGAATGATATGTTTAGTTGGTAGATACTTGAGCATATATAAGACTACAAACTACCGAGGCATTACGTATTATCTCGTGAACTGAATACCAGATTGTCTTAGAGAATTGATGGAGTGCGAACTTGTCACCTTTCACTATAGAGGTATTCATGGGTTTGCGCTCATATTATAGCAACCTAGTACGTTTTCAATACATGCATTTTGTGTGAAATGTAATATGCCCCTATGTCGGTTTCTTACTATAAGGATCTCTAACACATAAGAGGTTGCAAAGGTCCCTTATGGTGAGGTTAATTTATGTATGAGGGTAATTGGGTAATTTGTTCAGAGTTTTGTGGAAGTTTATGGGTATTTAATATTTTGAGTAGAGAGTAGAGGGAGAATTAAGCTGCCTGGTTGCAGTTAATTTTTATTACCCATAGTTAATGCAGGTGGTTGGGTATTTATACCCTTACATTTGGGCCTTATGGGTTTTCGGGTCATGTTTAATGGACCCGGGTCATGTTTAAAGACCCATGAGCTCTAAGTAGAAGTGCAAGTAGCTTAGTCAAGAAGTGTTTAGGTTTTTTTAGTACTTTTGTCATAGTTCAAACAATCCAATGGGCTAAGTGTTCGAAGTGGTCTGTCCGGTCCGGAGGCCTTGGTCTGATCTGTCCTTGTCCGGTGAGTAACCAGAATTCGGACTCATCAGGATCCCCTTTTTTAGGTGTTTGTTCAAATACCTTTGTCAAAAACCTAAAAAACAGTCCGATGTCAGGGGTAGTTTTTCCCGGACAGGTCTCTCAACTTGGGCTATGGCTTTATCCGGACTGATAAAGCTTTGTGAAGCCAAACAATTTTTGCCAGAGTTTATGGGATACGTGTCGCTTTCTGGTTGGTTGCTTCAGCCGTTTTTTCACTTTAAATTTTGAACCCACCTTCTTTGAAAAGCAACCTCTTAATTAAAGATGGTGACATCAGCGCCGTCTTTAATCATTACCAATCTTTTCGAATTCTCCTAGGAATCAAACTCTTTTCTCAGATTTACTATAAATTAAAACACTTTCTACTGTTTCACCATCACTCTCATTTTTACTCTGCAACTTCTTAAAGCTTTTTCTCTCCAAAAGAAACCTTTACCCAGATTGTTTATGTTTACAGCGAGGAACACTTTGATCAAAGGTGGGTGGCTCAACCTTTCTGAACTAGAAAAGGCACAAAAGGTCGAAATGGAAAGGCGGATTGCAGCAGGATTACCTGTTTCGCCCATCGACAAGCCAGTGACTTCAGCCACAGAATCAGACCAAGGTTCTTCTTCCTCTAAAGGCATTAAACCGAAAAGGTTGTTTCAAACCAACCTCTCACCCATCATCTCAGGTTCTTCGGTTCAAGAATCGGAACCTGTTGTTGAGCCAGGAGTAACTGTTACTAGCTTCAAAAAACCCTCCCCCTTCTTAGCTATGGGGTCAGACACTGAAACCTCCCCTCAAAAATTAGTTGACCGGAGAAAAGGCCGGCTGGTCAAGGGTCAGGCTTCTAAGAGCACTCCTTCAAAATCGGGTGCCAAGGACATCAGCATTGGGTCAGAAGTGCCCATCAGAGCTCCCAAGGACAGACTGTCCGGTCCGGAGGGTAGTAGTCCAAGTCTTCGAAGAGAAACATCTGCATCAGAGCCCCAACCGGAGGCTAGAAACCAAGGAAACACTGAAGCTCAGCAGTCCGGAGACCAGGGTGAGCCAAATCTAAACCCTCCCCTTGCCACTGCTACCGAAAACCCCTCATCGATCATGGAGGAAGTAATGGAGAACTCTATCGAAGAGGCTCCATTTAAGTCTGAGCCCTCCAGACAGACCAGTAGTGCTGTTGTTGCCAAAAAAGACAAAGGCAAAGAGAAGTTGTGTTTGAGGCATCCGGATCTGCCGGAGAGTCTTGAAGGAAGGGTGGGGCCTTGTTTTCACAAGGTCAATGTCAAGTACCTCATCGCTCTGCAAAAAATCAATTACGCATTCATCCACACAGCTGAATTGGGCCGGATGCATACGAAGTGGGGAATTCCGGAGAACGTGAAGATAAGGATCCCTAAAAACCCAGAAACCCCCATGGATTGCAAATTGAGCGAAATAGTCATCTTCACGGAGCTGTTTAATTGGGGGCTCAGATTCCCCTTAGACCCATAAATCATCAGATACTTTCATCTGATAAAGCTCTGCCCAAGCCAGCTGAGTCCCAATGCCTGGTACACCCTTATAGCCTGCATTATGGCCTCTAGGCTCTCCGGGATCCCTCTGCCAATGGAGGAATTTGCTGATGTGGCCAGCCTCTGTAAAAACCACCACATCCCCTTTTACCACTTCAACATGGGGGATGACTTCAAGGCAGAGGATGATTTGCTGGAGTCGGAGAGGAATTGGAGGACTCAATTCCTCTTCGTAAGTGGCGCTTGGGAGAACGGGAAGAAAATCAAGGCCGGAGTCAACCCCAGTCTCCTCACCAGCAGATGGAGGAGTGATGGTAAGGCTCCTACCTTATATTTTTATCTCTTCTTTTATCAAATTCGTTTAAACTAATTAACTTTGTCTTCTTCTTATCAGTACTTCCCAAGGAATTCAATGACTATGTAAAGTCCGGGCAAGCCACTTGCTCCAAGATCAATGCTTGGACTGCTGAAAGGTGGGGAAATCGGTTTCACGATGCCTTTACGGCGGGAAACTTAGCAAGATCTCATATTTGGAACACCACAGGTCGGAGAGACTTGACTTGGGAAGAACTCACTACCCAGCCTCCTCCGGATGTAGTGCTTAAAAAGACATATGAACCGGACGGGACACTTTACTTGCCAGGTCGGGCCAAGGCCCCGAGCAAAATGAAGGGCAAAAAGAAGAAAGGCAAGAAAGTGGTAGGTGGTACGAACCCTGCTGAGGTGGAGGAAGCGGCTTTACCAAATCTGGAGGGGTCAGCCCCAAGCCGGATTGATGCTGCTCTCTTGGAAGCGGTAGAGCAGGAGAGTGTCAGGCAAGAGGTTCACTCCCCAAATCCTCCAAAGGCTTCCAAGAGAGACCGTAAACGGGGAGCTGAAAGCAAAGATAGGGAGGCCAAGAAGAAAAAGACTTCTAAGGGTGACGAACTCTCTCTCCGTCCTCCAGAGCTTCTTCCCCAAGCTGATCCCACAGACCCAACATAGGCAGAGGAGATACCTGGTGACTTCCAAACCGATGAGGTCGAAGGGGGAGATCTTAGCATTTATGGGGTAGACATCACTGGTCTAGGTGGGCTTGGTGAGTACTTCATCAATCTTCCCAGAGACGATTTTGCTGGGCCTTATCTCTCTCCGAGCACTTCGAACACAGTCACTTTTAATGGTAAGACTTCTACTGTTTCAAGTGAAAGGGATGTTATAGCTCATTCTCTGTTAAGCAATGTTCAGCCGGTGCTCGCGTTGGAAAAGCAAGTTCGGAATCAGGCAGACATTATTAAAGACCTCAAGTCTAACAAAGAGAGGATGTCCAATGACCTTCGCACTGCCACTTCAAATGCTGCCATTCTAAAGGGGGAGAATGAAGAGCTGAAGAAAAACCAAGAGGCAAGTTCCACAAAAGTCGCCACTCTAGAGAACACTATCACAGAACTCCGGGAGAGGCTGTCCGGATTGGAGAAAGATCTTGCCACTTCAAAGGGGGAGACCAAGGCCAAGGACCAAATTATCACCAATTTGACCAGTGACAAAATTTCTCTTGAAAACGCAGTGTCCCAAGCTGCATGGGAGAAAGCTGATCTGCTAAGGGAGCAGGAGGCCAAAATCCAGGCCAAGATTGATGCTTATGCCAACCACGTGATAGATACTCAAGAACAGATGTATGCCAAGGTGAAATCAGACATGGTCCTGCTCTTCCATGAGAAGTTCCCGAAGAGGAACTTGGGTGATTTGTGGTTTCACATAGAGCCTGAAGACCTCCCATATCACACAATGGCCGAAGGCGATAGACTTGGCTACTCTAGCGCATCCTCATCTGATGACGAAGGGAACACCTGGGAGAGTCCAAACGAAGAGAAAGATGATCCTAATGGGAAGAAGAAGGTAGATGAAGCTGAGCCATCCTCAAAGGCTCAGCCTTAAATTATGAATTACTCATTACTTTTCATGTTATCTGAACTAAAGTCCTTGGAAGGCCAAGGCACTCTTTTTGTAAGTGTGTCCGGTATCTGACCGGATAGATCCTTTACTCTGTTTTGACAATTTGAAAGTCCTTGGAAGGCCAAGGCACTTAAGTTATTTTAATGAATATCCTTGTTTTGCACAATTCTCACCTTCTTTCATAGTTTGTTCCAATTTTAATGGCTAGTGTTTAAATATCCCTTAGTTATTTCATAGTGAGAGTGTTTAAATTCTCCGATGACGAATGTTTAAGTGGTCATCACTCTTTTATTTCAGTCCGGATGATGTGACAAAAGACAAAGTAAGAACACTTCGATTTTTTTAAGAAGGCATCAAATTTTATTTAAAACCCGGACACCTCATTAAAATCTCCCCGCGCCACCAGGGTAGGAAAGAGTATGCCCTCAAATATTTACATGGATGTTTAAACAAGTAAATATTTACACAGATGTTACTCCAAGTACATCCGGAGATGTTCGATATTCCAAGGGTGGGTCAGGACTCTTCCATCCTTGTCTTCCAGCCAATATGTCCCAGGTTTCTGCCTTTCAACAACCACATAAGGTCCTTCCCAAGTTGGGGCCAATTTTCCAAGCAGCTTTTCTTTGGTGTGTAAGAAGACTTTCCTCAATACTTTGTCCCCCGGCTGGAAATCTCTTCTTTTAACTTTAGAAGCAAATCTGCTTCTCATCAAACCCTGATAGTGTGCAACTCTAAGGTGAGCTTTAACTCGTCTTTCTTCCACTAGATCGAGCTGACATCTGATTGCCACTTCGTTAGCACATTCGGAGAAGTGGTGAACACGAAATGATGGGAGATTTGCTTCTATGGGAGCTACTGTATCCATCACATAGACCAAAACAAAGGGTGACTCCTGAGTTGCAGCCCCAGGTGTCGTCCGGTAGGCCCATAAGACCTCTTGTAAATAACTAGGCCACTTCCCAGCAGCCCATTCCAAATTCTTCTTTAAACCGGACATAATAGTTCTGTTAGCCACTTCAACCTGGACATTTTCTTGTGGGTGGAAAGGTGAAGAGAAACAATGTTGTATACCCCTTGAGGCACAGAAACTCTCCATTTCCCTATTGTCGAACTGTGGCCCATTATCTGTTGTTATCTTTTGTGGGACACCAAATCTGCAACACATGTTGGATATAATGAATTTTATGACAGCTTTTGATGTTGTTCCTGCTAGAGGGGCTGCTTCAATCCACTTCGGAAAGTAGTCTATAGCAACAATTATAGTTCTGCGCCCTCCGGATTCCATAGGGAGAGGTCTCACTAAATCCAACCCCCGTCGAGCAAAAGGTATAGGCTCAGAAATTGACTCTAAAGGAATGGCTGGGACACGAATTTCATTGCTGTATCTTTGGCATGGGTCACATCTTCTTACCAGCTCCTTAGCATATTTCATGATAGATGGCCAATAGTAGCCGGCGAGTAAAACTCTCCTCGTTAAAGCCCTGAATCCACAATGAGCTGATCCCTCACCATCATGCAATTCGGAGAGGACTACCTGAGACTCATCATCCCCCAAACAGCACAGAAGAGGTTTACTGTAAGACTTCTTATATAGAATGTCTCTAAGTGTGATAAAACCACGAGCATTGTGTTTCAATTTTCTTGCTAGTGATTTATCCGGAGGCACGACGCCGTCGGAGAGGTATTGCAGGAGAGGAAATCTCCAATCCTGAGCTTGTTTCATTTGTACTTCAAAAGTTTCTTCATCTTTACCCATATCAAGTTGAATGGAGGGGCTCTCCAGCACATGGATCCATGGATACGACTCTGTATATGCTATGGTTGCCAATGAATCTGCTAACTCATTTTCTGTCCGGGGTATATGTTCATAAATAATGTTTTTAAACTTGAGTGCTTCATTTTTAAGGAGAAGTAAATACTTCACTAATTGTTCTTTTTTAGCCTCAGATTGACCCTTAGCATGGTGAATAAGAAGCTGAGAGTCACTCATTAGCTTTACCCTCTTAGCCCCACAAACATAGGCTAACTTTAAACCAGCTATAGCTGTTTCGTACTCAGACTTGTTATTGGAAGCCCTGAAAGCAAAACATATAGCCTGGTACATTCTGTCACCATATGGAGAAATCAAACACACCCCTGCACCACATCCCATAGTACTGGATCCACCATCCGTTCGGACGACCCATACCTTTTTGTCTTTCAATTCAGTAGCCTGCTCCGAATCTCTGTCAGAGTGAAATTCAACCAAAAAATCAGCCACAACTTGGGCTTTGACTGCTGTTCGGGGAGTAAAATCTATATCGAAATCTCCCAATTCTACCGACCACTTGGTCATCCTGCTCGAAATGTCTGCCTTTTGGAGAATATTCTTCAAAGGAAAAGATGTCCGGACGATAATAGGATGAGCCTGGAAATAAGGCCTCATCTTTCTAGCAGCTATCACCAGGGCCAATGCTAATTTCTCAAGTTTTAAATAGCGCTTTTCTGCATCTATCAAGCTTTTGCTAATGTAGTACACTGGATGAGGGTAATTATCTACTTCTCTTACTAACACAGCACTGATGGCACAACTTGAAACTGCCAAATATACGAAGAGTGTCTCCCCATCAACTAGTTTAAACAAGGTTTTGGGGGAAGACAGGTGATTCTTTATCTCATTGAAAGCCTCATCACACTGTGAGGTCCAATCGAATCCCTTCGCACCCTTCAAGGTTTGAAAAAATGGGGCACACCTGTCCGAAGACCTTGAGATAAATCTGTTTAAAGTAGCTAACCTCCCCGTTAGCCGTTGTACTTCTTTAATATTTCGAGGAGGCTCCATTTGGAATAGAGCATTAAGCTAGTCCAGATCGGGCTGTATCCCATGCTCACTTATAATATAGCCTAGAAACTTCCCGGATTGTACTCTGAACACACATTTTTCTGGATTTAACTTTAAATTCACTTTCATCAAGTTGGTAAAAGTTTCTTGGAGGTCAGCCAAGTGCAATTGCTCATCCACACTCTTCACCATCATGTCATCGATGTATACTTCCATATTCCTTCCAATCTGATCAGCAAAGGCTTTGTTTACCAATCTCTGATAAGTAGCCCCATCATTTTTCAACCCAAATGGCATTACCTTATAGCAATGAAGACCCCTGTCAGTGACAAATGTGGTATGCTCTTGATCCTTCGGATCTACTTGGATCTGATTGTATCCGGAGAAAGCATCCATAAAGGATAGTAGCTTGTTCCCAGAGGTGGAGTCTACTAGTTGGTCAATCCGGGGAACTGGATACAAATCTTTTGGGCAAGCACTATTGAGATCTGTGAAGTCAATGCACATGCGCCACTTGCCATTTTTCTTTTTTTACTAGGACCGGATTGGCAGTCCACAAAGGATATTGAGACTCATTGATATGCCCCATCTTTGTGAGCCTGTCAACCTCTTGTACAATAACATCAGCCTTTTCTTTGGAAAAAGCCCTTCTCTTTTGAACCACTGGTGCTATGTCTTTCCGGACGGATAAGTGATGTGATATCACATCTGTTGGAACCCCAGTAACATCAGCATTGCACCAAGCAAAAACGTGCTGATGACTTTTCAAAAACTTTAGCATCTCACTTTTCAGACCAGGTGGCATTTTAGACCCTATCTTGACGTTTTTTCCTTCTTCTAAACAATGTGTCTCTACCTCTTCGACCGGTATTAACACTCTAGGGGTCTCTCTAGGGTCATCAATTTCACCCTCACCCCAGGAAGCCCCTCAAACTGCTATTGCTCGTTGACACGAACTGGCCCCAACGTCCGGGGAGCCAGGGCTGTAGCATAACATTCTCTTGCAACCTTTTGATTGCTCCGGACAACTCCCACCTGTCCCTGAACAGCATATTTCAAACATTGGTTGACTGTTGAAGCCACTGCATGCATCCTAGAGAGCCAAGACTTCCCTAAAAAAGCATTATAGCAAGTGGGACAATCCACCACAATAAAAAGTATCCTGACCATCTTCTTGAAAGGGCCCTTGCCCAACAAAACTTCTTCTTCAAACTCTCTGATCACATCTGTCGAGCTGCCATAAAGCCCACAATTGATCTGTCCGAACTCTAAATTACAGCTGGATTTTTCATTCTCTTGTATGTGGTTAAGAAAAGGATATTGGTTGAGCTTCCAGTATCCACTAGAATTCGTCTTATGTCGTTGCCCCCAATAGATGCTCCTATGACAACAACATCTTCATGAGGGCCAGCTATATCTCTTAAATCATCCTCATCAAAAACAATGAAGGGGAATGGAATTTTTGATTGATAGGAAGTCATGCCTCCTTCTAACTGGGTGGCCAAAGTATGAACGTGCCTCTTCCTTGAAGAAGCAGTAGGAGCTGTCATAATATCTCCTCCGAAAATTGTTAGTGACTCAAAAAACTTGATGAGCCCGGAGACCGTTCTAGAACATTCCTCAATTGCACCCACTCTGTTTCGAGTTGGATCAGGATCCAAGTATTCAGATTCCACATCAATCCTCTCGATTATAACCATGGCTCCCTCCGGAGCAACATTACTTGGACCAACCCGATGAGTATTGTCAGGCCTGTTACCTCCTCTTCTTTTGACATAAGCCCCCAGCTTTCCCCTTTCGATCAGGTTCTGAACTTCTTGCTTCAAAGCTATACAATCATCAGTGGTATGGCTAGTATCATTGTGATACTGGCAGAAAGAGTTATTACGGTGTTCTCTAGGGGATTGTAGCGTGGCCGGTCTTCTATAGTGCACCTCTTCCTTTGTTTTATCATAAATGGTGGCCACACTTTCTTTCAATTCTGCGAACCACTCCGGTTGAACCCAAGGTCCTCTTTTATTTCTGGATTGCTGACTCTGAGCAGGTGCAGCTGGCTGAGATTGAGCTTTAGCCCTGCCATGCCCCTGTCCGGTCTCCTTCGCCTTGTTTCCGGATTGATTCTGATTGGGGTTTGGTGCCACCGGGGCAGACCTCACCTGCCTTTGCACCCTTGTTTTCTTTGTTTCATCAACGTTAATCTGTTTTCCAACCTGATTCAGTAACCCTCCCCAAGTCATTGCCTTCTTTTTGGTCACCGAATCAGCCAAATTTCCAGGGTTCAAGCCCTGCCTTAGAGATGCTATCGCAACCTGCTCGAAGCAGTCAGCCAACCCATTCTTGGTGTTCACAAAACGACTTATATATTCTTTTAAGGATTCGTTCGGTTCCTGAGCACAATGGATTATTGTGTCTCCATTGCCCTTTAGCTCTTTACTCCCAACGAACTGCCTTCGAAAGGCCACCCAAAAAGTATCAAAATTCTTGATACAGCCTTGTGGTAGGCTGTTATACCATTTCAGAGCACTCCCCGTAAATGATTGGGAGAATGCTCTGCAAAGTAGCTTATCATCGTCATCAAAGTTCATCATAAAGTTCTTAAATTTCTCTAAATGGTTTTCTGGATCAGTACTGCCATCGTACTTTTCCATTTTGGTGTTATCAAACCTCTTAGGGAGGTTTTCGGACAGAATTTTAGAAGACAATGGAGATTGCCTCCAATTTCGACCACGACTGAACACAGTATCTTCATTGGGAGTTGTAAAGATACCTGGTTCATCGTGGAAAGCGAAAGGATCCATCAGCATCCGGTCTACCTGCCTCCGGCTGTGAGATGACCCTTTGCCAATATTCTTCTTCATCTTTCCATGTCTATCCCTTTTCCTCGAATATTTTTTGATCTTCTTTTGCTTCTTTTTAGTTCGACCCTCATTGCTGCTAGAGGATAAGGATTCTTCAACTCCCTCATCATCCGAAGAGCTATCAGAAGACTCTGAGCCTGAGTCAGAACTCTCCACTGGCTTAGACCGGTGAGACTTTTTGGAGCTGGCATGAGTCTTTTTGGTACTCACATGAGTCTTTGAAGGCTCATGCTCTCTGGGGTTATCGGTGTGATGAACAACTGATGCTTTTGACTTTTCTTTCATGCCCATCTTAGCATTTTCTGCCCTCGGAGCTTCTATTTCACCCTTTAGCCTATCGCGCTCTTCGATAGTGTACTCATCGTTTTCACCCACCACTTCGAGCAAAGCTGGTGGTACTTCCGGGGCGTCCGGATTCATTCGGACTTACTTTTCTTGCTGGTTTCGAATTCTTGATTCAGACACCTTCTTCTCCCACTGTGGTCACAATTTGGTGAGGTTAATTTATGTCTGAGGGTAATTGGGTAATTTGTTCAGAGTTTTGTGGAAGTTTATGGGTATTTAATATTTTGAGTAGAAAGTAGAGGGAGAATTAAGCTGCCTGGTTGCAGTTAATTTTCATTACCCATAGTTAATGCTGGTGGTTGGGTATTTATACCCTTACATTTGGGCCTTATGGGTTTTCGGGTCATGTTTAATGGACCCGGGTCATGTTTAAAGACCCATGAGCTCTAAGTAGGAGAGCAAGTAGCTTAGTCAAGAAGTGTTTAGGTTTTTTAGTACTTTTGTCATAGTTCGAACAGTCCAATGAGCTAAGTGTTCGAAGTGATCTTTCCGGTCCGGAGGCCTTGGTCCGATCTGTCCCTGTCCGGTGAGTAACCAGAATTCGGACTCATCACCTTATATATAATTTATTTGAATGAAATTCTTTGGTAGCATGTAATAAACCTTGGTCGTTACTGGCTTGGAGTATGTCATTGGAATACATCACTATTTATTCCGACTGATCTTTTGATATACACAATCCTCGATAGGGTTTACCTAAAATAAATGGTGACAATGTCTAAAAACTTGTGGTACCACCGACGAGAAACATGTTTGAGTCCATAGATGGATTTTTTTGGTTTACACACCATCGACTTTGGGTCTTCAGACATAAATTTTTAAGTTACCTCATGTAAATCGTTTCATCAATGTCTCCATTAAGGGAAATTGTCTTAACATCCATCTTATAAAGCTCAAGGTAAAAAAGAGCAACATGAGTCATCCTAAAACGAGTCCTTTGATGGTACCAGAGAAAAAGTCTTAAAATCAATCCTTTTAGTTTGATTGTTCCATTACGCTACAAGACGAGTTTTGTTTCTTTCAACTCTTCACGAAGAATCATGTTTGGTTTTTTTATAATCATTTGTAACCTAATGCTTTCTTTTATTCATGTAAGGTGGAAATGTCACAAACTAAATTATCTTGCGTTGATTTGTATTTTTCATTCATTGCTTCAATCTAGAGTTTAGAGTTTGAACTCTTCATACCATCTTGTAATATGATTGGGTCATCTTCCAGAATATTGGAAGTTCATTCATGTTCATTCATGCTTTATAATCCGAAGACACAATACTTTTCCTCTCTCTAGTGGATTGACACAATGTTGGCCCATGAACAACATCAACATATTTACTTGAGATGGAAGTGCAACATCATTAAAAGAAATTAATTTCCTTGCATGATGTTGGCTGGAGCATCAATGTGAGAGACTAAATGAATTGGTTTTAACTCTTCCTGAAAAATATGTTATTCTTTAAATCATGTATCCCAAAATATACATCCTAAAATTCTCGTCTCAAAGATCGAATGCTTAATGGGAGAGTAAAATTTGTAACCCCTAGATTCGTATAGGTACCATATGAAATTGTAACTAATTATTTTAGATTCTAGCTTTTGCTCACTAAGCCTATAAGGATTTACTTCTGCTGGACATCTTAATATACGAAATTACTTAAAGCTAGGCCTTCAGAATTTCAATAGGTTCATGTAGTGTTTTACTTGTCCCTGAAATATGTACCATGTTAAGGATGTATAGTTCTCACTTAAGAGTTGTCTTAAATATGATAGTGATGTATGATAAATCATGTTCATAAACATATCTATTAAGATACGATTTTATCACGCAAATACACAATTCATACTGGGGGATCCCAACATGGTGTATTGTGGGATAATCCCACACTCCTGAAGGTAAAGATCAAGTATGTCATGAAGTTATTACCCATAACCATCATACCTTCCATAATATTCACCACTACATTTAGGTTTGACGTCTTTAACTCTTTGGTAGTTTTTAATTTAACCTCAGACTTAAAGGATTTGAATATGTCAATGGTTTCTGATTTCTTATAAATAGTCATATCATGAAAATTCATCTATAAAATATATGAAGTAGTTTGGCAATTCCATGATGTTTTAAAGAATAGGCCGCAAATTTTTATATCAATTAACTTTGAAGGGGTCTTTAGCACGAAAGGATCCAAAACTTCTCTGCTTGGTATATTTTCATTTGATACACTCTACATATTTATCTAATCAATGTAATCAATGAGACCTAATAGACCTTTAACACCAGACTTGTCTATTCTCTATCTAGACATGTGGCCTAAACATACGTGTCATATATAAGATAAATACTTAGAAGCTACTATATGTGTTATAAGATAAATTCTCATTAAAATCAAGAACACATGAGCCAATTAAATTATTGTCATATTTTTTTTATAGTTTTCCATTGCTAAAAGAACAAATACATCCAAATTTGTGTAATAATGAAGATAATTAATTTCTTCCAAATGACTATACAAAACATCTCTCAAATACAAAATATGTACTAAATGTAAAATTAGTTTAAATCGATAAATAACTTCTATCGAGAAAACCACACCATTTGTACTAAAAAAATTATATATATCATTCATTAATAGATCTGATTTGGCTTGAGCCCTACAAAGAAATGAACACGTGAGCTGTGACTGCTGAATTAACACACGACGTAGCCTTTAACACTTACATCATATTAGTACATGAAGTTACTACAGAAGAGAGCTTACATTTCTTTGCCATCTAGGCCTTAAACTTAAGGTTACCCATCTTCTAATGATTTGTGTCTTTTGCAGAAGAAAAATGCTACAACCTTAATTTTTTCCTTTGCCTAATTTTGGTCTCCCCTGGCTAAATCATGAAGGTGAATTTTGTGCAACTGAAACAGGTGAGTGATTCTTCTTATTATCGAGAATGTTCTTGCCGACATTAACCATATTGGCATTTATGTTCCATTTGCTGGTGTTTCTCTTTTTTATTCACTATATTTGCAATAAGAGTGGTCATGTTCTACTTCTTTTATAAGCAATCATAAGTTATTTCTAGAACTCTGAATCTATAAGAAATAGATAAAATAAATATAAGACAACACAACAGTCTCACGGAGCCTAACGTTAAGCGTTTTAAGTTTCCCATGAATATTGGCCATCTCAAATATATGCTCACATAATTTACTATTGCACATATACTTTATAGTAGAAAGCTCCACAATTAAGTTTTTTATTTTAACATGTAGAGACTTGATAAAATTATTTTTAAATGGAAAAATATGTTCTTAGTAAGCTTTATGTCGACGTTTTGATTAACTAAGAATGCATATGGAACTCTACTTCGTAAGCCAAATCTGCCAAGGCGCTTGGAACGTTCCCACCATTCAGAGCGCACTCTTTTCTCAAGAGTGCTCTTATTTGTAACAGTCATTGGTTAGTCCTATCTAAGTTAGTGATCTATGTTATTTACTCATAATATGAGTAAAATATCTTATTTTCACTCTTTAATTTTCCTCCTGATAAAGCGGACCTGAAGTGGGTTTCCAACTTGAGAATCATTAGTTGCACATTCAAAGAGGAAAAATAGGAATTAGTGAAACAGTTTCTGAATAATACGAGATGTATTTAAACAAAAACATTAAATTTTATCAAACTGAGAGTTATAATTGGGCATTCCAATGTAATGCATCCATCATAAGCATTACCATAAATGGTAGGCTCGTCATTACCTCTAGAGTCAATACTTTAAGGTACATATTGCCAGTTCTAGGCCATATATAAAATCAACCAAGTCTTCTGTTGGATTCGTACCTGAGTGATTAATAGTAAAGTGTTTAATCATTAAACCCTAAAAACCCAATTATACATTAGTATAGTGCATGTAAGTTTAGAAATAACATCATGCAACACTTGGTCACCATTTTGAAATATGTAAGGTAATCTTCTATTGGGGCCTGCTTGCATTCACAACAACCGTTCTTTAAGCTATGAGGCCTCAAACTCTTTTTCCATGACTTGTCTAATATTCTACATGCATGTAGGATACTAGATTCACTCATGATTTCTAGAGAATGAACATATGAAGTGCTTGCACAATAATTTATAAAAGTATTATTGAATTGTATATCTTAACAAGTAAGACCTTACTGCATTCTATCTCAACACTCTTTGAGAATTTAAAGCAGTTCGGGATGCAAAATAGCTCATCAAGTTCTTAGATATCCGAACAAACATAAATATTAATCAAACTCCATAATATGCAACAATCAATCCCTAGACACGGAGGACATCATCTCATAATCCTATAGTCTAAAGGTCCACGACAACGGATAATCACGTACCATCTCGAAGGCCATGCATCCATCATCACTAGATGCTTCCCAATACGTAAATAATGATATAAAATAAGTGAAAACCCTTAAACATATAGCACTTCACACAAACATGTGATAAAAATAGAAACAACTACCCTAAACATGTTATAGACCAGAATAGGAAAAGCATATTGCAATATTAAAGATACATGATTGTTCCTAAACATTCCAAATATAAGAATACATACAATATCAATGATCGTGAAGGTTTGAATTAGTCGATTTTATACTGAATAAGGTTCAATATAGCCATCCATACGCAAAGCAAGTAGAAAACAAATCAAAACGTTTCTAGGTTCATCGCTATCACCAACAAGGATGATCATAGTGAAGGATCTCTGACCTATTCGTCTAGGAAAAAGATTCCCGTTGAATGTGGTTCGCCGAACATCTTACCCCTAATTGTTTGGTAGAGATTCTAATTTTTTTGACAAAACCTCAAAGTGGTTAAAGTTAGGGATTTATTTTAAATGTTTAAAAATTGATCATATAATTAAAATATGCAATACATGTATCAAGTCATACGCCCTCGATCTTACCATCCAATCATAAACATGTGATTTTATATTATCTATCACCTAAACATGGTTTAGATATCAAATTAGAAAATAAAATTTGGCAGTTTTGTTTCCCAAACTGAATTGATCATTAAATTTGAGTATTTTGAGACTCAATCAAAGGTATGAATCTCAAAATACGAATTCATCAAAAAGATCTTACGCCAATTCTTGATTTTAGACCATAAATTACAAGGTTTTAAACCTTAATTATTCTAAGAAACTGATTAATATTGTGAGTAGAAGTACATAAAAAGAAAATTTTGGTACTTACAATTTTGTATCTTCAAGTCATGTGATTTGAGAGTTATAAAAGAAGCTTAATTTGATGATTTAAAACCAACAATTTATAGGAGATGATCTTCTTATAACTTGGTTATGTGCATTCAAGTATGATCTTGAAGAATAGGGAGCGCAGACCTGGATGTAAAAGCTAGTAAAAAACATGAAAAGTTAGTTAATAGAGCATAAAGAGGATAAAAAACTAAAAACGACAGAAATGATACGTTTGTTTGTGATACTGAAGCGAGGTTACTTGACTCTATTTATATTTAGCTAATATAATTCACTAAATTCTCTATAAATCCCCCAATTATGTATGCTTTAGTTATTATGTCCAAATTTTTATACTCTTCACTTAATTAACCTCTAACTTTTACAATTTTCTATAGTTCGACGTACTAGCCGATGCAGATGATCACAAATTTTATTTGGCTACTAGAGTCCAATACTAAAGTGTTGGACTAATTGTTCCTCCCTCAATACACTTATATAATTTGAATGTTATGTAATTAAACATGATGAGACATTCTAAATTTATGATTTTTATATAAAATATTACTAATTATTATTTCAATCTAACATATTTAAAAAACTTAATTCTTCGATTAGTTCATTGTAATAATTAAAAAGTTAAATGTAAAAAATTTCACATTATATTCATAGTTTATGAATTGTTTTGTCACTATAATTATGTAAAATTATTTATATTATTTGAGATATGTGTGGATAATTGTTTTTATTTGATAAAAATAATAATCATATACCAATAGAGTTAGACAATATTAATTTTTTAATATAATAATAATAATAATCATCATCATTATTGTATTTTAAATATGGTAGGAACTATACGACATGTTTTATTGCGTTTAAATTTATGTTACTTAAGATTTCTTGATTTATAAAATTGTAAGATAAACTTAGTTTACAAAATATTAACTTATAAGTAAAATAGTCATATTATAGGTCACTTTTGAAAATTATTTCAAAATTGATTTGATTCAAAATCCAGTAAAAGATTGTTTAAAATTATATTTAAAATAAAAATAATTTAATTTTAAAATTAAAATAAAAAATATCACTTTTTACAACTATATATATAGATAAAAGACATGACCAATCGGTGAATCTAAACAATAAGTTTCAATTTAAAAAACTTTCACCTAGATCCAAAATGAGTGGTATTTATATTTTAAATATTATATCAAGTTAATAAAAAAGAGACAATTTTGGTGAGATAAACTTGGACTAGGTAGACTAACATGAAGTTAGGGTTTTATGCTGCCATAGAAAAAGAGAATAAAATAGAAAAAATATTTAAAAACGAATTAATATATCCAGCTCCTTCTATGTTTTTTATTCTTTGAATTAATTCATATTTATAGTGTTACAAATATTAAAAATATACAAGATAGATAATATTTCATCGAGAGGTATTATGTATTTACTATTTTTTTATATTAAATTAAATATATATTAACCATTGTTTTGATAATAGATTTTATTTTGTCATATATATGATAAAGTTTAATTATTTTTAAATGGTAGTTCAATGATTATTCTATACCGAATACCAGATCCGAATTAATTTTTGTTAAAGAGAATAAAAATCGCGCAACATTGAAGTAAAACAATTAATAATAGAATGACATGCCTTCATATACTATTAAGTACTGCATCAAATTTGATAATAACTTTACACTATAACGAGTCAACCAACAAAGCATCAAAATTCAATGTTTTTCATAAACTGAATTATTATATAAATCATGAATGTAATATTAAATAATATATGAAAATGTAAAGAATTCAAAAGTAATGTATTTTTCAATAACCAAATCGATATGAGTATATTCATGTAATGATATCATGAATGAAAATATTTTACGTACATAAATATAGAGTTTGTAATTTGTTGTGACTACCGTTCACTATTTAAATGTAATCTATATTCATTTTAATTGGACTATCAAATAATAATTGAAATATTATTGATATTATAGTGTAGATAACAATTACACTATTGTGGATTTAAACTGAGAGTCCTTTAGTTTAGCATTATAGTTATTGGGTTCTATATGCAATGGAGACGAGGCCATTGAGTTATAGTCTTTGAGATCTATGGAAAGGTTAAAAGCAAAAGTTTTTATAAATATTTCTTGAAAAATATACACATAAATTAATCTCAATTTTTACTAAATATTAATTTACTATTATATTAATGTATATAATTTAAAGAGAAAGAAATGTTTTTTTCTTTCATTGATCTTATTCAAAACCTTATTTGTAGATTTTATTTTAAAATTTAATCCGTCAAGAGTTCTTAATTGCTACTCCTTCAAGCAATCAACGAGTGTAACTACTTGTGATCATTTGAAAGATCCATTTACACAAGTTATCTTATGCATTTTTTTATTTCTTAATCGGAGCTAACTTGTTTGGTGACTTTTCTTTGACTATTCAATCATTTTTAATAGGATTTTAGTATTGATTCATATGATTGAGAAAATCATCTTTTAGAATATAATTTTATAGTTTCAGAATTTTAGTTTAGATTTAGAAAATTTAGAAAAACATGTTTTAAAATTTAAATGTTGATTTGATTAATCATGATTAAAGATTTAATCATGGTGTTCGGAATCGAAAAAACCATAATTTTGGAAAAAACATACATTTTTAGTTTAGCAATATCGGATCATAGTGATAAATGACTGGATCATCACAACGAATATAGCTTACGAAAATATGAAATTTTTTCTACTAATCGCCGCAACACGCATGTGGCTTGCTGCAGTTCGTATGTGGCCCATCATGGTGCACTACTTCAGTACCTCTATGTGCCAACAATAGGCCACACCGTGGGATTTAGTGCTAAAGTTTGTTGTATCGTAACATTTACAAGTTGCGACCATCTTATTTAATTTTTTGAATATTTTTAGGAATTGATATTGTTTCTCCTCGTCTCATATATACGTATGATTTTGTATGTTTAGGTATGATGCATATACTTGTATGTTATTTTGGTGTTTTGTAGGATATATAGTTATGTTGTTTTAACTATATGCATTTAGAAAGCATGTTAGTGCTGATGTGAATATACGACCTTCAGGGATATACAAGTAATGACATATAATTGTTGGCAATTGGGTTTGGGATATATGGGGTGATATCTTGCATGCCCAAGAATTATTTGTTTCAAATTTGGAGTTTGAGTGAAATTAATCTCTCTTTAGATATCCGATATTTCAAAATCATATTTCATATATTAATGATTGCTTCATATATTTATGGTGTGGTGAAATGCAACACAATTGTTCTTTTCAGGTTGGAAAAAATTGTTGCTCAACATGAATCACCAGATCCTAATGATTGATTCTTATGTTCATGATGTGGCTAAATGCAATACTATCATTCATTTTATCTTGAAAGATTATTGTTCAACATGAAATATACACATAAAAATTTATATGTTCATTATCTGAAACCGTGTTGACGATTTGAATATATTGCTAAAGTGATCCATATTGATGAGTTATACAAAAAATAAGTTCGAGCGTTTGTGTTAGATATTGTATGTATGTGCATACACCAGCATTAAATAAGATTATGGACACATTTTTCCCAGAGGGTGATAAAACCACTACATGATGTTGTTTGTGCTTTCATATGTCGTATACTCACGCACAATTCGAAATTAATGCTGAATAATTTCGGTTAAGTATATCACATAATAGTCAAATCGGCCCGAAATAAAGTTTGGTTATTTCTAGATGTGGCCGTAAACAAATATTTGTTCCCTTAAAGAATTTTCATGTATAAGTAATCTATAACGCACTGGCCCAAATGCCAACACTAAAAATTACAACGAATCAATTCATATGATTGCATATCTTAACTTAAAAGTTGAAAAATCGAGTCTTTTATATTATTGATGTGATACTAAGCTAAATGTTGTATGTTTAGTAATATATAATTATCTTTTGACATTAAAATCGTTTTCTAGTTATAGTATTTAAGAAACGAGAATTTAAAACATAATAATATTATTTACGTATAATGGAAATATCAAATATGACATGCTTATTCATTAAGAATGTCATTATGTAGATTAGAATATATAATTGGACAAACCTTTCATTTTACTCTAAAATTTAAGCAAAGGTTAAGCAGACTATAGTAAAAAGGGTAAAGTCCAACCATATAAGTTTGATGATAGCTTGTATGTCAGTCTTTAAGCGTACAATATTTTCTACATAAATAATAAAAATACTTATAAATTTCACTACCAAAATTTAAATTTTGAGTGCTTTTGTTTATCAGATTTATCTAAGTTCGTTAAAGATAAAGAATAATGGGGACTAAAGTGTTAAAACTAGACTTTATTATAGATGAAGGCAATGAAAAAATGTATAAGAAAATCAGTTATAAGTCTAGTATAGGGTAAAGTTTTGGGAGTTTTTTCCCAATTGAACTTATGTGTGGTCGTCATTAATAATAATACACTTCATATTTTCCTACCTTAGTTCAATTATAATGCGAGTCTTTAATCGTTGTCAAAGTTAAAGTAGAACAATAATAAGGAAAACATTATATAGTTTTAACTAATAAGAGATTTGTATTCATATTTTTCTAAAGAAAATAAAAGTAAGAGGTATAATTTAGTTGCACTAGGTTTTAGATCTTAAGAATGTTAAGTAAAATTTAACACAAAAACTTAATCTCTTGTGAAACATCTAGGAAATATTCAGAATAACTTTAAGAGGTTTAATACTTAGTCGAAGAAAATTGCTTTCATGTCTTTGACACGATCCTCATTTCAATTTATTTTTCAGTTTTTAGAGACATTTGGTGGATTGATACAACTAAAACTTTCATAGTTTCTCTTCATTATGAAGATATATTAAATTATTAAAACAATAAGTGATGGTAAAATATGATTGCAAACAATGATGATCCAAGCATAATATATTTACAAAATGGATAAATGATATATATATATATATATATATATATATATACTTATTTTTTACAATGATGTTACACTTGTGTATATATCATATACTAAAAATAAATTGAAATTTTGGGACAAATAAGTACATTTTTGCCATAAATATTCATGTCATACGATATCTCTCAAAATGAATGAAACAATGTGAAATCATTCAGTGGTATATACACCTCGACAGTTGTCACGCAAGGTGTATGATTTGTGTCGTGGCCAACACTACTTGAAGGTCAATGCATTTGAAATTATGAAAAGGTAATTGGCGTGTCAAAATATTTACAGTTTTTTTCTTCAAAATTAATAAAAATGATTTTGTCTTAAATATGTAATTAACTATGTGCTTTATGTGAAAAGTTACATACTGTTATTGAATACATTATGATGTACTATGTTATATAAAAAAATATAACATAATATATATAAAGTTTATTCTGAATCGCGCATTCACTAAACAATGCAACATTTAACAAAAATGAATAAGAAAAGACAATGAACATATTAGTGAAAACTTAGTTTGTAAAGTGTCTTGTAGATATATTTTCTCAATCTGACAAAAAATATCTCTTGGATGATTGATGTACTGTTAACCTTGTTTTGGCATCAAAATTGATAAATGGGGTTTTTGTTTGTTATCCTTAGTCTAACTTATCTCAAAATAATTGTTACTAGACATTTCGTTCAATATTGAATGATATTTGACATTTGCCAACTCAAAATAATTGGTACTTGAAAATTTAGTTCATATATTTTTATTAATTTGTTTACTACATTGAAACATGTTGATAGTTTCGCGGTATAAAAAAGGATAATCTATAATGGTAGTGGTTAGTTAATGTTAGAAATGATTGTTGTTGATTTTCTATCATACTACTATCAGAGTAGTGCATATCTATCTTAAAATTCAACTATTATAACAAATCGTGAAAGGAATTACTAGATACTTTTATTATATTTGGATTATGTAAATGATTCAATAATATTACAAAATGTTTTCAAAAAATTGAGCTGTAAAAATATATTAAAATCGAAAAAACTACTTATAAGATTATAATTTTTTATGAGAAAAAACTTTTGTAGTTTTTAAAAAATTGTAATTTCATTTGTTTTCTATTTTTTAATATATAATTAAAATATTTCCAAAATTTATAACCCAAAATAAGTTTACTTATGTTTTCTTTGAACAATTTTATTAAATTTATTTTCAAAATTCAACTCTAAAAATACAAAAGATATAATATTAATTAAAAACTTACCGGACAATAAACGAACAATATATTTAGGATTCATTACAAATTATTGTGAGCATGGACATGTTGGACACTCATGCAAGATCAGACTCAGATTTCTAGTGCTTCTCGTTTATTAACTTCTAAAATATTTTGTTAGAGTTATTATGGAATAATTTTATTATCTTAATATTATCAGGGAAGTAATGGGCTAATCGTCATTCGAAATAATAACAAAAACAAAATGATGATTAGAAATATTTATTGATAATTCATAAAAGTATTTCAAAAAATAAAATAAAAATAATTTGAAAAATATATAACAAAAAGAAAGATAATAAAAATTTATCATACAAATCTAAATAATTAGTTTTAAAAATTAACTTAAATGATATATTTTTAATATTATTAATTACTAAAAACTAAAAAAAATATTTAATAGTTTAAGAAAAAAATATTAATTACACTTTATGTTTTTATAAAACATACTAGTTTTTTCAAAATATTGAAATATGATATGTTAATATTATATTATTTATCTAAAAATATATTTTTGGTAAATACTATGACGTGATACGTAAGTTATTAGTTTATTCGTTATTGAGTTTTTATAGACTAAGTTTAATATAAGTATTTTGTATATGAGGTTTTTATAGAGTTTTTTTATAAATATTACAATTAATAAAATATGTCATTCATTCACAATGGTGAATAATTATTATTATATTTATAAATTTTCTACCCTTCATTATTTTATCTCTTCATAATATTTTACTATAATTTTTATATGTTGGTAGGTTTTGAACACATCATTAGCGATGTCGTCTGTGGAAAAGGATGAGTACCAAAGGTGGATTTCTAATATGATTAATAGTAGTTGCAATATTTTTTTATATTAAGATTATATATTTGGTAAAGTCGAACCAAATCGTCATATGAAACCAAATTGTTTCATGAATAATTTTAACTTCATTATCTCTTTGAATCCATTATCGAAAAGATGCGTAAAAAATTGTTCCAGGAAAATCTTCCAAATTTTTCTTGGTTTTAATAAAACATTTTATATAATACATCATACTCTCATTGAACAAATGCTTATAGTGCATTATGAAATCAAAACACATTAAAGCTTCAGATGAGCTCTGAAAGAAGCTCGTTGAACCAGGTTAAGATGGTTCCTCTAAAAATCATTGTAAAAAACTGATATATATAAGTTTATCATCTTCTCCAAAGCATATCATATCATTTTTGAATCGCTTTATATGATGCTATGGATCTCTTGAACCATCATATGTGTCCATCTTATACTGATTCAAATTAGGTGGCAAGTTTCGGCTAAGATTTATGGAGCAAGAGAGAACTTTGGTAAGTTAAGTCTTAAATCGAAAGACGGTCCATATGCTCCGTCATTCTAGATTGTATATTAATTGAAAACTTGGAAAAGCTCTAAGTTCTTATGAAAAGGTTGTATACGACGATTTGATTAATAAAGGGTGTAAGAGTTTGAAACAAAAAAGTTAGGCACGTATCATCAGAAACTCATGCCTTGACCTGAATCCAAATGACAAAGATGATTTCGAGTATTGGGAAGTTGAGTATATGGTTTTAAAGTAGGTTGCCGAAGTGGTTGAGAATGATGATAATGATCGGTTCATAGTAGAGGTTCAAACATAATCGACATAATCGATCTCCTTTTTTATTATGTTGAGTTTCATCGATGACACCTAACACTATAGTGATCTTGAAACCTTGTATAAGAAACAAGTGATATGAAGATCCATCAAAAATTTGCTTGATTTTGTTAAAAGATGTGATGAAAAAAAATTAAAATGTTAGAAGAAAAAAAACTAAACATTCAATGAATAAAATAAATGACCATAAACATTTAAAATGAGTCAAAAATGAAAGGATTAAAAATACATACACACGAATCTCTCGAATTTCATTTTGAATTTAAAACTAATTTAAAAATTCAATCCCCAATTTGTAAAGTATTTTTTAATATAAAAATATAATTATTAAAAAATATATAAAATTTAAAAATATAATTCTAAAGTTAATAATAAAAATAATTTGCTCCATTCCTCTTCCTCTCATATTTTCGCAGTGTATTGCTATATTAAAACTTTACTTCAAAAATCAGTTTTAAATTTACAAAAGATAAAATATTAATTAACAATCAAAGGTTCATCAAACAATAAACAAACCACATATGTTTTTATTTAAATTTAAACTAAATTATCTAAATTATATCATACCAGTCTGAACGTAGGGAACATGCATGTGACTCGGATTTCCAATGCTCCTCGTTTTCTAATTTTCATAGTTCTTTATTGTTTAATATAGTAAATGTCATGGTGGGATGCAACATGCAAGTTGGAATAATTATAGAATAGTATCATGGGTTATAGGCTATGCCTGAACTATTGTATTTTTTCTTTAACCAAGTTTTCTCAAAAAAACAGAATATATTTTTAATTGGGTTGTTTTTATCAAAATATTTCATATATTATTTAGTTGGTCTCGTGATTTTGACTATTTTTTAAACATGATACAAATCAGCTAAAAAGATAATATTGATTTTCTTTTTAGAATTTTAAATTTGTTTTTGAAAATAAAATAAAATTACGACCTTCTTTTTCTCTCTATTGTTTATAATCTTTTTTAATGGAAACACATAGATTTATGTCGTAAGTGAAATCTAAAAAAAATTAATCTACAAAATCGTATACGAACCATTAGCAACATCAGTATGCGTCAGATGTAGTGGCGTTGGTTTTGGTGTTCATACGCGTGCGCGAACCAAATCAAATTTGCATCATCTTAATCCACTGAAATATTAACCAGTCAATACTTGGTATATTTGTATTTTAGTTTTTTTTTTTTTTTATGTTTTGTTTAAATATCTAATATTTTGGTGTTGTAAGAGGTTAATGATACCATTGGAGCGACGGAGGAGTGCGATATCGATTATCACGATTTGTTTACCAAAAGCTTCTATTATATGCAACAAAAATTGATTAATTAGGTTATGGATACGGGAAAAAATATATCTGGAAGTAGTATTAAGACGCTGCGACGATGCGGAAAATAGAAAAACTCATAAACTATTATGATTTGAATGTGAGAGATCCGAATCGTATACGAAGTTTATAAATCCAAATGATTTTAAGAAAAAATCTATCAGAACAAATAAATGCATATACTTTTCAAGCTTAAAGGAAATATGGTAACTCCTCACGAATGCTCCTTAGAGATCGTAAGTATTCACAACCATAAATTACGAAAGCCAATGAGGGTCATTTGTATTTGGGACACTATTCTAAAGAATAATTAGAATTTGTACTTAATTCTACCAACATGAGTGCCCACTCTCGCGAAATTTTGGACGGAGTAAAATATTTGAACCCTAAAATTCATCATCCATGCGCAAGGTAATAAGGTACGATATGACATTTTTTGAGGTTGTTGGAGCCACTTGTACCAATATGAATTTCTATATCGAAGGTGTGTTTATGTCTGAAGATAAAGTTAAGAACTACTAGTCGATATTAATATGTTTGCAATTGTTGATGGTAACTAACTCCACCGAATAACCGTCCATTGTTTAGACGAATAAAAACTTAGCATTGGTGAAGGTTATCGATAACGAGACTGACCACATGGAGAGTACTCATTTTACCCTCAAACGTTTTATTGGTATGAGCAAAGTTAAGTTCGAGAATGAAAGATAAAGCAAATAGAGCATCAATTGAATATAGTTGACTTATATTCCAAAATATATTTATGACAAGGTGTACACTGATCTCACAGGTAACTTCTCTACCGTTACTTTAGATATTTAAAAAAAAAGAAGTAGAATGTGCCCAAAAATAGAAGTTGCGAATACAAATTTATGCTATATGAATTACGCACGATATGCCGTGTTCGCATAACATCTAGAAAGTGAGTGCACATTCAATAATTAATTTTTTTAAAATCTTCATCTTTTATTTTTAGAGAATGGGCGGAACTCTGCCATTCAAATTACAAAAAGTGAAAAAAATTATGATACAAGAAAATGGTCATATATGATGAGTTTGGATCTTACAGTCACAACAAATCCATTAATCCGAAAATGGGTAATTCGGACAATATCACACCATTAAAAATCCGAACATGACAAATGTATTAACTTTTGACTAAGTTATTTGCTAATCATCTTAATACTAATGGGTCATTGAATTCGATCCGGTTTCTTGGCTCGACCCGGTAAGCCCATGGGTCAGTAATTAAGGTATAAATACCCCAACTACTCTCATTAATGAGGGTGATCAAAATTTAATACTAGTAGACAGCTTAACTATCTCTCTATTCTCCACACTAAACACAAAACATCCCACAATTAATAAAACATTTTCTAAATACTATACCAATCTACCCTCAGCCCAAAATAAACCAAACCAAATTGGCGACCACAGTGGGAGCACGACGGTGCTTGAATTTTAAATTCAAAACCAATAAGTAAGACGGTACATATGGATCTGAATGAGCAAAACTCTCCACCCCTTGAGGTGGAAGGTGCAAAAGAGAATAAAGAGTACACCATCGAGGAACGAGACCAACTGAAGGCTGAAATAGAGGCGCAGAGAGCCATAAAACAAGCACCAAAATGTACCGTCTTTAAAGACTCGGGTTAGCTCCAAGAAAACACACCGCTCTAAGCCTGCTGAAATTTTTGAATCTGAATCCTCTAACAGCTCCTCAAATGAAGCAGAGCTTGAAGAATTATTGTCCTCAAGCAGCGAAGAGGGAAGATCTAAAAAAAAGATAAAGCTAACCAAAAAGCATTCGAGGAAGAGGGATATGCATGGTAGGCTCAAGAGACATCAGGGCAGAACATCATTCCATAGGAATGTTGATTAACTGTTGATTGATCCTTTTGCCTTTCAATCCGAACCAGGTATTTTTGCGACTCCTAATGAAGATACTGTGTTCAGTCGTAATACAAACTGGATACAATCACCTTTTTCCTCAAAAATCATATCCGGACATCTTCCTAAAAGGTTTGATAGCTCCAAAATGGAGAAATATGATGGAAGTCGAGATCCGGACAACCATTTGGAACAGTTTAAAAATTTCATGATTAATTTTGATGATGATGACAAGATTTTGTGTCGAGCTTTCTCCCAAACCTTTACGGGAAGTGCTCTTAAATGGTATAATATCTTGCCTCAAAGGTGTATTAAAAACTTTGATACATTTTGGGTTGCCTTCTGAAGGAAATTTGTTAGGAGCAAAGAATTGAAGGGAAATGGGGACACCATTATTCATTGTGCTCATGAGCCAAATGAATCTTTGAAAGATTATATAAGTCGTTTCATGAATATGAATACAAAGAATGGGTTAGCAGATTTCTTTGAGCATGAAGCAATTGCTTCTCTTAGACAAGGGTTAAACCCAAGAAATTTAGCCAACTCTGTGACTCAGAATAAGGCTATGACCTGGGGTGGTTTGCTGAACCAAGTAGGGAATCAGATTAATATGAAAGAAACAAAGAAAACAAGGGTGCACTGACACGTGAGTTCCACCACGACAACTCCTTCAACCAATAACCAATCCGGTTATAGGGCAAAGGAAACCGTACAAGGGTCTAACCGGTGCAAGCAAACTCAATCGAACCAGACCTAGAGCCAACAATCAAGGAGTAAGAAGGGCCCTTGGGTCCAGCCTGAGTGGTTCGCAGAATTAAAAGAAAATGTAGCTACAATCTATGATAAAACTAAGGATGAAGTACACTTTCAAAAACCAGCGGTGTTGCAGTCCCCTAGAGAAAACCGAAACACTTGTTTTTGCCAATATCACAATGATATAGGCCATAATACTCACGAATGCATAAAGTTGATACAAGAGGTCCAAAACCTTATTGAGAGGGGAAAACTGGGGGCATATGTTACCAGACAAAGTGGAAACAGACCTAACAAAGCTCATCGGACAGGTCCTTCAAACAATCATGGAACGTCTGCTCAAGAAGGTGCTATGGTAATCCTTGAAAGGTTCAACGTGGAATCTGAGTATCTGGATCCAGATCTAACTTGGAATAAGGTGGGGTAATAATAGAAAAATCTAAGACAATATCCCGATTGATTAATTTTTTCGAATCGTGAACTATCTTTGGTGGGGATACTGTAACTGCACCTACCCCTGTGTCAAAGAATATGCATGTTTATAATTTTACTACTCAATTAGAAGGGGGGAATGTCTTCTCATCAGTGCGAGTCCCCATTCATGTTTATAGTCTTTAATGAAGATGATTTGAGGAATATTGTTGGGCCTTACGAGGATGCAGTGGTTATAGGAGCTTCTATAAGAAGAATTAATATACGCCGAATTCTAATTGATATGGGTAGTTCAGCAAACATACTATTCTTAAGCTCCTACAAATAGATTCGAAATCCAGCTGTTATTCAGTGTTTGAACAGAATCATTGTGGGCTTCACGGGGAGCTCTACGAATGTAATTGGGGAGTTTGAAGAAGAACTATCGTTGGGCAAGGGGCCTTTTAAAAAGATAGTGAGGGTACTATTTGTTTTTGTAGATTGCCCCACATCATACAACACAATTTTGAGGAGGTCATGGCTTTCCAGAATGCATGTGGTGGCCTCTACAGTCCATCAGTGCTTAAAGTATGCAGTTTAGGGACAAGTAAGCATTGTCTGAAGTAGCCAGAAGATAGTCAGGGAGTGTTATGCAACAACTCTTGCTCCTAAAAAAATGGGGCAGTTCGAATTAAAAAATATTAGCAGTTACTGGGGCCTTTTACTGAGGAAAGTGAGATTGATGACTCCAGAGAGGTTCTTAGTGTCATAATACCCATTGAATAAATTGAAACTCATTCCCTTGTAAGAGGGTAAAAACGTCAAGCTTGGTTCCAAGTTGGCGCCAGAATTAAAGAATAAATTATTATTTTTTGCTGAACAATCAACATGTGTTTTCATGGTGCAATAGTGATGTAACCGGGGTACCAACGGATGTTATTTCACATAAGTTATCTATCCGGAGTGATGTTGCACCTGCTGTACAAAAAATAAGAGCTTTTTCCAAGGAAAAAACAGACGTGATAGTTCAAGAGGACGATCAGCTGACTAAGATATGACATATTAAAGAGTCCCAATACCATCTATGAATTGCTAATCTGGTCATAGTTAAGAAAAACAACGGCAAATGGCGTATGTGTATTGACTTCACTGACCTCAACAGGGCTTGCCAAAAGGATCTTTATCCTGTCTCTCGGATAGATCAGCTAGTAGATTCTACATCTAGAAATAAATGATTGTCCTTCATGGATGCCTTTTCAGGGTATAATCAGATACAAGTAGAACCAAAAGATCAAGATCACACCACTTTTATTACACATAGAGGTCTCCACTGCTACAAGGTAATGCCTTTCGGATTGAAAAATGCTGGGGCTACTTATCAGAGGCTAGTGAACAAAACATTTACTAATCAGATCGGTAGAAACATGGAAGTATACATAGATGATATGATGGCTAAAAGCTTGGAGGAAGACTTACACATAACCGATCTTCAAGAAACTTTTTCGAACTTAGAAACTGTGAAATTGAAGTTGAATCCAGAGAAGTGTGTGTTTGGGGTCCGATCTGGGAAATTTCTAGGCTACATTATACGTGAGAAAGGTATCCAGCCTGATCCAGATCAACTTAATGCGTTACAAGAAATCGATCCTCCTTGAAATGTTAAATAAGTTCAAAGGCTCACCAGAAGGTTGGCTGCTTTAAAGAGATTTATTTCAAGGTCATCGGATAAGTGCGCTACTTTTTTCCAAATACTGAAAAATGCTAAAGACTTTGATTGGTCCCCACAGTATGGCCAAACCTTATTGAAATAAAGAAACACTTCTCTTCACCTAAGACTCTTTTTAAACCTATATGAGTGGAAAAGCTTTATGTATACTTGACTGTATCAGAATGTGCTATAAGTGCTGTCATAGTAAAGGAAGTGGAAAATTACCCTCGTCCGGCTTACTACATCAGTAAGAGTTTACTAGATGCTGAAAGAAGATATTTAAGGCTGGAAAAGTTGGCATTGGTTGTAGTAATTGCAGCCAGAAAGATGAGGTCGTATTTTCAAGCTCATTCTATTATTGTCCAAACGTCTTTCCCGTTGAAGAATGTTCTTCAAAAGGCAGATGCGTCAAGAAAATGACCAAGTGTTCAGTCGAATTGGGTGACTATGACATTGACTTTTCCCCTCAAACAACAATTAAAGCTCAGTCAGTGGCTGACTTCTTGGTAGAATTTCATACTGATAGATCTTCTGGACAAGGTTCAAAATGTAATTTTAATAAAGAATGGGTGGTCCGAACTGATGGTGGATCAAACACTATGGGTTGTGGAGCTGGAATTTTCTTAACATCTCCGTATGGTGACAAAATGTATCAAGTTATATGTTTTGGATTCAGGGCCTCTAACAATGGGTCTGAATACGAGGCAACTACAACTGGTCTTAAGTTAGTTCTTCTCTATGGAGCTAAGAGAGTCCGATTAATGAGTGACTCCTAATTACTCATCCACCATGCCCAAGGACAGTCTGAGGCCAAGAAGGAATAGCTGATAAAGTACTTGCTTATTTTAAAAGAAGTGGTAACAAATTTTAAAAGTATTCGCTATGAGCATATTCCTAGATCGGAGAATACACTGGCAGATTCTCTAGCGAATATAGCCTATTCTGAATCCTATCCTTGGATTTTCGTACAAGAATGTCCATTCATAAAATTAGATCAAAAGAAAGAAGATGAAGAAAATATGAGTATACTTGTGATCCAGCCTAAGGACTGGAGATACCCACTTCTTCAATATATTTCTGGTGAGACATTGCCTTCAGATAAAGCTATAGAAAAAAAAGATTAAATACAAGGCTCGTGGTTTTTTGATAATAAGGGAAGTTATTTATAAAAAATATTTCAACAGAACTCTCCTACGCTGCTTGGGATTTGAGGAATCCCAGGTTGTCTTATCTGAACTGCATGATGGGGAAGACTCAACACATTATGGGTACAAGGCACTCACCCGGAGAGTCTTATTGGCTGGATATTATTGGGCAACCATAATGGAAGATGCTAAAGAAATGGTGAAGAAATGTGATCCATGTCAAAGGTATGGGAATAGAATTCATGTGCCAGCAGTACCTATGGAGTCTATTCTGAGCCAATACCTTTTGCTAGATAGGGGATGGATTTAGTTGGACCTCTACCCATGGCATCCGGGGGGTTCAGAACTATTATTGATGAGTCCGAAAATATTTGCCACTCATTGTAGAAACCGGACAGGGGAAATTCGGAAAAAAAAACCACCCACTGAACCATCCGAACTGGACAAAAGTACTAAAAACTAATCACCTTTTGACTAAGCTAATTCTTAATCTGCTTAATAAACTAATGAGTTTTTGAATTTGACCCGGTTTCATAAGTTTGACCCGAAAGCCCATATGGCCCATAATTAAGGATATAAATACCCAACCACTTTCATTAATGAGGATAATGAACATTTAATACAACTAGACAGCTTAAATCTCTCACTACAAAACATTTAAACATTTACTACCTTTGAAACACCACAAAACACCTGACCAAATTACCCTCAGTCGAAAATAATCCACACCAAATTGGCGACCACAGTGGGAGAAGAAGGTGCCTGAATCTAGCATTCAAAACCATCAAGAAAAACTCGTTCAAATGAATCCGGACGAGAAGGAAGTGCCACCAACTTTGGCAGAAGTGGTGGGAGAAAATGATGAATATGTGATCGAAGAGCGAGACAGATTGAAAGTTGAGATAGAAGCCTTGAGGGCTGCTAAAAGGGTAGAAATGGGTTTGAAAGAAAAATCAAAAGTGTCAGCCGTTCACCACACTGACAATCCAAGGGATCATGACCCATCAGTAAAGACCCATGTAAGCACTAAAAAGACTCATGCTAGCTCAAAGAAGTCTCACCGGTCTAAACCGGCGGAGAGGTCAGATTCAAATTCAGAATCTTCTGGTAGCTCTTCGAACGAAGATGAAGTTGCAGAATCCCTGTCATCCAGCAGTGATGAAGGCCGTTCTAAAAAGAACCAAAAGTTGGTCAAAAAGTATTCAAGAAAGAGGGACATGCATGGAAGGTTGAAAAGATATCTAGAGAAAGGGTCATCCCATGGCCACAGCCATGGCCGGAGACATGTAGACCGGCTGTTGATGGATCCTTTTGCTTTTCATGATGAACCAGGTATCTTTGCAACTCCCAATGAAGATACTGTGTTTAGTCGTGGCCGGAATTGGAGACAATCTCCATTGTCTTCCAAGATATTATCCGGAAACCTTCCTAAGAGGTTTGACAGTACAAAGATGGAAAAATACGATGGGAGTAAAGATCCAAATAATCATCTGGAGCAGTTTAAAAACTTTATGATGAATTTTGACGATGATGATAAGTTGATCTGTAGAGCATTCTCCCAATCTTTTACGGGGAGTGCTCTGAAGTGGTATAATAGCCTGCCTCAGGGCTGCATCAGAAATTTTGATACTTTTTGGGTGACCTGCCGGAGGCAGTTCGTTGGAAGTAAGGAGGTGAAGGGCAATGGAGACACTATAATCCATTCTGCCCAATAACCAAATAAATCCTTGAAAGAGTATATAAGTCGCTTTGTGAACACCAAGAATGGATTAGCTGATTGCTTTGAACGTGTAGCAATAGCTTCTCTAAGGCAGGGTTTCAACCTTGACAATTTGGCTGATTCAGTAACCAGGAAGAAGGCCATGACGTGGGGCGGTTTACTGCATCAGGTGGGAAAGAAAATCAATGTGGATGAAAAGAAGAAGACCAGGGTGCATAGGCAAGTGAGATCGGCCCCAGCTGCACCAAATCAAAACCAGAATCAGTCCGGGTACAAGGCTAAGGAAGTCGGATAGGGTCCCAACAGGGCCAAGGCTCAATCCTACCCAGCACCAGCTCAGAGCCAGCAATCCAGAAATAAGCAAGGGCCTTGGGTTCAACCAGAGTGGTTTGCCGAGTTGAAAGAGAATGTGGCAACCATCTATGACAAAACAAAAGACGAAGTACATTTTAGGAAGCCGGCTGCGCTTCAATCTCTTAGGGAAAGTCATAATAATTGTTTATGCCAATATCATCATGATATTGGTCATAACGCATAAGACTGCATCGCTTTGAAACAAGAGGTGCAAAATTTGATTGAAAGAGGAAAGTTGGGTGCTTATGTTAAAAGAAGAAATGGGAATAGGCCTGATAATGCTCATCGGACCGGCCCAACCAACAATGTAGGGACATCGGCTCCGGACGGGGCTATGGTGATAATTGAAAGGTTCGATGTGGAGTCAGAGTATTTGGATCTTGATCCAACCCAAAATAAGGTGGGCGTTATCACAGAACACACCAAGTCGGTGTCCGGGCTCATAAGATTTTTTGAGTCACTTACCATATTTGGGGGGACACCATGACTGCACCAACCGCTTCTTCAAGGAAGAGGCATGTTCATACCCTGGCTACTCAATTGGAAGGAGGAATGACTTTCTATCAATCACAATTTCCTTTTCCCTTCATTGTTTTTGATGAAGACGAGAGGGACATAGCTGGTCCCCATGAAGATGTTGTGGTGATAAGAGCATCCATTGTGGGCAATGACATTAGACGAATTTTGGTGGACACCGGTAGTTCATCCAATATCCTCTTTTTAACGTCCTATAAACAAATGAAAAATCCAGCAGTGATTCAGCGTTCGAACAGGTCAATTGTGGGTTTCACTGGAAGCTCTGCGGACGTAATCGGGGAGTTTGAGGATGAGGTTTTGTTGGGCAATGACACTTTTAAGAAGATGGTCAGAGTACTTTTCATTGTGTTGGATTGTCCCACATGCTACAATGCCATTTTGGGGAGGTCTTGGCTCTCCAGGATGCATGCTGTGGCTTCAACATTCCACTAATGTTTAAAATACGCTGTGCAAGGACAAGTGGGAGTTGTCCGGAGTAGTCAGAAGATAACAAGGGAGTGTTATGCAACAGCACTGGCCCCTAGAACTTTGGGGGCAGTTCGGATCAATGAAGATTAGCAGTTGGAGGGGCCCTCTGGGGGAGAGGGTGAAATTGATGACCCCAGAGAGACCCATAGTGTTTTAATACCGATTGAAGAGGTTGAAACTCACTCTCTGGCTGAAGGAAGAAATGCCAAGATTGGATCTAAGATGACATCAAAACTAAAAAGCAAACTGTTATCTTTTTTAAGAGACCATCATCATGTTTTTCCTTAGTGCAATGCTGATGTAACCGGAGTACCAGCAAATGATATATCACACCAGCTATCCATCCGAAGAGATGTAGCACCTGTTTTACAGAAAAGAAGATCTTTTTCTAAGGAGAAAGCTGATGTCATAGTTCAAGAGGTTGACCGGCTTTCTAAAATGGGGCACATAAAGGAATCTCAGTACCCTTTATGGACAACCAATCTGGTGTTAGTGAAAAAGAAAAATGGAAAGTGGCGTATGTGCATCGATTTTATAGACCTTAATAGGGATTGCCCAAAAGACCTATATCCGGTCCCACATCTGGGAACAATTTGTTGTCCTTTATGGATGCCTTCTCCGGGTATAATCAGATTCAAGTGGATCTGAAGGATCAAGAACACACTACTTTTGTTACTGATAGGGGCCTTCATTGTTACAAGGTGATGCCTTTTGAGTTAAAGAATGCTGGGGCTACTTATCAGAGGTTGCTGAACAAAGCTTTCGTTGATCAGATTGGAAGAAATATGGAAGTCTACATTGATGACATGATGGTAAAGAGTGTGGAACAAGAGCTACACTTGGCAGATCTTCAAGAGACTTTTTCCAACTTGATAAAAGTTAATTTAAAGTTGAATCCAGAAAAGTGTGTGTTCGGAGTGCAGTTCGGAAAGTTTTTGGGGTATGTGATAAGTGAGAAAGGGATACAGCCTGATCCAGACCAACTTAGTGGTTTATTGCAGATGGAGCTTCCTCAGAATATTAAAGAAGTTCAAAGATTGACAGGGAGGTTATCCGGTCTAAACCGTTTTATCTCAAGGTCTTCGGATAGGTGTGCCCCATTTTTCCAAACTCTAAACGGTGCCAAAGAATTCAACTGGTCTCCACAGTGCGACCAGGCTTTTGATGAAATAAAAAAGCATTTATCCTCTCCCAAAACTCTGTTTAAACCTATAGATGGAAAAACACTATACATACGAATGTGCCATAAGTGCGGTGCTAGTAAGAGAGGTGGATAATTATCCTCATCCGGTGTACTACATCAGCAAAAGCCTGATGGATGCTGAAAAGAGGTATTTAAAACTTGAAAAACTAGCACTGGATTTAGTAATTGCTGCTAGGAAAATGAGACCCTACTTTCAGTCTCATTCTATAATTTTCAAAACGTCTTTTCCCTTGAAAAACGTTCTTCAAAAGGCAGACGTATCAAGCAGAATGACTAAATGGTCAGTGGAGTTGGGGGACTATGATATTGATTTTTCCCCTTGAAATGCAGTCAAGGCTCAGTCTGTTGCTGATTTCCTAGTTGAATTTCATTCGGACAGATACACTAAGCAAGCAACATGTGAAAAGACTAAGAAAGTATGGGTTGTCCGGACTGATGGTGGATCAAGTACCATGGGTTGTGGTGCTGGGATATGTTTAACCTCTCCGTACGGAAACAAGATGTACCAGGCTATATGTTTTGCTTTCAGGGATTCTAATAATGAGTCTGAATATGAAGGTGCTATAGCTGGTTTAAAGTTAGCCCTAATTTGTGGAGCCAAAAGGGTCAGGTTAATGAGTGATTCTCAGCTTCTTATCCACCATGCACAAGGTCAATCTGAGGCAAAAAAGGAGCAGTTAATTAAATATTTATTCATTCTTAAAGAGGTGGCACTTAACTTCAAAGACATCACCTATGAGCACATACCCAGAACAGAGAACACACTAGCAGACTCCTTGGCAACCATAGCATATTCTGAGTCATACCCATGGATTCATGTGCAAGAATGCCCATCCATTCAATTCAATCAGAGCAAGGAAGAGGAGGAAAGTTTGAATATACAAGTGAGTCAACCTCAAGCCTGGAGGTATCCTTTTTTCAATATATTTCAGATCGTATCTTGCCTCCGGAAAAAGCGGTAGCAAGAAAAATGAAGTATAAGGCTCGTGGATTTGTGATCCTAAGAGACGTCCTTTACAAGAAGTATTTTAGTAGACATCTCTTGCGATGTTTGGGGATTGAAGAGTCCCAAATTGTGCTGTCTGAACTGCATGATGGTGAAGGATCAGAACACTATGGTTATAGAGCTTTAACCCGAAGAGTCTTGTTGGCCGGATACTACTGGCCCTCCATAATGGAAGATGCCAAAGAATTGGCGAAGAAGTGTGATCCATGCCAAAGATATGGTAATGAAATTCATATCCCAGCTGTCCCTTTGGAGTCGAGTTCTGAGCCAATACCTTTTGCTTGTTGGGGGCTGGATCTGGTGGGACCTCTACCTATGGTGTCCGGAGGGTGCATAACTATCATTCTTACCATTGATTATTTCTCGAAGTGGATAGAAGCAGCCCCAGTGGCACGAACTACTTCAAAAGTTGTTATAAAATTTATCTTATCTAATATCTGCTGCAGATTTGGGGTTCCACAGAAGATAACCACAGAAATTGGGCCACAATTCGATAACAACGATATGAAGAATTTCTATGCCTCTAGAGGCATCCGACATTGCTTCTCTTCTCCTTTCTACCCACAGGCGAATGGTCAGGTTGAAGTAGCAAACAAAACTATCCTGTCCGGTCTTAAAAAGAATCTAGAAGGGGCTGCTTGAAAGTGGCCAAGCTATCAATAAGAAGTATCATGGGCCTACCAGACTACTCCTGGGGTTGCTACACAGGAATCCCCATTTGCCTTGGTATATGGTATGGATGCAATAGCTTCTATAGAGGCCACTCTTCCTTCATTCAGAGTCCACAATTTTTCCAAACAGGCTAATGAAGTGGCAATTAGAAGTCAACTCGACTTGATAGAAGAAAAAAGAGTTAAGGCTCATCTTAGAGCCACCCACTATCAGGGATTGATGAGAAGCAAGTTTGCTTCCAGAGTCAGAAGGAGGGATTTTCAACCAGGGGATAAAGTGTTAAGAAAAGTCTTCCTACATACTAAAGAGAAGCAGTTCGGAAAGTTAGCTCCAAATTGGGAAGGACCCTATGTGGTCATTGAAAAGCTTAAGCCTGGGACATACAGGCTTCAAGATAAAGATGGAAGGATCTTGAATCACCCCTGGAACATTGAACACCTCCGGTTGTATCTAGAATGAAAATTATGTAAATATTTACTTGTTTAAAGTCCATGTAAATATTAGGGGCATACTCTTTCCTACCTTGGTGGTGCGGGGAGGTTTTAATGAGGTGTCCGGGCTTTTTAATGAAATTTGATGCCTTCTTGAAAAATTCGAAGTGGTTTGATCGATAGCTTCTATAAAACCTTCTAAGTATCGCTTGATGAGTCCGGATTTTGTCACCACTCTTTATGAGAACTGGACAGGGGCAATTCGGAAAACATCCACCTAACCGGACAGGGGCAGTTCGGACAACCTCCACTAACTAAACTGTTCGAACAAAACTAAAGTATTAAAAACTTAATCACTTTATGACTAATCTAATTACTTGCTTACTTAAAACTAATGGGTCTTTAAACTCGACCCGAATCCATTAACACAACCCAAAAGCCCATAAGGCCCAAAGATAAGGGTATAAATACCCAACCACCTACATTAAATGAGGGTAATGAAAATTAAATACAACCAGGCAGCTCAATTCTCCCTCTACACTCTATCCAAACATTAAACACCTTCAAAATACCATAAAACTGTGGACAAAATTACCCTCACGCGAAGATAAACCTCACCAAATTGGCGACCACATTGGGAGGACGACGGTGCCTGAATATAACATTCAAAACCATCAGGAAAAACCAGTTCGGATGAATCTGGACGTACATGAAGTACCACCAGCTTTAGTCGAAGTGGTGGGAGAAAATGATGAATATACCATTGAGGAGCGAGATAGGTTAAGAGTTGAAATATAAGCTCTAAGGGCTGCTAAGAGGGCAGAGATGGGCACAAAAGAGAAGTCTAAGGCATCAGTAGCTCATCATACTGACAATCCAAGGGAACACAAGCCCTCAAAAACCCATGTGAGCACGAAAAAGACTTATGCTAGCTCAAAAAAGTCTCACCGGTCTAAGCCGGTGGAGAGCTCTGATTCAGACTTAGAATCTTCCAGCAGCTCCTCAGGCGAAGATGGAGTCGAGGAATCCCTTTCATCTAGCAGTGATGAAGGCAGTTCGAAAAAGAAGCAAAAGTTAGTCAAAAAATACTCAAGAAAAAGGGATAGGCATGGAAAGTTAAAGAGGCATATAGGCAAAGGATCGCATCATAGCCGGAAACACGTAGATCGGATGGTGATGGATCCTTTTGCCTTCCATGATGAGCCAGGTATCTTTGCAACTCCTAATGAGGATACCGTTTTCAGTCGTTGCCGGAATTGGAGACAATCTCCATTGTTATCCAAGATCCTTTCCGGAAACCTCCCTAAGATGTTTGACAGTACAAAAATGGAAAAATACGATGGCAGTAAAGACCCGGAAAACCACTTGGAACAGTTCAAAAATTGTATGATGAATTTTGATGATGACAAAAAGTTGCTTTGTAGAGCATTCTCTCAGTCATTTACGGGGAGTGCTCTGAAGTGGTACAACAGTTTGCCACAAGGCTACATCAGAAATTTCGATACTTTTTGGGTGGCTTTTCGAAGACAGTTTGTTGGAAGCAAGGAGGTAAAGGGAAATGGAGACTCAATTATCCATTGTGCCCAAGAACCAAACAAATCTCTAAAAGAATACATAAGTCGCTTTGTAAACACCAAAAATGGATTAGCTGATTGCTTCGAACAAGTAGCAATAGCTTCTCTGAGGCAGGGCTTAAACCCTAGAAACCTGGCTGATTCAGTAACCATAAAAAAGGCCATGACATGGGAAGGTTTGCTAAATCAGGTCGGAAAGAGATCAATGTAGATGAAACAAAGAAAATTAGGGTGCACATGCAGGCGAGGTCTGATCTGGTGGCATCGAATCCAAACCAAAATCAGTCCGGAGGCAAGGATAGGGAGGCTGGGCAGAGTCATAACAGAGCCAAAGCTCAGTCTCAGCCAGCTGGACCAGCCCAGAGTCAGCAATCTAGAAATAAGCGAGGGCCTTGGGTTCAATCGGAGTGGTTTGCAGAATTAAAAGAAAACGTAGCCACCATTTATGACAAAACAAAGGAGGAAGTACATTATAGAAGGCCGTCTGCGTTACAATCTCCTGGGGAGAGCCGTAACAATTGTTTCTGTCAGTATCATAATGATACTGGCCACACCACCGAGGATTGTATTGCTTTGAAGCAAGAAGTCCAGAATTTGATTGAAAGAGGAAAATTGGGAGCATATGTTAAAAGAAGAGGAGGGAATATGCCTGATAATGCTCATCGGGTTGGTCCGAGCAATGAAGGCACATCGGCTCCGGATGGGGCTATGGTCATAATTGAGAGGTTCGATGTAGAGTCAGAATACTTAGACCTTGATCTAACCCGGAATAAAGTGGGTGTTATCGCAGAACATTGCAAGTCGGTGTCCGAACTTATCAACCTTTTTGAGTCACTCACAATTTTCGGAGGAGACACCATGACAGCACCCACTGCTTCTTCGAGAAAGAGGTATGTTCATACTTTAGCTACCCAACTGGAGGGAGGCATGACTTCCTATCAATCACAGATTCCATTTCCCTTCACTGTTTTCGATGAGGATGACTTGAGGGATATAGATGGTCCTCATGAAGATGCTGTTGTCATAGGAGCATCCATCGGGGGCAATGACATAAGACGAATTTTGGTCAACACCGGGAGTTCGGCCAATATTCTCTTTTTAACTTCCTACAAAAAGATGAATAATCTAGTAGTAATTCAACGTTCGAACAGGTCAATTGTGGGTTTCACTGGATGCTCAGCAGATGTGATTGGGGAGTTCAAGGAGGAGGTTTTGTTGGGCAAAGACCCTTTTAAAAAGATGGTTAGAATACTATTCGTCGTAGTGGATTGTCCCACTTGTTATAATGCTATTCTGGGGAGGTCTTGGCTCTCTAGGATGCATGCAGTGGCCTCAACAGTCCATCAATGTTTGAAATATGCTGTGCAAGGACAAGTGAGAGTTGTTCGGAGCAGCCAAAAGGTAGCAAGAGAGTGTTATGCAACAACACTGGCTCCTCGGACGTTGGGGGCAGTTCGTATCAATGAGGAATAGCAGTTTGAGGGGCTTTCTGGGGGTGAGGGTGAAATTGATGACCCTAGAGAGACCCCTGGAGTTTTAATACCGATTGAAGAAGTTGAAACACATTCTTTGGCTGAAGGAAAAAATGTCAAGATAGGATCAAAGATGACATCGAAATTAAAGGGTAAGATGTTAAAGTTCCTGAAAGACCATCAGCATGTTTTTTCTTGGTGCAATACTGATGTTACCAGAGTACCAGCAGATATTATGCCACACCAACTGTCCATCCGAAGGGACATAACGCCTGTGATACAAAAAAGAATATCTTTTCCTAAGGAAAAGGCTGATGTCATAGTTGAAGAGGTCGACCGGCTTACTAAAATGGGGCACATAAAGGAGTCTCAGTATCCTTTATGGACAACCAATCTGGTATTGGTAAAAAAGAAAAATGACAAGTGTCGTATGTGCATCGATTTTACAGATCTCAACAGGGCTTGCCCAAAGGATTTATACCCAGTTCCCCGGATTGATCAGTTGGTGGATTCCACATCTGGGAACAAGCTGCTATCTTTTATGGATGCCTTTTCCGGGTATAATCAGATTCAAGTGGATCCCAAAGATCAAGAGCATACTACGTTTGTTACCGATAGGGGCCTTCATTGTTACAAGGTGATGCCATTTGGTTTAAAAAATGCTGGGGCTACCTATCAGAGGTTGGTAAACAAATATTTTGCTGATCAAATTGGAAGAAACATGGAAGTATACATCGACGATATGATGGTGAAAAGTATGGATGAAGAACTACACTTGGTGGATCTCTAAGAAACTTTTGCTAACTTAGTGAAAGTGAATTTGAAATTAAACCTAGAAAAGTGTGTCTTTGGAGTGCAGTCCGAAAAATTCTTGGGGTATGTGATAAGTGAGCAAGTGATACAGCCTGATCTGGACCAACTTAATGCTTTACTGCAGATGGAGCCTCCTCGGAATATTAAAGAAGTACAACGATTGACTGGGAGGCTGGCTGCACTAAACCGTTTTATTTCAAGATCTTCGAACAAGTGCGCCCAATTTTTTCAAACTATGAAAAGTGCAAAAGATTTCAATTGGTCCCCACAGTGTGATGAGGCCTTCGATGAGATTAAAAAGCACTTGTCTTCCCCCAAGACTTTGTCTAAACCCATTGATGAAGAAACTCTCTTCGTATATTTGGGAGTCTCTGATTGTGCCATAAGTTCAGTATTGGTAAGGGAAGTAGATAATTATCCTCGTCCGGTGTATTACATCAGCAAGAGCTTGATAGATGCAGAAAAACGCTATCTGAAGCTTGAAAAATTAGCATTAGCCCTGGTGATTGCAGCGAGGAAGATGAGACCTTATTTACAGGCTCACCATCTCATTGTCCGGACTTATTTTCCTTTGAAAAACGTTCTCCAAAAGGCCGACATTTCAGCTAGAATGACTAAGTGGTCGGTGGAATTGGGGGACTTCGATATTGATTTTACCCCTCGGACAGCAATCAAAGCCCAAGCGGTGGCCGATTTCTTAGTTGAATTTCACTCAAATAGGGACACTAAGCAAACAACGGATGTGAAAGACAAAAAAGTCTGGGTCATCCGGACTGATGGTGGATCAAGTACCATGGGATGTGGTGCTAGGGTATGTTTGACCTCTCCATACGGTGACAGAATGTAGCAGGCTATTTGTTTTGCTTTCAGGGCCTCTAATAATGAGTCCAAATATGAAGCTGCTATAGTTGGTTTAAAATTAGCTCTTATTTGTGGTGCCAAAAGGGTCAAGCTGATGAGCGATTCTCAGCTTCTTATCCATCATGCACAAAGTCAATCCAAAGCCAAAAAGGAACAGCTGGTTAAATACTTACTTCTTCTTAAAGAAGTAGCACTCAATTTCAAGAGCATCATTTATGAGCACATACCCCGAACATAAAATATACTGGCAGACTCCTTGGCAACCAGAGCATATACCGAGTCCTACCCTTGGATTCATGTGCTGGAGTGCCCATCCATTCAAATCAATCCGGATAAGGGAGAAGAAAGTTTCAATATACAGATAAAACAACCTCAAGATTGGAGATTTCCTCTCCTTCAATATCTCTCAGATGGCATCTTACCTCCGGAAAAATCAGTAGCAAGAAAAGTAAAATACAAGGCTCGTGGCTTTGTCATCCTAAGAGATATTCTTTATAAAAAGTCTTATAGTAAACCCCTTCTACGACGTTTAGGGGTCAACAAGTCTCAAATAGTGCTCTCCGAGTTACATGATGGTGAGGGATCAGCTCACTGTGGATTCAGGGGTCTAACAAGAAGAGTTTTGTTACCTGGGTACTATTGGCCCTCCATAATGCAAGATGCTAAGGAGTTAGTAAGAAAGTGTGACCCATGCCAGAGATATAGCAATGAGATTATATCCCAGCCATCCCTTTAGAATCAATTTTTGAGCCAATACCTTTTGCTCGATGGGGGTTGGATTTAGTAGGACCTCTACCCTAGTGGCGCGGGGAGTTTTTAATGAGGTGTCCGGGCTTTTTATAAAATTTGACGCCTTCTTAAAAATCCGAAGTGTTTTTACTTAGTAGTTTCTTGTGAAATTTTTATTCGAACAGACCGGATTAAATTGAAGGAGTGATGACTACTTAAAAATTTATCATCGGATAATTTAAACACTCTCTCTTTAGAATATTTATGAAATAACTAAGGGCTGTTTAAACATTAGCCACCAAAATTGAAAAACTATGAAAGAATACAAGAGTTGTGAAAAATAAAACTACCCAGTAAAACATACGAAGTGCCTTGTCCACCCAAGGACTTTGAGTTTTCAAACGAAAAGGTTTATCCAAACAGAAGCCGAACACAATTACAAAAAATGCCTTGGCCATCCAAGGACTTTGGTTCGATTGCACAAAATTTAAAGATAGTTAATACTTCAAGCCTGAGCTTTCTTAGATGGCTCAGCCTCACTAGTTTTCTTCTTCTTGAGGTCGTTATTTTCCTCATCCGGACTCTCCCAGGTGGTCTCTTCTTCATCGGTTGAGTCAACACTGGAGTATTCATGCTTGTCACCATCAGCCATCGTGTGGAAAGGGAGGTCTTCATACTCTACAAAAGTCCATAAGTCTCCCAGATTCCTCTTCGGAAATTTCTCATGAAAGAGCAAAACCATGTCCGACTTCACTTTGGCAAACTTTTCTTCCTGAATGTCTATCACTTGGTTGGTATAAGCATCAATCCTAGCTTGGATTTTTGCCTCTTTCTCCCTTAGCAAATCAGCTTTTTCTTGTGCAGCCTTGGACACCGAGTCCTCGAGCGAGATCTTGTCATTGGTTAAAGTATGAATTACCCTGTCCCTAGCCTTCACCTCTTCTCTGGAAGAAGAGAGATCTCTCTCCAACTCGGATTGCTTTGTTCAAAGTTATTTGATGGCATCTTCCAAAGTGGCTACCTTTGTGGCCCAATCCTCCTGGTTCTTCTTCAACTCCTCATTTTCCCTTTTCAAAATATTAGCATTTTGATTGGCAGTGAGGAGGTCGCCAAACAATTTCTCTTTTTCAGAATTAAGGGCATTAATTATGGCTGACTGACCTCGTACTTGCTTCTCCAAATTAAGCATTGGCTGAATATTACTTAATATATAGTGAGTGATGACATCTATTTCACTTGAGACAGAGAAAGACTTACCATTGAAGGTAACGATGTTTGAAGAACTTGGGGGGAGGTAAGGTCCAGCAAAATCATCCTTATGGAGGTTTTCGAAGTAAAGACCGATCTCTTCGAGACCACTAATATCAACACCATCAATGCTGATATCTCCTCCTGCACCCCCTCCGGTTTGAAAGTCCCCAGGGATGCCTTCTGCTTGAGTGGGGTCAGTAGGATCAACCGGAGGAAGAGACTCTGGAGGCCGGAGGGAAATTTCATCACCCTTGGAGGTTTTATTCTTTTTGGCCTCCCTGTCTTTGCCTTCTGCTCTTCTTTTCCTATATTTCTTGGGAGCCTTTGAGGATTTTGGAGATCCTACCACTTCCCTAATAGTTTCATGCTCCACTACTTGTAGAAGAGCGACATCAATCTGTCCTTGATCTGGCCCCTTTTTGTTTGTTGGGGCAGCTTCCTCCACTTCGGTGGGATTGGCTTCGACTGTACTCTGCTTGCCTTTACCTTTCTTGCCCTTCATCTTGCTTGGGGCTTTGGCTCTACCACGCAGATACAACGACCCGTCCGGTGCATCCGTTTTCCTGAGGGTTACTTCCAGAGGGGGTGGGGTGGTTAGCTCCTCCCAGGACAAGTCCCTCCGGTCAGTTGTATTCCAAAGGTAGGACTTTGTTAGATTGCCTCCAGTAAAGGCATTGTGGAAGTGATTCCCCCACTTCTCAGCAGCCCAAGCATTTAGCTTGGTGCAAGTGGTCTGCCCAGCCTTCAAGTAGTCACTGAAGTCCTTAGGCAGCACTACCAAGAAACAAAGAAAAAGAGACAAGTTAGATAAAACAATTTGTGATAAATAAAGATGGGAGTGTGGGATGAGATTCTTACCATCGCTTCGCCATCTGCTGGTAAGGAGGCTCGGGTTGACACCGGTTTTAATCTTCCTCCCATTCTCCCAGGTGCCACTCACAAACAAGAATTGAGTCTTCCAATTCCTTTCCGACTCGAGCTAGTCATCCACTACTTTGTAATTATAATCCATGTTGAAGTAATAGAAGGGAATAAAGTGGTTTCTGCAGAGACTGGCCACAGCTGCAAACTGCTCCATTGGAAGAGGAATTTTGGAGAGCCTGGAGGCCATAATAAAGGCCATAAGAGTGTACCAGGCATTGTGGCTCAGTTGGCTTGGGTAAAGTTTGATGAGGTGAAAGTATTTGACTATCTCCGGGTCTAAGGGAAACCTCAGTCCCCAGTTGAAGAGCTAAGTGAAGAAAACTATTTCACTAAGCTTGCAGTCCATCGGTGTCTCCGGATTCACCGGAATCCTTATTTTGACATTCTCCGGGATCCCCGATTTTGTTCGCATCCGACCCAGTTTGGCTGTGTGGATGAAAGCATAATTAAGTTTTTGCAAAGCTAGTAGGTATTTGACACCTACCTTGTGGAAACAAGGTCCCGCTTTTCCCATAAGACACTCCGGCAAATCCGGATGCCTTAAGCATAGTTTTTCCTTGCCTTTTTCCTTCTTGGCAGCAACAGCCTCACTTGTTTGCCCGGAGACTTCAGACTCAAAGGGAGCTTCTTCGATAGAATCCTCCATCACTTCTTCCATTATCATGGAAGGGTTATCAGTTGTTTTTTGGTGAGGGGAGCTAGAGGTTGGCTCAGCAGGCCCTCCGGATTGTTGGACATCACTGGCTTCTTCTAGTCTGGACTCCGGATGGGGCTCAGATGCAGTGGTTTCTTTCCGGAGACTTGAACTAGATGCCTCTGGACCGGACAGCTTGTCCTTAGGAATCTTAATGGGTGCTTCTGACCCTGTATTGCTATTTTTAACCCCTGATTTGGACGATGTAGCTTTTGGAGCTTGCCCTTTCACCAAACGACCTCTTCTCCGATCTACTAACTTCTCTGGAGAGGTGTCAGCATCCGACCCCATGGCAATGAATGGGGAAGGTTTCTTAAAACTGGTAACTGCCTGTCATGGTTCAACAGTAGACTCTAATTCGTGAACCGATGAGCCCGAAACAATTGGTGAAAGGTTAGGTTGGAACAACCTCCTAGGTTTGGCACTCCTAGTTGAAGAAGAGCCCCGATCAGGCTATGAGCTTGGGGTTTCCGATTTGTCGACAGGGGACACAGAGAGGCCTGCAACAAGGCGCATTTCTCGTTCAACCTTTTGAGCTTTTTCTAACTTCGAAAAATTGAGCCACCCACCTTTTATTAAAGCGTTTCTTGCTGTGAACATAAACTCACAACAAAAGAAAGTGTTTGTTTTTTAGAGAGAAAGCTTTGAAGTTTAACAAAGCAAGGATGATAAAGATGGTAAAACGGTAGAAAAAGGACTAATTTATAGTAAAGGTACAAAAGATGTTTCGATACCTAGGAGAATTCGAAAGGGTTGCAATGATTAAAAACGACGCTGATGTCATCCTCATTAAATGAAGAGGTTGCTTTTTAAAGTAAGTGGGAGCGCCGTTCTAGGGAAAAAGTGGCTGTTGTGGCGAATCAGAGAAGGACACGTGTCCCACGATCTCTGGCAAAAAACCGTTTAGTTTCTGAGAACTTTTTCAGTCCGGATAAAGCCCTTACACAGTTCGAAAATCTATCCGGATACAAGCTATTTTTTAGGTCTTGCCAAAGGCCTTTGAACACCATCTAAAAAATGGGCTACTGATGAGTCCGGATTTTGTCACCACTCTTTATGAGAACCGGACAAGAGTAATTCGGACAATATCCACCTAACCGGACAGGGCCAGTTCGGACAACCTCCACTCACTAAACTTTTCGAACAGAACTAAAGTATTAAAAACTTAATCACTTCATGACTAAGCTAATTACTTGCTTACTTAAAACTAATGGGTCTTTAAACTCGACCCGAATCCATTAACACAACCCGAAAGCCCATAAGGCTCAAAGATAAGGGTATAAATACCCAACCACCTACATTAAATGAGGGTAATAAAAATTAAATACAACCAGACAGCTCAATTCTCCCTCTACACTCTATCCAAACATTAAACACCTTCAAAATACCACAAAACTCTGGACAAAATTACCCTCACACGAAAATAAACCTTACCATCGCTCACAGACCGGATTGATCTGGTGGAGTGATGATCATTTAAACATTTGTCATCGGAGAATTTAAACACTCTCACCTTAAAATACTTGTAAAATAACTAGGGGCTATTTAAACATTAGCCATCAAAATTGGGCAAACGTAAAACAATGCAAGAATTGTGTAAAGTAAAGCTACCCGGCTAGCACCAGAGAATGATATTAAAACATGTAAAATGCCTTGGCCATCGAAGGACTTTGAAGTTTAAAAAGAAACCGGACAAGAGCCGAACACGGTTACAAAAATCCATTGGCTATTCAAGGACTTTATTATGACACAAGAATTAAAGAAAAATAAAAGATAGTTAAAACTTTAAGGCTGGGCTCCCTTAGATGTTCCAGCCTCATCAGGTTTCTTCTTGGGATCTTTGGGATCCTCATTAGGGCTCTCTCCATTCCCTTCTTCTTCATCAGTGGTATCATCATTAACGCTGGAATAGTTGTGCCTATCACCATCAACCATAGTGTGGAATGGGAGGTCTTCGTATTCCACATATCGATATAAATCTCTGAGCGTCCTCTTCGGAAATGCTCGATGAAAGAGCAAGACCATGTCGGATTTGACTTCAGCATACCTTTCTTCTTGGGAATCTATCACGTTGTTGGTGTATGCATCGATCTTGGCCTGGATTGTCTTCTACTGCCCCTTTATTAAATCATCTTTCTCCTGGTTGACTCTAGACACAACATCTTCGAGTGAAATTTTGTCACTGGATAGGGTTTGGATGACATTGTCCCTAGCCTTCACCTTCTCCTTCGAAGTGGAGAGATCCTTCTCCAAGCCAGAACACTTAGATTTGAGTTCTTGGTTAACCCTCTTCGAAGTGACCAGCCTGGTGGCCAAGTCCTCTTTCCCCTTCTATAACTCCTCGACCTCTCTCCTTAATGCCTCAACACTCTGATTGGCGTTAAGGAGGTTGTTAGATAAAGTCTCTTTGTCTGCGTTGAGTGTGTTGATAAGGGTAGATTGACTTCGCACTTGTCTCTTCAGGTTGAGCACCAGTTGAATGTTGCTCAGTAATGAGTGAGTCACCATGTCATTCTCCCCTGAAACTAGAAAAAGACTTATTGTTGAAAGTAACCATGTTCGAAGAGCTTGGGGGGAGGTAAGGGCCAGCAAAGCCGTCTTTCTCGAGGTCTCCAAAGTAAAGGCCTATCCCTTGAAGGCCACTGATGTCTAATCCATCAATGTTGATATACCCCCCCGGTACCCTCTACGGTGTGTAAATCACTTGGGATTTGCTTTGCCAATGTGGGGTCTGTTGGGTCGACCAGAGGAAGAGACTCCGGAGGCCGAAGAGCTATTTCATCCCCGTTGGAGATTTTCTTCTTCTTGGCTTCCCTATCTCCACCATCTGCGCCCCGTTTTCGATCATTCTTGGGAGCCTTTGAGGGGTTTGGAGGTCCACCTGCCTCTTTGGTACTCTCATCTTCTACCACTTGAAGTAGAGCAACATCGATTCCCCCTTGGTCCTACACTTCCTGGTTTGCTAGGAAGATCTCCTCAACACCACCTTGAGCGACCTCAGTTGCATCTTGCTTCTTCTTTCCTTTCTTGCCCTTCATCTTACTTGGGGCTTTAGCTCCGGCGGGCAAGGCCAGCTTCCCATCCTTCTCCTCTGTCCTCTGAAGGATGACACCCGGAGGAGGTGGTGTGGTCAATTCTTCCCAAATCAGGTTATCTCCAATTCTTCTCCGATTCAAGCAAATCATCCACCACCTTAAAGTTATCTCCCATATTGTAGTGGTAGAAAGGGATGATGTGGTTCTTGCAAAGGCTAGCCAGAGCAGCAAATTACTCAATCGGAAGCGGTATTCCAGAGAGCCTGGAGGCCATGATGCAAGCCATGAAGGTTTACCAAGCATTTGGACTCAGCTGGCTTGGGTAGAGCTTTATCAGATGAAAGTATCTGACGAGCTCTGGGTCCAAAGGGAATTTGAGCTGAACAGCTCCGTATAGATAACAATTTGGCTCAGCTCTCAATCCATTGGGGTCTCCCCACTTCGTCCGGAGCCGGCCTAATTCAGTAGTATGAATGAAGGCATAGTTGATGTTCTGCATGGCTAGCACATACTTCACATTCGCCTTATGGAAACAGGGTCCCACTTTTCCTTCCAGGCACTCTGGCAGATCCGAATGCTTCAAATACAGCTTTTTTTTACCCTTTCCTTTTTTGTCAGTGGTAGCTTCCTCTGTCTGTCTGGAGACGTCAGTCTCAAATGGGGCTTCTTCAATGTTGTCATCCATCACCTCTTCCATCACCATAAAAGGTTTGTCAGTTTTCGTTGGTGGAGGAGTGCTGGTGGCTAGCTCAGTAAGCTGTCTGGATGGTTGAGCATCACTTTCTCTTAGTGATCTGGTGTCCGGTTGGGGCTCGGGTCCGGAGGGCTCATTTTGAGAGCTAGTTCCAGTGACCTTCGGACCGGAGGATTTATCCTTTGGGACTCTGATAGATGCCCCTAATTCTGTAGCTTTGCCCTTGGCCCCAGACTTAGAAGGCCCTGTTTTCAGGGACTTAGATTGTGGAACGACAGCTTGACGCTTCACTAAGCGACCTGTTCTGCGAAGTGTAACTTTTTCTGGGGATTTTTCAACATCTGACCCCATGGCTATAAATGGAGAGGGTCTCCTTGTGCTTGAAACGACTTTTTCTCGTTCAACAGTGGGCTGTGAATCCTGAACCGAGGAGCCTAATATAATGGGTGAAAGACTTGGTTGAAATAACATCTTGGGTTTGGAACTTCTAGCAGAAGATGAACGCCGATCAGCCTCTGAAGATGGTGTTTCAGGCTTGTCGTTTGGAGAAACTGGAAGACCCGCAACAATGCGCCTTTCTCGCTCAACTCTTTGTGTTTTTTCTAACTCCGAAAGATTAAGCCACTCGCCTTTTACCAGTGCGTTTCTTGCCGTGAACATAAACTTACACCAAAATAATTTTGAGAAAAGAGGTGAAAACTTTGAGATGAAGTAATGAGAGGGTGATGAATATAGTAAAATAGTGAACATGAAGTAATTTATACTGATAAGACAAAAAGAGTTGCCAAAAACCTAGGAGAATACGAAAAGACAAAAGTAATGATTGAAGGCGGCGCTGACGTCATGGATATTAAATGAAGAGGTTACTTTTTGGGATTAGTGGGAGCCCCGTTCTAGGAGAAAAAACGGACGGTGAGGCGAATCAAAAGATGACACGTGTCCCACGATCCATAGCAGAACTTTTCAACTTTTAAGAAGTTTACAGTCCGGATAAATCCTGAGCAGAGCACTTAAACAGTCCGAAGAATGTTACCAGTGCTTAAGAAATATTATTTTAGGTCTTACCAAAGGCCTTCAACAAAAACTAAAAAAGGGGCTACTGATGAGTCCGGAAATATTTGCCACTCATTGTAGAAACCGGACAAGGGAAATTCGGACAAAATCCACCCACTGAACCATCCGAACTAGACAAAAGTACTAAAAACTAATTACCTTTTGACTAAGCTAATTGCTAATCTGCTTAATAAACTAATGAGTTTTTGAATTCAACCCGGTTTCATAAGTTTGACCCGAAAGCCCATATGACCCATAATGAAGGATATAAATACCCAACCACTTTCATTAATGAGGGTAATAAACATTTAATACAACCAGGCAGCTTAAATCTCTCACTACAAAACACTTAAACATTTAATACCTTTGAAACACCTAACCAAATTACCCTCAGTCGAAAATAATCTACACCAATTATAGTCTCTATTGACTATTTTTCTAAGTGGATAGAGGCAGATTCCTTGGCTGGGACCACATCGAAGGTTGTTATTAAGTTTATCTTATCCAATATATGTTGTAGATTTATAGTCCCCCAAAAGATTACCACAAACAATGGGCCACAATTTGATAATAAAGACATGGAGGATTTCTATGCCTCTTGAGGCATTCAACACTGTTTTTCCTCTCCTTTCCATCCTCAAGAAAATGGCCAAGTTGAGGTTGCAAATATAACCATTTTGTCTGGACTAAAGAAGAATTGGGAGGGAGCTGCGGGGAAATGACCAAGCTATTTACAAGAAGTAGTGTGGGCATACTGAACTATTTCTTGGGCTGCTACACAAGAATCTCCTTTTGCCTTGGTATATGGGATGGATGCAATTACCCACATAGAGGTTACTTTACTATCATACATGGTCCATAACTATTCCGAACAAGCTAATAAGACAGCAGTTAGGAATCAGTTGGACTTAATATAGGAAAGAAGGGTTAAAGCACACTTGAGAACAACGCATTACCAAGGCTTGATGAGGAGAAGATTTGTTTCCAAAGTCAAAAGAAGAGATTTTCAAACAAGGGATAAAGTATTAAGAAAGGTCTTCTTACATACCAAGGAGAGGCAATTTGGTTAACTGGCTGTAAACTGGGAAGGCCCTTATGAGGTCTCTAAAAAGGTCAAGCCTGGGACATATAAGCTTCAAGAAAAATAAAGAAGAGCTTTAAAGCAACCATGAAATGTTGAGCATCTCAGGTTATATATAAAAATAAAGTTTTTCTGTAAATATTTACTTGCTAAATACCAATGCAAATATTTTGGGGCATACTCTTTCCTACCCTGGGGGCGCAGGGAGGTTTTAATGAGGTGTCCGGTTTTTTCAATAATACATGATGTCTTCTTCAAAAGTCCGGTGTGATTTTACTTTAATTCAATTCAAGTATAAATTACTTATTCAACACTATGACTCTCAAGTGTTCTTAAGTAGATCAGATATGCTTAATAACTGATCATAACTATTAAACATGTATGATGAGAGATATTAAATACTCTCAATTCATTACTTCTATAATCCTGGGGGCTATTTAAACATTAGCCATGGAAGATTTAAAACAAAGTATTAAACAAAAGAGAAGTTGGATAAATTAAACCTGATCGGACTTAAACCGAACAGTAGTAAAAAAATACCTTGGCCGTCTAAGGACTTTAGTTTTTCAAAAACATAAAAATAATACATGATAAAACCTTAGGGCTTGTTCCCTTCATAGTTTCTTCATCACCGTCTTTTTTTGGACTTTTGAGTTCAGAACTTGAACTCTCACCCACTTTTTTTGTCATCAGTGGAATCAACTCCACTAGCGTAGTTGTTCTTGTCACCATCTGCCAAGGTATGAAATGGGATGTCTTCATACTCTACATACTTCCATAGGGGACCAAGCGTTCTCTTGGGGAAGGTTTCGTGGAACAGCAGCACCATGTTGGATTTAATCCCATCGTCTCTCTTTTCTAAGGAGTCCACTACTCCGTTGGCATATTCTTCAATACCTTCTTTGATAGCTTGTTCTTGCTGACTTTCCATGGCCTCCTTCTCCTTAATCTTCTCCGAAACAGTGCTCTTCAACTTAGTCTTCTTGTTGGTTAAGGTTTGGATGGCACCATCATTGGTTTTCAATTGCTCATTCAAATGTGTGAATTTTTGTGAGGAAGAAGTCTCCAGATCAGAGTACTTGGTTTGGAGCTCAGTATTGGCTGCTTCCAATGTGGCCAACTTAGTTGTCAAATCCTCATTTTCCTTCTTCAGCGCCTCTATGCTTTGTTGAGCACTTAGTAGACTATTTAACAGAGTTTTCTTGTCAGTGGTGAGAGAGTTGATAACATTGGTTTGAAATTTTACCTGCCTCTCCAGATCAAGCACTGGCCGGATATAACCAAGGAGAGCATGACTTAAAGTATCTTGTTCTCCGGATATGGAGAAATATTTCCCGTTATAAGTTACCATGTTGGAGGAACTGGAGGGACGGTAAGGAACTGCAAAGTCATCTTTATCAAAGACATTAAAATACAGACCGAAGTCTTGGAGGGCAGAAAGGTCCACTTCAGCAACCTGTCCGGACTGAAGGTCTGTTGGGATTTCCTCTTGCAGAGTAGGATCAACAGAAACTAGGGGTGGGATTTCTATTAGGCGAAGGATTATGACTTCCCATAGAGTAACCTTCTTTTTCTTGGCAGTTTTCTCATCACTAATGGCCTTACGATTTTTATCTTTTTTGGGAGGCCATGGTGGGTTCTTTGACCCTCCGGCTTCCCTTACAGTCTCAATCTATACTGCCTTTAGCAAGGCCACATCAATACCACCCTGGTTTCCCGAATCAGTCCCCACCGTAGCTGTTTGAGCCAAGTCTGTTGTAGCCTTCCTCTTCTTGTTCTTCATTTTGTTGGGGGCTTTGGCCCTGGAAGGTAGATACATCTTGGCATCCTTGGCCTCTGTCCTCTTCAATATTATGTCAGCAGGAGGAGGGATGGTTAGCTCTTCCCATGAAAGGTCTCTTCTGCCTGTGGTGTTCCACAGATGAGACCTCATTTAAATTTCCCGACTTGAAGCAATTGTGGAAAGAGTTCCCCCAGTTCTCCGAAGCCCATGCATTAAGCCTTGCACAAGTCTTCTTCCCTTCTTCCAAGTGGCCTACGAACTCTTTCGGTTTAACTGGGGAGAGATATAATTTAGTCAGCATAATAAATATTACAACTTGAGAAATAAAAAGGACAATGAAAAAGAATTTACCAGTGTTTTATCATCTGCAGGTCAGGAGGTTGGGGTTTGTACTGGCTTTAAGTTTTCTACCATTCTCCCAAGTCCCACTGATAAAGAGGAACTGTGTCCTCTAAGGTTTCTTAGACTCTAGCAAGTCATCTACAACTTTGAAGTCATTTCCATATTGTACAGGTAGAAGGGGATTTGGTGATTTTTGCACAAGCTTGCTACAGCAACAAACTTCTCCATAGGGAGTGAGATTTTTGATAGCCTAGACGCCATGATACAAGCTAAGAGTGTATACCAGGCGTTGGGACTTAGCTGGCTGGGGCATAGCTTGATCAGATGAAAGTATCTAACAATCTCTGGGTCTAAAGGGAACCAAAGTCCTAGTTTAGCACTTCGGTATAGACCACCATTTCGTTCAACTTACAATACATAGAGTCTTCAGAGTGACTGGTATCCTCACTTTTACGAACTCCGGAATCCCCCATTTGGTTCGGATTCGACCAAACTAAACAGTATGGGTATAAACATAATTAATATTCTGCAAAGCCAGCAGATACTTAACATTAACGTGCTTAAAACAAGGGCCTACCTTACCCTCTAGACTATCCGGAAGAACATCCGGATGCGTCAAACCAAATTTAAGTTTACCTCTCCAATCTGAGGCAGCATCCCCTGTTTGACCTGACGCCTCGGTCTCAAAAGGGGCTTCCTCGATGCTATCCTTCATGTTCTCTTCCATCACTATGGAAGGTTATTTGGTTGTTTTTGAAAGAGGTTGCTCCAGTTCCTTCATCGGTGATTGCACAGATGGTTGAGCAGTTGTTACTTCTAAGGGCCAGAGGATTTGGCCTGTGAAACAACCTTTGCTACCTCCGATCCGGAGGGTTTTGAAGATGTTGGTGTTGCTTGGGTTTTCTCTTGACGAGTAATCCGGCGAGGGGTTATCTTCTCTGGTGACATTTCTGAATCTGGCCCATCGCTCTAAACGGTGAGGGTTTCTAACACTTGAGACCGCTTTTTCTTTGAGAATAGGGTGTTGAGACTCTTGCACTGAAGAACCAGACGAGATAGGTGAAAGGTTTGTTATGAATAGAAGTTTTATGGCTCTAGGGTTTCTTGAGGAAGCCGACCCTTGATCGACGTTATGGTTTAACTGGATACCTTTCTCGATCAGAGAAACAGGAAGACCGGGAGCAATGCGATTATCTCTCTCTACTTTCTTGGCTCTCTCTAATTCAGACAAGTTCAACCAACCTCCTTTGACTAAGGCATTTCTGGTTGTGAACATATATGTCTCAAGAACAATTTGAGAATGAACCAAGTTTTCTCTCTAGAAAGATTTGTGTGGAAGACAATAAAACTGTGAATATATATATATATATATATAACAGTGAAAAATAACAGTTACAAAGGAGAAGGTGAACAAAATTTTCACAATGATTAAAGGTTGCGCAACGTGTGGAAAATTGGAACCTAGGTAACTTTATAAACCTAGTGAGTGCAACAAACTATGAGAAAAAACAGCTGGGAGGTCGAACGAGATATTGACACGTGTCCCACAATTCAAGAAAAGACTCTTAGAATTCTGGGAACGGGAATCAGTTCTGATAAAATTCGAACAGGGTCATTTGTGAAAAAAAGTCTTTCAATCCGAATGACACAAGCAGATCGGAAACAATTAATGCCAACTTGGTAAATTTTTTAGCTCTTCCAAAGATATTTTACAAGGCCTAAAAAGAGGCTATTGATGAGTTCGGATCTTACAGTCACAGCAAATATATTAATCCGAACATGGATAATTCAGACCATATCACACCACTAAAAATCCAAACAGGACAAATGTATTACTTCTTGACTAAGCTATTTGCTAATCAACTTAAGACTAATTGGTCATTGAATTCGACCCGATTTCTTGGCCCGACCCGGTAAGCCCATGGGTAAGTAATTAAGGTATAAATACCCCAACCACTCTCATTAATGAGGGTGATTAAAATTTAATACTAGTAGACAGCTTAACTATCTCTCTACTCTCTACACTAAACACAAAACACCCTAAAATTAATTAAATCTTTTCTAAACATTTTACCAATCTACCCTCAGTCCAAAATAAACCAAACCAATATATATCCTCCCGAAAAACTTTCTATAGTTAGAACTCGTACGATGTATTCATTATCAATAAAAATTCTAATCAACATAAATAAAAATATCCACGTACAAATCCACATAATAAACATCAACATGGTCATTATTCGTCTGAGACTAAGAGAACAACAACATCTAAAAGTCTAATATAAATATAAATAAATTATTTATCAATCACTAAAAAAACATACGCAAAATAAAATTACCTAAAACAATAATGAGTCAAAGAGCATTGATATTCATAACTCAATTAGAAAAATTTGTCATCTTTTGATCATTGTCGTTAAGAGGTCGAATATAGTCAATCTTCTGAATCACCTTTACTGGATCACGATCACCAAAAAAATTAGAAGTAATAACATACCGCCCATACTTCTTCACATAGGTATCATACTGAGACGTTGTGGACTTGTGGTTTCTAGAAATGAAAGGTGTCATACGGTCTGCTGGAAGTAAATGATTACACCATTCATTCTAATTTGGTATTTTGCAAGGGTATCAGCTGTGCTTCTGTTTCTTAATATTCGGTCTAGATTTTTGAGGAGTCTTTGGTGTATTCTGGGTCATACCAAACTGCGACATCACTTTTTTTTCTGGCATATATATTTCAATAGTTCGTGTAAGTCAAATCAGTATAGAGCCTGAACTTTTGTAATGGAAATCGTGCCTTTATGTATGTATATTACTTGATTATAACATAAAAATAAATACATAACATATCATATTTCTACCAAAAAATCTAATATATACACACACACACACACTTCAGGTTTGATAAAAGTAAAAAAATACTTACATCCTTCTCATTGAGACGAGAAAATATGTTGCGGTAGTAGATTTTTGCTCGAACACCTGCGTCTGTAAGCTTCTTTGGTAAAAAGCTAAGAAGCTTCTTTGGCAAAAAGTTAAGAAGCTTTATATTAAATATGATATATTTATCATTCATCTAAGGGTGAAAACAAGGAAAATAGTCATAGATGTACCAATTTAACATTTCGATGAAGCCATAAATAATATTTATCAATGACTTTGCTGCTTCTCCCATACCCCTGATATAGCCACGCCAACATGTATGTCCCGCATGGTATATCCGACAGTCAATCCTTATCATCCAAAGACACGATGAAGTTTGCCTTTACAAACTTTTGGCTGGTATTAGAGAAAATCATGAAACCAAACAAAAATAGCATATACACAGGTGCAACATGTACGACCATATCTCGAGTCTGATTCAGATTTATATCCAAATACAAATCACTTGAAAAATTTACCTTAAGCCATCTCAGACCAAACCCAAATCCCTTTTTACGCCTTTAAACCTTATTGAACATTATTAAGTGAAAATTTCAACAACCAAGCATATATGTCATACCTATCGTCAAAAGTACCGCTTCCATCGAATTTTATTATTTTACATTCCAAGAGAACGCCTATAATAACAAACACATCATCGAGAGTGATAATCATCTCCCTGAAGTAGAATAGGAAAATTTAGTCTCATGATGCCATTATTTGAGGAAAAACTCATTCAACTGAAAATTTGAGTTAAATTTAGTCACTTGATCAATAAAGCGGTCTGGAGGAAGCCCCAACCAACAGATTCTTAACCATGATCTGGTTAACTCAAATTTATAAAAATCTATTAATAGATATAAACCTAGTTATAAAAATATATTGAAATATGATTAAACTTATATTCCCACGATAAGTATTGTATGCCTCATATTTCTTGAAGTTCGGAAACCATCAAATGTTGTTTTGGCTTAAATAATTACTTTTTTATCGACTTTAATAATAGGTATACAAGTACAAATATCAGCCTTTGGGAGTGTATTTTTATACCTTAATATTTCACCTCACTAAGTGAGACACGTGCTTCTTTACGAGTTATTTTAGAGGCATGACACTTGGTACGCTACAAAGACCGCTTCATATGCGAAGACTCAGTTGCCCCAATGATGGTAAGTGAAATCTCAGTTACCGTAGTGGTATGGGTGTGATGGTAAGTGAAATCTCGGTTACCACAGTGGTATGGGAGTGTTGGGCTTGTGACCTAATAGTATAAGACCGTTTATAAAGCTTAGTCTTTTCACATGAATTTTGTTGTAAGCTCATAATTACTCGTCTCGAGCGGCCTTCACCTTTTCACTACTTTTTCTAGACCTATCGCTATCCTTCATGCTATAAAAACAAAAATTTAGTTAAATGATAGATAAAAAAAGATAAAAAGGTATACCATATGTATAACAATACTGTTGGTACAATATATCGGTACCGCAAGTATTGCTTAAGGTATACCGTTTATAAGCATTTGTTTTATGTAAGTATTGCCGATATAACTTAGCGTTATGGAGGCACCGCCGATATAACTTTGACAATACTCGCGGTGCGCGAGTTTTAAACCGCAAGTGTCGAAAAATATCAGCGAAATCCAAAAAATTCAAAATTGCAAAAACTTAAACCAGAAACGATTATAACCCAAAATTTAACAATTCTAAACTACAAAATAATTTTCAATTGGATTCTAATCCTACATTTGACTCATTACTCTTAACTATAACACCTATCCATTTTGATTATACCAAAAAATAATTCTAAACATGAATTAAATGAAGATTGGAAAAAATAATTTTTTTATTCATGGATGAAGATGAAGTGAAGATAAATCTAAGATAAAATTTTATCCGTGGAAAAGATGATGAGTTTTTTTAAATGAAAGATGATTAATTTATGGAAAAAAGTTTAATTTTTGAAAATAGAAAATTATATCAAATTTTGGAGTAAAAATATTTTGAATATGAAACAAATAAAATTTAGCTTATTTGTTGGATATGACCTCCTCTTATCAGGAGATCCGCTAGTACTTCATAGAAATTCACAACACCGTTCTCTCAGTGTCTCATTCAAAAATTCTTTTCAACGTCATCCTTACTAGACTTCTAGAGTTAGGAATCCTAACTTCTCGACCAAATACAATTATAATGCCATCCGTATGTCGGATGAGTGGGGTAAGTATGTAATATATTTAACATTTCACGTCATTTTTTCATCATCTCGCTTGCCGTTCATGGCAAACGATCCACCCGTGAAAAACTTTTATCGTGGAGTATTTCTAGCTCCCTATCATGTATTATGTGCAACTCTCCTGATGAAAATATTAATCATATCATTTATGATTATAGTTTCTCTCAGACCTTATGGATTTCACTTGTGAAAAGTTCGGGATCTATTTAAGATAATAACTCTAATTGGGCATCTTAGATAATCGACGCGTCTAATTGACCATCATCTAACTCTCGACATTTATGGCAAACCTGCTGTAGTGCTAATATATACCATATTTTGGGTGAAAGAAACAACCAAATTTTCGACTCTCCCCCGAGTCTTGTCTTTGTTGTCGTTTTCCGTATGCTAGCTGATCTTCGTTTCCGATTTTTGGAATCTAAGATTAACCAGATATGCCATATACATTCTAGCTTAATTTCTTTTATGTCATTTGTTTTGCAGGTTTCAGTTTCCATTTGTTAGTCCTTTCTCGGATCACGCCATCATTTCTATCGCTCTCATTTATGGGTCTTTCTTTGTCTTTTTCGATTGTATTATTATCAATTTCATATTGTTTTGGTCTTTTTAAGTCTGTCATTATTCTCCGGTTTAATGCCAATCATAGAAATTTGTTCTAATTTTTTACAAAAACATTTATATTTTTTTAATACATTTATTTAAAAAAAACTTAAAATATAGATTAATATATTAGGTGTATCCTTGTCTAAATGATAGTATGGGAAATTATTAGATAAAAATAATATTATAACAGTTATTAGAGATAATAAAAAAGATTTTAGAAATATTTTATTAAAATAATAATAATAATAATAATAATAATAATAATAGTAAAATATCATTTAAGTGCTAAAACCCTAACTATTATTCATTTGAGACCCATATTTTCATTATTCTCCGCAAAAACCCCATTTAGTTAAATATATATCATTGAAGACCCACTAATTCTTTAAATACCCTTGTTCCCCATACTTCACATATTCCCCAATTTTCTCTCTCTTTCTCTCTCTATACGTGAATAGAATAATAGAATAGCTCTAGTGTTAGGCGATTCTTCATTTTTCACTCAATTTTCTTGTTTTTCTTTTGTTTTCATATGTTTTTGTTGTGTTTTAGTTGATTTTGAAGTTTGATTTTGGATATATGTTTAGATAAGTGGATTCATGTGTGGTAAGTCGAATTTCAATTTCGAAATACTAGAAGTACTTGAGATATGTTTTTGTTTCTGATTCTTGGTATTTATCTGTTTTGAGTTTATGAGATTTTTGTGTCAAGTAAAACGGTTCATGGAAGAAGATGCAAAATGTTTGTATCTGTACCTACTGATAGTTGCAAAACGTGTAATTCTTCTGGAATGGTAGATGCAAAAACACGTTTTTATATATGCGAAACGTTATTTGTTATATTTTTTTAATTCATAACATATCATGAGTGGTACTAGTTTGTTCGTCTTAAAAAAAACCAACAGTTTCTGATTTGTTTTTTTCGAGTTACAGTTTAAAAGATACATACTTTAAAAGTTTTAAAATATATAGGGTTTTTGCGAGGAAGATGCGAAACCTTCTTCGTTATGATATATGTGAAACTTGTTTTGTTGTGCTAGATGCGACACCTTCTTTATTTTGCTAGATGCGAAATCTTCTTTATTTTGATAGATGTGAAACCTTCTTTATTTTGATAGATGCGGAACCTTTTTTATTTTGGTAGATGCGAAAGCTTCTTTATTTTGCTAGATGAGAAACCTCTTTGTTTTGATAGATGCGAAACATTCTTTATTTTGATAGATGCGAAACGAGTCACTAGATACGAAACTATATAGCTGAGAAACGTGTGTAATTTTTTTTTAATTCAAAACATATCATGAATGATACTGGTTTTGTTCGTCTTAAAAACAAAACCAATGGTAATTTCGGACTCTTAATCTGAGTTACAATTTAAAAAATACAGACCTTTAAAAATTAAAAAAAAGTGAAGTTGGTTAATATATTTTATATAAAAAATATCTAAAGTATAAAATCTTTTACATTTTTTTAAGTTTTTTCTCAGTTTGTTAAATACTCCCTCTGTTCCAAAATACATGTCGTTTGAAGATTATGCACGGGTTTTAAGGAAGGTCATAATTACACCTCTTTTTTATAAAAAGTAGAAAAAAGAAAGAGTCTTAATTGGTAGATGATTATAAATAATATTAAAATTTGCATTGGTAAATGAGAACGACATGTATTGTGGGACAAAAAATATTTCTTAGAATGACAAGTATTTTGGGACGGATGGAGTAGTTGTTTATCGGTAAGTCTCGCTGCAGTTAATAATAATAATAATAATAATAATAATAATAATAATAATAATAATAATAATAATAATAATAATAATAATAATAATAATAATCTTTTGCTTACGTATTAGTGACGTTTCATCCCATATTTTCCCTAACATATGAATGAGAGTAAGACGAGGCAAACCGGATTAAATTATTAAATGAAATAAAATAAAGCCAGTGGAGTATTAATGTATTATGTGGTTCAGAAGGTGGCCAAGCATTTTACTTGCACTACAACTTTTAAAAGCTTTTGCTTTTTTCCGAATTTCCTATCAACTTTGACATAAAATAATTGGATTAGGTAACATCACGAGTTATAAACATTTGTTGAATTTCGGGTACACCAATGGTCTTCGATGAAATAATACTACTCCTAATAAGAAATACTAATATCCTTTTAAGAATAAATTGTGGTTTGCAACGTCACTCGAGTTTTGGACCACAAGATCAAAGAAACGGCTTTGAAATTTTGATGTATTTTCACCACCAACTTTTACATGCTTTTGATGGGTATAAATTCTTCCAATTTTTATTTTCTTTTATATAACTAAAATTTTATTTTGATTATTTGGTATAATTTAGGGGCGAGAATAGGTCGAAATGAGTGTGGCTATAACTAAATCTGCAATTTATTTCATATCGATTTTTGAAATTCATATCTTAACGTGTGTATCCGATACAAATATTTTTCTCTCATAAGAGTACCAATTTAAGCTATAATATTTGAAAAGAAAATGTTTTCTAAAAAAGTTAGATTCTAATTCAATGTTTAAATATAAAATACTCTTTTAAAAATATATTTTACATATGTCTAATGTTAATTAATAAATAATTAGTAAATGTTTTGTTATCAATTAATAATTAATATATATAATATACGGTAGTAAATCTTTTTTTTTAACTTAATTATCTTCGCCCTCCTCCGATAACTGAATCCCACGAGCGTTTGGTCAAACAAACTCTAGTCTTGGTTAGATTCCACATGGAATCTGGCCATGGCCAGATTCTTTTCGAGGCAGATCCACAGCTTGAAGTGGAAAATTTTCTTCCTCTGGTGGAGTCGAACGTTACTGATCCCATCTTCTCCCTTACTCCACCAGCGATTCGTCTCCCTCCTCAGGCCTCCAGCCCTCTTCATGGACTGTCCAACCATCACCAGATCGATTCAGGGTTCTATGAGAACCTGGTAGTGGCAATCGACGAAGTGCAGTACCCTCTCTTGCCGGCGTCCTCAATGTTGGCTGATTCCCTGGCCGTAATTCACGCCGACCGTTCTGGTTTACCTCCCTCTGCCTCCGACATAGCCAGATCCTCTGCCAGCTCACCGATTCGAGCCTTGGCCTCTCCGTCGTCTTCAAGGGCACTCGAACCTTCTAATTCTGGAAGAGACAGTCACTCATCAGCAGCCAAAGCAGTCTCAGGCGGAGACAGACGTCCATCAGAAGACAAAGCAGACACTGGCTTTCGTAAGGGTATCTTACCTCTGGAACTCGCCTCTAGGTTTTCACCCCAGCTTTCCCTCTTGCCAGCGAACACATCGATGACCGGCTTCATGGCCTCATTTCATGACGACTGGACTGGCCTAACTCATTCCGCCACCGGCCCGATTCGAGCATACGCATCTCCGTCGTCTTCAAGGGATCTCGATCCATCTAGATCAGGCAGCGCCAGTCGTGCAAAAGCAACCACCGCATCTTCCAACCTTCCGTTGGTCGTCTCTGATTATCGACTCGCACTTACATCGTCTTCAAGGGATCTCGAACCATCTAGATCAGGCAGCGCCAGTCGTGCGAAAGCAACCACCGCATCCTCAACCCTTCAGATGGCCGTCTCTGATTATCGACAGGGTAAAAATTCTCTGGTTCCATCATCTAGGGTTTCACCCTCTTTTTTGCAGGTGGATAGCGAAGGCAGGGGGCGTCGACAGTATCCAATCGAACAGATTTCATGTTTTCGGACCTCAGACGGGTTTGGGCCCAATGGATCAGAATCTGCTGGGGACTAGTTTGGAACCAGGACCTCGGCTCGATCTGGGTTCAAAGGAGGAAGGATCCTTGCGGGGTCTGGGCCCATGAGTCTCTCTAAAGCCCAGTTCGAATTTTAAAAAGGGCCCAATTAGAGATGATATCTCTTTTGATCCTTCTTCTATGGGCCGGTCCTCTAAAAATATTGGGCCGACCAAAGTTTTAACTATTGAAAAGCGTGTGAAAAATAAAGGGAAAGGTCTATTAGGAGGAGGATCTTTTATTGGCAATCATACCCTCATCCGGAATTTTGGAAATGTGGGTAAAGGCCCAAAAGGTAGGAAGTATAAGATGGCCCATGCCATCCCTCCTTCCTTTCAATCCTCAAAGAATTTTTCAAGAGGTCTCTCTAGCTCGAATTCTCTTCCCACCTCATCGCACCACCCCACTTTTGCAAGTGTTGTTTCGGGTCACAACGATAATCGATCCCCTTTAGCGATCGGAATTAGTCATATGGAAAAAGAAGGTAACGATTTCATAATAAACGGCTCGGCGTTAGACTCCCCGGATTCTTGGAATGCCTGCCTTTCGGGATATTTCCTTAACCAACCGTCTAACCTGGCCTTCCTAAAAGCAAATATGGAATCGCTTTGGAAAAGATTTGGGCTTTTGGATTATAAGCCCCTCCCTGAGGGCTACTTTCTTTTCCAATTTGGCTCAGAGGCGATGGCCAAAAAAGTGCCAGAGGAAGCACCATGGCACTTGGGTGGAAATTTAATGATCTTAAAGCTATGAGAGCCCCTTACCTCCCTTATCAAAGACCCTCACACGGAAATTCCGATTTGGGTCAAAGTCTTCAATCTCCCTTATGAGCTCTGGACCGCAGAGGGTTTCAGTAATATTGGTTCGGTCATTGGTACTCACCTTTATGTGGATCGTCAGCCGGAGAGAAAGGAGAAGCTTCGTTTTGCCCGCATTTGTATTTTGATCAAGGCAGGTCCTCCTATTCGAAATGATCTCACATTCAAGATCCGTGGCAAATTCATTACGGTTTTGTTTGAATATCAGGGCCTCCCTCCTCAGTGTGAAAATTGCAAAATTTTCGGGCATCCCACTCGCCAATGTAAAAGAGGTCCAATCAAGCATTCTCCTTTCCCTATCTTGACCTCGTCTTCCGAGGAAGAACTCTCTGAGATTGATCTTGAGCTAGATATGGGCTCACGACTTCCATCCATATCTGAAGACAAGGAGGTGGAGCTTGGGGAAGAGGTGGACTCCCCCCCCAAAAGGGCTTGCACGGTCGAAGCAAAAGAAAAGGGTAATCAAGTATTCTCTTCCGACAAGAGCATCGGCTGACTCACTGTAAGTTCTCCTTAATGAATATTGCTGCTTGGAATGTGCGGGGTCTAAATGATCCTATTAGGCAAAAATACGTCACTGACTTCATTATTAGGAACCATATCTCCTTAATAGTGCTTGCAGAAACTAAAGTCCAAAGTCATAATGTCGATTCAATCATTAGGCGAATGGTCCATTTTTGGCATGTCTTAACTAACCACTCGTCTCATCACTAAGGTAGAATTTGGATCACATGGAACCCTAGTGTTATCTCAATTACTAGGGTCTCTCAATCCCCTCAGTATATACAATGTATAACTAAATGTCATAATTTTAGGGCTACTTTCAAGCTCACTGCGGTCTATGCTTTTAACGAAACACAAGACCGCATCTCTCTTTGGAATGACCTAATTGACGTATCCAAGCTCGATCCCTATCTCCCTTGGGTCTCCATGGGTGACTTTAATGCTATTCGTCACCCGAGCGAGAGGATTGGATCCTCTGAATCTTGGACCCAAGCTATTGATGACTTTAATAATTGTTGTTATCAATGTGATCTCAGCGACCTTAGAGCTTCTGGCTACCCCTTCACTTGGATTAATAAACAACCCTCTCATCCCATCCTATCCAAGTTAGATCGTGTCCTCGTCAATTTGGACTAGGATGACCTCTTCCCTATGTCCCATGTCCACTTTGGATATTTTCGCACTTCTGACCATGCCACAATCACGCTCAATCTTGGGTTTCCTCGTCCCAAGCGGAAAAAACCTTTTCGTTATTTCAACATGTGGAAAACTCACCGTCTTTTTAAGGATATTGTCTCCAACTGTTGGAATAAGCCTATCTCCTCTACCGGGATGAACCTAGTGTCTGAAAAACTAACTCGCCTACAAAGTGAGCTAGCTCTTCTCAACCGGAAGGAATTTAGTGACATTTCTTCCAGAGTTATCAATGCCCAAAAAAGTCTGTTCGACATCCAAGATGAACTAGCCTCTGACCTCCTCAACCCTCATTTAGTAAAGAGCGGAAATGAGGCCTCTGATCTCTTTATCTTCCTAATTCGTGCAGAAGAATCTTTTCTAAAACAAAAGTCCAGAGAAAACTGGATCAAGCTGGGGGACAAGAATTCTAAATTTTTCCATAAAAGCATCAAAGCCCGTCTTTTCCGAAATAAAATTATCTCGATTTCTAATGAGCACGGTATTCCTACCTCATCTCCGTCCACTGTCTCAAAAGTTTTCGTGAAGTTTCTTGAAACTTCCTTGGGTACTAAGCATCCTGCAAATTACCCTGGCTTGGAAAAAGTCTGATCTCTGATTTCTTCTAAAGTCACCAATACTGATAGAGAGTTAATGATCCGTGAGATCACTTATTGATTGTGATAAATCTCCGGGTCCTGACGGCTATAACTCCGATTTCTTCAAATCCTCTTGGAGCATAGTTGGTAAGGACATCTGTAAGGGAGTTCAAGATTTTTTCCTCTCTGGAAATTTGATCTCTTCGTGGAATGCCACTTCTATTGCCTTTATTCCCAAATCTGAATCGCCTTCTGTGCCAGATGACTATAGACCCATTGCCCTGTGCAATGTCGTATATAAAATTATCTCAAAAATCGTGGCCAATAAAATAAAAAATTCCTTCCCGTACCTTATTGACGCTTCCCAATTGGCTTTTGTTCCTGGAAGGAATATTTCTGATAATATTCTTTTGTCCCAAGAGTTGCTTAGGGGATATCAATCGAAAGGTAGAGGCAAAAGGATTTCTCTTAAAATAGATATCATGAAATCCTTTGATAATGTTCGATGGCACCTAATTCTCGACATTCTCATGGCGATGAACTTCCCTGAGAAAATGATTACCTGGATTGTAACTTGTATTTCTTCACCATCTTACTCCGTTCTTATTAATGGAGATCTTCATGGATCTTTCAAAGGGAAAAAATACCTTAGACAAGGTGACCCCTTTTTCCCTCTTCCTTTTGTTCTTGTTATGTAAGTGATGTCCAGCATTCTCAGAAATAAAACTAGTGATGAAAAGTTTCAATTTCATTAGAAATGTCACAAGCAAAAAATCATTAATCTCTGCTTTGCCGATGATCTAATGATTTTTTGCCACGACGATCATCCTTCTCTTAACCTTATCAAAGAAGCTCTTGATGAGTTCTTTCTCTTCTCCGGACTTAAAGTCAACCCTTTGACAAGTCACATATTTTTCTCGAGAATTGATGATATTCTTAAATCGTCTCTGATGCTAGTTCTGAATTTCCCGGAAGGCTCTCTTCCTATGAAATACCTTGGAGTCCCTATCCTTACTGGCAGACTCTCTTATTCGGACTGTCTCCCTCTCCTCCACAAAATTACCTCCCGTATAGACTCCTGGACCTGTAAGCATCTCTCTTACGCGGGAAGCCTTCAATTAATTAAATCGGTCCTATTTGCGGGACAGGTTTACTGGTCCTCGATTTTTATTCTACCTTCTAGAATTATTAAAGAATTGAGTCAATACCTTAGAATATTTCTTTGGTCTGGATCTGCAATGAAAATCCATGGGGCCAAAGTGGCATGGTCCACAATTGTCACTCCTTATGATGAGGGCGGCCTTGGGATCCTAGATTTAAAACCTGGAATCAGGCGGCCGTCCTAAAGCATCTTTGGTCAATTGTGAGTAATAAGCATAAGTCTATATGGTGTGACTGGATTAAAACTGAAAAGCTCAAAAACAAAAGTCTATGGAAAGTTTCTATTGGATCATCTCCTCTTGGATATGGAGGAAAATCCTTCGTCTTCGCCTGCTGGCGATTAATTTGTACCGAGTGGCTATTGGAAATGGATAAAACACTTCATTCTGGCATTATCCGTGGCTTATCTCTCCGTCATTGGCTATCCATTACGGTCTTGATATCATCAGTGATTCCCGAATGGGAAATGATCTAATGGTCTCAGACATCATTAATAATGGAGAATGGAATCGACCGGCTAATCTAAGACCGGCTCGTGCTCGTAGTCGCGCTAATCTCGAAGAAATTAACAGACTTATTCTCTCTCTTCCCCGCCCAAACATTCTCTACAATGATGTTCCATTCTGGATTACAAAGGAAGGACGCTCCAAATTCTCAATCAAAGACACTTACAATGCCATTCGTGTGCCTAACCCAAAGAAGGGTTGGGCAGGGTTAGTTTGGAACAAATTTAATATTCCGCGTCACTCTTTCATATCCTGGTTAGCAATAAAGGGAAAGCTTGCCACCTGAGATAAGCTACTCAGTTGGGGCCTCATCACCCCGACCGAGTGCCCCTTTTGTAAATCTGAGCCGAAAACCACAGCTCATATTCTCTTTGAATGTAGTTTCGCTCGGAGTATATGGTCCCACACAAGCGGTAAGCTTGGTTTTACTATCCTTTCCTCTAACTAGAAATCCTGGATTATTGAGGCTTCCTGTTGGTCTAAAAAACCACACCACAACATCCGGCGATCTTGCTTCAACGCAGTCATATACCACGCCTGGAAAGAGCAGAATTCAAGAATTTTTGGATCTGCCCTAGCTTTAGCCTCATCTATATCCTTCCAAATCTTATCAGATCTTCGATATAGATTTAAGGGTACCAAGATTTACTGGCCTCCATAGTTTTCTTAACCTAATTCTAACTAATATAAATGTTTTTATACCCAGGTATCTATCGTATGGACTGGAGCGGGATTCATGACTGGTCGGATGTGACGTTAGCCCACAGTCTTCTAGACGTTGACGATTCTACGCGTTCCATGTCGGACAGAGGCCTTCTCGCGATCTGATTCAGTAGGAAGATTGAGCTATATCTATGTCGGGTCTTCTATATGCGTAGTTCATGACTCACTTTGTTTATGCTATTTTTCTCTATCTTGTGCTGTTGCGGATATTAGTCGCTTATCGGTTTATTTCAGTTAATTGTATCCTCTCGGGGTATGCCCCAGGTCTCTTGTATGAACTATTTACTTTTATTTAAAAGTTTTCTTTTCACCAAAAAAAAATATTTTTTAATATTAATAATATATGATTTTAGTATATGTTAGTATTTTTTTAATTTAATTAATAATATTAAACCAAAACTTATAAGATCAATTTTGCAGAAAAAAGATATTAAAAAAATCAAATTTAATGTTTAAATGTAAGATAATAGCTTTAAGGGTAGAGATTCAGGGTGTGATTGATAACGAAAAATTGCTGCAGTATGTAAGAAACAACATTGAGGCTCAAATGAGCGTTGAAATTTTTTTGTGGTCTACAAGAGCAGTTGGATCGGAGACCCAAATGGCTATTCTAGAGCAAGATAATATATAGATGCAGGCCCAGAACACCAAAATGATTATCAGGGTATCTAATAAAGAAGTTGATTGGGTTTCTAATAATATATTCAGATGTTTTTGCATGGTCTAACAAAGATTTTACTAGAGTTACAACTGACATACTCTATCACAAATTGTGATTCAACCAAAATGTGATGCCAATATCACAAAAGAGACGATCCTTCGCCGTAGAGAAGTATGTGACCATTTTCTTCGAGGTGGATAAATTATCAATTGTAGACTATACAAGAGAATCTCAATATTCTACATGGACTGCTAACCTAGTCTTGGTGAAAAATAAGAACTAGATACTGCAATTACCACAAAGATATTGGTCATGATACGAAGAACTGTATAGCTCTAAAAAAATAAATTCAAGTGTTGATTGAGAAGAAAGTTAACGAAGTTTGTTAAAGAAAATTCCTAATAAAATTCGATGGGGTGGGAGATAGTAGCGGCCCTGGAGCAAGAAAATACTTTGATGATCTTACAACCTTTTGGCCTCAAGGTAGATTAGAGGTGTTGAATCAAAGAAGAATTAACAATTACACGAGCCAACATCAGGTCTGATCTCGTTGATGATCCGAGGGAGACCCTCGGTTTTTTCATCATCGATGAGAATTTTGAGAACTATGTATTGTTTGGCTGTCAAAGTTTGAAGATCGATATTATGTTATACCCAGAGATAAAGGATAAGTTTATCCATTTTTTGTCAAATAATTTGCATATGTTTACATTGTGCACTAAGGATGTATAAGGGGTAACTGTGGAGATTATTTGTTACAAGTTGGCCATCTAGTGCAACATGCGCGCAATTATACAGAAGAAAAAGGTTTTTTCTTATGAAAAATATAAGGTTATCATGGCTGAGGTGGACCGATTATAAAAAATGATCCACATAAAAGAGTATTAATATCCGTTTTAGATATCAAACCCAGTCATGGTAAAAAAAGAAGAACAGGAACTGGAGAATGTTGGTGGACTTTATTAATTTAAACAGAGCTTATCCAAAGGACCTTTTTCAGATCTCGATGATAGATTAGCTAATATATTTAACTTCATGAAACAAATATCATTTATAGATGCATATGCAGGTTACAACCATATTAAGATGGATATAAGGAATCAGGAAATCATTTTGTTTATAACAAGAAGAGGTTTTCATTTTCACCATGTATAGCTGTTTGGGTTAAAGAATGCCATAACTACTTACCAGTGGTTAGTGAACTAGGATTTTGAGGGTCAGATCATACGCATTATTGAGGTATATATCAACGATATGTTGGTAAATAGTGTTAGGGACAAAGATAATGTTTTTAACTTAGAAGAAACTTTTACCGGAAAAGTGTACATTCAGGGTGCGATCTGGGAATTTCTTGGGTTATATTATAGTGAGAAGGTAAAATAGGTCGATCTGGTACAATTAAATGTTTTGAGCACTACAGATTCACCTGGATCCATTAAGGAAGTACTAATATTGACTAGAAGGTTGGCCACCCAAAATAGATTCATATTAAGGTCTTTGGAAAAATGTGATGCTTTCTTTCGAGTTTCAAGACAAACTCATTGTTTCAATTGGACTGTGAAATGTAATGAATCGTTTATCTGAATCAAATAGTATTTTTGTTCCCCTGAAATTTAAAAAAATCCAATTATGGGAGAGAGGTTATTTATTTACATAACGGTGTCAGATTATACCGTAAGTGCGGTGTTAGTGCGAGAAATTGGTAATTATCCTCGACTCATGTATAATGTAAGCAAAAGCCTCCTAGACGTTGAAAATAAGTATTTGAAGTTATAAAAAAATTACTATTGTTATTTCTCTAGTAACCATAGCTCTGAAGACGAGGCCTTATTTCCAAGCACATTCAATTGTAGTCCAACTTCTTTCCCTCTTAAGAGTGTATTGTAGAAACTCGATGTGTCGGGGCGGATGAGTAAGTGATCCATGATTTTAAGGGATTTCTCTATTAGTTTTGAGCCTCAAACAACAATAGGTAAAATTTGAATGGACTACTCGGACCAATGGAGGGTCGAGCACGTCGGGTGGTGAAGCAATGATTCAATTGACTGCCCTGACTGTAGAAGTGGTTATCACGCTATTCACTTTGGTTTTAAATAGTCAAAAAATGAGGCATAATACAAGCTCACTTTGGCAGGGCTGAGACTCGCACAGATCTGCGGTACCAAAAGGATTTTATTGGTAAATGACTCACATCTCTTAGTGAATCATTCTCTGGGGTAATCCGAGGCCAGAAAACACCACTTAGTAAATTACTTAAAAGAATTAAAAGTATTAGCAGTGGTGTTTGAAACTTTTATATACGAGCATGTTCACAGGGCCGAAAATTATGTGGCCGACTCCTTAGAAACTACGACAAATTCCTAAGGTTACCCATGGATAATCACGCAAAAAAAAACCTTCGATAGCAAAAAAATCTTAGAAGAGTGTGAATTCAGATGAAGATTTTTAAATTTCAACAAGTAATAAGAAATATTTGAGGCATGGCATTAAATAATTTTTGGTTAATGAGGTTCTACTAGTTGATAAAGAAATGGTTAAGAGGGTACGGTTTAATGTGCATGTGTTTATAATCCTCGAAGATATATTGTACAATAAATAATTGAGCATGCCCTTATTGCGATGCCTCAAAGAAAATGAATCACTAATGATACACATCGAACTGCATAACAAGGAAGAGTCGGCACATTATGGATACAAAGTGCTGACAATGAAGGTTTTGCTGGCAGGATATTACTGGATCTCAATTATGGCTGATGCAAAAGAGTCGGTTAGAAGGTGTACCCCTGCGAACGATTCGCCAAAACCATATATATGGCTGCAGTACCATTCGAATGTGTATCTGAGACGCTACCTTTTGACCAGTGGGGTATTGATCTAGTTGGGCCATTGTCGATGGCCTTCGGAGGATAACAGATGATAATAGTAGCAGTAGATTATTTTTTTAAATGGGTAGAAATCGATTCGTTGTGTACGACGAAGGCGAATGATGTGACTGAATTTATTTTATCGAACATATGCTGTTTTTTTTTGTGTTCGGAGGAGATTAGCGATGGACAATGTTCCGTAATTTAATAACAAATATATGATAGATTTTTATTCTTCCTGATGTATACAATAGTATTTCTCAGTGTCCTTTCTCCCGCAAGACAATGTGAAAATAAATAGTACTACCCTCGACGACCCTAAGAAAAACTTGGAAGGTACAACTGGAAATTGGCCAAACTATTCACAAGAAAGGTTTTGGGCCTACCGAATCACTCATCGAACTGCAACAAAATAGTCACCTTACGCATTGGTTTATGAGATGGATACCGTGACACCATCCAAGGCAACACTTTCTTCATATCACGTTGAAAATTATTCCAAAGAAGACAATAATAAGGTAAGGCGAGCCAAACTCGATTTAATTGAGGAAAAAAGAATGCGAGCAAAGTTAAAATCTCAACATTAAAGTGGGAATGCCCATATATGGTAACTGAAAAGGTGAAGCCCGAAATATATCGATTAAGAGATCAAGAAGGAAGGCTATTTTCGCACCCATAGGAATATCGAGCATCTAAAACTGTAAAGTATATATAGATATATATAAGTTGTATAGTTTTTCTTTAGTTTATATAGTGATCGGTGGCTTTCTATTTCCTACCCTAGTGGCGTATGGAATTTTTAACGAGGTGTTACATACCCGGTTTGTGAATATAAATCCTTTTTGCATTATTACATTTTTTTTGCAGGATTCAAGACTAATGTTTTTCTTTATTTTTGGATCTAAGGGGTCTCCCAACGAAAAGTTGGTCAACGTTCACTATTTTTATTTTTGGATCCGAGGGGTCTTCCAACGAAATTTTCTCAACATTCAACAATTTTTATTTTTAGATCCGAGGGTGTTCCAAAAAAGTTGGTCAATATTCAACTATTTTTATTTTTGAATCTGGAGGATCACTTCGGGGATTAATTGGGGATTGATCGCCTCCAACTAGGGAGAGCCCGAAGGCACCATTTTTTACTTCACAACGTATAAAAAAAGAAAAAATGGAAAGTTAAAAGAAACTTACTATGATGAAAAAGAAAATATCCAGATTAAAAAATACCCGACCATACAAGGACTTGTTCAAAAGTTACAATCATGAGGAAGTTACACAAAAAATAAAATGAGTAACAATTGTAACAAAAACAATTCAAGTGGTTTGTGTTTCAAAGGCTTACTCGGAGCCTACATCAGAGCAGATGTTTGTGGAGCTTCTCGTGCCGTCGACTCCCTATATGAGCTTCCACTCGAATTTTTTTTGCTATCCTTAAGAGAAACTCTTGCGTGGAGATATTTTTCAGAGACAAGTTACTGGTAACTGCCTAACTCCAAATTTCGAAATCATTCATGGATATCCAGAATCAGAGCGGACTTTACCTTGATATCCGAGTTTCTAACTTGCTTGTACACTAAAAAACATAGGAAAAAACCACAACCTTATTAATATCAACCTCAGATCATTCCTTCACTTGTTCCAAGTATTTGGGTGCACCAATGAAGATATCTTGGTTCGCAAAAATATCAAAAAATTTAATTTTTCATTGTTGAAGTATTCTTGCTCAGTATCAAACTGCCTTTTGGCAGTCTCAGTGCGCTCGATCCGACCCACGGTATTCTCATTCGTTTGTCAGATCTGGTGTGATCATTGCCAGTGTGACCCATCGGAAGATAAGAAGTTGCGGGATGGGTCTGTTTGATGGTTCAAGGTCACCCTTGTCCTGTTGAGCACAAGTTAGACCGATGGCCTGAGAGTGGGGGTCTATTCGAAATTTTTGCAGCATTAGTTTGTTTTTTCGTTGGTGGCCAAGTACCATAGTAAGTAGTTTGATAAATAGTTTGTGGCACATGCTTCTCTAGCACAATCTCATTGGCCTTTTTCTATTCCGCTCTCTTAACTATTGATAACCAATTAAGAGCAATTAAATTATTTTTCATAAGATTTGATTATCTGAGGAGGAAAATTTTAGCAAGAGCACCAGAGTAAGGCTTTGTGGTGGCTGCTTGACCAGATAGTTTTCTCACGATGGTATAAAAACAACTCAATTTTATCTCTATATAAAATCTTTCTCTTTCTCTCTCTAAAACATTAGCAACTAAAGATTGTTAGAAGTGATAACTGATTTATAAAGGACTTGTAGAGTCCCCAACAATCATATAGCCTAGGGAAGAGGAACGGTTTCATATCCCCTCTTATATTTTTAGAAGGCACATGCATAGGGAAGTGAAAAGTTCTTTCACTTGGTAAATCATCCATAGTATATTCTTAAGAACCTATGACATAGCTCAAGTGACTAAGAGACACATGTATAAAACAAATTATGCGCGATGCATAATTAAATCATATAGAAGAATCTTTTGATTGGGACGTGGACCAAACTGATCTGGCTGAAATCATGAAAGCATGGTAAACCCGGATTGGACATGTCTCAGGCATCACACGAATTAGTTCTCCCATAAATATTTTCGTAAAGACTATGGATACTACTGATAAGATTGAGATTTATCCGAACCGCGGGCCAGATTTGAATATTGAGGTAATTTGGCTTTATGTAAGTCTTATAAAAATAAGCCCAACAAATGTGTAACATTGAGGGTATTTCATGTAATAAATAGTATATATGGTTACAATTAGTCTAATAATGGGATGAAATGACCATAAATATACAAAGCACGTAGTCCATAGGCCCACCACCATTACTATATAAAGGAACATTCCCATTTTGGAGAAGGGTAAACAATTATTACTTCGCATCTTCTCTCTCAAATATTCCTATGTTTCTCTCTCTAAAGTCATGCTCCCGCAAATATCTTTGACTCGTTTCCCCCCATATATTTTTAGAACTATTACCCCTGACCTTAGAAATCCTCATAGGTGTTCCAAACCCAAAATTTATTCAATAAAAAAATGGATAAGTATGATGGGACCGGAGACCACAAGCACCATATTGAATAGTTTTGTAAAAAAACTTCTAAATTTAGAGTAGATGACAGACTGTTATCTTGTGTTCTCTCGATGTCGTTTCGTGGCAGTGTACTTTATCATATCAAACTAAAAATAGTCAAACCAAGCTTTAACAATTGCCATGATTCGAACCTTCACATATCACTCTTGTAATGAGAAAATCTAGAGCTCTTTAAATAATAGTCGTGACATATAAGTGATTGATGAGTATATATATATATATATATATATATATATATATCGATCCAAATCGCGAAATTGCGTTGGTTATCGCTAAAGAAGATGCTCTGGGATTAATCACTTAATCCTCTTGTAAAATGACATATAGCCAACAGTAGAGGTCATACCTCAACCCAATTGTAATGAAATCCATACCCCACTAAAAGCTTTGATCAAGACAAACTGTAGAGAGTTACAACATCGTACAAAGATACAGTGATAATTATCATAATAATCGTAGGGGTTAAGTCTGGGAGATTCATGATCCGTATGGACAACTTAACCCATGTTATTTTCAAGAGTACTTACAAAAATATCCGTGGTATTGCTCCATTATCTCCATCGAAGAGGATTGTGACCGACTTCATATGAACCAATACTGCAATTCTTTGAGAGCTTAAATTAGAAGTAGTCATCGACGTATGAAGTGTAAAAAATATGCAATGTTTATTTATAGTAATGGACATTTTATCGTCATACAATACGATTTTCGAAATACCATGACTATCGAATACATGTAATTATACATACAGTTCAACAGTGGCTCTAGTGCATGATGAGCTCGGATCTTACAGTCACAACAAATCCATTAATCCGAACATGGGTAATTCAGACCATATCACACCACTAAAAATCCGAACATGACAAATGATTTTAACTTTTGACTAAGCTATTTGCTAATCAATTTAAGACTAATGGGTCATTAAATTTGACCCGGTTTCTTGGCCCGGCCTGGTAAGCCCATGGGTCAGTAATTAAGGTATAAATACCCCGACCACTCTCATTAATGAGGGGGATCATAATTTAATACGAGCAGACAGCTTAATTATCTCTCTACTCTCCATCTAAACACAAAACACCCTAAAATTAATAAAACCCTTTCTAAACACTTTACTAATCTACCCCGGTTCAAAATAAACCAAACCAAATTGGCGACCACAGTGGGAGCACGACGATGCCTGATTTTTACATTCAAAACCAGTAAGTAAGGCATTTCGGATGGATCCGAATGAGCAAAACTCTCCACCCTCTAAGGTGGAAGGTGCAAAAGAGAATAAAGAGTACACCATCGAGAAACGAGACCAACTGAGGGCTGAAATAGCGGCGCTCAGAGCCATAAAACAAGCAGAAAAAGGTATCAAGAAAATATCTGGAGCGTCAGTACTTCACCACATTGACAATCTTGGGGAAAATAACCTGTCTTTAAAGACTTGGGTTAGCTTCGAGAAAACACACCGTTCTAAGCCTGCTGAAAATTCTGAATCTGAATCTGAATCCTCCAGCAGTTCCTCGAATAAATCAGAGCTTGAAGAATCATTATCCTCAAGCAGTGAAGAGGAAAGATCTAGAAAACAGATAAAGCTAACCAAAAAACATTCGAGAAAGAGGGACAAGCATTGTAGGCTCAAGATACATCAAGGCAGAACATCATCCCATAGGCATGTTGATCAATTGTTGATTGATCATTTTGCCTTTCAGACCGAACCAGGTATTTTTGCGACTCATAATGAAGATACTGTGTTTTGTCGTAATAAAACTGGAGACAATCACCTTTTTCCTCAAAAATCATATCCGGGCATTTTCCTAAAAGGTTTGATAGCTCCAAGATGGAGAAATATGATGAAAGTCTAGATCCGGACAACCATTTGGAATAGTTTAAAAATTTCATGATAAATTTTGATGCCAATAACAAGATTTTGTGTAGAGCTTTCTCCCAAACTTTTACGGGAAGTGCTCTTAAATGGTATAATAGTTTTCCTCAGGGTGTATTAAAATTTTTGATACATTTTAGGTTGCCTTCCAAAGGCAATTTATTGGGAGCAAAGAATTAAAGGGAAATGGGGGCACCATTATTCATTGCGGTCAGGAGACAAATGAATCTTTGAAATATTATATAAGTCGTTTCGTGAATATAAAGAATGGATTAGCAGATTGCTTTGAGCAGGTAGCAATTTCGTTTCTTAGATAAAGGTTGAACCTATGGAATCTGGCGGACTCTGTGACTCGAAAGAAGGCTATGACCTGGGGTGGTTTGCTGAACCAAGTAGGGAAGCAGATTAATATGGAAGAAAATAAGAAAACAAGGGTGCACCGACACGTGAGGTCCACCACAACAACTTCTTCAGCCAATAACCAATCCGGTTACTGGGCAAAGGAAACCGGACAAGGGTCTAACTGGTCCAAGCAAACTCAATCCAACCAGAACCATAGTCAACAATCAAGGAGTAAGAGGGCCCCTTGGGTCCAGTCTGAGTGGTTTGCGGAATTAAAAAGAAAATATGGCTACAATCTATGATAAATCTAAGGATGAACTACACTTTTCGAAAACCGGCAGCGTTGCAGTCCTCCAGAGAAAACCGAAACACTTGTTTTTGCCAATATCACAATGATATAGGACATAATACTTAAGACTGCATAAAGTTGAAACAAGAGGTCCAAAACCTTATTAAGAGGGGGAAACTGGCGGCATATGAAAAAAAGACAAAGTGGAAACAGACCTGACAAAGCTCCTTGGACAGGTCCTTCGAACAATCCTGGAACGTCTGCTCAAGAAGGTGCTATGGTGATCCTTGAAAGGTTCAACATGGACTCTGAGTATCTGGATCCAGATCCAACTCGGAATAAGGTGGGGGTGACAATATAAAAAACTAAGGCAATATCTGGATTGATCAATTTCTTCGAATCGTTAACTATCTTCGGTGGGGATACTGTAACTGCACCTAACCCTTTGTCAATGAAGAGGCATGTTCATAATTTGACGACTGAATTAGAAGGGAGAATTTCTTCTCATCAGTGAGAGTCCCCATTCCCGTTTATAATTTTTCATGAAGATGATTTGAGGAATATTGATGGGCCTCACGAGGTTGCAGTGGTTATAGGAGCTTCTATAGGGGAAATGATATACGCTGAATTCTGATTGATACAAGAAGTTCAGCAAACATACTATTCTTAAGCTCCTACAAACAGATGAGGAATCCGGCTGTTATTCAACGACCGAACAAAACCATTGTGGGATTTACAGAGAGCTTTATGGATGTAATTGGTGAGTTTGAAGAAGAAGTATTGTTGGGCAATGAGCCTTTTTAAAAAAATGGTGAGGGTACTATTTGTTGTGGTAGATTGCCCCACATCATACAACGCAATTTTCGGGAGGTCCTGGCTATCCATAATGCATGCAGTGGCCTCTATAGTCCATCAGTGCTTAAAATATACAGTTCATGGACAAGTAGGCATTGTCCGAATTAGCCAGAAGATATGCAACAGCTCTTGCTCCTAAAGCATTAGGGGCAGTTGGAATTAATAAAAATTATCAGTTACTGGGGCCTTCTACTGAGGAAAGTGAGATTGATGACCCTAGAGAGGCTCCTAGTGCCATAATACCCATTGAAGAAGTTGAAACTCATTCCCTTGCAGAGGGTAAGAACGTCAAGATTGGTTCCAAGTTGGTGCCAAAATTAAAGAATAAATTGTTATCTTTTTTGCTGAACAATTAATATGTGTTTGCCTGGTGCAATAGTGATGTAACCGGGGTACCAGCGAATGTTATTTCACATAAGTTGTCTATCCGGAGTGATGTTGCACTTATTGTACAAAAAAGAAGAGCTTTTTCCAAGGAAAAAGCAGACGTGATAGTTCAAGAGGTTGATCGGCTGACTAAGATGAGGCATATTAAAGAATCCCAATACCTGTTGTGGACTACCAATCCGGTCATAGTTAAGAAAAAGAACGACAAATGACGTATGTGTATTGACTTCACTGGCCTTAACAGGGCTTGCCGAAAGGATATTTATCCTGTCCCTCGGATAGATCAGCTAGTAGATTCTACATCTGGAAATAAATTATTGTCCTTCATGGATGCCTTTTCAGGATATAATCAGATACAAGTAGATCCAAAGGATTAAGATCACACAACTTTTATTACAGATAGAGGTCTCTACTACTACAAGGTATGCCCTTCGGATTGAAAAATGATGAGGCTACTTATCAGAGGTTAATGAACAAAAGATTTGGTAATCAGATTGGTAGAAACATGGAAGTATACATAGATGATATGATGGTTAAAAGCTTGGAGGAAGACTTACACATAACCGATCTTCAAGAAACTTTTTCTAACTTAGAAACTGTGAATTTGAAGTTAAATCCAGAGAAGTGTGTGTTTGGGGTCCGATCTGGGAAATTTCTAGGCTACATTATAAGTGAGAAAGGTATCCAGACTGATCCAGATCAGGTTAATGCCTTACTATAAATGGATCCTCCTCGAAATATTATTGAAGTTCAAAGCCTCACCGGAAGTTTGGCTGTTTTAAACAGATTTATTTCAAGGTCATCAGATAAGTGCGCTCCTTTTTTCCAAATACTGAAAAATGCTAAATAATTTAATTGGTCCCCACAGTTTGACCAAAACTTTATTAAAATAAATAAACACTTATCTTCACCCAATACTCTTTTTAAACCTATCCGGGTGGGAAAGATTTATGTGTACTTGGCTGTATCAGAATGTGCTATAAGTGCTGTCCTAGTAAGGGAAGTGGAAAATTACCCTCGTCCCGTGTACTACATCAGTAAGAGTTTACTGGATGCTGAAAGAAGATATTTAAGGCTGGAAAGGTTGGCTTTGGCTTTAGTAATTGCAACCAGAAATATGAGGCCGTATATTTAAGCTCATTATATTATTGTCCAAATGTCTTTCTTGTTGAAAAATGTTCTTCAAAAGGCAGATGTGTCAAGCAGAATGACCAAGTGGTCAGTAGAATTGGGTGACTATGACATTGACTTCACCCCTCGAACAACAATTAAAGCTCAATCAGTGGTTGACTTCTTGGTAGAATTTCATACTCACAGATCTTCTAGACAAGATTCAGAAGGTAATTTCAAGAAAAAATGGGTGGTCCGAACTGATGGTGGATCAAGCACTATGGGTTGTGGAGCTGGAATTTGCTTAACCTCCTCGTATGGTGATAAAATGTATCAAGCCATATGTTTTGGATTCAGGGCCTCTAATAATGAGTCTGAATACGAGGCAGCTATAACTGGTCTTAAGTTAGCTCTTGTTTGTGGAGCTAAGAGAGTCCGATTAATTAGTGACTCTCAATTACTCATCCACAATGCCCAAGGACAGTCTGAGGCCAAGAACAGTTGATAAAGTACTTACTTATTTTAAAATAAGTGGCAGCAAATTTCAAAAGTATTCGCTATGAGCATATTACTAGATCGGAGAATACAATGACAGATTCTCTAGCAACTATAGCTTATTCTGAATCCTATCCCTGGATTCTCATACAAGAATGTCCATCCATACAATTAGACCAAAAGAAAGAAGATGAAGAAAATATGAGTATACTTGTGATCCAGCCTAATGACTGGAGGTATCCATTTCTTCAATATATTTCTGATGGGACATTACCTTCAGATAAAGCTATGGTAAAAAAGATTAAATACAAGGCTCGTGGTTTTTTGATAATAAGGAAAGTTCTTTATAAAAAATCTTTCAAAAGATGGGGAAGGCTCAGTACACTATGGGTACAGGGCACTCACCCGGAGAGTCTTATTGGCTGGATATTATTGGGCAACCATAATGGCAGATGCTAAAGAAATAGTGAAGAAATGTGATCCATGTCAAAGGTATGGGAATAGAATTCATGTGCCAGCAGTACCTATGGAGTCTATTCTGAGCCAATACATTTTGCTAGATGGGGGATGGATTTAGTTGGACCTCTACCCATGGCATCCGGGGCATGCAGAACTATTATGGTCGCCATTGGCTATTTTTCTAAGTGGATAGAGGCAACTCCCTTGGATGGGACCACGTCGAAGGATGTTATTAAGTTTATCTTATCCAATATATGATGTAGATTTGGAGTCCCCCGAAAGATTACTACAGAAAATGGGCCACAATTCGATACCAATAACATGAAGGATTTTTGTGCCTCTAGAGGCATTCAACATTGTTTTCCTCTCCTTTCCATCCTCAAGCAAATGGCCAAGTTGAGGTTGCAAATGGAACCATTTTGTCCAGACTAGAGAAGAATTTGGAGGGAGCTGCGGGGAAATGGCCAAGCTATTTGCAAGAAGTATTGTGGGCCTACCGAACTACTCCTCGGGCTGCTACACAAGAATCTCCTTTTGCCTTGGTATATGGGATGGATGCAATTACCCCCATAGAGGCTAATTTACCATCATACAGGTCCATAACTATTCCGAACAGGCTAATGAGACAATAGTTAGGAATCAGTTGGACTTAATAGAGGAAAGAATGGTTAAATCACACTTGAGAACAGCGCACTACCAAAGCTTGATGAGGAGCAGATGTGCTTCCAAAGTCAAAAGAAGATATTTTCAAACAGAGGATAAAGTATTAAGAAAAGTCTTCTTACATACCAAGGAGAGTCAATTCGGTAAACTAGCTCCAAACTGGGAAGGCCCTTATGAGGTCTCTGAAAAGGTCAAACCTGGGACATATAGGCTTCAAGACAAAGAAGGGAGAGCTTTAAAGCACCCATGGAATATTGAGCATCTCAATTTATATCTAGAATAAAAAAATATGTAAATATTTACTTGTTAAATACCAATGTAAATATTAGGGGACATACTCTTTCCTACCCTGGTGGCACATGGAGGTTTTAATGAGGTGTCCGATTTTTTCAATAATACATGATGTATTTTTCAAAAGTCCGGTGTGATTTTACTTCAATTCAATTCAACTATAAATTACTTATTCAACACCCTAGCTCTCAAATCTTCTTGAGTAGATCAAAGATGCTTCATGATTGATCATAATTATTAAACATGTATGATCAAAGATATTAAATACTCTCAATTCATTACTTCTGAAATCATGGGGGTTACTTAAACATTAGCCATGGAAGATTAAAAACAAAGTATTAAACAAAGTGAAATTGGATAATATTAAACCTGATCGGACTTAAACCGGACAGTAGTACAAAAAATTCCTTGGTCGTCCAAGGACTTTAGTTTTTCAAAAACAGAAAAATAATACATGATAAAACCTTAGGGCTTGTTCCCTTCATATTTTTCTTCATTACTGTCTTTTTTGGGACTTTGGAGTTCAGCACTTGAACTCTCACCCGTTCCTTCTTCATCATCACTGGAATCAACTCCATTAGCGTAGTTGTGCTTGTCACCATCTGCCAAGATATAAAATAGGATGTCTTCATACTCCATATAGGGGACCAAGGGTTCTCTTGGGGAAGGTTTCATGGAACAGTAGCACAATGTCAAATTTAATCCCATCGTCTCTCTTTTCTAAGGAGTCCACTACTCTGTTGGCATATTCTTCAATACCTGCTTTGATAGCTTATTCTTGCTGACGTTCCAAGGCCTCTTTCTCTTTAATTTTCTCCGAAATAGTGCTCTCCAACTTAGTCTTCTCGTTGCTTAAGGTTTGGATGGCATCTTCATTAGTTTTCAACTGCTCATTCAAAGCTGTAAGGTTTTGTGAAGAAGAAGTCTCCAGACCGGAGTACTTGGTTTGAAGCTCAGTATTGGCTGCCTCCGATGCGGGAAACTTTAGTTACCAAATACTCATTTTCCTTCGTCAGCACCTCTATGCTTTTCTGAGCACTTAGAAGACTGATTGACAGAGTTTTCTTGTTAGTGGTGATAGAGTTGATAATATTGGTTTGAATTTTTACTTGCCTCTCCAGATCAAGCACTAGCCAGATATAACCGAGGAGATCATGACTTAAAGTATCTTGTTCTCCGGATATGGAGAAAGATTTCCCGTTATAAGTTACCATGTTGGAGGAACTAGAGGGACGATAAGTTCCTGTAAAATCATCTTTATCAAAGTCATTATAATACAGACCGATGTCTTGGAGGGAAAAAATGTCAACTTCTTCATTTCCTCCACCGGCAATCTGTCCGGATTGAAGGTCTGTTCGGATTATCTCTTACAGAGTAGGATCAGCAAGAACTGGGGGTGGGATTTTTGTTAGGCGAATGATTATCTCTTCCCTCAGAGTAATCTTCTTTTTCTTGGCCGTTTTCTCATCACTGTTGGCCTTGCGCTTTTTATCTTTTTTAGGAGGCCTTGGTGGGTTCTTTGACCCTTCAGCTTCCCTTACAGTCTTAACCTCTACTGCCTTTAGCAAGGCCACATCAATACCATCCTGGTTCCCCGAACCAAACCCCTCTGTAGCTATTTGAGCCAAGTCTGTTATAGACTTCCTCTTCTCGTTCTTCATTTTGTTAGGGGCTTTGACCCTGGAAGGTAGATACATCTTGGCATCTTTGGCCTCTGTCCTCTTCAATATTATGTCAGCATGAGGAGGGATGGTTAGCTCTTCCCATGAAAGGTCTCTTCTGCCTGTGGTGTTCCACAGATGAGACCTCATTTAAATTTCCCGACTTGAAGCAATTATGGAAAACGTTACCCCAATTCTTCGAAGCCCATGCATTAAGCCTTGCACAAGTCTTCTTCCCTTCTTCCAAGTGGCCTACGAACTCCTTCAGTTTAACTGGGGAGAGATATAATTTAGTCAGCATAAGAAAAATTACAACTTGAGAAATAAAAAGAACAATGAAAAAGAATTTACCAGTGCTTTATCATCTGTTGGTCAGAAGGTTGGGGTTTGTATTTGCTAAGAGTGTATACCAATCGTTGGGACTTAGCTGGTTGGGGCATAGCTTGATCAGATGAAAGTATCTAACAAACTCTGGGTCTAAAGGGAACTGAAGTCTCTAGTTTAGCACTTTGGTATGGACTACCATTTCATTCAACTTGCAATCGATGGGGGTCTCCAGAGTGACTGGTATCCTCACTTTTGCGGACTATGGAATCCCCTATTTGGTTTGGGTTCGACCCAACTCAGCAGTATGGGTATAAACGTAATTAATATTTTGTAAAGCCAACATATACTTAACATTAACGTGCTTGAAACAAGGGCCTACCTTACCCTCTAGACTCTCCGAAAGAGCGTCCGGATGAGTCATGCCAACTTTAGTTTTACCTCTCTGATTTGAGGCAGTATCTCTTGTTTGACCTGACGCCTCGGTCTTAAAAGTGGCTTCCTCGATGTTATCCTCCATGTTCTCTTCCATCACTATGGAAGGTTGTCTGGTTGTTTTTGAAGGAGGTTGCTCCAGTTCCTTCATCGTTGATTGCATATATGGTTGAGAATTCGTTGCTTCTAAAGGCCTGGTATCCGGCAAAGGGTGCTGTCTGGAGGATTTGTCCTGTGGAACAAACTTTGCTACCTCCGATCCGAAGGGTTTTAAAGATGTTGTTGTTGATTGGATTTTCACTTAAAGAGTAATCCGACGAGGGATTGTCTTCTCTGGTGACATTTCTGAATCTGAGCCCATTGCTATAAACGGTGAGGGCTTTCTAACACTTGAGACAGTTTTTTCTTGAGGAATAGAGTGTCGAGACTCTTACACTAAAGAATTAGAGTGGAGAGGTGAAAGGTTTGTTGCGAATGGAAGTTTTCTGGCTTTAGGGTTTCTTGAGGAAATGACCCTTGATTGGCGTTCTGGTTTAACTGGATACCTTTCTCGATTGGGGAAATAGGAAGACTGGCATCAATACGATTATCTCTCTCTACTTTCTTGGCTCTCTCTAATTCAGATAAGTTCAACCAACCTCCTTTGACTAAGGTGTTTCTCGCTGTAAACATATATGTCTCAAGAACAATTTGAGAATGAACCAAGTTTTCTCTCTAGAAAGATTTGAGTGTGGAAGACAATAAAACAGGGAAAAGATATATAAAACAGTGAAAACAGCAGTTACGGAGGAGAAGGTGAACAGAATTTTCGCAATGATTAAAGGCTGCACAACGTGTGAAAAATTGGAACCTAGGTAACTTTCTAAACCTAGTGGGTGCGACAATTTAGGAGAAAAAACGGTTGGGAGGTCGAACCAGATATTGACACGTGTCCCACGATTCAAGAAAAAACTCCTAGAATCCTTGGAAGGGGAATCAGTTCTGCTAAAATTCGAACAGGGTTGTTTGTAAAAACAAATCTTTCAATTCAAGTGACACAAGCAGATCGAACACAATTGATGCCGACTTGGTGAATTGTTTAGCCATTCCAAAGATATTTTACAAGGCCTAAAAAGGGGCTACTGATGAGTTTGGATCTTACAGTCACATCAAATCCATTAATCCGAACAGGGGTAATTCGGACCACATCATTCCACTAAAAATTTGAGCATGACAAATGTATTAACTTTTGACTAAGCTATTTGTTAATCAACTTAAGACTAATGGGTCATTTTGACCCGGTTTCTTGGCCCGACCGGTAAGCCCACGGGTCAGTAATTAATATATAAATACCTCAACCACTCTCATTAATGAGGGTGATCATAATTTAATACGAGCACACAACTTAATTATCTCTCTACTCTCTACACTAAACACTAAACACCCAAAAAATAATAAAACCCTTTCTAAACACTTTACCAATCTACCCCGAGTTCAAAATAAACCAAACCAGTACATAGTCAATGGTTGAATATAAATTACCAAAAGCAACCAACATATGACCGAGAAATGTTACTTCGCTTGAGTTTCGCTTACTAAATAACAACCAAATTGGGTCTTGATCATCCTGGATAATATAGATTTTCCGTAAGAGACCCATCATTTGGTTGAACCATAAACTGTAGTCAAATATATTTTGATGGGTATACACCTAATCTTGTGTATCTACAAGCATCTTCAAGGTAATCTATGAATGAGTCTTTATAATTTTATCTAAAAATTTATATATCTTTATATAGTCTACAAATTATGCTACCGAGGAGAATTGTCAACGCTATATATTATAAACTAGCAACATTTTTTTCATGACAAGACATAATTGATCATGGACGACGTAGATCGATTAAGGAAAATGGATCACATCTGAAAGCTTTATATTTGGCCTAGACAGTTAATTGGATTTTTGTTAAGAAGAAAAATGAGAAATGATTTAATTTCTTGATTTTATAAATCTTAATAAGATATATTTAAATAACTTATTTCAAGGCTTACACATAGATTATCTAGTGGACTTCACCTTGGGGTGTGAAACCGCACATTGTCTTTTATGGATGCTTACTCAAGATACAATCAAATTCTAAAGTATATAGATGATCAAGAACGTACCATAATTATGATCAATGGATACATTGCTAAAAAATTATTATTTTCATATTAAAATATAAAAAATTCATTTACCAGTGTATTAAGAATAAGACCTTTGTAAATCATCTCATATAAAACCCATAATTTTACACCGAAGACATGTTTGCCATGAGTAACCATGATGCCAACCAACTGACCATCCCTGCCGAGATATTTCAGTAATTTTGATTTGTAAACTTAAAAACTCAACCTAGAAAAATACACATTCAACGTACAATCTACTTAGTGCGTGAAAAAGAAATCAACGTTGACATGACCTAACTATCCACATAAGCCATCATAAAGAAACCTTGTAGCATTAAAAATGTATACTTTAGCATGAAGGTCTGTAACACATAATATGTTTATTTTCCGATCCTCAGTATAATGCATTTCTGCCATGTAATATTTAAGGGTGCATGGCATTTCCATTCGAATATGGAGTATGTTGTGATGTTCTTTAAATCAAAGAGCATTTGGCCTACCCAAATGTACTATCCAAGTTGAAACCCAATAAGTCTCTCTATTTATATTTGGTAGTCTCAGACTATTTTGTCAATGTAATTTTGATTGGATAAGAAGGAACCATCGCAAGAGAAATTTACTATGTGATAAAGTTTGTTATTGGCAATAGAACATGCTAAATATAATTGAAAATATTTATTTTTACTCTAATATCGCGTCCCACAAAATTATACCATAAAATTTGAGGATAAAACTGCTATCAAAATCTAATGAGCTTACCAACTTCCTAACTAATTTTTATGTAAAGAGACCCATACATTTAGAAGAGTATATCAAAATCCAAATGGGTAGTCCAAATTAATAAAAGGTCCAAGAATCCCATCTCTAGAGTCAATGTGCAAGTCATACCCTTTTTGGGAGACATCCTCACCAATATCAATCGAGTTTTACCTCCTTTAACAAAAAAGTAGAATATTAGATTGTGAACGTTATTATATAACTTTCTCATATTTATGGATCACAATAAGTTATTCATAACTTATAATAAATCATGTTTTAGGTCAACTCAAAGCTACGAGGACAACCTTATCTTGTATTTGAGGGTGCTCCGCAGCTAAGCCAATAGGTTTGAACAAGTAGTATATGAGCATGTATCATGCACTAAAAAATACAGTCATTGATGCACTAACCTGCTCAAGATGTGCCAAATCATCTTCATGGGTCATCTTACAGGAAATTCAGAGCATATCTTGGACAAAAAACCTCATAATCGAACAGATTATTTAAAGTTATAATAATTGAGGCTGCAACAAACTGAAAAACTACGATCAGGGTTTATTTGATCGAATAAGTGTTACAAATCAGAGGCCTAAAGCATCAAACTCCTCTCGATAATGTATGTTTGGCTATAAGACACATTAAGTACGGCCTAATAATAATATTTTTGTATATTTTTAGTTCGGATGAGTCCATTTTTATCCAAGGAAAGGATTCTTGACACAAAAGTGGTGAACTTACCAACTTCCTAACCGAATTCTATGTAAAGATACCCATATATTTAGAAGAGTATATCAAAACCCAAATAGGTATTCCAAATTGATACAAAGTCTAAAAGTCCCATCTCTAAAGTCTACGTGAAAGTCATACCCACTTTGTGAGACATCACTCACCAATATCAATCGAGTTTTACTGCCTCTAACAAAAAGTAGAATATTAGATTGTGAATGTTGGTATAGGTATGTTATTTATGTTTAAAAAAAATTAAATTTAACTTTTTGCACATATTTTATTTTTAATAAATTTTACTTTATAGTATTTTTAGGTTTTTATTTCGGATTCAAAAACATGAATGTAAGTTTTAATATGTAAAACTTTTAGAAGAACCATAAAACAATTTTGAAGGTAATTTTTAAAACCGGTTTTTGCTAATCATGTATCAGCGTGACACGCGATATGAATATTTGAATCATCGCTAGTATCATGTGATGAACCTTAAAAGTACCGTTATAGTTGTGTGACTATGCAAAGGTTAATCGCGCATCCTGCGTGATGATGCTTAGGATTATTGTGCATCTCCGCTGCTTAGGATCATCGTGCATGAATAGTAATAATTTCTATTTTTAACATGTATTATGTTATGTTTTAATGTTATGTTTTAATTTGGAATAAAAATGATATGATTTTCTCACATTTATGGAGCACGATAAGTTATTCATAACTTATAATAAATCATGTCTTAGGTCAACTCGAAGCTATAAGGACAACCTTATCTTCTATTTGAGGGTGCTCCGCAACTAAGACAATAGGTTTGAACAAGTAGTATATGATCAGGTATCATGCATTAAAAAATACAGTCATTGATGCAATAGCTTGCTCAAGATATGCCAAATCATCTTCATGAGTCATCTTGTAGGAAATTCAGAGCATAGCTTGGAAACCTCATAATCGAACCGACCATTTGAATTTATAATAAATGAGGCTAGAACAAACTGAAAAACTACCATCATGGTTTATTTGATCGAATGAGTGTTACAATTCGGAGGCCTAAACATCAAACTCCTCTTGATAATATATGTTTGGCTATAAGAAACAGTATATAAGTAAGGCCTAATAATAATATTGTTTTATTGTCTTAGTTCGGATGAGTCCATTTTTATCCAAGGAAAAAATTCTTAACACAAAAGTGGTGAACATCATGACTATAAGACTATGGACTTACGAGCTTGGATGATTATTGTTGGCCAAGTATTCTAGCGGATGCTAAAGCATTGGTCTAACATTGTGATACATGTCCATGATTCGCCAATACCATTGTGACCCTAACAGTCCCCTTAAAGTCAACGTATTAAGTTTTTGTTTGAAAGATGAGGTTTAAATTTGTTTGGACCATTACCTAAGGCTCCATACAGTTTCAATACCTCATCGTACTGGTGAATTATTTCTCAAAATGGGTGGAAACTGTACCCTTAGGAAAGATCAACGCGAAGGAAGTTATCTATTTCTTCAAAGTAAACCTATGTTGTAGGTAAGAGGTCTATTGGGTAATAACAACATACAATGGTCTACAATTGTAAGCAGAGTTAGCATATTTCTACCAAACACGAGGGATAAAACAATACTTCTCAGCACCGCTCCATTTCCAGGATAGTGGACAAGTAGTTGTAACAAACATATTATTTTTGGAAGGAATACAAGGTCCAACAAGAAACTGGACATACATACTCCATCAAGTATTATAGGCTTAATAAATCATTATACGAACCACAACAAATAAAGTATAATTTGCACTAGTCTATGCGATGAAAGACGTGATGTCAACCGAAATAACACTTCCTTCTTTCCAGATGGATAATAATGATGAATGGAAAACATCAAAGATTATAGAGATCATGTTGACATAATGATGAAAGGAAGATAAAACCCACATATGTATGGAGCATTAGTGAATGTTAATAAAAAATATGACGACTCCAAAATTTATAAGTATTATAAATAGTGTTCTTTCCTACTAAAGCTAAAACCATCTGTAAGATAAGACATAATTGGAATTGATCTTACATAGTATTTGAAAACATAAAGCCAAGAACGTAAAAGTTTACTGACACAATGGTCAACCCCTATCTCATATATAGAATGTGGAGCACACAAAATTCACATTTCCTTAGTAGTAGTTATAGGTTATAAATTATAATTTTTTCTTTATTTTTATTTTTGTAGTAGAGGTGTTATGTTTTATACCATGGTTGCATGATAAGTTATTAACGAAACACCTATATTTAATTTAAAACTATTTATCAATTATACATATGTTTAAATACTGATTCCAATTAGGATTACCAAAGATATCTATTGAGTTACCATGCTCCCACAACTATCCTCTACCTTTTACCTTGTTCACTTGGAAAATATAATATTTGGGCAATACGAGGGTCACCAATTCTTGTTGTTGTATGAAAACTCCATAATAAACTAAAAAACTCAAACACGCGTGCACTATCTTTATTGATAGAGTTTGGCTGAATAACTTATATTCATGTTTTTTTCTCTCAAACCCATCTTTGGCGGGGAGAATACTAAAATCCCATATTTAGCTCGGTTTTTTTCCTACCTAACATCAAGGGTAATTTTACAAGCATACATTGACTTTATCAACTTTGTTGTTAATGAATGACTATGCGTGTGTACCTCATATTAGGATACCGACTTAGAATGAAATTCATCAGTAATTGTTGTGTGTGTAGTAAGCGGGAAAACGATCAATTGATGACTATGATCCATAATCAATAGATGACTAAGATCTGTCAAGTTGAGATTGTTTACGGTTAGTACACTATATATAGTATAAAAAATGTATTCATTATGCCATGCACTATAGATAAATATTAATACATAAGTTGATATATGCAAGATAAAAGTTAAATGGTGAACTTACATCCATGCATGCTTCATATATCAAGTGACAATCTTCAACATGGACCAGTCATAAATTACGATTTGACCCTAGATCGAGGCTACCATCCTTGTAACTACTTTGGCTATGTGTTTTATGTATGATAGATTTTTCACCAGAATGATGTCCTAATTTTGAAGAGTCTTAATTATACTTTCATCAGATTGATAAGTTATGTTCTAGTATATATATAATACATTTATATATGCCTTTAGGGGTTCATATATTTGGTTACAAAGGCATCAGCAACATCCACTCGTTTCTACTTTTTTTTGCTTTGGTACTGACATATTTTTTGACCCTCGAGATTATTTATTTATGTCAATGACTTTTGTTGTTTGTGGCCTTTGCAACAAATCTTTTATGATTAGAGCAACGGCTTGAGCCCCGCTTATTTAAGCTCCGACAGATTTATGATTACTCATTATTATATCTACCATTATTAGAGCATGAGCCTAAGTCTCACTTCTTTAAACTCTAACATGATTGGGATAAAAAAATTGGTGTATCCACAATCACTTCCATGATAAAATGTTTCATTTGTTTGATTGACCATCATCCATAACAAATTTTTGGGTTTTGGATTTTGACTATTAAAACTTCAATAAAAACAATTCATAGATGTCAAGACAACTAAGTGTTTCTCCCCCAACGTGTCTCAACAAAATAATCAAAATGCATAAATTTGATTTTAGTCTCCTTGCATCGGTCACTAAAATGTTAGAGAAACGTTTTAGAAGAAAATAAGATGACCATCTATGATAATGTAATCTATGTACAAAACAAATTTAACAAATAAAATTACTTCTAGATGACCACTCCCTCAGTGTAATATTTTGTCAAAGAGGCTAACCAATCTTCAAGTTTTAATTGATATTGACAAACACACACACTCATAATTTATTTCAATTAGAAGATTTATCACAACCTTTTAAGTATTGGTTATACATTTAATAATAGATATTTTTTATTAGTAAGCCGATGTTTATAACATAGAAAAACTTCTCCATTGTAAATAACTCTGACGAGGTTCCAACAGTTACCAATGAAGCTACAAATAATCGTATACCTTTCAACATTAATTAACTAGGACAAAGTTGGGTATTGTTAAAATAGTCCACAAACCATACCTTAAAATGAAACAGAGTAACAAAAAACACTTATTCACTGGACGATGCACCAGCTATCATTTCGTTATCCACATGCAGCCAAATCAAAATATTATATGAGATAGCCCATTGTCGCTTCAGAAATGACAATGCATGCCTCTTCTATCACACATATTTCTGTCTTCAATGCACTCCAAAGTTGATTCTCAAAAGTCCATATAGACACGTTTGACAATATCATAGAATTTACTTGAACTCTTCGGCCGTTACCCATTGAACCTCGTGAGAGTATTATTTCTACCATCAAACAACTTGGAGTTATTTCAAACCACCTCTGAAACATGAGGAATGTGTTTGAATAATCCCCTAGTTGATATATTGAAAATGGTACAAGTAAGAAGACAAAGATAAGTACATTAAGAACAATAAAAAATGACGAGACACTGACGAAATTGTTGGCAAATTGGTCATCGATATCAAACCCGACATCATACTTTTAGTTTATTATAGCATGAATCTTTGTAAGGTACATGATTTAGTCTATTTTTTTAGTCTGAAGCAGATTTGTCGCACTATTGGTTGTTATCATCATTTTGTAAAACTACGATTTTTTACAAAAATAATAATAAATGTTAAAGATCTTTATGAGAGACTATAATTTTTTATGGAATAGTGTTTAGAAAAGTAAGAAAGCTAAAAAAAATATAATGTGACTATATAGTATGCTATATATAGGCAAGGATTCTCTTTTTATTTTCATTGATCTTTCATCTAACAAACGAATGCAACTTTTTTTGTGGGAATCAACATGATCAATCTATTAAATTAATGAAACGAATCATAAATTCACTTGTCAACTTTCATAATTGTAAAATTCCAATTTCATGCGAATAATCTTGTGTACAAGATTACAACCTATTTTAGGTCATGTCCCTCGAACATGTGTCATCATTCTCTCCATCCATAAGTATCTAAAACCACGCATGTCAATTCCAATAATTAAGGTGATGTTTCATAATTATAAATCGTAGACTTCGTACATATGTGGTAACAGTTAAGCTTCACCATTCGGCATATCATGGATTGACATTCAATTATCAACGTTTAACAATTCTTCGTATACCTAATATGATAAGTTTTTTTCCCTTTTTTTGAATTTTCCACTTCAGATTTATGGAAGGCTATTGCCTCCGAAAAATGTCACGTTTTTATGATCCAACCCATCATTACGATATGCAAAATGTTGGAGTGATATTAATAATTTGGTACTTATTATTTTTTATAAAAAAAAAATATTTTGGCTGACTAGATTTGTAACACGGTAAAAATGGAAACAACGTTAAAATTAATATTTTCATAGTGAAACTCATAGAATTCAATGATTTAACTTAACTAATTTTAAACGCTTCAACTGTCTGACTTGATTAATCAGATCGATCCTGTAAACAAAAAATATTGTAAACCTCCAACTTAACGTAAAATCTAAATAGTTATGACTCTAAAATACTAACAGATTTGTTCTTCAACCTAACAACTCAAACCAAAATATATTTTTATATTCCGACCAATCATAAAAATTCAAATATCGATCATAAAATCTGAAAAGTGTAATTATAATAAAAATTAGTACCCAAATAAAATAAAATAAATCTATAACTTGAATTACGTTATACAAAAATATAAATCGCTTTAAGTTAGAGTTTTTCGTCCAACTACTAACAAATAATAATCCATTTAAAATATTCACATAAAATCCAATTTTTAGGAATTAAAATATCATACTCCTCGTGTACAATTGTCTATATAAAATCCTCTACAATAAGATTTCGGCCGATAAAACCTTAGGCCAGTTTATTCTCAATATCAAAAGTAGGTGTTGAAAAATAATTCAACCATGGCTATCGATTTTAGTGAAAAATAGTTTATGGATTTTCAAAAGTCCTCTGGTAGTCTCTGGACTATCTAGTTTGGATAAAGTTAGTCTCCCACATCTATTGATTAATGAAAAGCTGTTATGTGACACCATACTCAACATAAACTTGTATCACCAATGTTCCATAGACTTTAACATTTATTATATTTGAACCTCGCCATAAAGTCGAAGATCATTGGTGATACAAGTTTTCGTTGAGTATGGTGTCACGTGACCGCTTTACATTAACTAACCGAAGAGTGGGACTAACTTTATCCAAACTGGGTAGTCCATGAACTACCAACGAACTTTTAAAAATTCGAAAACTATTTGTCACCAAAATCGAAGATCATTGGTGATACAATTTTTTTTGAATATGGTTTCACATGGCCGCTTTACATTAACTAACAGAAGGGGGACTAACTTTATCCAAACTGGATAGTTCAGGAACTACCAACGAACTTTTAAAAGTTTAAAAACTATTTGTCACCAAAATCGATAGTTGATAAACTAATTACTGTTCAAAGCTTCAAAACTATTTGAACTTTGATTATAGATGACGAATTTTAACTATTTAATTTCTACGAGACTCGTTATATAAACATAACTTTTGATATTTTATATTTATTTTATATATCATATTTATTTTATAATCGATTACGTTTAATGTTTTGATGGTTGTTGTAAATTTTTTAATATATCTCAATGATTGTTATAAAATGGATACAAATAATAACTAAATTTTTAATAATTATCCCTCGAAATGAATAAATTATCATATTACTCTTACAATAGAATACATTTTAGTTTTTTTATAATTACATCGATGTTATTATTTTTATTAAACATATTCATGTTATATATAGGAAGATTTAATCAAAATCTAATTTTAATTTTATATAGCTGTTTTATGAGAAAAGTGCCCTAAGAATTTATCACTTTTTTGGTATATCCTTGTAAGGAGGAACGAGATACCAAAAAAAATGGGCAGTGAAGCCAAGTCTTTTGGGTTTATGATTTCGGGCTTATTATGATGGGCCTGTATTAAACAGGCTAGTGATAGCCTGTATTGAAACTTAAAAGGTTTGGCCAATGGCCCTCTCATTAGAAGGTGTTTTCAAATTTTATGAATGGTTGAATTTTAATATATGATATCCTACAATAATTTTAATAACTATGGTGTCACAAATTACTCATCTTATTTATTAATTAAAACAAAATAATAGCATTCGAAAACAATAACAATTGAAACCAATAGTTTTATGATTTTTTATAACAACTTTTTCAATTTTATTTTCTGAAATTAAATCAAACAATTTAGTTGATTGGAGTCTAAACAAAATAAAAAAGGTCACACAAAATTAAATAGATACAAAAGGGTGCAAAAGTTATATATATTAGTAGTTCGAAGAAAAATATAGTATAAAAAAAAACTTGCACGTAAACACATGGTAAAAGAAGGATTGGAAATTAATAATATTTTATCATAGTTTTGTTATTTTTATTTTTTTTAAAAAAATAGACATTTTATTTATTTTAAAAAAAATATTTGGAATGATTTTTAATAAGTTTGGAACCAGTTTTAGAATCGATAGATAATAAATTTAAGGAAAACGCTATTTGAAAGAGAGAGTAATAATGCATGGTTATAATAATGGTTTTTTTTTTTTTTTATAAAAGTGATATATTTAAAGTGATTATTATAGGTCTATGAATTTTAGTGGTCCATTAATATACTTGATCAATCATAAGGTTTATGTTTAACTTATAATTTAAAAGATTTAAAGTTAGTCAAAAAGAGATATTTTAGCCTAATAGATAATTGTCTTATCAATGTCTCATGTTCATACAAAAGTGGTCGAGGTAGGAATATTGGAAGCCCCCTGGTAAGTTTAAAGGTTTTGGACCGACAGTTCTCTCGCCACCGAAGCGGATATTCTAGTAGATATTCGGATGGTCGAACTGGTTCACTTCGAAGTACAGGTTCACCACAGGTTCATTCCTAAACAATGACTTAGAAGTTTATTGTAGAGGAGAATATGAAAAGCTTTGAAAATCTAATTACATGCTTCCCCAAAACTTGGGTATTGCATTTCTGCCATGGGTCACTCATGTTCAACCTTTGTGACATACTTTATATAACTTTACGATGCGTGCATGGTGAATATTCGACGATTCAACTCCCCGAAGCCCTTGCCATGATTACTCCCTAGGATAGGATGGCGAGCAATTTATTCTATAAATAATGGTGAGCATCAACCTTACTTTGCACACTTTTAGATAGAGACTTCCAAATTTAGAGAGAGAAGCTCTGTCCCTATGTCCCTCCTCTATTGCGTTTTCTGTCTTCCGCCCCATAGTTTTATGGTGATTTTAATTATGATCTGTTTTGTTCTACCCAACCCTCTAGGTCCTCACCCAATCTTACACCAAGTTCGTGTCTTCTTCCCACTTTTACTCTTCTTCTGGCGCACTTTGGAATTTCCTAACTGTATGTTATTCTCTTTGTTCTTGTTTCCGTTATGTTAGGAAAAACTTGAACCTCGTTAGGACACTGTACGGCCGAGATAACTTGGACATGCCTCTAGAGTTAAATCTTATAGTAATAGAGAGCCTAAGGTTAGACCCTTTATCAGATAAGGAGGTACGGAGAAAATGAATCGATGTCCTCCTTTAACCCTGATCCTTAGCTAGTCCGTCATCCAATCGAGGTTTTTTGGTCGAAACGCGGTCCAATAATCGTTAGGTCCCCTTTGATGAGCGTTGTCCCAAGATGGAAACCTCTGTATAGTCCACGAACTCTCAAACCACACCCTCAAATTTCTTCGAGTACGGTTTATACTGAGAATATGGTGGGAAGTGTGGTACACAATGAGATAACTAGTAAAAAACTAATGGCCTAGATGACCCCGAAAAGCAGAAGGCATTTGAATAAAAAAGACTCCGAGATCCAACCACAAACATGGAGGTGAAGGTTCCTCGTGGGACTAGAAGGATTAAAACTCATGGAGGTGCACACGTCAGATTTCCCCTACATTCGGACTAGTTCCTCGCCTTAGATAAAAAACCATTATACCCAAAAACCCGCTCTCCGATTTCTCCTTAGTATTTCTTAGATTTTTGCTAACGTTTCCCTTCTAGCTCTTCCTTGAAGAGTATTCCAAGATGTTTAGTGCATCCAAAAGCGAAAGCAAGCACAATTACGCTACTGAGCGATTCGTATAAAATCTATTGAGACTGTAAGTTTCATCGGTGTTTCATCACCCCTAACCTGATTGACTCGAAGTTATGGGATATGGAAAATGTTTGAGGCTTAAGGATAAAAAACAAGTAACAAGGTCGACATATCAAAGCTCGTGCTCACCATGAGTACGCATAGAAAATTACCAGTATGAATTCGAGCTCCTATCAAGCGCATCGGGAAGTCCTTGAACTCTAATGTTCCCACAAAAATGAAGAAGAAGAAAGGCTCGGGGGCCAACAACATTGTCGCTCTTGAATTTGATGGTTCGAAGTCACATATTCATGCCTATTTCATCCCTGCTTTCTTTCCAAGTGAATCATCCACAGAAAAAGCTAGGGTACATCCCCCAAAGGTAAAGGACAAAGGTGGCCTCACTAAAGCTGCAGCAAATCATGTTTCTCAATACATGACTGTGAAGACCGAACTAAAAGGAAAAACACCAGTGATTATAGAAAACTTCGAGGATATCCAAAAATTAGTGGCCGACTGTGGCAACATGCAAATATATTGTAATAGATGATGCATACCTCATCATCCGAAGAAAAATAAAAGAACAAACACCTTGAAGATGATGTTTAAAAAAAGATAGAGAGGTGAACAATAAAAAAACTGCATGTTGAGAAATCATCTTGGAACGTCACTATTTGACGCAATTTTGCTTTCTGGCAGAAAATAAAAAATATTAATGATCACTATATTCAAGAATCTTCTAATAAAAGTGGAAGACAATGTTGCAACCCTCGTAGCCGAAATAAACATAGTAAAACTACTATGTTAAAAATAGAGATAACATGTGGAAAAATAGTATTACCACGAATATTAGGCATCCAAAGATGGTAGAAATAAAAGAAGAAGAACTCCAACAATTGATGCATCCCTAAGCAAGAAAGGCCAATGTGATTCTCCATTGCAACCTGAAATTAGTCATAATTACTACCAATTCATTACGACTCAACAACAAGCTCAACAAAATTAGCAATAGGCCCAGATGACCCGACCAGAAATTGTACCGGTTTTTCAAGCCCCGATAGATCAGCTAGGGGTTTATCTAAATTATCAACAATACCAAGCACCCTTAATGCATTATCAAATAAATTCATACCACCGATCACCCATATTTACCCTAAATATTTGCACAAGCTTCAACAAGGATGAATAACAACTAGTACATGCCATCTCCAGCGTTCATGGGTCAACAAAACCCTTCGGGTCCATAACCTTCTACCGAGTCAAATCCATATTATGCTCTGGTAGCCCTAAAACATTACCCCAATGGATTTATACTATTTTTTCAAATATCAGGCCTTCTGCTAATCAATGGAGTGGATATCGATTTAGGGGAGACACTTATATAAAAAATAATTTCACTAATATTGATGATGATGATTTTCATGATAAATCTCCATAACACCAAATAAGTTTTCAAAAAAATTACTGACCAACTTCAATAATCACAATATGGAAAATTTCAATAGAAAAAGGGATCTAGATCATCATGTGGAGCAATCTAAAATCCAAATGTTAAGGTACCTAGGAGTGTGCATGAAACTATGGAGTACATGGTATTTTTCCTCACACTAAGAGGAAATACTTTGACATGGTTCAATGATCTTCTAATATATTTTACTACGAGCTCAAGATATCATAGACAATGTTCTAGAATCACTTTCTCGCATCCAAATTAATAAAAAAATATGATAATTATATCATCTATTATAAACAAAGACCAAATTAAAGCTTGAAATAATAGACTCAAAGATTTTTAGAAACTAATATTGAGTTATATGACTGTTATTATTTAGTAGTCGCTGCTGCGTATGGGCAAGGACTATTGCCAAGACCGTTGGTATAAATTGCTATAAAAAATAAGGTTATTACTTTTGGTGATTTATTAACATAAGTGGAATGCTACATTAAGGTATAATAAATTAAAAAATCAAGGCTTGGGGAGATACTACCACTCCATCAGCATACCCGAGGAGAAATTCAAAAAACAACGAATCATATATCGTCATATAAGGTAACTCTAAGCCGCATAGTGAGTATTTCTAAGAAAAATAACAATGAAGGATCATATCGATAAAAACACAACAAATAGAGCTCCCAAGGAATGTATAAAGGCAATCACAATAATAGTCAAAGACCCAAGTGCCCGGCTAGAGGCTCATACACTGAACTGTTCAAGAATCTAGGGGATACATTATGAAAAAAAAACATACTTAAATTTTGAATGCCATTAAAGTTACAAGGGCAATGATATAATAAATATAAAGCTAAGTATTGCAAGTTTTATGGTGATATAGACCATTATACAAAGGGTTGTTGGGATTTACATGATCAAGTCCAAAACATGGTTGATGAAGACAAACGTTAAGAGCTTTTTAAAATGAAAACTAGAGATGAATCAAGAGAATATGAAAATGACCGAGGCTAGTCATCAAGGAACGAAAGGTGGAGATAAGAAAGAATTGAAGAGTTAAAATAGACAATAACGCAATCTTTATGAATGAGTAAGGTAAATATTGGGATCACAATCCAAATAGACATATTGTGTGTGTGTCATTGCTGAAGGAAATCTATTTTCATGAATCATAAAAAATTCAAAGAAAATATACATTGAATATCTAGATACCCAACAACTTGGTTAAACTTCGCCACATTTTTATAGTGGTAATTTCTGCGATGACCTAAGATGAGTTATATGACCTCACAGAGATGTAACATTGAGCAGAGTTGAGTTGGCTAGAGTGGAGGTCAAGTGAGTAATGATAGATACGGAAATTTAGCCAATATCTCATAGAAAAGCACATATGATAGAATGAGAGGTGTTCCAGAGTTAATCTCTTCATATATAATTTTAACAGAATTTACGGAATAAGATGTACATGTACTTATAAAAACTTAACATGGATTTAACCCTCATAATATTGCTTATTTATGATCATAAATACTCATTCTTCCTCTAATATAATTGTTGGAAGATCGTTACTAGATCAAATGCATATTATGATGTTTATGATTCGTCAATGCTTTAATTACCTTATCAATGGAAATGTAGAAAAGTGTTATGCAAATTCATTGGCTCGCAATCAACAGGAAAAATAGTAATCATATGGGGCTCGATCATGAATAATCCTAGAGAATTCCCCCCATGTAATAGAGGATGGATAAGAGATAGAAAATAATTAAAACAAAACAATAACATTCGAAAACAATAACAATTGAAACCAATAGTTTTATGATTTTGTATAACAACTTTTTCAATTTTATTTTCTGAAATTAAATCAAACAGTCTAGTTGATGGGTGTCTAAACAAAGTAAAAAAGGTCACACAAAATTAAATAGATACAAACAGGTGCAAAAATTATATATACATTAGGGGTTCGAAGAAAGATATAGTGTATATAAGAAATTTGCACGTAAACACATGGTAAAAGAAGGATGGAAATTAATGATATTTTATCATAATTTTGTTATTATTTTTAATAAAAAATATATTTAGACAAATTTTATTTATTTAAATCAAATATATTTTGGGATGATTCTTAATAAGTTTGGAACCGGTTTAAGAACCGATAAATAATTTAAAAGTAACGTTATTTGAAAAAGAAAGTGAGTAATAATGCATGGTTACAATATTGATTGTCTTTTTTTTAATGAAATGTTATTTCTATAGTGATTGTTATAAGTTTATGAATTCTAGTGGTCCATTAATACACTTGATCAATCATACGATTTATGTTTAGTCTATAACTTAAAAGATCTAAAATCAGTCAAAAACAAATATTTTAGTTTAATAGATAATTGTCTTATCAGTATTTCATGTTCATGCTGAAATGGTTGAGGTAGGAATATTGGAAGCCCCCTAGTATGTTCAAAGGTTTTGGACCGACAGTCCTCTCGCCACCGAAGTGGATATTGGTGTGGATAATAATTGCCTGAGGGTAGGCTGGTAATTTCAGTTGGTGTTTTATGGTGGTGTGTGGGTGTTTAAGTGTTTAGAGTATAGAGTAGAGAGATAATTAAGCAACTTGGTAGCAGTTAATTCTCCTTACCTACACTTAATGCAGGTGGTTGGGTATTTATACCCTGATGTTTGGGCCCTTATGGGCTTTCGGGTCATGTTTAATGGATCCGGGTCATGTTCAAAGACCCATGAGCTCTAAGTAGGTGAGCAAGTAGCTTAGTCAAGAAGTGTTTAGGTTTTTTAGTACTTTTGTCATAGTTCGAACAGTCCTATGGTCTAGATATTCGAAGTGAGCTGTCCGGTATCCGGAGAGGTTGGACCGATCTGTCCCTGTACGGGGAGCAGGCAAAATTCGGACTCATCAGGAGCCCCTTTTTTAGGTATTTGTTCAAATTCTCTTTGTCAAAAACCTGAAAAACAGTCCGATATCAGGGGTAGTTCTCATCCGGAGAGATTTATTTGCTTTATGGTTTTATCCGGACAGATAAAGCTTTGATGAATCCAAACGGTTTTTTGCCAGAGATCGTGGGACACGTGTCACACTATGATTGGTTGCTTCAGCCGTTTTTTCACCTTGAATTTCGAACCCACCTTCTTCAAAAAGCAACCTCTTTAATTACAGATGGTGACATCAGCGCCGTCTTTTAATCATTGCCAAACTTTTCGAATTCTCCTAGGAATCAACTTCCTTTTTCAGATTTACTATAAATTCAAACTCACTTTCAACTGTTTTACTATCTCTTTCATATTTACTCTGCATATTTTCTTAGAGCTTTCTCTCTCTAAAGCAAAGATTTACTTGATAGTTTATGTTTACAGCAAGGACTGCTTTGATCAATGGCGGGTGGCTCAACCTTTCTGAGTTGGAGAAGGAACAAAAAGTTGAGAAGGAAAGACGAATCGCAACAGGGTTACCTACTTCGCCTGTTGACAGATCAATCACCTCTGCTGCAGAGTCAGATCGAGGATCTTCTTCCTCCAAAGGCACTAAGCCTAGAAAGTTATTCCAACCTAGCCTTTCCCCCATCATCTCTGGTTCCTCGGTTCAGGAATCAGAATCCATCGTTGAACCAGGAGTAACTGCCACTAGTTTCAAGAAACCCTCACCTTTCATAGCGATGGGATCAGACATGGAGCACTCCCCGGAGAAGTTAGTCGACCGAAGAAAGAGTCGGCTGGTTAAGGGGCAAGCCTCTAAGAACACTCCCTCAAAGTCGGGGGCAAAAAATAACAGCTTTGGGTCTGGAGTACCTATCAGAGCTCCCCGGGAAATACTACCTGGTCCGGAGGCTAGCAGCCCAGCACTTCGAAGAGAGATCTCTGCCTCAGAGCTCCAGCCTGAGACTAGAAGTCAAGGAAACGCTGAAGATCAGCAGTACGGAAGCCAGGCTGAGCCAAGTTTGAATTCTCCCCGGGCCACTGCCACTGATATTCCTCCAACGATCATGGAGGAAAAAATGGAGGACTCTGCTGAAGAAGTCCCTTTCGAGTCTGAGCCCTCCGGTCGGACTAGTAATACTGCTGCTGCCAAAAAAGATAAAGGCAAAGAAAAACTGTGCTTGAGGCATCCAGAGCTGCCGGAGTGTCTTGAAGGGAAGGTGGGGCCTTGTTTTCACAAGGTCGAACTTAAATACCTCTTGGCCTTACAGAAGACCAAGTATGTATTCATCTATACGGCTGAACTGGGTCGAATGCGCACGAAATAGGGGATCCCAGAAAATGTGAAGATAAGGATTCCCATAGATCCTGAAACTCCTATGGATTGCAAGCTGAATGAAATAGTTATCTTCACGGAGCTATTTAATTGGGGACTCAGATTCCCATTGGACCCATAGATTGTCAGATATTTTCATCTAATCAAACTCTGTCCGAGTCAGCTGAGCCCCAATGCTTGGTATACCCTTATGTCATGCATCATGGCATCAAGGCTGTCTGGGATCCCTCTCCCTATGGAAGAGTTTGCTGCAGTGGCCAATCTTTGCAAACATCACCAATTCCCCTTCTACCATTTCAATATGGGGGACAGTTTCAAAGCTATTGATGATCTATTGGAGTCTGAGAGTAAATGGAGGAGCCAGTTTTTGTTCGTCAGTGGCGCTTGGGAAAACGGAAAGAAGATCAAGTCCGGAGTGAACCCAAGCCTCCTCAGAAGCAGGTGGAGGAGTGACCGTAAGTCTCCCACTTTAAATCTTCGTCTACTTCTTAAAGTTGGTTCAAATTAATTAGTCTTTCTTTTGTCTTAACAGAACTGCCTAAGGAGTTCGGTGATTACTTGAAGGCCGGGCAGGTTACTTGTGGCGAGATTAATGCCTGGGCTGCTGAGGAATGGGGAAACCGATTCCATGCTGCTTTCACCAGCGGAAACTTGGCAAGGTCTCACCTGTGGAACACCACAGGTCGGAGAGACTTGACTTGGGAGGAGCTCACCACCCAGCCTTCTCCGGACACTGTGCTTAAGAGGTCCCACGAACCAGATGGGACACTCTTCCTGCCAGGTCGGGCCAAAGCCCCAAGCAAAATGAAGGGCAAGAAGAAAGGTAAGAAGGTGGCGAGTGATGCTAATCCTGCTGATGCTGAGAAGGATGCTCCAACAGACCCGGAGGGGCCAGCCCAGAGCCAAATCGATGCTGCTCTTTTGCAAGTAGTGGAGCAAGAGACCGAAAGGCAGGAAGCAGATCTCCCAAAACCTCCAAGGGCTTCCAAGAGGAATCGCAAACAGGGGAGCGAAGGCGCAGACCGGGTAGCCAAGAAGAAAAAGACTTCTAAGAGAGATGAACTTGCTCTCCGGGATCCGGAGCCTTCTTTCCAGGCTGACCCTTCTGATCCAACGCATGCCGAAGAGATCCCAAGGGACTTTCATACCGATGAGGTTGAGGGAGGAGATCTCAACATTGATGGAGTCGACATCACTGGTCTTGGTGAGCTTGGTGAATACTTCCTCAACCTCCCCAGAGACGACTTCGTAGGGCCTTACATTCCTCCGAGCGGCTCTAACACCGTCAACTTCAACGGTAAGACTTTTATTGTCTCTAGTGAAAAGGATACCATAGCCTACTCCTTTCTAAGCAATGTGCAGCCGGTACTTACGTTAAAGAGACAAGTTCGGGGTCAAGCGGACATCATCAAAGACCTTAAGTCTGAGAAGGAAAAGCTATCCGAAGACCTTCGCACTGCCACCTCCAACGCTGACATGCTAAAGGAAGCTAACGAGGAGTTGAAGAGAAATCAACAAGAAAGCACCACAAAAATCTCCACACTAGAGGAAACCGTTAAAGCCCTCCGGGAGAAGCTGTCCGGTGTGGAGAAGGACCTTGTTACCTCAAAGGAAGAAACCAAGGCAAAAGACAAAGTCATCACCAACTTAACTACTGATAAGATTGCCCTTGAGAATGCAGTGTCCAAGGCTGCCGAGGAGAAAAATACTTTGTTACAGGAGCAGGAGGCCAAGATCCAAGCCAGGATCAATGCTTTTGCCAACCAGATGATCAAGAGTGAAGAGCTACTGCTTGAGAAGGTGAGGTCTGACATGGTTCTACTCTTCCATGAAAATTTTCCACAGAGGAACCTAGGCGACTTGTGGCTTTATGTTGAGCCCGAAGACCTCCCATACCATACGATGGCCGAAGGTGACAGGTATGGCTACTCTAGTGGCTCCTCGGATGATGAAGAACATACTGGGGAGAGCCCAGATGACAAGAAAGACGATCACAAATGCAAGAAGGTAGACGAAGAGAAAGGCGACTTTAAAGGCAAGAAGGTAGATGAAGGTGAGCCATCTTCAAAGGCTCAACCTTAACTTACGATCTACTTTGTTTATTTTTTATTCAGACTAAAGTCCTTGGAAGGCCAAGGCACTCTTTTTGTAATGGTGTCCGGTGTTCGATCGGACAGGTTTTTTGTGTTGTATCTTGACCATTTAAAAGTCCTTGGAAGGCCAAGGCAATTTTAAGTTATTTATTTCAATGAATATCTTTGTTCTGTAAAACCATCATCTTCTTTCATTGTTCGTTTTAATTTTGATAGTCAGAGTTTAAGTAGCCTTTAGTTGTTGCATTATGAGAGTGTTTAAGTTCTTCGGCTAGAGTTTAAATAGCCCTTAGTTATCTCAATCCGGATAGTATGACAAGGGACAAAACTTTAAAAACACTTAGAAATTTTTTAAGAAGGCATCAAATTTCATTCAGTCGTCCGGACACCTCATTAAAACCTCCCCGTGCCACCATGGAGGAAAGAATATGCCCCAAAATATTTACATGGATGTTTAAACAAGTAAATATTTATACAAGTGCTATTCCAAGTACATCTGAAGATGCTCGATATTCCAAGGATGAGTTAGAACTCTGCCATCTTTGTCTTCCAACCAATAAGTTCCAGGCTTAATTCTTTCAACAACCATATACGGACCCTCCCAAGTTGGGGCCAGCTTTCCGAAGAGCTTTTCTTTAGTGTGTAAGAAGACCTTCCTTAATACTTTGTCCCCTGGTTGGAAATCTCTTCTTTTAACTTTGGAAGCAAACCTGCTCTTCATCAAGCCTTGATAGTGTGCAACTCGAAGGTGAGCTTTAACTCGTCTTTCTTCTATCAAATCAAGTTGACCTCTGATTGCCACCTCGTTAGCGTGTTCGGAGAAGTTGTGAACACGAAAAGAGGGGAGGGTCTTCTCTATGGGGGCTACTGCATCCATCCCATAGACCAAGGCAAAGGGTGATTCTTGTGTTGCAACCCCAGGTGTTGTCTGGTAGGCCCACAAGACCTCTTGTAGATAACTAGGCCACTTCCCAGCAGCCCCTTCCAAATTCTTTTTTAAACCGGACACTATAGTTCTATTAGCCACTTCAACTTGCCCATTTGCTTGTGGGTGGAAAGGTGAAGAAAAACAATGTTGTATACCCCTTGAGGCACATAAGCTCTCCATTTCTCTATTGTCGAACTGTGGCCCATTGTCTGTTGTTATTTTCTGTGGGACACCAAATCTGCAACATATGTTGGATAGAATGAATTTTATAACAGCTTTTGGTGTTGTCCCTGCTAGAGGGGCTGTTTCTATCCACTTCGAGAAGTAGTCTATGGCCACAATTATAGTTTTGCACCCTCCGGACGCCACAGGGAGAGGCCCTACTAAATCCAATCCCCATCGAGCAAAAGGAATGGGCTCAGAAATTGACTCTAAAGGAATGGCTGGTACATGAATTTCATTGTTGTACCTCTGGCATGGGTCACACCTCCTCACCAATTCCTTAGCATCTTTCATGATTGATGGCCAATAGTAACCGGAGAGTAAAACTCTTCTTGTTAAAGCTCTAAACCCACAATGGGCTGATCCCTCACCATCATGCAATTCGGAGAGGACCACTTGTGACTCTTCATCCCCCAAACAACGCAGGAGAGGTTCACTGTAGGACTTTTTGTACAACACTTCTCTCAATATGACGAAACCACGAGCCTTGTGCTTCAATGTTCTGGCTAGTGACTTATCTGGAGGCACGACACCATAGGAGAGATATTGCAGGAGAGGAAACCTCCAGTCTTGAGGTTGTTTCACTTGTATTTCAAAAATTTCCTCTTATTTACCCTTACTAAGTTGAATAGAGGGGCTTTCGAGCACATGGATCCATGGATATGACTCCGTATATGTTATGGTTGCCAATGAGTTTGCTAGCTCATTTTCTGTCCGGGGAATGTGCTCATTGATAACATCTTTAAACTTAAGAGCTTCATTTTTGAGGAGGAGTAAATACTTCACAAGTTGCTCCTTCTTAGCCTCAGACTGGCCTTGGGCATGGTGGATAAGTAGTTGGGAGTCACTTAACAGCTTGACCCTTTTTGCCCCACAAATGTGGGCTAACTTTAACCCAGCTATAGCTGCTTCGTATTCGGACTCGTTATTAGATGCCCTGAAAGCAAAACAAATAGCCTGGTACATCTTGTCTCCATAAGGGGAAGTTAAACATACTCCTGCACCACATCCCATAGTGCTAGATCCACCATCTGTCCGGACGACCCATACTTTTTTATCTTTTATATCAGTAGCTTGCTCTGAATCCCTGTCGGAGTGGAATTCAACCAGAAAATCAGCCACAGCTTGGGCTTTGACTGCTGTTCGGGGAGCAAAGTCTATGTCGAAGTCCCCCAACTCTACTGACCACTTAGTCATCCTGCTCGAAATGTCTGCTTTTTGAAGGACATTCTTGAGGGGAAAAGAGGTCCGGACGATGATAGGATGAGCCTGGAAATAAGGCCTCATCTTTCTTGCAGCTATCACCAGGGCTAATGCCAATTTTTCAAGTTTCAAGTAACGCCTTTCTGCATCTATCAAGCTTTTGCTTATGTAGTACACTGGATGGGGATGACCATCGATCTCCCTTACTAGCACAGCACTGATGGCACAACTTGAAACTGCCAAATATACAAAGAGAGTCTCCCCATCGACTGGCTTGAACAAAGTTTTGGGGGAGGACAGGTGTTTCTTGATCTCATTGAAAGCCTCATCACACTGCGGGGTCCAATCAAATCCCTTTGCACCCTTCAAGTTTGAAAGAAAGGAGCACACCTGTCCGAAGACCTTGAGATAAATCTGTTTAAGGCAGCTAATCTCCCCGTTAACCGTTGTACTTCTTTGATGTTTCGAGGAGGCTCCATTTGGAATAGAGCATTGAGCTGGTCCGGATCGGGTTGTATTCCATGCTCACTTATGATATAGCCTAGAAACTTCCCGGACTGCACTCCGAACACACACTTTTCAGGGTTTAACTTCAAATTCACTTTTACCAAGTTGGCAAAAGTTTCTTGGAGATCGGACAAGTGCAGCTGCTCATCCACACTCTTCACCATCATATCGTCAATGTATACTTCCATATTTCTTCCAATTTTATCAGCAAATGCCTTGTTAACTAATCTCTGATAAGTAGCCCCAGCATTTTTCAAACCAAAAGGCATCACCTTGTAGCAATGAAGTCCACTTGAATCTGATTGTACCCGGAGAATGCATCCATAAAGGAAAGCAGCTTGTTCCCAGAGGTAGAGTCTACTAACTGATCAATCCGGGGGACCGGATACAAGTCTTTTGGGCAAGCTCTATTGAGATCTGTGAAATCAATGCACATGCGCCACTTGCCATTCTTCTTTTTCACCAAGACATGATTGGCAGTCCACAAAGGGTATTGAGATTCCTTAATGTGCCCCATCTTTGTGAGTCTGTCAACCTCTTGCACAATAACATCAGCCTTTTCTTTGGAAAAAGCTCTTCTTTTTTGAACCACTGGAGCTACATCTCTTCAGACGGATAGGTGGTGTGATATCACTTCTGATGGAACCCCAGTAACATCAGCATTGCACCAAGAAAAAACGTGCTGATGGTTCTTCAAAAACTTCAACATTTCCTTTTTCAACATTGGTGGCATCTTAGACCCTATCTTGACACTTTTCCCATCTTCCAAACAGTGTGTTGCTACCTCTTCGATCGGTATCAATACTCCAGGGGTCTCTCTGGGGTCATCAATTTCACCCTCACCCCCAGAAAGGCCCTCAAACTGTTATTGTTTGTTAATACGGACTGCCCCCAGCATTCGAGGAGCCAGGGAAGTGGCATAACATTCTCTTGCAACCTATTGGTTGCTCCAGACGACTCCGACCTGTCCCTGAACAGCATACTTCAAGCACTGGTGGACTGTTGAAGCCACTGCATGCATCCTAGAGAGCCAAGACCTCCCTAGAATAGCATTATAGCAAGTGGGATAATCCACCACAATAAAGAGTATTCTCACCATTTTCTTGAAAGGGACCTTGCCCAATAACACCTCTTCTTCGAACTCTCCGATCACATCTGCTGAGCTGCCTGTGAAGCCCACGATTGACCTGTCCAAATTCTGAATTACAGCTGGATTTTTCAATTTCTTGTAAGTGGTTAGGAAAAGGATATTGGCTGAGCTTCCAGTATCCACCAGGATTCGTCTTATGTCATTGCCCCCTATAGATGCTCCTATGACAACAGCATCCTCATGAGGGCCAGCAATGTCTCTCAAATCATCTTCATCAAAAACAATGAAGGGGAATGAGTTTGGTGACTGATAGGATGTCATGCCTCCTTCTAGCTGGGAGGCTAAAGTATGAACATGCCTCTTCCTTGAAGAAGCAGTAGGAGCTATCATAGTGTCCCCTCCGAAAATTGTAAGCGACTCGAAAAACTTAATGAGCCCGGAGACCGATCTAGAACATTCCTCTATAGCACCCACTCTGTTTCGAGTTGGATCAGAATCCAAGTATTCAGATTCCATGTCAAACCTTTCAACTATAACCATGGCCCCCTCCGGAGCAGCATTACTTGAACCAACCCGGTGAGTGTTGTCAGGCATGTTGCCTCCTCTTCTTTTAACATAAGCTCCCAGCTTCCCCCTTTCAATCAACTTTTGAACTTCTTGCTTCAATGCTATGTAGTCATCAATGGTATGACCAATATCATTGTGATATTGGCAAAAAGAGTTATTGCGATGCTCTCTGGGAGACTGCAGTGTTTTCGGTCTCCGGTAATGCACCTCATCCTTTGTTTTATCAAAGATAGTGGCCACACTTTCTTTTAACTCTGCGAACCACTCTGGTTGCACCCATGGCCCTCTCTTATTTCTGGATTGCTGACTTTGAGCAGGAGCAGCTGGCTGAGACTGAGCTTTTACCCTACCATGCCCCTGTCCGGTTTCTCTTGCTTTGTTTCTGGACTGATTCTGATTGGGATTTGGTGCCACTGGGGTAGACCTCACTTGCCTGTGCACCCTGGTTTTCTTTGGTTCGTCAACATTTATCTGTTTGCTAACGTGATTCAGCAACCCTCCCCATGTCATGGCCTTCTTTTTTGTCACTGAATCAGCTAGATTGCCTGGGTTCAAACCTTGCCTTAGGGATGATATTGCCACTTGTTCGAAGCAATCAGCCAACCCATTCTTGGTGTTCACAAAACGACTTATATATTCTTTCAAGGACTCATTTGGTTCCTGGGCACAATGGATTATTGTGTCTCCATTTCCCTTTAGCTCTTTACTCCCTACGAACTGCCTTCGAAAGGCTACCCAAAAAGTATCGAAATCTTTAATACAACCTTGAGGCAGGCTGTTGTACCATTTCAGAGCACTCCCCGTGAATGATTGGGAGAATGCCCTACAAAGTAGTTTATCATCATCGTCAAAGTTCATCATGAAGTTTTTAAATTGCTCCAGATGGTTGTCCGGATCAGTACTGCCATCGTACTTCTCTATTGTGGTGCTGTCAAACCTCTTGGGGAGGTTTCCGGACAGGATTTTAGAAGACAATGGAGATTGCCTCCAATTCCTTCCACGACTGAACACAGTATCCTGATTGGGAGTTGCAAAGATCCTGGTTCATTGTGGAAAGCAAAGGGATCCATCAGCATCTTGTCCACATGCCTCCGGTTATGAGATGATCCCTTACCAATATGCCTCTTCATCCTTCCATGTCTATCCCTTTTTCTTGAATATTTTTTAATCTGCTTTTGCTTCTTTCTGGTTCGACCCTCATCGCTGCTAGAGGACAAGGATTTTTCAACTCCCTCACTGTCCGAAGAGCTATCAGAAGATTCTGAGCTCGAGTCAGAACTCTCCACTAGCTTAGACCGGTGAGACATTTTAGAACTGGCATGAGTCTTTTTAGTGCTCACATGAGTTTTTGAAGACTCATGCTCTCTGGGGTTATCGGTGTGATGTGAAACCGATGTTTTGGATTTTTCTTTCACGCCCATCTTGGCCTTTTCTGCCCTCAGAGCTTCTATTTCACACTTTAGCCTATCACGCTCTTCGACGGTGTATTTATCTTTTTCTTCCACCACTTCGAGCAAAGCCGGTGGTAGTTCTGGATTGTCCGGATTCATTCGGACAGATTTTCTTAGCTGGTTTTGAATGCTTGATTCAGACACCTTCTCCTTCCACTGTGGTCGCCAATTTGGTGTGGATAATAATTTCCTGAGGGTAGGCTGGTAATTTCAGTTGGTGTTTTATGGTGGTGTGTGGGTGTTTAAGTGTTTAGAGTAGAGAGTAGAGAGATAATTAAGCAGCTTGGTAGCATTTAATTCTCCTTACCTACACTTAATGCAGGTGGTTGGGTATTTATACCCTGATGTTTGAGCCCTTATGGGCTTTCGGGTCATGTTCAAAGACCCATGAGCTCTAAGTAGGTGAGCAAGTAGCTTAGTCAAGAAGTGTTTAGGTTTTTTAGTACTTTTGTCATAGTTCGAACAGTCCTATGGTCTAGATATTCGAAGTGAGCTGTCCGGTATCCGGAGAGGTTGGACCGATCTGTCCCTGTACGGGGAGTAGGCAAAATTCGGACTCATCAGATATGGTTCACTTCAAAGTACAGGTTCAACACAGGTCCATTCCGGAACAATGACTTAGAAGTTTATTCTTGAGGAGAATATGAAAAGCTTTGAAAATCTAATTGCATGCTTCCCCAGAACTTGGGCATTTTATTTCTGCCATGGGTCACTCTTGTCAGACTTTGGAACATATTTTATATAACTTTACGATGCGTGTATGGTGAATATTCGACGAATCAACTCCCCGAAACCCTTGCCATGATTACTCCATAAGGTAGGATGGCGAGCAATTTCTTCCATAAATAATGGTGAGCCTGAACCTCACTTCTCACATTTTTCGATAGAGACTTCTAAACTTAGAGAGAGAAGCTTTGTCCCTCCTCCATTGCATTTTTATCTTCCACTGCATAGTTTTATGGTGATTTTAATTATGATCCACTTTGTTCTACCCAACCCTCTAGGTCCTTACCCAATCTTATACCCAGTTTGTGTCTTCTTCCCACTTTTACTCTTCTTCTGGCGCACTTTGGAATTTTCTAACTGTATGTTATTCTCTTTGTTCTTGTTTCCGTTATGTTAGGAAAATCATAGAGCTCGTTAGGAAACTGTACGGCCGAGATAACTTGAACATGCCTCTAGAGTTGAATCCCCTATTAATAGAGAACCTAAGGTTAGACCCTTTATCAGATATGGAGGTACGGTAGAAAATGAATCGTTGTCCTCCTTTAACTCTGATCCTTAGAAAGTCCGTCATCCAATCGAGGTTGTTTGGTCGAAACGTGGTCCAATAATCGTTAGGTTCCCTTCGATGAGCATTGTTCCAAGATGAAAACCTTTGTATAGTCCACGAACTCTCAAACCACACCCGCAAATTTCTTCGAGTGCGGTCTATACTGAAAATATGGTGGGAAGCGTGGTAAAAAATGAGATAACTAGTAAAAAACTAATGACCTAGACGACCCCGAAAAGCAGGAAGCATTTGAATAAGAAACTCTGAGATCCACCAACAACCTGGAGGTGAAGGTTCATCGTGGGACTAGGAGGATTAAAACACATGGAGGTCCATACGTCAGAGTTCCCTTACATTCGGAATTGTTCCTCGCCTTGGATAAAAAACTGTTATACCCAAAAACCCTAATAATAGTACAAAGGCAATCATAATAACAGTCAAGGATCCTAGTGCCCGGCTAGAGGCTCGTACACTGAACTGTTCAAGAATCTAGGGGATACATTATGAAAAAAACGATATGCTCAGATTTTAAATGCCATTCAAGTTACAAGGGCCATGATATAATAAATATAAAGCTAAGTATTGCAAGTTTTATGGTGATATAGACCATTATACAAATGGTTGTTGGGCTTTACATGATCAAGTCCAAAACATGGTTGATGAAGACAAACTTTAAGAGCTTTTTAGAACGCGAAACCAGAGATGAATCAAGAGAATATGACAAGGGCCAAGGCTAGTCATCAAGGAACGAAAGGTGGACACAAGAAATAATGAAAGAGTTGAGATAGAAAATAACGCAATCTTTATGAAGGAGGAAGGTAAATATTGGGACTACAATCCAAGTAGACATATTGTATGTGTATCATTGCTGAAAGAAATCTATTTTCATGAATCATAAAGAATTCAAAGAAAATATACATTGAGGATCTAGACACCCAACAACATGGTTAAACTTCACCACATTTATATACTGGTATTTTCTGGCGATGACCTAAGAGGAGTTATATGACCTTGCAGAGATGTAACATTAAGAAAAGTTGAGCTAACTAGAGTGGAGGTCAAGCGAGTAATGATAGACACAGAAGTTTAGCCAATATCCTATACAAAAGCACATATGATACAATGAGAGGTAATCCAGAGTTAATCCCTTCATATATAATCTTAACAGTATTTACGGGAAAAGATGCACAAGTAATTATGAAAACTCAACATGAATTTAACCCTCATCACATTGCCTATTTATGATCATAAATACTCATTCTTCCTATAGTATAATTGTTGGAAGGTCGTGACTAGATCAAATGCATGTTGTGATGTTTATGGTTCGTTACTGCCTCAAGTACCATATCAATGGAAATGTAGAAAAGTGTAATGGAACTTCATTGGCTAGCAATCAACATGAAAAATAGTAATCATATGGGGCTCGATCATGGATGATCCTAGAGAATTCCCCCATGTAATAAAGTATAGATAAGAGATAGAAAGTATAAAAACGGAAGGAAAGAACACACTACGGCTCAACCAGGATATGCCTACAAAAATAAAGTATAAATTACTTGACATTTTGCTTAATAATCTTGATATGTTTGTTTGAAATACCCAATATGTTACATGAGTTCCAGCTGGAGTCATATGACATTTACTAGTAGTCAAAAATAATTTTCGACCGACAAAAAAAAATTATATTCGTAATAGAAGACAAATGCAATTATTGAGGATGTAGATAAATCAATTGTTGTATGACATATTCAGGAATAATAATAACAATATAGACATGCAACCTAATGTTGGTATATTAGTTGTCGTATGTTTTTATGGATATATATTTTAAATATAATCAAATTTAAATGCACGAGGATGTCCATGATCATACTATATTTATTACGAATAAATTCTTTCATTTCTATAAGTGATATCACACGGCATAAAGAATACATGACCCACATATTAATGGTTTGTAAAGAAGATTTTTGAAAATCAAATAGGTCGAAATCTTTAAGCATACATAGAAAATATGTTCTTTAAGAGCAAGTAAGATGGAGAGAATTTACTTAACGTGGTCCGAATATTATCGAACCTCAAAAAAGTTAATCTGAAAATGAACCCACAAAAATGTATTCTCTGTGTCATAAAAATGGACCATTGTTTATGTTTCAAATTTTGCTGTCTTAATCCACATAGATAATTTGCTATCTAGTGTTACTTCAAGGTTAGTATTCTCTTCTAACTATGCATCCAAGTCTCGTTGTAAGGTGTCTTTCTCAGACAAAGCTTTAGTAAAAAACTTATGATAATTAGTTTACTCGTATTCTTGAAGACTTTTCTCCTCCTTCAACTTCATGAAGAAAAAACATTTGCTGACAAGTAATTAATTTAGTCCCAAGCGTTAGATTAACACACTTCTCTTGTGACACCAACAAAAACTTTAAAAGAACTTCATATTTAAACTACTTGGTTATCTATTCAGGTTGAAACTTGGTTTTTAGTTTCGTAAAAATTATATCTTGTAATTATGCTTGCATTTTTTTATAGCTTCAACTTCGCGTCCACCGTAGCTTTTATATCTGAACTATCTTCAATGGACCCTGCAACACTCCATAGAAATATTAAAGGTCTAGACCAAAAATGGTGGGACGATGACAATCTCGGTGAAGCAAATCAAATGCATTTAAAACAGTTTGCAATGGTCAAACACATTTTAATTGAACATACTATATTTGCTAATTTTATAAAGGTAACATTAATAAATAATTTCCTCAAATACCAAGTTTATTCGTCTCTTGACTAGATCCAAGGTAGAAAGATGGAAACATACCTTTTACTTATTATATATATTAGCAAATGAACTTGATCTAGGAAAGTACTTGACGATATGACATGTGATGAAGTTTCGGCTTTAACAACATCCATATAAACAAACCAAGTAATAATATTAGCATGCGTGATTACAACCTCTGGGAATCCTTCTAAAACTGAAGCATGAGTTTCTGAAGGATATTTATCCTAATATCCATAAGATCTCCATCACTTAAGAAACAAAAATCAGCATCGACGGTATTTTATGCTTTGGCAGATCTCATTTCTTAGTTGAATTATTATCAGTTGTGATGAGTCCGGAAATTTTCACCACTCACTGTAGAAACCGGACAGGCGCAATTCGGACAAAAACCACCCACTGAACCATCCAAACTGGATTAAAGTATTAAAAGCTAAACACCTTTTGACTAAGCTAATTGCTAATCTGTTTAACAAGTTAATGGGTTTTTGAACTCGACCCGTTTTCATAAGTTTGACCCGAAAGCCCATGTGGCCCATAATTAAGGGTATAAATACCCAACCTCTTTCATTAATGCGGGTAATGAACATTTAATACAACCAGACAGCTTAAATCTCTCACTGTAAAACAAAACATTAAATACCTTTGAAATACCATAAAACACCTGACAAAATTACCCCCAGTCAAAAATAATCCACACCAAGTTATAGAGGCACCACCATCCAAATGAATATCAGTTTTGATAAACTAATATTCACTTAAAACTAGTATTTAGCAGGAATCACGACTTTAAATATAGAATTTGGTATTGCAATAGACAAAGTCTGTTATTTTTCAGAAATTGCATCAACTATGGAATTCTCAACGACAATATCAAATTTTAATTTTTTGGCTTTAGAAGACTTAAGAAACCATGAGTCCTTCCTCCTCTTTAAAATTTCCCTATAACTTGCTAATTTGATTTTCTGAATGCGATATGTTGTAATTTTCATTTAAGTAAAGTTTATCCTAAGAAGATGAGATACTAAAAGACTTTTTTTTATTTTACAAGAGGAGTATGATCCTTGAGTACAAGTCGATCATCATCCTCAATGATAATTGGTGAGGATTATTTTCGACTGAGGGTGATTTGGTCAGGTATTTTGTGATGTTTCAAGTGTATTTAATGTCTAAGTGTTTAGTAGGGTGAGATTTAAGCTGCTTGGTTGTATTTAATGTTCATTACCCTCAATTAATGAAAGTGGTTGGGTATGTATACACTTAATTGTGGGCCTCATGGGTTTTCGGGTTAAACTCATGAAACCGGGTCGTGTTTAAAAACCCATTAGTTTATCAAGCAGGGTAGTAATTAGCTTAGTCATAAAGTGATTAGTTTGTAATACTTTAGTCTTGTTCGGATGGTTTAGTAGGTGGTTTTTCTCCTAATTTCCCTTGTCCGGTTTCTACAGTGAGTGGTGAGATAATCTGAACTCATCTGTAGCCCCTTTTTAGGTTATGTTTGAAGGCCTTTGGCAAGACCTAAAAAATCGCTCATGAGCACCCGTAACAATGTCCGGACGGATTTCGATTTATATAACGGATTTATTCGGACTGGCAAAACTCTCAGAAGCTCAAAGGTTTTGCCATAGATTGTGGGGCACGTGTCCCTTTCTGATTGGCCTCACCAGCCATTTTCCCCCTAGAACGGTGCTCCCACTTACTTCAAAAAAATAACCTCTTTAATTAATGCTGGTGATGTTAGCGCCGTCTTTAATCATTACTCTTAACTTTTCGTATTCTCCTAAGTTTCAAGGTATCTTTTGTTTCTTTAGTATAAATGAACTCATTTTTCACTGTTTTACCATCTTCATCATCTTTTCACTTCTAATCTTTAAAGCTTTTATCTCTCTTTTCCAAAAACCCATTTTAGTTGTAAGTTTATGTTTACAGCAAGAAACGCTCTAGTAAAAGGTGGGTGGTTGAATCTATCGGAGTTAGAGAAAGCACAAAGGGTCAAAAGAGAAAGGCGCATTGCTGCAGGCCTCCCAGTCTCTCATGTTCACAAATTTGAAACACCAAACTCAGAGCCTGATCGGGGTTCGTCTTCTGCTAGAAGCTCCAAACCTAGACGGTTATCTCAACCTAGTCTTTCATCGATCATCTCAGGATCATCGATCCATGAGTCAGAGCCTATTGTTGAACAAGAGTAAGCAGTCAGGAGTACTAGCAGACCCTCCACATTCATAGCCATGGGATCGGATGCTGATGTCTCCCTAGAAAAACTAAACCTTCGACGAAGAGGCCGCTTAGTAAAAGGGCAGGCTGTTGCTCTATAGTCTAAATCTCCAAAATCTGTGCCTTCTAAATCTGGGGCCAAAGACAAAAAATCAGGGTCAGAAGCACCCATTAAAGTTTCTAAGGACAAATTGTCTGGTCCGGAGGCCACCAGTTTAAGCCTTCAAAATGAACCTTCCAGATCTGAGCCCCAGCCGGACTCCAGACCACAAAAAAAAAGCAATGCTCAGCCATCCGGACAGCTTACTGAGCCAACCACCAGCACTTCCCTCCCAAAAATAACTGTCAATCCTTCCAGGGTAATGGAAGATGCGATGATACAGTGTTGAAGATGTACCTTTCAAGACTGTTGTCTCCAGGAAGACGAGTGAGGCTGTCGTTGTTAAGAAAAACAAGGGTAATGAGAAGCTATGTTTAAAGCACCCGGACATGCCGGAGTGCCTCGAGGGAAGAATGGGACCTTTCTTTCATAAAGTAAGTGTAAAATATCTGATAGCCATGCAGAACATCAATTATATTTTCATTCATACAGCTGAACTAGGTCGGATGAAGACGAAGTGGGGGATCCTTGAAAATGTCAAGGTCAGGATACCGGTAGATCCGGAGACGCGAATGGATTACAAGCTCAGTAAGATTGTTTTCTACGCAGAGTTATTCAACTCGGGGCTTAGGTTCCCCTTGAACCCGGAGATAGTCAGATATTTCCATCTGATAAAGCTCTGCCCCAACCAACTGAGCCCCAATGCTTGGTACACCCTCATGGCCTGCATCATGGCCTCTAGGCTCTCCGGAATCCTGCTTCCGATTGAGCAATTTGCTGCTGTGGCCAGCCTTTGCAGAAATCATGTCATCCCTTTCTACCATTATAATATGGGTGACATCTATAAAGTGGTGGATGACTTACTTGAGTCAGAGAAGAACTGGAAGACTCGGTTTTTGTTTATCAGTGGTGCTTGGGAGAATGGGAGGAAGACTAAAGCTAGCGACAATCCAAGCATGCTTATCAGCAAATGGAAGAGTATGGGTAAATATTTCTTTACATCTTTCTATCTTTTCTTATAATAAGTTTATTTGTTTAATTTCTCTTTTTTTGTTTTTTGGTAGTGCTGCCAAAAGAGTTCAATGACTACCTAGAGGAGCGGCAGAGTACTTGTGCGAAACTAAATGCTTGGACTGCTGAGAAATGGGGAAATCGCTTCCATAACTATTTCACCGGAGGCAACTTGGCAAGATCCCATCTCTGGAATACAACCGGCCGGAGAGACTTGTCTTGGGAGGAATTAACCACTCCACCCCCTCCGGAGGTGATTCTTCAGAAGACAGAGGCAAAGGATGGAAAGCTAGCCTTGTCGGGTAGAGCTAAAGCCCCCAGATAAATTAAGGGAAATAAAGGCAAGGCTAAGCAAGACGTGGATGAGGTCAACCCAGGTGATGTTGAGGAAGTTGTCCCAGCAAACCAGGAGGGGCAGGACTAAGGAAGGATTGATGCTGATTTGCTACAAGTGGTAGAAAACGAGAGTACCAAAGTGGCAGTTAGATCTCCAAAGCCCCCAAATCTCCCATGAAGGATCGAAAGCGGGGAACATAAGGTGGAGATAGGCTAGCTAAGAAGAATAAAACCTCAAAGGGAGATGAAATTGCTCTCCGGCCTCCGGAGTCTCTTCCTCCGGTCGACCCAACAGATCCAAATCATGCAGAAGAAATCCCAAGTGACTTTCACACCGGAGAGGGCGCTGGAGGACTTTCATACTGGAGAGGGCATCGGTGGGGACATCAACATTGATGGGGTAGACATCAGTGTCCTTCAAGGGATCATCCTTTACTTTGAATACCTTGAGAAGGATGACTTTGCTGGCCCTTACCTCCCCCCAAGCTCTTCGAACATAGTCACTTTCAATAGTAAATCGTTTTCTGTTTCTGGAGAGAGGGATATGGTGACCCACTCCTTGCTGAGAAATATTCAATCGGTGCTCAACTTGGAGAAGCAAGTGCGAAACCAGTCATCCATCATCAACACTCTCAATTCTGACAATGCAAATTTTATCTAACGACCTTATTACTTCCAACCAGAGTATTGAGGCATTAAAGAGAGAAAATGAGGAATTGAAGAAGGGGAAGGAGGTCTTGGCCACCAAACTGGCCACTTCGGAGGGGGTTGTGAAAGAACTTCAATCCAAGTATTCTGACTTGGAAAAGAATCTTTCTACTTCAAAAGAAGAGGTGAAGGCCAAAGACAACATCATTCAGACCCTAACCAGCGATAAAATTTCGCTTGAGGATATTGTGTCTAAGGCTAAGCAAGAAAAAGACAACTTGGTAAAGGAGCAAGAGAAGACAATCCAAGCCAGGATTGATGCATACACTAATAAGGTCATTGAATCTCAAGAGAAAAGGTATGTCGAAGTCAAATTAGACATGGTCCTGCTCTTTCATGAGAAATTCCCAAAGAGGACATTAGGTGATTTGTGGCGATTCGTGGAATACGAAGACATCCCTCACCATACCATGGTTGATGGTGATAAGCATGGCTACTCCAGTGGTTGGGATGATACTTATGATGAAGATGAAAAGACTGGAGAGAGTCCAGATGAGGAGATCAAGGATCCCAAGAAGAAACCAAGTAAGGCTGCGCCATCCACGTATGGCTGTCAAAAAAATCCGAAAAGTCTGATATCGAATCCGAATAAAATGGATGATATCCGTATTCGGAAGAAAACGGATAATATTCGTATCCGAATTCGTATCCGAAAATAGCAGATATGGATATAGTCATATCCGTATTCGAAATATCCGATATCCAAATTTTTATAAATAAATATATATATATAGGTTTTTTGTATTTAAGCATGTTTTTAGCTATCCCACATTGTAAAAAAAAAAAAAATCACTAACAAAGTTGTCTATAAATATAGAGGGTTGCTTCTTTAAAAAATATATCTTATCCCACATCTAAAGTTGGAAAAAAGAGTTACTACCAAGCTGTTTATAAAACACATGGTGGGTTTTTATAACAAGTATATCTTTTTTAGTCGTATGACTTTTATCCCACATCTAAAATGTGGAAAACAATTGCTACCAAATTTTCTATAAAAGATATGGTGACTTTTCAAAATAAGTATATTTTTTTCTTAGCTTTATCCCACATCTAAAATGGAATATGAATTTCTAGTAAGGTGCTTATAAAAGTAGCCCAATAAATAGTGTAATTAGTTAAAAATTTAGTACAAATTCGGATTCGGATATTATCCGTATCCGGATAATATCCGTCGGATACGGATTCGAATGTTATTTTTTATAAAACTTTGGATTCAAATTCGGATTTGGATAGGGATTTCGGATTTCGAATTCGGATTCAGATATAGGTAGATTTGTATTCGAAATATCCGTTTGACAGCCCTACATCCAAGAAAGCTCAGTCTTAAAGTTTTAAACATATTTTTCTTTAATTTTTGTGTAGACTAAAGTCCTTGGATGGCCAAGGCAATTTTGTAACCGTGTCCGGCCCTTGTCCGGACAAACCTTCTCTTTTTAAAACTCTAAAGTCCTTGGATGGCCAAGGCATTTTACATTTTTAATATCATTCTCTGGTATCTGCCGTGCAGTTTTATCTTACACAACTCTTATATTGTTTATAGTTTTCCAATTTTGATGGCTCGTATTTAAATGACATTTGAATATTTTAAATGGCTCGTAGCTTAAACAACCCTTAGTTATTTTATAAGTAATTTAAAGTGAGAGTGTTTAAATTTTCCGATGACAAATATTTAAATGGTCATCACTCCACCGAATTAATCCGATCTAATAGTCAAATCACCTCGAATGTTTCAAAAAGGCATCGAATTTTATTAAAAAAACCTAGGCACCTCATTAAAACCTCCCTGCGCCACCACGGTAGGAAAGAGTATGCCTCTAAATATTTACATGGATTTCAAACAAGTAAATATTTACATAGTCTTTATTCTAACTATAACCGAAGGTGTTCAATGTTCCAGGGGTGATTCAAAACTCTGCCATCTTTATCTTTGAGCCTGTATGTTCCAGGCTTAAGTTTTTCACTGACCTCATAGGGTCCTTCCCAAGTTGGAGCTAGCTTGCCGAACTGCTTTTCCGTGGTATGTACGAAGAATTTTCTCAGCACCTTATCACCTGATTGAAAATCCCTCCTTTTGATTCTGGAAGAAAATCTGCTTCTCATCAAACCTTTATAGTATGTGGCTCTAAGGTGAGCCTTGACTCTTTTTTCTTTATCAAGTCAAGCTGGCTTCTGATTGCTTCTTCGTTAGCTTGTTCCGAAAAATGGTGAACTCGAAATGAAGGAAGAGTAGCCTCTATGGGAGCTATTGCATCCATACCATATACCAAGGCAAATGGGGATTCTTGTGGTGCAGCCCCGAGAGTGGTCTGGTAAGCCTATAGTACTTCTTGTAGATAACTTGGCCACTTTCCAGCAGCCCCTTCTAAATTCTTTTTAAGACCGGATAGAATGGTTCTGTTAGCTACTTCAACTTGACCATTTGCATGTGGGTGGAAAAGATAAGAGAAACAGTGTTGAATTCCTCTAGAGGCACAAATATTCTCCACATCCTTGTTATCGAACTGTGACCCATTGTCTGTGGTTATCTTTTGTGGAACCCCAAATCTGCAGCAAATATTAGATATGATAAATTTTATCACAACTTTCGAAGTGGTTCCTGCCAATGGGGCTGCTTCAATCCATTTTGAGAAGTAATCAATAGCAACAATTATAGTTTGACACCCTCCGGATGCCATAGGTAGAGGTCCCACCAAATCCAATCCCCAACGAGCAAAAGGTATTGGGTCAGAAATTGACTCTAAAGGGCAGCTGGGGGATGAATTTCATTACTGTGTCTTTGGCATGGATCACACTTTTTCACCAAGTCCTTGGCATCTTGCATTATGGAGGGCCAATAGTACCCAGCTGATAACGCAGCGGAAATAGAAGAAGAAGCAACGATAGATGAAACCCTAATTCAAGGGTAACATGATGCAACCCTAATCTAAGGGTAACAAAGAGTGAAATTTTCAGAGATAAAAAATCTATTATTCCAAAAACTTCAAATAACTTAAAGGCATATGAGGCTTTATATAATAGCTTCTCAAAACCTTAAATTATAATACAAAGAAATAAAATAAATATTTTAAAATAAAATAAAATAAAATAAAATAAAATCTTAGTATAATTAGATTTGATTTAAATACATAAGATATTTGAATAAAATAAAATAAAATAAACAGGCTTTTGTTTGGACTTTCTGGGCTACATCATCCTCTCCTGGTTGACAAGAATTCGTCCTCGAATTCACAGCACCATCACCATCACCATCAAGAACCCAAATTATTTATTTTATTTTATTCAATCGTCACATTGGGAATTATAATTGTTGACCTTATCGGAAGAAGATAAATTCTTCTCGAGTGTTCCTTATTCAAAGTCACATTGAAGCCATCCAGTTGAAGGAAAAAAATAGTTTCGAAAACTTTTTCATAGCCTGAAGACAACTCCCCATGTCTAGTTGATGAAAAAAATGGTTTTGAAAACCTCTTCATAGCCTGAGACAGCATCTCGATAAGAAATTTTTACCTTGATTCGACAATTCGTAGCCAATTTAAACTCCTTCAGCAAGCGGTCAATATGATCGTCATTGAAACGCCTAGTGTGTCTCCCGCATACCAAACGATCTTTGAGATATTCATGGCCGTATGTTGTTCTCTCCTTTAGACCTTGAATCAGATGAAATCAAGATTCAGAAACATGCTTGACCCGTAGCAGGAACTGAGGCTCTGATACCAAACTGATGACGCATCGGAAACAGAAGAAGAATCAACGATAGATGAAACCCTAATTCAAGGGTAACATGGTGAAACCCTAATCTAAGGGTAACAAAAACTGAAGTTTTCAGATTTAAAAAAAATATTATTCCGAAAACTTAAAATAACTTAAGGCAAATGAGGCTTTATATAATAGCTTCTCAAAACCCTAAATTATAATACAAGGAAATAAAATAAATATTTTAAAATAAAATAAAATAGAATAAAATAGAATAAAATCAAATCTTAATATAATTAGATTTGATTTAAATACATAAGATATTTGAATAAAATAAAATAAAATAAATAAGGCTTTTGTTTGGACTTTTTGGGCTACATCACCAGCTAACAAGACCCTTCTGGTTAGAGCCCTGAATCCACAGTGTGCTGATCCCTCGCCATCGTGCAACTCAGAGAGCACCATTTGTGATTCTTCGAACCCCAAACATCGTAAGAGAGGCCTACTAAAGGATTTTTTGTAAAGAACATCTCTTAGGATGATAAAGCCACGAGCCTTATACTTTACTTTTCTTGCCACTGCTTTTTCCAGAGGCAATATGCCATCTGAGAGGTACTGGATGAGAGGAAATCTCCAATCTTGATGTTGATCTACTTGTATATTTAAACTTTCTTCTTCCTTGTTCTGACTGAGTTGAATGTATGGGCATTCTTGCACATTAATCCATGGGTATGACTCAGAATAGGCTATGGTTGCCAAGGAATCTGCTAAAGTATTTTCTGTCCGGGGTATGTGCTCATAGGTGATGTTTTTGAAATTAAGTGCCACTTCTTTAAGGACAAATAAATATTTAATCAATTGCTCTTTTTTGCCTCAAATTGACCTTGTGCATGATGGATTAGAAGTTGGGAATCGCTCATCAACCTGACCCTTTTGGCTCCACAAATTAGAGTTAATTTCAAGCCTGCTATAGCAGCTTCATATTCAGACTCATTGTTGGAAGCCCTGAAAGCAAAACATACAGCTTGGTACATTTTGTCGCCGTATGGGGAAGTTAAACATATTCCAGCACCACAACCCATGGTAGTCGATCCACCATCAGTCCGGACAACCCATTCTTTCTTAGTTTTTTCAACTGTTGCTTGTTTGGTGTCTCTGTCTGAGTGAAATTCAACTAAAAAATCAGCAACAGTCTGAGCTTTGATTGCTGTCCAAGGGGCAAAATCAATATCATAGTCTCCCAGCTCCACCGACCACTTGGTCATTCTGCTTGAAACATCTGCCTTTTGAAGAACGTTTTTCAAGGGAAAAGACGTCGGAACGATAATCGAATGAGATTGGAAGTAGCGTCTCATTTTCCTAGCAGCAATTACTAGGGCCAGTGCCAATTTTTCAAGTTTCAAATATTTTTTTTTGCATCAATCAAGATTTTGCTGATATAGTACACCGGACGAGGATAATTATCCACCTCTCTTACTAGCACTACACTTAGGGCGCAATCAGAAACTGCCATGTATATGTAGAGTTTCTCTCCATCAATAGGCTTGAACAAAGTTTTACGGGAGGATAAGTGCTTCTTAATTTCATCAAAATCCTGGTCACAGTGGGGAGACCAATTAAACTCTTTTGCACCTTTCAAAGTTTGAAAAAACGGGGCGCACATATCCGAAGACCTTAAAATAAAACGGTTTAGAGCAGCTAATCTTCTTGTTAATCTTTATACTTCTTTAATATTCCGAGGAGGCTCCATTTGTAATAAAGCACTAAGCTGGTCTGGATCTGGTTGTATGCCCTTCTCACTTATCACATACCCTTAAACATTTCCGGAATGTACCCCGAAAACACACTTTTCCGGATTCAACTTTAAATTTACTTTCACTAATTTGGCAAAAGTTTCCTGGAGATCTGCTAAGTGTATCTCTTCGTCCACACTCTTTACCATCATGTCATCGATATAGACTTCCATGTTTCTCCCAATCTGATTAGCAAAAGCCTTGTTTACTAATCTTTGATAAGTAGCCCCAATATTCTTTAATCCAAATGGCATCACCTTGTAACAATGGAGGCCCCTATCAGTAACAAATGTAGTATGTTCTTGATCCTTCAGATCTAATTGAATCTGATTATACCCGGAGAAGGCATCCATGAAGGATAACAACTTGTTCCCAGATGTGGAGTCCACCAACTGATCAATTCAAGAGACTGGATATAGGTATTTTGGGCAAGCTCTATTGAGGTCTGTAAAATCAATGCACATACGCCACTTTCCATTTTTCTTCTTTACTAGCACCGGATTGGTTGTCCATAAAGGGTACTGAGATTCTTTTATGTGTCCCATTTTAGTAAGTCGGTCAACCTCTTGAACTATAACATCAGCTTTTTCCTTAGAAAAAGCTCTCCTCTTTTGTACAACAGGTGCTATATCCCTCCGGATGGATAATTGGTGTGATATAATGTCTGCGGGCACTTCAATTACATCAGCATTGCACCAGGCGAAAACATGATGATGGTTTTTCAAAAAGGCTAACATTTTACTCTTTAATTCCGATGTCATTTTGGACCCGATCTTGACACTTCTTCCTTCAGCCAGGGATTTAGTTTCAACTTGTTCAACTGGTATTAAAACACCAGGGGTCTCTCTGGGGTCATCAAATTCACCCTCTCCCCCAGAGGGCCCCTCAAATTACTAATCCTCACTAATCCGAACTGCCCCCCAAGGTTCGAGAGGCCAGTGTTGTTGCATAACATTCCCTTACTACCTTCTGACTGCTTCGGACAACTCTCACTTGCCCTTGCACAACGTATTTTAAACTTTGATGGATTGTTGAAGCCACAACATGCATCCTAGAGAGCCAAGATCTCCCCAAAATGGAATTGTAACACGTAGGACAATCCACCAGAACAAAAAAAAAGTATCCGGACCATCTTCTTAAAATGGCCCTTTCCCAACAAGACCTCCTCTTCAAACTCCCCAATTACATCTGATGAGCTTCCAGTGAAACCCACAATTGACCTGTTTAAACGCTGAATTATCGTTGGATTCTTCATTTGTTTGTAGGAATTTAGAAAGAGGATGTTGGCTGAACTACCGGTGTCCACCAAAATTTGTCTAATGTCATTGCCCCCAATGGATGCTCCTAATACAACAACGTCTTTATGGGGACCATCTATATCCCTTAAGTCATCCTCATCGAAGACAATGAAAGGAAAAGGGATCTGTGATTGATAGGATGTCATACCTCCTTTAATCTGGGTAGCTAGAGTATGAACATGCTTTTTTCTCGAAGAAGTGGTTTGTGCAGTCATGGTGTCTCCCCCAAATATTGTAAGTGACTCAAAAAAACTGATGAGCCCGGACACCGTTTTGAAGTGTTCTGTGATAACGCCCACCTTATTTCGGGTTGGATCAGGATCCAAATACTCTGACTCTACATCAAACCTTTCAATTATCACCATTGCCACATCCGGAGCCGATGTCCCTGCATTGTTCGGGCCAGTCCGATGGGCATTATCAGGCCTATTTCCACTTCTTCGTTTAACATATGCCCCCAACTTCTCTCTCTCAATCAAATTTTGTACTTCTTGTTTCACCGCGATGCAATCTTCAGTGGTATGACCAGTATCACGATGATACTGAAAAAAAAACTATTATTTCGACTTTCCCTAGGAGACTGTAATGCAGCCGGCTTTCTGAAATACACTTCGTCTTTTGTTTTATCATAAATGGTGGTCATGTTTTCTTTTAGTTCAGCAAACCACTCCGGTTGAACCCAAGGTCCTCGATTATTTCTAGATTGCTGGCTTTGAGCTGGTGCAGCTGGGTGGGATTGAGCCTTGGCCCTATTTTGACCATGTCCGGTTTCCTTGGCCTTGTACCCGGACTAATCCTGGTTTTGATTTGGCACAGCTGGACCAGACCTCACCTGCCGGTGCACCCTGATTTTCTTTGTTTCATCCATATTATTCTGTTTGCCGACTTGATTCAGTAAACCTCCCCACATCATAGCCTTTTTCCTTGTTACTGAATCAGCCAAATTGCCAGGATTCAAACCCTGCCTCAGAGAAGCTATCGCCACCTGTTCAAAGCAGTCATCTAACCTATTTTTGGTGTTTACAAATCGACTTATGTACTCTTTCAAAGATTCATTTGGTTCTTGGGTGCAGTGGATAATAATGTCTCCATTTCCCTTTACTTCTTTACTTCCAATGAACTGCCTTCAGAAGGCCACACAAAAAGTATCAAAATTTCTGATGCAGCCCTGTGGCAAACTATTGTACCACTTGAGAGCACTCCCTGTAAAAGACTGGGAGAACGCTCGACAAATTAACTTATCATCATCGTCAAAATTCATCATGAAATTTTTGAATTGCTCCAGATGGTTATCCGGATCTTTACTTTTATCATATTTTTCCATTTTTGTGCTGTCAAACCTCTTAGGAAGGTTTCCGGACAGTATCTTGGAGGACAATAGAGATTGTCTCCAATTCCAACCATGAATAAACACAGTATCTTCATTGGGAGTTGCAAAGATACATGGTTCATCATGAAAGGCGAAAAGATCCATCAACAATGGGTCTACATGTCTCCGGCCATGGTTGTGGCTATGAGACGACCCTTTACTCAAGTGCCTCTTCATCCTTCCATGCTTGTCCCTTTTTCTTGAATATTTCTTGACCAACTTCTGTTTCTTCTTAGAACGACCTTCATCACTCCTGGATGACATGGATTTTTTAACTCCATCTTCGCTCGAGGAGCTACTAGAAGACTCTAAGTTTGAATCTGAACTCTCCATTGGTTTAGACCGGTGAGACTTCTTTAAGCTAGCATGAGTTTTCTTAGTACTCACATGGGTCTTTGATGGCTCATGCTCTCTTGGGTTGTCAGTGTGATGAATTGCTGACACTTTTGACTTATCTTTCAGACCAATTTCTGCCCTTTTAACACCCCTCAAGGCTTTTATCTCTACTTTTAATCTATCTCGTTCCTCTATTGTATATTCATCATTTTCTCCCACCACTTCTGCCAAAGCTGGTGGCACTTCCTGCTCGTCCGGATTCATCTGAACTGGTTTTTCTTAATGGTTTCGAATGCTAGATTCAGGCACCTTCTCCTCCCATTGTGGTCGCCAATTTGGTGAGGATTATTTTCGATTGAAGGTAATTTGGTCATGTGTTTTGTGATGTTTCAAGTGTATTTAATGTCTAAGTGTTTTGTATAGTGAGATTTAAGCTGCCTGGTTATATTTAATGTTCATTACCCTCAATTAATGAAAGTGGTTGGGTATTTATACCCTTAATTGTGGGCCTCATGGGTTTTCGGGTCAAACTCATGAAACCGGATCGTGTTTAAAAACTCATTAGTTTATCAAGCAGGTTAGTAATTAGCTTAGTCATGAAGTGATTAGTTTTTAATACTTTAGTCCTGTTCGGGTGGTTCAGTGGGTGGTTTTTGTCCGAATTTCCCCTGTCCGGTTTCTATAGTGAGTGGTGAGAAAATCTGAACTCATCAATAATCACTCATTTTAATTTAGCATAAGCCTTATCAACTATACATAGATATTCATTCGAATATGATCCTCTTTTGTGGTGGAAAACTTAACTTCTTTTGTTATAGCAGGACCTTTTCGCTCTAAAGAAGCATCAAAATAGTTTTTCAAAGCAATGAAAGGTAATTGAATTATCCTAGAAAAAGGAATGTGCTCATTTTATGTTTAAAATACGGCTCAATTATTAAAACCATCAACAATAGTATATATTTCAACAAGTTTTTTACACTCGAAACATCAAATTTCTTCTCAACAACATCATTTTTTATATCTAATCACGACTTCTACTTGTAGCATGATGAGTTACATTTTTTTTATTTTTTCCGGCTTAGAACCTTCAACCTTATTATCTTAAAAAACAACATGCTTGACATTTTCTATTCTACCAGAAGAACGTCTAACGACAATTTTTTTAACACATGAACTCCTGCTTCTAACAGCCTTGGGAGCTATTTCATTTTTAGATTTATTTTTAACATGATTTTTTTACATCATGTTTAAAAATAAAGAATTCTTTAATACAAGAAATACTCGGCCATGCACCATCATTCCAAAACAAATGGGAACCAATAGAGCTTTGTAGTATTAGTGGAAATTAGTTGATGCTTCCACAATCCTTATAATCAGCTCTTTTGTGTAAGTCATCTGGTTTTCCATATCAAATTCTAGCACAACATAAAAATATAAGAACAATAATAAATATCATCTATTCATATAAAGATATGAAGTTATAAAATATAAACAAGAAGATTACATTTAGGCTGCTAAATTTTAATAACAAATCTATGATAAATAACTAGAAGGTATTACCCTTTTGACCCTTGCAAGAAATTTGTTGAGGTTAAATAGGCCATAAACCTTTTTAAAAAGGATAATACTTGTCATCAAAAATAAAACAATAAAGATTAGAGCTTAAAGCAAAACCTGCACTAATAGTTTTGTGAAAAACTGAAAGAAATAAAGAAGAAATATATTTATATAGAAAGGACCGGCGAAGTCAACGAAGGATATCGTTCCATAATGAATTAATATGATGAGATAATCTTTAATGGAAACACTCATGTTTTAGTCATGTATCGATAGTAAACTGCTACTTCATAATATATTTGTAGTTAGTCCTTCAAAATTATGTACATTCTCAAAAACAAAACTTTGAAATCGTATATGGGGGACCTATTTTACACACAATAATTTAGTAGCTACTTTTGAATATTTAAGCTCTCAGAATGATATATATATCAGTAATCAAGATTGCTTATCTTTTTTATTGGTTTTGATCTATATTATGCGAAAGAAATATGGTGATACTTTGTGGAATTTAGTAGTTTCTCCTACATTACTTGAAAACAGGGTTACTATTCTATATAGAAGTAATATGAAGAGTTATGAAGTAATTTGAAGGAAATTTGGAATCTCTTTTATACAAAAAAGTCTCAATAACTCTATCAGCCGATTACTTGTAATTGTACAATTTGTCCTTTAACAAATTAGAATTTTTTCTTCAAGAAAGGTTTTGGTCGGTGAAGGATTTTTAATGAGGAATGAATAGGATCGGCACGAGCCAATCTGGGGACATCTCTGAGGTTTATTTGTTAGAGAAATATGAATTCACCAACAGATAACATGAGCTACAACAAATAAAACTACAGAAAATACTCACACATTAAAGCAATATTGTCTCAGATAAAATAATACAAAAGTTAGTTCCCTCTCGATGCTCGCATAAAGATTAGAGGTTACTTATAGTGGTGTAAATTTTATGATCCATAAGATTCGGCCTATCAAGAGATTAAAGTTCATTCAGTCAAACCATTACAAACCAAGGCCCATTCGGTTGAGTTATTTTATGACTAAATCTCATTCGGATGATTTGATAGAGAATAAAATATTATTGAGCCGCATGTATGAATGAATGAAGAACAAGTTAAAAAAAATTGTAATTACCAATATATTGTTTTATTCAATAAGTATTATAGATAAGATGTTATACTATATAGTTTGCTATAGATAATCTTCAATGTTTTTGCTTATATAAAATAAGTTTTGTTATAAATATGGTCCAATTTAATGAATATATTATTATTTTCATAATTATTATTAACTTTTTTATTATTTTGTATTATATTTTATTATTCTTTTTGAATTTTAAATCCATATGAATCCATCTAAACTAAACTATAATCACCAATCACTCTTGTAGCTAATAGTTTAGCTTTAATAATGATAAAACATGATGTTTGGTATTTTTGGTAAAGTTAAAATAAGATGAGACATATTTAATAACCTAAAGGGAAATATATTTGATTGAAAATATAGTGATATATGTACATCACGTGATATTAATAATGACATGTAGTTTTAGAGGTTGCACGATGTGATAATTAAATGAAGATTATAGGAATAAAATGAAAAATATCTTCAAATGAGATGGATAATGGTAGATACTTAAATCAGAGTTGAAAATAACTTGTCACGTGGAGTGAAGAAGACTATAGAAAGCTCAAAGTATGTAGATTCTAAGTTGATAATTGGGAACTGTCAAGGAAATTTTGAAACCAAGCATGAAAATATAAGAAGATACTTGGATTTTGTTAAGCGAATGGAAAATTATTTAGAGAAAGTTTTATATGAGCAAGTGCCACGAGTAGAAACTGTAATTGCATATATCTTAGAAAACTTTGATTGTGTAGAAGATAATTGTCTAGTAATAATTAAGGATATATCTTCCGTTATGGACAATATTGATGATGGAAAGCTTTTATATGTTGAAGATTTTGATGATTGGCGTCATAAATATCTATTTTATCTAAACGATGAAGTGATATTGTTGGAAAAAAAACATAATCTCGAGTTTGGAGACTGTTAGCGTGTAATTACATTAATTTTTATGGAAGTTTATATCAAAATTTCAACACGACCATTATTAAGGTTTATAGGGAAGATGAAGACTTTTTTTTTTAATTCTAAGATATTTACATGAAAATTAGTTGCACATTGTGGGTTTAGAGGGTTAATACAACATATTATTTTGGCTTAATACTATTCGTGAATGCTTGTTGTCGATGCTAAAATTATGGTTTGAAATTATGATCTATATCAACATTTTTCTAATATAAGTCATATACATAGTGAATGTGTGGGTCCAATATTTTTTTTGTCTTTTTTATAGGTGAAGAATCAGTCTAATCGGATCATTATTACTTGCGATAGGAAGTATATTGTTGTTTATTATAGACGTTGATTACTTCCCTAAATGGATTGAAGCAAAACCGTTGGTAAGAATAAGGTCTCAAGAAGTTTGTTAATATTGTACAGTCCAATATTTTGAGTCGCTTTGGGATTAAACGGGTATTGATGATAAAAAAAATAGATCTCAATTCCAAATAAGACGGTGATCTCCTTTTGGAAAGTATAAGATATAGAAACATTTTTTACTACATATTATTTACAAGAAAATTGATAAGTAAAATTTACAAACATAATCATCTTGATTGAGTTAAAGAGAAAGCTTGAATTAGTTAAAGGAAACTGGTCGTATTTCTTAATGAGATTTCATGGGCATATCGTAAAACTCATAAAGTGACAACAAATGAAACTTCATTTACTTTAGTATATGGTATGGAAGTCGTTGTTCTAGCAGATATTGTGCATAGATTTGATAGAGGAGCGACGAGATCAAATACAAGTTACAGTCGAGCACTATATGAGTTTACTGGAAAGTTTATATAATGCAAAATTAAAGGTTATGAGTTTTCTGAAAGGTGATTTGGTGTTGAGAAAGGTAGTTCATGGGGCAAGAGACAAGAATGCTGGAAAATTGGCTCATAAATGGGATGGACCTTCAAGGTAGTATCCAGAGGTCATAAAAATGCTTACAAAGTAACAGATATAAATAATAACAAATTGAAACACCATGGAATGTACATCATCTTAGTTTGTTAAAAATGATAAGTAAATTTTATCGTTGCACTATTTTTCTTACTTTGTGACATGGAAGGTTAACGAGACATCATAAATGCCATTATTAGCAAATGTTTTTGCCAAAAAAAGATGTCATAAATTTAAAAATATTAAGACGATGTAGTTAGAAAATGATATTATTCTATAAAAATAAGATTAAAATTATATATATATATATTATTATTCAAAAACGATATTATTATTATTATTATTATTATTATTATTTAAGCAAAATAATGATCTATTACTAAATTGAAAGTTTTACAAACTTTGAGGACCGAATTGAGAACATGGACACACTAAAGTCTTAAGAGAGCAAATCGACGGATTTTAGAAATTCCCAAATGAAGGAACCCTAATTTCTAATCGATGGAGACAAAGCTTATCTTCCATGGCTATGTCTTCAGAGCTAGCCAAAGTCTAAGTACCCAATGCCCAGACTCTTTAGCATAGTGATGGCTAGAAGAGGGATATGGGTATTTAAAACCTCAAAAGATAGGTTTTGAGGAGCAGCAATGGCTCTCTTCGCTATCCAGTCCGCTGCCTGATTCTGAGTTCTAGATATGTGACGGAGAGTCATTTGAGGGTGGATCAGGCTTCTACAGATGATTCTCATTGGCTCGAGAGTTGGGGTAGAGATGCCACTTGCAAGCATGTTGATTAGAGCCCGACAATCTGACTCTATATCGACATTTTCCCATCCATTACGCTTTTAAGTGATGAGCCCTTCAATAAGAGCTTTACATTCAGCCTGAAATGGATTCAATTTCCCAAATAAGCAGCCTTTACCCAACAAAATATCTCCATTATCATTTCTGACAATTAAGACTCTGCTCGACTCTCCTGAAGAACAACAAGCACCATCGACATTAACCTTTAATCTCCCAGGATTGGGAGCAAGCCATTTCAGGTACATTACTCTTTTCTTTCTTCTGTTTATAGTCTTGCATCCTAACGCTGATCCTGTGTTATTTACAAAAGACCAGTGCTTAGAGTGAAGCTTATTCCCTGAGTCAATGCATAATATGGTTCTACAGATTCTATCAACAGCACTCTTGAAATCGTCTCGAGTGTTGTTGAATTTAGAGCAATTTCTGTTGTACCAGATGGTCCAACAGATGATTTGGGGAACCAGATGAGTAATATGAAATTTAAAGTTTGTGAAACAAAACCAAGTCTAAAGTAAGTGATTTAGGGTCATAAATCTACTTATTTGAATTTTAAATAGACACCCAAAGTAGTTCCAGATGGCCCAAGAATAGTTGCAGTTGATGAAGATATGGTTTTTCTCTTCACAATTGCAACAAAATTGACACTTAGAGACAGTAATAAAGTGCATTTTGGAAAGGATATTGTCTATGGGAACAAAGTTTTTATTTATTCTCCAGCATAAGAATGAAAACTTTTTTTGGATAAAATGGCTCCAAAGTGTTTTGAAAAAGTTTGACTTGTTATTTTTGTTTTTAATGTTGTCCCAAGTTATCATAGTGTTAAAGTTGCTATCATTGGATAGCTTCCAAACTATCTGATCTTCCTGATCATGATTTAGTTTTAAACCATTTATATGGTTAACTCTATCCTGAGGCAGGAAGCCCAAGAGAGTTTGGATGTCCCAACAATTTTATTTCCAAAAAGACTTCACAGTAGCAGGTAAATACCAGCTATTGTTGCTTTGGCTGGTGAGAATAGGAGGCATATCATGCCATTCATCAAGCCAAAAATCAACACTACCATTGCCAAGAGCCCACTTAATATACTTCTCAGCCTTATCTTTAACAGCAAAGAGCCTCTTCCAAACAATAGATTCATTGGTCTTACAACTAGTTTTAATAGGGTGAGTATAAGGGCTATAGGTTTATGCATGAGGTCAGACCAGAGAATATTGTTTTTTCGAAATAAAAACCAAAGCTTGTAACTGAAGGTATGCTGGATATCAACTAATCTTTTGATATTTAGCCCACCTTCATCCCAGGGCTTACAAAGCAGATTCCAAGAGGTCCAGTGTATAGATTTTTCATTATATTTGGACCTCCAAATGAATCTGTTGAAACAAAGGTCAATTTTATTGAGAATGTTAGATGGAATAGCATTATTCTGCATCCAGAAATAAACAATAGGATGAAGCACATTAGAGATTAGGGACATTCTGCCACCCAAGGACAAGTGCTTCATGTCCCACTCTTGGATTTTATTATGGATTTTTTCAATAAGAGATAAGTAATTCTTCCCCTTGTTGTTTGCAGAAATGGTGATTCCCAGATAGGTGAAGGGAGCAGAATCAATTTTGAAGCCACTTGCAACATTGAGCCTTGAAGCACATTCTTGGGAGGATTTAGCAGAGGTAATCACTTTGGTCTTGTTCTTATTTATTGCTTGGCCAGAGACTAATTGGTACTTTTCAAGTAGATTACTGAGCTTATCAATGGTGGAGGGCAAAATGTTTGTGAAGATGATGATATCATCTGCAAAAGTTAAACTTGGTAAGAGATAATTAGATTTAGTATAATATTTCATGCTTTCATTTGCTTTAAAAAGAGCAAGAATCCCTCTAATAAGAACATCTTGAGCAATTATAAAAAGACTTGGAGACAGGGGATCTCCCTGTCTCATGCCTTTTCTTTGGGGAAAATAGCCAATGCTTAGGCCATTAATAAGGACAGATATCATGACATTTGAAATAAGAGTACTAATAATAGATGTAATATCTTTAGAAAACCCAAAACAGGTTAAGACTTTAAGGACAAAGGCATGAGACATTTTGTCAAATGCTTTTATCATATCCAACTGCATAATGATATTACCCTTACTAGGTTTCTTGTTGATAGTGTGAAGCATCTCCTTTGTGATGAGAATATTCTCATGTATGAGTCTATTATTAATAAGACTAGAAATGACCTTATTGAATATAGTACAGAGACTTATAGGTCCGTAGTTATCCCAATTGATAGGATTAGAACCTTTGGGGATTAGACAAGTCCCTGTGGCAAAAATCCCCTTAGGGATACTACAGCCTTTAAGATATGCATTCAATGAGTTACAGATATCAATTTTAATAATATCCCAGCGAGTTTTCAAAAAGAAAGTATTGAACCCATTAGTGCCAGCAGCACTGTCCTTCTTCATAGTGTTGATAGTTGTCCAAACTTCATCTATGTTGGTAGGTCTAAGCATAGTTTGATTGCCAGAGTCAGATATTATCTTAGGGATATTAGCATAGATGTTATCTTGCATATTAGAGTTTAGATCAACAAGGTTATCATAAGAATCAGTAGAAAGAATGTTTTTAAAGTGAGATTCAGCTGACTTAGTTATGTCATTCTGACTTTGGAGCCAGATGCCATCATCCTTTATACCACTAATTAGGTTCTTCTTTCTCTTCTTTGAAACGTATCTATGATAGATCTTAGTATTGCCATCAATTTCATTCAACCAAGTGTTGAAACATTTTTGTCTTCAATAGGATTCCTCATCTTTAAGAGCTTGAATTAGGATACTGTTTGATTTGTCTAGGCTAGCCTTAGAGTTGATGCTATTTTTATTTTGATGGATAACCTCTTTAAGTTGACATCATCAGTAGCATCCTTCACTCTGTTGAAAATGTTCCCAAAGTGATTGATTTTCCAGTTCTTGAGAATCTTTTTAAGCCTCTTTAGCTTAAACCAGAAGGTATTGTTATGATTTCCATGACAAGGAATGTCCTAATTCTGCTTAACAAGACTTAGAAAATTAGAGTTATTAGCCCAAGCATTTAATAATTTGAAGTTGCATTTATTATAATTTAAAACAGACCATGTGAAACACCTGTATACTTTGCATAGTAGAGATCATACTATTGTTGACTAAAGTTCTGTCTAATCGTTTCCAGCAACGGTTGTTACTCCAAGTGTACCTGGATCCCACAAATCCAGTGTCTTCAAGATTACACATTCGGATGGCTTCATTAAAGTCTTCAAAGCTCCCAACATCAAAACTAGAGCAACCGAGCTGGTCTTCAGAGCTAGTGATAGCATTGAAGTCACCAGCAAGTAACCAATGATTGATTTCATTAGCTATAGAGACCATATTGTTCCAGAGATCCTTATGAAGAGAACGCTGATTTTTAGCATACACAGAGGTAAGATTAAAGTAGTAATTGTTGGTGTTGATTCCCATGTGTAAGAATTGATCATTATAAACATTGATAGAAAGATTAATATCAGGAGACCAAAACACCCACACCTTATTAGAACAATTAGAAGCATAATTAACCAACCCAATTCTTTTAGAGATTTTCTCCATCTTGTCAACTCTAGCCATAGGCTCTTTGATGGTAATAACTTTAATCTTTTCACTTTGAATCATGAAAATAAGCCTGGATAAAGTAGAATTGTTGTTGATGCCACGGGCATTCCAGCTACATATCTTTATCATTATCAGATAAGGACTTGTTCTGTTTGCTCTCCCTTTTTCTTAGAGAGTTAACTGATAGTTTTCTACTGTTCTTTTTCCTGTTAGCAGATTTGATCTTTTGATTGATGAGCAGATTAAAGTCTTGAAGAGGAGAAGTGAAACTTGGAAAATCACATAGCAAAGTGGAACTTGGAGAAATATCACAACTTCCAATGTTCTTTAGATTTGGAGAAGAAGAGTTATCAGCAGCCTGTTTTTCAAGACTAATTTGAAACTCAGAGTTAAGTCTTTGAAGGGCACCGATTACTTCATAGAATAAGGCATGACAAGTATTGAGTCTAAAGAAACCAGGGACAAAGGCCCAAGGCTTTAATAAATCTAATAAGATAACATCACAAATCAACTTACACACGAGAAACCCTAGACACAACACAATTCATTCGCCGCTCTTGAGCAAAACCTTCGAAACCAGTGAAATCCATCAACCCCACTAGAAAATGGTGAATTCCTGTCAAATTCCAGACTAAACCAGAAAAGAAAGACCAATTCCTCTAGAAGACAATAAAATGAAGAATTCTAAGATGAGACCAACACATGTGAAAATGGAAAATGGAGCTAAGATATCCCAAAAGAGATGGAAATAGGGTGAGCGGGCTACGAATCCAATCAGGGCATGGACTAGAGTTGAACCCTTCAAAACCAGTGAAATCCACCATCTCCAATAAGCAACACCAGTAAAGAAAGACCTATTACGTTAAAAGATCACAAAAGGAAAAATTCCAAGATGAATCCAACCGAGAAATTGGTGATTGGAGCTTACAAATCCCACATAAGAGGGCAATAGGGTGAGCAGGCTACCGATACAATCAGGGAATGGATCAGGAACCAATTTTGCACCCCCCAAGCAGATTCAAAAAAGCTGGAAAATTGGGAGAGGATATCTTCATGATTGAAAACGAAGATCAAGCTAGACATTTAGATATTTGAAAAAGATTTATGAGAGCAAAGATAAGAACCACTCTTCTAAAAACACGCTTACCTGAAATGGAAGTTGAAGCATTTGTCAGGCATGCTTGTTGCTTCACGTTAGTTTGAAGAATATCAAAGTAAAAATTGAGTTAGAAATGAAGAAAGAAGCAAGACAGGGCAACTGAGCTTATGTCAGGTACTAAGACAGCAGACGATTAATCACTAGAACAAATATAACAAAGGCCCAAACTTTCTAATAAATTAATTGCACTCAATTGGGGAGGGTCTTTAAAAGTATTCCACTCTATTTTCATCTTACATTTAAAGGTTCACTTATCAAGTCAGCCGGTTGCTAAGTTTTGGTCTATTAAAATGTGAGAGGTCACCATATTAGGAGCAATAAGCTTCTTGCAACAGTCCGAAATTGGCATTAAAGGCCAATGGAAGTTACCATGAGCTAAGAATTTTACTAAAATTTGATAATCAATTTCAATATCTATGTTTGACCATCTATTTTTGTTGAGGTCATCCAACAGAGATCGAGCTTTTGCCATGACTGGGTGAAGCTTTCCATACAAGTTACTGTATAAAAATGATAGATATAGGACAACAACAAAAGTAATATTTTAAAGTTAGTGATCCAAACATCGTGTAAAAAATATACAAAGTAATTAATTAGAATAAAGTAAATGTTATATATGAGGTATCTTTTGTCTAAGATGATCGTAATGATAATGTTTATTTCAAAACAATGACAATGATAATGTTTTTCCAAGATGATGATGATATTATTATATATCCAAATGATTAGTGTAAGTTTCTATCTAATTCCATATGTGGAGAAATTTTTCCAAAACGACAATCGACATGTATTTAAAGAATCTTAAAGTTAATTTTTATCATTAATAGACGACAAGTGAAAGTATTCAAGATATCGTTACTTCATATACTTATATAATTTAAACTAAGTTTATATTTTGATAGAAAATGGACGTGGTTATAAGTCGAGGCCAACTAATAAAGTGTAAGAGGCTACATACATGATTAACGCGAATATTATTATAAAATATTCCCAACTAATAAAGTGTAAGAGGCTACATACATGATAAACACGAATATGGCTATAAAATATTCCCAACTAATAAAGTGTAAGAGTTCATATTAAGAATGCTCTAAAGTCCTTAACTGATGCAATCATGCTATAAGACAAGTCTATCTTTTTTTAAAGAGAGAGTTCAAGCACCTGATTAATGCTAACAGGTCTATAAGCCAAGCTCATTTAGAAGTGTAAGAGGCCGCGCTAAAATTTTTGTAAAGACCATGTTAAAAAATCTCTAAATAAAGAAATAACAATATGTTACGTTTTGAAATTAATATTGATATGGATAAAACTAGTTCGAAGGCTATTTAAGGAAATGTTTAGGTAATATATTAAATATGAGGTGGAAGGTAGAGAAATAATTAAGTTGCTTTACTTAATTCTTAATGAGATAAAGTATCAATCCCCTTAAATATTGGTCTTTTTAGTCTTTATAGTCTAACTTTGGGTCCATGACCCAACCGGGTTGGGTCATAAATATGAGTCAAAAACCATCAGCTCAAAATCCCATTAACCATTAATTATACATACTTCATAAGTAAAGATACAACTAACATACACATGAGTTAAAAGAGAAGCTTCTATTGGTGTTATTGCATTCATTCCATAGACATGGGATCATATTCAAAAGAGATTACTCCACAATAGAGTAACCAAATTATTTTAAACCAAAATTAAACCCTATGTAGAAAAAGAGCCAATAGTGCAACAAGAAACAACCCCCCCCCCCCCAAAGTCTGAATAAGGGAGAAGACCATGTAACTTTTCGTGAGCTTCCACCAAATTCGAGCACGAAAGAAAATCTTGCCACACCGGTTGCTGAGTTCTTTCAACTCGAAGAAGAGAACGTGGGTACTCAGCCTATTGAGCCTTCAGGATCTAGTCCCAAGGTTGTGGAAGAAAATATGGATGATATCAACAAAGACTCCCCCATCGATACATCTGGTCAAACCAGGGAAACTTCAAGGCCATTAAAAAAATATGAAGGTACCACAAGGTGGTGAAGGCAAAAGTAAATGTAAAGCCATGTCAACAAAACCAAACCACTTACTTCATCTATCTTCGGGTGTGTCAGGACCAACTTCATAAAAGTTATTGTCAAATACCTTTTAGCTTTGGATATAATTTCATATGTTTACTTTAATGAATCTGAGGTATGGGCTATTTAATGTAAGTGGGGGTTCCCCGAAACAATTAAAGTAAGACTACTGAACCTGGATAGACTCTGATGAGCTGTAATGCTAGAGAGTTAGTAGTTTATAATGTTGTGCTCAACTAGGGCCTTCAGTTTCCCTTGGACCCCGAGATAGTAAGTTACTTTAGTTTGGTTGGTTTGTGTCTGAGCCAAGCTAGTCCAAATGCCTAGTTCAAAATAATGAAAAGTATTATAACATCAAGTTTATCCAAGAATCTGATGCCGATGAAGCAACTGGATGTTGTTGCTAGACTATCTTGCAACTCATAAATCCCATTCAACTACTTCAATATGGGAATGATTACAAAGTAGTGGATGATTTACTAGAGGCTGATAAAATATTGAAGACATAATTCCTTTTTATGAGTGGATGGTGGGAAAATGGTAAGAATACCACCTTCCAAAATAAACTGATCCAACTCACTACATACTGGAAGAACATAGGTAATCTTCCTCGAAATTATCTTTGACCTTTCATTTTTCTTATCAAATATCGTATTTATGACATCCAAACTTTTTTGTATCATCTATCTCAAAGTCGTATCTGCATTATATGGCTGATGCGAATGTAACCTTCAAAAAGCTAAATCAGTGGGCCGAAACAAACTAGTCTAATAGATTCCATCAATGTTTTAGTCATGCCAACTTTATTTGAAACCATCTTTGGAGGACTAATCCCGAGTGGGAGCTGACATGAGAGAAGTTTAACACTCCTCTTTGGCTTTTTCCCATTCTTATAAGAACTGAGGTTGCTGACAATAGAGCTCACAACCATTGGAATAAGAAAGATAAAAGAACAAGGAAATTTCGTTACACTTTTCTTACAAAGTGGGAAACAAAAGGAAACCAGATGAGATTGACTCATCCCTATTAGCGGCTGTGAGTTCGACTGTTGAATGAGGCGAGGTTCCCTCAAAATCTATCATTCCTAAGAAGAAGAATATACGCAAGAGAGGCAAACAAAGCAGTGATAAGAGAGACAAGAAAAGGAAGAAGACCTCGAGTTGCTCGGAGATTGTCGTTCATTCAAATATTTATCATTTAACCATCCCTAATCTTAACCTAATTGAAGTTATGGGGGCTTTCGACTTCGAAGATTTTGAAACTGACTTCCCTGAGTCTATAAGCATCGCTAGTGCTATGGTGTTCGAATGGATTCCCTTTGAATTATCAAAGGAGAATGATGTGCTGGGTATTTGATACTAAGGTATGCGAGGCCAATTGTTGACTAGGATATACAAGTGAGGTCGCAATTCAAAATCAGCACTTTTTTCCAAGAGGAAAACAAGAATTTGAAAGCTTCAACCGACGATGAAAATTCCAAAAGTACTAGGCAATCCGAATAGGTGAAATCAGTCAGGGAAGAGTTGGTCAAGGTGAAGTCTGATAATGTAAAGCTGCAAGATGATTATGATAGTTTACAATTATCCAGCTTCGAGGAGAGTAATTTGTTAAAGAACCAACAAGCTGATGATAAAGCCACCATTGAGAGCTTATCGAACAAGAAGAAAACTCAAGAGGCTCTTATCAAGAAGCAAGAGGATGAAATTTCCTCTATCAAAGCAAAATCCACCTAAGAGGAAGTTGATGTTATAGACGCATATACCGATGTGGTGATAGACTTCTTACAAAAGAGGGATGCATTAATCAATGGTGATGGAGTTCCATAAAATGTTTCCCACACTTGCCATGAGATCTTTATGAGGACTAGTCCCAGATAATTTGCTACCTCCTGACATGCTTATAACAAATTAGCTTGGTATCTTAGAAGATATATCTGATGACGGTTCTAATGATAGTGATGAAAGGGGAACGAGCCCAAACGCTTGTGTGTTGTTATGTAGTTTTTTTATGCAAACCCTTGTTATGTACAAGGAATTTTGTTATTTGCATCATATATTTTTATGCAAGTTGTTTGTGTGGCCAATAAATTTTGTAATTCATTCTCTGGATTTTATCAATTTATTGGGTCATCCAAGGCATTTTATATTATTTATCAATTATCATCTCATCAACTTGACTTATTTCCTTATATATTCTTATATTTATTTCTAAGTCCAGTTTATCTGAAGATAGTTAATATTAAGACAAGAAACATTCAAAGGTAATCCACTTGAAGGTATACGAAATTAACAAACACAAGCCATTCAAAGGTAATCCATTTGAATGAAACAGAAACTTAACATACATAAGTTTTTCGAAGGAAATTAAAACTTGACATAAATGAGCCATTCAAAGGTAATTCATTCGAGTGAAATAAAAACTTAACATACAAGAGCCATTCGAAGGAAATAAAAACTTAACATACATGAGCCACTCGAAGGTAATTCATTCGAAGTTGATAAAAACTTAACACACAAGCCATACTTGTAAACACAATTTTAAAGGAAAATGTGGTAGATTAATAATGATTCGGACACCTCATTTAAACCTCCATGCTCCAAGAAAGAGGATGCCCCCAAATATTTACAATGAACAAAAACAAAGTAAATGTTTACAATGTAAATTTATTCAAGATATAACCTTCAATGTTCGATATTCCATGGGTTCCTCAAAATACTACCTTATTGGTCAACTAATCGATATGTTCCTTGCTTAACCTTTTCACACACAGTGTATGATCCTTCCCGGTTTAGAGCCAACTTCCCAAACTTTCAGTTTTTGGTGTACAAAAAATACTTTTCTTAAAACCTTGTACTCCACTTGCAAGTCTCTTATTCGTACTATAGAAGCGTACATACTCTTCATTAAACCCTGATAATGTATTATTCTTAAATGAGACTTAATTTTTTTTCTTCAATCAAGTTAGAAGAGTAGCTTTCATTGATATTATTTCATCATTTCCATAGACCAAGGCAAAATGATATTCTTGTGTGACCTTTTGTGGAGTAGTTCGATAACCTTCAACACTTCTTGTAGGTAATTTGGCCATTTTTTTACTGCTCCTTCTAAATAGTTTTTAGACCAATCAAAATGGTTTCGTTTTCCACTTCTATTAGGTTGGAGAAGAAAAAGCAAAAAACAAATAATGGTGAATTCTTATGGATGTATAGAAAATCTCTATATGTCTATTGTCAAACTGAGGGCCATTATCTGTAGTAACAAGTCTAGGAATTCTGAAGCTACACCAAATATTGGAATGGATAAACTTGATTACTACTTTAGAAGTAGTTCCGGAGAGGGGTACATTTTCAATACATTTCGAAAAATAATCAATCGCCAAGATAATAGTTTGACATCCTCCATAAGCCATTGAAAAGGGCCTAACCAAAATCAAGCCCCCGTCTATCAAAATGTACTACTTCGGACACTGACTTCATATGAAATGCTGGTATATGTATTACATTTCCATATTTCTGATAAGGATCACATTTTAAACTAACTCTCTAGCATTTTCCATGATAGATGGCCAATAATAAATTGCCAATAAGACTTTTCTAGTCAGAGCTTTGTAGCCACAATGTGCAGACCCTTCCCCATAGTATAATTCATATATAACTACTTTGGACTTATCGGATCTGAGGCAACGCAATAATGTCTTGCTATAAGATATTTTATAGAGAATCCCTCCTAAAACCAGAAACTCGTGTGCTTTTAGCTATAATTTCTTAACAAGGATTTTGTCTTCGGGAAGACTTCCTTTAGTAATTAAGGATTACATACCTCCAATATTGACTAACTATGGCTGATATTTGGAAACCTTCTTCATTTCTAACTTCCATTTCGAGATTCGTTGTTATGGAAGGAAACTATTGCACGAAAATCTAAGGGTATGCCTCAGAATATGCAACAGTGGCTAAAGAGTCAGCCAACGAGTTTTCAAAGCTTGACACTGATGAGGGAGAATAAAAGACATGGTAAAATTGTAAAGAAGAAATATAATAGGAGAGAATTGTAAAGAAGAAATTGTATTAGGGGAAAATTGTATAGACTACTAAAGAAGTAGCCATTATGAGAAGATGAAAAGATATATGGACCAAAAGTGTAATAAATGGGAAATAAAGCGTGTGGGACCCGCAATTGTACTATAAAAGGACCACACACGTTTAACAGCGACCAGGATGAATAGAATATTACTTACTCTCTACTTAACCTAATTCTCTTTTTCTCTCTCTAAAAACTCTAAACAAAGGATTACGGCTTCTTTGACACAAAAACATCTTCGTATCACAAAATCACCCCTGAGCATTCTTAAAACTCTTTAGTGCAGCCGTCTGTGGGAAACGAAGATTGTTCTGACGACAATCGCTTCCTGAAAATAGTTCATATTCTGAGGGAAATTATGGAAGAGCAATGGGACGATTTTGTTAACAATTTTGCAGGATCTATTGTTTTGTTAATATCTTCATAGAATTTCGTATTACTATTTGTGTTTTGTTGCTGTTTTTGTTTTTTTTTTTTGGGTTTGTGTTTTCTTTGTATTTCACAGATATGGATCCAGGTCCTTCACACATGATTCCAGATCTAGAAATCCAATTGAAGACCAAATCTTTCTCACCAGACCTTCGAAAGAGAGAGGAACCGGAGACTACTCTCTCGCTCGCTAACATCGACCTTCTCTATTTCCCCATAGTAAAATCTATTGTTTTGCGTTTTCGATTCCAGTCTTGTAGTATAGATTTTATTCTTTGTGACCTGCTCTCTTCCGTCATAGTCTCTCTATCTCTGTACAACGTTTTTCAAATACTATTGTTGCTATCTCATATTCACATTCGTTGCCTTGAGTATGGAGCTTTTGAGATATACCTCTATTGGTTAGTGTGCTTCAAGAATCTTGTAGATTGAGTATGGAATTTTGTCGAATAGATTTTTGAAATTACAGAGTGCTCTCTCTTGTTTAGATTGTTTGTGCTGTCATGACTGGTAAACCCTAATCGTGTTTACATTAACGTTGTATGAGGCTAGGTAGTTTTTAAACTTATCATAATTTGACAAGTTGAGTTTATGGCAAATGGATTTGAACAATTGTATCCACATAATTGTCCTTTCACATGTACTGGAAATTATTGCATATCTTGCAGATAAATATGAAACTGATTGCATTTCTGTGCATAGATTTTTCTCTAGGAGAAAGACCCTTGATTTGACATTCCTTTTCTTGTTACTTTTTTTTTGTATAAGGATCGAAATTTGAATTTGAATTTTTCTATGAAGTGATATCCTTTTAGTTAAAGTTTTTGATGGTCAAGTTTGATATTTTTAATCTCATTTTTTTTTGTTTGGCGGTGTTTGAGTTGCGTTCGTGAGTTTCAATAAATTGAATCTTCATGTGTTCTCTTTGTTTGCTGTTTACCTATCGATTGTAGTAGTATTATTAGCCAGTTTAATTGGTTTGAAGCACAAGTTTAACTGATTGCGTAATTCTTTGCTTCATCGGGCGTTTGATAAGCTGCTTCTACTTTTATGTATACATGTAGAGGTAGATGTAGCTATTACTCAATATTTCCCGATATTTTTGTTTTCTTTCTTCATCAATGGGTTTGGTTTGTAAGTTCGGGCATTTAATCGTTTTGTGCATCTTAAATGGAATTTCTAAATTCGGATTGGTCTTACTGAGCTTGTAATCCTTGTATGCAAGAAAGCTTTTATCTCCTATCTTCAACTCCTTAATGGAACCACTGTTACCCAGTATTATATCATTGTTTGCTAATTATCTGTCAATTTAGTTGTTCGATTGGCTAAATGTTGCTTATCCCCAACTTGTTGCACCTCACGTGAGGTTATAATTTAACAATTGCTTTTCAGGCTTCCTCGACCGACGTCCTATGTGCTTTTAGAAATATCGGTCCTCATTTCTTACTTTTGTGTCCTTTTTATTTCTTTTTCGCTGTACAATTATGCTATTGGCTTGAAAATTATGCTTGAAAAAAGTTATGCTTGAAAACGTTCTGTGTTAGGGCAAGGAGTTTTGATAAACTCCGAGGCATTTGTTGGATGCTATTGGCTCTTTTATTTTTAAATTCATTTTTATAGTATACATTGATACCATTTTATTTTTAGAACACTGACTCTTTCTGTTAACTTCTGTTGATTGTTTCTGGTTTTTTATTTGAAGACAGTATCCATCTCAGGATCTTTTTCGGCTTCTGAATATTTTCTTCTAGGGCAGAAGTTAATGAGGACCATACCACAAGAACAAGGCTTATCAGGGAGTATTATGTGTTAAAACATATATCCTTAGTTGCTTGTATCTCGCTAGGTTTTTTGATATCACGATTCTTTGTTGGGTCGTGAAAGCTTATGATTGATTTTTGTGTAACAGAGAGGAAACCGACCAAACGACTTTTGTCTGAGCACGTAGTTTCAGCTAATCATCCTATCAATATGGTTTGTTCCTCATATCGGTATTAGTTATTTCGGCTGATTCTCTAGAATGGTGTTGTATTGGTCTTTTGACTCTGAAATGCAGATGATGCTTAAATCCATCTACTATGTTAGGAGACGGAGTTCTTTTAGAGAACCATTCAGTGTGTAGCACAGAAGGCTTGACCTATACCTTTGCTTTATTCACCATTTCTTCCTCATTGTTTTCTAAGTACGGCAATTTATCCTTATGCATCTGTCTGAGGTAGGCGGATTGTCATTCCATCTTGCGGTTCTGAATCTGTAGGTTACTTCTCTGTTCTCATGTATACATACACGAGATCTCGATCTCGAACTTGAAAAGGAATATACCCTCATACCGTTTCATCCAAGAGTTTTTGCCAATGCATATAACACATCTGTAGCAGGTAGAGTCTGATCATTGCTGGCTTCCAGCTGATGCACGGGCTGGTAACATGTTCAATTAATGTTGTTTTTAGGGTAACTCAACTGCTTTTCCTTGCGTGTATATTCTCTTTTGTCTTATGGCTCAACCCATGATTGTCGTAGGAGACAATAATTATTAAGGAATTCAATGGATCTGCAATTGGTGAGCTAAACGAAGGGGTTTCTAATACTTCATTGTGTCTTTCGGAATTCATTTAGTATTGAGTTCAGTTTTTATGTATAGAAGAACACTCTTCGAAATTTTCGTGCATAAGCGATGGCACAACACACTTTTATGATGCACAGCTCTTGGATCCACTGCTTGTCCTTCCAAACTTGTGCTTGTTTTAATAGATCATATATTTTCTCCTTTTTATCAGTTGATGTGTGGATTGTGGTAGGCTGCTAGTAATTGTATGATCCTTGAAGCTTAAAAGAGTGTATGCAAAACCTTCCAGTGGGATCTAAGAAACTGTCTTTTCACGACAGGCTCAAAGACCCAGTTTCATCTGTCATGGTTCTGGTGAAGCTAGGGAAGGGATATTCAACTGTGCTCTTTTTAATCTTTTCAAAATGTTCGTCTTTTGACATATTTATATCCCTGGTTTTAGTCGAATTCTGGGTTTTTCCATGTAGGTTGTTTGAGGAAGACTGCAAAAGTTATTGAGATCTCTGTCAACGTTGGGTTCACTTCATATTTTGGACTTGTGGTTTTGTTTGCTTTCTGGACCCATTTCTTCTTGTGCATTTCTCCTTTCTTCTTGTCATTGGCCACTAATTTGTGGATCTCTTTCGTGTGGTAGGACAGGTGATGTAAGAGAAACCTCAGTTTTTGTAGTTGATGATTGGTTGGTATCATATTCGCTTTGTATGATTATTTGGATATTTATTCTGCCTTTTTCTGCTTTGTATCCCTTTTTGTTTTGTGGCCTAGCATCTGGCCGCGGCTGTGCTTTTATAGTAGGGTTGAGGTGATGCAGCTGTGCTTTTATGGTAAGGTAGAGGTGATTAAGGAGCTTGATAGATTGACCAACCTATAAGACTTTCACGAGGGAGTTTCTATTGACCTGTTATTTTTATCAATACACCAGCGTTATGGACTTGGGATTTTGTGTTATGATTTGCTTTCAAAGTTTGTATACCATTCGAATATCAAAGAATTTAATGGATCTGCCATTGATGTCGAGTTAGTCCCAGCTGTTTTCGAATGCTTCAAAATTCTTCTAATAGACAGTTGGAATGGGTTTGGTTGATATTAATTTTACATTTTTCTACATGCAAATTATGTAGGGACTTTGTTCGTGTAGGACGAGGCTCATTGAATACGGCATATGGGTTTTTGGCTAAATTTCTGCGTTACTTCTTTCCATTTCAATTTTACATGTAGTTGGCAAGTAAGTTTTGTGTTTTACCGTTGCATATGGACATAATTTTGTGTCAGGACAAGATATTTTGGGAAACTAATTGGTGTCCCTGCTGTGTGAAGATTATGGGGCTTTTTGTTCCAAGTAATGCTTGGTATTATTCTTTGGCTTTTCTACTTGATATTTGGGCTCTTTTTGTTTCCTTGTCACTCGGATCAGTTTGTAGAACAGTGGTTGCTTAACTTATATGGATGAAGATCATGTATGCTTCCATGGTTTAAGCTCTCTCGACGAAGTTGGCTTTGGATATGTTTTGTTTCTAGATTTAGTTGTTCCTGTTATGTGCATATTTTTGTTTCTTTTGGGGTTGGCTTAAAACTTGTGGATCTCATTCTTCGATATGACAAGGTTCATTGGAAAGCTTCATGGGTTCCGCAGTTCACAAAGGGTTGGCATCATTGGGAATTAGTATTTTATCGTGACACTTTTATGTTCCCTTGTGGTGCATCTTCTGTCTTGTAATCTAACAGGTGTTTGTGGAAAAATGGAAAAGACAGTACCAATCCTTTGCTACCACTTACTAAGAAAGCTCCAAAGATCCTTGTTGCTGGTTCTCTTGCGGATAATTTGGGTCACAATAATTTGTGCCTCAATTGTTTACCCTTCGAACTATTATTTGGGTTTACCCTTCAAACTATTATTTGGGTTTACCCTTCAAACTATTATTTGGGTCACAATAATTTGTGCCTCGAATTGTTTACCCTTCGAACTATTATTTGGGTCACAATAATTTGTGCCTCGAATTGTTTACCCTTCGAACTATTATTTGGGTTTACCCTTCGAAATATTATTTGGGTCACAATAATTTGTGCCTCAATTGTTTACCCTTCGAACTATTATTTGGGTTTACCCTTCAAACTATTATTTGGGTTTACCCTTCAAACTATTATTTGGGTCACAACAATTTGTGCCTCGAATTGTTTACCCTTCGAACTATTATTTGGGTTTACCCTTCAAACTATTATTGGGGTCATAATAATTTGTGCCTCGAATTTTTCTATGTCCTAAACTATTATTTGGGTCACAATAATTTGTGCCTCGAATTTTTCTTTGTCCTAAACTATTATTTGGGTCACAATAATTTGTGCCTCGAATTTTTCTTTGTCCTAAACTATTATTTGGGTCACAATATTTTGACTGCTGACGTCATACCTTTCTCAGTCAATCCTTGCAATGTCTTATCATAGTATTATGGTGGTTTTGATATGCTGGCACAACTAATTCCAAACGGGCAACATTACCAAAGCCTGAGCCAGTCCTTGCTAAGACATTGCAAGGATTGGGGGGCTAGTGGTTAATATAAGATAAAAAAAGTCTATAATCTAAAGGATGTACTTGTTAAGAAGACGCTTTTTCGAGGAGACGTTTTTTTGAAGAGATATGTAGCACTTGTAGAAGAGTTCTCCGAGGAAAAGATATTCGAGGGAGCAGTGGAGACTTTTTTACAGTCCCAGTAAAACTATTTTTACTAGGACTGGGGGGCTACTGATGAGGGAGAATAAAAGACATGGTAAAATTGTAAGGAAGAAATATAATAGGAGAGAATTGTAAAGAAGAAATTGTATTAGGGGAAAATTGTATAGACTACTAAAGAAGTAGCCATTATGAGAAGATGAAAAGATATAGGGACCAAAAGTGTAATAAATGGGAAATAAAGCGTGTGGGACCCGCAATTGTACTATAAAAGGACCACACACGCTTCACAGCGACCAGGATGAATAGAATATTACTTACTCTCTACTTAACCTAATTCTCTTTTTCTCTCTCTAAAAACTCTAAACAAAGGATTACGGCTTCTTTGACACAAAAACATCTTCGTATCACAAAATCACCCCTGAGCATTCTTAAAACTCTTCAGACACGTGTTCATATTTCACGCATTTAAAACAAACGTAAAATTCTCTTAACAATTACAAGTACTTCACCAATTGCACTTTCTTTGTGTCAGATTGTCCCTATGCTTGATGTACGAGCAGTAGCGATTTCCCAATAATCGAATTCTTTTGGCACCACATATTTGAGTAAGCTTTAAACCATCTATAGTTGCTTTATACTCTGGTTCATTTTTTTATGCTTTAAAACCAAATTGTATAGCTTGGTACATTGAGTCACCAAAGGAGAAAGCAAACAAACTCATGCCTCATAGTCCATCATGCTAGATCTTCCATCTGTTTAAATTACCCATTATTTTTTAGGCTTGTGAGTAAAATATTCTTCATAGAGTCTCTTCGAATGGAACTCAACCAAGAAGTTTGCTACAACTTGACTTTTGATTGGTGTTCGAGAAGATAAGCCAATATCATAGTCCCCTAATTCCACAGACCACTAGGTCATTCGACCTGATATATCCAATTTTTGTAATATGCTTTTAAATGGAAAAAAATTTCAAATCGTGATGGAATGTGCTTGAAAATAAGGCCTCATTTTCGTGGATGCTATTACCAAGGCTAAAGCCAACTTTTCCAACTTGAGGTATTTTTTCTCAGCATCCAACAAACTCTTGCTAATGTAATAAACTAGGCAGGGTAATTTTCAACTTCCTGAACTAACACCGCACTCATAACATAATCTGATACCACTAGATATACGTAAAGTCTTTTTCCAATGACCGGTTTGAATAGAGTATTGGGCAAAGATATTTTGATTTCAATGGATGCCTTATCAAAATTTGGGGAGAAATTAAATTATTTGGTGTTTCTCGATACTCGGGAGAATTGCGCACATTAATTTGATAATCTTGAGATAAATCTCTTCAATGCTGTAAGCCTTATTGTTAATACTTGAACTTTTTTGGTGGATCGAGGAGAGACTATAGTTAGCAATGCATATAATTATGCAGGTTCATCCCGGATCCATTTTTCATTGATAATGTACCCCAGAACATGTGCGGATCGTACTCCAAAAGTACACTTTCTGGATTTAAATTTAAATTACTGGCCTCCAAATTAGAAAAGGTTTCTATAAGGCCAAGTAAATTATCCTCCTCTCTTGGACATTTTATCGTCATGTCATCAATATAAACCTTTATATTCCTTCTGATTTTATTGGAAAATATTTTATTAACTAGGCGTGGTAAGTAGTCACAACATTCTTTAAGCCGAATGGAATTACCTTGTAACAGTGTAACCCCCTGTCAATGATAAATATAGTATGATCTTGGTCCTTCAGAACTATTTGTATCTGATTGTAGCCAGCAAAGATATCCATAAAAGATGGCAACTTATTTCTCAAAGTTGAATCCACCAACTGATTTATTCGAGGAACCGGGAAAAGATCCTTGGGAAATGCTCTGTTGAGATATGTGAAATCTATACACATTCACCATTTATCCTTTTTCTTTTTCACAAGCCCCGTATTTCCATCTATAAAGGATATTAAGATTCCCAAATATGTCTCATCTTGGTCAATTTGTCTACCTCTTTAACAATGGTTTCAGGTTTTTCTTTGGATTTCTATACCCGCATCAGATTGCATCGAACATTTGTGGCAAATGACACTATACGGTACATCAGTCACATTTTTGTTACACCAGGAAAACACATGTAATTTTTTAGATAAGAAGGAAAGTAATTTTTCTTTAAATTTTGATGGCAATCTAAATCCAATTCTAATTTTTTGCCCATCAGCTAAACTGCATACTTTGACTTCTTCAATAAGGATAACAACAATATGAGTCTCTCTTGGATCATCTATCTTGTTCGGATCCGAAGATGACTCAAGTAGTTGATATTCATTCTTGGTTACCATATTCTACAAGGACTTTGGAGCAAGTGCAGTGACATAACATTTCTGAGCCATTTTTTGGCTGCTCCGAACCACCTCTGCTTGACCTCCAACTACGTATTTGAAAACTTCATGAACAATTGAGGCCACTTCATGCATCATTGATAATTATGATCTACCAAATATGGCATTATAATAGGTCGGATAATCCACCACCATAATAGTACTCTGATCATTAATGGTCATTTTCCAAGAATTTCTTTCCCTTTGAACTCCCCAATAACATCAGCAGAGTTTCCAGTAAACCATATTATGGTTTTGTTTGATTGGAGTATAACATAGAGGTTCTTCATCTATTTATAAGTAGAAAGATATAAGATTTTAGTCGAGCTGCCAATGTCAATTAAAATTCGTAGAATATTTGTGCCCTTAATAGATACCCTATTACAACATCACCATTTTGTGGGCAAACGATATTTCTTAAGCCATCTTCATCAAACACTATGAAGGGAGCAGGGTTTTAGTACAAATATGAAGATAATTTCTATTCCAATTGTGTGGCCAAACTAACCATGTGCCTTTTCCTAAAATAAATCAAAGGTGATGACATCGTATATTCTCCGAAAATAGTTAATTATTTAAAGAAGTGACACAACATATAAACATTTTCCATATTTTCAGCGATCATATTCACTCGACCCCGATCCGGTTCAAGATCCAAGTACTCCAAATCTACATCAAATTGCTCAATAATTATCATTGTACTCTCTTGTTTGGGAGCTTTTGTACTTTCTTTCGCACAACATGTGATGTAGCCAGAGCCCCACTTGTACTTGGTTGTGATCTATTGTTCACTTGCCTATTACCTACTTGTGACTTAACAAAGGTAGATAATTTCCTGTTCTCGATTAATGATTGTATCTATGGATTTAAAGAAATGCAATCCTTAGTATCGTATCCCACGTCATTATGGTATTTGTAAAATCGTGTTGTTTCAATTTTCCCTTAGAGTCTCGATAGGTGCAGGTTTTTGAAATTGCGTAATTTTTTTGGATTTATCGTAAATGGTTGCAATATTTTCAATTAGCTCTACGAAATAACCTGGTTGTACCCACTGAATCCCCCTTGGCCTAGATTGCTACCCTTGATTAGATTAGCTTGATCTTGGTCGATGTGAACCTTTCCAGAGTCCCTCGGACGATTACTAATTGTGGCTTGTGATTGGCTACTTGCTTGTGGAAGAGAGTTTGTAGAAGCAAGTTTATATTAATGAGGCTATCTTTGATAGGGTCAGATATTACTAGAAGAGCATTATGGCAAAATATGAATGGGTAATTCAGAAACCTTCTACATCGGAGTTTAAATGAACAGTAAATTTGAGTGGATTATGACTCAGCTGTGTGCTAAAAACTCTTTGGTTTTTGGATTTGGAGTCTTTAAAGTTGATCTGAATCCAAGATCTGACTCGGATGACCCATGGGTCACAAACCAAGAGTATAAATACCCCAACCAACCACATTGAATAGGTTGGACTTTTTCTAATAATTTTAACTACAGACACACACCTCCTTTATCTTTCTATCTTCTACATTAAAATTTAATACCCTATTAACCACAAAACCAAAAATACCCTTTGTTTAGAAATAATCCACACCAAATTGACGAGCACAGTGGTAGGTGTCGGTGCCTTAATAGCAAATTCAAAACCAGTAAAAAAGAAGACTTCATATATCGTTAAGACATGGATCTCAACGTGCAAGATGTTTGACATCTGGAAGTTGATGCTCCACTTCCAGGAGTTAAGGGCGTGACCCATGACAATATTCTTCGTCACAATCCAGATGAAAGACAACTTTTGAAAGATGAACGGGATGAGCTGCGGGCTGAAATTGAAGCTTTAAGGGCTCAAAAGCAAGCTGAAAAATGAGTAAAAGAAAATTTTGATGCGTTCGGACTGCATCCTACAAGTGAGCTTGGTGATAATGAGCTATCCACAAAGACTTATATCAGCTCTAAAAAACACATCGGTCTAAACGAGTTGTGAGTACGACTTTAGATTCTTTTGATAGTTCGTCAAGTGACTTAAACCTTGAAGAATCACTCTCGTCCAGTAGTGACGAGGGCCGCTTAAATAAGAAAATAAGGTTAACCGAGAAACATTCAAGAATAAGGGACAGAACGGGTAGAATACAAAAGAACAAGTATCAGGGTAAAGTAAAGGGTTCGGCTGATCAACACATTGATCATCTGTTGCTTGATTCACTTTCTGATTTAATACAAACCACGTGTCTTTGCCACTCCCAATGAAGATACCATATTTAGTTGTAATCACAATTGGAGGCAATATCATTTATCTTAAAAAATACTATCCGGACACCTTCCCAAGCGATTTGATAGCTCTAAGATGGAAAAGTACAATGGAAGTAAAGATCTGGAAAACCATCTTGAGCAGGTCAAAAAAATTATGATGAACTTTGATGACGATGACAAGTTGTTGTGCCAGGATTTCTTACAAACGTTTAAGGGAAGTGCCCTCAAATGGTACAATAGTCTTCCCTAGGGATCTATAAGGAATTTTGACATGTTCAGGGTTGCATTTCGAATACAATTTGTTGGGAGCAATGAGCTCAAAGGAAACGATGATGCTATTATTCATTGTTCTTAAAATCCAAATGTATCTTTGAAGCAGTATATCAGTAGGTTTGTTAATATGAAGAATGGGTTTGCTGATTGTTTAAACATGTGGCAATCGCCTCTTTAAGACAAGGTTTGAATTCGGTCAATTTAGATGACTCAATAACCCGAAAGAAAGCTATGAATTTTGGTGGGTTGTTAATTAAAGTTAGGAAGAAGTTCACAGTAGAAGAAACCAAAAAGTCTAGAGTCCCTCGTTGGAACAGATCTGTTGCTACAATGTCCACTCCACAGGTAGTAACTTATTCCCAGCCTATTGTTAATTACAAGCCAGAAGAATCCAGATAGGGATCACATCGGTCCAGAAAAAATCAGTCCAATCAAAACCAGCATGTTAGAAGTAATAGAGGCCCTTAGGTCCAGCCTGAATGGTTTGCTGAGTTGGGGGAAAGCGTAGCGACAATATTTTATAAAACTAAGAATGATGTGCACTTTAGAAGGCTAGCTCTACCGTAATCCCTAGAGAGACTCGAATTACGCACCTCTGTAAATATCACAATGATGTGGGTCATGACACGTATGATTGTATAGCATTAAAGCAAGAAGGACAAAATCTCATTAAGAGGGGGAAGTTGGGCACCTTCGTTAAAAGACAACGGGGCAGCAGACCAGACACCACACAATCCAATGTTAATGCACCCCAGACGACTTCCTCAATCATCCTAGGGACATCCAGACAGGAAGATACCATTGTGATTGTTGAAACATTTCTTGTGGACACTGATCCTGATCCAGATCGGAATCAGGGGGTTTATAATGGATGATTCTGCCAAGGTTTCTGATCTGGTAAAAAATTGAGTTATTAACAATATTTGAGGGAGATACTCTAACAACACCCTCAAATTGTTCAAGAAAAAAGCATGTCAGCAGTTTGACAACTCAGTTGGAAGGAAAAATGTCCACGCACCTTTACCAAACTCGTGCCCCTTTCATAATCTTTGATGAAAACGACTTAAGAGATATAGCGGGTCCACATGAAGATGTTGTGGTAATAGGAGCATCGATTTGGGGAAATGACATACGATGAATCTTAATTCACATTGGTAGTTTGGCAAATGTGTTATTTATAACCACTTATAGATAGATTAAAAACCTTTCGGTTATCCAACAATCGAACAAAAATAGTGTAGGGTTTACTGGCAGTTCAGTCGATGTCATAGGTGAATTTGAAGAGGAAGTACTATTGGGAAAATGGTCATTTAAAAAATGGTAAGAGTGTTATTTGTTATGATTTACTGCCCAATATCCTGCAACGCTATATTTGGAAGATCTTGGCTCTCTAAGATGCATGTTGTAGCCTTAACTGTCCACCAATGTTTAAAGTATGTTGTGGGAGGACAATTGGGTGTTGTGCAAGCAGCCAGAAATTCACTAAAGAGTGTTATGTAACAACTATTGCCTCAAAATCGCTAGAGGCAATTAAGATTAGCAAAGAATAACAACTACTAGAGCCTTCTATTTATCAGAATGAAATAGATGATCCAAGGGAGGCTCCTGGTGTTGTGATACCCATTGAAAAAGTTGAAATCCATTATATGGCAAAAGGAAAAAAATTTAGGATTTGGACTAAATTATCATTGAGTTTAAAACAAAAGTTATCGTCCTTCTTATCTAACAATTTACACATATTTTCATGGTGCAATGATGATGTAACTGGAGTACCAACCGAGGTGATCTGCCACAAGTTATCAGTTCGATCTGATGTTGGGCCAGTGGTACAGAGAAGGAGGACTTTTTCCAAAGAAAAAGTCGATGTGATAGTGCAAGAAGTAGATCGGTTGACCAAGATAGGTCATATAAGAGAATCTCAATACCCTTTATGGACAACTAATCCTATTTAGTCAAGAAAAATAATAGGAAATAACGCATGTGTATCGACTTCACTGATCTTAATAGAGCATGTCCTAAAGATCCTTTTCCAGTACCTTGTATAGATCAATTAGTGGATTCTACATCCGACAACAAGTTGTTATCCTTTATGGATGCCTTTTCAGAATATAATCAAATACAGCTGGATCTGAACGATCAAGATCATACCACCTTCATTACTGATAGAGGGCTTCATTGCTATAAAATGATGTCATTTGAGTTGAAGAATGCTGGAGTTATCTATCAGAAGTTGGTAAATAAAATAATTGTTAACCAAAGTGGCAAAAATATGGAGGTATATATATATATATATATGAAATGATGGTAAAAAGCCTCAAATAAGAAGACCACATATCTGATCTTTAAGAAACATTTTCTAACTTGAATGCTATCAACTTGAAGTTAAACCCTGAAAAATGTACTTTTGGAGTCCGATCTGGTAAGTTTCTAGGATATGTCATAAGTGAAAGAAGTCCAGAGACTAACCGGACAATTGACTGCAATGAATCAGTTTGTTTCAAGGTTATCAAAACAAGTGTGTTCTGTTTTTCTAAGTTTTGAGAAATGCTAAGAATTTTAATTGGTCTCCACAATGTGATCAAGTCTTTCTACAAATAAAAAAACATTTGTCATCGCCTAATACCTTGTTCAAACCCATTCAATGAGAGGAACTTTATATGTATTTAGTTGTATCAGAGTATGTAGTGAGTGTTGTACTAGTTAGGGAAGTGGATAATTATCCTCGGTCGGTGTACTACATAAACAAGAGTTTGTTGGAAGTAGAAAAAAGATACTTGAAGTTAGAAAATTTAGCATTGGCAATGGTGATAGCAGCCAGGAAAATGAGGTCGTATTTTCAAGCACATTCTATCATAGTCCGAACATCTTTTCAGTTAAAGAATGTTCTTACAAAAATTTAACATATCACGAAGAATGACTAAGTGGTTAGTTGAACTTAGAGACTATGATATTGATTTTTTACCTTGAACTACAATCAAGGATCAAAATATAGTTGATTTCCTGGTGGAATTTCATACTGAAAGACCCTATAAAAAACTCAAGAAAACAAGTGTAAGAAAGAGTGGATAATCCGAACAAACGGTGGATCTAGTACGATGGGAAATGGAGCTGGAATTTGTCTAACCTTCCCTTATGTTGATTTTATGTACCAAGCTATATGTTTTGGTTGCAGGGCATCAAATAATAAATCAGAATACGAAGCAGCCATAGCCGGTTTAAGATTAGCTTATATATATGGGGCAAAGAGGGCCCTGTTAATAAGTGGTTCCCAGTTACTTATCCATTAGGCTCAAGGACAATATCAAACTAAAAGATTAGTGGATGAAATATCTGCAAATCCTGAAAGAAGTAGCCATGGGTTTTAAAAGTGTTCGGTATAAGCATGTCCCTAGATCAAAGAATATTATGGCGGACTCTTTAGCTACTATAGTCTACTCTGAAGCATATCCATGGATCCTTATGCAAATACATCCATCTATAAGTTCAGTTTGGGGGGATGAAACTGAAGAAAATATGAACATATCAGGTGTACAATCTAAAGATTGGAGGTATGAAATACAACAATTCATTACTAATGGAATTTTACCTCTGGATAAAATTTTGGCTAGAAAAGTGAAATACAAAGCTCGTGGTTTCCTGGTGTTGAGAGAAATTCTTTACAAAAAATAGTTTACTAGACCTCTCATGCGTTGCCTAGGATTCAATGAGTCCCAAAATGTTCCATCTGAATTACACGATGGAAAGGGGTCAGCACGTTGTGGTTATAAAGCTTTAACCATGAGAGTTTTGTTAGTTGGATGCTATAGGCCCACTATAATGGCAGATGTTTTAGAAGATGTGATCCTTGCCACAAATATGGAAATAAGATCCACGCACCAGCAGTTTCTATAGAGTCCATATTTGAACCCATACTTTTTGATAGAAGGGTTTGGGTTTAATTGGACCTCTTCACATGGCCTCCAGACGATATCGAACGATAATCGTGGCAATATACTATTTCTTTAAATAGTTCGATGATGCTCAACTAGTTGTAACCACTTCCAAGGCAGTTAAACTTTGTCCTATCTAACATATGTTGTCAATTTTGAATTCCTAAATGTATTACTAAAAACAATGGGTCACAATTTGACAGTAAAGACATGGAGACATTTTGCGCATCCAAAGGAATTCAACATTATTGTTCTTCCCTTTTCTATCCTCATGAAATGGGTAGGCTGAGGTTGCTAATTGGACAATCTTAATATGGTTGAAATAGAACCTTGAAGGAGTTGCATGAAAATGGCCAAGCTACTTACAAGAAGTATTGTGGGCCTAACAAACTACTCCTCACACAGCTACTCAAGAGTCTCATTTTTCTCGTGTCCATGCTATGGGTGCGATCACACCTATAAAACTACTTTGCCTTCATTCTAAACAAGCTAATGGTATGGTAGTAAGGAATCAGTTGGATCTGATTGAAGAAAGAAGAGTTAAGGCACATTTGAGAACATCGCCCCTATCAGGGTTTGATGAGAAGTAGGTTTTCAGCTAAAATGAAAAGAAAAGATTTTCAGATAGGGAACAAAGTGTTAAGAAAAGTCTTTATACATGCCAAGAAGAAAAACTTTAGGTCACTGGCTCTGAACTGGAAAGGCCCATACATGGTATATAAAAGAATCAAGCAAGGAGCATACCGACTTCAAGATAGAGATGACAACAAGTTGTAACACCCATGGAACATTGAGGATCTTAGGTTATATTTAGAGTAAAATCGTCTTGTAAATATCTACTTTGTCATACTTCAATGTAAATATTATGGGGCATACTCTTTCCTACCCTGGTGGCGCGGGGAGGTTTTAATGTGGTGCCTAGTTTTAAATAAATATTATCTTATGCCTTTTCAAAGAGTTAGTGGATACAAAGAGATCCGATGAATAAAACACCTATTAAACACCTCTGACCTTCAAATGAAGTATCTTTGAAGTGTTCGATGAACTAAACACTTATTTAACACCTTGGGTATTCAAATGAAATATATTTGAAGTGATTGGATAAATTAAACATTTGGTAAACACATCGGAAAAAATAAATACTCATTAAAACACAAAGAGAGAGAGAGAGAGAGAGGAATGTATATGAAAGAAAACATAACTTTAAAAGATGTCTGATTCACCATCACACAAAATTCCTTGGCCATCCAAGGACTTTAACAAAATACCTTGACCATCCAAGGACTTTAGTTTTTAACACAAAATTAAAAGTATAACACCATTTGGGCTCATTCCCTTCGGTTATTTCCTTACCTTCATCTTTCTCTTATTCTTTCTCTTTACCTTCATCTTATTTGGAACTCTTAACATCAATTCTTGAACTCTCATCAGATCCCTCATCGGAAGTAAACCCATTCGATGAATAAAGACCATGTCTATCACCATGTGGCAGGGTGTGAAAGGTTATTTCGTCATATGGTACGAACTTTCATAGGGGTCTAAGATTCTTTTTTCAAAAGGTTTCGTGAAATAACAAAACCATGTCCGCTTTAATACCCTCATCCTTATTTTCCATAAAATCTACCATACTAGCAGCATACTTCTCCACTATTGCAGCTATCTCTTGAGTCGGATTATGCTTCAGAGAAGTAATTTTATCTTCTTTCTCTTTAAGCAGCTTATTCAGCTTCTCTTTCTCCTCGAATAGTGTGGTAATGTTGCTTGTATTAGTAGCTTATTGATCCTTCAAAGACTTGATCTCCTTAGAGATAGTTGTTTCAAGTTCGGAATATTTGGTTTGAAGGTTTTCTTGGGTAGTCTTGGATTGTTCCAATTTGGTGCTCAGCTCCTTATTCTTTTTATCTAAAGCCTTCACTTTATATTGTTTGACGGAAAAGGAGTTCTTCAAGTCTTGATTGGCGGTACCAAGAGAAGTAATGTCTTTAGCTTGAGCCCTAACTTGCCTTTCCAAATCAACTATTAGCCTAATGTAGCCTAAGACTGCATGGCCCAAGGTATCTTGCTCGCTGGATACTTCGAAGGATTCGTTATCAAAGATCACGACATTAGCTATAGTAATTGACTGGGGAAAGGTCTGATCAAAGTCCTCCTTATCAAACTCGTTGAAGTACATATTACCAAGGTCCTCCGGATTAATATCACCTTCAATAGTAGGATGATCGGATGTAGGAAAAGGCGGGCAATGAGGATCATCTTGAACATCTTTCTATAAAGGAACTTCAGTTGGAAGAATAGAAGGATAAACTGTAGGTCGGATACTATTTATGATCTTATGATGTCCTTCTTATTATTCCTAACCCTTCGGTCACTACCTTATTTGCGCCTCTTGTGACCTTTATCTAGATTGGAGGTGGATGTTTTGACCCTTCAGTTTCACCTACTGTTACTGCAACTGCCTCTAACAGAGCAACATCGATCCATTCGGGATTACCCGAACCACCCTCATCGGGAGTCTGATGCGATGGGTTAACTTCTTCATTTTTCTTCTGCTTCTTCTTTATCTTGTCCAGATGAGTAGGGGCTTTGTTCTTGGCTGGAAAGTAGAGTTTACCATATTTTTCCTTAGTTCTTTTGAGGATGGCCTCCAATGAAGGGGGGACAGTAAGTTGTTCCCATGTAAGTTACCTAACCTCACTTGTGTTCCATGCATATTTATCAGTGGCGTGCGGCGGTTCGTGGCGAAGAGGGCTAAAAAAATCCACAGCGGCGAGGCAATGTCCACATGACATGCAATGATCCATTACCCGAATAATATTTTTATAGCACATAACTGTAATTTAAATAGTATTATTTAGAAATTTAGATGAACAATAATAACTTAAATATCCAATTACATAATTTTTAGAACATTCGAGTCAAATGAAAAACACCTAGACTAAAAGATCCAATTATAAAACATCCAATCACATAATTTTTAAACACATTTGAGTCAAATGGAAAACATAAACTAAAATACATCATTGTCTGAGACAACATCTTCACATCTCTCATCCCCACCATGTTCTCTATTAATATCTCATAATATAGTATATTATTCGTTAGAGTCTTCATCAACAAGCCTCTGATCTCTTATTCTAGCCGTTCAAGATGATAGATTCTTAGACCAAAGATTGTAATCTAGTTCATCAACCTTAACAACTCCAATATCAACTCGTTCTAAAATATCTTCATCTTTCCAAAACTTAGTTTTAGGTTTGTATTTCTTTAGTTCAAAAATATATAGCAGGCTTAGCGCCTCACCACGCCCCACCCCGAGGCAATATCGCCTCGCCACGGCCTCCATGTGATAACTATGGTTCCACAAGTGAGCACTCACCATGTTTGCAGCAATGAAAGAATTATGGAAGGCAAGACCCCACTTCTCTAAGGCTCATAGGTTTAGTTTGGTGAATGTATTCCTTCCAGCCTCTAAATGCTCTAAAAACATTTTCGAGAAAACTACAGTATAGATACCGTAATCAGTTCGGTATAAGAAAATAAAATTTAAATACCAAGTAAAACTCTGAACTGAAATTACATGATCCCTTCTAATATCTGGTCAACTGACTTGGATTTCCTTTGGTGGTTATCTTTTTTCATTCTCCCAAGCCCCACTTATGTAGAGAAACTGAGTCCTCTATGGCTTCTCAGCTTCCAACGGGTCGTTAACCACTTTATAGTCATTCCCCATATTGCAATATATAAAAAGGGATGTGGTGGTTTCTGTACAAGCTAGCCACAGCAGTAAATTCCTCCATAGGTATTGGAGTTTTAGACAATCTTAAAGCGATAATGTTGGCCAAGAGTGTGTACCATGCATTAGGACTTAGTTTGCTTGGGTAAAGCCTTATCAAATGAAAGTACCTTACAATTTCTGGATCTAAAGGGAAACCAAGACCTCAGTTTAACACCTCAGTATATATTATTATCTCCCCGAATTTACAGTCCATCCGAGTTTCTGGGTGGATGGGAATCCTCACCTTAACTGACTCAGGAAAGCCTCATTTTTTCCTAATCATATCTAGTTCAGCAGTATGTGTATATACATAAGAGATTTTGTGAAGGGTCCGTAAGTATTTCACACTAACCTTGCCAAAGTTGGGCCCCACTTTCCCCTCTAAGCACTCAGAAAGTGCTTTGGAATTAGGCATACCTACCATTTCTTTGGTAGTATGAACTACCGTTGTATATCCAGTATTTCCGGACATCTCCAGTGGGGTATCTTCCCCACAATCTTCCATGTTTTCCACTGTTATACTTGGTCATTGATCGGCCAATTTAGTACTTTCAAACCATTTTATGATTTGAGTAGCTTCACTAAGAGGTGTGGTAGATTCGGATCTAAAGAAACTTGAACATAAGTATCTATTATTCTTGGGTTGATATTTTCAATGATGGAGGGGTGCTTTTAGCCGTGGAGAGTCGAGTAACCCTTCGGGGAGTAGTATTTTCAGCATTTAATTCTATAGCGATGAATGGTGAGAGTTTTTTTATGCTTGAAATAGTTTTGTCTTTAGAAATATATTTCAGGAGTATCTAAATCGAAGATTCATAATCTAATGTAGATAGAGTTGTGATGAAATGTATCTTTTTTATTACCGATGTTTTTTATGAAGATGGACTTTTTTCTGGCTCTGGTGTTGTCTGACTAATTACTCCACCGGAAGTAGCACAGAGTCCGGCAACGATTCTTACCTCCTTCTTCTCTTTTTCCAATTTGGACAGGTTCAATGATACTCATTTGATTAGAGCAGTTCTGGCAGTCAACATAAAATTTCTCAAACCTAGAACAACTCGAAGTTTTAAGATTTATCTCTCTAGAAGCTTAGATGTGAAAATTTTTCTCACTCTAGAAATAGAAACAGTAAAACTGTCAAGAATATATAGGTGAGAAAACACTTGAGTATTTTTCCTAGGGGAGATAAATCATCTAAACTATGATTAGGGGTTAATAACCTAGTCTAATTACTTTATCAGAATGTAGGTGCGAGTACCTTGAAAAAATAGCTGAGAGGTTGAACCAGGAATTGGCACGTGTAACAAAAACTGTTCATTAAAACTTTGACCTTTGGACTTCTCTTTGCCAAGAGGAAATCCCCTCGGATCTGGTTTGGTTTATTTTGGGCTGGGGGTAGTTTTGTAAAGTGTTTTGTGAAGTTTTGTAGTATTAAGTGTTTGGTGTAGAAAGTAGTGAGATAATTCAGCAGTCTTGTTGTATTAAATGTTCATTACCCTCATTAATGAGAGTAGTTGGGGAATTTATACTCTTAATCCATGATCCATGGGCTTATGGGTCAAGTTATGAAACCGGGTCAAGTTTAAGGACTCATTAGTTGTTTAAGTAGATTAGCAAATAGCTTAGTCAAAAGGTGTTTTTACTTTTGTCTTGTCCGGATTTTTAGTGGTGTGTCATTGTCTGAATTACCCATGTCCGGATTATGCAGTTGGCTGTGTCAGAAGATTCCGAACTCATCAGTAGCCCATTTTTTAGGCCTTGCCAAATATCTTTGATAGGGCTAAAAAACTCCCTAAGCCAGTCTCACTTTTATTCGTCCTGCCCATGCGGTTCGTATCATGAAGTTTGCTTTTAACATCAACTCAGTTCGAAGTTTGTCAGAACTGGTTACTCTTTCCAGAATTCTAAGGGTTTTCTTCTTGGATCGTGGGACACGTGTCGATGTTTGGTTTGACCTACCAGCCGTTATTTTTCCTAGACTGGCGCACCCACTAAGTCTAGAAAGTTACCTAGGCCTTTGACTCTTCACATGTTTGCGCAGCCTTTAATCATTGCAAAACCCTCTTCAACTTCTCCTAGGTAATAGTTACTTTTTTACTGTTATATAAATTCTATTTTACTATTTCATTGTCTTCCACACTCAAAGCTTTTCTAGAGAGATTTAAATTTTTACCTTCAACTTGTTCTTGAGAGGTTTTATGTTCACAGCCAGAAACGCACTAGTTAAAGGCGATCAAAAAAGCTAGAAATAGAGAATCGCATTGTTTCCAGCCTCTCAGTTTCTCCTAGTAAGAAATCCAGTGAACCGACTCAGGAAGCCGATCAAGGGTCATCTTCATCTAAAAACCCTAGGCCCAAACAGCTATTCAAACCCAACCTTTCACTCATTCCCTCAGGCTCTTCTGTTTAAGAGTCTCAACCTGTGGTTGTTAAGGAAAAAGATGTTTCAAATATCAGAAAACCTTCCCCCTTCATTGTTATGGGTTCTGATACTGAGAAGTCTCCGGAGAAGATAACCCCTCACCGGACGACCCGTCAAACTAAAACTCAATCCACACCTTCGCTTGCAAAGCCCTTCGGATCGGAGGCATCTAAAGCATCCCAAAGGGACAATCCCTCCGGATCGGAGGCATCTAAAGCAACCCCAAGGGCCAAGCCCTCCAGATCCCAACCTCAACCGGACTCCGGGCCTTTAGAGGCAACCCGAAGGGCCAAGCCCTGCAGATCCCAACCTCAACCGGAAACCGGGCCTTTAGAGGCAACTAGTACTCAATCATCTGAACAGCCTTCGGTACCAGAAGCTAACCCCGATCCATCCAATACAACTGATAAACCTTCCACGATGATGGAAGAAATAATTGAAGATAGTATTGAGGAGGCTCCCTCTGAAACGGAGGCATCAGATCAAACGCGGGATGGTGCTTCTGACAAGAAGGGCAAAATCAAGGTTAAGGTCTCTATGACTCATCCAGAGCTTCTGGAGTGCCTAGAGGGCAAGATAGGCCCTTGCTTCAAACACATTAGTGTCAAGTAAACTACATCTACACCCACATTGCTCAGTTTGGTCGGATCCGGACAAAATGGGGGATTCCAGAGTCAGTGAAGGTAAGGATACCTATCACTCTGGAGACTCCCATAGACTGCAAGCTTAACGAGGTGGTGATTTTCACCGAAGTGCTAAACTGGGGACTTCGATTTTCATTGGACCCATAAATTGTCAGGTACTTCCACCTAGTTAAAATATGCCCTAGCCAGATAAGCCCCAATGCCTGGTATTCTCTCATTACTTACATAATGGAATCAAGGTTGTCAAAGATCCCACTCCCAATGGAGCAGTTTGCTGTTGTGGCAAACTTATGCAAGAATCATCAGATTCTATTCTACCATCACAATATGGGGAACAACTTCAAAATGGTAGATGACTTGCTGGAGTCCAAAAAGAACTGGAGGACATAGTTTATGTTTGTCAGTGTGACATGGGAGAACGGTAGGAAGATCAAGGACAACAACAATCCTAGCATGTTGACTAGCAGGTGGAAAAGTACTGGTGAGTTTATTTCCTATCTTTGTTTCTCATGCTTTTCCTTTTTAAATTACAAGTGTTCCCATTCGATTAATTTGTTACTCCTTTTTCAGTACTGCCGAAGGAGTTCACCGGACACCTAGAGGAGGGGAAAAAGCTTATGCAAAGCTTAACGCATGGGTTGCGGAGCATTGGGGGAATGTCTTCCAAAACTGCTTTACCTCGGGCAATCTTGTGAGGTCCCATCTGTGGAACACCACAGGCTGGAGGGACCTCTCATTGGAAGAGCTAAGTACACTCCATCCTCCTGGTGTAATTCTTAAATGAACAGAGGCCAAGGATGGAAAATTGTTCTTACCTTCCAGAGCAAAGGCTCCCAGCAAGATGAAGAACAAGAAGAAGAAAGCTGCAACAGAGCTGGTTCAAACAGCCACAAAGGGGACTGGTTCGGGAAACCAAGGGAGAATTGACGCTGTCCTACTCAAAGTAATAGAGGCTGAAACAATAAGGGAGGCTGGAAAATCGCAAAACCCACCAAAGCCTTCCAAGAAGGATAGGAAAAGAAGGGCCCGCGGTGATGAGAAGGCTGCTAAGAAGAATAAAGTCACATTGGGAGAAGAAATAATTATTTGTCCTTCGTAGACTCAACCTCCACCAGCCCCTGTTGATCCCACCTTACAAGAGAAAATACCAACAGGTCTGCAGTCCAGAGAGGTTGTTGGGGGAGGGAATGAAGAAGTGGACATCATTGCCCTTCAGGACATTGATTTATACTTCAATGATTATGAGAAGAATGATTTCACAGGTCCCTACCGCCCCTTCAGCACTGCCAATATGGTGACCTTCAATGGTAAGTCTTTCTCCGTCTTCGAGAGCAAGATGTTCTGAGATATTCCCTCCTTGGTCACATCCAACCAGTACTTGACTTGGAGAGACATGTGAAAATTCAGACCATTTTTATCAATTCTCTCACCTCTGACAAGGAATCTCTATCAACCAGCCTCCTCAATACCAATCAGAGTATAGAGGAACTGAAGAAGGAGATGGAGGCATTACAGAAGGACATGGAAGATTCATCAACCAAGTTGGCCACTTCGGAACCTACCAGAATTGAGTTCCAGACTAAGTATTCAGGTTTGGAAAAGGACCTCACACCGTTAAGAGGAACTGAAGACCAAAGATGGTGTCATTCAAACCCTATCCGATAAGAAAACTAAGTTAGACGGTACTGTGTCAGAGATGGCCAAAAAGAAAGAGGATTTGAAGAAGCAGCAGGAGAAAACTATCCATGCGGGCATTGACAAGTACACCAATGAAGTGATAGACTTCTTGGAGAAAAGAGATGATCAAGTCAAGTCTGACATGGTGCTGCTCTTTCATGAGACTTTTTCGAAGAGGACCCTTGGTCCCTTATAGAAATATGTGGAATATGAAGACATCTCATTTCACATTATGGCCAATGGTGACAAGCACAACTATGCTAGTGGAATAGATTCCACTACTGATGATGAAGAAAGAACTGGTGAGAGTTCGAGTGCCAAACTCAAAAGTCTCGGGAAAGGTGGTGGTGGTGAAGGAACATCTGAAGGGAACAAGCCCTAAGTTTTAATCATATTTTTTGTCTTTTTTGAACATTTAAAGTCCTTGGATGGCCAAGGAATATTTTCTAAGGTTATTCGGTCAGAATCCGAATAAGTCTTTCAAACACCTAAAGTCCTTGGATGGCCAAGGCATGTTTTGCTTTTCATGTTCGGTTAAAGTTCGAATAGGCTTAATTTATCAAATCTTCTTTTATTTAACATTTTCTTTCCTTTAAATTTTAATGGTTATGTTTAAATATCGCCTAGTATTTCAGAAGTATTATAGTGAGAGTGTTTAATATCTCCGATGACATGTATTTAATGGTCATCACTTAACCAGGTTTATCTGATCTATTAAAGATCCAAAGTGTTGAACCAATGATTTTTACTTGAATTAAATTATAGTAAAACCACTCCGGATATTTTAAGAAAGCATTACATATTATTGAATAAAAAGCTGATACCTCATTCAAATCTCCCCGCTCCACCAGAGTAGGAAAAAGTATGCCCCCTAATATTTATATTTATATCTAACAAGTAAATATTCACACACAACTTTTATTCTAAATATAACCTGAGATGGTCAATATTCCATGGGTGCTTCAAAACTCTTCTTTTTTTGTCCTGGAGCCTATATGTCCTAGGCTTAAGTTTTTCAGAGACCTCATAGGGGCCTTCCCAATTTGGAGCCAGCTTACCGAATTGCTTCTCCTAGGTGTGTAAGAAAACGTTTCTTAACACTTTATCTCCCAGTTGAAAATATCTTCTCTTAACCTTGGAAGCAAATCTGCTCCTCATCAAGCCTTGGTAGTGAGTTGTTCTTAAGTAAGCTTTAACCCTTCTTTCTTCTATTAAGTCCAACTAATTCCTAATTGTTATCTCAGTAGCTTGTTCGAAATAGTTATGGACCCTGTATGATGGTAGGGTAGATTCTATGGGGGGTAATGGCATCCATCCCATACACCATAGCAAAAGGAGACTCTTGTGTAGCAGCCCGATGAGTAGTTTGGTATGCCCACAACATGTTTTGCAGATAGCTTGGCCACTTCCTTGCAGCTCCTTCTAGATTCTTTTTTAATCCGGATAAAATAGTCCAGTTGGAAACTTCAACGTGGTCGTTTGCTTGTGGATGGAAATGAGAATAAAAACAGTGTTGAATGCCTCTAGAAGCACAAAAACTCTCTATATCCTTGTTATCAAACTGTGGCTCATTATCTGTGGTAATCTTTTGAGGAATCCCAAATCTGCAATATATATTGGATATGATTAATTTTATGACAGCCTTTGAAGTGGTTCCTGCCAAAGGAACTGCCTCTATCCATTTTGAGAAGTAATCAATACCAACTATAATAGTTATGCACCCTCCGGGCGCCATTGGCAGAGGCCCAACTAAATCTAATCCCCAACGAGCAAAAGGTACTGGCTCATAAATAGACTCCATAAGTATTAATGGCACATGAATTTTATTACCATACCTTTGACATGGATCACACTTCTTTACCATTTCTTTAGCATCTGCTATTATGGATGGCCAATAGTACCCAGCCAACAATACTCTCCGGGTCAGTGCCCTGTACCCACAATGTGCTGATCCTTCTCCATCATGTAGTTCGGATAAAACGACTTGAGATTCTTCAACCCCCAAACAATGCAGGAGAGGTCTACTGAAGGATTTTTTATAGAGAACTTCCCTTATGATCAGAAAACCACGAGCCGTATGTTTTATTTTTCTTGTCATAGCTTTATCCCGAGGATAAACCCCATCAAAAATATATTGAAGGGAAAACCTCTTATATTTAGGCTGATCACCTGTATACTCAAACTTTCCTCCTCTTGTCTGTTTTGGCTAGATTGTATGGATGGGCATTCCTGTATGTGAATCCAAGGGTAGGACTTATAATATGCTATGGTTGCCAAAGAATCTGCCAGCGTATTCTCTGACCTAAGAATATGCTCATAGCAAACACTTTTGAAATTGGCTGCCACATCTTTCAGGACGAGTAAGTATTTGATCAGTTGCTCTTTTTTTGCCTCAGACTGACTTTGAGCTTGATGGATAAGAAGCTGAGAGTCACTCATCAACCGAACTCTTTTATCCCCATATAGGAAAGCTAATTTTAGACCACCTATAGCTGCTTCATATTCAGACTCATTGTTGGAAGCCTTGGACCCAAAGTATACAGCCTCGTACATCTTATCACCATATGGAGAGGTTAAGCAAATTCCAACTCCACACACCATGGTGATTGACCCACCATCAGTTCGAATACCCATTCTTTCTTAATTTTATCTTCCGAAGTTTGTTTAGAGTTCCTGTCTGAATGGAATTCTACTAAGAAATCAGCTACTGATTGAGCCTTGATAGCCGTTCATGGGGCAAAATCAATATCATAATCACCCAACTCCACTGACCACTTGGTCATTCTGCTTGATATGTTTTCCTTTTGAAGAACATTTTTCAATGGGAAAGATTTCCAAACAACGATGGAATGAGACTGAAAATACGACCTCATCTTTATTGTTACAATTACTAAGGCTAGTGCCAACTTTTCAAGCTTTAAGTACCTTTTCTCAGCATCTATCAAACTTTTGCTGATGTAGTACACCAGACGAGGGTAATTGTCCACTTCCCTCACCAATACTACGCTTATAGCATATTCTGACACAGTCAAGTATATATAGAGTGTTTCTCCTTGAATGGGTTTTAAAAAAAGTATTTGGTGAGGATAAGTGTTTCTTTATTTCAACAAAGGCTTGGCTGCACTGCAAAGACAAATTAAAAACTTTAACATGCTTCATGGTTTGGAAAAATGGAGCACATTTGTCCGAAGACCTTGAAATAAAATGGTTCAAGGCAGCCAACCTTCCAGTGAGTCTCTAGACTTCTTTAATATTCCAAGGAGGATCCATTTCTAGTAGAGCATTAAGCTGATCTGGATCAGGTTGTATCCATTTCTCACTTATCACATACCGTAAAAAAATTCCTGATCGAACCATAAAGACACATTTTTCTGGATTCAGTTTCAAATTCATCATTGTCAAATTGGCAAATGTCACTTGAAGGTCATTTATGTTAAAATACTCCTCCAAGATTTTAACCATCATGTTGTCTATATATACCTCCATATTTCTGCCAATCTGACTAGCCAATGTTTTGTTCACCAACCTCTGATAAGTAGCCCCAGCATTTTTTAACCCAAAAGACATTACCTTGTAACAATGAAGACCTTTATCTGTTATAAAGGTAGTATGATCTTGGTCCTTCGGATCAACTTGTATCTGGTTGTACCCATAAAACGCATCCATGAAGGACAGCAACTTGTTTCCAGACGTTGAGTCTACCAACTAATCTATCAGGGGGACTAGATAAAGATCTTTTGGGCAAGCTCTGTTGAGGTTAGTAAAATCAATACACATACGCCATTTCTCGTTCTTTTTCTTGACCAACACCGAATTAGCAGTCCATAAAGGATACTGGGATTCCTTTATGTGCCTAATCTTGGTAAGCCGATCAACTTCTTGGACTATTACATCAGGTTTCTCCTTAGAAAAAGCTCTCTCTGCAGAACAGGTGCAACATCACTCCGTCTTGACAACTTGTATGAGATAACACTTGCAGGTACTCCGGTTACATCCCCATTGCACCAAGCAAAGACATGTTGATTGTTCAATAAAAAAGACAACAATTTCTTTTTCAACTATGGCGCCATCTTGGATCCAACTTTGATACTTCTACCCTCTGCAAATGAGTGGGTTTCAATCTCTTCAACTGGTATTATAACACTAGGAGCCTCTATGGGGTCATCAATATCACCCTCTCCCTCAGAAGGCCCTAGTAACTGCTAATATTCATTAATCTAAATTGATCCCAAGGTTTTAGGAGCAAGTGCAGTTGCATAGAACTCCCTTGCTATCTTCTGACTACTTCGGACAACACCCACTTGCCCTTGAACTGTATACTTCAAACACTGGTCGACTGTTGATGCCACAGCATGCATTCTAGAGAGCCAAGACCTCCCAAATATTATATTGTATAATTTGGCGCAATCTACCACAACAAATAACACCCTGACTAGCTTTTTAAAAGGCCCATTGCCCAACAGCACATCTTCCTCAAACTCCTTGATTACATCCGCAGAGCTCCCTGTGAAGCCCACAATGGTTCTATTTGACCGTTGAATAACAGCCGGATTCTTCATATGCTTGTACGAGCTCAAGAAGAGGATGTTTGTCGAACTTCCTGTGTCTATCAGACTTCGTAGGATATCATTTCCCCCAATAGATGCTCCTATCACCACAACATCCTTATGAGGCCCAGCAATATTTCTCAACTCGTCCTCATCAGAAACTATAAAGGGAAAAGGGGTTTGGCATTGATGAGAAGACATGCCCCCTTCCAAATGAGTAGCCAGACTATGCACATGCCTCTTTATTGATAAAGAAGTGGGTGTTGTTATGGTATCTCCTCCAAAGATGGTGAGTGACTAAAAGAAACTGATCAATCCGGACACCGTCTTGGTCTGCTCTATTATGTCCCCCATTTTATTCCGAGTTAAATCAGGATCCAAATACTCAGAATCAATGTCAAATCTTTCAAGGATCACCATTGCCCCTTCTTGAGCAGATATTCCCACATTGTTTGTAGGGCCTGTCCGAGGAGCATTGTCAGGCATGTTTCCATTTCTTCTTTTGACATAAGCTCTAAGTTTTCCTCTTTCAATAAGATTATGCACTTTTTGTTTTAGGGTTATGCAGCCTTGAGTATTATGGCCTATATCATTATGATATTGGCAAAATCAAGTATTTCGACTCTCTCTAGGGGACTGCAGTACTGCTGGTTTCCGGAAATGAACTTCCTCTTTGGTCTTGTCATATATTGTGGCTACATTATCTTTCAATTATTCAAACCACTCCGGTTGAACCCAAGGACCTCTTTTATTCCTTGACTGTTGGCTCTGAGACTGATTCTGGTTGGATTGAGTTCGTTTAGCCCTGTTAGACCCTTGTCCGGTCTCCTTAGCCTTATATCTAGACTGGTTCTAAGCTGCTGTTGTGGACCTCACGTGACGGTGCACCCTGGTTTTCTTGGTTTCATCCACATTAATTTGCTTTCACACCTAATTTAATAAGCCACCTCAAGTCATGGCTTTCTTCTTGGTCACCAAATCAGCCAGATTCCCAAGGTTCAACCCTTGTCTCAATGAGGCAATTTCCACTTGTTCGAAGCAATCTGCTAACCCGTTCTTGGTATTCACGAACCGAATTATGTAGTATTTTAAGGACTCATTTGGTTTTTGGGCACAATGGATAATGGTATCTCCATTGCCCTTCATCTCCTTACTCCCAAAAAATTTCCCTCGGAAGGCAACCCATAAAGTATCAAAGTTTCTGATACACCTCTGAGGTAAGCTATTATACCACTTAAGAGTACTTCCCGTAAAATATTGGGAGAAGGCTCTGCAAAAAAGTTTATCATCATCAAAATTCATCATGAAGTTCTTGAACTGTTCTAGATGGTTGTCTGGATCCTTACTTCTATCATACTTCTCCATTTTGGAGATATCAAACCTTTTGGTTAGGTTTCCGGACAGTATTTTTCCAGACAAAGGTGACTGTCTCCAATTCCTATTACGACTGAAGACTGTGTCTTCATTAGGCGTTGCGAAAATACCTGGTTCGGTATGCAAAGCAAAAGGATCGATCAGCAACTGATCAACATGCTCGTGGCTGTGGCTGTGAGATGACCTTTTGCCCAGATGCCTTTTAAGCCTTCCATGTCTATATATTTTTATTTAATATTTTTTAATTAGTTTCATTGTATTTCTGGACCTCCCGTCATCACTACTTGATGACAAAGACTCCTCAAGCTCAGCCTCGTTTGAAGAGCTGTTGGAGGACTCAGAATCTGAACTTTCAACCGGCTTAGACTGATGAGACTTTTTAGAACTAACATGGGTATTTTTTGAACTCAGATGAGTCTTTGTTGATGGATCATTCTCCCTAGGGTTGTCAGTGTGATAAATAGTTGACGCCCTTGATTTCTCTCGTATACCCTTTTTTGCTTGTTTTATGGCCCTTAACGCCTCTATTTCTGCTCTCAACTTGTCTCGTTCTTCAATAGTGTATTCCTTATTTTCCCTAACCGTCTCCACCACAGGTGGTGAAATTCCCTGCTCGTTCAGATCCATTTGAACTGGTTCTTTCTAATGGTTTTGGATATAAAATTCAGGCGCCGTCGCCTCCCACTATGGTCGCCAATTTGGTTTGGTTTAATTTGGGCTGGGAGTATTTTTGTAAAAAAATTTGTGAATTTTTGTAGTATTAAGTGTTTGGCGTAGAAAGTAGTGAGATAATTCAGCATCTTGGTTATATTAAATGTTCATTACCCTCATTAATGAGAGTGGTTAGGGTATTCATACTCTTAATCCATGATCCATGAGCTTATGGGTCAAGTTATGAAACTGGGTCGAGTTTAAGGACCCATTAGTTGTTTAAGTAGATTAGCAAATAGATTAGTCAAAAGGTATTTTTACTTTTGTCCTGTCCGGATTTTTTAGTGGTGTATCATTGTCCAAATTACCCCTATCTGGATTATGCAGTAGGCTGTGTTAGAAGATTCCGAACTCATCAGGATCCGATCCAAATCTTCTTTTAACTACTCAGTTATTCCATAATAATCTTATCCAAGTCTTTTCTTATTAAAATTTAGCTCTTCCAAAACATTTTTAAAAGACCTAAATGGGCTACTAATAGGTTCGAATATTACTTGAAAGGCATTATAGCAAAATCTAAAGGGTTAATTCGGACACCTTCTACATCTAAATTTCAATGAACAGTAGATTTGAGTAGATTATGACACAGCTGTGTGCTAAACACTCTTTGGTTTGGGGATTTGGAGTCTTTAAAGCTGACATGAATCCAATATCCGACCCAGACGACCCATGGGTCACAAACCAAGATTATAAATACCTCAACCAACCACATTTAATAGGCTGGACTTTTTCTAATAATTTTAACTACAAACACACACCTCTTTTATCTTTCTATCTTCTACATTAAAATTTAATACCCTACTAACCACAAAACCAAAATACCATTTAATTAGAAATAATCCACACCAGTCTTAATCTTTTAGTTTCTTCCACTGTGATTTGTTTTCTACCCTGATTTAACAAACCATCCCATGTCATTGCCTTTTTATGAGTCACTGAAAAAACCAACTCACCAGCTAATAGCCTTTGTCTACGCGTAGCTATTTCCACATGCTCGAAGCAATCTGTTAACCCATCTTTGGTATTCACAAAGTATTGGGTGTAATGCTTTAAAGATTCATTAGGTCGTTTCCAATAATGGATTATTGTATCTTCATTTCCACTAAGCTCTTTATTTTCCACAAATTAACTTCAGAAGGCCATCCAAAACATGTCAAAATTCTTGATCGATCCTTACAGTAATCTATTATTACATTTTAAAGTGTTGTCCTTAAGAGTTTGAGAAAATACCATGAACGAAATCTTGTCATCATCATCAAAGCTCATTATGAAATTTTTAAACGTTTTGAGATGATTATCGGGGTCATGACTCCCATCATACTTTTCCATCTTTAAAATGTCAAAATGGTTGGGTAGATGCCTAAAGAGGATTTTCGAAGACAAAGGTGATTGCCTCCAATTGTATCATTGACTAAACATTTGGTCCTCATTAGAAGTGGAAAAACTCTCAGGCTCGGATTTCACGATGAATTGATCACTCAACGGACCCTTTTATGTTTACTTGATACTTTTTATTTTTCTCTTTACCCTTTCAGACTTTATTCTTCCTCGAAGAGTCCTGCTTACTTGACCTGTGATCACTACTTGAAGAAGAACCCTGCTTAATCATTCAAATATTTTTTAGCTAGCTTTATTTTCTTCTTCTTATGACAATGATCACTACTTGTAGAAAAAGAATAAACTTCTGCTTTTAACACTACAGTTAAGCCCTCAGCAGACTCCAAATAGCTTGAGCAATTCTTAGCTCGATATTCTTTTTTAGATTCTTGGTGGGGTTTACGAAACTAGTCATTTGACCTTGCTTTGGATTATGATCAGGCTCATCATATTTGGGATAATTTGATGGATTTTTTCCCGAAAACCCCTCTCAGCCTGCCTTTAGGCTCTCAACGCTTCATTTTATGCTCGTAATTGATCGCGCTTCTTTTACATGGAAAGCTTCTCTTCAATATCATTATTCACATGAGATGTGTGCACATGCTCCTCGTCAAATCTAACCTCCTCATTCTTAATAGGAGATCTATCTGAACATCATGATCCATGGTGTCAAAGAACTCCGAAGATAACATTTGGTATGCTAGGTTTTGGATGTTGTTTATCCGGGTACCTTACTCGGAAGTTCCCACTATGGTCGCCAATCTAATATGGATAAAACTAGTTTGGAGTGTATTTGAGGAAATGTTTAGGTAATGTATTAAATATGAGGTATAATGTAGAGAAATAATTAAGTTGTTTTACTTAATGCTTAGTGAGATAAATTCTCAACCCCCTTAAATATTGTTATTTAAAGTCTTTATAGTCTAACTTTAGATCCATGAGCTAACCGGGTTGGGTCATGAATATGGGTAAAAACTATAAGCCTCAAATATCATTAATCATTAATTATACATATATCATAAGTAAAGATATAACTAACACACACCTGAGTCAAATGGTAAAGATGTTGAGTCAGTATGATATTTATTTTGGGTCTAAATTTCCCTCTAAAAAAATATGACCCTATTGTTGACGATTGCACTCAAAGTAATCCGACTCCATGATATATATATATATATATATATATATATATAATGAAAGACATGCTCAGCATAAGAAATGCTCAAACAAGTAAAGGTGATCTACATATGACGTTTATAAATGGCGTCTAAATAATTTTTATAAACGATGTCTCCATATATTCTCCAGACGACCTAAAAGTGGACGATGGTTTGATACGATATGTATAAATGATGTTTTTAAGTTTATAATATTCATATATATAATTTTAAGTACGGTATTCTCAAAAAAAAAAGGAAATGAAACAGTTTGTTGAGGTTAGTAAGTTGTTTAAATCATATATCATCGTCATAATAAATCAAGAATGACTAATAAAAAGTAAATTATATCAAAGTTTGAAAAAAAATTAAAGTGCCAACTGGATACTAGCCATAAAAAATTCCAAGCATATGCAACATAGTTCATATACAAGATGTTTTACTAAAACATTTAACGAAACCATTAAAGAAAATATGAAAATAATATGTATGGTTCTTTCTTAGTATTATTGATGTTATCTTCAAGATTCAGGAAGATAGTCTTGTTCCATATATCATTTAAATCATTTAATTTATCTTCATGTTGAGAAGCATCATCTTGTCAAGATATTTTATCGCTATGAGAATTATTTTCAGTGGATTTTAGACGATACTCTGCAAGAACTTAGTTAAGGTATAATCCAAGGATAATGTTGGGGTTATGGTGAATCAGATCAACAAGAAGCTTTGTTTAACGACCATTTATAATTATTTGAGCTTCGGACAAAATTCAGTAGCCATTTCTATTTTTAGTTCATTATTGATCTTATGAGTATTGATCTCATTTTCCTTATGAGTGAATTCAACGGCTTTTGCTAGTTTGTCAACTTGTTCTTTTAACTGTTAGAAAATATTATTAGCCCATCAATTGTAACTTGTTGGGATCTAGAGTGATTTTTAAATTTTATTTTAAATTTTTCTATTTTTTGTCTTTCCAAGAAGAATGAACTTCGTTAAGCTTGAAGTTTTCTTCTTTCAATGATAATATTCCTTCCCTGAATTTAAGACTGGGATTTAATTTTTGTTTAAAGTGTTAATGTCATCAGAATATAAGTTTTTACGGGCTATAATCACAGAGTTGAATTTTTTTTATACAAGACAATAAAATGATGATGGTAGAAATTTCTATGTGATGCTAGAAAAGATCATGAAAAATGAAAACTAAGTATATTTGATAATAGATTAACCTCTAATTTAAACTTCATATGATGTTAAATGAATTTAAATATAGATAAAGACGATGAGTATGATCTACGACACTGATTTAGGAAGCGGTCAGTAATCAACTTTGATACAAACGCTACGGCGTTCCTACATAAGCAATAGGAGATTGCATCATTTGAAGATTAACATTAGAGGGAAGATGAAGTTGAATACTTTTATTTTTACCAAAATAAATATGTGTATGTTTGATATTTAAAAGGGGAAAGACCTCTTCCCCTCACGATTGAAGGTATGGTTTTTATGAAAGAGAGGTTTCAATGTTAGAGGGAGTAGTATTTTTCTTTGATGATGGTCCAACGTTAGTCATTTTTCTGTTGTGAGAATGCTTTCGATTTATTACAATATGAGCATCATTGTTAATAGCCTAATTTTTTTTATTTGTTTAAGGATGGAAAGCTTTGAGCCCCATTATTGCATCTCAAAGACGAGCTTGCAAGAGATTGACTATTTTAGTTTTATCCATTAGAGCATTGATATTAGTATTAATTATTTCATAGTTTTTATAGATTGAATTCAAACACATAAAATTTAAAACTGATAGGATCAGAACTTTTTGGAAGGGCAATCTTGTGAAAACAGGAGGGGCAATTTGGGTATATCTGATAAAATGCAAACTAGAAATAATCTGAACATACCATACGTGACTTAGTTGTGTGCTAACATTAAACCGGATCCATGATCTAATCCATAAGGCCCATGAGTTAAAGAAATATAAAAATACCCCAACCAACTTGATTTAATAGGTTGGACCTTTTCTAGAAAACATTAAATACAAGCACACACCTCTTTTATCTCACTACTCACTATCCAAAAAAAGGATTCAACTTACAAACTTCCCAAAAATAACTTTAATCAGAAAATATCCTCACCAAATTGGCGACCACAGTGGGAGACATGGTGCCTGAACTACAAATTCAAAACCAGTTTTTTTATAATAAAAAAAAACAATTCGGATGGATCTGAATGCACAGAATATTCCACTTCTGGAGGTGGGAGGAACAAAAGAAAATAATGAGTACACTGTTGAGGAGTGTGATCAGTTGAGGGCTGAAATTGAGGCGATGAGGGCCCATAAACACGCAGAAAAATGAGTTAAAGAAAAATCAGGTGCGTCAGCACTCCACCATACTGATAATCCTGGTAGAAATGAGCAGTCTCTAAAGACTCATCTCAGCTTTTAAAAAATGCATCAATCCAAAAAAATGGAGAGTTCCACATCAGAATCTTCTAGCAGTTCCTCTAATGGTGAGGAGCTTGAAGAGTTATTCTCGTCTAGCAGTGATGAAGGGAGATTAAAGAAGAAAATACGGCTGACCAAGAAGCATTCAAGAAAAAGGGATAGACATGGCAGGCTCAAAAGTATCAAAGGAAAATGAAGGGTTAAGATGATCAACATATTGACCCTTTATTGATTGATCCATTTGCTTTCCAATCCGAACCAAGTATTTTTGTTACTCTGAATGAGGATACTGTGTTTAGTCGTAGCCAAAATTGGAGACAATCACTTTTTTCCTTGAAAATACTTTCCGGACATCTTCCTAAAAGATTTGATAGTTCCAAGATGGAAAAGTAGGATGGGAGTAAAGATCCGGACAATCATCTTGAACAATTTAAAAATTTCATGATGAATTTTGATTATGATGACAAGCTGTTGTGTAGGGCTTTCTCTCAAACCCTTAAGGGAAGTTCCTTCAAATGGTATAATAGTCTCCCTCATAAATCTATAAAAAATTGACATATTTTGGGTTGCTTCGCGGAGGCAATTTGTTGGAAGCAATGAGCTAAAAAGTAATGGTGATACGATCATCCATTGCGCCCAAGAAACGAACGAGTCATTAAAAGAATACATTAGCAGGTTTGTAAATAAAAAGAATGGGTTGGCTGATTTCTTTGAACAAGTTGCAATTGCCTATCTCAGACAGGTATTAAATCTGGGTAACTTGGCTGATTCTTTGACCCTTGAAGAAAGTTATGACCTTTGGAGGGTTGTTAAATCAAGTTGGGAAACAAATTAATGTTGAAGAGACTAAGAAATCCAGAGTGCCTCGCCAGATCAGATCCACAACTACATCATCAACACCTCAAACAGCTACCCAGTCCAGTTACAGATCAAAGGAAACTGGGCAGGGATCTCATCGGCCCAGGCAGAATCAGTCCAACCAGAACCAGAACCAACAAGTTATAAGTAAAAGGGGGCCTTGGATTCAATCTGAGTGATTTGCTGAGTTGGGAGAAAGTGTGGCTACACTTTAGAAAACCGACTACAATACAATCTCTTAGAGAAACCCGGAGTACCCATTTATGTAAATATCATAACGATGTTAGGCATGATACCCATGATTACACACCATTGAAACAAAAATGTGCATAATCTCATTGAAAGGGGTAAACTTGGGGCTTATGTTAAAAAACAAGGGGGCATCATACCAGATAATGCACCATCCAGTACCAATGCGCCTCGAACTACCCCTTCGGTAGCTCCTGGAACGTCTAGGTAGGAGGATACCATAGTGATTATTGAAAGATTTGATGTATATTCTGAGTACATTGATACAGATCCAAGTCGGGATCGGGTAGGGGTGATAATGGACAAGACTGCTACTGTTTCCAGTCTGGTTAAATATTTTGAGTCCTAACCATAAATGGAGGAGATACTATGACCACACCTTCTAGTTGTTCAAGAAAAAGGCATGCCAACAGCTTTACCACACAATTGGATGGGATAATTTCCACACATCTATACCAAACTCCAGCTCCTTTCATAGTTTTCGATGAGGATGACCTGAGAGTTATTGCAGGGCCTCATGAAGACGTCGTGGTGATAGGGGCATCAATAGGATGAAATAATGTACGTCGAATCTTGATTGACACAGGTACTTTGGCAAACGTATCGTTTTTAAATTACTATAAATAGATGAGAAATCCCTCAGTTATTCAACATTCAAACAAAACTAATGTGGGATTCACTGGGACTTCGGCAGATGTAATTGGAGAATTTGAGGAGGAAGTATTGTTGGGCAAAGGGAATTTAAAGAAAATGGTTAAGGTATTGTTTGTGGTAGTTGACTTCCCAACCTCTTACAATGCTATATTTGGGAGGTCTTGGCTTTACAGGATGCATGATATGGCCTCTACTGTCCATCAGTGCTTAAAGTATGTTGTGGGAATACAAGTGGGTATTGTTTGAAGCAGTCAGAAGGTAGCTAAAGAATGCTATGTAACCGCTCTTGCCTCGAAGTCTTAGGAGGTGGTCAAAGTTAACAAATAATAGTCGCTATTAGAGCCTTCCATCGATGAGAATAAAATTGATGATCCAAGGGAGGCTCCTAGTGTTATAATACCTATAGAAGAAGTTGAAATCCATTCTGCCAAAGGAAAAAATGTTAGAGTTGGTACTAAGTTGCCACCAAGTTTGAAACAAAGTCTATTATCTTTCTTATCGGAAAATTTACATGTATTTGCATGGTGCAATGATGATGTAACCGGAGTGCCTGGTGAAGTAATTTATCATAAGTTGTCAGTACGAACTGATGTTGGACCGGTTGTGCAAAGAAGAAGGTCATTTTCCAAAGAAATAGCATATGTTATTGTGCAAGAACTAGACCGGTTGACCAAAATGGGCCACATTAAAGAATCTCATTACCTATTATGGGCTTCCAACCCTGTTTTGGTCAAGAAAAAGAATGGCAAGTGGCACATGTGTATTGACTTCACTGATCTTAATAGGGCACGTCCCAAAAATCCTTATCCTGTTCTTTGGATAGATCAATTAGTGGACTCTACCTCTGGGAACGAGTTATTGTCCTTCATGGATGCATTTTTAGGATTCAACCAAATACAAGTAGATCTGATGATCAAGATCACACATTTTTTATTAAAGGCGGAAGACTCCATTGTTACAAAGTGATGTCATGAAAAATGTTGGTGTTGTTTATCAAAGGTTGGTAAATAAAGCTTTTGCTAATCAAATTGACAGAAATATGGAAGTTTATATAGATGACATGATGGTAAAGAGCCTTGAAGAAGATGCACACATATCCGATCTTCAAGAAATGTTTTCTAACTTGGAGGTTATTAATTTAAAAATTAAACCTTGAGAAATGTGTTTTTGGGGTCTGATTTGGAAAGTTCTTGGGATATGTCATAAGCAAAAAAAAAAAGATTTAGCCTGATCTGGATCAACTAAATGCTCTATTAGCTATGAATCCTCCTCGGAGCACTAAAGAAGTTCAAAGATTAACCGGATGCTTGGTTGCGTTAAACAGGTTTATTATAAGATCATCTGATAAGTATGCTCGGTTTTTTTAGGTATTAAGAAATGCTAAAGACTTTAATTGGCCTCCACAATGTGAACACGCTTTTTTTGAAATCAAAAAGCATTTGTCTTCGCCTAAGACTTTATTCTAGCCTATTCAGGGGGAGAAAATTTATATCTACTTAGCTGTATCGGAATATGCAGTAAGTGTTGTGCTAGTAAGAGAGGTGGATAATTACCCCCGTCCGGTTTATTATGTTAGCAAAAGTCTGTTAGATGTTGAAAATAGATATTTAAAGTTAGAAAAGTTGGCTTTAGCATTGGTAACAGCAGCCATAAAAATGAGACCATACTTCCAAGTACATTCGATTATTGTTTGAACATCTTTTCTTTTAAAAACGATTCTCCAAAAGGCTGATATATCAAGCAGGATAACCAAGTGGTCAGTTTAGCTAGGTGATTATGATATTGATTTTGCGCCTCGAACTACAGTCAAGGCTCAATCAGTGGTTGATTTCTTAGTAGAGTTTCATACTGATAGGCCTCATGGGAAAATTTGAGAAAACCAGCCTAAAAGAATGGGTAGTCCGAACTGATAGCGAATTTGGTACCATGGGATATGGGGCCGAATTTTTTTTAACTTATCCTTATGGTGATACTATGTATCAAGCTATATGTTTTGGTTTCAGAGCCTCTAACAATGAATCTGAATATGAAGAAGCTATAGCCGGTCTCAGACTAGCCCTTATATATGGAGTAAAAAGAGTCTGATTGATGAGTGACTTCCAACTACTTATTCATCATGCTCAAGTGCAATCATAAGCGAATAAGGAACAATTGATAAAATATTTTCTCATATTGAGAGAAGTTGTTGCAAGCTTCAAATATATCTGATACGAACATGTCTCTAGATCGGAGAAGTCTACTGGCCAACAATAATAGCATATGCCAAAGATATGGTCAAGAGGTTTGATCTTTGCTAGAGATGTGGAAATAAAATCCATGTGCCAACGGTTCCTATAGAGTCCATATCTGAACCAATACCTTTTGATAGGTGAGGTTTGGATTTGGTTGGACTTCTTCCCATGGCATTCGGAGGATATTGAACGATAATAGTGGCAATTGAGTATTTCTCTAAATGGATAGAAGCATCTCCCTTAGTTGGAACCACTTCTAAGACGGTTATAAAATTCATTCGATCCAACATATGTTGCAGATTTGGAGTTCCCCGGAAGATCACTACAGATAATGGGTCACAATTTGATAATAAATGCATGGAGATGTTTTACACTTCCAGAGGCATTCAACACTATTTTTCTTATCCTTTCTACCCTCAGACTAATGGGAAAGTTGAAGTTTCTAATAAAATGATATTTTCAGGATTAAAGAAGAATTAGGAGGGGGCTGCAGGAAAATGGTCAAGTTATTTGCAAGAGGTATTGTGAGCTTACCGAAATACTCCCCGAACTGCTACACGAGAATCCCATTTTGCCCTTGTTTATGGAATGGATGCAATCACACCCATAGAAGCTACTTTACCATATTTCGAGATCCAAAACCATTCCGAACAGGCAAATGATATGGCAGTTAGGAATCAGTTAGATGTGATTGAAGAGAAAAGAGTCAAAGCATATTGATGAACAACACACTATCAGGGTTTAATGAGAAGCAGATTTGCATCCAAGGTTAAAATAAGATATTTTCAATTAGGATAAAAAGTCTTAAGAAAGGTCTTTTTGCACACTAAAGAAAATCAGTTTGGAAAGATGGATCTGAATTGGGAGGGTCCCTATGTGGTATGTGAAAAAGTCAAGCCATGGACACATAAACTTAAAGACAAAGAGAGCAGAGTATTGAAGTGTCCATGGAACACTGAACATCTCAAGTTATATTTAGAATAAAACTCTATTGTAAATATTTACCTTCTCATATCGCAGTATAAATATTAGAAAGGCATACTCTTTCCTACCCTGGTGGCGCGAGGAGGTTTTAGTGAGGTGTTCGGGATTTTCAATAATATAGTATGCCTTCTTCAAACATCTTTTGAGTAGTATGAGGAGATCGGATGAATAAAATATTTATTAAACACCCCGGCTCTCAAATAAAGTATCTTTGAGTTGGTCGTATTTACTAAACACTTGATCACATTTATTTAACACTCGTGATTGGAATTATTCAAAACTTATTAAACAAGTTCAAAACCACTTAAAACGTTGGCTATAAGAAGACAGTGGAGTTCGTACAAGATAAAGATTTGTTATTTAACTTAATCTGATTAAGTCCAAACCACAATCTAGAAAATGTCTTGGCCATCCAAGGACTTTGGTTCATAAAAAAAATTCAAAAACATAACAAAATTCCTTGACCGTCCAAGGACTTTAGTTCTAAAACACAAAACAACATTATAACATTAGGGTTTTTTCCTTTTGGTTTCTTCATCGCCTTCATCTTTCTTGGGACTCTTGAGTTCAGCACTTGAACTTTCACCAGTTCCTTTATCATAATATTCTACACTCGAATAGCCATGCTTATAACCATCCACCATGGTATGGAAAGAAATATCCTTGTATGGTACATATTTCTACAAATGACATAGGGTCAATACTTACAGATTGTTCCCTAACCTGCCTCTCTAAGTCCACTATTGGCCTAATAAAGCTGAAAACTACATGACCTAATGTGTTTTGTTCGGCTGAAACCTTGAAAGATTCGCTATTATAAATAATAGTGTTGGAAATAGTAGACTGATAGAAGAATCTGAAATCATCTGTGTCCAGGTCGCTGAAGTTAAAATTGCAAAACTCATCAAGAGTAACATCCCCTCCGATAGGTGGTTAGTTAATCGTAGGAAGCCTTATTGAAGGAGGATTAGCAGGTGCCTCTACTTGTGGAGGGGCATTCTATGGCAGTGTAGGATTGATAATCGAAGGCCAGAGAATTACCTTTGACCCTAGGTTGCTCTTTCTTTTCTTCCTTGATCTTTGGAATTTCCTTTTTGGGACTTTTATGACTTTTTTTCTTCGCCTGAAAGGGTTGATCCGATTCCCGAGTTTCCCTGACTGTTGCGGCCATAACCTCCCATAAGGTAGAATTCATCCTTTCAGGATTCTCCGAACTGACTGCTTCGGGGTTGTGAGAAGGTGGTTCGTTTTCAGACTTTTCTTTCTTTTTCCTCCTGATTTTGTCAAGAAGACTATGAGCTTTACTCTGAGCTAGTAAGTATATCTTGCCATCCTTAGCCTCTGACCTACTTAGTATAACATCTGCTGGAGGGGAGTGGTCAACTGTTCCCAAGTAAGGTCTCTGCTTCCGGTGGAGTTCCATAGATAGGATCTCAACATGTTTCCCGAAGTGAAACACTCATGGAAACAAAGACCCCATTTTTATATTTCCATTGATTTAATTTAAAAAGGGTAGTTTTTCCAGCCTCTTGCTCAAGAAACATCTTTGAAAGCACTGTATGATGAAACTATAGTCAGTTCGGTCTAAACATTAGAAAATTATATGTAACTAAAAATAAAAATAAAGAAGTGTTACATGAACTCCTCCAATACCTAGTCAGTAGACTCGGATTGGTTTGATAATTGATCTTTTTGTCGTTCTCCCAGGCTCCACTAATGAACAAGAATTGGGTCATTCACGGTTTCTCAGCCTCTAGCAGGTCATTCACCATCTTGTAATCATTCTCCATGCTATAGTGATAGAAGGGGATATTTGGTGGTTCATGCAAAGGTCAGCAACAACGGCAATTCGCTACATAGGCAATGGAATTATAGATATCCGAGAAGCAATAATGATGGCTAAAAAGGTGTACCACGCATTAGGAATCAGCTGACTAGGGGAAACCTTAATCAACTAGAAGTATCGAACTACTTCTGGGTCCAAGAGGAAACAAAGTCCTCAGTTTAGTACTTTGGTGTATACCGCCCGTTCATTGACTTTTTAGTTTATAAGAGTCTCTGGATGGACTAGAATCCTAACTTTGATTGACTTAGAGAAGCCCCACCTTACCCGTATCCGTTATAGCTCAGCAGTATGTGTGTACACATAATTGATTTTTTGAAAGGCCATGAAATATTTCACGTTCATCTTGCGAAGATTTGGCCCAACTCTCCCTTCTAAACACTTTGGGAGTGTTTCAGTGTTAGGCATCCCTGCTTTTCCACTTTTGGATCGAACTGGTGTGGGATTCTCAGACTATTTGGACCTTTCCAATGGGGTATCCTCCCCACTATCATCCATGGCTTCTTCCATAATAGTTGATGGTTGATTTGTTGGCTTAGCATGAGTGGCCTCTTTTTCACTTGAGTGGCCTCTTCAAGGATGGACGTGTTGTTCGGATTAAGTGGGGATTGGGCAGTAGGTTTTAAGGCATCCAAACTGAAATTTTTGGATGAGGATTGGGTGTTTTTAGATTTAGAAAGTCGAGTGACTCTTCGGGGCGTGATTTCTTCTGTGTTTGATCCCATGGCTATGAAGGATGATGGATTCCTAACACTAGAAATGGTTTTTCTCTTAGGAGAATAATCTAGAGACGCTTGAACTGAGGGTTCAGATTCTAAAGTAAACAAGGTAGGAATGAAAGAAGGTTTTTGTGATAGTGATGTTCGAGATGATGATGTGCTCTTATCAGGTTTTGGAACTACTGGGCTAGCTACTCCACCAGGAGAAACGGGGAGTCTGACTGCGATTCGTGCCTCCTTTTTTGCTTCTTTTCTGGCCCTCTCTAGGTCTGATAGGTTCAACCAACTTCTTTTAATCAAAGTTGTTCTAGCAATGAACATATAACCTCTAAAATACAAAGGGAAATTAAAATCTTAAGTTTTCGTTCTCTAAGAATATATTTATGGTTATAAAAAATAAAACATTAAAACAAGTTTAAATAGAGATTAAAACCACTTGATTGTTTCTTATGGGGAAGATGAAGCGGTTTGAACAATGGTTAGGGGCTATTAATCCTACCCTAATCACTTTTTGAGAATAGGTACAACTCTCGAAAAAGAAAAATGGCTGAGAGGTTCAATCAAAATGTGAAATGTGTCAACTTTCAATTTTTTTACCGTTACTTTTTCATTTACAAAAACTAAACCCCTTCAGATCCAATATGTGTTTTGTCAATAAATAAGTTAAATATTCCAAAACATCTTGAAAGACCTAAGGGGCTACTGATAGGATCATAACTTTTTGGAAGGACAATCCTGTGAAAACCGGAGGGGAAGTTCAGATATATCTGATAAAATACAAACTAGAAATAATCCGAACAGACCATACGTGACTCAGCTATGTGCTAACATTAAACCGGATCCAGAATCTGATCCATAAGGCCCATGGGTAAAATAAATAGTATAAATACCCCAACCAACATCATTTAATAGGTTAGAATTTTTCTAGAAAACATTAAATATAAACACACACTTCTTTTATCTCACTACCCAAAAAATAAGATTCAACTTACAAACATCCTAAAAATACCCTATAAACAGAAAATATCCTCAGCAAAAATGAAATAATTTTTCTCTTCTAAATAGATTGTGGTATTGGTCTTTTCATATATGATAAGCAACTATTGAAATATTGTTAAGGATTTTTTTGTCAAAAGTTGTGTATTTCCAATATTTGGATAAGACATTAGCTAATTCATGATGAATATGATGTAAGATGAGTATATGTAAAGAAATAATAAGATATATAAAGTATTTAAGTATAATTCTAAATGTGAATCTCATTCATCGTCTTTCGGCTTGATCAACATTGTCAGATTATGTTCTCAATTGCCAATAATATAGAAAAATCTTTCTTTCGATGAATGACCGGACAATGGTAGTCTAACTATTCTATGATGTTTAGGATTTGTGAAATAATAAAATGGAGATCGACAGACTTTATTGAATTTACATTCGCTCAGTATTTACTGATATTTTGTAAGGAATTTTCAATTAAATTGAAAATAAAAGTAAGCTAGTTAACATTTGCCAACCGTTTGGGTGTAAGCTGGCGAGGGAAAATTCTACGCCATTGAAGTTTTTAAAACAATTTTAGAATGAAGTATGAATCTAACACCCAATTCTAACGTCATATAGAAGAAAAAAACTTCATCACCAATAAAATTATTTGGATAATATCCTATATTTAGAAAAACAAAATTTAACTTCGTTGGTTATGCCCCATCTAAAATGGATAAGTTTTTCTTCTTTAACTTCATCATTGTGATTAATAAATTTTGTTTTGAGAAATATTTTTGAAAGAAACTGAGTGTTAGACTTTAACCGAAAGTTTCTTCTCATCTTACTTGAATCTCTCTTCCCTAGCCTACTTCTAACAATCAGTCTGCACTTTTTGGATTCACCCTTTAAAACACTCCTCTTTTGGAGATCGTTTGAGTATAAGAAGTTATTGACTTCATCCATCGTAAATGAGTATTTCTTGTAGATCATGGTGTCCATGAGGTGTTCATTTTCCTTTGAAAAATAACTTAAAATGATGATTGTTTGGTTCTCTTTCTTCATATTCACACCAGTTATATTCAAGTCGAGTATGATTCGGTTGTAATCATCTAGGTGCATGCGAATATTTGTGCTACTCTTCATCGACAACGTATAAAGTTGTTTCTTTAGATACAATTTGTTCACCAAAAACCTTTGCATGTAAATCTTCTCCAGTTGATTCCATATATATGACACTATAGGCTCTTCAGATACCACTCACAACACTCCATCTCCCAAACTCAATATGAGGGTACTATTAGCTTTAGACAGTACCATAACATAAAGTTGTGTAGATTTATAATCGATGGCATCAACCAATCAATTATTAACTAGGTAAGCCTTAATCTTAATTATTTAGAGATTGAAATCATTAAGGTCGTCAAATTTTTCTATCATAAGCTTCATGAAACTCATATTTCGTGGCTTTCCGGCTTCTCTGCGAGATTCAATTCTCCAGCCTTCATATCGGCCACTGATCCACTCCTTCTACTATTGTTCTACTTTAATCGTATCACTTGTTGGATAAACCATCGTTTGGCCGATGTAATAATTGATGTATCGATTAGCGAGACTTTAGAAATACAATTTAATTTATCATGTTCAAGATGAGCAACAAATTAAAAAATGTAAGAAAATGAAGCACACAAGACAAATTTAACGTGGTTCATATTATGAATAAATTATACATCCACAAGCAACGAACACTCATTTTATAAATAAGTAGGTTAATAAAGACTCTCAAAGACAAAAGGACTTGATCACTCTTTGTAGCAAAAGATGATGTGATTCACAGATACCTATCTTCAGTGTCTATCCTCAGCTCAATTATCTCTCAATACATCTAACGATATTTATCTCTCTCTCTCTTTAATGAAATATGATGCTCGCGTAATCGCATCACTACACTCATGCCACGAATTGCATAACAATATCTTCTTGTATTTATAGGTTTAGAGAAAACTCTAATTCCTCAACTAACGTTCCAATTAAAGCTTATTGAACAATAGCTAAAATAACTTATGAACCCTAAATAAGAAAACCTCATAAAAACGTAATTACTATAAAAGACCCAATTAATATGAAAATCTAATTAATATAGGAAAACTAGTTAATAGACACAATTAATATATGAGACCTAAAAGAATAGAAGACTATGGTTTGGTCTGGCTATGGCGTTACGGTCCAACTCAATTCAGATCAGAACGCTTCAGATCAGCTTGTTTTGGACTATCTTGTTTCGGACCAGCCTACCTCGGCTCATCACATATGTCATTCGTCGTAATAAGTCATCACTCTTTACTATTTAGGATTTAAGTGGCTCTACTAAATCACTATTCAAATTTCTTCCAAAAGGTTTCGACAATTCTTACCCATACATATCTTCGACAAATCAAACTAACTTATATAATCCTACCAAAAAAATAAAAATAAAAAAATTATAATAATACAAATATAACTAATAAAGATATAAACACTACTTCTTTTTTTTATGTTGAAATTGAAGATTTATGTGTTTCGTAAGGCTCCTAATATTTATTCATTTATATATTAATTAGGCGATTTTATTGCATGCGCGCCACGTGTCCACCGTTCACGGTGCCCAACGGGTCTTAAATAACGGACACATCATAGAAGCAATGGTACCACTTTATCACCACTGTCCATTCAATTGGCATAGGTCCCAACTGAATCTAAGGGCTGTGATTCAATTATACGTGGGGTCTAGATACAGCGGTATAGCACTATAAAATGGAGTCGCTATTAAAATTGTAAACGTCTAGTTATGGTTTTCCTTATTAGGAAAAGGAAAAAAAGAAATAGATGCTATTCTTATTTTTTAAATCAATAAATACCATAAGATATGTATCATTGTCATTCATAAATATGGCACTGAAGCGAACCGACGTATTCAGCGATAACCACAAACTTAAACTTTGGTATATGATAGCTATTCATAATAGCAATAACCACTAACTTCAAATGTATATGATAGCTGATAGGTATTCATAATTAGCTTAGATTATTATAAAATTGAACTATTAATCTAATTATAAATAAATATATATTAGTTTATTTTGTAATATTTTTTACAAACAAATATAAATTTACAGTCTCCACTGTGGTTAATGAAGTTTCCTTAGTTCCAATAATTACTACCAAAGTTTTTTTTTATGTTCCTAGTATTTCTCATTAGCATACAACTAAAGTCTCAAACGGATAATGCTGTAAATGAAAAAGATCTCATGGATTCAACAAATGTTTGTTGATGGTCTATTGTCTTATACTCCTCATATTTCCTCAACTACAATTTTCGCATGATTCATATTTCAAAAGCATCTAACCACTTTGTTACTTCACCACATACGAGGGTGCAACCAGCTAACATTTCCTCTATGGATTTGTTGAACTCGTTTCATCTCGAACGAGACACCTAAGTGAAAGTTTAGTGAAACTTCTTTTTTATAGTGTATCTGAAATACATGCAAATCTAGCAGATTTTAATTTTATTACATAACTTCTAAAACTAAAACTATAGATAAGATTTTTTGGGTAGTGTTAATGAAGACCGAATTCTCCGAAAGGCAAATCGAACTTTTGAGTTATCAAGCTAAAGTTTATTTTGTACAAATGTAGTAAATTTTAATAATGAGAGGTTTTCTACAATAGAATGGGTTTGGGTCACCAAAACAGGCCTAGGGACCAAGTAAACCCACTAGGCCCATTTATATATATATATATATATATATATATATAACCTTAATGTCATTAAATGAGATCTAAGGAAAAAAATTCATTACCTAACTACATAGCATAACATTTTTCTCTAAATAATACCAAGCAGCTCAATTATCTCTATACAACTCTTCCAAAAATTTAATTATTTCTTTTTTTATAACCAAAATACCTTAAACAAATCTTTGATGTTATGTCGGCCACGACGAGATCGTACAGAGGTACTTGGATAACAACATCCAAAACCTTAGGTGTATAACTTTATCTTTAGAATATACTAAATGATGGATTTTGAGATGCAGGTGGATCCTACTAAGAAGACCGAGTGAGTCATGGTCGGAGAAAGATCAGCTCAAATACCGCATGTTAATGACAAATAATGGTAGCAATCATTTCAAACATCATCGAATAAGGCATGATCGAAAGTACACAAACCCGAAGGACAAAGGGAATTCGAGGAAGAAGTTGTAGACTTAGATTCTCAACACAATCAATAAAATTACCAAAGAGGTCGATCACGTAAAAGTCATCATTCCTTAAAAATGGAATATAGGGCCAAGTATCTGTACAATCCCTCAAAGGATAATGAACACTTTGTGCTTCAGTCTGAAAAATCCTCATGTTCTCCGAATAGGGATCACCGTCATAAAAAGAGAACAAATCATGATGGTAATCACTACTTATAAAGACATTCTCATCGGTATCAAAACCGAGAACTGGAGCAAATGTCAAGCAAACAATATGATTTTTCAGATAAACAAGGACTTCAAAAGGGGAAATTGAGAGAAGGATAAGAGGTTTAGGAAACCACAATGTTGATTCAATCAAAACATGGCCTTTATGCGATAACTAATGAAGGTCACAAATATATATATTCATATATATAATTGGAGGCAATCTCCTCTGTCTGCAAAGGCGGTTCGATAAATCTAATATGGAAAAAAATGATGGGAGTAAAGATCTGGATAACCACATCAAGCAGTTCAAGAACTTTATGATGAATTACGACACCAATGATAAATTTTTGTGCCGGGATTTCTCCTAAACTTTCAAATATAACGCTCTGAAATGTATAATCGACTTTTACAGGGATCTATCAAGAACTTTGATATGTTATGGATTATTTTTCGAAGGAATTTTATGGAAACCAAAGAAATAAAATAAAATAGAGATACAATAATTGAGTACGACCCGTTGATTATGGAAATTTTAAAAGATTACCTCAAAATTTATGTACAAACTAAGAATGGCTTCGAAGATTGCTTTTAGCAAGTGGTTATAACTTATTTCAGGAAAGCGCTTTTATCCGAAGAATTAGTTGATAACGTGACCAGATAAATAGTCATGTTCTTCGGAGGTTTGTTATCACGGGTTGAGAAATAGTACAACATTAACGAAAAGTAGGTTAAAGATATAATTACTCTTGCTTAGCATTCCAAGAAAGAGTAATCAAATATTGATTATTATCAATCTTGGTAACCCAATTACCATTGAAAAAACAAAACTATCCTACATAAAACTCGAACGGCCGGTAATATGTGGGAATGAAACCATTTTAATAGAAAATAAAAGGTTTTTCCCCATAAATGTGAGAATAATCAAGAAATATTTCACAAAGAAACATAAAAATATCATCTTAATATAATGATAGTATTAAGTAACAATAATCAATATTGGGAAGCCAACTGACTCATAAAAATACGATTGGTGTGGAAGAACCCTAACAATATCAATATATAATGGAAAAAAGACCATGGTCCAGAAGATAGTTCAAGAACAGAACCTCACTGTCACGAACATCAAGAGAAATTTCCCCACTTTTTTAAAATAAGAGGTGAACATCAGTAGGTATAGCGAATCATCAAATTTTTAGAAACACCAAATCTCTGTTAAAGAAATTGATAGAGGTGCATTATGAGCTTCGATCAAACCACCATTCTCTGATTCGTTTTCAATAAGATGAACACCAAATTTATCCATACTATTGAATTTAAAATTTGAAGAACGTATACTCTCGTGCCTAATACGGTTGAGAGATTAAATTATTAAAATTTATTTTAATGACCTCGACCTTTATAGAAAGCAAAAAAGTTTGTTATAATATTATTAAAAAACTAACAAACAATAAAAAAACGTAAAAAAACTATTAAAAAAATGAAATGGAAACATTGGACGAAAATATGCTCCAAGAATAAAATATAGGGCATTTAATTTAGAAATACGAATTAAATCTAACCATAAATTTATTCGACTCAGAAAGTAAACGGTGTAGATCTAAAAAAGTAGAAATTGAAGAAGTTGAATGGAAAACGTATATAGTTATAAAAGAGATTTTTAATACGTGTAATATATTCCAATCAATATTCAATATATACAATTGGTAAAAAGAGAAAAAAAAACCTTTAACTTCATGATTTTAACGGTTTTAAATATAAAACAAATATATGGTGTAATTATTAATAATTATACAAAAAATGTTAGAAATATATATATATATATATATATATATATATATATTTTCATTTTACCTTTACCCGAGCTAATTTTATCATCTTCAACTGACTAAAAACATAAAAAAAAAAATTGTTAAGCCCTTACCTTAATCTTTTCAAAGAAATACAAAATTTTACTTAAAATTGTAACAAAAAAAACAAATACAAAAGTTAAATAACTCTTTTGATACAAAAATATAAAAACATAAGAAAGGATTCATATTCCTCCCCTTATTTTCACCAAGAGCTGAGTGAACTACTCAAGTACCTTTACAACATGTAGAAAATGACACAACAGAAATAATCAGAGCAAAATCAAAACTTTAGAAACGTATAACAATCTTTATCTCATCATCCAAGGCTACTCAAGCACGGTTAACAAGAAATATAATTCTTGAAAAACAATTTAAAACTCGTATATCAAATGACGTCCAAATAAGCAAGATCACAAACAACATTCACACAGATAAACAAAACCACCTCAACAAACTCATAAGTGCTTCGAAAAAAATAGATGTCTCGACTAGGCATGGGTATTCGGTTCTCTGGTTCGGTTCGATTCTCGATTCTTTCGGTTCTCGGTTCTTTTGATTCTTCAAAAATGGTATCCATTTAAGAATCAAAAAAATTTGGTTCAGTTCGGTTCTCCTCGATTCGGTTTGGTATGGTTATTTAATTTGGTTCCAATCGTGTATTTTTAGATACTTTAAATGCTCTACAAGTCTGGACAAGTTGTGTATGATAAATCTATTCACTAGACCTCTTGGGACAAGTTGTGTATGATAAATCTATTCACTAGACCTCTTGGGACAAGTTGTGTATGATAAGGTTTTGATTTGCTTAAGTAAATTGCTAGAGAGAGAAAGTTCTTTAGAGTTTTTAGAGAGATAAAATACAAGTACAAAATGAGTTTCAAGTAAAAAGTCTTCAACCTTTGTATTAAATCTGTCTGGTCCTTTATATAGAGGAGCCAAGACTTAGTTGAATAACTAAATCTGTTATAAAAGCGGGTTAATTGCTATTTAGTCCTTACAAATTAAGTAAAATCACAATATCCCCCTAAAACTTACACTATTCATAAATTGAAGACAAAACTTACACTAATTACAATCAAGTCTCAAAATTTACATTGTTTATCAATTAAATCCTAAAATCTCACTTCCATATCAGAAGCCCCCTAGTTCTCATGTGAGTAAATGAATGAGAACTAAAAAATCTTTAAAGTCATTTATCTTCGAATCATCAACCTGTCATAAATCAAAACAAGCAAACTATTCGAGGCTAATGTCTTCAAATAATCATAAGAATAAATATTCGAAGCCATTAGCTTGAATTAAAATTTGAAGCGTATGTATGATATTAAAATTATAAACTATTAAAACCAAATCAATCTTAATGATATATTTGAAGCCATAGTCAAATAACCTTTGAATAGCCACCAAAAGATTCGATGTAATAACTTCAAATAACTTCCAAACAAAAATTGTCGAATTGTCTTCAAATACTTTCCAAGAAAAAAAATTCCTTTAGCATATTGCTTAGGTGTTCCCCCTTCGAATGTAACGATTATATGTATAACGGTTACATTCAATCGGTGAAGTCAATCTGACAACTGTCAAACATCTAGTCCACCAAGCGATTCGTATTCCAACCTATCATAAAATGGGTATGTCCATCTTCACACGTTTTCTCCTACTTTTGTATAAATACCATTCATTTTTCATTTCAACTCTTTTTAAACACAACCACTCTAAAGAGAAGTCATAACTTTTTTGGCTACCTTCAACTGCTCCTTCCCTATTCCCAGAATTCTCACCGTAAAACTCACATTTCCGGTCAATCTTCATCTTCTCCGATCAATCCATTCTTGGTTTATGAGAAAGAAACCGATAACCAAAAAATCGAAGGCCATTTTACCCAAAACAGCAGAATCTTCCAATACTGATAACAATCTGGTGTTCGGTTCTTACGACTATTTTTTCATAACACAGAGAGCCGAAGAGTATCGAAGAGCATGGTTAATTTTTAGTGGCCAAATTCGAACTACGACTGAGATATTTCACTACGGTAACTTCGATCTTACAAAAGGTCTAAAACTTTCTCTTACTCCCATTATCGAAGAAAAATCATCATCTAAAATTTCTGGCCCTAAAACCCCTCGAACATCTTCAACTCAAAGCAAAGTTTCTCCTCTGAAACTAAAAATAAATAACCCTTCCTCACAAAAACCTTCTTCATCCAAACCTAAAAAGACCTTCGTCGCAATGGGGGATGAATCAACAATAATTCGAACTCCATCTCATTCGAAAACCACCACCACTGATCCTCCTCAAAGAGAAATAACAGAAGAAGCAATTCAACCCGCAATTCCTTTGTTAGAAGCAAACATCCCTTCTTCTCAAGATCCTCAAGAAGGCACCTCGAAAGCCAATGAAGCTGATTCAGAGGCTACTAAATCCGATGTTGAAGTCGAATCTCAAGAAGAAGTCGATGTCTGTTCTGATTCTGAGGAGGAAAGGGCGAAGATTGGGAGGAATCTAAGAAACCTCAAGAGCAAATATATTATCGCATTAAAAAAGGTTCGATGCATATATTATAAAGAAATACAAACCTCCTTTCTCAATAAACAATGGGAAATGGGAGATTATATCACCCTGCGATTACCAAAAGAAGGAGAAACTCCCATTGACTGCAAAGATGACGAGTTGGTGGTTTATCCATAAATCATCAACTGGGGTCTTCGATTTCCACTAGATCTGATGATCATGGAGTACTTCAAAACTCTCAACTTGGGCCCTACCCAAGTAACTCCAAATCAGTGGGTCACCTTAATGTCAGTGATCGTGGCATCTCGCCTCTCCAAAATACCGATCAGCATTAAGGACTTTATTTCACTTACTCAGCTCTCCAAAGGTCCGAAGCTCCCATTCTATTATCTTACACTGATGAATGATATTAAAATCATCGACGATCTTTTGGAAGCTGATAAGTTCTGGAAACAAAGGTTTGTTTTCATCTCTGGAGCTTGGGAGAATGGCAAACCAATTTCCGAAGGTAATCCTTCGAAGTTAACAACTGTCTAGAGAAGCAATCGTAAGTTCTCTTAAAATTTTCCTTCTTTCCCAATTTTAATTTTTTAATATATCTTTCTTTTCCTTTACTTAACACTTTATTTTGTTTGATTATACCAGAAATTTTGAAGCGCTACACCACTCGTCAAAAAGCAGCTAAGGTGATGTTTCAAAAATTGGCTGCCTGGGCTGAAAAGAGTGGAATAACACCTTCCATACCGCCTTCCAGCCCATTAACTTCCTTCACTACCATATGTTTTCGATCACAGACGGTGGGATGCCTCCCAAAGAGTTATCTTCTGAGCCAAATCCAAAGCTGGTTGTCCTTCAAATTCCACCGGCTGATTGTAAAGTATTCCTTCCAACCCGACACAGATCAGACAACCATCTGCCTAAAAAGAAAAAAGAAAAAAACATCAAAGAGAAGAAAGTAAAAAAGGCAGTTAGCACATCTGGTGCCAACCCTTTCACACCCTCAAAACTGAAGCGTCAAAAACGCAAAGCTGCTGATCAAACTCTTTCACCCATTAAAGAGGGAGAAAATCAAGAGAAGTCTTCGAAAAAGAAGAAAAAATATTCAGATTTCCTTGGAAAAAAGAAGAAGAAAAGAAAAATCACTTCATACAAATTAGTCGATGAGCCTGAAGAAGATGTTGTTGAAACCCAGCAACAACAACACTCCCTAAATCCTCCAACCGCGATCATTCCTCGCAAGAACATCTTGTGATTTCCATTGATGATTTTTATCCTACTGGTTTATCATCATCCCTCAAGCTTCGACCCAGATGCGTTCATTAATTTTGAAAACACCGAAGCACTTGTTGGCGAAGAGGATACCACCCTTCAAGTCATTCAGAATATCATGCTTGATTTTGCAAGGCCTATTTCAGAGAAAGAAATTCCAAGATCACCTCGCACATTCGAACCTATTACATCTCTGGATATGATTGATAAACCGAGCACCTCGGAATACCGCAATCCCCCTCCAAATCCTGCAATAGCTACCACTCTTCAACCGTTTTCCGGTCTTAATGCTGCTGCAAAAGCTCTTGCTTCTCAAATTGAAACCTCTCAAGACCATCTCAAGCAGCTAGCCAAGGATATATTTTACTATAAGGAAGCTTATGAGGCTGAAAAGAAATTCAGAGATACCTTGCATAACAAAGTATCCAAGCTTTTTTATGCATATCAGATAGCTAGATCCGAGCTGATAAAAGACGCTTTTTGTATAAAAGACCATCCTTGGATCCAGCATATGGTCGACAAAGAACTGCTGATAAAGTCTTACAAAGACATAATAAAGGAACTCAAAACCGAACACATCATTGAACTAAACATTGCAAAATCCAACTCTTCCACTCTTCAAAATTCTCTAACTTTTTCTGAAGTAAAAAATAAAGAGTTGTCAGATAATCTTTGGGTAAAAAAATTAAGAATATCTGATTGCCAATCGCGTCGGCTTTCATCAGTGACAAAAAATTCCTCTATAATTTCACATTGGCCAGGTTGAGCAACAATTGAAAGATTCTCCTATAGCAAAATCCAAGGATATTCTTCCTTGTAAGCAACATTTGCCAAAGAATCAACCACCATGTTAATTCCTCGCCCGATATATTCCACAACCACATTGTCAAACAAAAGCATTAAATTTCAAAGCTCTCGAAGATATAAAATCAAACGATCCTTCCTTGCTTCGAAAAACCCAGATACTTGATTTGCCAATAATTGAGAATCCATTTCTAGATGTATCGAAGTCGCTCCACAAATCTTTGTTAATCTCAATCCTACCAAAGCAACTCCGTATTCAACTTCATTGTTTGAAACATGAAAACCAAATTTAATTAATTAGACCATTGTTTCCCCCGTCAGAGCTATCAATTGAACTCCAACACTGCACCCTGAAATATTGGACCCTCCATCTGTTCGAACAATCCACCTCGAATCAGTAGGCAAAACTTTTGAGCTTTCTTCCTCGTCTGATCTACTTGAGTGAAATTCAACAAAAAAAATCAGTCAATGCATGGGCCTTGATTGCTGTTCGAGGTGTAAATAAAATATCATAGTCTCCCAACTCCACTGACCATTTAGTCATCCTCCCTGAAATATATGGTCGTTGCAATAGATTTTTCAAAGGGAATGAAGTTCAGACTTCTATAGTATGAGCTTGAAAATATGGACGCATCTTCCTAGCAGCAATCACCAATGCTAAAGCCAGCTTTTTCAACTTCATATACCTTTTTTCTGCTGCCACCAGAGTTTAACTGACGTAATAAACCGGCTTCGGAATACCCGAATCTTCACTAATTAGCACTACACTGAGTGCAAAATCCTATACGGCAATGTATAAGAATAGTTTCTCCCCATTTCGAGGCTTTGTTAATATTTCTGGTGAGGACAACAAATTTTTAATTCTTATGAATGCTTCTTCACATTTCGACGTCCATTTGAACTTGTTAGGTCCTCGCAACACTTGAAAGAAATGAAAGCATTTATCAGAAAATCGTGAAATAAATCGATTAAGTGCTGTTAACCTTTTTGTCAATACTTGCACTTCCTTAACTGATCGAGGTGAATTCATTGTTATCAACGCCTTGAGTTGTTCTGGATCGGCTTCTATTTCTTTTTCGCTAATAATAAAACGCCAAAACTTCCCCGATCAAACTCTAAAGGTACATTTCTTCGGATTTAGCTTCAGCCTGATTGCCCTTAAATTAAAAAAAAAGCCTCTTGTAGGTCATCAAGATGCACTTCATCCCTTGAACTTTTTACTACCATATCGTCTATATATACCTCCATATTTCTTCCGATCTGCGTAGCAAAAGCTTTATTCATTAATCTCTGATAAGTGGCTCCAGCATTCTTCAATCCGAAGGGTATCACCCTATAAACAATGGAGGCCTCTATCAGTTATAAAAGTAGTGCATTCTTGATCCTTCAGATCCATCTGGATCTGATTATACCCGACAAAAGTATCCATAAAAGTCAAAATTTTATTTCCTGAAGTAGAATCAATCAACTGGTCGATTCGAGGAACTAGAAATGGATCTTTGGGACAAACGCTATTTAAATCTGTAAAATCCATACACATCATCCATTTCCCATTCTTCTTTTTAACCACTACCGGATTCGTAGTCCACAAAGGATATTGAGATTCCCTTATTTGTATAACTTTAGATAATCAATCCACTTCTGCAACAATTTCTTTCGCTTTCTTCGATGGAAATGCTCTTCTTTTTTTAATCACTGGCTTAACCTTCGGATCTATAGCTTCGATGGGTACTCCTGTTACATCTTCTGTCTTCCAAGCGAAGACGTCCAAATTCACAGACAAAAAATTAAGCAGTTGCTGACGTAGACTAGGGGTCAATAAAGTTCCAATCCGAAGCACTTTTCCTTCTGAAAAAGTAAACTCCTCTATTTCTTCACTCACTATTAAAGAGCCCGGAGTTTCCCTTGGATCGTCAACCCCTTCTTCGAACTCTGAGGGAGCCCCTTCTAATTTCTATTCTCGCATCAAATCTCCACTACTGGATCCTTGGATCCTAAGCGCAGTGGCAGAGCATTCTGTGGAAACCTTTTGATCGCCTCGAACTATTCCAACTCTGTCTCCAACCACGTACTTAAAACACTGATGGACTTTTGATACCACCTCATACATTATTAAAAGCCATGACCTTCCAAAAATAGTATTATAACTTGTGGGACAGTTCACCGCCACAAAAAGCACTTGAACCTTCTTCTTGAATGGTCCTTCCCTAAACTAACTTCTCCTTCGAATTCCCTAACAACACGAGCTGTTACACCTGTGAATCCAATAATTATACGATCGGATTGAGTAGTTCGAGGAGGGTTTATCATCCTATTATATAAGTGAACTTTAAAAGAACATTGGCCGAACTGCCAGTGTCAATCAATACACGTCAAATTTTAACGCTAGCCACTTCAGCTCCAATTACCACTGCATCCTCATGTGGTCATGCAGTTCCTCTCAAATCATCTTCATCAAATAGAATGAAAGGAATGTATTTCTTCCCATATAAATGCGTTGACATTCTCACTTCAATTTGAGTTGTCAAGTTGACAACATGCCTTTTCCCTGAGCTATCTGAATTTCCAGTCATCGAATCGCCCCTAAAAATTGCTAACGCTTCGAAAAACTTGCACAATTCCTGAACACGTCCCTTTTCTACAGAAACAACCTCAACAGGCTCCTCGACTACCATCAGAAATAACCTGTTTGGATCCTTCTCAACATATTCATTAGAAGCATCGAATGACTCAACCTGTGAATCCATAATTCTCTTCACAATTATCTAAGATTGCTATGGTTAACACAAACCTCTTAGTATAATCCTTCATTTTTTCTCCTGGTGCTTGCTTGCACTGGATAATCGTATCACCATTAGCTCTCATTTCCTTACTTCCAACGAACTACCTTCGGAAAACAGTATGAAAATCCCTGAAATTTAAAATGGATCCCCTCGGAATCCTGTTGGACCGGAGACGATCCATCAGTTCTATTCCCATCGATCCCATTCTTTTGCAAATCATCTCTCACTGTTTCTAAAGCTAATTGAAGGGTATGATTATTATTTTCAGGATTCATCTTATGAATTTGAGTTAAAGAATATCACCAAACGATTAAGCTACTGATTTTTGAAGAAAAATATCCCAGTGGAGTCGCCAATTCGATAAGGTTTTGATTTGCTTAAGTAAATTGCTAGAGAGAGAAAGTGCTTTAGAGTTTTTAGAGAGAGAAAATGCAAGTACAAAATAAGTTTTAAGTAAAAAATGTTCAAACTTTGTATTATATCTGTCTAGTCCTTTATATAGAGGAGCCAAGACTTAGTTGAATAACTAGATCTGTTACAAAAACGGGTTAATTTCTATTTAGTCCTTACAAATTAGGTAAAATCACAATAACCCCCTAAAACTTACACCATTCAAAAATTAAAAACAAAACTTACACTAATTACAATCAAGTCTCAAAATTTACATTGTTAATCAATTAAATCCTAAAAACTCACTTCCATATCAGTGTAAACCTTTTGATGAAGGTGGATTTAATATCAAAAGACTGACTGATATTCAACACACCTTCTCCCAAAAACTCTGGTTTTTATTTAGGAAGAAATATTGCCTTTGGGCTCAGCTAACGCATTGTACTTTCTGCCCTACCATACACCCTTCGAAAACTTCTTACAAAACTACTGATTATATTGTCTCGAAGAGACTTCATAGCATTAAAGGTTATACTGAAAGAAACCTGAAATGGATTCTTGGCAATGGCTCTATAGACTTTTGGTTTGATGAGTGGCATAATATGCCTCCTCTCTTAAATGATTCTAGCCATGATAGGTAGTTTCTAAGCTAAAGTTAAGTCTTTTTGGAAAGACAACAAATAGGACAATGCTTCTCTTCTGTCCTTTATTCCTCTGGACAGAGTGAAACATATTAACTACTTTAAACTCATTCATGACCAGGATGACAAGTTAATTTGAAAATTGTCTAATGACCATATCTTTAATACTAACCTAACATGGGATAATATCAGAATTAAGAACAATAAATCAAACTTTTTCAGAAAAATCCGGAATCATTTCATTCCCAAATTTTTTTATTTCTTATATTGGAAACTAATTAACAACTACATTCTTATTGACAATATCCTTTTCAAAAATACATATCCTCTATTCTGCTGCAGTTGTGAAGATAAAAATCATCTATTCGTCAACTGAAACTTTTCCTGGATTATTTGGAACTATTTTGGTTGTCTTTCGGAATCACCTTGAATCGTTTCATGTCTCTTAACCATATCCTCCATTCATGGTTCTGGTTCACTAAGAACAAGTTTCATGTTACCCACCTTGTCCCTCAAATCATCTGTTTGACAATTTGGTATAACAGGAACTGTTCGAAGTTCAATGGAACCCATGATACTATCACGAGTGCCATTGATAGAGTGACCATAATAATTATGGGGATTGATTTAAGCCACACTATATCTGCTAAACATTGGTCTAACGTCATTAGCGCAAGTTCAGCTATGGAATGCAGAACAATAAACAACGGAAAGAAGAAGCCCAGTTACCTGAAGTGGATAGCACCCAATCCTGACAGATTCAAGCTTAATGTTGATGGTGCATGTAGTGCGACCGAGGAATCCAGTGGAGGCATATTGATAAGAAATAACAGTAGCGACATTATGATTGGCCATGGCTGCTTGTTTGGGAAACTAAACCCTTTTTTGGCTGAATGTGAATCCTTAATTGAAGGATTAATTCTATGTAAGCGCAACAACTGAAAGGATGTTGATGTAAATTCAGATTGCATGACTCTGGTCAACATCCTAGCATCTAGAATCGTTGCTCCCTTCATAGAATCCACCATCGTCGTTTGTAGAAGCCTCATTCATCCTTGAATGACCCTTCGGTACATTTCTAGAACCTAGAACCAGGCTTCTGACTGGATCGCAAAGTGGGTTCTCTCTTGTAGACAAAATCAAAGCTTCAAGGGTTACAATACCCCGAATTCCCTTAAGGTTATTACAACCTTGAAAAGCCTTGGATCACGTACATTGACCCGAGATAGATCCCCGATTTTGTATTTTGATTATTCTTTAGTCTGTGGAACTTCATTCTTCTGAGCTTAAAAAGTTTGGTCGTGATACTGTTGAAGAAGAAGACCCTCAAAGCTTATGTTATTTACTTTATGGTTTTTTGCTTTTTACCCTCTCCTTGTTGATTTTCTTGCAATTTTGCTCAAACTCTTCTGTATCTTCTAATCTAGTCTGAAGTAATACAATATATTTTTTGCCAAAAAAGAAAAAGAAAATGAGACATGATATCAAATTTATTAGATTATATAAAGGTTGGCCTTTTGTTATTTTGTTTGCGTAATTGTTTGTAAATATGTCACCACTTTGAATTAAGTATGTTGTCATTTATTAAAGAGAATATAATTAGAGGTCAATGATAGACGGCAGATTTAAGAGAATCCAACCTTTATAAAATAAAAAGATCTTCTCAGATAATGTTAACTTTAAGGTTAATACATGAGTTCGGTTTCCAGTGGGTATCAACGGTTCTTCGGTTCGTTTCCAAACCGAGAACCGTAGGTAACTAAGATTGGAACCATTCGGGTATTATGAAGAAACCGAATCCACTTTAGTTCGATTCTTTCGGTCCATATCGATTCTTTCGGTTCCGCTTAAGATGCCCACGAGGTGCGCTCGACAAAGGTAAACAACGCTTCAACCAATGTTGAAATGATCTAGACAACATTGAGCTTTTCTTTCCTCGTGATTCTCGCAATGATTAGAAGACTGATATAAAGATGTAATCAATCTGATCGGAACACATTAGCCCATCAAAAATCCAAGTTCTCAAATACCTAAGAAACTTTAAAAAATATCATTAACAACAAAACTAAAAAGTTGGAGATGATTAAATAATTTTTCCCCAACATCATAAAATTCTTTTGTTATAACGCGGTATTTATAAATAAAAATCTGACGATCATTAATATAATACATATTTTATCCAGTTTTTTTGTTTTTTACAAAAGTTATCTCCATCTTTTTAACTCTTTATTTTATAAGCTTTGTCGAAATCTAACTATTCGTGAATATTCGTATCATATATAATTGGTCTAAATTAATAAAAACTAAATATATAAATAATTACTCGTTCTGTCCTATTATATATGTTGTTTTAAGATTATGCACGGGTATTAAGGAATCCTATAATTACTTTTCGTTTTTATAAAAAGTGAAAAATAAACCCACTAAAGTGGGTGGAAATCAATAAAAAAATAATAAATTTTGCATTGAAACACTAAGACGACATATATTTTGCGACAAAAACAATTTCCTAGAAAGACATATATTTTGGGACGGAGAGAGTAAATTACCTTCTCCGTATATAATTTACCATTTCATACCTCTTCTCTATAAAAAAAATACAAGTATTTTCTTATAATCAAATTTATTATTCTTATACATCATCCTTCTATAGTGTGAAGTAATTTTATTTTTATTTTTATTTTTATTTTTATTTTTATTAGGTGTCCAAGATTATCAATAAACATATTGTAAATAAAAAATGTCCACTAACAATTTAAACATTAATAATCAATTTCTCATTTATAAGTTCTATAAATTAAAATATTTATAAAACTAAATTAATAATTCTCATACTCCAAAAATGGATGAAAGAATATATAAGTTGGGTTATGCTAACCGGTGCCGTTAAAGGTCATTTACTTAACTTTTTAGTCATTATTAGCTTATTTTAAATTAATTTCAGAACTATTAATAAAAACCACTCAATTTTCAGAAAGACAAAACTATCCTTTCTACAGCTCGATTTTAACATCAAATATTATAAAAAGTAACTTAGTATTTTTTATGAAACGGCAAAATAATTTAATGAACTGTTAGTATATTATTATTTAAACTAATTTTTATTACGGGAAAAACAAAAGAATTGTTAATATTATATAATTATGATAATTTAAAATTATTACTTTTTTATTTTACTTATTAAACATCAAATTACATATTTTTTTCACTGGTTTGTGAATTTTGGAATTGGCAATTTCATTGATAAAAAATAATCCTATAATAAATATAGGTATGTAATTTAAAAATATATTTTTATTAGTTTATATAAAAAAATCAATGTAATTTATTGATTTTTATAAATAATTTAAGTTTTTCTAATCGTTAAGCATTTATTAATATACGTTTAAGTGAATTGAATGTATGGTTTTCTTAAAAAATACATCTAATTATATTTGGTTGATATTAAAAAAAGCAAAAACTTAAATTTGAATGAATATGTTAATATTTTAATATTTATATATATAAAAAGCACAGTTTAAAAATAAATATTTAATAAAACTAACTTAAATTCTAAATTTTAAATTATTTTGAAATTTCTTGGTCTATTTAATTTATAAATTTATAAATTACTTTTTTGTTTTGATTGGACCATAATAATATTTCAATTTAATAGTTAATTTCAATTTAATAGTTAATGTTTTCAAATTTATTAACTATTAATTATAATTTTTTCTAAACGTATAAGCTGTATAAACAAAAGAAAAGAGTAACATTTCAATTTAATAGTTAATTTCAATTTATAGTTAATATTTTTAAAATTTATTAACTATTAATTATAATATTTTCTAACCGTATAAGCTGTATAAACAAAGAAAAATACTTACGTCGTTATTATTACTTTTCTAGACTAATTATTATATAAAAAGTTAGTATTAAATGGTTATTAATTGGTGCCATGAACACCGATTAGCCAAACCCTTAAGTTTTATGAATGAAAATATTTATAAAACGACAATTTTTTCTTTTATGAGAAAGCTTGAAAAATGAAAAGTCCCTGATATAGAACACATCATTACTCTAATGAATGTTCTCGACCAAATTTAGCAAACTCATGACTCATCACTACATACAAATCCAACCAAAATCTCATTTTTCTCTCTCTACAAATCACCACTCTCTCTCTATCATTTCTCTTTCTCTCTCAAGAGAGTAAAGTTACTCTGTTCTTCAAGTGCACCAATCTAACCATGCTCTCTCTTACCCCACTCCCTCTCTTCTGTGCTCTACTCCTCTGCTTACCCTTGGCCGTCATCTTCACCATCAACAGCCCTCGACCCGTTCCGATCATCACCCTATCCGCCTCCGATTCCAATATTTTAAACACCAGACTCTCGAAAGGTACTTTCTCGACTCCTCCGCCGCAGGACGACGAGCAACTCCTCCGCCTCGCATCTCGTGCAAACCCCAATCCACCGCGCGGCTCAACCCGAAAACTCGCGTTCATGTTTCTAACCACCACGCCTCTCCCTTTTGCGCCACTATGGGAAGCGTTTTTCTCGAGAGCGCCAAAAAGTCTCTACAATGTGTACATCCATGCGGATCCGGGTTACAATTACGACCCGAAATTCAAAGGCGTGTTTGAGAACCGGGTTATTCATTCCAAACCGTCTTCACGGTTCAGTCCAACGCTTGTATCGGCGGCGCGTAGATTGTTATCTCATGCTCTGATTCACGACTCGGCTAATTACATGTTTGCCCTTCTATCTCCCTCCTGCGTTCCCGTCCACTCTTTTAATTTCACGTACAGAACGGTAATTTCATCGCCGAAAAGCTTTGTAGAGGTTTTGCGAAACGAACCGGGTCAGTACGATCGGTGGTCGGCGCGTGGGGATGACGCGATGCTTCCGGAAGTGAAACTCGAGGATTTTCGAATCGGGTCGCAGTTTTGGATACTGACCCGAAAACATGCACGGGTGGTTGTGAGGGACAGACGGGTGTGGGATAAGTTCAATAAACCGTGTGTGAAAGTAGAGGAGTGTTACCCAGAAGAAAATTACTTCCCTACCCTTTTGTTCTTGACGGATCCACGTGGCTTAGTACCTGCGACGTTGACACACGTGGATTGGTCCGTTAGTTACGAAGGTCACCCACGGATGTACAACGAGACGGAGGTTGGACCGGAGTTGATAAGAGAGATCAGAGAAACGCGGCCTAGATACGGAGAGGATTGGATGAACGGTTCGGATTTTTCGGTGGCGGAGCGGCGTGACCCGTTTCTGTTTGCGAGAAAATTTTCACCGGAGACGGTGGAGGTGTTGATGAGTATAGCGAAAGATTTTATTTTGAAGGATTGAGTTGTAGTTTTGTTTATATGTCGATGGCATTGTTGTAAACTCACTTTTTTACTGTATATTAAAATGAAAATGAAAATGAAAATGAAAATGAAAAATCTGGGAACAAACCCAGTAGTTTTTAACTCGGTTTCTTCTATATTTAAATTTGGGTCTTTTTTATTCTCTTTTTTTACGGTTGAGTTGAGAGTAAGTAAATTCATGAATGTTTGAAATATATTCTATTTAAGGGTATTATTGAGCATTTCAAGAGTCTTTCATTGAATTACATAACTTTCAAATGGTTTAGATCAAAATCTATTTTAAAAATAGTAAGAAATTATAGTTCGGATAGTTTCATGGTAAGGTTTTTTGGATTTTTTTCGGTTACCGTAATTATTACTCCTTCATTAATATCGCAATTTTTATTTTCAGTTACTGTAGTCGTTACTTCTTCATTTATATCAGTCTTTGAGTGATATTTTCGATTCGTTATTATATTATTATTTTTGCAGTATATACTTACTTCATTTATAGTCTATTCATATATACTACTTATTATTTTAGCATCTATCAACATATCATGTATTATAGTTGATATGTTTTTAGCATCTATGCAATTCCCAAGTTTTGTTACATTTGCATAGGTTTCGCATCTACCACTTTTGCAATGGTTTCACTTTTGTATAGGCTTCGTATCTACCACTTTTGTCATGGTTTCATATTTGCATAGGTTTCGCGTCTATCATTTTTTGCCTAGGTTTCGCATATACCACTTTTGCAATGGTTTCACTTTTGCATAGGCTTCTTATCTACCACTTTTGTCATGGTTTCATATTTGCATAGGTTTCGCGTCTATCATTTTTGCCATGGTTTCACATTTGCATAGGTTTCACGTCTATCATTTTTATCACGGTTTTACATTTGTATAGGTTCCGCATCTATCACTTATCATAGTTCCACTGATTTTGCATAATATATAGTTATGCATCTATTTTTTTAAATAAAATTTATTGATATAAGACAAACGGCCAAATTGTTACAAGAGCTGCTCCAAATGATATATAGCTCAAATTATATAACCATAAAAATGGCCTATTACATTAGAGTAAGCATTTTAATAAAATATTTTAATTGCTCCAATCCATCTTCAATTTGATTCATTTCCAACATTTTGATGCCTAGTACCCGCAAGCAGAAAAGAAAGGACTTGTAAGTCAGGTTTAATAACCTGCTTACCCATGTTAGTACTTTTGTTAACCTGAACTACCATACTGATTGAAGTAACAATATGTAAAAAGTAATTAACCAGCATTACTTCTATTGACAAGTCTAATGTAACATGTACCTAAGCTTTCAATAAAAAGAACAACCCTAAATTGTGGGGAGAATTATTCATGGATTACATCTGAGTGTCAATTTCGTTACCCACTCAGCAGCGAAATTTTGCTCACGATAAATACATTTTATAATCATTGAAGGAGCTATCATCTTTCTACACCAATCCGGAAAATTGGAGAGGTACCAAAGATATATACCAGTTGCTAACGAGTTAAACATAATTTCCTAATCAGTTTCAATGTCAACTAATGTGTTACGAAGATCGTTACATAGTTTAAGACCATTCAACAGAGCTCTCAACTCAGCTATATGAGGGTTCTGTTTGCAATATAATCTACCTATTGATGATATTAAAGCTCTACGAGAGTCCCTAATGATAATACCATCACATGCCTCACTAGAATGAGAGGAGACCGCATTTGTATTTATCTTTAGTCTATTATCAATGGGAGGGTTCCACTTAACTAATAAAACATTGATTTTGTTTTTATGATTAAAATAATTGAGATAAGAAGCAAACTTAATATCACCAACCCAAGTTTCATTTGAAAGAAAATGAGCAAAGTCAAGCTTAAATAACATATATATGACCTAACCTATAATATAAGAGGAAAATATACTAATGTTATTAGCTTTAACTTTGTTTCTCGCAGACCATATGCACCAACAAATTATAGGCGGGATAATAGCTCTAATATGCATAGTTTTATTTATTGATAAGAACCAACAACTTATTAGGTGAAATATTTTCGTATTATTATTGATCAAAATTCCAAATAACCCGATAAATTGTTTCCAAACATTTCAAATGATATTACAGTTAACAAAGAGGTGGTTGATTAATTAATATTGTTATAAAATTAATATTTTGAGACAATATTAAAGTTTGTCTTCTGAAGGACAGTATCTATAAATAGCAGTCCTTTAAGAATCCTCCAAGTTGTGAAAGAACATTTATTGGAGGTGATAAAATTCAACAACTTTAGATATCTAATTGATTGATGACCTCTAGTTTTGATCATATCAAAAGTGTCTTTAAATTAAAAAGGATCAAAATTATATGTATTCCACATAATTGTATCAAGAAAATCATCATGAAGTATAAATTTTGGTGATTCGATCAATGTCGGAAAAAGTAACATTATTTCTCAATTTGTTTAAATTCCAAGAGTTGTTTTCTCAAAATTGATTGCCCTGTCACTAGAGTACCAAGAATTGTCAAGATTATAAGATAGATTGATGAGATAGTGAGTATTACTCCATATCTCAAGCCATAAGTCGATGTTCCCCACACCAACTTTCCAGTAAATAAATTATTCAACAATATTCCTAATGTTTATAAGCCTCTTCCAGATTTTATAATCATTTGGTTTAATATTAACTTGCAAAGGGTGCTTGTTATAACTATAAACTAAATTCATAATTCTGGCCTAGAGATATTGATTGGTTCTGAAAGTAAGCCAAAGCTTACAAGAGATGATATTTTGAATGTCATTAATTGATCTAATGTTAAGACTCTCTTCATCATAGTTTTTACAAAGCTTATGTCATTTAGACCAAATAATCATATTTTTGTTCTCTTTAGCACCCTAGAGAAATTTATTAAGTAATCTATATTCTTTCAGTTACTGAATTTGGTAAGCTGTAACTTTGAACATAGTATGAAGGAATAGCCATGAGAACAGACTGTATAAGAACCAATTTACCTCCAAATGAAACAGTTTTGAAATCCCAATCTAAATTTTTTCCTGATGTTTGAGATGAGATCATCAAAGAAACAAGCCTTGTTACTTGGATGAATAACGATATCTAAGTATTTAGTTCTGCATCTATTATAGTTTACCTATTTTTCTCATTTTATTACTTTTACAGGAAAAATATCTCAAAAAACTTGTTTATTCAGGTCAAGCCTCTTTGCATTGATAAAATATATAAAGAGAGAAAAATAAAACTAGTACACATGATGGATGCAAAAAAACACCATTTTATTTCATCTTAAAGGCAACATATGATCTGAGAAAAAAGAACATGCCTTACAAAAAGAAATAGAATTTGATTATCAAAGACTTTGAACCAAGACATTCAAAAACAGAAGAAGAAAAAAAGAAAAAGAAGAAGAAAATTCAAAGATTATCAAGAAATACTTTTCTGATAACACATCAAGATAAGTTAATAAAAACTGAGAAATACCAATCACAAACACAATGATAAAGGTATGCAATTCTAAGTTTTGTTACATTATTGTCCTGGTTTAGCATCTATAGTACTTGCACTGGTTTAACATAATATATATTTTCGCATCTATCATAGTTGCACTGCTTACACGTAGATACATATATGACGACGACGATTGTGCAAATTAGGATACAAACCAAGCCTCTGATGGAAATGATTCTACTGATGTAGATACAACAATAAATCAATACATTGTTCAACAACGTCCAAAAGTTACAAGGACTAAAACGGCTACAACCCAAAAAAGAAAATCACTAAAGAAAGCACAACATACTTTACCGATAGAAACTGGTCCTTAAAATTCCTAGCACCAGCAGAGTCTATCTTTAGCCAGAGCATTGACTTATCAACAATAGATAGATGCAACATGCATGATAATAATTTGGAAATATAGCAGATACCACTAACAATACCTAAATGACGATCACTAATAAATGTGATTTATCAATCCGAAAAATGGTGTTTCAACATCTCCATAAACCATAACCAATTTTCAGTATCTTCAACCCTAACAATACCAGATACAACAGGGAAAACGGCTATATGAAATATATGGAAACTATATTTTAAATAAATATTATATGTTGATTATTCATAGTTCCGCATCTATTATATTATGTAGGCATATCAATAACTGATTATAACTAGTTGCGCATCTATCATTTTAATTAATATCGCCAGGTTCCACATCTATCATATTAATTAAGTAAGGTTTCGCATTTTTCATACTACATCAGCTCTAGTTTCACATATATCATAACTAGTTAAAAATAGGTCCATGTAGCATATGTTTTTGAGTAATAACAATAATAAATCTCTTATTTATAGATATTTCGATCAACGAGATCAATTATGTTATTCATTTTAAAAAAATCTTTCACTTGTTTAGATTAACGAAAATAAATTTTGTTATTCGCTTAAAAATACAAAAATTAATTATGTTATTCCTATTAGGAATAACAGTAATAAGATTGTTAATCTATTAGAAATAACAATAATAAGACTATTATTTCTAGGTATTTCGAGTAGACAACTTGAGTCTTACATATAATATAGGTTATTAGTTTAAAGATTAGCTTGTAAAAGGTAATTTAGTTTCTTTTATATTATATATTACATTTATTAGATTAAAATTAACAACTTTGACTTTTCAAGTCTTTAATTTTTTTTTAAATTTTAGCAGTGCTTTTCTAAATAGGTAAACAAGATTTTAGTATTTTCTTTTATAGCGTCGTACATCAGGTATGTCCTCTCTACATCTTTTACGTCTTTATTACGTTCGAGGTGTGAAATATTGATGGAGGCACCATTTTTCATAGTTTTCATTGAATATGACATTAAAAAATGTATATGATTCATTTAATACAGGGTTGTTCTGTTCTTTAGGTGATAATTTTGCTACCTATAAAATAGAAAACCATGTATTGAATGAATCATATACAGTTTTAAAGATAATGCCAATTTTGTTCTTTAATACGCTCCATATATGTCTGCAAGTTATTTTTCAGGTGGCGGCGATTGAAGAGATAGAACATACGGTTGTAAACATAAAAAATAAGAAGACTAAACAGAGAATAAATAAACTCTAACCATAGGTTAGCGTATATGAGAATTAGAGAAAAACTCAAAGCCTCGTGATGTTTTCAAAAATATTTGGGCTTCTTGACGCGTTCGATTTGAGTAGTCGCAGCGCCTAATTCGGATAACCGAGCCCCAAATAAAGTCTGCTTTCGTTTGTCCAAAATGGCCATATAGTCATGGGATTGTACAACTACATCATTTTCCATTTTGCAAACAAAAAAAATGGTACAAATGGATGTTGTGGAAGCTAATGGTAAGTTAGTTTACTGTTGTATATCTTGTATTCTAATCATACTTTTTAGTATTATACATATTTATAATTTATCTCTCTACGATATTTTAAAACCGTATATTTCTCCATCTTTTTCATCATCCCCTGTCTAGTCTTAACCCTTATAAATAGTGTTGGTTAGTTGTTAATAAAACTCAAAGAGTGAGAGACACTGAGTAATGAGTACCTTGGAAACATATGAGTTTTTTGGTAACCAATTTATTAGCTTAAAAAGTGGTAAAGAAAAAGAAACATTAATTTATAAGTAAAAGAATTAGTTTTTTTAAAAAAATATGGATATTTTAGGTTATGATAAAAAAATATTAATTTTTTCATGGTTGGTAACTTGGTATTATAAAGCATAAAAAGTCGAACCAACTAAACAAGTTTTCTTGCTTATTTCTTAATGACACCAAACAAGACCATACTATCATTTCATATTTTTGTTAATGAGATTTATCATGTTTCGTATTTGTATAGTATTGTTACATAATCTAATAGAGAAAAAGAAGGTGTTCATACATAAGTTTATTTGTGATTATGATGTAGCCCAGAAAGTCCAAACAAAAGCCTTTTTAATTTTATTTTATTTTATTAAAATATCTTATGTATTTAAATCAAATCTAATTATATTAAGATTTGATTTTATTCTATTTGATTTTATTTTAAAATATTTATTTTATTTTAAAATATTTAATTTATTTTAAAATATTTATTTTATTTCCTTATATTATAATTTAGGGTTCTAAGAAGCTATTATATAAAGCCTCATATGCCTTAAGTTATTTTAAGTTTTTGAAATAATATATTTTTATCTCTGAAAATTTCAATCTTTGTTACCCTTAGATTAGGGTTTCATCATGTTACTGTTGAATTAGGGTTTCATCTATCGTTGTTATTTCTTCTGTTTCCGCCGCGTCATCAGTTTGGTATCAGAGCCTCAGTTCCTGTTACGGGTCAAGCATGTTTCTGAATCTTGATTTCATCTTATTCAAGGTCTAAAGGAGAGAACAACATACAGCCATGAAGATCTCAAAGATCGTTTGGTATGCATGAGACACACTAGGTGTTTCAATGACGATCATATTGACCGGTTACTGAAGGAGTTTAAATTGGCTACAAATTGTCGAATCAAGGTAAAAATTACTTATCGAGATGCTGTCTCAGGCTATGAAGAGGTTTTCAAAACCATTTTTTTCATCAACTGGACATGGGGATGTTGTCTTCAGGCTATGAAAAGGTTTTCGAAACTATTTTTTTCCTTCAACTAGATGGCTTCAATGTGACTTCGAATAAGGAACACTCGATAAGAATTATCTTATTCCGATAAGGTCAACAATTATAATTCCCAATGTAACGATTGAATAAAATAAAATAAATAATTTAAGTTCTTGATGGTGATGGTGCTGTGAATTCGAGGACGAATTCTTGGTGATGGTGCTGTGAATTCGAGGACGAATTCTTGTCAACCAGGAGAGGATGATGTAGCCCAGAAAGTCCAAACAAAAGCCTTTTTAATTTTATTTTATTTTATTCAAATATCTTATGTATTTAATTCAAATCTAATTATATTAAGATTTGATTTTATTATATTTGATTTTATTTTAAAATATTTATTTTATTTTAAAATATTTATTTTATTTTAAAATATTTAATTTATTTTAAAATATTTATTTTATTTCCTTGTATTATAATTTTAGCTACCGAGAAGCTATTATATAAAGCCTCATATGCCTTAAGTTATTTTAAGTTTTTGGAATAATATATTTTTATCTCTGAAAATTTCAATCTTTGTTACCCTTATATTAGGGTTTCATCATGTTACTCTTGAATTAGGGTTTCATCTATCGTTGTTATTTCTTATGTTTCCGCTGCGTCATCAGATTAGCTCAACATAATCAAGGTAATTATCCTTGGAACTCATCCATTCATCCAAGGTTGGTACCAATGAACATAATCAAAGTAACCCTGGATATCATAGGCGTATCAAGTGATGGCATCAAAGTTATTATATCATTTTTATTCGTCTTTATTATTTTGTCTCAAATGTGGATATTTTATGTAATGGTAGTCTGATATGAACTTGGAATCATAATTTATCTCGCTATCAGAAATAAGAATTCCTAATAATGTTAGCGTTATAACCATTATTACTCCTCTAACAATCAGGTTTTGAAAAACTAGTAATACATTAGTATTTGATTTGGATAGCTTACGGATATCAATTTTTGTTGATTAATAGGATTTTGCTAGCATGTTTCTTCTCTCCTAGTGTACCAGTTTGGCTTGAGCAATTTATGATGGTTTTATGCTCTTTAGGATGTGTTACTACTGTCTTTTGGCTATGTTTATAGTATATTAGTAAGTTAACCTTTGTTCTTCTAGTATTATTTTGAACTTTCTCTATAATGCTAAGCAGTGGGTTACAAAACATCACATGTCATGTTTATTTGTTTCAGGTCACTACTATGTTAGGCCGAATGCAGTTACATACTAAGTTTCTTGTGTATGTTGAAGATTTGTTAAAGTTTATAACAAATCAAATACTAATAGATGAAAGGAGTAATTTTTTAGTGATGAGATCAGGTGATGAATTAATTATATATTTTATTGTTTGATCATAGTCATTGGTGACAAGAATCACTCGTGACAAGAAGAGAATATTGCATTTAATGAAAAATGACAAATATGATTCTTTTTATACTTTGGACAGTTGAGTTGCATATATTAAGTTTGAGTTGCATGCAAACAAAACAAAAATTAAACACACTTCAGACTCATCACCAATTAACAGTGGCGGAATCAATATGCAAGCATGAACGACAGCCTTGTTTGCCCCTTGGTAGATCTGCTATTGATTGTGGATATATGAAACAAAAAATACATACCACAATCCAAAAAACACCATTTGTCATAATCCATAAGATAACGGCATTAATGTTAGAAAAAGTTGAAGTTTAAAGCTAGATGATTGGATTTTATACCTAAAAATGTAAATGTTGAAGAAGAACAAATGTTTATTTAGTTGGAAAAAATATAATACGGTCCAAAATTAAAAAAAAAACTTTTAAAAAATAATATATAATGTTAAAAATATTTAAACAGACTCATGAACGAAATTCAGACAAAATTAATCTTAGTTAAGCATGAACATATATCGCACTATTACAAACCAAATTATGATTTAGTTGAAGAAGATTATAATAAATAGTCTTGTAATTTTTTCTCCCTTAATCTTTTACAATGTTGTTTGCGTAGTTTATTTCTTGTTATTCGTTATTGACTTTTTTTTGCGCTTTATCGACCTTTATATAAAAAAAACCCAAAGTTTTTTGTGGCTTTGAGGTCCTTAATCATTTTTTTCATCCATAAATTCGTTTATTCTTCATCTGTTCTTATCGTATGATGATTTGAAGCAATCACAATGTAATGAATATTTTCAAGTTTCGAAAGATCTTCATTCAACTTCTTCATTTTATTTTTTTCTAGCACGCAACACAATTATAAATATTATGTACAAAATATATCTAATATAACATCATAATAAAAAATTAATAAAAAATCATTTAAAACCAAGCTCATTTTTACACGATTTATTCAACGACAAAAGCCTTTTATCCTCGTTTTTAAAAAATATTATCAAAAAATTATATGATAACTAAATACATACTATTAATTGATTTCATTTCACTAACAAATTGGTAAAGCATACAAACGAAAATGATGGATGTGTAATATCTTATTTTTTTAAAAAAATCAAACCTTAAAAAGCATCTATTTTTGTAGTATGCTTTAATTTCACATATTCATTTTGTGTTTTCATCTAGAGATAGATATTCGACATGCTTATCTCGAGGATTTATAAAATTCAAACCAATATTTCCCTCGCCTTTTATATATTTTTGGAGACCGTGATCAATATAATGACATCGTCATAGTTTATAGCTCTTAAATTCTGCGATGGAAGCCATTCTTTAAAACTTGAAGCTTACCACTGTAAAAATATTTATCAAATTCATCATTTTAAAACTTTTTAAAAACCAAAGTATCAAGTAAATTAACATTTAAAGAACGATAATAATAATAAAATAGATGGTAATTTTTATCGATCTTCATTACAAATGAGTTACTTGTACATTCTGCTAAGGAAGATACTGATTATTAGATCTTTTTTTAATTTAACAACACTTAAAAAATAGAACAAAAATAAATAGTTTATAATATAAATAATCAAAGAAAAGTAACATAACATAGATATTATTAAATTAGGATATTCTAATCTTGAACCACTTAGACCAACTTTTTTATTTGTCCACAATTCCCACATATCGCTTACAAATAAAAATCTATCTTATTATTTATGAGGTAGTTTCTAAACAACCTTGTGTGTAGTGCTTAAAAGAAAGATACAAAAATATATATGAGAATATGCTACCCTTGATAAGAAAATTTATGAGGTTTTGGGTGGAACATAAAAAAATATTCTTGGATGATGAGTGTTCACCACACGTAATAAAAATAATCTATAAGTCTTGGCTGGAATAAAAAACAAATTCCTTAATCCAAAATATCATAAAAAACATACTCATCTTCATTCAATATAGTAAGGATCTCGTCTTCATCGAGAAATTTCATTATCATATTAGGATGACCCTTTCTTAAGTAACATTATTTTTGTTTATCAACAATACTAAAAATACCGAATATAAATATTAAAATCAAGAAAAAAATAATCAAGTATAAAAGAAGATTATTCTAATCGACCACGACAAAACCCAATGTCAATATATATCATTTGAGCATATAAGGTTCAAGAGTAAATAAAATATTCTAAAAACAAATACTGAATTTGGATCTCTTATATACTGTTTCATACGAGGTTTGTAATCCAACTTGATTACATCCGAAGAATTGAAGGAGCTTATAGAAATACAATTTAAAAGATCAGTTGTTTGATAACAATCAAAATTTGAACGTTCATTCAACATTATATTTTCATTTCCTAATCTTTGTTTTAATATAAATAATTACATACATAAAGCAGAAATAAAACATAAGATAAATGGAATGATAATCAAATAAAAACCAAAATAAAAAATAATCTATAAAAAATCAATAGAAAAACAAATCATAATAAATAAATAATAACAACAAAAATAAAATTGTTAAACGAATTTATTATATATAATTTTGATGTAGCTGAGAAAGTCCAAACATAAAACTGATTATATTAAGATTTTATTTTATTTTATTTTAAAATATTTATTTTATTTCCTTGTATTTTATATTATTCTTAATTAGAGTTCCATCTATCGGTGATTCTTCTTTAATTTCCGCTGCGTCATCAGTTTGGTATCAGAGCCCCAGTTCCTGCTACGGGGCAAACATGTTTCTGAATCCTGATTTCATCTGATTCAAGATCTAAAGAAGATAACAACATCTATGGTCATGAAGATCTCGAAGATCGTTTGGTATGATGGGACACACCGGGAGTTTTGATAGACGATCGTATTGATCAGTTACATAAGGAGTTTAAATTGGCTACCAATCATCAGATCAAGGTAAAACTTGCTTATCGAGATGATGTCTTAGTTTATGAAGAAGTTTTCAAAACCATTTTATTTCATCAACTGGATATGGGGATGTTGTCTTTAGGCTATGAAAAGGTTTTCGAAACCAATTTTTTTCATCAATCAGATGGCTTCAATGTAACTTCGAATAAGGAACACTCGAGAAGAATTTATCTTATTATGTTAAGGTCAACAATTATAATTCCCAATGTAACAATTGAAAAAAATAAAATAAAATAATTTGGTTGTTGATGGTAATGGTGTTGTGAATTCGAGGACAAATTCTTGTCAACCCGGAGAGGATGATATAGCCCATAAAGTCCAAAAAAAACCTTTTATTTTATTTTATTTTATTTTACTTAAATATCTTATGTTTTAAATCAAATCTAATTATATTAAGATTTGATTTGATTTTATTAAAATATTTATTTTATTTCCATGTATTTTAATTTAGGGTTTTGAGAAACTTTTATATAAAGTCTCATATACCTTAAATTATTTTAAGTTTTTGGAATAATGTATTTTTTATCTCTCGAAATTTTTGTTATCCTTAAATTATGGTTTCATCATGTTATCCTTGAATTAGGATTTCATCTATTGTTACTTCTTCTTTAATTTCCGTCGTGTCATCAAATTTTAACTTTAAAATCTTATTTGTGATTAATAATTTATATGTCTCGTGTTATGTTAGAAACAATGAATTGAGTTTTTTTCTAGTCCATGTAATGGAAAATTAAAAAATATATATTATGGTATTGTGAAGGCATAAAAAAACCAAAACAGAACAAACATATCAAAATGGATTATAATATATTGGGTAATTAAAATCGACATGATCAAGTCATTGAACACTACTAACTACATTTATCCCATTGCTATCAAATCTTATGACTAAAAAGTTATAAAATGATTTAATAAAAATATCATATAAAATTTTGATTAGATAAAATATTTTTTAATATTAACATTATATTTGTCCATATTATTTATTACCGATATTGATTATATCACAAACCTAAACTAAACAAAAGTTCACCGAACATGTACATCTTCATAATTTTAATTTTAAACCACCACAAAGATTCGTTCAGATATTTATACAACACCTGTTATATTTACATCATTTCAATATATAATATATAATTTTATTAAAAAATAAACCAAACGTTTTAAAAGATTTATATCTTTCAAATCGGAGCTCGGAACAAATATATGAAAGTATCATCACTTTTGGTTTTTTTGATGAACAAAACTAGATCCATTGATGATATTTTTTGATTTTTAAAAAAAATAATATTTCATGAGTGACATGCGAGTTATTTGAAAACAACTCTAAAAATATAAAGATAGTTGTAGACAACTTCCAAATTATAGAGTTGCAAACAACTCTCAGGAAATCGAGAGAGTTGCAAACAACTCTCAGATAATAGAGTTGCACGCAACTCTCGGAAAATAAAGAGAGTTGTAAACAATTGCCAGATTATAGGGTCACAAACAACTCTAGGTATGTTTTTTCAAACAATTCCTAAAAATGTTTTATTCAAACAACTCTCAGATTACTAGTGAAAGGACCAACGGATATATATAGTAAGTGTATTTTTGTTCAAATTTTAGATGGAGGTACCAAATAACACTATCCTAATTTCGAATACTAGTAGGGTAATTAAGCAGTTGAATGAGTATTTACTAATACTACTCCAAGAATATTTTAGTTTGGACATTTGTCTTGACATAAGTATTTTCTTAGAACAAGAAAAAAGTTAATCTAGTCCGTGAAATGAATTTTAAAATGCATAAAAAATAATAAAATAAATCTAAAGCGAGATAAAGTTTTTATTTTGATCCATTAAATAGAAATCTAAAGCAAAAGTTGAAACAGAAATATAAACGGTTTTATTTAACAGAACCCTACCCTCACCTATTCTCTGACCTTTTATATATAATAAATTTTACATATGAACTCAAGTGGACTACTACTACTTTTCTTTTGAAATATGATATCTTCGGACCGCTATAGAATAATGGGACATATATATCTAAGTAGAATGGACACAACATAGTGGTTGGGTCTAGTTCAGCTTTTACAAGTACCTTCCTTCATTGCTTATATTAACTCCAACTACTATTTTTGATACTTTATATTTCTTTATTAAAAGCAAAAGGGTTTAAGAATAAATATCTCCTCACCCTTTGGGTTTTCTCTAAGACTTTTTTTTTTTAAAATGTATCACTTTTACCCTAATAGTTTGTTTGATATTATCACTTGTATCTTGATGAAGAATATATTAAGGATTTGGCTTAATCCGGTAAGAAAACTATAAATAGCCAAAAAATTGAAGATTGTTTATTTTATTTTTATTATGTTGATTTAAGTAGATTTTGTCGGGTCATCAGTTGGGAATATTTTATCATTCGGTGGCGGATGAAACCTTTCTCATTCGGAGGCGGGTTAAATTTATCCGCCGGATGAGAAAATCCATCCTAATAAAAATAAAATGATATTTTCAATAAATTTTTAAATTTAACAAAAACTTGGAGTTCATTTATCTTTTTTGGATCGGATATAGCTATAGCTATATATATTAAACTAAGCAATTAATTTTTTATATATAAATTTTTTATAAATAAAATAAATATTTACTAAGTATTTTGGTATATTCTTTTTTTACGCTCTTTAATCCAATTTAACCGGCTATTTTTAATGAATAAACCATATTCTTCTTTTTCTTCTTTTCTAATCTCATATGGATCTTCCTTCTTTCTTCCACTCCTTTTCTCTTTCTATAAATCTATTTCTAAAACTTTCTTTTTTTCGTTTCATCATTTTCGCCGGTTTGTTCTTTTTGAGTGACCGATTTCATGAAAATCGACATCAGGCTTCTCTTCAAAGGATAAGAAGGTAGCTGTCTTTTCGGTCATCATCCTTAATTAATCTGCGAGAAACTTCGTATGAAGCGGCTGTGGCTGTACGATTTGTAGCGGAGCGGTTTGGTAAATAGGTCGATTTTTTGGATGCTAAGCGATTCTTCCTTTTGCCTATAATGATTGTTTCTCTGCGGTCGATGCAGCATCTCTTCGACTTTTTCGAACGGTTTGAAAAAAAATGTTGTCGATCTAGTAAGAGATAGTTTTTATCTTCATTGCCATGGTTTATAAGTGTCGTTCATATTTCTCCAAAATGCCTAGTTGTTGGTTTCGATCAGATCTGCCTGGATTTGTGGTTAGCATATATGTTGTGGTTTCACCGTCAGATCTGTATTTGCAGACTGTTAGTCTATCCTGTCTCTTATTTTGAGTGTCAACTGTTAGTCTATCCTGTCTCTTATTTTGAGTGTCAACGTTGATGTATTTGGTTAATGTTGATTTCATGGATATCTAATTGTTGCTCCGCCGCGGAGGCTGCCTTAGAATTCTAAGGAGTTCTACCGTTGGTTATGGAATTTATGTCATGTAGTTAATCGGATTTCTATGTAATCCTTTTATGAATTATCTTGTTGAAGATGTATTTTTTCAGCTGTATTTAGGTATTTGGATATTTATCCGGTTGTATTTACGTATTTTTAGGATATATCATTTGCTCTGTAACTTTATTTAATATATTTTTTTATAAAAAAAACTGAACAAACAATCTTACCACAACCACAAATTACACAGCGATCTTTTCCTTGCAAATATTTCCCCCTCGTTTGAAGGATAATCCATGTTTTCATAGTGTTACAAATCTATTTACAAAGATATGATTAATCTCCGGCTCTTGCAATCATATGGCATTCAAATGGCCCTCACCATTTCTTACGGAATAACGTTGAATACACTACTTGACTCGTGATCATATCTTCTTCTTTGGTAATCAGGGCAAGGAAGAGGAGGAAAATTTGAGTGTACAAGTGATTCAACCGAAAGACTGGAGACATCCCCTTCTTCAATACATTTCTGATGGTATTTTGCCTACGGAGAAAGCTGTGGCAAGAAAAATGAAACACAGGGCTCGTGGTTTTTTAATTATAAGAGATATCTTTTATAAGAAGTCCGTTAGTAGACCTCTCCTGCGTTGTTTGAGAGTTGAAGAGTCCCAAATTGTACTATCTGAACTGCATGATGGTGAAGGATCAGCACACTGTGGCTAACCCGAAGGGTTTTGTTGGCCGGATATTACTGGCCATCCATAATGGAAGATGCCAAGGAATTGGTAAAGAAATATGACTCATGCCAAAGATATGGTAATGAAATTCATATCCCAGCTGTCCCACTAGAGTCGATTTCTGAGCCAGTGCCTTTTGCTCGTTGGGGACTAGATTTAGTAGGGCCTCTACCGATGGCATCCGGAGGACACCGAACTATTATTGTAGCCATTGATTATTTTTCCAAGTGGATAGAAGTAGCCCCCCTGGTAGGAATTACTTCGAAAGCTGTTATAAAATTTATCATGTCTAACATTTGTTGTAGATTTGGGGTTCCACAGAAGATAACCACATATAATGGACCACAATTTGATAACAAGGATATGGAGAGTTTCTGTGTCTCTAGGGGCATTCATCATTGCTTCTCTTCTGCTTTCCACCCAAAAGCGAATGGTCAAATTGAAGTAGCAAACAAAACTATTCTATCTGGTCTCAATAATAATTTAGAAGGGGCTGCAGGAAAGTGGCCAAGCTATTTACAAGAAGTATTATGGGCGTACCGGACTACTCCTGGAGCTGCCATACAAGAATCTCCTTTTGCTTTGGTATATGGGATGGATGTAATTGCTCTTATAGAGGCAACTTTTCCATCATACAGAGTCCACAATTTTTCTGAATAGGCTAATGAAGTGGCAATCAGAAGTCAGTTGGACTTAATAAAAGAAAAAAGAGTTAAGGCTCATCTCAGAGCCACCCATTATCAAGGCTTGATAAGGAGCAGGTTTGCCTCCAAAATTAAGAGAAGGGATCTTAAACCAGGGGACAAAGTGTTGAGAAAAGTATTCTTGCATACTAAGGAGAAGCAGTTCGGCAAGCTAGCTCCAAACTGGGAAGGGCCCTATGAGGTCTCCAAAAAACTTAAGCCTGGGACATACAGGCTTCAAGATAAAGATGGAAGAATCTTAAACCACCCTTGGAACATTGAACACCTCCGGTTATATTTGGAATGAAAGTTGTGTAAATATTTACTTGTTTAAAGTCCATGTAAATATTGGGGGCATACTCTTTCCTACCCTGGTGGCGCGGGGAGGGTTTAATGAGGTGTCCGGGTTTTTCAATAAAATTTGATGCCTTCTTAAAATATTCAGAGTGGTTTAATTTACAATTTCTTTAAAATATTTTAAGGATCTTTAACAGATCGAATTAATCCGGTGGAGTGATAACCATTTAACATTTGTCATCGGAGATTTTAAACACTCTCATCTTAAATATTTGTAAAATAAATAAGGGCTCTTTAAACATCAACCATTAAAATTAAGCAAGTATGAAACGACATAAAAAATTAGCGAAGTAACACTATCCGGTTAAAACCGGATGATGATATTAAAACGTAAAATATGCCTTGGCCATCAAAGAACTTTAAGTTTAAAAAAGAAAGGCTTAACCGGACTCAAACCAGACACAGTTACAAAAATGCCTTGGCTATCCAAGGACTTTAGTATGTCCTAAGGATAAGAAAAATAAAAAAAAGTAGTTAAACCCTCAGGTCTAGTTTCCCTTGGATGTTCATGCATCATCTTTTTTCTTGGAATCTTTGGGTTCGTCACTGGAACTCTTTCCGGTTCCTTCTTCCTCATCGGTAGTGTCGTCAAGACCACTAGAATAGTTCTTCTTATCACCATCCACCATCGTATGGAATGGGATATCTTCATATTCAACATACTCCCACATGGTACCAAGCGTTCTCTTCAGAAACGTTTGGTGAAAAAGCAAGACCATGTTAGATTTAGCTTCCGCATACCTCTTTTCCAGGGAATCCATCACATCGTTGGTGTACGCATCAATCTTGGCCTGGATTGTCTTTTCCTGCTCTTTCACCAAATATTCTTTCTCCTTGGTGACCTTGGACACATCCTCTTCGAGAGAATTCTTGTCATTGGACAAGGTTTGTATAGCATTTTCCTTGGTCTTCATCTCTTCCTTCAAGGTGGAGAGATCTTTTTCCAAGCCAGAGCACTTAGTTTGGAGCTCTGTGTTAGCCTTCTCCGAAGTGACCAGCTTGGTTGCCAGATCTTCTTTCCCTTTCTTCAACTCCTCGAGCTCTTCCTTCAATGCCTCAATACTTATGTTTGCATTAAGGAGGTTAGTGGACAAACTCTCCTTATCTGTATTGAGGGTGTTGATAAGGGCATACTGACTTTTTACTTGCCTCTCCAAGTTGAGCAATGGCTGAATATGGCCCAACAGAGAGTGAGTCACTGTATCATTTTCCCATGAAACAATGAAAGACTTACCATTAAAAGTCACCATGTTGGAGGATCTTGGGGGAAGATAGGGACCAGCAAAGTCGTCTTTTTCAAACTCTCTGAAATAAATGCCAATGTTTTGAAGGCCACTGATGTCTACTCCTTCCAAATCTCCTCTGGTACCCTCTCCAGTGTGTAGATCGCTCAGGATTTTCTCTGCCAGGGTGGGGTCAGTTGGATCGGCCGGAGGGAGAGACTCCGAAAGGCGGAGAACTACTTCATCCCCCAAGGAGACCTTCTTCTTTTTATCCTTCCTCTCATCACTACTAGCTCCCCTTTTCGATCCTTTTTAGGAGGCTTTGGTTGATTTTGGGGTTCACCTGCCTCCTTGTTGGACTCATCCTCAACTACTTTAAGGTAAGTAGCATAAATCCCTCATTGGACCTGCCCTTCTTGGCTCTCCGGAGCAATCTCCTCTGCAGCACCCCGAACAGCCTCTGCAATAGCCTTCTTTTTCTTGCCTTTCCCTTTCATTATTTTCACTATATTTATAGATGAAAATATTTAAAATGAAGAATATTTATAAATTATAAGGTTAAATAACGACTAAAGTGATAGACTTTTAGCACAGAGGAAGCTAAAATAAAAAAACAAAAGAAAAGCTTCATATAATAAAAATTAAGAAAATGAAGGCAAAAATTAACAAATAAAATAAGAAAAATATTTAAAAGAGAAGTTAGTAAAATACAATCCTTGATTTCCTTATTAATGAATGAGTCATATTGTTTTAAAATTAAATGACTATGATTTAAAGATATCAAACGGCTATAAGTGGTGAAGCTAAGGAAGTAACACCACATGTGCTAGATTAATGACACTTATTTCACGATTACGATCCATGTCATTTAATTCATTAATTTTCAATTTTTAACAATTAATTTAATATGTCACATTTCTGACTTTTAAAAAAAAATTTAGCCAAACAAATTCATAAATATTAGAGTCTTGGCAATAATATTTCACCATCGCACAAAGTTTTGGCCACGTTGATACATGAGGCCTCATATTACTTGTTCTCCAGTTCAACTTCAGTGAATATTAATTTCTTCATACTTTTGAAATAACTAGGATAAATACTTTTATACATACACAAGAAAACTAAGGAATTTTTGTAAGCAAGATTCTTAAATTCTTATCAATCTTAAAATGGGTAGTTTCTACTTGTGAGATAGCATACGAGTAGAAATTTAAAACAAAAAAAATACTACTTGCAATATATTATCTTTGGAAAATAGAGTTTGTATCCTTAACAGAGGCTTATGATGTCGACAAGTTTTTAGTGAACGACCATCAGACCTCAAGACTCTCATGAGTCTGACCATAATTGACTTAATAGCTATGCTCGATAGAGAAACAGTTCAACATGAACCTTCTGCTTTAAGACTATGAGTCATACAAGCTCCGGTAAGACAAAATCAAGTATGGACAACCCATGCCTTGGCTAATGAAAAATACTTCAAAACTACAGTCCTTCATCGATTCCCTTACAAGAGCTAGATGGTTATTGATGAGGCTATAAAATGTAAGGAGTGAAACCTATTTAAATGTACCTTATCAAATAATTCATTTAACGAAAATATAAACTTTTAAGACTAATGTCATATACATCAAATTTTAAGTTCGTGGACTTAAAGCTGGAAGCCCGTCAAAACTCATGGCCCAAGTACGCTCCGATATATACTATCAGAGTCTCATCTTGGAATCAATCAGTTTCTATCGTAATTATTAGCTTATATATATATATATGCTCTAATATCTTCTCATCTAACTAACCACCTATTTTCTCTTCAACAAACTTTATTTTCTTTAACTATCTCTCAACAAACTCTCAGCCTTTTTTCACCATAAAAAATCTCTCAGCCACCCTTATAAAACCTTTAATAAACCCTAAAACTCCATTTTCAATCACCTACATCATTCTAAACATTATTCTCTCATAAAAAACCTCTAAATCCAAATTAACCCTCATGTAAAAATTTATTTGTAAATTTCACGTGCTTATTCTATTTGATTATAACTTTTATTAAAATAAATTTTATGTAAAAAAGTATGATCCATAATATATCATGTTAAAAGTCATAAATTGAACTTGAAGTTTTTTACTATGTATAATTGATCACTATATTACTTTGATAAATTAAATTTAACCATGCAATATATATATATATATAACAAAATTTAATAAGCAAATATAAATAAAAATGATAAATAATAACCACAATAAAAATCTTAGATTGTCATTCGCATCTAAGTTTAAATTATATACTTTTTAATTAACATTTTTAATTTGTTTTTGGTGAATTAGACTTGTGTTTAGCTATATTTAGACGAAGAAATAAAATAGAAGGGGGGGGGGGGGTAATAAGTCATATGTGGAGATTGTCCGAGACTATTATGTTAGAGGAAAAAGTTAAAAACTGGAGAAGTAAGTTAAAATCATGTTCAGAATAATTTAGAGATAAAGTAGGATAGTTAAAGAGATATTATATGGGTTGTTATAGAAGAATATATTTATGATTTTAAATTAATAGGAATAGTATGTAAAGAACTTGGAGAATATTAATGCTCAAGAATCAAGTGATTTCGTAAATGAGAATATTTGTATATATATATATATAAGCATAGACTTAATCCAAAATATTTTATGGACTTTTAGCTGAATTCTCTTACTTTACATCATAAATCTTATGACCTTAGTCTTATAATTCTGTGTGTCAACCAAAGGCCTTATCTTACAAGTGAAATGAGCTACAACTTATACATTTTATACCCTTATAAGGAACCCTCATTGTCCTTATGAGAAATTAGATGGATGACTATAATCTTGAAGTATTTTTCTTTTGTTGAAACATCTACTACTTTAATCTGTTGTAGTTCTACTAACACTTTTTTTACAATCTTGAACTTAAAATTTCATGTTCAACTGAATATCTGTTGAGCCAAACCATTGATGTATGGTTAAACTCATATAATTCTTCAAATTTTCTGGTCTTATACTTTCCTCATTAAAACACCTACACCGGTTCAAACCTCCATTGATGACAAACAAATCTATTTTGTCAAAGGAAAAGAGTACAAGTATAAGTAGATTTTTTTTGTTTTTATTTTATTAGTAGCTGGTTATCTTGTAAGCAAAAGTTTTCTCAATTTAAAATTAGCAAAAAGTTGAAAAAGAGATTTAAAAAACAAACTCTTTGGTTCTTTGTGTAAGTACGAGAGTAACCCTTTAGTACTTTGAAAATATGAAGGAAAACTAAAATAAGAAGTTGACTTGTTAAGCATGTAATATGAGATTTCATGTTTTGGCATGGACAATACATTTATTTATGCATAAGCATTCTTATAGAGATTTTTCCTTTGTGTAAGTTCTCGTATGGCTGAAAATTACTTTATGAAGATAAAAATGTAAAGTGTTGAAATATTGAGGAGATTTATTTGCATTGTTTTATGAGATTAAAGAGTTGTATTCCAAGATCGCAAGTGTGTAAAGATGTTTTGTTTTATCACACGTGTTTTCATTTGAGATCCTCTTATCCTAACCATTATACTCATTTTAATCATAGTCATTCATAAAAAAAACAAAATGAACCATGTACTTAAAAAAACAAGGGTTGTGATTTATCGACCTTCATTTTAAATAATATTATTCTTATTCTTTTTTAAATATTTTGCAACTTTCATAAATTTCATTGTTCAAACCTTTCTTCTCTTTCTCCCTTTCTTACTCATATAGGGTAAAACAAATCCACTATAAGTTCATCATTCTTTTTTATTGAATAAAGTTTGTTTATTTTATTCTTATTTCTTAATACAGATCGCTAGTACAAAAATATGCGTGCTAAAAAAAGATGTTATAGTGGAATTTGATAGTCAAAATAAAAGTACTAGTGCTCATTTTGGGGAAATTTATTCAAACAAGTTAGACATAAATAATGATTATACTAAAGAATTCGTAGAATCTCGCATTTCTTTTTGGAATCCCCTTGCTACTCATGTAATTAATGTTTAGTACACGTGTTTATATTCATTCACTATATGGATTGGTTAGTCTTCTTACTGAACCTTTCTAGTTTAGTACTTCATTAACATTCCAAAAAGTTAAGACTTTCTCTACTCCCTCCATAGTAAATGCTAAAGAAGTTTCCAACATCACAAATTTAAATGACAAATTTCGAGGATATCTCTAGGTTCTCCAAAAAATTCTCTCTTGGAGAAAAAAAATATATATAAAAGAAGATGATTATTTTATGAAGAAATGTGAATGACTAAGCCCTGCTGGTGTGAATATTTGGTTTCTAAAATGTGATAAACTTTTGTGAATCATATTGTTAAAAATGTTGTTAATTTTACTAATATTTTTCACGTTGGACTTTGGCTCTCTCTTATTCAAGATTTGATAAAGTTATTCAAGTAGGATTCTTGTGGCCTACTCAGCTTGTCCCAAATGGGTGGAGAAATTTTATTGTTTATTTTATCTTTTCTCGACGCATGTTCCATAATTTTAGCATTTTAGAATTTTTGGAGAAATAAAAAATTTATTGTAGTAAAGGAATTTCATACTTCCATATTACAATTGAGTGTGGCACGAACACTATTGATAATCCTCCCAACTATGAAAAAACCTAAACAAGGAGTTCGTTTATGTCTCAGACAACTAGAAAACTGGTAAAAAGAGTATGAGATTATAAGTTCATGTTGCTGGAAGTCTGAAAGTGAGAATTTTATATTTTGCTTTTTATTTTGTTCTAATACTTTCTTAGTTCATAAAAGATTATCTGTATTTAGTTTTTCTGCCATTTTTTTTAGAATTAGAGAAAAAATTTGAAAAATGTGTCCCTTGTACTAAGAAGAACTATACTACACTTTTCAAGGAAGCTGAGCAAAGGTATTCTAATAATAGTGCAATTTCGATACCTCATAATGTTTTAGTTAATGGGCTGTGGCCTAACCATTACAGGTTGTTGTATCTATAGTCTTGGGCGTGCCAATCAAGACTATAACGTACGTTAGAAGTCTTCATGCCATATGGCCTGCAATTGTTGTTGCTTTTGTTATTTCAAAAAATTTTGAGGGTGATGATTCCAAGGAAAATAAAATCATATTAAAATATCTCTTACAAATATATATATATATATATATATGGTGTTAAACCTTATGAACTTAAGGATTAGGTTCTTGAATTTGTTCTCCCTCGTTCAACAGAAAATCAAGCAAAATTTCCAAAACTGAGAAATGGTAACCAACCCGAAGCCCAAGTTAATGGTGATCATTTTGCTAAGGTTATTGAGACTTGAATTGTTGATCTGAAGATAAAATATAATATTCCTTAGGCTATAACATCAATTTCTTCTGCAATGGTATATTCCTTAGAAACATTTTTTTATTAATGTTTATGTTATTTCTTATTCTGGTCTATAAGACCAGTTTGTTACTTTTTAAAACTTGCACATCCAAGTTTATTATTGGCGGTGATGATCTTCCTAATGGAGACTTTGAATTTATATTAGACCATTCTTCTATTACTAACAATGATGTTGTTATAACTGATGGTGGTTCTCAGATTTCTAAAGAGATATTTTTTCTTGTTAAAAAATAAAAAAAATGATTGATGCATCTACTTTGCATGAGAGTCTTGAAAGTGTTGAGTTAATTGTTAAATCCCTTTCGGAGGAAGAAATTAGGCATTATATTGTAAATCAGCCCATTGATTGGAGAATATTAAGAGGATAACATGTAAAACTAAAGATTTTAGTGAAGTTTCCATAGCTAAGAATGATACGACTGATGAGACTATGGTAGTTAATTGATGATTGAAGTTTCAGTTCCTCCCATAATGGATGAAACTTCCTCACCCCCGGTAATTTACCCAACTTGTTGGTGTTTTTATCATTTTTTAGAAAATTGTAAAAGTTACTGCATTATTGATGCTACACGCAAGGCAATATCTAGAAATTCTCAAATGATTATTGATGATGTATTATCAAAGACTCCTCCTGAATGTTCTTTGTGGCTATTGGTATTATAGTGATAAACTATTTATGTTTGATATTGACAGATTTTTAATGTTCCCTTAACATGAAGCTTATGACATCACCCCTCATCAACATAATTTCTTATATTACTCAAAATTTCAAAACGCATACATAATTGCATAAGTATTAGACATTGCTTTTAAGTTACTCAACTGATCATCCCCTTTTAGTTGGTCCAAATATCGTTGGAGATTCACGGGCGAAGAAAAACCCGTAATAGGTGCAAAGACCATAACATCCGCAAGTGACACTTCAGGTGCGGCTAGGTCGATTGATGGATACAAACTCATAGACGGACGCGAACTTATTTTTGGAGTTTTTAAATTTTATTCTTAGTTTTTTGTTAACAGATTTTTAAGATTACCTTTTAAGTACCAATCAGTTTCCTCAAACCACCCTAATTTGGTGAGGTAGATTTGTGTTTAGGTGTATTTATATGAAAAATAAGGTTTAGGGGTATATAAATTACTGAATAAGTAAATATGGAGGCTGAACGAGACTTGTATGATGAATATTGAGAGTTAACAATAAATAAATGAGTTAAAATTATGTTAAAAATAAACATGAAAGAAAATAGGATAGTTGGAAATCTATTAGGAGAGTTGATATAGAAGAAGATATTTATGATTTTGAATTGTTAGGAAGAGTACACATGTAACTTTTAAAAGAACATTAATGCGGAAGAATAAATGATTCTCTGAACGCGAATCTTTGTGTATTTATACATAAACTTGGACCAAATGGTCTTTATAAACTTTTAACTTAAATCTTGTACTTTACATTTTGGATCTCACGGTTTTAGTTTTATACCCTAAGTCTTACTCAAAAGTTTATATTACAAACAAAATGATATACAACTTACACATTTTATACTCAAATAATTTTAATATTTACATAATCATTTTCTTTTTGTTGGTTTATAAATTCATATGAATTATAAACATTAGATTATAATGCTATAAATTTAAATTGTTTTAATATTATAAATATAGTTCTATTTTTAATATTGTAATCTAAATTTTTATACAACATAAATTTTATATTGAGACAAACTAAACTATGTGATCCTTAACGTTATGATTTAAACGAAGATGTCATTAAACAAATTGAAGCACTAAAAACTAAAACCAATGAGCATATTAAAAAAGTGTAAAAATCAAATGTTATTCTTGAAGATCGCGTTGAAAAATTAAAACATAAAAATAGTTATATATTAACAACCATTCACAACGAGATCTTCTATAAAACAGAAGAAGATCTTGCACCAAATAGAACAAAATATAACATTTAGTTTATTTCTTAAGTTTGTTTTTTAAAGTTGCATGTCTATAAACTACACTATTTTTTGTTTGAAGTATTAATATTCTTTTGTCGTTTATTTATATATTATTATTTCACAACTATAATAATTTATAACATAATTACAGAACCACTTAAATATAATTTCACACCCCCAATTACAATAATAGTTTACAAAAAGATGTTTATTTTGCAATCAAATTTGTTATTTCACAACCAATTAAAAAAGTAATTACGGAACTGCTTATAACGTATTTTCGTAACCAATTACATTAGTATTTTTTCATAACAATTCTATATTTCCAAAACCCATTATAACGTAATTTCACACCCAACTAACAAATTTTTACTTTCATAACTAAAAAATGTCTAATTCTAATTTATTTAACAAAAAAATAACATATCTAATTTAAAAAACAAAAATACATGGTTTTATATATTTTTCTCACATGTTCTTCTATTATGAATACGTTTTTGAAAAATTCCATACTTTACTTGATGAAGTAACTCTTCACCTTGGGATGAAATCCGTTTCTTCGTAGGTATTCTAGTTCTTATTTTCAAGCTAGGTGGAAGAATAGTAGGAGATGGATTTGGAAGAAGCTTCACCAAAAGTAGATACAACTGGTATGCCCCGAGAGTAAATTTCATTATAAGAACTTATGTTATAGCATAACTCCATATATGCCAAAGGATTACCTTGAATACTAAATTATAGTAGCATTGGCATAAGAACAAGGAAAGCACTCAATTTGCCAACTACTATAAATAAATTTGTAGTTTGAAATATCAACAACCATAACCGGCTCTAATTGAATTCAAATAATGCTTCGGTATATAACCAAACAATCCACGCATAACCTTCTTCATGTTGCTAATAATCGAAAAAGCTCGCTATTCCAATGCAAGCAATCAGAATAACGCTTTGAAATATGAGTAATACGCATAACCTTAGTTCTATCTAATAATTGTGAAATAGGTAGGCTATGAAATTATTTGATTTGATTATTAAAAGACTCAGCCGGACTAGCAGTTATAAAACCATAACGTTTACCGAAAAAAATGCACATGCATACTTTTCAACAGTAAGGTTTTCCATGAAGGTAAGTGCTTTCTGACCATTTTCCTTTACGAAAATCATAAAAATGTAAACCGAATGAAGTTTTATTGGGTGCATAAGCACATTGTTTCAATATATGGACCATATTATTTCTTAAATCTTTTGGTGAACGTCTCAATGAATAGTTTAGATTTTTACTAAGATTATGAATACAGTATGAATTGTATCAATCAGGGAAAACAATTGAGATAATATTAACAATACCTAGGTGACGATCAGATATAATAGTGATTTGACGAACAATTAAATGAGGCTTTAATGTCTCCAAAACCATTTCCAACTATCACCATATTAAGATCCAACAATAACAAATGTTACTGTGATGACGCGACGACAATAGAAGAAGGAGCAACGATAGATGAAACCTTAATTCAATGGTAACATGATGAAACCCTAATCTAAAGGTAACAAAGATTGAAATTTTCAGAGATAAAAAATATATTATTCCAAAAAATAACTTAAGGCATATGAGGCTTTATATAATAGCTGCTCAAAACCCTAAATTATAATACAAGGAAATAAAATAAATGTTTCAAAATAAAATAAAATAAAATCTTTATATAATCAGATTTGATTTAAATAACATAAGATATTTGAATAAAATAAATTAAATTTAAAAAAGGTTTGTGTTTGGACTTTCTGGGCTACATCATCCTCCTCTTGTTGACAAGAATTCGTCCTCGAATTCACATCACCATCACCATCAACAACCAAAGTTATTTTATTTTATTTTTTTCAATTGTTACATTGAGAATTATAATTGTTGATCTTATCAGAATAAATAAGTTCTTCTCGAGTGTTCCTTATTCGAAATCACATAGAAGACATCTAGTTGATGGAAAAAAATGGTTTCGAAAACCTTTTCATAGCATGAAGACAACATCCCCATGTCTAGTTGATGAAAAAGTGGTTTTGAAAACCTCTTCATAGTCTAAAACAGCATCTGGATAAGCAAGTTTTACCTTGATCTGATGATTGGTAGCCAGTTTAAACTCCTTCTGTAACTGGTCAATATGACCGTCTATTGAAACGGCTGGTGTGTCCCCTCATACGCAAACGATATTTTCGATCTTCATGACCATGTGTGTTATTCTCTTCTTTAAACCTTGAATCAAAATAATCAAGCTTTAGAAACATGCTTCCCCATAGCAGGAACTAAGGCTCTGATACCAAACTGATGACGCGACGATAATTGAAGAAGCAACGATAGATGAAACCTTAATTCAAGGGTAACATTATGAAACCCTAACCTAAGGGTAACAAAGATTGAAATTTTCAGATAAAAAATATATTATTCCAAAAACTTAAAATAACTTAAGACATATGAGGCTTTATATAATAGTTGCTAAAAACCCTAAATTATAATATAAGGAAATAAAATGAATGTTTCAAAATAAAATAAAATAAAATAAAATCTTTATATAATTATATTTGATTTAAATAACATAAGATATTTGAATAAAATAAAATAAATTAAAAAAGGTTTGTGTTTGGACTTTCTGGGCTAGATCATACTGGAGAAGACCTAAAGAAGATATAAGGATAAAAAGTATCAACTAGATAAAGTAATTTAAAAACCAATTATATAATCTTTAATTTCGCAACTCAAAACCTAATTATGCAAATATCTTTAATTTCGCAACTCAAAACCTAATTATGCAACCCATTTGCAATTAATATCGCAACCAACTAACACGAAATTATGCAACTTAAATAAAATCTTGTATTTTCACAACACCAGGCTAATTTTACAATCGAAACCTAATTATATAACCATTTTCTACGTAATTACGCAACCAGTTAACACGTAGTTCTGCATCCATAAATGAATTTTATATTTGAACATATTTTTTTATTAAAAAAAACTTACATTATTAACATATTTAGCTATTACAGAGATTAAAACCTCTCGATATGTACCACTAAAAATGTGTCATCGATAAAGAGTATCGGACGACAAGAGTGAAACCCTTAAAGACAAACTCTGTAAGGTATAAAACATCATTTAAAAAAATGGATGCCACCACCATACTCCAATACAAAATCACTTATGACATTCAAAGTCTTTAAGGTCTTAAAATAATTTTTTAACAAACCGAAAGAAGTAAAACTATCTAGTAAACTACCTTTTGAGATTTCTTCAAAACCATCCATGACATACGATAAAAAAATGTCTAAATCATAATTGGATTTAACAAGGACTTGAATTCTTTTGGAAGTGATATAACTTTTTGATCTAATATCATCACTTATCTCGTTTGATATCATATCATATCAAACATCAAATATTTTTTATTTTATGTTGAGAAACCAAGAAATATTTATTGTCACCGATATAATTTTTGATAACCATATATCCATTTGAATGAACAATTAAAGCATAAAGCCTCCACAAACATCCTTTGCTTTCTTTCATCAAACAATGAACACTTAATTTTGCTTTATAATTATGAATGAATTTATAAGTAAATCCATGTTTGTTAGAAATTGAGATAACTCAATACGCATTGATGTAACACAATGTTCAATTACATGTCTTACACTTGAATTCCATCAACCCGACTTCTACTAGCAAGCTATTTATTCTTATGTTAACAAAAAGGAATATCCGAACTAGGTTCTTCAATTGGTATGCTATATCTAACTATAGAACCAATATTATGCAATGATACTCTATTAACATTATCCAAATCAGTACCATCTTCTAATTTTTACGGTTTCACCAATCTCAATATTAAGAAATATATTGACCTTTGCTACGACCAACCAATGTAACAGTGATATAAAATCATCTTCACGAAAGACCCATGACCAACCAATTCCACTTGCTTATTACAAAATCAACCATACTTTCATAATTTTCAAAAGTACTAAGTAGATGAACAAAAACCTGATTAGTTTTTTTAAAATAACCTAATAATGACATTGAAAGCGTACAAATAAACAAAATTAAAGGGAAAAAAAATACAAGTTTAGAATATTTTCGCACCCAACTTTCACATAATTCCGCAACCGAAACACAAGAAGAAGAAATATTAATTACACAACCCAAGTACACCTAATTCCGCAACCAAATACACTACTAATTACACAACCAAAAGTATAAATAATTTCACAATCAAAACACAAAAACTAATTATGCAACCCAAATGTACATAATTGCGCAACCAAACTAGCAAAAACCAAAAATAACAAAATCTGTTTATCTGAAATCAATCTTTTCAGATAGTTGTCAAAATATGTACGTAAATGTATGAATTCAAATAACCGGAATAACTAAAGAAATCATATAACCGTAAAATAACAACAAAATAAATCGAAACAATAAAAAAAACAGAAAAAATCACATGTAAACCGATAAACAATCAATAAATATAGAAGAAGAAAAGAGAAAACAAACTATCCACAATTGCACGAGATATTGATCGAAAAGAAAAAAGAAAAACTAATCTCAACTCGAAAAATATATTGATCAAATGAAAAAAATCAAGATCGTAATGACAAACCGAACAATGATGGATATGAAACAAGTCAATATAGTTAGTAGTAATTTAATTTGAAAACCTAATTTAATTTGAAAACCAAATATTTATGAGTAATTTGTCAAACCTTAGATTATTACAAATAAATAGTTTTGATTACAAAAAAATTAATATATATGAATAAAATCACCATCAATCCTCCATGTTTCTCGTTTATATCGAACTAAATTTTTTTTTATTTTTGTCTCTGAGTAATCTTCTATATTTAAAAAAAAATGTATTATTAATATCTCTTTGCACATGTGACTGAGTACTGAGAAACTCAGATGCCCAAACATCAATATTTTTGGAACCAATAATGAAACACAATATTAATGTTTGAACTTTGATATATTAGCTTCTCAGTTTCACATGTGCAGAGAATTAATAATACAAATTTTTAAAATATAAGAAACCAATAAGACATACAAATGAACATAAATAACTAGTTTGATAAGTGAAGGACTAATAATGACTTTTAACATATAATATAATAACATATATATATATATATTACGACATATAGAATTTTAATTAAAAGAAATGGATAGTGCAGGGGTCATCCCGCAAACAAAGTAAACTTAACAACGAAATCAAGTCTCTATTGTCGTTGAAGTGAGAAAAGCTTGACGACATTCAAGAATCACATTTCGAGAAAGATTTCCAGAAAGAGAGGGAAAGATATATCGTTGGAGCTCACAAATGTCTCTCTTAATTTCGAGCCCGGTTAAATACTCATCACTTCCGATATCCGATCCCCCCAACGATGAAGACAAAGAGAGAATCGCTAAAGGCGATGAGAAGCTCTTCAAAGGATCCGCCATGACAAAACGTGGAGCTTTTGCTGCGCTTGCCTATATGACATCTTCAGGTAACCTAATCCAAACCGGAGGTTCTAGCTATCGGTTTTGGTTCTGAATCGCAAAAAGGAAATTCAAAGAAAACATGCCCGATTTTGTGGATTCACATTTCTAATTTTTCATCCTAGCTTTAGTCGCTAATCGGAATTCAATTGACTGGGATGGATTAGTTGAAGTTTGCGTTGTGAAATTTTTGATCGATTTGTGTTTCCATTTTTGCATTTCATATGCGACTCTTACTGTTGTCTAGTACGTTTACAGGCTTATTCATGTCACGTATATACATTGTGTTGATCAAGCTTTAGTGTTTTGATGGTTGTATATGATTAATTTCTGCTCTCGAAGACTTTTCATAAGAAACCCAGAACATTCAATCATGTTCGTCTTTTTATTCTGCAGTTCTACTGGTATTGTTCAACAAAGCTGCTCTTTCGACATATAACTTCCCATGTGCCAACATTATCACACTTTTACAGGTGATTCGTTACTCAGCTAAATAATACGATAGCAGACAGTATAATTCGTTCATATTTTGGTAATATTACTTTGGTTTTAAACATATAAGACATCATCTGAATATAGTGGGAGCCAACTCTTCTCTCTCAAGACATTTTAGGAGTTAAGATGGTGTTAATATATCCGACATAGTATATAGTATAACACATTATCGTAGCATTGTGTGGTATATAGTATATAGGAATTATGACTCAATTTTATAAGGGTTATAAACATTGCAAAGTTTTTGCACTCCAGATGATGTCTTCAAGTTCGTTTCTCTATGCATTGAGAAAGAGGAAGATCATAAATTTCTCATCGAATGAATCGATGTCTATTTCTGATGTTTCCACAACTTTTGTTCCTTTGAAGACGTTACTATACACCATCCCTCTTGCGGCTGCATATTTGCTCTACATGGTAATCATTCCAACTGTAAACTTTTCTATAACATGTCTTCTTGTTTGGCTTTGAATGCTGCTGGTCAGTGGCACCGACTATGAGGCAGTCGAGGAAAATCCCCATAGCGTCCCAAGTTATTACAATCATACATGATTAGTTCTTTTAACTTATTTTCTTGAAAGCCTGATAGTCGGAAGACCAATGATGATTTTTGAAGCCTTTCTTGATTAGTTGATCAACTATGAATTATGCCGACCGTTTTTATTATTTCTCCGAAAAGCTAGTTACTATGGAGTCTGTCCGCGGGGTAAATATTCCTATGTACACCACCCTTAGACGGACTACAATAGCATTTACTATGGTTGTGGAGTATATGCTAACAAGGAAGGGATACTCACGATCTATTCTTGGAAGGTAAGTAAACTTGTTTAGTTCTGCCAACACTTGATTTCTTGAAATTGCTTGATATCATTAAAAAATCAGTCCATGGCCTATTCTATAAATTGAACCTGATCTTCTTAAGCGGAACTGTTCACCTTATAGTGTGGTTTCTAAATGACATTGTCCTTATTTCATATTAGATCCTAACGTTAATACTGTTTTTGGTTTGTGCAAACTTTCACTGAAAACAGAAAAATGATGTGAAAACATATTTTCATTTTCAACAAAATGATGTGAAAATGTATTTTTATTTTCCAAAAAATGATGGGAATGTGTTTGGTTGCTGAAACTGTATTTTCATTTTTTAGATGAAACTAGTTTCTAGGACATTCAGAAAACACCAAGTTGATGTCATTTTTTTTCTGATTCTAAGCTATGAGGTGATAACTGGATTCTATAACAACTTAACAAGTTAATAGTCTGTGATAAGTCTGTATATATACCAATTTTTATGAAGATGAAAACAATTTTCTTTTTTCGTGTACCTCCAAACACCTTTTTTTGTTTAAAGATGAAATCAAAAAGCATTTATCGACCCAAACTAAGAGTGTCAAAATGCATTCCGTGCCAAGCAAACAAATTTGATTCACTGTTAACGATTCTAGATAGACATGTAATGCTCTAGGAACAGGACTTATTGTTTTTGTTAATGGACAAGTTTATGATCTCACTGTGTGAATCATATGATTTATGGGTGTCATCAGTGTTGGATTAATCTTACTTGGGGCATTTGTCGCGGGTGCTCGAGATCTCACATTCGAACTCTATGGCTATGGTGTTGTTTTATTATCCAACCTTACAACTGCCATATATCTTTCTACCATTTCACGCACTGGTACTAGTCTCACTTTCTTCTTTTCTTTTATAGTTTTTGAAACTATTTAACAACATTACTTTTCTTTCAAAAGATTCATTTCTCCTTTTTCTTGTCTCAGGGAAAACAAGTGGCTTGAATAGTTTTGGTCTAATGTGGTGCAATGGTAACAAACAAGTTATATGTTTCCTATTATCATATAATCAAAATTTCAGTAACATGAAACTGTATAACCTTCTATGGTAGGAATATTATGTGGACCTGTATTATTAGTCTGGACGTATTTCCATGGTGATTTGGGGAAGACATGGAATTTTCCGTACCTTTTTTCACCTGGCTTTTTGGTACTTTTAGCTTCCCCTTATGATTTATCTATGAATGCTTTTATTTTTCAAATAAGTTAGAAGAATTCAATTAACGGGATGCATTGTCGTTTATTTGTGTGACAGCTTGTATTGCTATTCTCTTGTATACTGGCTTTTTTCATAAACTACAGTATATTCCTCAACACAACTCTCAATTCGGCTGTTACACAGACAATGTGTGGCAACTTGAAGGTGTGTAATTTCTCTTCAAGCTGTAGTTTTTCTTCATATGCTACAGTATATGCCTTGTCCATGTTTTTACTCTTCTTTCGGATGAAAAACATAATGTGATATGCATCTAATAGTTGTTCTCTTGTAGGATCTATTCACTATTGCCCTAGGCTGGATACTTTTTGCCGGCCTTCCGTTCGATGTGGTAAATGATTAAAACCTTCTATATTGTGATATAAAACTATTCAGTTTCTAGCTGTACTTCCAATTTTCTTAAGATTTTCAAGGTAAAAAAGGCATTACATATATATATGAAATGAAGGAACCAAAAAACAGTTCAATTTTCTCCATTTTGGTAGAATAACAATTTCAGAATGAGATATTCTATATCTCCCTGATTTTTTGTTTCAGAAAATGTTTCCGAAACATACACGGACACAACAAATAGTTAAATGATTAAAAGGACAGTAAAATATACTATTCTTTTCAATTTTGATTGGTCCATATAAGTTTGTAAAACAAATTGGTATATTACGAAAACACATTGGTTATATTAGCAAAAGTTCTGCTCCATTTAGACGCTCCAAAAACATTCAATTTTTATCGTAAATTTTTCTAACACAGTTATCGCACTGTTGGTTTCCAGCTTAATATAATCGGACAGCTCCTTGGGTTCATTGGCTCCGGCTGTTACGCCTACTGCAACATTATGGGCCGGTAATTCTTTGACTGTTTCGACAACAACTAATACAAAGGAGACCAATTTTGCTTAATCTGATTAGCTAACCGCAGTTGGGCGATAGATCCAACGGCCTGATAGTTTTTCCTGTCGGATCGACAATTAGATCATAATCAAATATCTAAACCGGACTTTTGTAGTTAGAATAGGAACTTGTGCAGTTAGAAGGGTAACTGGTGTAGTTAGCAACTCAGTTGCTTATCGATGAAAGAATTTCTAGTTCAGATTCTGTTGAGACTAATTTGATGAATGTATGCATTTTCCGGGTTGTTATCTTTGATTTTAATCGGATCAGGTCATGTCTGTATTATGTTTGTATGCGATATCTATATCGCTTAAATAGAATGTGAGTTAGAACTGGTTCTGAGTTTTTTGAACAATTAAACTTGTGACGTTTCCCTTTATAAAGCGACATTTTGATAAATTATACATAAATTCACACGGAATTCCAATAGAAACTTTTTTTTTTTTGGCAAAATAGAACATTATATGAATAGAATTGAAGGTTCTACAAAATGTGGGCCAAAATAAGACCACTAATACAATCAAGGCACAAAATACCAGGTCCAAAAGATAGACACAGGAAGCCTAGAGCCCAATAGCTCACAAAACCCAAATCGATCCACAATACACATCAACCCTAATCAGAATCCCAAATCGATTTCCACAGTAAACCCTATCTGCTCCAAAAACCCAAAACTTCGAAAATCACCATACTCCACCAACAATAATCCTTCAACCACGAAACAACAACATCTACCAATCACAAATCTGAGCAAAAACCCTAACCTGGGTCAATGTAGCCAACCCCTAAGCATTCGAGAACAACGATTGCTAGGAGTTGATTTGGAATATCATCAGAAGAGATCGAACAGCTTCTCTTCTCAGCAAGGGCCCATTTTGAGATCCAATCGGCGGCAACGTTTTGAGATCTAGAGATGTGACGCACAGTAACCGACGGCGGAAGCAAAGACCTGAGATTCACATCACAAGGATCAGTCGATACATAATCGGAGACTAAACTGTTGACAAGGGTCAGGCAGTCCATCTCGACATCGACCTCACTCCAGCCTCTACGGTGGCAAAGGATCATCGCCTCCACAAACGCTCTTCTCTCAGCCTGGAGAGGACTGACTTTACCAAACAGAAATGCGGCCCCCTCTATGAAATTTCCCTGGTCATAGCGCACTACAAGGCCACCAGAAGCCTCTCCAGTGAAGGAACAAGCACCGTCCGTATTAATTTTGATTCTACCAGCAGCAGGCTTCATCCAGTTCAGGTAACAAACTTTCCTCATGCTTATAGACATTACATTCAATTGAGACCCTGCACTAACAGCCCCATACCAGTGCTTAGGCTTAAGATTAGAATCAATAGCTAGGATTAAACGATTAATTCTATTAACAGCACTGTAAAGACTATCAGTAGTCTTATCAAACTTAGAATAATTTCTGTTTAACCATATAGTCCAGATGATAAGAAGAGGAACAACATTAGTGATATGAAATTTAGCACTAGAAAATCTAAACCAAGTAAAAAGCATATGCCTAATAGTCATAAAACGCTGCACAGGAACCCTAAATAAGACTCCAAAATAGTTCCATAAATGCCAGGCAAAGCTGCAATTTATGAATAAGTGAGTAGTGTCCTCACAATTGCAGCAAAACTGGCATTTTGAAACTATATAGAAATGCCTTTTAGAGAGAATATTATCTATAGGAGCAAAAAATTTCAATATTTTCCAGCAAAGAAATGAAAATTTAGAAGGTATAAAGTGATGCCAAATTTTTTTGAAGAAAAAAGACTTATTTCCTTTAATCCTGATCTTTTCCCACGTCAATTTTGCACTAAATTTTTTATCTTTTGAAAGGCCCCATTCTATCATATCCTCCTGTTCATGATTGAGATTAATACAGCTTATGTGTTGAACTCTATCATGAGACAGAAAGTTATGAAGATTGGTGTCCCACTTGTTATTGTTCCAAAAGGATTTTACTTTTGCTGGAAGATACCAAATATTTTGTTCATTTATAATAGGAGGCATGTTGTGCCAAGGGTCTCTCCAAAAATCCACATTACCACAGCCCACCTTCCAATGAATGAACACATCAGCACTATTTTTAACAGTGCAGAGCCTCTTCCAAACCATAGAATCATTCACACAGCATTAGGCAATTAAAGGATGCACATTATTACAGTAGGTTTTAGTAACAAGCTCAGACCATAGAGACTTTCCCAATCTGAAATAGTACCAAAGCTTGAAAGAAAATGTAAGCTGAATATCAGTCAAGAGCTTGACATTCAGCCCACCTTCAGCAAAGGGCACACACAGACTTCTCCACCCAGCCCAATGAATAGCATTGTCATTAAACTTAGGTCTCCAAAGGAACTTATTAAAGCTAAGTTCAATTTTAATTCAAAACATTCTTAGGGATTAAACTATTATGCATCCAAAAGTAGATTATAGGGTGAAGAACATTTCTTATAAGTGACAATCTGCCACTATAAGATAAGTTCTTCATATCCCAATCATTAATTTTATTATGAATTTTAGACATAAGAGGAATATAAAGCTTCCCTTTGTTGTTTGCAGCAATGGAGACCCCCAAATAGCTAAAAGGAGCATGAGCAGTCTGAAAGCCCAAATTAGAGCTGATTCTTGTAGTGTTGACACAAGAACATCTTGATGAGGTAATCACTTTAGTCTTTTCTCTATTTATTAATTGTCCAGATTCTGCTTGATATTTGTCCAATAACTGACTCAGATCTCTGATAGAGGATGGAGCACTATTGGAGAAGACAATTATGTCATCTGCAAAAGCTAAACAAGGTAAAACATACCCAGACTTCAAATAAAATTGCATGTTTATATTAGTAGCATATAAGTTGGATAAGCCCCTTAAAAGAGCTTCCTCAGCCAGGATAAAAAGGCAAGGAGATAAAGGATCTCCTTGTCTTAAACCTGTCTTCTGAGGAAAGTATCCAGAACAGGTTCCATTTAATAAAACAGAAACCATAACCTTAGAGATTAGCTTATAGATCAAAGATACAATGCAATCTGAAAACCCAAAGCACTTTAAAGTTTTTATGACAAAGGTGTGAGACATTCTGTCAAACGCCTTTGTCATATCTAACTGCAAAATCATATTGCCTTTTGAAGGCTTTCTCCTGATGTTATGCAACATCTCCTTAATGATTAAAATATTGTCGTGAATCACCCTGCCTTTAACAAAGGCACTCTGGCCCCTAGATATAATTCTAGGAAGAAAGTTAGAAATTCTCCTGTTGACAATAGCAGAAACTAATCTGTTTAAAAGAGTGCACATACTTAAAGGCCTGAAATTGTTCCAGGTAATAGGGTTAGCAATTTTGGGGACACGAACAATTCCAGTAGCAAATACACCATCTGGAATACTGCAACCAGCAAGGTAAGCATTTAAAGCTTTGCACAGATCATTACAAATAATCACCCAACAATGCTTAAGAAAGAAAACATTAAAACCATCAGTGCCTGGAGCACTATCCATCTTCATATTATTAATAACATCCTTGACCTCCTCCTTAGAAATAGGCTTCATAACCTCCTCATTATCCCTGTCTAAAACAATCTTAGGAATGTTGTTTAGAATTGAATCATGATTATTAATAATGCTACTGTTAACATGATCACAGGAAAGGATCTGACTAAAGTGAGAAACAGCAGAGGAAGCTATTTCACTTTGATCAGTAAGCCAAATCCCGTTATCTTTAATACCAGCAACATAATTTCTCTTTCTTTTCTTGTTAACGTAATTATGATAAAGCTTAGTATTTCCATCAGCATCATTTAACCATAAGTTGAAACATTTTTGCTTCCAATAGCATTCTTCATTCTTTAAAGCAAGAATAAGAATGCTATTGGCTTTGGAAAGGTTAGATTTAGAAATGTTTGTATTAGAGTTCTAATGAATAAGTTCACATTTATCAACCTCAACAGCTGCCTCTTTTACTTTATTAAATATGTTACCAAAAGTGTTGTAGTTCCAGGCTTTTAAAAACGTCTTCAACCTCTTTAGCTTATACCAAAATATAGTATTCTCTTCCCCATTGCAATGCTTAGTCCAGTTCTGATTTACACAGTTCATAAAATCAGGATGATTGGACCAAGCATTGATGAATTTGAAGGAACTTTTCTTAATAGCAGGATTAGAAATATTGTTAATGGTTATTAAGAGAGGAGCATCCATGTGACAAACCTGAGTGCTTAAGTCATTCAGCATCTTTTGATTGACCATAACCCAGTCTAATCTTTTCCATAAATTATTGTTGCTCCAAGTGTAGCGAGACCCAATGTGACAAGGAACATCAAGCTTACAGTGCCTGATGAACTCATTCAGGTCATCAGCACTAAGATCATCAAAATTCATACAATTAAGCTGATCATCAGGGCTTCTGGTTGAATTAAAATCTCCCGCAATTAACCAAGGCTTCTCATCACAGGTAAGACCACCTAACTGATTCCACAATAACTTTCTCTGCAATCTTTGATTCTTAGCATAGACAGAAGTAAAAAAACAACTGAAAGTAGCATAATTAACTTCAAGATGAAAAAACTGGACATGATTAACAATAACAGTTACTTCAATGTCATTGTGCCAAAAGAGCCAAACCTTATTAGAAACATTAGCCAAATAGTTTTCAAACCCTAATCTCCTAGCAATAGATTCAATTTTATCCATCCTAGCCATAGGCTCTTGGATAGAGATCATATTAACTTTCTCATTATTAATAATGAATTTAAGTCTAGCAATCGTGGGATTATTGTGTATCCCACGGGCATTCCAACTTAATACTTTAAACATTATCAGAAATAGATCTGTTGTGACCCTTTTCTCTCTTTCTAAGAGAGTTAACAGATAATCTTTTGGAATTACTATTTTTGTTTGCAGATCTAACCTTATTGGAGATAACAGTCTCAAAACCAAAATCAGGATCATTCGAACTAGCCCTTGGAGAAGGGTTTAGGCTACCATTTCCACCACAAGGAGTAGACATCTGATTTTCATTACCTAAAGAATTCTCTTCCTCTTCAAGATTTTGAAGCGCACTTATAAGTTCAGGAATTCTACTTGGGACAGCCATCTCTCTAACAGGGCTCGCAAGACTAGCAGGGCAAGAAGTTGTAGATTTATCCTTGGCAGTAACAATAGACTTCAATCTTCTTCTATACACATGAGTAAAAGATTGTATCTTTGTAGACTTTGAAGTCCAATAGAAACTTTGTTTGCACTTAAATTTTTGGTTTTAGTTTTTATTTTAATTCCAGTGAAGTTGAATTATTTGTATATGTCAGTAATACTTTTGGATGAAGTAATCTTGTTGCCGTACCAAAAGCTTGTAAGTAATATCTTATATGAACTTTGTTCAAATACATCCGAATTCAAAAATCTAATTCTGATTTTATATAATCTGAAATTCAATTCCGGCTAAATTTTTACCGCTCCTTCCGATCTATTTTTTATGTTTTTCATAGTTGTCTGTCATTTTAATTTATCCAATATTTATTTTATCGAACGCACAACCTAGTAAATTTGTCAAAATGGGTTATATTGTCGGTATTAATGGTCATTCGAAATTCTGAATATGTAAGATAAATTTATTTTTAAAGAAGGTAATTAATGTCTTTTTGTTTATGGTTTTACTATGATCGTGCTTATATTCATTTCTAATCTACAATAACCAATATATAAATCATTAGTTAAAAAAGTCTAATTTAATAAAAAAAGTACATTGTTCGATTGTAGTTTGTTATTAAAAATTTAGATACAATTATTTCTACACGCCAATATAATACCATATTAATGGTTTTGTTGGTCTCTGAATATTAGTAGTAATCATGAGCGAGTAAGAATGTTCAATGTTTATTTTACATACACCTTAAATTTGGTTATTAAACAATGAATTTTTTTAGATTGTTATTTAATCCTTAAATACGGAGGAAAAAAAACTTATAGCTTGTCGACTGATCTTGATAAAAATAAGAATTTAGATTTCAAATATTCTAATCAATATCATGGTGAAATTAAGCTATTAAAGAAATAATGCGCTTAAGCTCATTTTTAATTATACGACTTAAGTTAAATTGCAGTAATATTCCTGACTTCTATTGCTGTGATATGAGACCATAACCTCACTAATAGTTTATTTACAAATTAGTCCATACATTTTGTATTTAAACGTATATTACGTCGGGGTTCAGTTTTTCACAACCAAAATTCGATTATGATATACACAACTAGCTTCATAATTTTTTTATCTATTAATCATATCTTATTTATTGTTGATTTCATATGAATAAATCTCAGACAAAAGCTATGAAAAGTTTTAATAATTTTATTAGGTAATAGAAATGACTATTAAATAGTCAAAGATTGAGTAGACAAAATGAAACGAAACCTAAGAACATAAACTGAAAGGACAATATAAAAAAACGGAAACACACTTAAATGACACAAACTTGAAGTGGAGTATAACTCTTATCTTGACCAAATAAAGCATTAAAGTCCTAACACTTATTAGATACCTCTGCTGGTAGATGCATATTGGATCCCTCAAATAAAACATTAAAGTCCTAACATTGTTTCCCTTAAACTGAAAGCAATAGCTTCAGTTTATATTCTCGCAAACTCTAAGCTTCTCTCTTAATCAAACAAAAACTTCCAACTTCAATGGTTTAGTTAATATGTCTGCAACCTGATCATTGGTACCACAATGAACCAATTTCACAACTTTATCTTTGACAAGATCCCTCAGAAAATGGAACCTAACATCAATATGCTTGCTATGACCATAATCATAGTGCAACCTGACTGCATCATACCAATTTCTTTTAAAATCCTTCTCATCCAAATACATTGACAAACACAAAATGGTGCAGCTATGAACTCAGCTTCAATGGTGGATAGAGTGACTACCGGTTGTTTCTTTGAAGCCCAAACAACTGCTCCTAGATAAGGGAGCAATTCGCCAATAATAAGAACAAGGAGCCAATTGTGAATAGAAGGAAGTTAAAATGTCTATTAGAGTATTTATCATTTATTAGAGAGTAATTTGTAAACAATGTATACAATAAGGGACTAAAGAGGAAATAAAGTAAGCCCACCAATGACATAAATGGGTCCACCTTCTCATACTATAAAATGAGAGTCTTTATTCTTGGTAAGTGGGACATTCTTTTGGAATATAATACTCTTTTTCTACTTTCTCTCTCTAGAAGATTCTATCTAGGACCAAGATCCAATACTACCTACTCTTAGTCATTTATCCTCTCATCACTCCTCACTCAATAAGAAAGCGTATCCACTTGTGCTGCGTCTATTATCAATGTCTCCAGCATAATCACTACCTGTATAGACAATCAACTCCTCAAACATTTTTTTTTGTAAAACACACCGAATCCGGTCGTTCCTCTTATGTACCTTAACACACACTTTGCTGCTTGCATATGTTCACAAACATCAGATCAGGCTTTGTCGTCGTGATATATATTAAACTTCCAATGATTTGTTTATATATTGTTCAATCAACTCTCTTAGCATCACTATCTTTTGATAACTTCACTCCGAGCATAATAGGATTCTTGACATCATTTCCGTTATGCTTGATGAGTCTGGATTCTGTTACCTCTACGGACAGGGACAGTTCGGACAAAGACCACCTAACCGGATAGGGCAGTTCGAACACCTCATCCATTGGACTATTCGAACAAGAACTAAAGTACTTAAAAAACCTAAACACTTCTTGACTAAGCTGCCTGCTCCCCTACTAAGAGCTCATGGGTCCTTGAACTTGACCCGGATCCATTAAACATGACCCGAAAGCCCATAAGACCCAGATGTAAGGGTATAAATACCCAACCACCAACATTAAATGAGAGTAATGAAAATTAAATACAACCAGACTGCTTAATTCTAACTTTACTCTCTACTCAAATATTAAATACTTACAAACTTCCACAAAACTCTAAACAAAAATTACGAACTTACCCTCAGATGAAAATAAACCTCACCAAATTGGCGACCACAGTGGGAGCACGACGGTGCCTGAATCAAGCATTCGAAACCATCAGGAAAAATCAGTCCGAATGAATCCGGACGCACCGGAAGTACCACCAGCTTTGCTTGAAGTGGTGGGTGAAAATGATGAATAGACCATCGAGGAGTGTGATAGATTAAAGGGCGAGATAGAAGCTCCGAGGGCAGAGAAGGCTAAGATGGGCATGAAATAAAATTCAAAAGCATCAGTCGCTCATCATACCGACAACCCTAGAGAGCATGAGCCTTCGAAGACTCATGTGAGTACCAAGAAGACTCACGCTAACTCCAAAAAGTCTCACCGGTCTAAACCAGTGGAGAGTTCTGACTCAGATTCAGAGTCTTCTGGTAGCTCCTCGGACCAGGATGGAGTTGATTAAAAAGTATTCAAGAAAAAGGGATAGACATGGGAAATTGAAGAAGAATATAGGCAAATGATCATCTCACAGCCGGAGGCATGTAGACCGGATGCTGATGGATCCTTTTGCCTTCCATGATGAACCAGGTATCTTTACAACTCCCAATGAGGATACTGTATTCAGTCGTGGCCGGAATTGGAGACAATCTCCATTGTCTTCTAAGATTCTGTCCAGAAACCTCCCTAAGAGGTTCGATAGCACCAAAATAGAGAAATACGATGGCAGTATTGATCCGGACAACCACTTGGAGTAATTTAAAAACTTCATGATGAATTTTGATGATGACGACAAGTTACTCTGTAGAGCATTCTCCCAATTCTTTACGGGGAGTGCTCTAAAGTGGCATAACAGCCTACCTCAAGGCTGCATCAAGAATTTTGATACCTTTTGGGTGGCCTTTCAAAGGCAGTTTGTTGGGAGTAAAGAGTTGAAGGGCAATGGGGACACAATAATCCATTGTGCCCAAGAACCAAACGAATCATTGAAAGAATACATAATTCGTTTTGTAAACACCAAAAATGGGTTGGCTGATTGCTTCGAACAAGTAGCAATAGCATCCTTGAGACAGGGCTTAAACCCTGGAAATTTGGCTGATTCAATGACCAGAAAGAAAGCCATGACTTGGGGAGGTTTACTGAATCAAGTCGGAAAGCAAATCAATGTTGATGAGACAAAGAAAACTAGGGTGCACATGCAGGTAAGGTATGCCCCGGTTGCACCAAAACCCTAACCAAAATCAGTCCGGGAACAAGGCAAGGGAGACCGGACAGGGCATAACAGGGCTAAAGCTCAATCTCAGCCAGCTGCACCTGCCCAGAGTCAACAATCTAGAAATAAGAGGGGGCCTTGGGTTCAACCGGAGTGGTTTGCAGAATTAAAAGAAAGTGTGGCCACCATTTATGATAAAACAAATGAAGAAGTGCACTATAGAAGACCGGCCGCACTACAATCTCCTAGGGAACATCGTAACAACTCTTTCTGCCAGTACCATAATGATACTGGCCATACCACTGACGATTGTATAGCCTTGAAACAAGAAGTTCAAAACTTGATTGAAAGAGTAAAGCTAGGGGCATATGTCAAAAGAAGAGGAGGAAATAGGCCTGATAATGCTCATCGGGTTGGTCCAAGCAATGCTGCTCCGGAGGGAGCTATGGTTATAATCGAAAGATTTGATGTAGAATCAGAATACTTGGATCCCGAACCAACTCGAAATAGAGTGTGTGCCATTGAGGAATATTGTAAAACAGTCTCCGGGCTTATCAAGTTTTTTGAGTCACTTACAATTTTCGGAGGGGATACTATGACAGCTCCTACTGCTTCTTCAAGGAAGAGGCACATTCATACTTTAGCTACCCAGCTAGAAGGAGGCATGAACTCCTATCAATCATAAATTCAATTTCCCTTCACTGTTTTCGATGAAGATGACTTAAGGGATATAGATGGCCCTCATGAGGATGCTGTTGTCATAGGAGCATCCATTGGGGGCAATGACATAAGACGAATCTTGGTGGATACTGGAAGCTCAGCCAATATCCTCTTCTTAACCACTTACAAAAAGATGAAAAATCCAACCGTAATTCAGCGTTCAGACAGATCAATTGTGGGTTTCACTAGGAGCTCAGCAGATGTGATCGGGGAGTTCGAAGAGAAAGTTTTGTTGGGCAAGGGCCCTTTCAAGAAGCTGGCCAGGATACTTTTTATTGTGGTGGATTGTCCCACTTGTTATAATGCTATTTTAGGGAGGTCTTGGCTCTCTAGGATGCATGCGGTGGCCTCGAAATTCCACCAATGTTTGAAATATGTTGTTCAAGGACAAGTGGGAGTTGTCCGAAGCAGTCAAAAGGTTGCAAGAGAGTGTTATGCGACAACACTAGCTCCACGGACGTTGGGGGCAGTTCGTATCAACGAAGAATATCAGTTTGAGGGGCTTTCTGGGGGTGAGGGTGAAATTGATGACCCCAGAGAGACCCCTGGAGTATTGATACCGGTTGAAGAAGTTGAAACACATTCTTTAGAAGAAGGAAAAAATGTTAAGATAGGGTCCAAAATACCATCCGAGCGGAAGAATTGAATGTTGAAGTTTCTAAAAGACCATCAGCATGTTTTTTCTTGGTGCAATGCTGATGTAACTGGGGTTCCAACAGATATTATATCACATCACCTATCCATTCGGAGAGACATAGCACCTGTGGTACAAAAGAGAATGGATTTTTCCAAGGAAAGGCTGATGTTATTGTTCAAGAAGTTGACAGGCTCACAAAAATGGGGCATATAAAGGAGTCTCAATATCCTTTGTGGACTGCCAATCCGGTCTTGGTGAAAAATAAAAATGACAAGTGGCGTATGTGCATTGACTTCACAGATCTCAATAGGGCTTGCCCAAAAGATTTATATCCAGTCCCACGGATTGATCAGCTAGTAGATTCCACTTCTGGAAATAAGCTACTATCCTTCATGGATGCTTTCTCCGGGTACAATCAGATTCAAGTAGATCCGAAGTATCAGGAGCATACCACGTTTGTCACTGACAGGGGTCTTCATTGCTACAAGGTAATGCCATTTGGATTGAAAAATGTTGGGGCTACTTATCAGAAATTGGTGAATAAAGCCTTTGCTAATCAAATTGGAAGAAATATGGAAGTATACATTGATGACATGATGGTGAAAAGTCTAGATGAACAACTACATTTGGCAGACCTCCAATAAACTTTTGCTAATTTAGTAAAAGTGAATTTAAAGTTAAATCCAGAAAAATGTGTGTTCGGAGTGCAGTCCGGGAAATTCCTAGGTTATATAATAAGTGAGCAATGGATACAGCCCGATCCGGACCAGCTTAATGCTTTGTTCCAAATGGAGCCTCCTCAGAATATTAAATAAGTACAACGGTTGACTGGGAGGTTGGCTGCTTTAAATCGATTCATCTCAAGGTCTTCGAACAGATGTGCCCCGTTTTTTCAAACTCTAAAGGGTGCAAAGGGATTTGACTGGACTTCACAGTGCGATGAGGCCTTCAATGAGATTAAGAAACATTTGTCCTCTCCCAAGACTTTATTGAAACCTGTTGATGGAGAGACACTCTTCGTATACTTGGCAGTTTCAAGTTGTGCCATCAGTGCTGTATTGGTAAGAGAGGTGGATAATTACCCCCATCCGGTGTACTACATCAGCAAGAGCTTGATAGATACAGAAAAACGCTATTTAAAGCTCAAAAAATTAGCATTGGCCTTGGTAATTGCTGCAAGGAAGATGAGGCCTTATTTTCAGGCTCATCCTATTATCGTCCGGACATCTTTTCCTTTGAAGAATGTCCTTCAAAAGATAGACATTTCAAGTAGAATGACTAAATGGTCAGTGGAATTGGGGGACTTTGATATTGATTTTTCTCCTCGAACGGCAGTCAAAGCCCAAGCTGTGGCTGATTTTTTAGTTGAATTCCACTCTGATAGGGATACGGAGCAGACTACTGAAATGAAAGACAAAAAGGTCTGGGTCGTCCGGACAGATGGTGGATCCAGTACTATGGGATGTGGTACAGGGGTGTGCTTGACTTCTCCATATGGTGACAAAATGTACCAGGCTATATGTTTTGCTTTTAGGGCTTCCAACAATGAGTCCGAATACGCAGCAGCTATAGCTGGTTTAAAGCTAGCTTATATTTGTGGGGCCAAAAGGGTCCAGTTGATGAGTGATTCCCAGCTTCTTATACACCATGCGCAAGGTCAATCTGAGGCAAAAAAGGAGCAACTAGTGAAGTACTTACTTCTTCTTAAAAATGAGGCGCTTAAGTTCAAAAGCATTGTTTATGAGCATATACCCCGGACAGAGAATGAACTAGCAGATTCCTTGGCAACCATAGCATATACTGAGTCATATCCTTGGATCCATGTGCTGGAGTGCCCTTCCATTCAACTCAATATGAGCAAAGAGGAAGAAATTTTTGATGTACAGATGAAACAATCTCAAGATTGGAGATTTCCTCTCTTGCAGTATCTCTCCGATGGCATCTTGCCTCCGGATAAATCATTAGCAAGAAAAATGAAGCACAAAGCTCGTGGTTTTATCATACTAAGGGACGTTCTGTATAAAAAGTCTTACAGTAAACCTCTTTTGTGATGTTTGGGAGATGATGAGTCTCAAGTAGTCCTCTCCGAATTGCATGATGGTGAGGTATCAGCTCACTGTGGATTCAGGGCTCTAACAAGGAGAGTTTTACTAGCTGGCTATTATTGGCCCTCTATAATGCAAGATGCTAAGGAGCTGGTGAGAAGGTGTGATCCATGCCGGAGATATAGTAATGAAATTCATGTCCCAGCCATCCCTTTAGAGTCAATTTCTGAGCCTATACCTTTTGCTCGATGGGGGTTGGATTTAGTGGGACCTCTTCCTACGGCGTCCGGAGGGCGCAGAACTATAATTGTTGCTATAGATTACTTTTCGAAGTGGGTTGAAGCAGCCCAGTGGCAGGAACAACATCGAAAGCTGTCATAAAATTCATTTTATCCAACATCTGTTGCAGATTTGGTGTTCCACAAAAGATAACGACAGACAATGGGTCACAGTTCGACAACAAGGAAATGGAGAGTTTCTGTGCCTCAAGGGGTATACAGCATTGCTTCTCTTCACCTTTCCACCCACAAGCGAATGGTCAGGTTGAAGTGGCTAACAGAACTATACTGTCCGGTTTAAAGAAGAATTTGGAAGGGGTTGCTGGGAAGTGGCCTAGCTATTTACAAGAGGTTTTTGTGGGCCTACCGGACTACACCTGGGGCTGCAACACAAGAGTCACCTTCTGCCTTGGTCTATGGGATGGATGCAATAACCCCCATAAAGGCAACTCTCCCATCATTTCGGGTTCACAACTTCTCCGAACACGCAAACGAAGTGGCAGTCAGAGGTCAGCTTGACCTAATAGAGGAAAGACGAGTTAAGGCTCACCTTAGAGCTGCACACTATCAAGGTTTGATGAAAAACAGGTTTGCTTCTAGAGTTAAAAGAAGAGATTTCCAGCCGGGGGACAAGGTATTGAGGAAAGTCTTCCTACACACTAAAGAGAAGCTCCTCGGCAAATTGGCCCCAACTTGGGAAGGACCTTATATGGTCATTGAAAGGCTTGGAATATTGAGCATCTCCGAATGTACTTAGAATAGAAGCTATGTAAATATTTACTTGTTTAAAAATCCATGTAAATATTTGGGGGCATACTCTTTCCTACCCTGGTGGCACGGGGAGGTTTTAATGAGGTGTCCGGGCTTTTTAATAAAATTTGATGCCTTCTTAAAAAAAATTGAAGTGTTTTTACTTTGTTTTTTGTCACACCATCCGGATTGAATTAAGGGGATGATGACTACTTAAACATTTGTCATCGGAGAATTTAAACACTCTCACTTTAGAATGCTTGTGAAATAACTAAGGGCTATTTAAACACTAGCCACCAAAATTGAAACAAACTATGGAAGAATGCAAGAGTTGTGCAAAACAAAGATATTCATTAAAATAACCTAAGTGCCTTGGCCTTCCAAGGACTTTTCAATTGTCAAACAAAACAAAAAGGTCTATCCGGTCAAATGCCGGGCACAATAACAAAAATGCCTTGGCCTTCCAATGACTTTAGTTCAGGTAACATGAAAAGTGAAAAGATAATTCATAGTTTAAGACTGAGCCTTTGAAGATGGCTCAGCCTCACTTGTCTTCTTCTTCTTCTTCTTAGGATCGTCTTCCTCTTCGTGAGGGCCCTCCCCGGTGTTTTCTTCTTCGTCAGAGGAGGAAGCACCGGAATAATCATGCAAGTCTCCATCAGCCATGGTGTGGAAGGGAAGGTCTTCGTACTCTACATGAAGCCACAAATCTCCCAGGTTCCTCTTCGGGAACTTCTTATAAAAGAGCAAGACCATGTCCGATTTCACCTTGGCATACATTTGCTCTTGAGTGTCTATAACGTTGTTGGCATAAGCATCGATCTTGGCCTGAATTTTGGCCTCCTTCTCTCTTAGCAGATCATCTTTCTCCTCTGCGGCCTTGGACACTGTGTTCTCGAGCGCAATTTTGTCACTTGTCAAGTTGTGAATGACTTGATCCTTGGCATTTGCCTCCTCTTTCGAAGAGGTGAGATCTTTCTCCAATCCGGACAGCTTCTCCCGGAGCTCTTTGATAGTGTATTCTGAAGTGGAAACCTTTGTGATCCACCCCTCTTGGCTCTTCTTTAGCTCCTCGTTCTCTCCCTTCAGAATGTCAGCATGTTGAGTGGCAGTAAGAAGGTCATCGGACGGTTTCTCTTTGTCAGATTTGAGATCTTTGATGATATCTGCCTAGCCTCGAACTTGTTTCTCCAAAACAAGCACTGGCTGAACATTACTTAATATGGAGTGAGCTATAATATCCATTTCACTTGAAACAGTAAAAGTCTTATCATTAAAAGTGGCGGTGTTCGAAGTACTCGGAGGGAGGTAAGGCCCAACAAAATCGTCTCTAGGGAGGTTGGCAAAATAGTCACCGAGTCCATCGAGCCCTGTGATGTCAACACCATTGATGCTAAGGTCTCCTCCTTCGACCTCGTCGGTGTGAAATTCACCAGGAATCTCCTCTGCTCTTGTCGGATCAGTATGGTCTACAAGGGGGAGAGGCTCCGAAGTCCGGAGAGAGAGTTCATCACCCCTGGAGGTCTTTTTCTTCTTAGCCTCCCTGTCATTGCTTTCTGCTCCCCGTTTTCGGTCTCTCTTGGGAGCCCTTGGGGGTTTTGGGGATTGAACCTCTTCCCTAACACTCTCCTGCTCCACCACTTCTAAGAAAGCAGCATCGATCTGGCTTGGGGCTGGCCCCTTTGGATTTGTTGGAGCAGCCTCCTCCACCTCGGCAGGGTTAGCTTCACTTATAACCTTCTTTCCCTTCTTTTTCTTGCCTTTCATTTTACTCGGGGCCTTGGCCCGGCCTGGCAAGTAAAGTGACCCATCTGGTTCATGTGTTCTCTTGAGGACTACATCCGGAGGGGTGGAGTGGTGAGTTCTTCCCAGGTCAAGTCCCTCCGGCCAGTAGTGTTCCAGAGGTGAGACCTTGCCAAGTTGCCTCCTGTGAAAGCGTCGTGAAACCGGTTTCCCCATTTTTCAGCAGCCCAAGTGTTGATCTTGGTACAAGTGGTCTGCCCAGATTTTAGGTAGTCATTGAAGTCTTTGGGAAGTTCTACTAAGAAAAAAGACAAGACCAGTTAGTTTAAGCAAATTCGATAAAAGAAGAAATAAGAATATAAAGTATGAGCCTTACGATCACTCCTCCATCTGCTGGTGAGGAGACTTGGATTGACTCCGGCTTTAATTTTCCTCCCGTTCTCCCAAGCACCACTTACGAACAGGAATTGAGTCCTCCAATTTCTCTCCGACTCAAGAAGATCATCCACTGCTTTATAATTATCACCCATGTTGAAGTGATAGAAGGGAATGTGGTGGTTCCTGCAGAGACTGGCCACAGCTGCGAACTCCTCCATTGGTAGAGGAATCCCGGAGAGTCTGGATGCCATAATGCAGGCCATAAGAGTGTACCAGGCGTTGGGACTTAGTTGACTAGGGCAGAGCCTGATGAGGTGGAAGTACCTAACTATCTCCGGAACTAAAGCAAACCTTAGACCCCCAGTTAAAAAGATCAGTGAAGATGACTATCTCACTGAGTTTGCAGTCCATTGGGGTCTCGGGGTCTATGGGGATTCTAATTTTTACGTTCTCCGGAATCCCCCACTTCGTACGCATCTGGCCCAACTCAGCTGTATGGATGAAAGCGTAATTGATCTTTTGCAAGGCAAGAAGATATTTAACATTGACCTTGTGGAAACAAGGTCCCACTTTTCCTTCAAGACACTCCGGCAGATCCGAATGCCTTAAGCATAGCTTCTCCTTGCCTTTATTTTTCTAAGCAGCAACAACACCACTGGTCTGTCCGGAAGGTTCAGACTCGAATGGAGCCTCTTCGATAGAGTCCTCCATTATTTCCTCCATTATTGAGGAAGGGTTTTCAGTTGTATTGATGAAGGGGGAGTTTGGAGTTGGTTCAGTCTGACCACCGGACTGATGAGCTTCAGTGCTCTCCTGCACTCTAGCCTTCGGTTGGGGCTCTGATGTGGAGGTTTCTCTTTGGGGGCTTGAGCCAGTGGCCTCCAGACCGGACAGCCTGTCCCTGGGTGCTTTTATGGGTGCTTCTGACCCTGTACTGCTATCCTTGGCACCTGATTTCGAAGGGGTGCCCTTGGAAGCCTGCCCTTTGACCAGCCGGCCTTTTCTTCGATCAACCAGTTTGTTGGGAGAAGTATCAGCATCTGACTCCATGGCTAAGAACGGGGAAGGTTTTTTAAAACTGGTAACTGTTAAACCTAGTTCAACAGTGAGTTCTGACTCTTGGACCGAAGAACCTGAGATGATAGGAGAAAGACTGGTTTGAAACAATCTCTTCGGTTTGACACCCTTTGTGAAGGAAGAACCTTGGTCAGACTCTGTAGCTGAGATTGCTGGTTTATCGATGGAGGAAGTGGGTAAGCCTGCTACGATGCACCTTTCCCTTTCGATTTTTTGTGCTTTTTCTAGTTCAGATAGATTGAGCCATCCACCTTTGATTAAAGCGTTCCTAGCCATGAACATAAACAACCTAAGTAAAGAACTTGTTTTTGAGAGAGAAAGCTCTGAAAATTAGCATAGTAAAAATGAATGTGATAGTAAAACAGTGGAAAAGTATCCTAATTTATAGTAAGCCTCAAAAAGAAGTCTTGATTTCTAGGAGAATTCGAAAGGATTAGCAATGATTAAGAGACGACGCTGATGTCACCTTCATTAATGAAGAGGTTGCTTTTCTGAGAAAGTGGGTGCGAAATTCAAGGTGAAAAAACGGCTAAAGCAACGAACCAAAGAGAGACACGTGTCCCATGAACTTTGGCAAAAACCCGTTTAGATTCAAGGAACTTTTTCAGTCCGGATAAAACCATAACACAATTCGAAAGACCTGTCCGGATGAAGCTGCTACTGATAACGGACTGTTTTTCAGGTTTTGACAAAGGTTTTTGAACAAACACCTAAAAAAGGGGCTACTGATGAGTCCGGATTCTGTTACCTCTACGGACAGGGACAGTTCGGATAAAGACCACCTAACCGGACAGGGCAGTTCGAACACCTCATCCATTGGACTGTTCGAACAAGAACTAAAATACTTAAAAAACCTAAACACTTCTTGACTAAGCTGCATGCTCCCCTACTAAGAGCTCATGGGTCCTTAAACTTGACCCGGGTCCATTAAACATGACCCGAAAGCCCATAAGGCCCAGATGTAAGGGTATAAATACCCAACCACCAACATTAAATGAGGGTAATGAAAATTAAATACAACCAGACTGCTTAATTCTCCCTTTACTCTCTACTCAAATATTAAATACTTACAAACTTCCACAAAACTCTAAACAAAAATTACAAACTTACCCTGAGACGAAAATAAACCTCACCAATGCTGATTAAACCTTTCAAGAATCTCTCAAGCATATTTCTTTTGATGGATGAAGATTCCATCACCATACTGTATCACCTCAACACCCAAAAAATACTTCATTTTCCCAAAATCAGTCATCTCAAAATTCTTTTTCATCGATAATTTAAACTCCTCAAGCATCTTTTCATCATTTCCTGTGAAGATTAAATAATCTACATAAAGACTAACAATAATAATCTTGTTACCTCCATTAGTTTTCACGAATAGTGTGTACTCATGTTTACACCTTTGCAATCCTTCTCTAACAATGTATGCCTCAATTTTACTGTACCAAGCTCTTGAGGCTTGTTTTAAACCATACAAAGCCTTCACCAACTTGTAAACCTTTTGTTCTTCTCCTTCCTTTATGTATCCTTGCGGTTTATCTACAAACACATCTTCTGTTAGTTCGCCGTAAGGAAACACACTCTTTACGTCTAACTGATAAACACATCAATTCTTTTAAGCTGCTACAACTATCATCGTACGAATAGTATCCAACGTGCCACATGAGCAAAGAATTCACTGTAATCTACTCATTCTTTTTGCGCATAGCCTTTGACCACCAATCGAGCTTTGTATTTTTCAACCTCTCCCTTCTCGTTGAGCTTGGTTTTATAAAGCCATTTAACACCAATTCTCTTTGCTCCACTTGGAAGATTTATGAGAAACCAAGTTCCGTTCTTTTCTATTGACTCCAACTCTGTCTTCATAGCATTAACTTATTTTTCTTCCTTAATAGCTTCGTTGAATGTTACAGGATCACCGCTTGACACAAACATTACAAGAACCGAAACTTCTTCTTCTTCCTTCCATCCGGTCTCGTAATCCTGCAAATAAGCTGGTCTTCTTTTGATTCTCAGAGGCCTAAGAGATTCTACTGGATTCAAAACTTCTTATTCTTCTTCATTTATCTGCTCTGTTTCAGGCTCATGAGTCACTTCTTCAACATTCTCCTCAACTTCGGTTTCTCTATCCTCCAAGATTAATTGCTCAACCTCTAATTCTTTTGTATTCTGTCCCAATCCTAACTTTTCTCTGATCTGGAACATGGACATGAGCGATACAACCAAAAATTCTAAAGTAATCAACTCTAGGCTTTATTCCACTCCACATCTCTTCAGGAGTTTTTTCTTGTGTCACGAAAGTTGGACTTCGATTCAAGATATGTATAGCCCATTTTGATGCTTCCGCCCAAAAATGTTTAGGAACTCCTTTATCATTGAGAATACACCGCACCATATTCATTGTTGTCCGGTTCTTGCGTTCAACAATTCCGTTTTATTGCGGAGTGAATGCTGTAGTGAGTTGTCGGCTAATTCCGGCTTCCTCACAAAAATCAGTGAACTCATTTAAAGTGAATTCACCACCTATGTCCGTTCGTAGACATGCTAACGTTTCTCCACTCTCTTTCTGTACCTGGATCTTGAATCAAGTAAAGAATATAAAAGCTTCCGAATTTAATGACAAAAAATATATCTATACCTTTCTGCTAAAGTCATCGATGAAAGTAAGAATATATCTCTTGTCGGAGGTCGATGCTCGAGAAATTGGCCCACAGATATCAGAATATACCAGCTGCAACCTCCTTGACGAACGCCACAAACGTTTCTTAGGGATACTCTCACGATGTTGTTTACCAACAAAACAGCTAACACATTTCTCAGCTTCGTTGGTGCTCAGATGCGGTATCCCTTTGACCATATTCTGATATTTGAGAGTTCTTAAACCCTTGTAACTTAAGTTCCCATACCTTCGATGCCAAAGTTTAAGCTCATCCATTGCTGTTATTTTTAAACATTTCTCAGCCGTAGACGAGTTACCTTTTGAGACCAAAATCTTGAACAACTTATTTTCCATCATTTTTGCTTGCATAACCAGCCCTAACTCTGGATGATAAAGCTTGCATACTTCATGATGTATCAAAATCTCGCAGCCCTTTTGTACAAGTTGTCATAAGCTTACCAAGTTACTCGTTAACTCTGGTACTAGATGTACATCTGAAATGACATGAGTCATTCCATTGACACGTAAAGTTACATCACCTGTTCCAATCACAGAAAGAATAGAATTGTTACCGAGTTTTACTGAGGATTGAAACTCTTCATCAAGCTTTGAAAAACCATGATTTGTCTGATTTCATGTGGTAGGAACAGCCTGAATCAAGATACTACACAAATTTTCTTTCTTCTGGAACTGGTGTGTACGCCATTAACAAAACATCACCTTCATCTTCTCCAATCTCTGCATAGTTCGCCTTCTCTTCCATAGGACATTCGTATGCAAAATGTCAAAGTCTGTGACAACGAAAGCATTCCACCGTTTCCTTGTTAAATATAACTCATCCTCTTTCTCGGCCAAATTTTTTTCCTCTGCCTCTTCCATTTTGATACTCGTATGAAACTTTGAGTACCAGCTCTTCTTCTAGAATTTTTGGCTTTCTCATTTTCTGCTCATGAACAAGTAATGAGCTTTGCAAGGTATCGACTGATAAACTGTCAATATCTTTCGATTCTTCAATTGAACACATAATGTAATTGAAGTTTTCAATCAGAGTTCGCAAGATCTTTTCCACAATTTTGGCATCTTGCATATCATCCCCACAGTTTCTCATGTCGTTTGCTACCACCATCACCCTTGTGAAGTAATCGGAGATGGATTCTCCATTTTTCATTCCCAGCAATTCAAACGTTCTCCTCAAGGTTTGTAACTGCGCACGCTTCACTCTTGCATTTCCGTGATATTTGGTCTTTATAGAATCCCACAACTGCTTTGACATCTCTTTCAAAGTTATCGTCTTAAGAATTGATTTGTCAATCACATTGAACAAATAATTCTTTGCCTTGAAATCCTTTAACCTTGCATCGACAAGGATCTTCTTCTCTGCTTCAGTCAATCATTCTTTGTTAATTGGTTTATCAATTCTATCTTCCACAACATCAAAATACTCATTTGACCGAAGAAGATTTTCCATAAGGAGACTCTAATGGTCATAATCTCCATCAAATTTTGATATATAAGGTTGCCCAAAATTACTCGATTCTCCCATCTTTTCTATGTGTCTGCTCTCTTTCTCTTTTAATTTAATGGCTCTGATACCAGATTGTTGATTTCAGATGAATAAATCTCAGACAAAAGCTATGAAAAACTTTGATAATTTTATTTGGTAATAGAAATGACTATTAAATAGTGAAAGATTGAGTAGACAAAATGAAAAGACAGCTAAGAACAAAAACTAAAAGGACAATATAAAAAAAACTGAAACACACTTAAAGGACACAAACTTGAAGTGAAATATAACTCCTATCTTGACCAAATAAGACATTAAAGTCCTATTAGATACCTCTGCTGGTAAATGAATCTGCGCTGTGTCATCTGCTAGTAGATGCACTATTGGATCCCTTAAATAAAACATTAAAGTCCTAACGCATCAACCAACAATAGATACACATATTCTTAGATTAACTTCAGAGAGAACACATCACTATGGGCAAGACTGATGCAAAGCGTATGCTGTAAAGTACACCATTCTCTACAGATCAACTACTCTAAAAAATGATCCTTAACTTGGAAGAGGTTAGCTGGCATTAAAGAATTTGCATAAGGTAAAATTAAATGGAAACTAGGTGAAGGTAAAGTAGATTTATGGTTGGATAATTGGTTTGGAAATGTTCCTTTAATAAAACTTGATCACAATACAAATGACAGTTGGTTTAGATGTATTAATGTTAGGTCCTTTTGGGATACTAACAGCTGGAATGTTAGTAAACTCAAAAGATACCTAGCAAAACTAACTTTAAAGAGAATCTTAAATATAGAATTGTATAGAGTTTGCCCAGTAATGGTATCTTTAACATTAAAGATACCTTAAACTGTATAAAACTAGCTTCATTCAACTCTTCATTATTTAAAAACTTGTGGAACAATGTAACCCCAAGAAAATGTTCTTTATTTACATGGAGACTCTTACTGAAAAAGTTACCTATTGACTCAGTAACCAAAAGTAGACAAATATAACTTGCTTCTAAATGTCAATTCTGCCTAAATGAAGAATCTATTGACCACTTATATGTCTCATGTCACTACGCTTGGAGTATATGGTTCTTTTTTACATATATTCTCAGAGTAGACATAAGAAGACACATGACACCAAAGCATCTACTCAGAACTTGGTTCTGGTCAGCTCCTGCTAATATTCATATTAAAACAATCCTTCCACCTATTATTTGCTGGGTCATTTGGCAGCAACGCAACAGAACAAAGATGAACGGAGACAGCTTTTATTCAAGATCTTCTATCAACTATATCATACATATGTTAACTCGCTTAAGACCAAGCTAAGCTGCTAAAAAAGAAGCACTGGTAATCAAACGAAAATGTAGCCACTTCTCTGGGTTGTGCTCAACACATCACTACTAAACATAAGACTACATACCTTAAATGGGAACTACCAATACCAGGGAGATTCAAAATTAATACGGATGCGTGTTGCTTAGCATCTGGTGAAGCAAGTGGTGGAATTCTTGTAAGAGGCAGTAAGGGAACAATCATCTGTGGTTACGGCAACACTTATGGAAAATTGACTCCGCTAAAAGCTGAAGCTCGTGCAATGTTTGAGGGACTTCTGATCTGCAAAATCAAGGGAATAAGGGAAGTCGATATAGAATTTGATTGTAGAATCCTCATCTCTCTTATCTGTTCTGATAGAAGTCCAAATCATTTAGATTCAATAATGAACAGAATCAAATTACTCATTACAAAGAATATGTCAGTTCATTTTATCTTCAGGGAACATAATCGAGCTGCGAACTGGCTAGCTCGATGGACCCTGAAGTGTAAAATGAAACTTGACTACAAGAATTTCAAACCCCCTAATCAACTTGAAGCCATTTTGAAACTTGAAAGGCTTGGAATAGGCTACATCAGATTAGGATCGTAATTTACTTGCCTATGTTTTGCCGTTTGTAATTTCAATTCTCTCGAAGGAGCTGTTTCTAGCAAGGAGTTGTTTCTAATGGACGAGAATGAGCTAGGACCAGGCCACGAAGAAGAACCTGAATGAAGTCCATCATCATCCAGGAATCATAGTCTTGCAATTTGAACCACATAGTCATCGATTAGCTAGATTGAAAATTCTCGAACTACAGAAGTTTGATATATGCTCTGAATAAGAAGAAGATTGATTGCCTTTCTCAGAATCAAAGCTCGAAGCAAAATTTGTTCTCAGACAAAGAGAAAAACAAAGTGTGAATCTCTTTCTTTTTAGAACTTTTATTTAGCCTTTTATTTTTCTATTTTCTTTAATTTTAGTTCTCAAAATTGTAAAACTCTTTATTTCACTCTTTAATCTAATTTCTATTTTTGATTAAAATAAAATAAAAATACATCACTCAATCTAAAATCTAGATATTAAATATCTAAAAGAATTTCATCTAAATATATTTTAAAAATTAAATTGAATAGTTTAACATAATTTTCATAAAATTAGTTAAAAATATTAATCTAACCAGTTTGATGTTGCCAAGTGTAAAACTAGTATTGGGCGCGTTGAACCGTTAGGCTCTATCGTCTCCAAACTCTCTGTTTTGCTCTCTCTCTTTCTCTCTCTCTTTCTCTGGTTTAATTGCATTTTCTCTCTCTTAAAGAAACAAACAAAAAGGAAGAGAGAGAGAAGGAGAGAGAAAATTCTCTCTCTTTTTTCTCTCTTCTTTCTTTTTGATTCTCAGAGGATCTTCTCCTTCACAAGCTTCCTTTCTTCATCTCTTTCTAACCAACGAAACCCTAACCCTCTCTGAACTCCAAAGTATTTTCCCTCTCTCTCGCGCGCTTATTATATATCTATATCATGCTTTGAAGCTTCCCTCACAGGAATGCAACATAAGCTAGGGTTTCGACATCGTATCTACCGTCGACCTGACGATCGCCGGTAGCATGTTGAGAATCGACGTGGATGATTTTCCATCCGCCGTGGAGGTGACGCAGCCACGCCGATCTTTCACGTTGCCTTTCTCTACTTCCAAAATCATCGACGGATTATCTCGGAAAAACTCTCTCTACGATAAACTACCAGAGGATCCTCTCAGGCTCTCTGTTCTCAAATTGGATGGCTCTTCATTTGGTACTTTCTACACTTTCTTCTTTTTAATTTTAAGCTGATTACGAGATTAGTTACGGAATTTGTAGATTAGAAAACGTGGATTGTTTCTTTTTTTTTCAATTTGTTTTTGAATTTAATCACAAGTGTTTGTGTCTGGGTTTTTAGACATTGATGTCATGAAGAACGCTTCGATTAAAGACCTCAAATCAGCCGTAGAAATTGCATTTTCTCACATGCCTAGGACCGGACCCGGCAAGGTTTCATGGTATGTTGTATAGTATTCTTTCAGTTTTGATGTGATATGAAGAGCTAAAGTGAGCTGTATATAATGCTGCTCTTGTTAAGGTTACTAACATTGTTGCCATTTCGCTGTTTGAATTTATCTGATTCATGGAGGGCGCACGTGTGGGCGCATTTTTGCTTAAGCTATTGCGGCCAGAAACTTCTGTCAGAAGATGACTACATCGGTATGTATGGCATCAGGGATGGTGATCAGGTTAGTGCTGTCACAGTTGCACTTGATTATACATTGCATCAAGTTTCGCATTTAGGATTAGGATTCCCTTTTAGGTTGTAGGTTAACTAGACTGTGTTTTTGTTTTTGTTTTCCAGCTTTATTTTGTTCGACATGTCTCGAATTTCTACCTATCGAAAAGAAAATCAAAGAAGCGGCTTGCTCCTTCGAAACAACTAAAGTTGTAAGCATTTTATCATCGGAAGTACTCTCTTTTGTAACTTTATTATAGTAGTAGTAGCCTTAACTAAGGTCGCGAATTTGGTTTGCCATTAGTACTGGACTAATAGAGTAGGTTTTTTTCGGATTGTGAAGTTAGGGTTTCGAAAATTGTAAGCAATTTATCATCGGAAGTACTATCTTTTGTAACTTTATTGTAGTAGTAGTAACCTGAACTATTCGCGAACTTGGTTTGCGACTAGTGTTGGACTAATAGAGTAAGCTTTTTCGGATCATGAAGCTCGACCATTTACATTTCCATACTTAAGTAATAGTAGCATGTTGCATCCAAACACGATGAGAATTTTTTTAATGTCAATAAATAAGCAACAAATTCATGAAAACCTGATCGATACTTTTGACTTATGAGATAATGTCTTAAACCCTTTCATAGAGTAAGAGTAAGTTATTAGACTTTGATATCATTTTCCACTTTTAAAATAGTTTTTTCATATTGCATTCGCTAGATAATCAAACTTTAGGATTTGCAGATAGTGCAGTATTTGTCTGAATATCCAAAACCCTGATCTGGCCCCTGATTCCAAAGCAGACACCCCATTTTTATCCGGATATTGGACTTCAATCAAATTCATGCTCATATCCAGTTTTTCTGGAGCAGACAAAATCGGTTAGTGTCATCGGATAAGATTTTGCTAATTGTAATTCCATTTGCTTCATTACATTGTGTAGGTTTCCCCAACAAGACACATATGTAGAAAATGACCACAAATTGGAAATGGAAGATGACGATGTTTGCGACGACATAGAGAATGGTAGATATCTGCATTTTATGGACTCCAAAGATAGCGACATGGTGGTTGAACGTGATTATAGCATATTTTCCGATATCATTAGAGGTATCATATGTTACTCAAAGTTGTCAAGTGAAGAAAAAGAAACAAGTAAACACCAAGTCACGGTTTTAGAATCTTCAAAATATGGATGCGGTTTCTTTTTCAATGTAAGAGAAGTCATACGGCTTTATACTACAAAATCATGTTTCGAGAGGGTTGCATTAAGAGAAGATTAAAAAGATTTTCTAGGCAAATATATTTTTCATTTGTTTCTCGACATGCATCTGAACCCAGTGCCCTTGTTAGAATCTTGATTTCGAGTCACTGGTGATATGAAAGCTTGTCAGGTTGGTTATACTCTATACTTGTCGGTTGCATGTTCATATGGAATATACAAAATTGTTGCCCGAATCTGTATATTATGTAGTTATTTGGCAGGGTAAGTCTAAAATCTACTTCAGTATCATCGTGTAAGTTTTGTTTCTTCATTATATAATAAATTTATTAACTAGTAAAAGCATGTTTTAGAATTTAAAAATAAATTAAATAATTAATAAAAATAAGTTATTTATTAGGTGTAGTCCGAGTTTCATCGATATGAAATAGGATATAAATAAAAAGAAAACATCGCTTTGGAGTTTTTTGAAACGGACGATGGAACAAAGTTATTTAAATTTAAAAAGATAATATTATATTAGTGTGGAGATTGGACAAATTTGTATATAGATAGGCGGAATATACGGTCTTAATTATATTTCCAGTATTTCCAGTAATTTATATTGAAGCTCTAGATCGAGACGGAGTATTGTATGGACGAAATTTTAAGATATATCAAACATAAATTTTGTTGGACGGAATTTTGAGATATATCAAACATAAGTTTTGTGGACGAAATTTTCAGATATATCAAACATAAATTTGTTGTAAAGCTCTATCAGTCGCGTGATGTTTGATCTAATGAGAGTGAATAGATCAAATTCAATTAACCATACTTAAGATAAAATATTTGTTATATAGCTCTATAATTCTGACAATGTGGTGTTCAATCTAATGAGAGTGAATACATCAAATTCAATTTAGAAGAAGCTAACCATACTTCTGACAATGTGGTCGGATTAGGTTTATGTGGATAACTTTGCCATAACTTAATTAGAGTGAACATATAAAAATCATTTAAGAAATTTCTAAAGTTAGGTGCCCCAAAATCTCCACATTAGTGAAGCACGAAAATGACCAATGATATAGGTAAAACATATTTCAATTTTAATAAAGTTTTCGACATGGACAAAAAATAAAACCATACAAACTTGTAAACGTTAGAAATAATTATTTTTATTATTTATTGGTTAGTTTGTTCATAATTTTTTAAAATATATAACATGTTTTTAATAATCTTTTACGTTTTAATTCAAACGCTAAATGTTTAAATTTATTTGATATATTTAATAAAAAACATAAAATTTACAAATTAGTTTAAAATTATCTAACGGTTTAAAATTGTAATATGACATATTTATGAGGATTTGTCCTCTAATACTTATATCTATTTTATCCTGTCATAAATATAATATTTTGAATGGTATTCAAAATCGATCTATCTTATCTTGTTATAGTTTTATTATTTTTTCCAAATCCATCGATTTGTGCGGTTTAATTTATTATTTTAAAATTTATTAGCCTTATAGGATCAACACGATTAAATCTGACCCAACACTTTTTAAAGTATTAACAATAATATATTAAATAAATACAATAAAAAAACTATAAATTATAATATAACAGGTAAATCTATTGTTATAAATTTTTCTTTATATATTTTAAGGTTAGAGAATGTAATTTTTTTAATAAAAAAGTGTGGATATTTTTATAGAAAAAACCAAACTCATCATGTTCTGAATACTAATCATCATCTGAAACTCGTATGTGTCTCATTATACGTTCATGACGGGTACAATTTGATTATGCGGAAAGGTTTAATGTTTTTGCCGTAACCAATTTTTTCGTTTAAAATTCGTTAATAACTTGTTGATACGACGACCGTATGATCAAGTTGACAACAACACATAGCGCGGTGAGCCTTTACATGTTATCTCAATGTATAATATATGATTTGTAGTTCCTCAACTTCTATTTAGATTATCATGGGATCATAACTGAGTGTTTCTGCTACGTATACGTGACAAAATTTCTTATTTTTGTGACATAAGAAACAAGTGTACAGTTTTGTTTTAACACACATTCACTCCCGTTGAATTTCTTTCCTCCCTCTTGCGGTATTTTGAATATCGTTTCATCGATCTTCGGATTTTTCAATCCAAATTTATCTATACATATGTCTATCTTTACCATTTCATTTAATCGAACGTACAAAAACCTTACACTTATTTAAATGACTTATTTCATCTCTTTATTGAGATAACATTTACTTATAAAGCAAAATAGTTTTTAATTTGAATTTTATCTTAACGTAAATATAACAAAACTTTACTAAAATATTCGGTAGTTGTAACTTTTAAAATATTTTCCATGTTAGACAAACCACTGATCTCACTTGCATAAACATTTTCATAAAGTTTTTTTTATCCTAGATTAATCTTATCCTCGGTTTTGATTAGCAATACTATGGTCATGTGCTTATGTTATCTAGAATTTTCTTGAGAAGAACACATTCTCGAATAAAAGGCGACATAATCCCTAATAATTTAGGTATAATTCTCTAGTATGTTGGTTATCTTAAAAATTATATGTTGCACTTAGACTGAATTTTATTAAAATTTCTCTGAATATATTGGTCCTTTCGGAAATAACCTATATATACCTCATCTTAGATAAAAGTTGATCGATTTGTATACTGATTTTTTATGACTTCTTACTACCCATTGCAAAATTCAATGTACAAATATTTACCATAAGAGAATTGGTTTTCTATTGTTAACAAAGTATTATTTTAAAAATTTTAGTGTCATCTTTTTAGATGTTAAGTTTAAAATCTTGAGCTAATGGTTTGGTAAACATACTTGTTAGGTTCTTATTAGAGAACATGTACAACTGATAAAAATATATATTGAATCACTTGTCTAACGTACTAATGTCTAAGGCTTATATGTCTAGACTTTTCATTATTCATATTTCTTACTAAAAGCTTTATAAGTATCCGAATGATTTTGGATAGTTATTTTCTCTTAAAAGTAAATGATATTTCTAATAATCAGTGTCTGAACTATTGAATTTCTTTTTCCATTACCAACATTGATATAAACTCAGAATACATAGTTGAATGTAATACATACATTCGTTATTCAAGACCCCAAAAAACAACACCACCTGCAAATGTAAAAATTTATTATGTAATCGATTTGTTATCGGTTAGACTAATTACCCAATTTCTATATGTGGACCCCTTAAATTCCATTCAGAATTGAAATATTTAAGATTTATGTCTTCGTCTTTTTCAAGTATCTAAGAACCCTTTTAATAATGTTTCAATACTTCGTAGTTGAATTGTTGGTAAATTAACTCAATTTAGTAAGAACAAGAATATATCAAGTATAGTACATAAAACCACGTACATTAGTGTTTTTATAGCACTAACATATCTCAACTGAACCATAGTTTCTCGTATTCTTTATAAGTTTTAAACTAGAAAATAAGTGTGCACCTGCATTCTTGATTTTTTTATGATTGAAACTTTTCAAGTGATTTCTCGATATATATGATTGAGTTATAGTATAATCTCCACTATTTTGGATAATTTGTATTCTAAGAATAATACCTACTTCTTCAAGACTCTTCATCTTACAAATAAACGACATAAACCTTTTTGTTTTTTAAAATTCAGTTTATATTGTTACTTCATATAAGCATGATATCTACGTATAGACATATTACAACCATAAACTTTAGTTCATAAATAATTTGTGCATTTTATTATGCTTAAAACCACGAATACTATGGAATGATTATATTTTTTTATTATAGTTTCTTAAGCTTTTGCTCTAAGCCTCATAACGACTCAACAAGATTACAAAGCTTACAAAAAATCGTTTTATTATCCCATAGCACAATTCTCTCTCAAAGTGTTCCATGTAAAGTTTCTATTTGGGATCTCTATTTAAACATATTGTTCTAACATATCTATTTGGTGAGTCTTAATATAATAACTCGATGAAATAACAACAATTATTTTATATTTATGGTTTTTAAAACTAGAATAGACATGCCCAAGTAATACATTTTTTTATTTTCTTTGAAAATTTATGGTAATCAATGTGGTATTGAATGCTTGAATAGTATCATCCTTGGTCTATTTATTTTGATCACTTACAACCGGTTAGTCTTAAAACCAAAGTTAAATCGAAAAATTCATATATATATATATATATAGTTAAAAATTATTGATTACAACTCATTGCTTATAACCTATTTCCAATATACAAAAATATTACAAAATATTACCTTTTTATAACATTTAAGAACATTTTCTAATAAAACCCGACTTGAATTTTTCCAGAAGATTTATTCTTTTTGCTAGATGAAAGAAGATTATTTGAGTCTATTTTGTCTGATCTTAAAACTTCAAGTATTGTTTCCATTTGACTCCTCTGAAGCTCACATGGTGACTCTTACAACCAAATATGCTTTTTGCAAAGATATTTTCTCATTTCTGAGAACAATTTAAGTTGTATTATCATTGTATAGCTTGAATTCAAATAATTTTTTTATTTTAGATTCAATAATTATGCTAGACTCTAAGTTTAACAACGTATAATATGTTTTTATTATATAACCACCAAAGCATCATACTATGCATTTTGGACACAATTTATATATATTTGGATATGTGCACATACAAAACACAACTCGTATTTTAAAATGACTAATATTTGGTTTCTTTTCTTTTTATAAATCCATATAAGATACCTCGATTTCTTAAAAAAAACATGATTAATAATATGATATGTTATTTGATGACACCCATTGTAAATTTATATACAATTTAGACTTAACCAACATTACATCACACATTATAGTTAAGTTTTGCCTTAAACCAACCTAAAAGGCACGTAACATTGATTTATCCCTCATTCCTCACAAAAAACTACAAACTCATTTGATAAGTACTGTCCACCTCCATCCATATGAAATTAGGGCACCAAAATTAGTCATCTATAAAAATTATAATATATTTTATCCTTACTAATTAGGGCACCATTTAACTCAAATAAATTAAATGTATTAAGTATAAGTATTTGATGCATTGTTGAACATTTTTACAAGATTTTTCAATCATTTTGATTTCAATAAACAATTCAAATTTATTATATGAAAACATATCACAATTCATAAGGTTGATTTTACTATTTTCTTAATTGTATCATATATAATATGCGCAAATCTATTATACCATAATAAATAATACTTCGTAAGCACAACTAAATATGGTCAATAGTTTTATTAATATAAATATCACTAGTACATAGTTTTATACATCCATCACAGGAGTAACAAATCTCGACGAGGGAACCTACTTTGCAAGAAAAAGATTTTTGGAGACTTGTACATATAACGAATACCACCATTAGCCAAAATATCACAAAATGATATTATTTCTCATTAAATAGAACATATAAAATATTTGTAAAACTTATCTTTTTCCCACTTGTAACTACCAAATCGACATTTCGCATTTCCACTTTTCATTTAATAAAGTTATCTATATGTCGTACATTAATAATTTCTTATATTGATTTGAATAAAGTTTTGTATTGAATAACGTGCACATATATACTTGTATAATATCACCAACTATATGTCTATTCTTCAATAGCATTGACTTATTTCACCATTGCATGCCCCAAATATAATCTTATAGAAAAGAGTGTCACAGTAAGTCTAAAAGGCAGTAAAAAGAATATTTCAATATTTACAAGGAACGAAATGGCACATGTTGACATATAGGAAGTTAAAAGGTTTGGAGATCATTGGGTATTCCAAATCATATTTTGGTGGATGTATGGAGACATTGAATATCACTTCAGGCAACATATTGTTATTAGTCAAGAGTGCAATATCCTAGAAAAGTGTAAACCAAACACTTATTTCATCGTCCACTATGGTGGTACTTTTTTGTGTACTTTGAGGCATCAAACCAATAATTGTGGCTATGGAATCTTGTCACTAATTTGCGCGTTATAAAAAAGATGGAAGGTCCGATGAAGTTGTATTGCGACAAAAATTCCACAGTGCAGTACTCTAACAGTACTATAAGCTCTTCAAAGTCCAAACACATAGACATAAAGTTCATATTTGTTATATAGAGTGTTCAGAGGGGTCAGATAAATATAGAGCACATCTGTACAAACTCCATGATAGCAGACCATCTTATAAATGCGGTATTGCCTAATGTCTTCCAAGTACACACGTCAAGTACATGTATACAATTTAGAGGATTGTTAGTTTTAGTGAGATTTTTTGTAATATGATCCGGTTAATATTTTCAATATTGTATATATAAAGGTTTATTGCAATATATGGCTTGGTTAAATTTATTGATATTTTTTTATTCTATTAGATCTATAAGGTATTGCCATTTAAAAGTAGACGTGTATGATTATATTTCATATTATTATTAAACTACACACCATAATTGGCTCAAGTAATTGTGTAATTGCGGTAATATGATTACTGTTGCATCATATTGCTCACATAACAAGAAAGAGGTCTTTAGTCCCTTATCGTTCATTGATCATGCATGAAGTTGTACCGTTCACCTATTGACAATAGATTCAGGGGACCCCATTGAAGTTAAATATATTTTTGATAACATTTGATGATCCAAATGGGAGATTGTTAGAATAATTATGGATTAATATGCTAAATATATATTTGGTCATTGGCATAAAGTAGTCCAATTAATAAATAATCACATTAATTATACTATATATAATTAAATATAGATTTGAGCATATATGTGAAAAAACGTTATAGAGGTATAAGTGTGGTAACCAGGTTGAATTTGAGAACTCTAAATGATTGAGCCCAAATCTCAACACTTAGTCATGAACTAATAATTCAAGAACTAAATTGATAAATCAATTTAGTGTTGTGGTCTCCGATCACAAACTGGCTAAAGTATAGTGGTTTTATACAATTAAAGTTACTAATTTTATTTCATATATAAAGAAAATATAAGGTTATGATATTCTTTTAATCTAAATTTATCAGGTAAGTCGTTGCTTTGATATATTTAAAAATTTACAACCATCGTGTACCTAAAAGAACTTAGAATAGTAACCAATTACTAAATATTTAGGTTCTAGAGAAGAAATATGATGGGGTCCATCTGAGGGTTCAAGTATAATTTTGAATGTCACTTATGATGAGTCCGGAATTATTCACCACTGCACATTGAGAAATCCAGACAGGGGTAATTCGGATAATAGGTGCCCACTGAACCATCCGGACAGGACAAAAGTACTAAAACACTAAACACCTTTTGACTAAGCTAGGTGCTAATCTACTTAAAAACTAATGGGTCTTTAACACGACCCGGTTTTGCAACTTGACCCGAAAGCCCATGGGTCCATAATTAAGGTTATAAATACCCAACCACTTTCATTAATGAGGGTAATGAACATTTAATACAACCAGACAGCTCAAATCTCTCACTACAAAACACCCAAACATTTAATACCCTTAAAATTCCCCCAAAACATGTGACAAAATTACCCTGAGTCCAAAATAATCCACACCAACTTATATAACAAGTATTTTAGCACAACATGATGGATATATACAATAACCTAAATACCTAATATATAATACTGAAACTTATGTAAAACAAATAGTATTGCAAATAAATTTTTTATGGCCACAAAATTTAATTAAGAACATGTTAAATTTTTACTAGCATAATAATTAACACGAATTTTTTTTTCATCTTTGTTATTCTAAAACAACTCCTATAATATAATTTCTAACATCACATATTAGTTCAAAGGATAATTCATAATCTAGTGAAATTAAAATATGGGTCGATATCAATTAGATTTAATTATATTAAATACATGTAAATATTTTTGCGAGAATATAAATTTTACATAATTTATTAATAAATCATAAAAAAGGTTTGAATATTTTTTAACAATATTTAAAGAAACTCCCATAAAGACTTATATTCAAAAATCTTTGGATTACCTTACAAAAGTTGGAGGTGTAAGATTTTCGATGACTTTTATCTTCGTTTGAATTACTTCGATTATCTATTCTAAGATGTGATGAGCCAATATAATTTCATATTATACCATAAGATTATACTTTCCCAATTTAAAACTAGGTTAGTAGCAATATATCTTTACGAGACAAGTGAAAGATTTGATAAGAAATGATCAAAAGAGTCACCGAAAATTAGAAAAATAATTCATGAACACTGCAATGTATTTCTCAACCATATTTGAGAAAATTGCGATCATGCACCTTTGAAAATTAGTCGGTGTATTTCATTACCCGAATGACATCATCTAATATGTAAAATTACTATACGAGCATGTACAAATGAGATTCTTTTGGTTCTTGGGTCAGATTATGATCTGGTCGAGAGTATCTGTCAAAATAGAGTGCATGATCAACGAGTCTGTATGATATATGATAAATGAATGTGATGAGTTTGGATTATCCAGTCACAACTCACTCTGTTATCAAGACAAGGGCAATTCAGACATAAACTTGCCACTGAACTATCCGGACAAGACAAAAGTAAAGAAACACCTAAACACCTTTTGACTAAGCTATGTGCTAATCAGCTTAATAAGTGAATGAGTCCTTAAACTTGACCCGATTTCATAACTTGAACCAAAAGCCCATGGGTCCTTAATTAAGGGTATAAATACCCCAACTACTTTTATTAATGAGGGTAATGAACATTTAATACAACCAGGCTGCTCAAATCTCTCACTAATTTATACCAGAACACTTAATACTCAAAACACTTTACAAAATTACCCTTAGCACAAAATAAACCACACCAAATTGGCGACCACGGTGGGAGAAGACGGTGCCTGAATCTTGCATTCAAAACCAACAAAAAAACCATGTTCGGATGGATCTAAACGAGCAAGCAATTCCACCACCTATGGCGGAGGTAGTTGGGGAAAACAATGAGTACACCACCGAGGAACGAGACAAGTTGAGAGCAGAAATAGAAACGTTGAGGGCCATTAAAATAGTAGAACTGGGTTTAAAGAAGAAATCAAAGGCGTCAGCCATTCATCATACTGACAATCCTATAGATAATGATCCATAAATAAAGACTCATTTAAGTACAAAAAAGACCCATGTCAGTTCTAAGAAGTCTCACCGGTCTAAGCCGGTGGAAAGCTCAGATTCCGAGTCCTCCAGCAGCTCTTCGAACGAGGATGAGCTTGAAGAGTCTTTGTCATCAAGCAGTGATGAAGGGAGGTCCAGGAAGAAAAAAAAGCTAGTTAAAAAATATTCAAGAAAGAGAGATAGGCACGTGAGACTTAAAAAGCATTTGGGCAAAAAGTCATCTCACAGCCACAGTCACAAGCATGTGGATCAGTTATTGATCGATCATTTTTCTTTCCATGATGAACTAGGTATTTTTGCAACATCTAATGAAGACACAGTCTTCAGTCGTAGTAAGAATTGGAGACAATCACCATTGTCTGCCAAGATCCTGTCCGGAAACCCACCCAAAAGGTTTGACAATACTAAAATGGAGAAGTATGATGGGAGTAAAGGTCCGGAAAATCATATGGAGCAGTTCAAGAACTTCATGATGAATTTTGATGATGATGACAAACTTCTGTGTAGGGCCTTCTCCCAGTCTTTTACGGGAAGTGCTCTAAAGTGGTACAACAGTTTTCCCCAGGGTTGTATCAGAAACTTTGATACATTTTGGGTTGCCTTCCGAAGGCTATGACTTGCGGTGATTTTTTAAACCAGGTGGGAAAGCAGATCAATATGGATGAAACTAAGAAAACCAGGCTACACCGTCAGGTGAGGTCTGCCCTATCAGTTCAAAACCAAAACTAGTCCGGATACAAAGCTAAAGAGACCGGATAAGGGCCCAACAGGGGTAAACAGACTCAGTCCAACCCAAATCTAGCTCAGAGCAAACGGTCAAGGAATAAAAGAAGTCTTTGGGTTCAACCAGAGTGGTTTGCAGAATTAAAAGAGAGCGTGGCTACCATTTATGACAAGACTAAAGATGAGGTCCATTTCCGGAAACCAGCAGCACTGCAATCTCCTAGAGAGAGGCGTAACACTTGTTTTTTCCAGTAGCATCATGATATTGGCTATAATACCCAAGACTGCATCGATTTGAAACAGGAAGTACAAAATCTCATTGAAAGAGCCAAGATGGGTGCTTATGTCAAAAGAAGAAGTGGAAACAGACCTGATAATGCTCCTTGAACTAGCCCTACGAACAATGCATGAACATCTGCTCCGGAGGCGGCAATGGTGATCCTTGAAATATTTGATGTTGATTCAGAATATCTAGAGCCTGATCCAACTCGAAATAAAGTGTGGGGTTATAACAGAACAGGTCAAGATGGTGTCTGGACGTATTAGTTTCTTTGAGTTACTTACTATTTTTGGAGGGGATACCATGACTGCACCCACACCTTCATCACGGAAGATGCATGTTTACAATCTGGCTACTCAATTGGAAGGAGGCATGTCATTCTATCAGTTTCAAGCTTCTTTTCCGTTTATAGTCTTTGATGAGGATGATTTAAAAAACATTGATGGGCCTCGTGAGGATGCTGTGGTAATAGGAGCATCTATTGACGACAACGATATCAGACGAATTCTGATAGACACGGGCAGTTCGGCGAACATTCTGTTTTTATGTTTTTACAAGAAGATGAAAAATTCGGCCGTTATTCAATGGTCAAACAGAACCATTGTGGGCTTCACACGAAGCTCTGCTGATGTAATCGAAGAGTTTGAGAAAAAGGTGTTGTTGGGAAAGGGGCCTTTAAAAAGCTGGTTAGAGTGTTGTTCGTTGTGGTAGACTGCCCCACATGCTACAATGCAATATTTGGAAGATCCTGGCTCTCTAGAATGCATGTTGTGGCCTCAACAGTCCACCAATGTTTGAATTATGCAGTTCAAGGGCAAGTAGGAGTTGTCCGGAGTAGTCAAAATATAGCAAGGGAGTGCTATGCAACTGCACTTGCTCCTAAAACTTTGGGGGCAGTCCGGTTTAATAAAGATTAGTAGTTATTGGGGCCTTTTGAGGAAGATGGTGAAATTGATGACCCCAGAGAGGCCCCTGGTGTTTTAATACCGATCGAAGAAGTTGAAACCCACTTTTTGGTAGAAGGTAGAAGTGTTAAGATTGGCTCCAAGATGGCGTCAGAGTTAAAAAATAATTTGTTGTCCTTTTTAGCAGATAACCAGCATGTCTTTGCTTGGTGCAATGTTGATGTGACTGGAGTGCCTGCAAGTGTTGTATCACACAAGTTGTCCATCCGAAGTGATGTTGCACCTGTTGTGCAGAAAATGAGAGCTTTCTCTAAGGAGAAAGCTGATGTAATAGTTCAAGAAGTCGATTAACTTACCAAGATGGGGCACATAAAGGAGTCCAGTATCCTTTATGGACTGCCAATCCGGTGTTAGTCAAGAAAAAGAATGGGAAATGGCGGATGTGTATCGATTTTACTGACCTCAACAGAGCTTGCCCAAAAGATCTTTATCCAGTCCCCCAGATAGATCAGTTGGTGGATTCAACATTTGGAAACAAGTTGTTGTCCTTCATGGATTCCTTCTCTGGGTACAACCAGATACAGATGGATCCAAAGGACCAGGATTACACTACCTTTGTTACAGATATGGGTCTCCATTGTTACAAGGTGATGCCTTTTGGGTTGAAGAATGCTGGGGCTACTTATCAGAGGTTGGTGAACAAAACGTTTGCTGATCAGATTGGCAGAAATATGGAGGTGTACATCGATGATATGATAGTTAAAAGCTTAGTAGAGGAGTTGCACATAACTGATCTTCAAGAAACTTTTGCCAATTTGACAAAAGTAAATTTAAAGTTAAATTCAGAAAAATGTGTCTTTGGGGTGTAGTCCGGAAATTTTTTGGTTTATGTGATAAGTGAGAAAGAGATACAACCTGATCCAGATCAGCTTGATGCCCTGTTAAAAATAGATCCTCCTCGAAATATTAAAGAAGTCCAGAGGCTGACAGGAAGAATGGTTGCTTTAAATCGTTTTATTTCAAGGTCTTCGGATAAGTGTGCTCTGTTTTTTCAGACCTTAAAGGGTGCTAAAGATTTCAACTGGTCTCCACAATATAGCCAAGCTTTTTCTGAAATAAAGAAGCACTTGTCTTCACCAAAACCCCTTTTTAAGCCCGTAGAAGGAGAAACACTTTATGTGTACTTGGTTGTGTCAGAATATACTATAAGTGTAGTGTTGGTAAGAGAGGTGAATAATTATCCTCGTCCGGTATACTACATCAGCAAGAGCCTGATAGATGCTGAGAAGAGGAACCTTAAGCTTGAAAATCTAGCACTAGCCTTAGTGATTGCTGCAAGAAAAATGAGGCTGTATTTTCAGTCTCATTCCATCATTTTCCGAACGTCTTTTCCATTAAAGAATGTTCTTCAGAAAGCAAACATATCAAGAAGGATGACCAAGTGGTCAGTAGAATTGGGTGATTATGACATTGACTTTTCCCCATAAACTGCTATCAAGGCTCAATCTGTTGCTGATTTCTTAGTAGAATTCCATTCGGACAGGAGTTCTAAACAAGCTTCAGAGGAGAAAACTAAAAAAGAATAGGTAGTCCGGACTGATGGTGGATCAAGCACAATGGGTTGTGGGGCTGGAATTTTCTTAACCTCTCCGTATGGTGATAAACTATACCAGGCTATATGCTTTGGGTTCAAGGCCTCTAACAATGAGTCTGAATATGAAGCAGCTATAGCTGGTCTTAAATTAGCTTTCCTATGTGGGGCTAAAAGAGTTAGGTTTATAACTGATTCTCAGCTTCTTACCCACCATGTCCAAGGTCAGTCTGAGGCCAAGAAGGAACAACTGATCAAATACTTATTCATCCTTAAAGAGGTGGCAACCAACTTCAAGAATGTTTGCTATGAGCATATTCCTAGATAAAAAAATACGATGGCAGATTCCATGGCAACCATAGCATACTCTGAGTCCTACCCTTGGATTCATATACAAGAATATTTTGTCCGGATTAAACAAGACTATTCTCCAAGAAGTGTTGTGGGTATACCGAACTACTCTTAGGGCTGCTACATAGGAATCTTCTTTTGCCTTAGTGTATGGGATGGATGCGATTACTCCTATAGAAGCAACCCTAACATCATACAGGGTCCATGACTATTCCGAGCAAGCCAATGAAATGGCAATTAGGAATCGGTTGGACTTAATAGAATAAAGAAGTGTTAAAGCTCATCTTAGAACATCCCACTACCAAGGCTTGATGAGGAGCATGTTTGCTTCCAAGATCAAGAGAAGTGATTTTCAACTGGGATATAAAGTTTTGCGAATTTTTTTCTTACATACTAAGGAGAAGCAGTTCGGTAAGCTGGCTCCAAACTGGGAAGGCCCTTATAAGATCTCCGAAAATCTTAAGCCTGGGACATATAGGCTTCAAGACAAAGAAGGAAGGGTTTTGAAGCACCCCTGTAATTCTGAAAACCTCAGCTTATATCTAGAATAAAAGTTATGTAAATATTTACTTGTTAAATGTCAATGTAAATATTGGGGGGCATACTCTTTCCTACACTGGTGGCGCGGAGACGTTTTAATGAGGTTTCCGGTTTTTTCATTCAATAAAATATGATGCCTTCTTAAAACATCCGATGTGGTTTAACTACAATTATATTCAATTACGAGTCTTTGATTTAACACTTTGAATCTTTGAGAGATCAGATTAATCTGGTTGAATGATAACCATTAAATACATGTCATTGGAGATATTAAATGGTGTGAATTATTTTGGTCTAAGGGTAGTTTGGTCAGGTGTTTTGTGATGTTTCAAGGGTATTTAATGTTTAAGTGGTTTGTAGTGAGAGATTGAGCTGTCTGGTTGTATTAAATGTTCATTACCCTTATTAATGAAAGTGGTTGGGTATTTATACCCTTAATTATGGGCCTCATGGATTTTTGGGTCAAACTCATGAAACCGGGTCGAATTCAAAAACCATTAGTTTATTAAGCAGTCTAGCAATTAGCTTAGTCATAAAGTGATTAGTTTTTAATACTTTAGTCCTGTTTAGATGGTTCAGTAGGTGGTCTTTGTCCGAATTGCCCCTGTCCGATTTCTACAGTGAGATGTGAGAAAATCTGAACTCATTAGTAGCCCATTTTTTAGGTTATGTTCGAAGGCCTTTGTCAAGACCTAAAAAATCGCTTATGAGCACTTGTAATAATGTCCGGACCGATTTTGATAAGCCATAGATCGTGGAACACGTGTCCCTTTCTGATTTGCCTCACCAACCATTTTTTCCTAGAACGGCGCTCCCACTTACTTCAAAAAGTAACCTCTTCAATTAATGTTGGTGATGTCAGCGCCGTCTCTAATCATTACTCTATATTTTCGTATTCTCCTAGGCTTCAAGGTATCTTTTGTCTCTTTAGTATAAATCAAATCATTTTTCACTATTTTACTATCTTCAACATCTTTTCACTTCTAATCTTCAAAGCTTTTATCTCTCTTTTCCAAAACCCATTTTAGTGTAAGTTTATGTTTACAACAAGAAACACTCTAGTAAAAGGTGGGTGGCTGAATCTGTCGGAGTTAAAGAAAGCACAAAGAGTTGAAAGAGAAAGGCGCGTTGCCGCAGGCCTCCAAGTTTCTCCTATCGGCAAATCTGAAACATGAAACTCAGAGCCCAATCGAGGTTCGTCTTCTGCCAGAAGTTCCAAACCTAGAAGGTTATTTAAACCCAGTCTTTCTCCAATTGTCTCAGGCTCATCGGTCCAGGAATCTGAGTCTATTGTTGAACAAGAGCAAGCAGTTACAAGTACCAAAAGACCCTCCCCATTCATTGCCATGGGATCGGATGTTGACATCTCCCAAGAAAAGCTAGTAAATCGACAAAAAGGTCGTCTAGTAAAAGGCCAGGCTGTTGCTCCACAGTCTAAATCTCCAAAATCTATGCCCTCTAAATCTGGGGCCAAAAATAAAATTTAAGGGTCAGAAGCGCCCATTAAAGTTCCTAAGGACAAATTTTCTGGTCCGGAGGCCACCAGTTCAAGCCTTCGAAACGAACCCTCCGGATCAGAGCCCCAGCCGGACTCCAGACCGCAAAAAGAAAGCAGTGCTCAGCCATCCGGATAGCTTACTGAGCCAACAACTAGCACTTCCCTCCCAAAAACAACTGATAACCCTTCCTTGGTAATGGAAGACGTTATGGAGGACAGTGTTGAAGAAGCCCCTTTTGAGACTGAAGTCTCCGTGCAGACGAGTGAGACTGCCATTATCAAGAAAAACAAGGGCAAAGAGAAGCTATGTTTAAAACACCTGGACCTGCCGGAGTGCCTTGAAGGAAAAGTGGGACCTTGCTTCCACAAAGTGAGTGTAAAGTATCCGCTAGATATGCAGAACATCAATTATGATTTCATTCACACAGCTGAACTGGGCCGGATACGGACGAAGTGGGGGATCCCAGAGTCTGTTAAAGTGAGGATTCCTGTCGATCCAGAGACGCCAATGGATTGCAAGCTCAGTGAGATAGTTTTCTACACGGAGTTATTCAACTTGGGGCTTAGGTTTCCCTTGGACCCAGAGATAGTCAGATATTTCCATCTGATAAAGCTCTGCCCAAGCCAACTGAGCCCCAATGCTTGTTTCACACTCATGGCCTGCATTATGGCCTCCAGGCTCTCCAGAATTCCTCTTCCGATGGAGCGATTTGCTGCTGTGGCCAGCCTTTGCAGGAATTACATCATCCCATTATACCATTTTAACATGGGAGACAATTACAAAGTGGTGGATGACCTGCTTGAATCAGAGAAGAATTTGAAAACCCAATTCTTGTTCATTAGTGGTTTGTGGGAGAATGAGAGTAAGATTAAAGCTGGTGTCAACCCAAGCATGCTTACCAGCAGATGGAAAAGCACAGGTTTGTTTTTCATCATATTTTTTCTTTCCTTAGAAAACTTGTTTATTTAAACACTTTTCTTCTTCTTTTGGTAGTGCTGCTGAAGGAGTTTAATGACTATTTAGAGGAGGGACAGACTACTTATGCCAAGCTAAATGCTTGGGTTGCTGAGAAGTGGGGAAATCGCTTCCACAACTGCTTCACCGGTGACAACTTGGTGAGATCCCATCTCTGGAACACCAGCGGTCGGAGAGACATGTCTTGGGAGGAATTAACCACTCCGCCTCCTCCGGAGGTCATTCTTCAGAAGACAAATGTAAAGGATGGAAAGCTAGCTTTGCCGGGCAGAGCTAAAGCCCCAAGCAAGATGAAGGCCAAAAAAGGCAAGGCTAAGCAGGATGCAGCTGAGGTCAACCCAGGTGATGTTGAGGAAACTGTCCCAACCAACCAGGAGGTGCAGGAACAAAGAAGGATTGATGTTGCTCTGCTTCAAGTAGTAGAAAATGAAAGCACCAAGGAAGTAGTTGAACCCTTCAAGACCCCCAAAGGCTCTCAAGAAGGACAGAAAACAGGGAGCAGAAGGTGGAGATAGGGAGGCCAAGAAGAAGAAAACCTCCAAGAGGGATGAAGTTGTTCTCCGGCCTCTGGAGTCTCTTCCTCGGGTCGACCCAACAGATCCGACTCATGCAGAAGAAATCCCTAGTGACTTTCACACTAGAGAGGGCACCAGAGGGGATATTAACATTAATGGGGTAGACATCAGTGGCCTTCAATGGATTGGCCTTTACTTTGAAGACCTTGAGAAGGATGACTTTGCTGGCCCTTACCTCCCCCCAAGCTCTTCGAACATAGTCACTTTCAATGGTAAATCTTTTTCTGTTTTAGGAGAAAAGGATATGGTGACCCACTCCTTGTTGAGCAACATTCAACCTGTGCTCAACTTGGAGAAGCAAGTGCGAAACCAGTCAGCCATCATAACCTCACTCAACTCTGACAAGGAGAGTTTGTCTAACGACCTCCTTACTGCCAATCAGAGTATTGAGGCATTAAAGAGAGAAAATGAGGAGCTGAAAAAGGGGAAGGAGAACTTGGCCACCAAGCTGGCCACTTCGGAGGGGGTTGTGAAAGAACTTCAATCCAAGTACTCTGACTTGGAGAAGAATCTGTCTACTTCAAAAGAGGAAGTGAAGGCCAAAGACAACATCATTCAGACCCTAACAAGCGACAAGATTTCGCTTGAGGATTCTGTGTCCAAGGCTAAGCAAGAAAAAGACGACTTGATAAAAGAGCAAGAGAAGACAATCCAAGCCAGAATTGATGCATACACCAAAAAGGTGATAGACTCCCAAGAAGAAATGTATGCTGAAGTAAAATCAGACATGGTCTTTCTCTTTCATGAGAAATTTCCGAAGAGGACACTAGGAGATCTATGGCGTTTCGTGGAATAGGAAGACCTTCCTCACCATACCATGGCTGATGGTGATAAGCACGGCTACTCCAGTGGTTGGGATGATACTACTGATGAAGATGAAAAGACTGGAGAGAGTCCAGATGAGGAGATCGAGGATCCCAAAAAGAAACTAAGTGAGGCTGGGCCATCCAAGAAAGCTCAGCCTTAAAGTTTTAACCATATTTTTCTTTAATTTTTGTGACTAAAGTCCTTGGATGGCCAAGGCAATTTTGTAACCGTGTTCGGCCCTTGTCCGGACAAACTTTATCTTTAAAACTCTAAAGTCCTTTTTATGGCCAAGACATTTTACATATTTAATATCATTCCCCGGTATCTGCCGGGCAGTTTCATCTTACACAACTCTTATATTGTTTTATAGTTTTCCAATTTTGATGGCTCGTATTTAACTGGCCTTTGAATATTTTAAAGTGAGAGTGTTTAAATTCTCTGATGACAAGTTTTTAAATGATCATCACTCCACCGAATTAATTCGATCTAACAGTCAAACCACTTCGAATTTTTCAAGAAGGCATCAAATTTTATTAAAAAACTCAGACACCTCATTAAAACCTCCCCGCGCCACCAGGGTAGGAAAGAGTATGCCCCCAAATATTTACATGGACTTTAAACAAGTAAATATTTACATAGTCTTTATTCTAAATACAACCGAAGGTGTTCAATGTTCCTGGGGTGATTCAAAATTCTTCCATCTTTATTTTTGAGCTTGTATGTCCCAGGCTTAATCTTTTCAGTGGCCACATATGGTCCTTCACATGTCGGAGCTAGCTCCCGAACTGCTTCTCTTTGGTATGCAGGAAGACTTTTCTCAGCACCTTATCACCTGATTGAAAATCCCTCCTTTTGACTATGGAGGCAAATCTGCTTCTCATCAAACCCTGATAGTGTGTGGCTCTAAGGTGAGCCTTGACTCTTCTTTCTTCCATCAAGTCAAGTTGGCTTCTGATTGCCTCTTCATTAGCTTGTTCGGAAAAATGATGGACTCGAAATGAAGGGAGTGTGGCCTCTATGGGAGCTATTGCATCCATACCATATACCAAGGAAATGGGGATTCTTGTGTTGCAGCCCCGGGAGTGGTCCGGTAAGCCCATAGTACTTCTTGTAGATAACTTGGTCACTTTCCAGCAGCCCCTTCTAGATTCTTTTTAAGACCGGACATGATGGTTCTGTTAGGTACTTCAACTTGACCATTTGCCTGTGGGTGAAAAAAAGAAGAGAAACAATGTTGAATCCCTCTAGAGGGACAGAAATTCTCCACATCCTTGTTATCGAACTGTGGCCCATTGTCTGTGGTTATCTTTTGTGGAACACCAAATCTGCAGAAAATATTAGATAAGATGAATTTTATCACAAATTTCGAAGTAGTTCCTGCCAATGGGGCTGCTTCAATACACTTTGAGAAGTAATCAATAAGAACTATTATAGTCCTGCATCCTCCGGATGCCATGGGTAGAGGTCCCACCAAATCTAACCCCCAACGAGCAAAAGGTATTGGCTCAGAAATTGACTCTAACGGGACAACTGGGGTATGAATTTCATTACTGTATATTTGGCATGGATCACACTTTTTTACCAATTCCTTGGCATTTTGCATTATGGAGGGACAATAGTACCCAGCTAACAAGACCCTTCTGGCTAGAGCCCTGAACCCACAGTGTGCTGATCCCTCGCCATCATGCAATTCGGAGAGCACCATTTGGGACTCTTCAAACCCCAAACATCGTAAAAGATTCCTACTAAAGGATTGTTTGTAAAGAACATCTCTTAAGATGACAAAACTACGAGCCTTATACTTTACTTTTCTTGCTACTGCTTTTTCCGGGGGCAAAATGCCATCTGAGAGGTACCGGAAAAGAGGAAATCTCCATTCTTGAGGCTGATTTACTTGTATATTCAAACTTTCTTCCTCCTTGTCCGGATTGATTTGAATGGATGGGCACTCTTGCACATGAATCCAAGGATAGGACTCAGAATAGGCTATGGTTGCCAAGGAGTCTGCTAGCGTATTTTCTGTTCGGGGTATTTGCTCATAGGTAATGTTTTTAAAACTAAGTGCCACTTCTTTGAGAACAAGTAAGTATTTAACCAGCTGCTCCTTTTTAGCCTCGGATTGACCTTAGGCATGATGGATAAGAAGCTGAGAATCGCTCATTAACCTGACCCTTTTGGCTCCACAAATGAGAGCTAATTTCAAGCCAGCTATAACAGCTTCATATTCAAACTCATTATTGGAAGCCCTGAAAGCAAAACATATAGCCTGGTAAATTTTGTCGTCGTACGGAGAGGTTAAACATATCCCAGCACCACAACCCATAGTACTCGATCCTCCATCAGTCCGGACAACCCATACTTTCTTAGTTTTCCCAACCGTTGCTTGTTTGGTGTCTCTGTCTGAGTGAAATTCAACTAGGAAATCAGCAACAGTCTGAGCCTTGACTGTTGTTCGAGGGGCAAAATCAATATCATAGTCTCCCAACTCTACCGACCACTTGGTCATTCTGCTTGAAACATCTGCCTTTTGAAGAACGTTTTTCAAGGGAAAAGATATCCGGACAATGATCGAATGAGACTGAAAATAGGGCCTCATCTTCCTACCAGCAATTACTAAGGCTAGTGCTAGTTTTTCAAGTTTCAAATATCTTCTCTCTGCATCAATCAAGCTTTTACTAATTTAGTACACCGGACGAGGATAATTATCCACCTCCCTAACTAGCACTGCACTTAGGGCGCCATCAGAAACTGCCAAGTATATGTAGAGTGTCTCTCCATCAACAGGTTTAAACAAAGTTTTAGGAAAGGATAAGTGCTTCTTAATTTCATCGAAAGCATGGTCACACTGGGGAGACCAATTAAACTCTTTTGCACCTTTTAAAGTTTAAAAAAATGGGCACACCTATCTGAAGACCTTGAGATAAAACGGTTTAGAGCAGCTAACCTCCCAGTCAACCTTTATACTTCTTTAATATTCCGAGGAGGCTCCATCTGCAATAAAGCACTAAGCTGGTCTGGATCTGGTTGTATGCCCTTCTCACTTATCACATACCCCAAGAATTTTCCGGACTGCACCCCGAAAACACACTTTTCCGGATTCAATTTTAAATTTACCTTCACCAAGTTGTCAAAGGTTTCTTGAAGATCTGCCAAGTGTAGCTCTTTGTCCACACTCTTTACCATCATTTTATCAATGTAAACTTCCATGTTTCTTCCAATATGATTAACAAAATCATTGTTTACTAATCTCTGATAAGTAGCCCCAACATTCTTCAACCCAAATGGCATCACCTTGTAACAATGGAGGCCCTTATCAGTAACAAATGTAGTATGTTATTGATCTTTCGGATCTACTTGAATTAGATTATACCCATAGAAAGCATCCATAAAGGACAGCAGCTTGTTCCCAGATATGGAGTCCACCAACTGATCAATTCGAGGGACAGGATATAGGTCTTTTGGGCAAGCTCTATTGAGATCTATAAAATCAATGCACATACGCCACTTTCTATTTTTCTTCTTTATTAGCACCGGATTGCCTGTCCATAAAGGGTTTTGAGATTCCTTTATGTGTCCCATTTTAGTAAGTCGGTCAACCTCTTGCACTGTGACATCAGCATTTTCCTTAGAGAAAGCTCTCCTCTTTTGTACAACAGGTGCTATATCCCTCCGGATGGATAATTGGTGTGATATAATGTCTGCTGGCACTCCGGTTACATCAGTATTTCACCAAGCGAAAACATGCTGATGGTTTTTCAAAAAGGCTAACACTTTACTCTTTAATTCCGATGTCATCTTGGACCCGATCTTGACACTTCTTCCTTCAGCCAGAGAGTGAGTTTCAACTTGTTCAATAAGAATTAAAACACCAGGGGTCTCTCTGGGGTCATCAATTTCAACCTCTCCCCTAGAGGGCCTCTCAAATTTCTAATCTGAACTCAGCCGAACTTCCCCCAAACTTCGAGGGGCCAGTGTTGTTGCATAACACTCCATTGCTACCTTCTGACTGCTTCGGACAACTCCCACTTGTCCTTGCACATCATATTTCAGACATTGGTGGACTGTTAAAGCCACATCATGCATCCTAGAGAGCCAAAACCTCCCCAAAATGGCATTGTAACACGTAGGACAATCCACCACAACAAAAAGTATTCTGCCCATATTCTTAAAATGGCCCTTTCCCAACAGAACTTCCTCTTCGAATTCCCCAATTACATCAGCTGAGCTTCCAGTGAAACCCACTATTGACCTGTTCGAACGCTGAATCACTGCTAGATTCTTCATCTGTTTATAAGAAGTTAAAAAGAGGATATTGGCTGAACTTCCGGTGTCCACCAAAATTCGTCTTATGTCATTGCCCCCAATGGAGGCTCCTAATACAACAGCATCTTCATGAGGACCAGCTATGTCCCTCAAGTCATCTTCATAAAAAACAATAAAGGGAAATAGAATTTGCGATTGATAGAAAGTCATGCCTCCTTCCAGCTGGGTAGCTAAAGTATGAACATGCCACTTTCTTGAGGAAGCAGTTGGGGCAGTTATGGTGTCTCCCCCAAATATTGTAAGTGACTCAAAAAAGCTAATGAGCCCGGACACCGACTTGCAGTTCTCTGTGATAACGCCCACCTTGTTTCGAGTTGGATCAGGATCCAAATACTCATGACTCTACATCCAACCTTTCAATTATCATCATAGCCCCATCCGGAGCCGATGTCCCTGCATTGTTCGGGCCAGCCCGAGGAGCATTATCAGGCATATTTCCACTTCTTCTTTTAACATATGCCCCCCAACTTACCTCTTTCAATCAAATTCTGTACTTCTTATTTCAACGAGATGCAATCTTCAGTAATATGGCCAGTATCACGATGATACTGACAAAAACTATTATTTCGAATTTCCATGGGAGATTGTAATACAGCTGGCTTTCTGAAATGTACTTCGTCTTTTGTTTTATCATAAATGGTGGCCACGTTTTCTTTTAATTCAGCAAACCACTCTGGTTGAACCCAAGGTCCTCGCTTATTTCTAGATTGTTAGCTTTGAGCTGGTGCAGGCGGGTGGGATTGAGCCTTGGCTCTATTTTGACCTTGTCCGACTTCCTTAGCCTTGTACCCAGACTGATTCTGGTTTTGATTTGGTGCAGCTGGAGAAGACCTCACATATCGGTGCACCCTGGTTTTCTTTGTTTTATCCATATTAATCTGTTTTTCGACCTGATTCACTAAACCTCCCCATGTCATGGCCTTTTTCCTGGTTACTGAATCAGCCAAATTGCCAGGGTTCAAACCCTGCCTCAGAGAATCTATTGCTACTTGTTCAAAGCAATTAGCTAATCCATTTTTGGTGTTCACAAAGCGACTTATGCACTCCTTCAAAGATTCGTTTGGTTCTTGGGCACAATGGATAATAGTGTCTCCATTGCCCTTCACTTCTTTACTTCCAAGGAACTGTCTCCGAAAGGCCACCCAAAAAGTTTCGAAATTTCTGATGTAACCTTGTGGCAAACTATTGTACCACTTCAGAGCACTCCCCGAAAAAGACTGGGAGAATGCTCGACAGAGTAGCTTATCATCATCATCATCATAAAATGTTTGAATTGATCCATATGGTTATCTGGATCTTTACTACCATCATATTTCTCCATCTTTGTACTGTCAAACGTCTTAGGAAGGTTTCCGGACAGTATCTTGGAGGACAATGGGGATTATCTCCAATTCTGGCCACGACTGAGTATAGTATCTTCGTTGGGAGTTGCAAAGATACCTGACTCATCATGAAAGGAAAAATGATCCATTAATAATCGGTCTACATGCCTCCGGCCATGGCTGTGACTATGAGACGACCCTTTGCGAGATGTCTCTTTAACCTTCCATGCCTATCCATTTTCCTTGAATACTTTTTGACCAACTTCTGTTTCTTCTTAGAACGGCCTTCATCACTGATGGATGATAAGGATTCTTCGACTCCATCTTCATTTGAGGAGCTGCTAGAAGATTCTGAGTCTGAATCTGAGCTCTCCACTGGTTTGGGCCGGTGAGACTTTTTCGAACTAGCATGAGTCTTTTTAGTGCTCACATGAGTTTTTGATGGCTCATGCTCTCTTGGATTGTCAGTATGGTGAACTTCTGACACTTTTGACTTTTCTTTCACACCCATCTCTGCCCTCTTAGCAGCCCTTAAGGCGTCTATCTCAATTTTTAGTCTATCTCGCTCCTCGATCGTATATTCATCATTTTCTCCAACCACTTCTGCCAAAGCTGGTGGCACTTCCTGCTCGTCCGGATCCGTACGAACTGGTTTTTCTTGATGGTTTCGAATGCTTGATTCAGGCACCTTCTCCTCCCACTGTGGTCGCCAATTCGGTGTGGATTATTTTGGTCTAAGGGTAGTTTGGTCAGGTGTTTGTGATGTTTCAAGGGTATTTAATGTTTAAGTGGTTTGTAGTGAGAGATTTGAGCTGCCTGGTTGTATTAAATGTTCATTACCCTCATTAATGAAAGTGGTTGGGTATTTATACCCTTAATTATGGGCCTCGTGGGTTTTCGGGTCAAACTCATGAAACCAGGTCGAATTAAAAAACTCATTAGTTTATTAAGCAGTCTAGCAATTAGCTTAGTCATAAAGTGATTAGTTTTTAATACTTTAGTCCTGTTCGGATGGTTCAGTAGGTGGTCTTTGTCCAAATTACCCCTGTCCGGTTTCTACAGTGTGTGGTAAGAAAATCCGAACTCATCTGGTAAACACTCTCACTTTAATACTTCTGAAAAAGTGACAAATAAATCAGGAGAGAAATATTTGTAAGTTAAAAAAGAAGAGCATAGAAAACAAAGATAAAGAACTTACACGTACTCTTCCATCTGGTAGTTAACATACTTGGGTTGGTATTGGCTTTGATCTTCCTACTATTCTTCCAAGACCCACTGATGAACAAGAACTGTGTCCTCCAGTTCTTCTCAGATTCCAGTAAGTCGTCTACCACCTTGAAATTGTTCCCCATATTATGATGGTAGAATGGAATGTGGTGATTCTTGCATAGACTTGCCACAGCGGAAAATTGCTCCATTGGGAGAGGGATTTTAGACAACCTCGATGCTATTATACAGGTGATGAGAGATTACCAGGCGTTCGGGCTCAATTGGCTTGGGCAGAGCTTCACCAGGTGGAAGTACTTGACAATTTCTGGGTCCAGTAGGAACCGAAGTCCCCAGTTTAGCACCTTAGTGAAGATGACCACCTCATTGAGTTTACAGTCCATCGGAGTCTCCGGTATGACAGGTATCCTCACCTTCACTGACTCTGGGATCCTCCACTTTGTCTAAACCCGACCCAACTTGGCGGTATGGGTGTAGACATAATTTATATTCTGCAGGGCCATCAAATATTTAACATTAACATTCTTAAAGCAAGGCCCTACCTTGCCCTCCAAGCACACCGGGAGATCCGGATGAGCCACACCAACTTTGACTTTGTCTTTGCCCTTCCTATCAGAGACAACATCCCTGGTTTGACCTAATGCTTCAGTTTTGAAGGGGGCCTCTTCATTGATGTCTTGCATCACTTCTTCCATCACTGTGGAATGTCTATCAGTTTTTGTGGATGGGGGAAGATAAGTTTCTGGCACCAAAGGTTGTTCAGATGAATGAGCGCCTGTTGTTTCTGAAGTCCTAGTGTCTGGTTGAGGTTGGGATTCGGAGGACTTCGCCTTTAGGGATATCTTAGATGCCTCTGATATGGATGGCTTATGCTTTGATGCTATTTTAGACACCTCTGATCCAGAGGTCTTATCTTCTGATGTTGCCTTAGATGCCTCCGGTCTGGAGGGTTTTGACATTGAAGTAGTTGCTTGGGATTTGACCAGACGAGTTGTCCGGCGTGGAGTTGATTTTCCTGGGGACTTCTCAATGTCTGAACCCATGGCTAAGAAAGGGGAGGGTCTTCTGACGCTCGAGACTGCTTTTTCCTTGGTAATGAAGGGTTGGGACTCTTGAACAGAAGAGCCTGAGGGGAGAGGAGACAGACTTGGTTTAAACAACTGTTTGGGTTTTGGATTTTTGGATGAGCATGACCCTTGGTCAGCTTCCTGGGGTGGTTCACCAGACTTTTCGCTTGGGGAGACTGAGAGACCACCAGCAATACGATTCTCCTTTTCGACTTTTCTTGCTTTTTTTAGCTCTGACAAGTTCAACTAGCACATTTCACAAGAGCGTTTTTGGTCGTGAACATAAAACTATTAAAGAACAAGTTTGAAAACAAAGATAAAAATCTCTCTAGAAAGTTTTTGAGTGATGAAGACAATGGAATAGTGAAAAATGGTTTATATATCAGTAGAAAAAGGTAAGTTTTACCTAGGAGGAGTTGAAAAGGTTTTGCAATGATTAAAGATGGCGCAGACGTGTGAAAAATTAAATGCCTAAGTCACTTTCTAGGCTTAGTGAGATCACCGATCTAGGTAGAAAAATGGATGGCAGATCGAATCAGATTGTGACACGTGTACCACGATCCAAGAAGAAAACTCTTAGAATTTTGGGAAATGAAGTCAGTTCGGACAAACTTCGAACTAGATGCACAGGTAGGTCGGACAAAATCGTCACTGGTTAAGTAAAAAAATTTAGTCCTGCCAAAGATATATGACAAGGCCTAAAAAAGGGGCTACTGATGAGTTCGGATTATCCAGTCACAACTCACTATGTTATCTGGACAAAGGGAAATTCGGACATAAACTTGCCACTGAACTATCCAGACAGGACAAAAGTAAAGAAACACCTAAACATCTTTCGACTAAGCTATGTGCTAATCAGCTTAATAAATAAATGGATCCTTAAACTTAACTCAGTTTCATAACTTGACCGAAAAGCCCATGGGTCCTTAATTAAGGGTATAAATACCCCAACTACTTTCATTAATAAGGGCAATAAACATGTAATACAACCAGGCTGCTCAAATCTCTCACTACTTTATACCAAAACACTTTATAAAATTACCCTCAGCCCAAAATAAACCACACCAGAATGTACATAGAAATTGATCTTTATGTATTGTACAATTTGATTTATGATAACGAATGCATACTCTCTATCTCGTGACCATTTACATTGGTATTAGTCTATTATTTTCCTTGATAACCACTATAATTATTTTTTTCTTCAGGACAACTAGTATCAAGCTCACCTACGTGTTGTTTAAATTAGGTTAATAACACGCACATCTAATAATTTCAAAAAACATTCATCACTATCTTTTGTATGTTCGGATGTAGTCACCTTTGTGGTTGTATAATGAATTTGAAAATATTCTCCATTGGGATTTTTGAAGGTAATGGTGAGAGTTTTAATTTAAAAAGTTCAATTATAAGTGATTTTTTTGTCTATTTCTATAATTTTATATTTATAAATATCAATTCTACAATCTAGCTAGCTACATTATTTAAAATTGACACACACTCAACTAAATTTTTGTTGTCAATTTTGATTTAGTCTATTATAAAGTTTAGTTAGGAGTTTTCTAATGCACATGAGAGAAAAAATCATGTATGATATTTTCTATTAATTCATCTACCATAATTTATCTACAGAAAAGTATTGTAATCATGAAAATATATTATATATTTGAAAACGTTAAATTCTATTTGTTCAACCTCTATCCATATTATATATTGACCAGTCTCAACATCTGCTTTTAGTCCTAGAGGTGCCTAAGACTAACCATTTTAAAATTACAGGAACAATTATATTTTCATATATATCTAAAATAATAAAGTTTAATGGAAAAATAAATTGTGTATCTTTGTTAGGATATCTTTTACGTTTCTTCCCGAATATTTAACAGACATATCAGCTAGCTGCAGTAATATTGTATTTAGTTTAATTTCACTTAAACTTGGTCTTTGAGAAATTAAAAATTACATTAAATCAGTATTGTTACCTAAATCAAAAATAAATTTTCAGAATAAAAACTACAAATTTAGCAAGGGATATTAAAATTGTCTAGATCTTTAAGCTTTAGTGGTAGTTTATTTTGGATCAAGTCATCATCACCGTATTGGAATCTTCAATTTTATGCTTATGAGAGAGAATATCTTTTAAAAAGTTGGAATAAATTGACATTTTCTCTAACATATTGGTGAATGAAATATTAATCTCCAAGTTTCAAAACATCGCAATGAATTTGGAGAATTATTTATCCAACTTTTATTTTTTTAGCTGATTTGAATATGAGATTTTTGGAGAATATTTAAAATTCAAAAGATGAAAATAAATTTTAGGACACGTTGGAAGCATCTTGTCATTGTAGTTATACACATAGTTGTGACACTCAATAGCTTTGTTGCAATATCCATCTTAAACATCTCATCCTCTCAATGTATTCTCTTAAACTTTTGGCGTGGTCTGGAAGTTGTACGCAATTTTTTATGAACCCATTTAATTACGCGTTGGATCTCAACTTTGATCGTTGGTGGTATGCCCATAGTTTGGCTAGTAATCACAATGGGTGTTATTATTTTACATTACCGTTTGTGAGGTCATTCGTCTCGTAGAATTAAATGGATTAAAATATTTTATCTTATATAAAATGTTGGCATTCGACACCGTGCAAGACAATAAAGACTTGGGTTTTGCAACATTAGGTTATTATCTATTCAAGTTCTCATTTAGCCGTTGGACTTCATCATTAGTGAAAGGCTCGAATTTCTAACCAAATTGTACAAATGAAATTTTGGGAAAATGTTATGGTATTCGAACGAGGGATTGTGATGGTTGCGGTAATCTACTAATTTAGCATTTTATTATAAAATGTATACTTGTAATGGGTCTTTATTTTTTCCTTTTTTAGGGTTTAAAAGTGTACAACCTTTCTCTTACACTTTTTGTTGAACAAAAAGTTCTTAATGAACAAATTTACGAGATAAAGAATGTATAAATCGATTTTTCCAACCTCTTATAGTACCAGATCAATGTGTCTCCTTGAAGGTTGAGCGGGGCTGAGTGGGACATAAGCGCATCTCGTATTGGATATATTATATTTTTTGTTTGAATTAAAACATCTGATATTCGGGATTAATGTATATTTAAAGTATTGCAGTTTTATAATGTCGAGGCCTAATGATGTTTGTTCAATAAAGATTCATGAGAATATCAGCGGGATCTAAATATCATATACAAAAATAAAAACAAAGACCATATCAAACGCCTTGAATATCTTTGAAATTTTTAATTTTCATAGGCTTAACTTTCAACTATTTTTTATTCCCGTTGGATGTTATCAAATTAGTCTATAAATTTTTATACATTGGAGTGTGATGGGTTGGCTTGCTTTCTGCCATGATGATATTGTTCAGCATAGTTGGTTGTGCTGCCTCCGTAATGAGGATGTTTGGGAGAGACCTTTATGTTTTGAACCTCATTGATGTGTCTCGCCAAATTGTGCCTCCACCCCACTGTAGTCTAATGAGAATTTTTCTAACCTTGAACTGAAACATCATCGAATCATTAAATGAAAACGTAATATGGATGACTAGGCTCATTCTCACCCCCTTTTCAACATAAAAAATTGTAGTGTTGGGTAATTAAAAAATCTTTCAAGTGTAAATTCATTTCGTTTTTTTAGCGACAGTGTAGTTGAACTCAACTGATCCTAACAGCATAACCAAATGATAAAGGATTTTTTTACCAACAAGAGTAACACCTAAAAAATATAAGGAATTATTCTGTGACTTAAATAGAAGAACGACTATAAATAGTTTGTTACACCTTTGATAAAATATTTTTCCATTATTTCTTTTTCTCAAATATATTTTCATAGGTTCTCCTCCACGTTATCCCATAGGTCTTATCATATTGTTGGAGAAATCATTACTCTTCGGCTGAGGTAAGAACCAATATAAGATTAAATGAACCTACAGAAAAATAATCTAATTACCATGTCCAACGCGCGCAACAAATAAAAAGTGTAATAAAAGCAATCTTACAAGATAATATTTAATATGGTTCAGATTGTGAAAAAATCTTACATCCATGAGAAAAAAATGCTCTTTTGGTGAGTTCAATCCTGGCTCCTGATGAACGCTAGCGGCATGCTTAACACACATATAAGTAGGTTATAAAAAAAATCTCCAAACACAAAAGGTTTAATCACTCTTTATAACAAAAGATGACGTGATTCAGATAACTCTTTTTTAAAGATTATCTCTCACATTTATAATCTCTTAAAAAGCCTAGAGATAGTTTCACTCTCTCACAAAATATGCAACTCATGAATCACGTCACACATTTCATAGAAATATTTTCTTCTATTAATAGAGCGGATGCGGTAACGTTCAATTCCTTAATCACGAATCCTCGCAAATAAACCTAATCAATATAAAATACCCCATTAATAGGAAATCTAACTAATATATATATATATACCAAAATAGGATACCTAATTAATATAGGAGACCAAAATAGAAGAAGACTCTGTTTCAACCTAACTATGATACTACGATCCAGCTTGCTTCAGATCATAACACTTTAGATCAACTCGTTCCAGACCACCATGCTTCGGCTCAACACATATTTCCTTCAATAAAATAGTCAATAGTCTTCGACACATTGTCTTAACCCTTAGAATCAACATATGTCTCTGAAACTAAATCATGGCTCAAGCTTCAAAGAGTTTCAATCGTTGTTATCTAGTACATGTCACGGTAGATCCAACTATACCCATTTAGTATTATGTCAATACCTTTGTTGACGAGTTACTTCTAGACTACACCTAATAATTATCTACATAGGATTATACTAACTCCAATAATTATTGCACCCACTTTAGAGACCATCTTGCCTGCATCCTAGACTTGTACAAGTTTTATGCAGTTCGTGAACTTTGAAATCAGAAATACCTTGGTTAAAGAATCTGAAATATTTTCTTCGCTAGCAATCTTAGCCACATTCACTTGCTTCTTCTACACCATGTCTCAGATGAAGTTCAGTTTAATGTCTGTATGTGTAGTTTGCCGATATAATTTTGATTGTAACACAACCCTATATTAGCCGAGCCCTTCAGGTATCTCGTGAGACACTTGAGTACATGTTAATGTGGCTTCCCCCGATTTGACGTGAATCTCCTCAAAATACTTACGGTGTAGGAAGATAAGGTCTCATGCAAATCATAAGATACACAATGATACCAATAAAATTTAGCATAACGTATGTCCTGCATAAATTTTTTTATCTGTTTTACCTTGACGAGTGTTTTAGTACATAGAGGGGTATTTTTAACAAACATGCATAATCATCCATCCATTTTTCAAACCATTCGGTGATACATGTAAATTATTATTTTTTAAATTCACCGTGTAAAAAGGTAGTGGTAATATCCATTGATCTAGTTGAAGATCAAATCTAGAAAAAACTAACACCAAAACTCTGATGGAAGTCTATTTCATAATCGACAATAATATTTCATTGAAATCGACACCCTCATTTTGCATAAAGCTCTCAGCCACGAGCCTAGCATTGTATTTGCGTAACTCAACATAAAAAATACTTGGTTTCCTCTTGAATATCTATTTACTCACAACTAGCTTCTGACATTTCGGTTGCTTCACAAAAATCCAAGTGTTTATCTTTTTTAGAGATCTCAAATCTTATTTTATAACTGAGAGCCAAACTTCTCTTTATCATAATTCTTAATGGTATCATGATACATTTCAGGATCAAGAACATCTTATTACATTTCAATCCATGCAACATAACCAATTACATCAGTAAAATAATACATTTGCGGTTGTCGTCATGCTCTATCCCTCACTAGTTTATAAATATCAAGTTCATATCACTCTCCTATCTGATTCTTTGAAGCCCTGGAACAATAGATCATCAGTATGATTCAAACTCATGCAGTGGTTAATTTCCTTTTTACGACTAGAAGTGGAACCATGCCCAATATCTTCTTTAATGGAAGTATCACCAACTTCACTTTGTAGGTCAAATCCATCATCAATATTGTATCTCTTCCCGACATCACTAGGTTGAATCTCCAATGTCTTATTTAGTGGAATGTTCTTTTCATTGAAATGGCATCCCTACTTATTAAAACCTTCTGACGCTCATGTTTATGATACCATAACTTATACCTTTTTAATCCTTTTGGATACCCGATGAACACACATTTAAGTAATTTTGGCCTAATCTTATCTTGCTTCACATGTGCGTATGTAGCACATCCGAACAACTTCAAAAAATTTAACTTAGATTTCTTTCCAGTCCATGCCTCTTAAGGATAAATAAACTTAAATGTCGTAGATGGATTCATGTTGATGATATATGCAGTCATTGTCACGACTTCTCCCTATAACCTTTGACCCATTCTAGTTGTATGAAGCATGCATCTAACCTATTCCACTAAGGTTTTAACCATTCTCTCAACAAGCGTTTTTTTGTTGGGGGAGTCCCACTTATGGTTTGATGTCTAGCAATTTTAAGCTTTGCACAATAGCTAGTGAACTCTTTATTTACATATGCCAAGCCATTATAAGTCCAAATATTCTTCAACATTTTTATGGTTTAATTCTCTATCAAAGTTTTCCAGTTCACAAAGGTAACAAACATCTGGTATTCAAAAGTAGAACCCATACTTTCCTAGAATAGTTATCAGTTAACGATATAAATTATGTTTCACCATCTATGGTAGATTCCTATGTTGGACCCCAAAGTTCTGAATGAAGATAATCAAGTACTCAATTGGATATTGGGTTGTTGTGAAGAAACTTCACCCTTTTGTTCTTACCCAATACATTAATTTTACAAAACCTTAGCTTTTGAACTGCGATACCATATAACAAACCCTATTTACTTTATTCTCATAGTCATTTCTCACTTAAATTCTCTAGTCGATAATACCATAACCTGGTAGAATCCTTCATCATACCATATGATGTGTTATAATTCTACTTTAGTAAATTGCTTAGGAAAGATTTCTAGAGAGAGAAACGCAAGTACTAATGAGTTTTCAAGTAAAAGTGTTGAACCTCTTTATTAGAGTAGTCTGGTCCTTTATACAGAGGAGCCAAGACTTAGTCTCAAATTGAATATGTTACAAAAAGTGGACTAATTGTATTTTAGTCCCTATAAATTATACAAAGTTACAAATACCCTCTAAAACTTACACCAGTTACGAATTAAGGATAAAACTTACATTAATTACAATTAAATCTCTAAATTTATATTATTTACAATTTAATCCTTAAAACTCTATTTCTATATCACCAGACATATCCTCTATCACTACAGAGCCCTCGAGAAGTAAAACATATTAGTCCTATAGGATTTCATAAGAAACAAGAGATCATTGAAAGACCCTAAGTCTATCATCTCCATCCCTATAGGTAAGCCCTATCTCATCTAACATTACAATAGAAAGAAAGTTACATTTAACTTTAGCTATATACTACATATCGTTAATGAATCTGTCAAATATTGTAGACAACTTGAGTTGAACCATTCTAATCTTTTTGATATCACATGATTAATCATTTCCGAAGATGACCGTGACATTATCAAGAATTTGCAAGTCTTCAAACCAATCCTTATTAGAAGTCAGGTGGAATGATGTAAATACAACACCCATTTATCATTTTAGGTATAAAAATAAAAATTTATTAACCCATGAGCGTACTCACAATCATCAGACACCAATGTAGCATCTTTGCCTTCAGTCTTCTAATAGTTATTGTAGTTTCCCTTCTTTAGATATTTTTGACTGATATGCATTTTCTTCTGGCATACCAAACATATCATTTTTGAACCAGTTGGAACCCTTTTGTACTTTGATCAAGAAATTTCTCTTATCTTACTTGAATCTCTCTTACCCAAAAGACCCCTCAAACTCACTATGTTCCCTTCGACGTTACCCTTCAGAACACTCTTCTTTTGGAGATCTTTGGAGTTTAAGTCACTCTTGACTTCAACCATCGTAAGGTAGTCTTTCTCGTAGAGCATGTCCAAGAAGTGTTCATACTCCTTCAATAGAGAATTTAGAAAGATGATTGTTTGGTCCTCCTTCTCCACCTTCATACCAACTGGATTTATGATGAGTAAAACCTAGTTGTAATCATTTATGTACCTTCGAATCCTTGTTCTACTATCCGTCGACATCGTGTAAATTTGTGTCTTCATATATAATATGTTAACTAGAGATTTTCTCATGTAAATAGCCTATAGTCGATTCCATATCTCCAGCGTCGTAGGCTATTCAGATACCTCTCATAGTATTTCATCTCCCACACTCAGTATGATGGCACTATGAGTTTAAACAGTACCACGACGTGAGCATGTGTAGATTTATCGTCGACAATAGGCGCTATTCTTTTTTGTACTATGTAAGCCTTAACCTTAATTCTCTAGAGGTTGAAATCATTAGAACCATAAAATTTTTCTAGGCTAAACTTCATGGAACTCATACTATATGGATTTTACGGTTTTGAGGGGAGATATACTTCTCCAGCTTACTGATCAACCACCGATATACTTCTTTTACTGCTGCTTCATCCTTACTGCACCACTTGTTAGGAAAACCACTACTGTTCAGCAGTGGGAATAACCGATATACGATTAAGAAAACGTACAGAAGAATAATCTAATTACCATGTCTGGGACGAGCAACAAATAAAAGAAAACGTAATAGAACCAAGCACAAAAGATAATATTTAACGTGGTTCGGATTGTAAAGAAATCTTACATCCATGAGCAATAAACACTATTCTATATATAAGTAGATTAGAGAAAGACTCTCCAAACACAAATGAATCTATCACTCTTTATAAAAAATGTGATTAATAAAACCTCATCTTCAGTGTTTATCTCTCACCTCACTTATCTCTCAAAATATTTAGAGCCAGTTTTTCTATCTTAGGAAATATATAGCTCACGAATCACATAACACATTGTATAGTGATATATCCTTCAATCCATAAAGTGACTATGACAACTCATAATTACTTAATTAATAATTCTTATAAAGAAACCTAATTAATATGATACTATCGGAATACGAAAATAAAATATCTAATTAATGTAAGAGATGGAACAAATAGAAGACTCAACTTTGGCCGAGCTGTGGTACTAAGGTCCAACTCACTTCAGATTAGAACGCTTCAGATTGACTCATTTTAGATCATCTTGTGATATTATGATCTAAAATGAGTCAATCTCACTCAACACATATTTCATTCGACACAATGGTTACTAGTTTTTGACATCTTGCCTCACCCCTTATGATCATGAAATGTCTCTGCAACTAAACCACGACTCAAAATTCAGATAGTTTCAACAATTCTTGCCTAATACATATCAAAGTAGATCCAACTATACCCGTGTTTTCCTACAACAATACTTCTCTTGATTGAGGCGACTTTCTTATTTAAATATCAAGGATTTCTTCTATCTTAAGAAAAAAACATATTTCTATAAGAAGTTCAGTTAAGAGCATTAAAAGCTCGTTTTATATGGATGTGTTATTTTCCGGTGTCATTTGTCGTTTCCTCCGCTAAGGCACTTATATTCTCACATTTTTCTGTAAATATTGCAACCTCTTACAAAATGATATGATTTTCCACAAGCATAAAATTTATATATATATATATTGTTTTAAAAACTTATCTTGTTTTGTTTTGTTTTTTGTTTTAATTTTCTTTTGTGATAATTTATGTTTTCTTCTTTTTGGCTCAACCTCGTTGATATTTTGGAATTTATATTCTTGGATTCTTCCTCTGATTTGTCTCTAACACGTGATTCATTTTTTTTCCTTTAATGTTTATACATTTGCTTCATATTATAACTCTCTATAACTTTTAAGTGAATGAGATAATTTTGTTATAATTTTTTTAACTGAAAATTATCCAAAATTGTTACTTTTAGATACACATACTTATAAACTATTAATTGGAATTCATGGATTTGGAGATAAAATAGGTTTTCCATCTATGAATATATAATAAAATATACTCAGATATAAGAAAAAAAAATTAGTACGCTTATTCTATTTTTATATTTCTCCTTAAGTGCATTTAAGATCTTAAGCACTGATTTCTGTGCTAGTGTAAATGTCAGATAGGCGCTCCAAAAAGGTGTTCATAATATGTGCTTGACATATTAAGTCATATACTTTGTATTTAAGATTTTATTTTTGTTTTAAGGGAGTCATCTGGAAAAGGCACATGAAGTTTAACCAAGTTCATATTGAATATGTAAAGTACCTTGGGTGTTTTGAGCAAAAAAAAATATTATCTTGTCATCTTGTGAAATTGACATCATCAAATTGGTACAATCGAATCAAGTCTTGGTTCATCATTACAATAATTTTTTATGTAGACATGATGATATCTAGTATTTATAATGTTAGAAAATGAGAATCACATAGACAACTTACACAAATATAAAAAATACTTCATTCAAATATATCTTTATTTACTTGAAATGCGTATTAGATATGTTTTCAAGAAGGATTAGTTTTGCCACTTACTCAAAATGTTATTCAATAAAGTTTTTTTTTTGGAATGTAATAAGTCTTCTAACTTTTAAGAAAAAACTAAAAAATGAAATTTTGTTTGATAAAATTAATAAATATAGAAGTAAAATATAACATAGTACGAGAGTCATTTTAAATTGTTTGTCATTGTAATGATAACTGTAACATCGAGTTCGCATTAGTTATTATGACAACTTTATGTTTATTACGACAAAATTATTGCATTGTCATTTATATATCCAAAGTTATCGTGAAGTTTGGTGAAAACTGAACCAAATCATAATAAATTGTATGGCAGGCTAACTTTGTATGATTTTATTATAACACTTTTTTATATCATATTCTCGAATAATTTATTATAACCTATAATTTTGGACATTGCTTTCTTAATTATCTCGACTGTTATATTTTTTTCAAGAAGATTTATTTCTTTATTAAATATATAAAAATAAAATAAAAACTAAAAACTCATATTTTTAACAAAATCTATTAAAATTTTTATCTGAATCTCTTTTAACCATTTAAATAAAAAGATTAGTTACTATCCTAATTATTTGGATGGTATAGATATCACAATTGGAATTGAAATTGGAATTTGAATATTATATATATATTTTAATATAGTATTCCCAACTTCTTCCTATTTTCAAATCCAAACCGAATTAACCTAATCCGTCCAAATATTAAAAATATATAAAAACAATAAAAAGTTCGCTTAATTTATTATATGTTAATGTTATATGAATCAAATTCAATTAAATTCATGAGAATTTGTGTTTAACCCTGACCATCAAACAATAGCTGGAAAAAATATGTAAAATTATTTCACTTTGTCTTTATAAAAAAATATTGCATTAGAAAAAAAAAATCAAATTAAGACCAAACTCGTACTACTTGAACTCAGGAAATTGATTAGTAGCCACCCGTACTGATCAAAAACCTTCCATTTTGTGTGGCAAAGAACAAGATAGCTCTATGCAAAAAATCCTTCTTCTTCTCCACACACATACTCGGTCACTCACTCAAAACTCTCTCTCTTCTCCGTCTCTCTCTCTCTAGAAAAAGACCATAATCAAAACCAACAAGATCCATGGCCAACATGATCATGGCCTCATCAAAACCTCTGATCTCACCCCCAACTCCTTCTCTCACTCTCAACAAACCTAAACTCCAAATCCCCCAATTCAAAATCCCTAACCTCCTCAAGTCTCACCACAAACTCCTCTCTCTCTCCTCTTCCACACTCAAATCCCTCTCTCTCCTCGCCGCGACTTCCCTCGCCTACGCTCCTCCTTCCCTCGCCGAAGAATTCGAGAAAGCAAAGCTTTTCGAATTCAACCTCACGCTTCCTCTCATAATGGCGGAGTTTCTCCTTCTCATGTTCGCGCTCGATAAGGTCTACTACACTCCCTTGGGGAACTTTATGGATGCAAGAGACGCCGATATCAAAGGTAAGCTGGCCGCTGTGAAGGATACCTCGTCGGAGGTGAAGGAACTCGACGAGCAAGCGGCGGCGATTATGAGAGCTGCGAGAGCGGAAATTGCTGCGGCGTTGAATAAAATGAAGAAGGAGACGACGGCGGAGGTGGAGGGGAAAACAGAGCTGGGACGGCAGAAGGTGGAGGCGGAACTGAAGGAGGCGCTTGAGAATTTGGAGAAGCAGAAGGAAGAGACGATTGCTGCACTTGATTCGCAGATTAAGGATCTTAGTGAAGATATTGTGAAGAAGGTGATTCCTCTTACATAAACTTGAATTGATATGAATTGAATTGAAATTGAATTATATATAAATTATAATCTTCGATTCGATTTACTGTTGATTATAACTTTTCAGTTTTTTGTTTGGGTGTAATTGTGTTGTGTTTATGGGAGTTATATGATCATGAACTGTTGTATATCATCGTTAGACATCAATGGACATACCTATTCGATATAATTGACTGTTTTGGATTCCGATCGGATTTGATTTAGTGTTTTGAGTTTTGATTTTACTAAGTAGAATACTAATTGGATTAGAGTTTGGAGCTGGATTGTAAGTTTTGATTATCTCAGTTTGGATCTTGATCTATTTTCCTAGTTTTTTTTAGCTATTTCACAGTAGCTAGGGTTTAAAAAAAATTGATTTTGGGAGAAACTAGGTCGGACAAATCTCGGGTGAAAAATATGACGAGTCCCTCCACAGGTTTTCGAGTAGTTTCACGTCGATCTCTTTTCTTTACCTCCTTAATAAACAAGTTTTTTTTTAAAGTGCAACTAGATGTCCTTTTTTACTCCAAACCAATTTTACTTCCATAAATTCCTCTTGAAAGCTACATCAGCATCTCGGTGAAAATCCAACCCAAATCCTGCTTTATTAATTAAAAATGGTCAATCGTCATCTAAACCGAAATTAAGCCCAGTAAACCAAAATTAAATTACCCAACCTTAATTATTTCAGCTTTGAAGATGTGGGGGTGGATTTTGGTTTAGTTTGACGCGTAATCCGGCGAGGAGTTAATTTGTCTGGAGACTTTTCTGTGTCTGATCCCATCGCAATGAAAGGTGAGGGATTTCTTACATTGGAAACAACTTTCTCCTTGTGTAACGGATTTTGGAACTCCTGGACTGAGGACCCAGATGGGAGAGGTGAAAGATTTTTTACAAATGGAAGTTTATGAACTTTAGGGTTTTTTGAAGAAGATGACCCCTAATCAGTATTCAGTTGTGGCTGATTGCTTTTCTCACTTGGAGAAGCACGAAGACCAGCAGCAATGCGTTTTTCCCTCGCTACTTTATGTGTTCTCTCTAATATAGACAAGTTCAACCAATTTTCTTTTACTTAGACGTTTCTGGCTGCGAACATATATAACTCAAAAACAAGGTTGAAAATGATCTGAGCTCTCTCTCTCTCTAAAGAATATTTGTGATTGTTGAAGACAATGAAACAGTGGAAAAGTTTATAAATAACGGTGAAAAAGAGCAGTTTATTGACTAAGCTAGTTGCTAATCAACTTAAACCTATATTACTAATGGGTCCTTAAACTCGACCCGGTTTGACGATCCGACCCAATAAGCTCATGGGTCAGTAATTAAGTATAAATACCCCCAACCACTTTCATTAATGAGGGTAATGAGAATTTAGTACTAGTAGGCAACTTAATTATCTCTCTACTCTTCACACTAAACACAAAACACCACAAAATATTTAAAACACCCTTTAAACACTTTACTAGATTACCCTTAGCTAGAAACCAATCACACCAGTATCTAGACATGATGTGAGAGTTGTTTTTTTTATCAAATAAAAATGAAACTGTATCAAGCTGGTTTACTATGGGAGAGTGGATCAGAAGCCACTCCTTCGAATCCTCACAAACTTTCACTAAAATGGACAATGAAATGAAAGTATTCCACCAACTTTTACTCTTCGAACTTAAGCCTTCGAATTTGATGCTTTCTCTTAAGCCTCCTCGAATACTTGTATGTCTTCGAAGTAATATGCTCCCTCGAATTTGTATGTTGTGTTTGATATTTACTTTCTTGCTTCAGCGATGACTGGAGTGTCCAAACCCTACACCGACTATGTCGAGGGAGCTACCACTACTTTTACAAACCTTCGTTTGTGGGCAAAGGAGCAGTGGGACAATCGCTTTCACCGTTGTTTTGTTGATGACAACTTGGCTAGGAGTCGACTCTAGAGACTGAATCCCCAAGATCGTATAAGTATGAGGGGACTGATGACTCCTCCTTTGGAAAGGGAAGTGTTAGAGCGATGTAGCCAACAGGATGTCACAATCTATCTGCCCAAGCGCTCCCGCTCACAAAGTCACCTGGATGAACCTCCAGAAGATGAAATAACACCAACCCAACTAATAAATCCCAAAACATCTACGAACAAACAAAAAGCAAACTCCTCGAAGAATGCAGGGGCCTCGAACTCCAATGATCTTCGAACAACCGAAGCCCCCCGAACAAGTGTGATTGCTTCAACAAATCCTACTCCTCCTCCCCCTGCCCCCATCCTTCCACCGAAGAAAGATGGCAAGAAAAAAGACTTGAAGGGGAAGGGTATTCTCCTTGAACCCATCGAAGAACAGTCTGAGGGAGGAGAAACTCCTGACAACAATGAAGGGACTAACTTCGAAAGAGAAGTCCATGATGATGCCATTGATGCTGAAAACAGGGGTGGCCAATCACCCAAGGAAACTTCCTACCAATCTTTGCACTCTCCTCTGACTGAGGCTTCTCACCCAGCTTCCCTCGAAGACAGTCCAAGGCTGGCTCCTATTCCTGCTCCTCGAACAAACCCTCCACTACTCATTCACCCAGACGTTGCTTGTGGTAATTTTTCCGAATTTGATTCTGCAGATTTAGGGTCTCCTTCGAACTCCTTCGAGGTCCCCTTGGATGATGAGTTTTCGATGAGTCTGCGGAGGCTGCTGCATACTTCAGTGAATCGAGGAAAGAAAATGCGCCATCTTGAAAAGCGTAAAAAATACTACAAGTTCAAAGCATCACTAGTAGCCTCTCAACTCGAGGAGGCCAAGAAGGAGTATGCAGTGATCGAGGGCCAAGTTGATGCCTTGTACGAGCGTCTTTCTACCTCTGAGAATTATGTGACAATGCTAGAGAGGTGTTGTCAGCAAGAAAGAGATTTGTACAAGGAGAAGACTGATGCCCAGGAGCTGATGATATCTGAATACAAAAAGGGGCATCGCAAGGCTTGCGATGGATTCGAGCAGTGCACTGAGGCTCTTCGAAAAGTGGTTGGAGAACGCGATAACTTGGAGAGAAAGATCAGAGGCTTCCCAATAGAAATTGAAGAAGCAAAAGAAAAGGCTGCGGATGCCTATGCAGCAACATGTTTGAAGACCTTACAGGCCCGCGATGCTGCTACTCGAGCTGGCTTGTTGACCCAGATATATGCCGAGCACCCTGAATATGACCTGGGGCCTTTTTGGAAGCTTGTCCCCCCAGAACTTCGCCCTCCCCAAATAGTTGTAAGTGAGAGTGAAGACTCAGAGGGTGAGGGGAGTGATACCTCGAAAAATGCCGATTGAGTAAAAGTACTATAGGTAATTCTGTTTTTTGTATATGGCCTAAAAAAGGCCTCTTTTTGTAATGACTGGAACTTGTTGTGCTACTTTAACTGTGGAAGAGCACTAAATATTCGACTCGTCAATTTACTGTATTTGGAACAAGTTCATAATGATTATCATGATGGATTCGACCAAATGACCAAGTAGATGGATCTCGCTCGTACATGATCATTCTTAAGGTAGACTTGGAAAAATGACTAAATCAGAAAGATCACGCTCGTACACGAAGCATGTCGGGATAGGCTTGGCTAAGTAGAAGGGTTGCCTGGAGCGTGATCCTTCATGTGGTGGACTTGACTGATTGGACAAATGGAGGGATGAGCTTGGCCAATTATCTAAATATAAGGTTTGCGCTCATGCAAAACCCCTCTCAGGGTGGCCTTAGCCAAATGGTCAAGTGAAGAGGTCGCGCTCGTGTACGAACCCTCTTGGGTAAGGTTTGGAAAAGTGGCTACATTGAAGGGTCACCCTCGTGCACGACCTCTTTTGGAGTGGTCTTGTATTATTCGCCAAGGAGAGAGGTCGTGCTCGTGCCCAAAATTTATTAGGGAAGGCTTAACCAAATGGTCGGGTGGAAGGGTCGTGCTCGTGAGGGACCTTTCTTGGGGAAGACTTGTCTAATTATCCAAGTGGAGAAGTTGCATTTTTGCGTGGCTTATTTTAGAGAAAAATTGAACCCAGTGGTCAAAATAAGAGATTGTATGCATACACGACCTTCCCTCACGCGCTTGGTCTGAGTTTTTTTGCAAACGAGGGATCAAAAAATGGCATGACCTCCTTGTAAAAGTATATTCTTAAGTCGATCTTCTTTTGATTAAATTAAATTAAATTTAAGTTCTAGAGCCTTACTCGGGACCCGATTCGCATTTCATCTCAAGTCAATAGACTTAATTACATCAAATGACATATGATAATAAAAGTTTCATTTACGTTTTGAATAATACACATAAACAAACTAGAGAGGTCTATTACCTCATCATCTTTAGTCACAAAAAGCTAATTAATAGTTCAAACATCTTTTAATATAATAAAAATAAAAATAATATAAAAATTAAATGATGAGGTAATTAACTAATTAATAGTTGTACCTCATCAATTTTAGCTAATTAATTAGATGTACTCCATGTTATAAAAAAGATTTTAAAAATGATGAGGTAATTAACTAATTAATAGTTCAAACATCTTTTAACATCATGGTCTATTACCTCATTATCTTTTATGCACAAAAAGCTAATTATTTTATATATGGATTAGTTCTCAAATATTGTTTATATTTTACAAACCCTACATCAATTAATTTAAAAATTGATATCAAAGAATTCTGATCGTCCAAGTTTTGGAGATGAAAAATCTTTGATTCAGTCTCCGAGAACCCAATAACACAATTGATTTTTGAATAAGAGAATTGTTCATTTCCTTAATTTCAACATGTGTGTTTGTTGTCTTGAATTTTAGCAAACCAATACAGTTTAATTTTTAGATATTTTTTTTAATTACATGTGAGATTTTTTTGTTGAAAATTTTTAGATCAGCAACAAACCAATTCCAATTTAAAGAATTTTTTATCGTTGACTGTCTAGGATGTTATGTTTAGTTGTTTTTCCATATTTGGATGCAATGTTATGTGTTTAGGGATTTACAGTTATGTGGCCGCCAACTATATACTCATTTAGAAGTATCTAGTGATTGAGAATGAACGACCTTTGAGATAAGACATGATTACATATTTTTGTTGGTACTTGGACTCTAGGATGTTCGAGGTGATGTATTGCATGCCTATAAATTTTTTGTTTCAGGTGTAAAGTTTTGAAGAAATTTATCTCATTTTAGATGTTGAGCACTCGACGAGATATTTTACATCCATGAACTACTTCAGATGTTCATTATTTAACAAGGTAACAATCCATGAAGGTTTGTCGAGTTAATTAGATGCTTTAATTGCGTTTAAATTACTTTTGTAGTGAACATTTTAGAAGACTATCCCCGGGAACTACATTGGAAGACTTGGTATCTTACATGTTTGGGATTTTTCAGGTGAGTCTTATAGAAAATATATATAGGGTCTCATATCTTAAAGAATGATTGTTAGTGTAGATCGACCCCTAAAGAAGGTGTTATGGTGGCGACCAAAGTGTGTCACATCCCACATCGGTTAAACATGGGACAGATCAGTGGTATATAAGTAAGAACATACCTCAACTAGTATGAGGCCTTTTGGAAGTGGACCAAATGCAAAGCCGTGAGGACCTTCGGGTGCCAAAGCGGACAATATCATACTAGTGTCGAGACCGGTTGTGTTCTTACTTATATACGGAGGCGGAATATGCGGACCGGACCCCTAATTCACAACACCCATATTCCCAACACGTGGTATCAGAGCGTCAGGCCCAGACGAAACACGATGGTGGTAATATTCTCGGAGGTCGAACATGATGAACCAGTAGCCATATGATCAAGGTGATCTGCTCTAGAGATCCTAGTTCGGAGTGCTCGTGGCTCATCAAGCAGTGTGGCTTGATTGGAGTGGCGCTAAGGAACAAGACAGTGTGGTCTAAGAGGAGGTGAGCAGTAACATCCGTAGTGCCTCTAGGGTCAGGTAGTCTCCAACCTAATTAGAGTGGGCGGATGAAAGTCAATTGAGAGGAGGCTAAAGTGGTACTTTGTTCGAGAGGAGGATTTGTTATGGTGGCGACCAAAGTGTGTCACATCCCACATCGGTTAAACATGGGACAGATCAGTGGTATATAAGTAAGAACATACCTCAACTAGTATGAGGCCTTTTGGAAGTGGACCAAATGCAAAGCCGTGAGGACCTTCGGGTGCCAAAGCGGACAATATCATACTAGTGTCGAGACCGGTTGTGTTCTTACTTATATACGGAGGCGGAATATGCGGACCGGACCCCCATATTCCCAACAGAAGGCTACCTCACATTTTTCCTAATAGAGAGCAACCCGTTACATGATGTTGTTGTTGCGTTTACACGCACCATATTCATGCATAATTGGTTTTCAATGTTGAATGGTGTGTTCAATATAGCATGAAATAGTCAAGTATGAGCCCAACAAAAGGCTTGGATATTTTCATATATGGCATCGAACCACACATTTATTCTTTAAAATGTTGTGTCTAAAGGTGATTTATAGCACATTGGTGTCTATCGTGTCCGTACATGGTGAGTCAGTCACATAAGAGTGTCTTTTAAAACTTTTAACCCGATAAAATTTATCTTTTTATGTTATTTATGAGATGATTTAGATTAAGTATTATGTGTTTAGAATCTAGTTATACACAAAATGTTCCAAATTATTTTGATACAATAATTTTTTTAATATTTTGTTCATTAAGAACAACGAGATATCTATCAGATTCTAGTACTAGACGATTTTTCCTCTTACTCTGAATGTTTATCAAGTTATATAATAACTATATTAAAAAGGTAAAATTCATCAATATATAGTGATAATACTCCATGAATTTTTCTTAAACATATCATAATTTTTCTTAAACATATCAATTTATATTTTTTTGAAGTTGGTTGAATCTGGAATTGATGAAGTTACCGATAAATGTAATGGTAAAATTGATAAGAAGTAAATTTATAAGTCTATTTATATGGTCAAACTTCATATTTAAATATATGATCAAATGATAATATCATATTCGAATATAAGTGTAGTTGTGATGTAATCATTAAGTATTATTAACATTAAAGGTTTAACAATAATGAGCAATAATGATGATTCAGTATTAATACTTACAAATTAAAGTTATCTAAATAATATGTATTAGGTAATAATGATAATTTATATTTCACCAGACCTTAATAACCTCCATATCTTAATTTATATTTTACAATAATGGTGATTTATTAGTATCATATAACTCTTGAAGATCTTTAAAAGATTGATTGAACTCCAACCATCATAATATATCTTTACTAAAGAAGTTACATTAAATTTCCAAATTAAGTAATGGTAAAATGACTTTACAAATAATGGTAATTTATTATAACTCTTAGAGATCTCTTACACTTTCACCCTACTTTTTATTTATTTATGAAATACAAAACAAAATCATAATTAAGTGAAGTTAAAACATCTTTAGATATAATGGTGGTAATGTATAGAAGAGTTTCAAAATCAAGTATTTGTACATCTACTTAGCTTATACTATCTCCACTAAGGATTACAATTAATTTTGGAAAACTTTTATACATATTTTTATATTATACAATAAAATAAATTGAAATACTAAGACAAATAGGTACATCTTTATCACAAACATTCATCTTATATCTCTCAAAATGAGGTTCGCAAGCTAGTTGACAAGATACTTCAGAACCTCTTGAGTATTCTGATTATTAATATATGTCATGGATACATCAAAGAGAAATATACAACATAAAGGAAATTAGATGTAAACAAAGCACTTGAACTCTTTGAACAAAGTTAGAAATTTATGAGGAATATGTTTTCATTCATAGATAAACATAAATATACATGTTATTGAGAAGTATCATTTGGCTTAATATTCACATATTTCAATATAGGCAGACTTAATTAAAAAAATTAAATTATTTCTCATATCTTACCCTGGTGGTTGCTATTGAAGGGAGGTATGGAAGTTCTGTGAACAATGTCATGAACCAATTTTGGTTAATAAAGTTCCTTATTAAGAAAATCTATTGTAAAATAATTAATAACATTGTTACATTAAACCTTAAACCTTAAACACAACAAAAACATTGTTATAAGAAACTTATGTGTTTGAGGCGTCAAATGCAAGCAAAACCTTACAAGGATATCATTGGGAACTAGACTCTAATATAGTAATAATCATCTTCATTTAGCATACATCACATTCTATAAAAGTTAGATTTGGAAACCCACTACTCAATCTCATATATGAGGCAATTCAATTATTTGATATTTTGTCTGAGAGAAAGTATTTAGCGAACAACCTTGTTTTGGTGGGAAGAATTAGAAATGATTTGTTTAGATTGAAACAAAAAAGTAACATTTTACACTTAAAATCTACACATACAAAAAAAAGTGTATATGGTGCAAATATACAAAAGTTGAAACCAATAGACAATAAAAAAAACCACATGCCAATGTTTACAATAGAAAGGAGGGAATTGCTAAAAAAAGCCATTTTTACTCTGTGAAGTCGCTTGTTTTGAATTTTAAAAATTACTCCGTGAAGTTATTTTTTTGATGATTTTGTCCTTCACGAAATCGTATAAATAGAAGAAATTACTCCGTGAAGTTACCATAATTTCCAAAAAAAATACAATTTTTCTACCTTCTCTCTACTTTCTCTCTCTAAACATAAAGAAGTAAAACTAAAACTAAAGAAGTTAATACTATCATTATCAATTAAAATGTTACTCATTGCCTTCAAAACCACTTAATCATATATCCTAACACTTAAATGACTTATTTGCAAAAAAACATATTTAGATCTTAGTTTTCGAAAGGTTTCTTAAACCATAATGGGTATTTTGTTTTACTTTAAATTTATATTGTTTTTAGTTAGTATAAGTCTTTAGAAAATGATAATCTACTAAAAAAATTACAAAAATGGACAAAATTGAAAGATAAATGTTAAAAAATTAGAAAAAAAAAACGATATAGATCTGATACAGGTATGTCCGCCAATGCAATGACGCACACGATAGTGCTGACGCCATTGCATGGCGGAAACAGGGGTCTGTACGCCTTGCAATGGAGTCAACACCATCGTGTACGTCATTTGTCCGACGAAAAGTACCATCTTCTTCGACAGGATGATGACGACGAACACCACCTGGACGCCATCGTCTGGCGGAAACGGACATTTTTTGATTTTCTTTTTAAAATTATTTTTTCAGAAAAACAGAAAGATACAAGGGTCAATGTTCATGTTGGTTTGTAGAAAAACAAGTTTTGTTACCATTTCGTCAAGTTTTGTTAACATTTTATTAAGTTTTACAAAGTTGAAAAAAAAGAGTTTTGGTTAGTTTAATTTTGAGTTTTTATGATTTTAGTGAGTTTTAGGAAGTAAAATGTTAGGTTATGGTAGATTTTCTGTTTTGCAACTTCATGAAGTAAATAATGGCATAAAACGTAATTAAATGAACTTTAAAGGACTTTTTGGGTTTTTTGCCTAGTGACAATTTTGTAAATATTGAAAAACAGAAAAAGGCACTTCGTGGAGTAGTTTTGGCTGTTTTTTTAGGAATTTCCTAGAAATGAAACCTATTTTAATCACATGAACATAGATAATAAAAAAAAGTACACCGCTTCCAAAAATTAAAAACCTAAAAATATCATATTTCTTTACGATTTTTTTAGAAAAACTACTAATCATTACAAGTATAATATAATATATAGATCGATTTGATTAACTGTTCGTAGACAAAAAGCATATGCATCGTCCTATAAGTATTTAGAGACATATAAACTTTTTTACGTGTCCATGTATCATAATCTATCATATACAATAAAAAAAAATCTAAGATTTAAACAACAAATAAAAAAAAATTAGTTTTGCCTGGTTTGGAAAAAGATAGAATTTTAAAATAAAATAAAAAAAGTAAAATTTGAAACAATTTTTTTATTTTAATCGAATACGAAAAAAACAAAATGTCAGTGTTACTCATAGTACATTTGATGTAAAAATATCTAATAGTTAAAATATTTTTAAAACGTTTTAATAAATTATGTTAATATTATTTATATATAAAATAGGCATGTTTTTGTTTTTCAAATAAAAATACTTGGAACCCTGGTATTTGGATTTTGACCTAACAGACCATAAAATTGTGTCGGAACAAAAGAACCTTTCATTTCCGTCCATTTGATAATGGATTGAAGTCAACGTTCTTTCATTATAATATTTTGCTTCACTCGGTTTGAGTCCAAATATATCGATGGTTTAACAAAATATAAAAGGCCCATAGCTATTTGAAATAAAAAAATAAAACTTGTAAGGATATGCATTGGCTAACAAATTAGTTTATCTTTATCAAAATTATTATCAAATCATCATATGTAACACTAATTTTTGTGGACATTTAAAATTTGTTAAAGAATTCAAAGTAATTATAAATCCACAAAATTAAATAGCCTATATTATATTATGTATAGAAACTGAGTTTCAAGTTACAAGTTTGCTCGAAATGCATCTTGAACTGATATAAGCTTGAGTACAAACTCTTTTTGTTTACAATTTTACTAAAACAAAAACAAAATCTACTCCGGAATTCGAACATTTGTGGACAATAAGCGGTAATAAAACTATACAACAAAGAATTTTCAAACAACAATAGAATTGTCCTAAAGACAACACAATCATGTCTTTAACTCACCAGCAACAATCCCAGCATTCTTCACTAGCTGCTCAGTCTTCAACAAAAGCCTAGCTACTTCCTCTTTAACCTCCATAAACAAATCATTGGTTTCAACATTTTTCACTTTGAAACCCGATTCGATTTCATCGACATCACTATCACCCGCAATACTCATATTACCTTTAACCACCATTTCTCTGCTCATATCCGCAAGTTCCTCAAGTGCCTTTATCGCCGCCTCAATTTCAAGTTGAGCTGACTCGAACTCAAGATTCTCGATAACTAATTCACCGTTGGTTTTTTCACCGATTCTCTCTTGTGCTAAAGAGTACAGCTTATTCAAATCATCTTTGTTTCTCACCATTTCCTCTTTTACGCTTTTGAGTTCAAACTCTTTGGCATCTAATTTTTCCTTCAACAGTTCGATCTCCTCGTTTGTAGCTATGGCATAATCTTCTTTGCCGCTCGAAGTGATTAAGTCGCTTGTGAGTTCCAAAATTCTTTGTATTACCGTCTCGGCTTCAGCTACTTCGAGCTTTTTGCTATCCAATTCAACTTCCACTTTCTTAACATGTTCATCTTTCTCGCTCAGTAAACCTGTGGCTCGAACAAGTTCATCTTCTCTACTGCTCATTAGCAACTTTAGCTCGTTAACTTCGACATTTACATCTTCTAACTTATGCTTTGCGTCAGATAGTTCTATATCTTTCTCTTGTAAGATCAAACGTAAAGAACAATACTCGGATTTTAAATCCTCGATTTCCACCTTTGCTTCCACTAGTAATGACTCTTTTTCTCGAAGAAGATTCTCCGCGTTCACAAATTCGTCATTCTTCTTTGATAGTTCTTGTTCGAGAAAAAAGATATCTTGAATCGCTTTCTCTAAACTCGATTTCTCTTTTCTTAGATCTGCCTGTAAATCTTTAAATCGCTCTTTCTCCGTTAATAAATCACTTACGAGGTTGATGTTCAGTTCCTCGGAGGCTTTTAGTTTCAATCTCTCGCTCTCGACTTCAGATTGAGCATCTTTCAGATTCGTCATGTATGATGTTACACTAAGCTTCAATTCTTCAAGTTCTTCAAGTCGTTTTAGTAACAACAGTTCCTTATCCTCCATTTGTTTTCGAGAGAACATTAAAGCTTTTCGTGAAGAAATCAGCTCAGATTTCACGTCACCAAGAAGGTTCTTCACTTTTTTGAAATCGTCCAGAGTTTGATTTGCTGATTCCATATATCGAGACGTTGTGTTCTCTAATTTCTTCAGCTCTTCACAAGCTAAAAACCATTCCTTTGTCTGTTTCTCCAAATTGCTTTCCGTAGTTCTAACTTTTTCCTCTTCCAGTTTCTTCATCGCCATTGAAACTTCGAGCTCTTCTTCTTTCTCTGTAATAGCTTTTCGAAGTGTTTGTATCTCGGTTTCTTGTTTCGTAACAACTTGATTGGTTTCATTTAAAACACGAGTTTTATACTCGAGCTCCAGACCAACCCTAGACGCTTCCTCTATCTTGTTTGCCAATTCCTCTTTCAATTTTTCGAGTTCGTCTTCTTTGAATGCCAATGAAGACTGCATCGCTACAACCATATAATCTTGCTCTTTAAGTGTACGTTTCAACTCTTCAATCTGTTTGTTTTTAATATCCAAATCGATATTTACCCCTTTCAACTCTTCTTCTAGTTTTTCATACTTTAAACCCGCATCCCTTAGTTCTCGATCCCGCAACTCCAACTCTTGTTTTGTTCGGTTTAACTCATCATGGTCCAAAATGACCTTATTTTCCGCATTCATCAAATCATCTTCTCTCTTTTTCAAGGCTGTCAGAACTGCATTGAGATCAGACTCGAGGATTTCGAGGTTAACTGTCGTCTGTTCAACCTCCTCGTCATCCGCATAGTTTAAATTTCTGCTCTTCTGTTCTTCGAGTTTCTGTGTTTGTGCGAATAATCTCTCGAGAAGATTCCTAGCCGGTTGAATTGCTCCGTTGTCACTGATGCTCGACTTTCTGTTGTTCAATACTGATCTAACGACCTGAAGAGATAAGCTCTTTGTTCTACCGCCAAGAGATACAATCTTCCCTTTCCGATTTACTCGGGGTGAAGAAAACTGTAGCAGGAAGAAGCAGCTTTCAAAGCAGTTTAAAGACTCAGAACTCATATCTATATGCATGAAGAAAACAGCAATTCCATCAACTTAGTAGTGTTTTTTTGTCGAACCAAACACCGGAATTTCGCTTAATTGACAAGATTCTAAAGCTTGTTCTGATTGCAGAATACTCACTATTTAACAAATATGCAGGAAATTTCATCAAACCAACAAATATTTTTACATTCAACGATACCTAAACAACGCATAAAGAAAGCAACGATTCTCGCAAGTGTATATCGGTAAGGAACAAAAACTCGAAGTACGAAACTTTGTAGATACGTAATTAGCCGATTCTAATCCTTGTAATTCATGAAGTTTTCTCAATCATCAATCATCAATCAAACATTAAACATCAACAACGCATCAAATCTATCTAAAACCTCGGGTTATTGGTACACAGTTTGTACATATATGTATATATATATATATAGAGAGGGAGAGAAATGGAATTAACCTTGTAGCTACAGTGAGGTGAAGTAGAAGGAAGATTAAGTCGAATAGCTTGGGAGAAAATCCCCATAGCTCGTCTTCTCCACCGAGAGGATCTTCTGTAGTCAGTAATAAACCCTAATTCCTCAAACTAAACAACGAAACAAGCCCTTACGCATAGACTAAAACGGGATTGAAGTTTCGAGATGATGAACTCTACAGAGAGAGAATGGAGTTTTGATAGAAGGAAGCAAGCCTGGCGACGAGAATCGGAAAAGAAAGATGATGAACGGCTTACGTTAGCGAGCAATGCATGTTTTCACTAAAATGCGCTTGGTTAGAACAGGAGATAACTGTCACCTGTTTGTCAGAGGAAATCGTAGGTGTGTGGTGTTGGATAAGAGTTGAATTAGAAATGAAATATTTTTGTAGTATGAAGTTCATATTGGTGGTGTCAATTTGAGTGTCGAAAATAGACCTTTGATCGATCATAGTCCACGAAAGCATATGTGTTAAGATTTTATGGTATAAAAAAGTATGGCCTACTAGCATCGCCATATATCTTTTTTCATGTGGTGGATGTGAGAACTCGGACAATAAATCCAGCAGGTAAGTCGGTATTGAAGAATGGTGATGGATGGACTCCGAAGTCCGAACGATATGTATCAGTAAAGGGCTAGGCTAATTCAAGATCCGTTTTTTCTATAATGAGACCCGGTTATAGTGAGATTCGGCTTGGCTATAACGAGACCCCTCTTATTTACAAAAATGCCATCGATATAAATACAAAAATTCCCAAACTCTACACTTCTCTTTCGAAAACCCTTACTCTCTCTAATCTAATATTTGAAAATGCTAGATATTTAAAATCCAACTGCATAGACTTGTTAAAATATAAATTCTCTACACCATTGTGCTATTTTTTTAAAATTTGGATCTATATTTGTAGTGATATTTAGAGTTTATTTTTCGGATATAAAAATCGAATTTTCCACTACTTGTAGTTGTTGTTTGGTTGTTTGATTATATGTATATGCTTAATTAGGTTGTTGGCTTCAATTTGGTATAAGTTTTGTCGAATTTGACGCCGTAAAACTAGATATGAGATTTACAAACGGGTATTCTCGAACCGACATTTCCACGCACGGACATGCGTGGAAATAGACAGATGCACGCAAGAACATGCGTGGAAATGTCTGTTCCACATTTCTTATATAATTTATAATATATATATATATATCCTTAATGCCTTTGGTACAAATAAACAAATGTGTGTTCCACACATTCCTTATATAATTTATAATATATATATATATATATATATATTAATGTCTTTAGTACAAATTTAATAAATTTATAATCTATATATATATAACTTTTTTACTGTATTTTTATAAATGTATTAAATAAATAGAATAATTGAAAATAAAATTAATAAAAAATATAAAAAATATTCACCATCATTTTTTTAGAACGTTCAATTTTCACGTGTGGTTAAAAATTGTAAGAATACACACACTAAATTTGGTATGAAAGTGTTTTTAATTGACAAAATTTGGCATGAAAGCGCAAGAATTTGACAAAATCCGGCATAAAAGCGCAAAGATTTGACCAAATTCACGCACGAACATGCGTGATTTCGGCCAAATCCACGCACGAATGTACGAAACGGCGCACGAAAAAGTGTGAATTTATGTAAAAATATAAATTTTTCCTCAAGCCATATATTTAGAGATGATTTTTTGTTTTTTTAGGTTCATGGGTTTATGAGTTTATGTTGAATATTAGAGAGATAGATAGTTGAGAGAGAAGATAAAGATAGTAAAAAAGCTAAACTGTGTTTTAGTTTTAAAAACTAGGATTTATAGTTGAATTTATTGTTTTTTGAGTTAATGGTTTTATGGATTTTTGGAGTTTTTATGAAAATTAGAGAGAAAAGTAGAGAAGAGAGAAAAAGGAGAGGAGGTAAAAATGAGATGTCCAAAAAATTATGGTTTTTATATCTAGTAGCATTTTCGTAATTACATAAAATAAAATAAAATCAGATTTTGGGGTCCCACTATAAAGAAATTGGGTCTTGGTTTAGCCGTGCCCATCAGTAAAATGCAACGCCAAGTTCATATGCATAGTAGGTGTATTAGTGTTTATCGGTCCGGTTCGATCTGGGTTTCGACGGAACCGGACCGAACTGTTAAGCTTATTGGTTCGGATCAGACCGGACAGCTAAGCGTTCGGTTTTATATTTTGGAACTTGACCGGACCGCTAATTTTTTGGTTCGGTTCGGTCCGTCCAGTTTGGTTCGATTGGTTCGGTTCGGTCCGGTTTAAGTCCGGTCCGGTCCATTTAAAAAAATTAATTTAATTAAAATTTAATTTTTGTTCATATTTTACACTAAAGTTATATTTTTTCGCGAGCAACCATCCATCTTAATTTTTTTTTAGTCTAAAAACAATTCCTAGCCATCAAGTAATTTTGAAGAAGTTTTTAGTTTCTTGTGTTCCAAAAATAAAAATTTATCGTTAATTTTGTTTTTTAAAAAAATTATGGGTCGGGCATAATGAATTCTTAAGTTTATCATTTTTTCTTTTGTATAATGAGTTACAGGAATTCGATTTTTCCTGTGTATCGAGTTACTGGAACTTGATCTACTAGAAAATCAAGTTTTAGAAACTCTATATATAGAAAAGAATTGTTTATCGTTTAATGGAGTTCCTGCATATCGAGTTACTAGTTTTATCGTTTTTTTAAAAAACGATTTCTGTTTAATTGTTTTTCCTAGATATTGAGTTCAAAATATAGTTTTTAGTGGTTTGATCAGTGTCTACTTATAGGGTTCTTTTTTCAAATATTGCATATGATTCTGAATTCTTAACTCTGAATCACATGTTTTTTTAACATGTCATTTGGAGTGACTCTCTCGGAAATACATGTTTTTTTTTTAAAACATGTAACTTTGTGAGTAACTTTTAAAAAAATGAGTTTTTCATTTGTTTTTAGGGTTTAATTTTAGAAGTTAGATAATATATGTTTTCGGTAATTTGTCATAATGATTTGTTTGTTGGAATAAGAGTTTGATAGTATATAGTGGCATCAAATTATAAATCAGAAAGTAAAATAAAAGGCAAAAAAGTAAAAATAAGTGTTGAGTATTTTTTTGAAAAATTGAGATAGAGGAAATAATAAATCTTATAGAGGAAAAGATTCACCCAAAATAAAATTGTTGAAATAGATTGGAATAGTTTTCTGTCACCAATATAACTTATTTACACAAATCCAATTTGAATAGAATATAATTATGATTTTTTTAACTTAAATTCAGCTTGTTATAAACGCGAATAACATATATTTAACATGTTTGTTCCAAACACTAACAAGATTAAAAAAATTTAATGATTCGTTAGTTATAAAAATGTTTGAGGTCAAAAACATATTAAATCCAAAACACTTATAAAATTTTAAAAAAATTACAAATCTTAATGATGTGTTTGTTGGAATAAGAGTTTGATAGTCGATAGTGGCATCAAATTATAAATTAGAAGTAAAATAAGAGGAAAAAAAGTAAAAATAAGTGTTGAGTATTTTTTTGAAAAATTGAGACGGAAGAAATAATAAATCTTATAGGGAAAAAAATTCACCCAAAATAAAATTGTCGAAATAGATTCGAATAGTTTTCTGTGAGCAATATAACTTATTTAAACAAACCCAATTTGAATAGAATATAATTATGATTTTTTTAACTTAAACTCAGCTCGTTATAAACGCGAATAACATATATTTAACATGTTTGTTCCAAACACTAACAAGATTAAAAAATTTAATGATTCGTTAGTTATAAAAATGTTTGAGGCCAAAACATATTAAATTCAAAACACTTATAAAATTAAAAAAAAATTACAAATATTTAAGTGTTTCGTGTAAATTTTAAGTTCTCACGATCGATATGAATTTAACTTGTATTTTCGTATATGTTTATTTTGAACTTATTGTGATCTTAATGGTGATATTTTTATCAAAATTATGTTGTGCTTGTGATCATATTAAATATTGACAATTCTATTTAAATATTGATAACTCTAATTGCAAAATGAAAAAAATGTGCATGAGAGCACAAATAAAAGAACATATAAATTAATTTCTTTTCAATAGTTTATATATATATATATATATATATATTAATTTTTTAGGTTGTATTCTAGTTATGTAAATATTTATACCATACATTTCAAAAAGAAATATTAGTATAATTATCTAATAAATAAGCTAGAATCAGTTGAAAAATATGACCAGGGTCATGTATTGATAGGATCAGATATTTTTGGACATGAATCGTAATAATTCGGGATTTATCTGGATGAGCAATCGGGACAGGCTAAATGAAAGTTGATGACTAAGTAGCGACTTAGGTCAACCAATGACTCAGCTATGTGCCTAGTATCCTTAAATCATGGGCTTGAGGGCTCATGAAAAATGCTCAATGAAAAGATTTGACATAAAGGCCCATTGATATCCAAAAAGAGTATAAATATCCCAACCAACTTCATTCAGAGGGTTGGATTTTTTCTGGAAACATTAAATATAAGGATACACCTCATTTCTCTCACTACTCTTTACAAAAGTACATAATATCAACCAACTAAAAGATCTTCTATCTTTTACCCTTAAATCAGATTTTTCCATCACCAAATTGGCGACCACAGTGGGAGGTAAATGAACCTGAATATCTCTATTCAAAACCTTACTTGTAATTCGAAGTTCGAAAATCTTTAGGATATGGATCTCAATATGCAAGAAGTGCTACCTCATGAAAATGAAGGAGTAAGAGATGAAAATGAGCATGCTACTGTATCTCATGTCAATCACACAGAGGAAAGCCCATTTATGCAAGATGAACATGATCAGTTGAGGGCTGAGATTGAAGCTCTGAAAGCCCAAAGGCAAGCTGAAAAAGCACTAAAATAAAAATCTGATATGGGAGGTATACTTACAGATGAGCCTGGGAAAATAACAAACAAGGTGAAAATGATCAGTCCACAAAGGCTCATATTAACTCTAAAAAAAGAACATTGGAATAAACAGGTGATGAGTACGTCGGATTCTGCTGAAGATTCAACTACAACATCTGAATCTAATGGGTCTTTTTCATCCAGTAGTGAGCATGTCCGTCAGAAAAAAAGAGACTAACCAAGAAACATTCTAGAAAAAGTGACAGGAATGGAAAAATGAAAAAGAAAAGATATCATGGAAAAATAAATGGGTTGGCAGATCACGGTGTTGATCATCTACTGAGTGATCAATATGTTATCATGTCTGAACCACATATATTTGCCACTCTTGATGAAGATACAGTATTTAGCTGTAACTATAATTGGAGGCAATCACATTTATCCTTAAAAATACTCTCCGAACATCTGCCCAGACGGTTTGACAGTTTCAAGATGGAAAAATACGATGATGATAAACTTTTATTCCGAGCTTTCTCGCAAACTTTCAGGGAAAGTGCTTTAAAATGGTATAATAGATTACAACAGGGATCTATTAAAAACTTTGATGTTTTCTGGGTGGCATTTCGTAGACAGTTCGTGGGAAGTAAGGAACTTAAAGGAAATGATGATACTATCGTCTATTGCGCTCAAGAACTGAACGACTCTTTGAAATAATATATCAGCCGTTTTGTGAATACGAAGAACGGATTGGCCGATTATTTTGAACAAGTAGGGATTTATTTGTTGAGACAAGAGTTAAATTCGGATGAGTTGGCTAATTCAGTGACTCGGAAAAAACAATCACTTGGGGTGGATTATTAAATCAGGTCGGAAAACAGATTACAGTAGAGAAAACTAAGAAATCTAGAGTATCGCGCCAGAATAGACCTGCTCCCACAGCATCACTTCCACAAGCCAGTACTCAATCTCAGGCCACAGTTAATTATAGGCCTAAATATTCCGGACAAGGGTCACATCGGCCAAGACAGATTCAATCAAGTCAAGTCCAACCATTTAAACCCAATAGAGGTTAGTGCTGTTTTGGCATGATAAGTAGATAACTATCCCCGTCTGGTTTACTGTATAAGCAAGAGTTTGTTGGAAGCTGAGAAAAAATACTTGAAATCGGAAAAATTATCCTTAGTATTAGTGATAACAACTAGAAAAATAAGACCTAGCTTTCAAGCACACTCTGTCACAGTTCAAACTTCTTTTCCTCTGAAAAATATGCTACAAAAGGTTGATATATCGGGAAGGATGACTAAATGGTCAGTTGATCTTGGAGACTATGATATTGACTTTGCATCTCAGGCTGCAATCAAAGCTCAAGTTATGGCTGTTTTTAGTGGAATTTCGTTCTAAGAGGCCCCATGAATAAGCTCAAGTCAGTAAGTTTAAAAATGAATGGATGATCCAAACTGACAGTGGATATATTACAACGGGGTGTGGAGATTGAATTTTCTTAATCTCTCTTTATGGTGATACCATGTACCAGGCTCTATATTTTGGCTTCAGAGAATCTAACAATTAGTCAGAATATGAAGCAATCATAGTTGGTTTAAGGTTAACTCAAATATGTGAGGCTAAAAGATTTTGACTGATAAGTGATTCACAATTGCTCATTCATCAGGTTCAAGGGCAATCTGAAACCAGGAAAGATCAATTAAAAAAATATTTACAAGTGCTAAAGAAAGTCACCATCAATTTTAAATACATCAGATATGAGCATATCCCCAGATCGGGAAACACCATGGCAGGTTCTTTAGCCACTATAACATATTATGAAGTATACCCTTGGATTCTTATGCAAGAATATTCTTCTATAGATGCAATCACAAGAAGCAAGGGTGAATTAGGAGAAAAATGCATGTATCCGATGTACTTTCTAAAGATTGGAGATATGAAATCCAAAAATTTATCACTAATGGAGTTCTACCTTCATACAAGGTTGTGGCCAAGAAAACAAAGTACAAAGCTCGTGGTTTTCTAGTTCTAAGGGGGTTTCTTTATAAAAGAATCTTTCAACATGCCTTTACTGCATTTTTTTGGATATAATGAGTCTCAAAATGTTCTATCATAATTACATGATGGAGAAGGGTCAGCACATTGTGGCTATAAAGTTTTGACTAGAAGAGTCTTATAAGTAGGATATTATTGTCCTACGATTATGGTAGATACTAAAGATTTGTTGAAAAGATATGATCCATGTCAAAGGTATGGAAATGTAATTCATGTGCCAGCAGTCCTCGTGGAATCAATATCCAAACCTATACCTTTTGATAGATGGGAACTTGATCTAGTTGGGCCTCTTCCAATGGCTTCAGGGGGTTGTTGTACCATAATTGTGGCAATAGATTAATTCTATAAATGGTTAGAAGCTACACCTTTATTTGGAACAACATCTAAGGCAGTCATTAAATTTATTCTCTCCAACATATGCTGCCGATTTGGAATTCCCAAACGCATCATCATGGACAACGGTCATCAGTTTGATAACAAAGATATGGATGTATTTTGTGCATCAAGAGGAATTCAACACTCTTTTCTTCTCCTTTTGATCCCCAAGGCATTGGACAAGTTGAAGTGGAAAATCGGACAATTATGTTAAGTTTTAAAAAGAATTTAGAAGGAGCTGCCGAAAATGGCCGAGTTACTTACAAGAAGTATTATGGGCATATCGAACCACTCCTCATACAACCAGACAAGAGTCTTAAATTGCTCTAGTTTATGGGATGGATGCAATCACACCTATAGAAGCTACTCTTCCTTCTTTCAGAGTCCAAAATTATTCTGAAAGAGAGAATGAGATAGTTATGAGGGCTCATTTTGGATTTAGATGAATAGAAAAAAGTGAAAGAACATTTAAGAACTTCACATTATCAAGGCTTGATGAGGAGTAGGTTTGCATCTAAAGTAAAAAGAAAAAAAATTCAAGTTAGAGATAATGTGTTGAGAAAAGTGTTCCTACACACTAAGGAGAAGCAGTTCGGAAAGCTAGCTCTAAATTGGGAAGGACCATACATCGTTTGTGAAAGAGTTAAGCAAAGAACATACAAACTCCAAGACAAAGAAGACAACTTGTTGAAGCATCATTGAAATGTTGAGAATCTCAGGTTATACTTAGAATAAACTCATCTTATAAATATTTAATTTGCCTTACTTCAATATAAATATATGGGGGCATACTCTTTCATATCCTGGTGGCAGGATGAGGTTTTAATGAGGTGTCCAGATCTCATTCAATATAATATCATTTACATTTTTCAAAGATATTGTTTTGGTTATGATCGGATGGATTAAAGACTTATTAAAGACTTATTTCCTTCAAATGGATTACCATTGAATGGCTTAGATGGATTAAAGACTTATTAAACACCTATTTCCTTCAAATGGATTACCTTTAAGTGACTCTAATGGATAAAAGACTGATAAAACACATATTTTCTTTAAATGGATTACCTTTGAATGGCTTAAATAAATGCAAGTGTGACTAAGTGTTTAATTTCTTCAATGAAAATAATTTGTAATGCTTTGATCGGATTTAATATACGTATATGGTTTTATCATCTTTAAGTACGATCGGATATTAATGGAAGTATAAAAGAAGACATGGAAAAATACAACGTGAATGAAAGAAAATATAACGTAAAATACTTATAGGGTTATTAAAAATATATGATCCACATTACAAAAAATTGCTTTGTATACAATAAGGACTTGTGCATATAGAGTTTCTAAAATATCTGATCCAAAAAACAACAAGATTCCTTGGCCATCCAAGGACTTCTCTAAAAACTGAAATATGAATAGAACAACAAAATGCCTTGCACAATTCAAGGACTTTAGTTTCAAACACAAACTTAACTTACCTTAAGGATCATTCCCTTCGGTTCTCTTTGCAACTATCTCTTCTTTTTTCTTCTTTTTTCTTCTTTTGTGGTTCACTATTATCTGAATCTCCTTCGCCATCATTGCTAGACTCATAGTCATCTGAAGGAACACCATATTTATCACGATAAGACAGAGTGTGAAAAGGTATTTCCTAATGAGGCACATATTTCTACAAATCCCCAATAGACTGCTTGGGAAAAGTTTTATGGAATAATAAGACCATATCAGACTTAAAAAATATGTTTCCTTCTGATCCATAAAATTTAACACCCCATCAGCATACGCGTTCCTCGCAACAACTATATCTTAGAATTTTGTCTCTTTCAAAGAAATAATCTCATCATCTATTTTCTTGAGAAGATCTTGTAATTCTTTTTTCTCCTTGGATAATTGGTCGATGACACTCTTCTCATTGGTCAGTTTTTCCTTTAAGGAATCGATTTCTTTAAAAGTAGTAGATTGCAATTCGGTGTAGCTAGCCTGTGATTTTTCACGATCGGACTTATCTTCTACCAAATCATCACTAAGATGTTTCTTTTCCTTGCCTAAAGTCTCAAAATTGCTATGTTCGGTCGTGATGGAATCCTTCATGCCTTGATTTTCAGTACGAATGAAGACGATGTTACTGGCTTGAGATCTAACTTGCCTCTCAAAGTCAATGATTGGCCTTATATAATCTAAAACTACATACCATAGAGCATCATGATCACTGGACAATTCAATGGATTCGCCATCATGATTCACACCATTGGAGATGACAGTAGATTGGGGGAAAGTCTTTTCAAAATCATCTTTATCAAACTCACTTAAATACAAATTTCCTATGTCGTTTAAATTCACTTCGTCTTCAGTAAAAGGTTGTTCACCACCAGGAAACACTGGAGAGGGAGGAACGAGATGTACCTCTTATTGGGAAGGAATTTTAATGTGAGTAATGGAGGGAAGGACTTCGGGTTGGAGTATGATCTCTGTACTGATGGCAACTTTCTTCTTCTTTTCTGCTCTCTTATCAGTGCCCTTTATACTTCTATTCTGCCCTTTCTTCCTCTTAAACCTTGGAGAGTGTGATGGCTCTTTAGGCTCACCTACAGTAACCGCAACAACGTCCAACAATGCAACATCAATCTCACCTGGCAGTCCCGAACTACCAACATCGAGAAACCCTTGAGAGGGATCATCACATTATTTATTATTCTTCTTAATTTTGTCAAGATGGCTAAGATCTTTGTTCCTAGATGGTAAATAAAGCTTACCATCTTTTTTTATATCCTTTGGAAGATGCAGTAGCTTTGATAAGATTGGTAAATTGTTCCCATGAGAGTTCCCGAGTTAGGTCCGTTCTCCACAAGTAGGCTGTCACCATGTTTCCGGGGGTCAAACAATTATGAAAATTAGTTCTCCATTTCTCTACGGCCCACTAATACAGTTTCGTAAACGTAGTTCTACCTTATTCTAAATATTCTGGAAACATCTTTGAAAACACTGAAAGATAAATCCAATGTGAAATCTAAAGTCAAAATCCGATGTAAAAATTAATGTCAATATATAATGAAAGTGATTCATAAAATATTTATCTGAACTTCTCTAATATCTGGTTAGCAAACTTGGATTTCCTTTAGCTCCGATTTTCTTGCCATTTTCTCAAGCACCACTGATGTGGAGGAATTGGATCCTCCAAGGCTTGTCAACCTCCATCAGATCATCAATAAATTTATAATCATTCCCCGTTTTTTAAATAATAAAAAAGGATATGATGGTTTTGACATAAACTGTCCACAACAGCAAATTGCTTCATAGGCATCAAAATTTTATACAGCCTTAAAGCTATGATGTTGGCCAATAATGTATACCAGGCATTGGAGCTTAACTGACTTGGGAAACAACTCACCAAATGAAAGTATCTCACTATCTCTGAGTTTAAATGGAACTGAATGCCCCAATTAAGCACTTCGGTATATACCATTAGCTCCCACGTACTTATATATTCCAAATTTGACACTTCCTTTTTTATCTTTTTTCATTTAAATTAAAAAAATATCCAAAATTATCATTCTTTTTTGTTGTGTCATGGATCATGGATCAAGATACATAAATATTCTCCTTTTGTATCATTTTCAATGATTTATTTTAAAAATTGTTTTACTTTCGAGTTTCAAAAGGAGGAAAATGGAAACAAAGAAATTTAACAATCAAAAGTAAAGAAGTTCGATATTTAAAAATCATTCTTGAGTAGATTGATTACCTGAAAATTGTTACCACTATTAATGATCTGTGTTTTCATATGGATTTTTATCGGATTTTGAGTTTAATGAAAGAAATAAGGAGAGACCAAGATAAAAATTCTTCTTTATATATAGTTTTTTTTCTAAATGTATAATTTTTTGTAATATTTTTCTAGTATAATCAAAAGTAGTGATTCACTTTGTTTATCAACAAATAATACTTACTTTCCCGGTTTACCCACATTTGATTTATTATATGTACTTTAATGCATATAGATTATGAGAGTCTATTTATTTATTTTATTTGATGGTATTTTGATTTTTATATCCAATTTTAAGTAAAATTTAAAAAATTATATAATGAACTAGTTTATATTTTATTATTTAATCTTAATTATTTTAGTACGATGTTTTATTTATGGGACGCTTGTTTTTTTAATTAAATCTTATTATCATTTTTTTATCAAGAATTAAAAAATAGATTAAAAAAGTAGAATGTTACGGATGTGTAACTTTGTAAAGTTCATAGCACAGGTAGAATACATCATCCTTGTTTATTAATAATACTCGAATCTTGACTTGATCTTTAAGGTATTTTTGTGAAGATGTTGAAATGATCTTATTAATGTATGTAGTTTGTTGTTGATGATAAGTCTTCTTGAGTTGTGTTCTTTCGTTTGGTTTCTTCCTTACATTGATTTGATTTGAACCTGTAAAAATAAACAAAATAGAATGGTTAAGATATACTTTTCCAAAATGTTAGCTTCAATCATATTGTAACCCTAACTATCCAGTGTCCATACTTTCTAATAGAAGTATTGGACCGAGGGAGGCTGGGCTATTAATGGTTGTGTATTGACAGTTTGATTATTGTTTGATTGTATGTTTAGCCATATAGTCAGTGTCGTAGTTCTGTTCGTGATAAATATGCCTAATTATCATAGTGGAACATATTAAGTTTCTACAACATGTTATGATTGAATTTAAATACCAAGGAGATATGACATAACCAAGGATGTCAAACAGAATCGTAGAGTTGATCTCTATATCACATTGTTGTAGTTCATTTGCTTACAATATAGTAAGTCATCTAATAGTGCTCTAGTCTCAGCAACAAGTGAATTTTTTTAGCTATTAGATTACCTTTAGCATAAATTAGTTCACCATTAGCATTACATAATATAAAAGTAGTGCTAGATTCACCATTAGATAAAGTTGAGCCATAACAATTTAATCTAAGTCTATTTAAAGATGGTGTGCCATTTAATGTATAAACATTTTTTAAATGGTTAAAACATTGTAATTCTCTAGCAGATTTAAGATCTCCTTTCCAGTGCTTAGGTTTTATCATGTTTGTCTTATCCAATGTAGTATAATATATGTAACATTATCTATAATATTTTTGGAAGAATGTTTGATATTATCATGCGTTGATTTGTTTCCGGCCATCCATATAGACCAAATAATTATTTGTGGTAAAAAATTTCTAATACAGAAAACTTTAGGTGAAGATTGAAACCTGATTTGAATGATGTATTTAATAGTTATGTGGTTTCTTATGATAATCCCAAATAGACTGGCAAAGTGTTTCCAAACTATCCTAGGATTATGACTGGAGACAAATAGGTGGTTTGTTGTTTCAGAGTTTTAACAGCTTTGGCACTTTAAAGGTAAGTGAAAACATTTGCGTTGTAGGATTGAATCCACTAAAATCATATTGTTAAGAACCCCCCAAAGAGTGAATGAGCACTTCTTTGGAGTAATTTTATTCCAAATTTTCATTAAGATGCTATATTTTTTTTATCATTTTCCCTCATTTCATTCCAGGTTTGTTTTATTTTCAAAATTTCTATCAGAAGATGTTTTCCAAAGATTGTATCATTATGATTTTCATTAAGTGTAATGTTTTGGATTATGTTTATATCAGAATGAATAACATTGTTTCTTAGCTTTTCTATGTTTAAAGTATTGTTATACCATAATTCATGTACTTTAGTTTGTCTATACCATAAGTTATTTTCATCAGAGGAGAGGGTGATCAAAGGGTGTTTATAGCTCCATTTGTCCCACCAGAAGTCAATATTGCCCTTGCGAGGGAACCAATATATGAATTTCTCAGTTATTTATCTTGATTTTAAAATCATTTTCATATTTTAGAGTCTGTTTATTTTTTATGTGTTTATAAATAATGGATGTTATGGCAGTATATTGATGTCATTAGATTAGCCCAAATATATTGATTACTTCTAAAGATTAACCATAATTTACAACTTAGAGATAATTTTGTATCTTTAAGGTTTCTAAATTTTTAAGCCATCTTCATCAAATAGTATACACAGTTTTGACCATTCTGACCATATGATTGTTTTGATATTTTCTTCGTATCCCCACAAAAAAGTACATTGATTCTTTTTATTACACTGTTTGGAATTAAGTTCATTCTTGATTGAGATATCCTTTTAGGAGTGATGATCATTGAATTGTTATATATCAACTGATCAGAGAGATCTTCGTATTACTAAAGAAAATCATATATATTTCTGAAGTTATTTGAGGAGCCATTCGCGAAGATAAGTACGTCATCAATATAACCCAAAAAATATATGATCAACTGACTTCATATCGTATAATGTAATCCAATGTCATGAGTATATAAAATTTTGAGGCCCCGATGAGATACCCTTCAACAATTATAAATAGACTAGGAAACAAGGGATCTTCTTGTCTAACCTCATTAGTGGAGCTGAAATAACCATATAGTTGGCCACTAAGAATGATAGAAAACCATACTGATTCAATATTATTTCTAACCATCTATTGTCAAATCCAAAGGCTTCCAAAACTTGGTATATATAGTCAATTGATATTCTATTAAAATAATTTGACATGTCTATCTTTACCATGATAGTATTCCCTCTAACCTTTCTATTAATCTTGTGAACTAGTTCTAGTGTTAGAATAATGTTATCTTGGATGTATTTACTCTTAATAAATCTTGATTTTTCCTTGGAGATGAGTTTTGGTAACAATAATGCTAGTCTGTCATTAAGGAGCTTGGATAAAATTCTATTAAAGACCGTACATAAACTTATGGGTCTAAAACATGCCCAAGTTTTAAGAGCTTTTATCTTAGGAATTAGACAGATTGATGTAGCGTAAATTCCCGTGGGAGCCGTATAATCTTACAAAAAATGATATAATGACATGACAGAGACCTTTCTTAATGATAGGCCAACAAACAACATAAAATATGATATTGAAACCATCTATTCAAGCATGTTATTAGCATTTATTCATTTCACATTTTAAAAAATATTCTATTTTGTTAGCATTACTAACAACTTGATGTTGTCATGTTGAGAAACCAATTTTAGGATAATACTTTGAATGTTATTAAAAACCAAGTGATTAGATTGTACATTATGGATTGATTTGAAGTGGGCTTCAGTAGATGATCCCATTTCATTTTCATCTATAATCTATTTATCATTATCCAAGCTACTGTGAATCTTATTTTTCTTTCTTTTGTTCTTCACAAAATTATACAAACAATTTGTATTCTTATCCCTAATTTTCAACCAGTTACAATCACTTTTTTGTTCCCAAAATATATATTCTCGAGCTAACAATTGAAGGTGCTTAGCTTTGACTTTACATAAATTAGTTTTATCTTCCACATTCTGTCTTGCCACTAATATTTGTTCTAACATATGTACTTCCTCCTCTACCTTAGTAATATAGTCAAAGATATTACCAAATATGGTCCAGTCCCACCTCTTTAGACAATGTTTAAGTATTTTGAACTTGCTCCAAAAGGTAAATATTGGAGAGTTATATAAGTCTGATTTCCAATTTTGTTCCACCACATTCAGAAAAGTATGATGTGCGATCCAGATATTATGAAATTTAAAAGATGAATTACTCTGATTCTTGTATGTTGAGATGATAATTCTTAGTGGAGAGTGATCAGGCCTAATCTTGGCAAAATGTTGAGCATTAGTAGTTTCCAAATAGTTCAGACAGCATGTGTTGAATAAAATGTTGTCCATCATTTTTTACTAATCATTATTAGACCAGGTAAAACAATAACCAGAGTATCTCACATTAGTTAAAGAGAAATCTTGTATGAAATTTTTAAAATCCTCAATACTTATAATACATAATTTAGCACAAGCAAGCTATTCTTGTGAGTTGGATATCACATTAAAATCTCCCATTAAAATCCATGACATAGTTGCATCAGTTATATCTTTTAAACCATTATAGAGTTCTAATCTAAGTTCTCTCGTGTTTTTAACATATATGATAGTAACCAATAAGGTCATATCTAGAGAGAAGTGTCTCACGTAAAGATGGAGAAATTTTTCATGGTTAAATGCAATATCAACATTATATTCGTCCTTCTATAATATCCAAATTTTATTATTAACATTGGCAAGGCTAAATTGAAAACCAATTTTGTTTTCAATGGCTTGGAGCTTGTCTATATTTATCTTAGGTTCTTAAATTACTAAAACATTAGCATATTCTGTCATTAGTCGTTGGAGCCTTCAGATAATGGCTTTGTTCCTGACTTCTCTCATATTCTAGTTCATGATTTTGAAAGTCGTTGAGAGTGGTTGAGAAAAGGTTTTGAAGACCCTTTAGTGATTAATGCATTGGCCTCTAGTGTCAATATCGTGAACAATATGACTTAATACAATTCCATTTTGTAATCCTAACAACTTATGTAAAAGGTTCTCAATATCATGAACAATATGTCTTAATACATGAGACACTAGAATGCTACCAATTGAGTTCTTGTTAGGTGATGACTTATCCATATATGAACTATCAAATGCATCAGAAAGATGATTATAAATTTTTAAATCAATATAAGTAATTACCTCAATCATTACATTATATGTATTTGGTAATTTAGGATTTTCCAAGTTGTGTGTTGGTGGTAAACTATTGAAAGGGAGAGGTTTTGAGTGTTCTGATGTATGTGACTCTATGTTGGGTTGGTCATTTATTATGATTGATTTTAGTTTTAGGATCCAATTTTGGGTTGGTTAGATAAAATAAGTAGGGTTAGATATATGACTATGATCTGGTTTTGAGTAGTCAAGATTTAATGTCTGGACTTTTGTTGAGTCTTCAGGTTTAAGAGTATGAACATGTGGCTTGCTTTGCTTAGTGCATTCATTAGGATTATAACCTAAATATTGACATATTAAGCAGTAACGGGGCATCTCCCCATATAATATTTGTCGCCAAAATCCATCTTTAGATTGTTGATAATTTTGAGTGTTAAAACTAATCCAAATTTTTGAAGTTAAATCTTGTGAAACATCTAACTCTACCCATACTTGGCAAACATTATGTGCGGCTATGTGTTTAAGGGGAACCCAGATTTTGAGAGAATTTCCCAACAGTTAGCAATTTTAAAGATAAACTCTTCATCATATAAGAACTCAGGTAGATTAAGAAGTGAGATCCAAATAAGGGTGATTGCATATTCTTTCCTTAGGTCAAAGAAAGGTGTCCATTTAATGAGTCTCATATGATAAGTATCTATAGACCATATGGTACGCTTCCATATTTTTAAAAGATCTGAAAAGCTATCAAACTCAATGAATATATGCTTGGGGTCCTATATTATGAGATTAACTTCACCAGAAACCTAAACATATTAAATAAACTCTGGATGGTTGTTAGTTGGATCTACCATGGGAGAACTTCCCAACTAGAGGGTGTTTGGATTTTCTTATAGTCGAGATCTGTCTAGGTTGTTAAATCTGATGGCTGGATGTTCTTCTTCAGTGTAGGTGATTGGTGGGTTTCTTAAATAATTGGTTTCAAGATATGTAGGCTTGGTTACTTGAACATATGATTTGTGATGAATTTGGTTTTGTTTCGTACGTTGCAGGTTATCTTTTGGAAATGAATTTGACATGGATATTTGATTGGTTGGCACATCCGATATGGTTGTAGATAGATCAGGTACCGGATTGCCAGCTATTGGGTTTGAGTTTTTTTTTTGTGGTGATACTTGGTAAATTTGGGAAAACCTCAGGTATCAAATTAACATTCGAGGAAGGTGAATGGTCAACAGATATTGCTTTTATGGAAGGTTTTCTGATAATGATTTGAGGCACTTGTTGTGTGAAGGTACAATGATTTGAGGGAGATGGATTATGGCTAGGGTATGGTGGGGAAGAGGATCCTTCTTCCGTCATCTCGACGGTGACTAAACAAAAGTGTTAGTGGATATTCGGTGGTAAATAGTGGTAGGGTTTTTTGTTGTTCAAAATATATTCTCTCTCCTCTATGTTTCTTCAAAACTTGGGTCAAACAATTTATCTATATTATATATACATATATATATATATATATATTGTTTAGTATGTTACGTATACTGTTTAGTTAGTTGATCTTTTAGTCTAATCAAAGCATGACATTATTCTATTGTTTAGATTATTTAGCTAATGTTATTTTGTTGTGTGCATTGTTTAATAAAACGATATTGTTATTATGTTTTGGTTAAACTAAACGATTTATGAATACTGTTTTTTGGGATTGTTTGATGCATAATATATTTGCATTGTACATATGTATAAAAGACTAAGTGTTATATTTTTATGGAGACTAATAAATCTTCTAAGATGGAATGTAAATACTAATGAAGATGTTCTAGTCAAACATTTCATCAGAAAAACAGAAAACATAAAAGTAAAAATATTGTTTTCATGTTTGAAAATAGAATAAAGTTTTATAAATATTTATTAACATATTTAATTTCTATTTTTGGTAAAATTATGTTTTTCTTAACGAGGAGAAGACGAATGTTATGTAGATTTTAAAGAAAAAATATTAGATATGAATAGTGCATTGCATTATTTTGATTTAATGAATCTCCTAAAGGCAAATCAAATACGAATAAATATAAGTTTGGAAGATGTTGTTCAAGTGGTAAAGTGAAACTAAAACTATCGAAACCTACTCCTAGTTTTTTGAATAATTTATTAAATTCAAATAATAATGAAGTAGTAAAAAAATTGAAAAAACTATAAGAGCATATAATTTGATGTTTTTGCATTCTCTATTGAGACTACAATTAGTACTTCAACTAGCAATGGTACAACGCCTTATATTATTATGAAAATGTTGTTAGGACTGTACTAGAAAAAATTAATCAAAACTACATTAATAATTGCATGTTGATACATTAATTATTATCTTAAAACTGTTATTATTTTTGTGTGTCTCACACATATTGATTAATTATTTACTTAATTGGTATGTTTCACAAGTGTCGACACAAAATGTATATACTAAGTTCCAATTTTTCTACAAATAATGAAATAAATATCATACATCTTCAAGTAATTACACAAGTTTTCCACCTATGATCTTTTTAAACACCGAAGTATATACATATCTAAAAAGTAAATATTATTACCTCTCACTTTTACCAATTCTTTCATTTACTATTCCGGGTTTCTTTTTAGAAAATCTAATCAACCATTTTTTGAAGGTGATCAAATATTTATCCATATAAATAGACTCCAATTTTATGATTTCTTATTAGCTAATCAAATATATTGTTATTATCGTTACTGTTGTAAGTTTTGATATGTTTTTAAACATAAATTTTATGTTTGTTTTTCTTTTCTATATAATATTTATGCTATACAGTTAATTACTCATAAATTATTATTTTTTTACAGAAAATTAAAAGTCATTATAGAATATAATAATCACTCATATTTTTTGTGCAGTTATGAGCATCATGTCTCTACGTTATTTACAATCATATGAAAAGATTCAAAAGATTCGGGTTCGTATTTTTCGGAATTGGAAGAAAAATAATTTAATGATCCAGACAAATTTAAAAGTTTAGATTACATCTTGGTTGATACAGATATGAGGATGTTTATATTATATATATATATATTACATAACAGCAACATTCATCTCTATTATTATTATTATTATTCCAATTTATTTATTTATTTTTAAATCACACTGAGACGTTATCCAAGCAACTATGAATCCTTGGAATGGTGATTACTTTTCTATCTAGCTTGAGATTGGAATTATTTATGAATCCAATGGGTTTTATAGCAAAGTGAACAAAGCATTTTCTAAAATCATTACTCATTCCAAAAAACTTGAGTTTAGTCGGAAGATTTCGATCAGAAAAATTAAACATGTGGGATAAAAAAAATCGAATCATAGATTATATTTGAGGGATTATAATTATCTATTCAAACGTGTTGGAAACTATGCTCCTACAACAGGTAACCAATTTTATATTTTATAATTAATTTTTTGTAAAAAGCTTTATATTCTATTTGTTTAATTATATTTAAATATTTTAATATCAGTACACATTTTGGGACGAATATCTGCAATACAAGTGTTCGATAATTGATCCGTTAAAATTTTTCAAGATTATAGAGCAAGGTGGAGTTTATACTTCAAAAATAAGGTTATATCTTTAATGAGTTGTTTTTTAAAACTAAATTTTCATATATATAGTTATAATTTTCTCGTAATATAACTAGAAGAAATCATGATTGATGAGGGAAGAATAAATCAACTAGAAGACTTTAGAAAGTTAGGGATAAAATTTGACATAAAGAAATTCTTTTGGGAGTAATTTGTAATTATGTAACACAAAATGACAATTTTGTAACAAACAACAAACTTGAGGAAGGGACCACAATTAGTAATCTGTTTAGACATGTGGGGCCCACCAAATGTAGTATAAAATTACCCCACCCATTTTGGGGTAGGGTGTTTGATTAATAATTGCACAATTATTGCTTATGACTTTCTCTCTCTAAAACATTTACTAAATAAGTTGTATAACGAATTTTCCCTTCCAAACATAGTTTTACTCCAATATCCCCTCTAAAGATTTATGGAACTAACATTGGTGCCGTGTGTGGGAAATTTTTTGGTACTCAGAATCGTTTTCCAAAACCTTTCAATAGACCTTTACTCCGATGTTTGGGAAAAAATTAAGCACAAATGATATTATCATAATTGTATGATGGAGAAGGATTTGCACATTGTGGGCACAAGGCTCTAATAAGAAGAGTATTTTTGGCAGGATACTATTGGCCTACGATCTCTTCCGATGCGAAAGAGTTGGTTTAAAGATGTGATACTTGTTAGAGATTTTCCATAATTCATAAACCATGAGTTCCCCTCGAAATTATATATGAGGCGCTTCTTTTTGATCGATGGGGAACTGATCTTATATGACCTCTACCAATGGCTTTAGGAGGGAGACAGATAATAATTGTGGCACTAGATTAGTTTTCCAAATGGGTTGAGGCAGAGCCGTTAGTAGGAACAAATGCTAAAAATGTCATTAGATTTATTAATTTGAATATTTTTTGTCGCTTTGGGGTTCCAATAAAAATCCCTGAGGATAATAGACCTCAATTTGAAAAATTATTATGACTCTCGGGGGATACAACAATTTTTTTCAACTTCTTTTCACCCATAGGAAAATGGGAAAGTAGAAGACACCAATCAAACAATTCTTGATGGGCTAAAGAATAATTTGGAAGGAAAGACAAGAAAATGGCTGGATTATCCTCAAGAAATTTTATGGGCATATCGAACAACTCCTCGAACATAAATGTCAGAGTCTCCATTTGCATTGGTATGTGGAATAGATGTAGTATTACCATCTGAGGTAGTTTTTTCATTCTATCGTGTCATAACATATTCTTAAGAGTCTAATGATGTAAATAGAGTAGTGGAGTTGTACTTGATTGAAGAAAAAAGAAGGCGGGCACAAATAAAATCGCTACATTTTCAAACATTGATGAGAAGTAGATACGTCTCCAAAGAACTACAAAGAGAATTTAAAGTGGGCGATCAAGTGTTAAGAAATATTTTTCTTCATGCCAAGGAAAAGAACCTCGGAAAGTTAGGTACTAATTGGGAAGGCCCATATGAGGTAACAAAGAGAGTGAAGCATGTGACGTATCAAATTAAAGATAAAGAAGGAAGAAGTCTAAAACACCTATGGAATATATAGAATATTAAGTTGTATTTGGATTGAATGTAAAAAATATATATGCTTTGATGTAAAGTATCGATGGCACACTTTTTTCTATACTGATGGCACAGGAAGGTTTTAACAAGGTGCCTTATTAGCTGATTTATATATAAGCTTTTGCAATAAAATTCTTCTCATGATTCTGGACCTAAAATGTCTTCCAACCAAATTTGGCCTTAAACTATTTAATTCTGGACCTAAAAGGTCTTTCAACAAATGTTAGTCTCAAACTATTTAATCTTGGACCTAAAAGGTCTTCCAACGAAAGTTGGTCTCAAACTATTTAATTTTGGACCAATAAGGTCTTCCAACGAAAGTTGGTTTCAAACCATTTAATTTTGGACCTAAAAGGTCTTCCAATGGAAGTTGGTCTTAATTAGTCAAAGTATAATGAAAATATAACTAAAAATGCGATGTAATTCATAAGTCATTAAGGTTATTGACACAACTACCTCGAAAATCATGAGGACTTTACAAAAAGTTGTCTTGATGATTATGAGGAATTTTTCAAAATTACCTCAAAGATTATGAAGAGACTTTTACAATTTTTATTATTTTGAAAGCTCTGGAGAATCGCTTTCATCAGATTCCTTATCTTTACTATCACTGAAAGATATCCTAGGTAGATGATACTCGGCTGGGACATGTTCCCAGAAACTACCCAAGTTCAAAGTAGGGTAGCGCTCATGAATTCCAATGATCAACCCACACCTAATGATTGTGTCCCTTGCATTTAATTTTTCTACGCACTTAGCAGCATAAGCTTCAACAACATCTTCCTTATTGTTTTTTAGCCTCATCTAAAATAAGCTGCTTCTCTTTTACGACCCTCTCAAAATCCTTGAAGCACCTATTAAAGCCATCTGAGGCCATGTCATTTCCTTATTTGTAAGCAGCAATGAGCATCTTCTTAGCGAAGTTTTGATTTGCGAAGATCTCTCTCTTCTTGGCAACACTTTTCAAGAAGCATGACATAATATTAAACTAAGACCAACTTTTCGTAAATTGCATCATCTTGTTTCTCAAGAGTTGAATAATTTTGTTTAAGCTCTTAGACTCATGCTTTGGCTAACGAGGCTTCAGATTTGTAGTATCTTTTACGATATTTCAAATGTTGCATCTTCTTTCCAATAGTAACGAAGGAATGAGGCAACTTAAGTTGAAGAGAAAATTCATCTTCTCGAGGAATCTCATACGAACTATTCGAGGAACCAGCCTCAAAGGGAAAAAAGGTGAGGGAATCAGTCTTTTGAATATCATCTTGAAGGTTTTAAACGGTCACATCTATTGACGGATGGAAAGATTCAGATTCAATGACTATCATTTCTGGTGAAGTTTTGGTGGGCTCAGTTACTTTATTTTTCGAGGAACCAACTGGCCCAAACGTTTTTGGGATTTCTTCTAGAATGACTTTTAATTTTCGTTGGCATTTCTTTTTGGGAGGATCTTGACTGGGAAGTTTTTCATGATCTTGGATAGAGAGCTTATTAGACCCTTCGGGTTTTTTCAGCTTTGGATTTTTCATAATTTTCTTCATCCTCGTGAGTGTCGGCACCAGAAGCCTCTTCCTTTTTGAAAGAATTATCCGAGTCTTTGTTTAAATGACTCTTTGCTCTATCTTTTGTTAGAAGAAATACTACGACATTCTTTACTTCAAATTGGTCTAAAACATCTTGATGAGTATGATGAACCATGAGATTTTCCAAAGATAAACACTTCATTGGATTCACCCTTCATAGGAGACTTTTGGCAAGATTGGTAGGTGTAATGAAAAGTCAGAATTTGTTGGACCAGGCAGTCTTAGCCCATAAACTTAATTCAGTAAAATTGGTCGTTGCTTTAGGCACGAAGTTGACGTAGGGCTTAGATATGCTAGTCATTTATATTCCTGATTAAGAAGGAAAAATGTATGGAATAGACATGAGAAACATTTGGAGGAAAGTAAAGGGGAAGCATACCTCTATTCGTCCATATGAGTGACAAGTTGTGGGGACTCAGATCTGGTCTCCCAAAGGCCTGAGAAAAAAAGAAAGCGTTATTTCTATTTCTTGTCTGCCTCGAGCACGTTCTTAATGAATTTCTGGTTCCGACGGAAGGTCAAAGAGTAGAAAGAGAAATATTGATTTTTAGCGAAACCCGATAGGCCAACTAAATCTTCTAAAAAAAAAACTCACCCCCAAATTTTTGGAATTCCTCATCGGCTTCTAAAAGGTATCATAATATTTGTATTGTACTTTATGCAAGGCTAGAAGGTGTTTATTTTCGACTGCTTTGAGGTTTCTCCCAACTAAAACGTCGATTTTAGGAGAGAGTAGAATAAGTTATGTCTTCTTTGGAAGAGAATTCCCCTCTTAGATTTGAAGAATGGTGGTATTTGTTTCTTTCTACGGTAGGGTAGTAATGGCATTTTTCTCCTCGACAACTTAAGAAATAGTGGCAATTGAAGTAGTGGAAGTTGTTTTTTCTTTTTCAACTGGACCTAGCATTTCATAAGAAGTATCCAACTCTTTTTATTTGCCAAAATTTAAGGGTAGAGTACCCTTAGCGTTTTCTTCATAAGATTTTGCAGTAATAGGATGAGCAGGAGAGACGTTCGAACTAGTCTCTGGAATATATTCGAGGGTTCGCTTTGTCATTAGAGACACGTCAGCTTTTGTCAACTTTTGAGGAGGAATTTCTGGCGTTGGATGAGGAGTTACATGTGGAGTAAAATACGAAGTGGCATGAATTTCCAATGGAGACTTTTTGGAATGTTTGACATGTTTATGTTTACCCCCGCTATGATGTTTTTCCTTTTCAAAAGAGCCCTTCGGGTGCTTATATTTTCCTATTTTTATAGAGTCGCTCTTTTCAATTGTTGAGCAAGCATGACTGGGGGGCTGAGAATATATGTTCGAGGGGATGATTGCGGTAAAAATATCTGAGGGAGGCCAGATACCGTAGTATGTGACAACAAGTGGTAGGGGCTCTGGTTCAACATATAGACCGGTAGCTTTCCTTTCTTCGGTATTCTAGCTGATTGTTAACTAGTCTGAAATACAAAAATTCTTTGGCATAAACCGCTTCTCTCTCTAGAATAATTTTTTAAGAGAATTATCTCTCAAAAGTATTGATATGAAATCGATAAGGAGCTAGGGATTTTATAGGAAAGTTATGGGCTTTAAAAGATGTTAAGGCCCAAGGCTGTGAAGAGTTGTTTGCCTAAGGGAAAACTGTCCAGATTAGGTGTAGTAAGTGCCTAGGGACGTGCCATGATGATCCTAGGTAGTTCGTGTCAAAAGGAGGGACACGCAAAGGGCATCACAATTGACAGCTGGCAGAAAGAGAGTATTTTCATTGGTGGTGTCAGAAAAAGTCATGACGTCACAAGTGAAGAAATGTTGGGAAAACTTTTGGTATATGTGCTAAAATGATAGATAAAATTTGAGGATACTTTCTGTGAACAAAGTAAATCAAAGCTCAAGGAAACGTTTGGGGAAGATTTCTTTGTTCAAGGATACGAGGAAGATTTATTTGCTCAAAAATTCGAGGGTGCTTTATGTGAACAAAGTAAATCAAATCTGAATGAAAAGTTTGGGAAAGATTTTATTGGTCAAGAATTCGAGGAAGATTCCTTTGATCAAAAGTTTGTGGAAGATTTCTTTTCTTGTGGAATACTTAACCAAATTCGATGAGAAATGTGAGGATCAATTCGAAAAGATACTTTTTGCATTCGAGGGAGGACTTTCACTTGGCAAATTAATAGTTAAAACACCAAATAGTTCGATGAAGACAAGATTGGCCATATAACAGTCCTTGCTGGAACATTTTCACAAGGACTGGGGGGCTACTGATTAGGGAAGAATAAATCAACTAGAAGACTTTAAAAATTTAGCGGTAGAATTTGACATAAAGGAAGTCTTTTAGGAGTAAATTTTAATTATGTAACACAAAAGACCAATCTCTAACAAATAACAAACTTGAGGAAGGGACCATTATTAGTATTTTGTTTAGACATGTGGGGTCCAACAAATGTACTATAAAAGCACCCTACCTCTCTCTAAAATGTGGAGCGTCTCTCTCTAAAACATTTACTAAGGAAGTTGTATAACAAATTTTTCCTTTCAAACATAGTTTTACTCCAATATCCTCTCCAAAGATTTATGGAACTATCAATGACAATTCTATTGGGTGAAATATCAAGAGATGTCAATATATAAGTCGTTGGAAAAATAGATTTGATGAGTCCGAATTCAGCATGCTCCCCGGACAGGGACAGATCGGTCCAAAGCCTCCGGACCGGACAGATCGGACAGGTCACATGGATCAGACAGATCACTTCGAACACTATGACCATAGGACTGTACGAACTATGACAAAACTACTAAAAAACCTAAACACTTCTTGACTAAGCTACTTGCTCTCCTACTTAGAGCTCATGGGTCTTTGAACATGACTCGGGTCCATTAAACATGACCCGAAAGCCCATAAGGGCCCAAACATCACACTATAAATACCCAACCACCCGCATTAACTGGGGGTAATTAGAATTAACTGCTACCAAGCTGCTTAATTATCTCTCTACTATCTACTCTAAACAGTTAAACACCCACACACCACCTTAAGACACCCTCACTCCACCTTGAAACACCAACCGAAATTACCTGCCTACCCTTAGACGATTATTATCCTCACCAAATTGGTGACCACAGTGGGAGGAAAGGGTACCTGAATCAAGCATTCAAAACCAGCTAAAAGAAATCTGTCCGAATGAATCCGGACAATCCAGAGCTACCACCGGCTTTACTCGAAGTGGTGGAAGAGAACGATGAGTACACGGTCGAGGAGCGTGATAGGCTAAAGTGTGAAATAGAGGCTCTGAGGGAAGAAAAGGCCAAGATGGGCGTGAAAGAAAAATCCAAAGCATCAGTTGCTCATCACACCGATAACCCCAGAGAGCATGAGGCTTCAAAAAACTCATGTGAGCACCAAAAAGACTCATGCCAGTTCTAAAAAGTCTCACCGGTCCAAGCCTGTGGAGAGTTCTGACTCGAGCTCAGAATCTTCATATAGCTCTTCGGACAGCGAGGGAAATGAAAAATCCTTGTCCTCAAGCAGCGATGAGGGTCGAACCAGAAAAAAAGCAAAAGTAGGTTAAGAAATATTCAAGAAAAAGAGACAGACATGGAAGAATGAAAAGGCATATTGGCAAGGGATCATCTCACCACCGGAGGTATACGGACAAGATGCTGATGGATCCCTTTGCTTTCCACGATGAACCAGGTATCTTCGCAACTCCCAATGAGGATACTGTGTTCAGTCGTGGGAGGTATTGGAGGCAGTCTCCACTGTCTTCTAAAATTCTGTCCGGAAACCTCCCTAAGAGGTTTGACAGCACTAAAATAGAGAAGTACGATGGCAGTACTGATCCGGACAACCATCTAGAGCAATTCAAGAACTTCATGATGAACTTTGATGATGATGATAAACTACTTTGTAGGGCATTCTCCCAATCATTTACGGGGATTGCTCTGAAATGGTACAACAGCCTGCCTCAGGGTTGTATTAAAGATTTCGATACTTTTTGGGTGGCCTTTCGAAGACAGTTCGTAGGGAGTAAAGAGCTGAAGGGCAATGGAGACACAATAATCCATTGTGCCCAGGAGCCAAATGAGTCCTTGAAAGAATACATAAGCCGTTTTGTGAACACAAAGAATGGGTTGGCTGATTGCTTCGAACAGGTAGCAATAGCATCCCTGAGACAGGGTTTGAACCCAGGCAATCTAGCTGATTCGGTGACCAGGAAGAAGGCTATGACATGGGGAGGGTTGCTGAATCAGGTTGGAAAACAGATTAACGTTGATGAAACAAAGAAAACCAGGGTGCACAGGCAGGTGAGATCCACCCCTGTGACACCAACTCCAAATCAGAATCAGTCCGGGAACAAAGTAAGAGAAACCGGACAGGGGCATGGTAGGGCAAAAGCTCAGTCTCAGCCAGCTGCTCTTGCTCAAAGTCAACAATCCAGAAACAAGAGAGGGCCATGGGTCCAACCGGAGTGGTTCGCTGAGTTAAAAGAAAGCGTGGCCACTATCTTTGATAAAACAAATTATGAGGTACATTACCGGAGACCGGCAACGCTACAGTCTCCCAGAGAGCATCGCAACAACTCTTTTTGCCAATATCACAATGATATTGGTCATACCACTGATGATTGCATAGCATTGAAACAAGAAGTTCAGAACCTGATTGAAAGGGGAAAGCTGGGGGCCTATGTGAAAAGAAAAGGGGGTAACATGCCTGATAACACTCACCGGGTTGGTCCAAGTAACGCTGCTCCGGAGGGAGCCATGGTTATAGTTGAAATGTTTAACGTGGAATCTGAGTACTTGGATCCCGATCCAACTCGGAATAGATTGGGTGCTATAGAGGAATGTTCTAGGTCGGTCTCAGGGGTCATTAAATTTTTTGAGTCGCTTACAATTTTCGGAGGGGACACTATGACAGCTCCTACAGCTTCTTCAAGGAAGAGGCATGTGCATACTTTGGTCTCCCAGCTGGAAGGAGGCATGACATCTTATCAGTCACCAAACTCATTTCCCTTCATTGTGTTTGATGAAGATGATTTAAGAAACATTGCTGGTCCTCATGAGGATGTTGTTGTCATAGGAGCATCTATTGGGGGCAATGAAATAAGACGAATCCTGGTGGATACTGGAAGCTCGGCCAATATCCTTTTCCTAACAACTTACAAGAAAATGAAAAACCCCGCTGTAATTCAGAATTCGGACAGGTCAATCGTGGGCTTCACGGGCAGCTCAGCAGATGTGATCGGAGAGTTCAAGGAAGAGATGTTATTGGGCAAGGGCCATTTCAAGAAAATGGTCAGAATACTCTTTATTGTGGTGGATTGTCCCACTTGCTATAATGCCATTCTAGGGAGATATTGGCTTTCTAGGATGCATGCAGTGGCTTCAACAGTCCATCAGTGCTTGAAATATGCTGTTCAGGGACAGGTTGGAGTTGTCCGGAGCAGCCAAAAGGTTGCAAGAGAATGCTATGCTACTGCCCTGGCTCCTCGAACGCTGGGGGCAGTCCGTATTAGCGAACAATAGCAGTTTGAGGGCCTTTCTGGGGCTGAGGGTGAAATTGATGACCCCTGGAGTATTGATACCAATCGAAGAGGTTGAAACGCACTGTCTGGAAGATGGTAAAAGTGTTAAGATAGGGTCCAAGATGCCACCAATGTTGAAAAAGGAAATGTTGAAGTTTTTGAAAGACCATCAACACGTTTTTTCTTGATGCAATGCTGATGTAACTGGGGTTCCATCAGAGGTGATATCACACCACTTATCCGTCCGGAGAGATGTAGCTCCAGTAGTTCAAAAAAGAAGAGATTTTTCCAAAGAAAAGGCTGATGTCATTGTACAAGAGGTTGACAGACTTACAAAGATGGGGCACATTAAGGAATCTGAATACCCTTTGTGGACTGCCAATCCTGTTTTGGTGAAAACGAAGAATGGCAAGTGGCGTATGTGCATTGACTTCACTGATCTCAATAGAGCTTGCCCAAAAGATTTGTATCCGGTCCCCCGGATAGATCAGTTAGTAGACTCTACCTCTGGGAACAAGCTGCTTTCCTTTATGGATGCCTTCTCCGGGTACAATCAGATTCAAGTAGATCCGAAGGATCAAGAACATACAACGTTTGTCACTGACAGGGGTCTACATTGCTATAAGGTGATGCCATTTGGTTTGAAAAATGCTGGGGCTACTTACCAGAGGTTAGTCAACAAGGCATTTGCTGATCAAATTGGAAGAAATATGGAAGTGTACATTGACGATATGATGGTGAAAAGTGTAGATGAGCAGTTGCACTTGTCTGATCTCCAAGAAACGTTTGCCAACTTGGTAAAAGTAAATTTGAAATTAAACCCTGAAAAGTGTGTCTTCGGAGTGCAGTCCGGGAAGTTTCTAGGGTATATCATAAGTGAACATGCAATACAGCCCGATCCGGACCAGCTCAGTGCTCTGTTCCAAATGGAGCCTCCTCGAAACATTAAAGAAGTACAGCGATTAACGGGGAGGTTAGCAGCCTTAAACAGATTTATCTCCAGGTCTTCGGACAGGTGTGCTCCTTTCTTTCAAACTTTGAAGGGTGCAAAGGGGTTCGAATGGACCCCACAGTGTGATGAAGCTTTCAATGAAATCAAGAAACACCTGTCCTCCCCTAAAACTTTGTTCAAACCAGTTGATGGGGAGACTCTCTTCGTATATTTGGCAGTTTCAAGTTGTGCCATCAGTGCTGTGCTGGTAAGAGAGGTCGATAGACATCCCCACCCATTGTACTACATCAGCAAGAGCTTAATAGATGCTGAGAGGCGTTACCTGAAACTTGAAAAATTGGCATTAGCCCTAGTGATAGCTGCAAGGAAGATGAGACCTTATTTCCAGGCTCATCCTATCATCGTCCGGACCTCTTTTCCCTTAAAGAATGTCCTTCAAAAAGCAGACATTTCGAGCAGAATGACTAAGTGGTCAGTAGAGTTGGGGGACTTCGACATAGACTTTGCTCCCCGGACAGCAGTGAAAGCCCAAGCTGTGGCTGACTTTCTGGTTGAATTCCACTCCGATAGGGATTCAGAGCAAGCTACTGATATAAAAGACAAGAAAATGTGGATCGTCCGAACAGACGGTGGATCTAGCACTATGGGACATGCATCAATTTAGATATGGATTATAATTCAATATATAAGTATAGATTAAACTATTTATTTTTCTTATTTATTGGTTTATAATATTATTCATCATAGCTTCAAACGTGTAAGAACTAATGTTTGTTGATGTTTATCAAGTATATTGGATGAAACACACATAATCCTTTCGACTATATGGTTTGATTCACGTTTACAAAGAAACTCATATTCTTTCCAAACAATACACTCATATTGTTTATCATTAACTTATATAAAATAGATACAATCAATTCAGGTGTACAACATTTTTTATAATTATATAATTATAATTTAAATATGTTACATATCTTACCAATTTGTTATGTGTTTTCTAAAAATATTGAATCTCGTTTATTATGTTATTGAAAAACTTGTCATCGTATGATTTTTCTACAAGGTCAATGAATAACTATTGATCATTGGATAATCTTTAAAACAACAATTTTATTTTTAGTCTAAGTTGATTTTAACTCATATTTGATTGCATATTGAAAAATCATGTTCAAAATTTGTAGGATCTCTTTGAAATCACCCACTTTGACGATCATTTTCCTCATGTTAACATTTGTTTTTTGCTAATATATTATTTAGATAACATGTGCATTATGTTATAAAATACATTATTTATAGCTTACATTAAAGCTAACTCTTAATTTATCAAAAGCATACACTAAAGTAAATTGATTATTTTTAATTAAGGTTTTAATATAATACAACACATACCTACAATTCTCTATTTTTCTATATAAATTCATGAATACAACGGTGATGTAAAACATCATGTTGGTTTATATGATATTAACAACATTAAATAATAACATATTGTACTCTTGTAATTATTATCCACAATTATATCTCAATACTTACGGGATGTGATAAAAAAAACGTGTGATCACGGTGATCCTTCCGTAATCGAACATCATTATATGTAGTTTTTTTCTTCGGTACTAAATAATAATATTTTTTTGTTATAATGGTCGGTTTTTTATAATAATAAAAAGTCAAAATATTTTGTGTGCATGTTGAAATATTGTTAAAGTTATAAATTTTCAAATTTATAGATTTACCACGAGGGTATATCCCCACTGAATATCAATTACACACTAAATATTTTATGTCAGATTTTATTTTTGTAGTTTGTTAATGATCTTCAAATAATTATTCAGTCTACAACTGTGTTTTCAACATACTATATTTAGTTTTCATAATCCGGGCATTAATGATATACGTTTGACTCTCAACTATATGAGAATTTTTATTTTATTTTTTCTTGGATATTGTTTCTTTACACCGAACAAGCCAATCATTTTATTATACACGTCATATATCTTGCAAGTAAAAATTAGTTTAGGTTATTCACAGTATGTTTGTCATCATAAAGACTAACGGTAATAACATATTGTACTCTTGTAATTATTATCCATAAATATATCTAAATACTTACTGGATGTGATAAAAAATCCTTCCGTCATTGAATATCATTATATGTAGTTTTTCTCTTGGGTACCAAATAATAATATTTTTTGTGAGAGTGGTCGGTTTTTCTATAAAAATAAATTCCAAATATTTTTTGTGCGTGTTGAAATATTGTTAAGGTTATAATTTTTCAAATTTATAGATTTACCAAAATGGTATATCCCCGTTGAAGATCAATTCCACACTAAATATTTTATGTCATATTCTATTTTTGTAGTTTGTTAATGTTCGTCAAATAATTAGTCAGTCTAGGGTTGTGTTTTCAATATTGAATAATTAGTTTTCAAAATCCGGGCATTAACGATATACGTTTTGATGAGTCCGAATTCTGCATGCTCCCCGGACAAGGACAGATCGGTCCAAGGCCTCCGGACCGGACAGACCACTTCGAACGCTCTGACCATAGGACTGTTCGAACTATGACAAAAGTACTAAAAAACCTAAACACTTCTTGACTAAGCTACTTGCTCTCTTACTTATAGCTCATGGGTCTTTGAACATGACCCAGGTCCATTAAACATGACCCGAAAGCCCATAAGGGCCCAAACATCAGGGTATAAATACCCAACCACCTGCATTAAGTGTGGGTAATTAGAATTAACTACTACCAATCAGCTTAATTATCTCTCTACTCTCTACTCTAAACACATAACACCCACATACTACTATTAAACACCAACCAAATTACAAGCCTACCCTCAGGCGATAATTATCCACACCAAATTGGCGACCACAGTGGGAGGAGAAGGTGCCTGAATCAAGCATTCAAAACCAGCAAAGAAAGTCTGTCCGAATGAATCCGGAAAATCCAGAAGCACCACCAGCTTTGCTCGAAGTGGTGGGGGAGAACGATGAATACACCATCGAAGAGCGTGATAGGCTAAAGGGTGAAATAGAAGCTCTGAGGGCAGAAAAGGCCAAGATGGGCGTGAAAGAAAAGTCCAAAGCATCGGTTGCTCATCACATCGATAACCCCAGAGAGCATGAGTCTTCAAAGACTCATGTGAGCACCAAAAAGACTCATGCCAGCTCTAAAAAGTCTCACCGGTCCAAGCCAGTGGAGAGTTCTGACTCAAGCTCAGAATCTTCTGATAGCTCTTCGGACGATGAAGGAGTTGAAAAATCTCTATCCTCAAGCAGCGATGAGGGTCGAACTAGAAAGAAACAAAAGAAGATCAAAAAATATTCAAGGAAAAGGGATAGACATGGAAGGATGAAGAAGAATATTGGTAAAGGGTCATCACACAGTCGGAGGCATGTGGACCGGATGTTGATGGATTTCTTCGCTTTCCACGATGAACCAGGTATCTTTACAACTCCCAATGAGGATACTGTGTTCGGTCGTGGAAGGAATTGGAGGCAATCTCCATTATCTTCTAAAATTCTGTCCGGAAACCTCCCTAAAAGGTTTGACAGCACCAAAATAGAGAAGTACGATGGCAGTACTGATCCGGACAACCATCTGGAGCAATTTAAAAACTTCATGATGAACTTTGACGACGATGATAAACTACTTTGTAGGGCATTCTCCCAATCATTTACGGGGAGTGCTCTAAAATGGTACAACAACCTGCCTCAGGGTTGTATTAAAGACTTCGATACTTTTTGGGTAGCCTTTCGAAGGCAGTTCGTAGGGAGTAAAGAGCTAAAGGGCAATGGAGACACAATAATCCATTGTGCCCAGGAACCAAATGAGTCCTTGAAAGAATATATAAGCCGTTTTGTGAACACCAAGAATGGGTTGGCTGATTGCTTCGAACATGTAGCAATAGCATCTCTAAGATAGGGTTTGAACCCACGCAATCTAGCTGATTCAGTTACCATGAAGAAGGCCATGACATGGGGAGGGTTGCTGAATCAGGTTGGAAAACAAATAAACGTTGATGAAACAAAGAAAACCAGGGTGCACAGGCAGGTGAGGTCTACCCCAGTGGCACCAAATCCCAATCAGAATCAGTCCGGGAATAAAGCAAGAGAGACCGGACAGGGGCATGGCAGGGCAAAAGCTCAGTCTCAGCCGGCTGCTCCTGCTCAAAGTCAGCAATCCAGAAACAAAAGAGGGCCATGGGTGCAACCGGAGTGGTTCGCAGAGTTGAAAGAAAGTGTGGCCACTATTTTTGATAAAACAAAGGAAGAGGTGCATTACCGGAGACCAGCCACATTGCAGTCTCCTAGAGAGCATCGTAATAACTCTTTTTGCCAGTATCACAACGATATTGGTCATACCACTAATGACTGCATAGTATTGAAACAAAAAGTTCAGAACTTGATTGAGAGGGGAAAGCTAGGGGCCTACGTGAAGAGAAGAGGAGGTAACAGGTCTGACAACACTCACCGGGTTGGTCCAAGTAATGCTGCTCCGGAGGGAGCCATGGTTATAATTGAAAGGTTTGACGTGGAATCTGAATACTTGGATCCTGATCCAACTCGAAACAGAGTAGGTACAATTGAGGAATGTTCTAGGTCGATTTCTGGACTCATTAAGTTTTTTGAGTCACTTACAATTTTTAGAGGGGACACTATGACAGCTCCTACTGCTTCTTCGAGGAAGAGGCACGTGTATACTTTAGCCTCCCAGCTAGAAGGAGGCATGACTTCCTATCAGTCACAAAGCTCATTCCCCTTCATTGTTTTTGATGAAGATGATTTAAGAGACATTGCTGGCCCTCATGAGGATGCTGTTGTCATAGGAGCATCTATAGGGGGCAATGACATAAGACGAATCCTGGTGGATACTGGAAGCTCAGCCAATATCCTTTTCTTAACCACATACAAAAGAATGAAAAATCCAGCTGTAATTCAAAGTTCGGACAGATCAATCGTGGGCTTTACTGGCAGCTCAGCAGATGTGATCGGAGAATTCGAAGAAGAAGTTCTATTGGGCAAAGGCCCTTTCAAGAAAATGGTTAGAATACTATTTATTGTGGTGGATTGTCCCACTTGCTATAATGCTATTCTAGGGAGGTCTTGGCTCTCTAGGATGCATGCAGTGGCTTCAACAGTCCACCAGTGCTTGAAATATGCTGTTCAGGGATAGGTTGGAGTCGTCCGGAGCAGCCAAAAGATTGCAAGAGAATGTTATGCCATTGCCCTGGCCCCTCGAACGCTGGGGGCTGTCCGTATTAATGAACAATAGCAGTTTGAGGGCCTTCTGGGGGTGAGGGTAAAATTGATGACCCCAGAGAGACCCCTGGAGTATTGATACCGGTTGAAGAGGTAGAAACACATTGGTTGGAAGATGGGAAAAGTGTCAAGATAGGGTCTAAGATGCCACCTGTTTTGAAAGATGAAATGTTAAAGTTTTTGAAGAACCATCATCACGTTTTTGCTTGGTGCAATGCTGATGTTACTGGGGTTCCATCAGAAGTGATATCACATCACCTATCTGTCCGGAGAGACGTAGCACCAGTGGTTCAAAAAAGAAGAGCTTTTTCTAAAGAGAAGGCTGATGTCATTGTGCAAGAAGTTGACAGGCTCACAAAGATGGGGCACATCAAGGAATCTCAATATCCTTTGTGGACTGGCAATCTGGTTCTGGTAAAAAAGAAAAATGGCAAGTGGCGCATGTGCATTGACTTCACAGATCTCAATAGAGCTTGCCCAAAAGATTTGTATCCAGTCCCTCGGATTGATCAGTTAGTAGACTCCACCTCTGGGAACAAGCTGCTTTCCTTTATGGATGCCTTCTCCGGATACAATCAGATTCAAGTAGATCCAAAGGATCAAGAGCATACCACGTTTGTCACTGACATAGGTCTTCATTGCTATAAGGTGATGCCCTTTGGTTTGAAAAATGCTAGGGCTACTTATCAGAGATTAGTAAACAAGGCATTTGCTGATCAGATTGGAAAAAATGTGGAAGTATACATTGATGACATGATGGTGAAGAGTATGGATGAGCAATTGCATTTATCCGATCTCTAAGAAACTTTTGCCAACTTGGTAAAAGTGAATCTGAAATTAAACCCAGAAAAATGTGTGTTCGGAGTACAGTCCGCGAAGTTTCTAGGCTATATTATAAGTGAGCATGGAATACAGCCCGATCTGGACCAGCTCAATGCTCTATTCCAAATGGAGCCCCCTCGAAACGTTAAAGAAGTACAGCGGTTAACGGGGAGGTTAGCTGCCTTAAACAGATTTATCTCAAGGTCTTCGGACAGGTGCGCTCCTTTCTTTCAAACTTTGAAGGGTGCAAAATGATTCGATTGGACCCCACAGTGTGATGAGGCTTTCAATGAGATCAAGAAGTATCTGTCCTCTCCCAAAACTTTGTTTAAGGCAGTTGATGTGGAGACACTCTTCGTATATTTGGTCGTTTCAAGTTGTGCCATCAGTGTTGTGTTGGTAAGAGAGGTCGATGGTCATCCCTATCCAGTGTACTATATCAGCAAAAGCTTGATAGATGCAGAAAGGCGTTACTTGAAACTTGAAAAATTAGCATTAGCCCTCGTGATAGCTGCCAGGAAGACGAGGCCTTATTTTCAGGCTCATCCCATCATCGTCCGGAAGTCTTTTCCCCTGAAGAATGTCCTCCAAAAAGCAGACATTTCGAGCAGGATAACTAAGTGGTCAGTAGAGTTGGGGGACTTCGACATAGACTTTTCTCCCCGAACAACAGTCAAGGCCCAAGCTGTGGCTGATTTTCAGGTTGAATTTCACTCCGATAGGGATTCAGAGCAAACTACTGACATAAAAGATAAAAAGGTATGGGTCGTCCGAACAGATGGTGGATCTAGCACTATGGGATGTGGTGCAGGGGTGTGTTTAACTTCCCCATATGGAGATATAATGTACCAGGCTATTTGTTTTGCTTTCAGGGCATCTAATAATGAGTCCGAATACGAAGCAGCTATAGCTGGTTTAAAGTTAGCCTACATTTGTGGGGCTAAGAGGGTCAAGCTACTAAGTGACTCCCAACTTCTTATCCACCATGCCCAAGGCCAATCTGAGGCTAAGAAGGAGCAGCTTGTGAAATATTTACTCCTCCTTAAAAATGAAGCACTTAAGTTTAAAGGTGTTGTCTATGAGCACATTCCCCGGGCAGAAAATGAGCTAGCAGAGTCATTGGCAACCATAGCATATACAGAGTCATATCCATGGATCCATGTCCTCAAAAGCCCCTCCATTCAACTTATTAAGGGTAAAGAAGAGGAATTTTTTGAAATACAAGTGAAACAACCTCAAGACTGGAGGTTTCCTCTCTTGCAATATCTCTCCGATGGTGTCGTGCCTCCGGATAGGTCACTAGCCAGAACACTAAAGCACAAGGCTCGTGGTTTTATCATATTAAGAGACGTGTTGTACAAAAAATCTTACAGTAAACCTCTCCTGCGCTGTTTGGGGGATAAAGAGTCTCAAGTAGTCCTCTCCGAATTGCATGATGGTGAGGGATCAGCCCATTGTGGGTTTAGAGCTTTAACAAGAAGAGTTTTACTCTTCGGTTACTATTGGCCATCTATCATGAAAGATGCTAAGGAATTGGTAAGAAGGTGTGACCCATGCCAGAGGTACAACAATGAAATTCATGTCCCAGTCATTCCTTTAGAGTCAATTTCTAAGCCTATTCCTTTTGCTCGATGGGGGTTGGATTTAGTAGGGCCTCTCCATGTGGCGTCCGGAGGACGCAAAACCATAATTGTGGCCATAGACTACTTTTCAAAGTGGATTGAAGCAGCCCCTCTAGAAGGGACAACATCAAAAGTTGTTATAAAATTCATTTTATCCAACATCTATTGCAGATTTGGTGTCCCACAAAAGATAACAACAGACAATGGGCCACAGTTCGACAATATGGAAATGGAGAGCTTATGTGCCTCAAGGGGTATACAACATTGTTTCTCTTCACCTTTCCACCCACAAGCAAATGGGCAAGTTGAAGTGGCTAATAGAACTATACTATCCAGTTTAAATAATAATTTGGAAGGGGCTGTTGGGAAGTGGCCTAGTTATTTACAAGAGGTCTTGTGGGCCTACCGGAAAACACCTGGGGCTGCAACACAAGAATCACCCTTTGCCTTGGTCTATGGGATTGATGCAGTAGCCCCCATAGAGAAGACCCTCCCCTCCTTTCGTGTTCACAACTTATCCGGATACGCTAATGAGGTGGCAATCAGAGGTCAACTTGATTTGATAGAAGAAAGACGAGTTAAAGCTCACCTTAGAGTTGCACACTATCAGGGTTTGATGAGAAGCAGGTTCGCTTCCAAAGTTAAAAGAAGAGATTTCCAACCAGGGGACAAGGTGTTAAGGAAAGTCTTCTTACACACTAAAGAAAAGCTGTTCGGAAAGCTGGCTCCAACTTGGGAAGGTCCGTACATAGTTGTTGAAAGAATTAAACCTGGAACATATTGGTTGGAAGACAAAGATGGTAGAGTCTTGACTCATCCTTGGAATATTGAGCATCTCCGGATGTACTTGGAGTAGCGTTTGTGTAAATATTTACTTGTTTAAACATCCATGTAAATATTTGGGGGTATACTCTTTCCTCCCTGGTGGCACGGGGAGGTTTTAATGAGGTGTACAGGCTTTTGAATAAAATTTGATGCCTTCTTAAAAATTTTCTAAGTGTTTTAAAGTTTTGTCCCTTGTCACACTAAGGGCTATTTAAACTTTAGCCGGAGGACTTAAACACACTTTCTATGAAATAACTAAGGGCTATTTAAACTCTAGCCGGAGGACTTAAACACACTTACTATGAAATAACTAAGGGCTATTTAAACTTTAGCCGGAGGACTTAAACACACTTACTATGAAATAACTAAAGGCTATTTAAACTCTAGCTATCAAAATTGGCACAAACAATAAAAGAAGATGATAGAACAGAAATATTCATTGAAATAACTTAAAGTGCCTTGGCCTTCCAAGGACTTTTCGAATTGTCAAAAAACAGAACAGAAAACCTATCCGGTCAGTTGCCGGACACAATTACAAAAAAAAAGAATGCTTTGGCCTTCCAAGGACTTTAGTTTGGATAACTAAGTAAAAACTGAATCATGAATTAAGGCTGAGCCTTGGAAGATGGCTCACCTTCATCTGTCTTTCCCTTTCCTTTGAGATCACTCTTCTCCTCGTCAACTTTCTCCCCGGTGTGTTCTTCGTCATCTGAGGAATCACTAGAGTAGCCATACCTGTCGCCTTCGGCCATCGTGTGGTAGGGGAGGTCTTCAGGCTCAACATGAAGCCATAAGTCCCCTAGGTTCCTCTTCGGAAACTTTTTATGGAAGAGTAGAACCATGTCAGACCTCACCTTGGCAAGCAGTTGCTCTTCACTTTTGATCATCTGGTTGGCATAAGCATTGATCTTGGCTTGGATCTTGGCCTCCTGCTCCTGTAGCAAAGTGGTTTTCTCCTCAGCAGCCTTAGACATTGTATTCTCAAGAGCAATTTTGTCATTTGTCAGGTTGGTGATGATTTGATCCTTGGCTTTGGATTCTCCCTTTGAGGTGTTAAGGTCTTTCTCCAGTCCGGACAGTTTCTCCCGGAGGTCTTTAATGGTTTCCTCTAAAGTGGCAACTTTTGTGGTGCTTGCCTGTTGGTTTCTCTTCAACTCCTTGGTTTCTTCCTTTAACATAGCAGCATTGGAGGTGGCAGTGCAAAGGTCTTCGGACAGCTTCTCCTTGTCAGACTTAAGGTTTTTAATGATATCAGCCTGGTTTCGGACTTGTTTATCCAACACAAGTACAGTCTGAACGTTACTCAACAAAGAGTGGGCTATGGGATCCTTTTCACTAGAAACACTAAAATTCTTACCATTAAAAGTGACCGTGTTGGAGGTGCTTGGAGGAAGGTAAGGCCCGACAAAGTCATCTCTAGGGAGATTGAGGAAGTATTCACCAAGCTCACCAAGACTGGTGATGTCTACTCCATCGATGTTGATATCTCCCCCCTCAACCTCATCAGTATCCAAAGTCGCCTGGAATCTCCTCGGCATGCGTTGGGTCAGCAGGGTCAGCATGGACAGAAGGCTCCGGAGCCCGAAGAGAAAGCTCGTCTCCCTTAGACGTTTTCTTCTTCTTGGCCTCCCGGTCTGTGCCTTTGCTTCCCTGTTTGCGATTCCTCTTAGTAGCCCTTGGAGGTTTTGGGAGGTTCGCTTCTTGTTTCTCAGTCTCTTGCTCCACCACTTCCAGGAGAGCAGCATCAATTTGGCTCTGGGCTGGCCCCTCCGGATCTGTTGGAGCATCCTTCTCTGCATCAGGAGGGTTAGCATCACTCACCACCTTTTTGCCCTTCTTCTTCTTGCCTTTCATCTTGCTCGGGGCTTTGGCCCGGCCTGGCAGGAAGAGTGTCCCATCTGGTTCATGGGTCCTCTTAAGCACAACGTCCGGAGGAGGCTGGGTGGTGAGCTCCTCCCAAGTCAAGTCTCTCCGACCTGTGGTATTCCACAGGTGAGACCTTGTCAAGTTTTCACTGGTGAAAGCAGCGTGGAATCGGTTCCCCCATTCCTCAGCAGCCCAGGCATTAATCTTGCCACAAGTAACCTGCCCGGCTTTCTGATAGTCACTGAACTCCTTGGGCAGTACTGCTAAGACAAAAGTAAGACAAATTAGTATAAACTAAGTCTAAAAAGAAAAGAGAAGAGAGACAAAAATATAAAGGCAAGATACTTACGGTCACTCCTCCATCTGCTTCTGAGGAGGCTTGGGTTCTCTCCGGATTTTATCTTCCTGCCGTTCTCCCAGGCACCACTGACAAATAGGAACTGGGTCCTCCAATTCCTCTCTGCCTCCAACAAATCATCCACCGCCTTGAAGTCATCCCCCATGTTAAAGTGGTAAAAGGGGATGTGGTGGTTTCTACACAGGCTAGCCACTGCAACAAACTCCTTCATGGGCAGAGGGATCCCGGACAGCCTTGATGCCATGATGCATGACATAAGGGTATACCAAGCGTTGGGGCTCAGCTGGCTCGGACAGAGTTTGATCAGATGGAAATATCTGACAATCTCTGGATCTAATGGGAACCTGAGCCCCCAGTTGAATAACTCTGTGAATATGACTACTTCGCTTAACTTGCAATCCATAGGAGTCTTTGGGTGTATAGGAATCCTGATCTTTACGTTTTCTGGTATGCCCCACTTCGTACGCATCCTGCCCAGCTCAACAGTGTGGATGAATGCGTAGTTGATTTTTTGTAAGGAGAGAAGGTAATTAACGCTGACCTTGTGAAAACAAGGCCCCACTCTTCCTTCCAGGCTCTCCGGCAGATCCAGATGCCTCAAGTACAATTTCTCCTTGCCCTTATCCTTCTTGGCAACTATCTCTTTGCTGGTCTGACCGGAGGGCTCAGACTCAAATGGGGCCTCTTCAGCAGAGTCCTCCATCACTTCCTCCATGATTGTTGAAGGGATTTCAGCAGCTGTAGTGGGGGGATGGTTCAAACTTGACTCAGCCTTGTCTCCGGACTGATGGGCCTCAGTGCCCCTTTGATTTCCGCTCTCCGGTATAGTGTCTTGAACAAAAGTTTCTTGTTGAAGGTTTGGATTGGAGCCCTCCGGTCCGGATAGCCTGTCCTTGGGGGCTCTAATAGGCACCTCTGATCCGGTGCTGCTGTCCTTTGCCCCCGACCTTGAGGGAGTGTTTTTAGTCCCCTGGCCTTTAACCAACCGCCCTTTCCTCCTATCGACCAGCTTCTCAGGAGAGTGCTCCGTATCCGATCCCATTGCAATAAAGGGAGAAGGTTTTTTTAGGCTAGTGGCTGTAACTCCTGGCTCGACAGCAGGCTCCGATACCTGAACTGAGGAACCAGAGATTATGAGGGAGAGGTTGGTTTGAAATAGTTTTATGGGTTTAGTGCCTTTGGAAGAAGAAGAGCCTCGATCTGACTCAGAAGCAGAGGTGATTGGTCTATCAACAGGCGAGGTGGGTAACCCTGCTGCGATCCGTCTTTCTCTTTCGACTTTTTGAGCCTTCTCTAACTCAGAAAGGTTGAGCCACCCGCCTTTGACAAGAGCGTTCCTCGCTGTAAACATAAACTATTAAGCAAAGTTTTTGCATTAGAGAGAGAAAGCTTTGAGGGATTTTACCGAGTAAATTTGAAGGAGATGGTAAAACAGTAGAAAGTGAGTTTGTATTTATAGTAAATCTTAAAAAAGAAGTTGATTCCTAGGAGAATTCGAAAAGTTTGGCAATGATTAAAAGACGACGCTGATATCACCACCTTTAATTAAAGAGGTTGCTTTTCGAAGAAGGTGGGTTTGAAATTCAAGGTGAAAAAATGGCTGAAACAACCAATCAGAAAGTGACACGTGTCCCACGAACTCTGGCAAAAACCGTTTTGAATTCGTGAAGCTTTATCTATCTGAATAAACTTATAGCCCGAATTGATAGACATGTCCGGATAAAAGCTACCCTTGATGTCGGACTGTTTTTTAGGTCTTTGACAAGAGTATTTGCGCAAACACCTGAAAAAGGGGCTCCTGATGAGTCCGAATTCTGCATGCTCCCCGGACAAGGACAGATCGGTCCAAGGCCTCCGGACCGGACAGACCACTTCGAACGCTCTGACCATAGGAATATTCGAACTATGACAAAAGTACTAAAAAACCTAAACACTTCTTGACTAAGCTACTTGCTCTCTTACTTAGAGCTCATGGGTCTTTGAACATGACCCGGTTCCATTAAACATGACCCGAAAGCCCATAAGGGCCCAAACATCAGCGTATAAATACCCAACCACCTGCATTAAGTGTGGGTAATTAGAATTTACTGCTACCAGCCAGCTTAATTATCTCTCTACTCTCTACTCTAAACACATAACACCCACATACTACTGTTAAACACCAACCAAATTACAAGCCTACCCTCAGGTGATAATTATCCACACCACGTTTGACTCTCAACTAAATGAGAATTTTTATTTTATTTGTTCTTGGATATTGTTTCTTTACATTGAACATGCAAATCATTTTATTATACACGTCATATATCTTGCAAGTAAAATTTAGTCTAGGTTATTCGCATTATGTTTGTCAAAATTTAGTCTAGGTTACAGTGATACTTACTCTAGAAATTTTATTTTATTTGTTCTTGGATATTGTTTCTTTACATTGAACACGCAAATCATTTTATTATACACGTCATATATCTTGCAAGTAAAATATAGTCTGTGTTATTCGCATTATGTTTGTCATAATAAAGAGTAACGGTAATTATATAGTCTAATTCTCGACTGATACATCGTACTTATTGAGTCAACGCAATCTTAGTTGGATACTCATACTTCAAAAATTAGTATAATTTCTAAAAAAACACTTCATTATCGATCCAATCGTTTATAACATGATGAAAAATTACACCACATTCCAAATATCACAATAATTAATAACTAAAGTACTTATTTGATTTAAAAGAATAAAAAATAATTCTACCCATAATTAAAAAAAACTAAAATATTATGATTAAACATATATATATATATATAATAAAAATACATAAATTAGAAATAAAGAAGATTTACTACAAATACTCGCGGACATTCCCGACGAAAGTTGTAATACTAGTGAATAACATCAAGTAACTAAAACATTATTAAGTAGCAAACTTAAGCAACAATAATAGTACATGGCAATACAAATAATCCAAAATGACAACAAGTGAGTGATATAATTGGTGTGGATAAAAATAGCCTGAGGGTAGGCTAGTAATTTTAAGTGGAGTTTAAAAGTGGTGCAAGGGTGTTTAACGGTGGTGTAGGGGTGTTTAACGGTGGTGTAGGGGTGTTTAATGGTGGTGTAGGGGTGTTTAATGGTGGAGAGATAATTGAGCAGCTTGGTAGCAGTTAATTTTCATTATTAGAAGTTAATGCTGGTGGTTGAGTATTTATAGTGTGATGTTTGGGCCCTTATGGGCTTTCGGGTCAAGTTTAATGGACCCGGGTCATGTTTAAAGACCCATGAGTTCTAAGCAGGAGGACAAGTAGCTTAGTCAGGAAGTGTTTAGGTTTTTTAGTACTTTTGTCATAGTCCGAACAACCTTAGGCTCTCAGTGTTCGAAGTGATCTGTCCGGTCCAAATCGTCTGTCCGGTATTCGGAGAGAATTTACACTGACCTGCCCTTCCGAGGAGATATCCTGGATTCGGACTCATCAGGAGCCCCTTTTTTAGGTGTTTGAGCAAGTGTCCTTGTCAAAGAACTGAAAAACAGTCCGATTGTACGAAGTGGTTCTTAACTCGGAGAGGGTTGCGGGTATATCCGGACAGATCGAACTTTACGAATACTGAACGGTTTTCATCAGAGTTAGTGGGACACGTGTCGCATTCTGATTGGCCATTCCAGCCGTTTTTTCACCTTGAATTTCGCACAATCTTCTTTTACAAGCAACCTCTTTAATTGCCAATAATGACATCAGCGCCGTCTTTTAATCATTACCCAACTTTTCGGATTCTCCTAGGAATCAACTCCTTTTTTCCACATTTACTATAAATTCTCATTCATTTTTCACTGTCTCACTATCTCTTTCAAATTTCACTCTGCATTTTCACCCAGAGCTTTATCTCTCTAGAACGAAAATTTCTTTGGCTGTTTTATGTTTACAGCAAGAACAGCTTTGATCAAAGGGGGTTGGCTCAATCTTTCGGAGTTGGAGAAAGCACAAAGAGTCGAGAAGGAGAAACGACTAGCAGCAGGATTACCATCGTCGCCTGTTGAGAAACCAGCCTCCTCTGTTGCAGAGTCTGATAGGGGCTCATCTTCTTCCAAAGGTACCAAGCCTAGAAAGTTCTTTCAATCTACCCTTTCTCCCATAGTATCTGGCTCCTCAGTTCAGGAGTCAATCCCTGCTGTTGAACCGGGAGTCACAGCTACAAGTGTTAGGAAAAAATAGTCTTTTATTGCCATGGGGTCTGACTCTGACCATTCCCCGGAGAAGTTAGTCATAAAAAGGCCAAGCCGGTTAGTCAAGGGGCTAACCTCTAAAAATACCCCCTCAAAGTCGGGGGCAAAAAACAGTGAATCTGGGTCTGGGGCACCCATTAGAGCTCCCCGGGAGAGGTCGTCCGGTCCGGAGGCCAGCAGCCCAATACCTCCCAAAGAATCTTCTGCCTCAGAAACTCAACCTAAGGTGAGAAGTCAAATAAATACGGGCAGTCAACAGTCCGGAGGCCCAGCTATGCCAAGCTTCAATCCTCCCCGGACTACTTCTACAGAAACTCCCCCAACAATTATGGAGGAGAGAATGGAGGACTCCACTGAGGAGGTCCGATTTGAGTCCGAGTCCTCCGGACAAGCTGATACTGCTATCGTTGTTGCCAAGAAGGGCAAGGAAAACTTATATCTGAGGCATCCGGACCTGCCGGAGAGCCTTGAAGGGAGAGTGGGGCCATGCTTTCATAAAGTTGAGCTCAAGTACCTCTTGGCCTTGCAGAAGACCAAGTATGCGTTCATCCATACTTCAGATCTGGGTAGATTGCGCACAAAGTGGGGGATCCCTGAGAACGTAAAGATAAGGATTCCCATCGATCCGGAGACCCCGATGGATTGTAAAAGAAATGAATTAGTCTTCTTTACGGAGCTATTCAACTGGGGACTCAGGTTCCCACTGGACCCGGAGATAGTGCGCTACTTTCACTTGGTCAAGGTCTGCCCAACACAGCTAAGCCCCAATGGATGGTTCACCTTAATGTCATGCATCATGGCATCTAGGTTATCTAGGATCCCTCTTCCCATGGAAGAGTTCGCAGCAGTGGCCAACCTGTGCAAGCACCATCAGTTCCCTTTCTACCATTTCAACATGGGGAACGACCTTAAAGCTGTTGATGATCTCCTGGAATCGGAGAGTAAGTGGAGGAGCCAATTCTTGTTTGTCAATGGCTCATGGGAAAATGGCAAAAGAATCAAGGCCGGAGAGAATCCAAGCCTTCTCAGGAGTAGATGGAGAAGTGACCGTAAGTTTTTCACTTTAAGTTTCTGTTCGAATCTTTTTTTTAAGTTAAGTTTGTACTAACCAACTTCTCTTTTGTTTTAACAGAGCTACCAAAGGAGTTCGGGGACTACCTGAAGGCCGGACAGACTACTTGTAGCAAAATTAACGCTTGGGCCGCAGAGAACTGGGAGAATCGGTTCCACAAGGCCTTCACTCCTGGAAACCTAGCAAGGTCTCACCTGTGGAACACCACAGGTCGAAGAGACCTAACTTGGGAGGAGTTCACCACCCAACCTGATGAAGACATCGTGCTGAGAAGGTCCCACGAACTGGATGGGACCCTCTATCTGCCTGCCCGGGCCAAAGCCCCAAGCAAAATGAAGGGCAAGAAGAAGAAAGGCAGGAAGGTGGTAGGTGATACTGAGAAGGAGGCCCCAACGGAGCCAGAGGGACTGGCCCAGGTTCAAATTGATGCAGCCCTTTTACAAGTGGTGGAGCAGGAGAGCGAAAAGCAGGAAGTGAACCTCCCAAAACCACCAAGGGCTTCCAAGAGGAATCGCAAGCAAGCAAGTGAAGGTGCTGACAGGGAAGCCAAAAAGAAAAAGACTTCCCAAGGAGATGAGATTGCTCTCCGGGATCCGGAGCCCTCTTTCCCTACTGACCCAACATTGGCCGAAGAGATCCCAAGGGGCTTTCAAGTAGAGATTCCAAGTGAATTCCATACAGATGAAGTTGAGGGGGGAGAGCTTAACTTGGATGAAATGGACATCACCGGTCTGGGTGGACTTGGTGAATATTTTCTTGGCCTGCCCAGAGACGAGTTCGCAGGGCCCTACATCCCTCCGAGCAGCTCCAACATGGTCAATTTTAACGGTAAGACTTTCATGGTTTCTAGCGAGAAGGATATTATAGCCCATTCTCTACTTAGCAATGTACAGCCAGTGCTCACTTTGGAAAGGCAAGTCCGAAGCCAGGCAGACACCATCAAAGACCTCAAGTCTGAGAAGGAGAAGCTGTCTGATGACCTCCGGACTGCTGCTACTAAGGTTGAATTGCTTAAGGAGGCAAATGATCAGCTAAAGAAGAATCAGGATGAAAGCAACACAAAAGTTGCTTCTTTGGAAGAGACCATAAAAGATCTCCGGGCTAAACTATCCGATATGGAGAAATACCTTACTGCCTCGAGGGGAGAGACCACTGCAAAGGAAAAGCTCATCACCAACCTGACCACTGACAAGATCACTTTGGAAAATGCAGTGACTCGGGCTGCTGAAGAGAAGGCTGCTTTGGTGAGGGACCAAGAGGCCACAATCAAGGCCAAGATCAACGCATATGCCAGGGAGATGATACAAAGCGAGGAGCTAATGATTCAAATGGTGAAGTCTGATATGGTTCTCCTGTTTCACGAAAAATTCCCGAAGAGGAGACTGGGGGGATTATGGCGTTATGTGGATGATGATGACCTCCCCTATTATACCATGGTTGATGAAGGATATTCCAGTGAGTCCTCATCTGATAACAAAGAGGAAATCGGAGAGAGCCCAGGTGAAGAAGAGATTGATCCTAAGGGCATGAAGATAGTCGAAGAGAGGAGCGACATCAATGGCAAAAAAGCAGATGAGGGTGAGCCATCTTCAAAGGCTCAACCTTAATTTATAATTTATTTTGTTTAACTTCTATTCGAACTAAAGTCCTTGGAAGGCCAAGGCACTCTTTTTGTGATGGTGTCCGTATTATTCGGACAGATTTTTTGTATTATGCCCAAACTTGTTCAAAAAGTCCTTGGAGGGCCAAGGCAATTTTTAAGTTGTTGAATGAATGTTTTTATTTTGCTTAACCATCCTCTTCTTTCATTATTTGTTTAAATAGCTGGAGTTTAAGTAGTTTTATTGTATTGTGAGAGTATTAAGACTCTCCGGCTAGAATTTAAATAGCCCTTAGATCTTTTAGTCCGAGTAGTATGATAAGAGATAAAACTTTGAAAATACTTAGAGAATTTTGAAGAAGGCACCAAATTTTATTGAAAGCTCTCCGTGCCACCGAAGAGGGGAAGGTATGCCCCCAAATATTTACATGGATGTTTAAACAAGTAAATATTTACACAGGTGTTATTCCAAGTACATTCGAAGGTGTTCAATATTCCAAGGGTGAGTTAAAACCCTGCCATTTTTGTCTTCCAACCAATAAGTCCCAGGCTTGATTCTTTCAACCACGGTATACGGACCCTCCCAGGTTGGGGCCAGCTTTCCGAAGAGCTTTTCCTTAGTATGCAAGAAAACTTTCCTTAATACTTTATCTCCTGGTTGAAAATATCTCCTTTTAACTTTAGAAGCAAACCTACTTCTCATCAAGCCCTGATAGTGTGCAATTCTAAGATGAGCTTTAACCCGTCTTTCTTCGATCAAATCGAGCTGATTTCTAACTGCCATCTCATTAGCATGTCCGGAGAAGTTATGAACACGAAAGGAAGGGAGTGTCTTCTCTATGGGGGCTACTGCATCCATTCCATAGACCAAGGCAAAGGGGGATTCTTGTGTTGCAGCCCCAGGTGTTGTTCGGTAAGCCCACAAGACTTCTTGTAGATAACTATGCCACTTCCCAGCAGCCCCTTCCAAATTTTTCTTTAAACCGGACAGTATTGTTCTATTAGCCACTTCAACTTGCCCATTGGCTTGTGGGTGGAAAGGTGAAGAAAAGCAGTGCTGAATGCCCCTTGAGGCACAGAAGCTTTCCATTTCTCTGTTGTCAAACTGTGGCCCATTGTCTGTTGTTATCTTCTGTGGGACACCGAATTTGCAACATATGTTGGACAGAATGAATTTTATGACAGCTTTCGAGGTTGTCCCTGCCAGAGGAGCTGCTTCTACCCACTTTGAGAAGTAGTCAATGGTCATAATTATAGTTTTACGCCCTCCGGACGCCACAGGAAGAGGCCCAACCAAGTCCAATCCCCATCGAGCAAAATGGATGGGCTCAGAAACTGATTCCAGAGGAATGGCTGGTACATGAATTTCATTGTTGTACCTCTGGCATGGGTCACACCTTCTCACCAGCTCCTTAGCATCTTTCATGATTGATGGCCAATAGTATCCGGAGAGTAACACTCTTCTTGTCAAAGCTCTAAATCCACAATGGGCTGATCCCTCACCATCATGCAATTCGGAGAGAACCGTTTGTGACTCATGATCCCCTAAACAACGTAGGAGAGGTTTGCTATAGGATTTTTTGTACAAGACTTCTCTTATCATAATGAAACCACGAGCCCTGTGTTTCAACGTTCTGGCTTGTGATTTATCTAAGGGCACAATACCATCGGACAGATATTGCATAAGAGGAGTCCTCCAGTCTTGAGGCCGACTCACTTGTATTTCAAAGACTTCCTCTTTTTCACCCTTATTGAGCTGAATAGAAGGGCTTTCAAGTACATGGATCCATGGATAGGACTCCGTATATGCTATCGTTGCCAACGAGTCTGCTAGCTCATTTTCTGCCCGGGGGATTTGCTCATAGACAACAGCTTTAAACTTTAACGCTTCATTTTTTAGGAGGAGTAAATACTTGACCAATTGCTCCTTTCTAGCCTCTGATAGGCCCAAAGCATGGTGGACAAGTAACTCGTAGTCACTTAGTAGCTTGACCCTTTTAGCTCCACAGATATAGGCCAACTTTAACCCAGCTATGGCTGCTTCGTACTCGGACTCATTATTGGACGCCCTGAAAGCAAAACAAATAGCTTGGTACATGTTGTCCCCGTAGGGGGAAGTGAGACATATTCCTGCCCCAGATCCCATGGTACTAGATCCTCCGTCTGTTCGGACAATCCACACCTTCTTGTCTTTTGAATCAGTAGGTTGCTCTGAATCCCTATCAGAATGGAATTCAACCAGAAAATCAGCCACAGCTTGAGCTTTCACTGCTGTCCGGGGAGCAAAGTCTATGTCGAAGTCCCCCAACTCTACTGACCACTTTGTCATTCTGCTTGAAATGTCTGCTTTTTGAAGGACATTCTTTAAAGGGTAAGATGTCCGGACGACGATAGGATGAGCCTGGAAATAGGGCCTCATTTTTCTTGCAGCTATCACCAAAGCTAATGCCAGTTTTTCGAGCTTCAAGTAACGCCTCTCAGCATCAATCAAGCTTTTGCTGATGTAGTACACTGGGTGAGGATGCCCATCGACCTCTCTTACTAACACTGCGCTGATGGCACAACTTGAAACAGCCAGATACACAAAGAGAGTCTCCCCATCAACTGGTTTGAACAAAGTTTTGGGAGAGGAAAGATGTTTCTTGATTTCATTGAATGCTTCATCACACTGTGGTGTCCATTCAAACCCCTTTGCACCCTTCAAGGTTTGAAAGAATGGAGCACACCTGTCCGAAGACCTGGAGATGAATCTGTTCAAGGCAGCCAATCTCCCTGTTAATCGCTGTACTTCTTTAATGTTTCGAGGAGGCTCCATCTGGAATAAAGCATTGAGTTGGTCCGGGTCGGGCTGTATTCCATGCTCACTTATGATATACCCTAAGAATTTCCTGGACTGCACTCCGAACACACACTTTTCAGGGTTTAATTTTAAATTCACCTTTGCTAGGTTGGCAAAAGTTTCTTGGAGGTCGGACAAGTGCAACTGATCATCCATACTTTTCACCATCATATCGTCAATGTAAACCTCCATATTTCTTCCAATTTGATCAGCGAATGCCTTGTTGACTAACCTTTGATAAGTAGCCCGAGCATTTTTCAAGCCAAAAGGCATCACCTTGTAGCAATGCAGACCCTTATCAGTGACAAACGTGGTGTGCTCTTGATCTTTTGGATCTACTTGGATCTGATTGTACCCGGAGAAGGCATCCATGAAGGAAAGCAGCTTGTTCCCAGAAGTAGAGTCTACTAACTGATCTATCCGGGGGACCGGATACAAGTCTTTTGGGCAAGCTCTATTGAGGTCTGTGAAGTCGATACACATACGCCATTTGCCATTCTTCTTTTTCACCAAGACAGGATTGGCAGTCCACAAATGGTATTGGGATTCTTTAATATGCCTCATCTTAGTGAGTCTGTCAACCTCTTGCACTATGCCATCAGCCTTTTCTTTTGAGAAAGCTCTCCTCTTTTGTACCACTGGTGCCACATCTCTCCGGACAGATAGGTGATGGGAAATCACCTCTGATGGAACTCCAGTAACATCAGCATTGCACCAAGCAAAAACGTGCTGATGGTCTTTCAAGAATTTCAACATTTCTTCTTTCAACATTGGTGGCATTTTGGACCCTATCTTGACGCTTTTTCCTTCTCCCAAGCAGTGCGTTTCAACCTCTTCAATCGGAATCAACACTCCAGGGGTCTCTCTGGGGTCATCAATTTCACCCTCACCCCCAGAAAGGCCCTCAAACTGCTATTGATTATTTATTCGGACTGCCCCCAGCGTTCGTGGAGCCAAAGCAGTGGCATAGCATTCTCTTGCAATCTTTTGGCTGCTCCGGACAACCCCAACCTGTCCCTGAACAGCATACTTTAAACATTGATGGACTGTCGAAGCTACTGCATGCATCCTAGAGAGCCAAGATCTCCCTAGAATAGCATTATAGCAAGTGGGACAATCCACCACAATGAAGAGTATTCTAACCATTTTCTTGAAAGGGCCCCTGCCCAATAACACTTCTTCCTCAAACTCCCCGATCACATCGGCTGAGCTGCCCGTGAAGCCCACGATTGATCTGTCCAACTTCTGAATCACAGCTGGATTTTTCATTTTCTTGTAAGTGTTTAGAAAAAGGATATTGGCTGAGCTTCCAGTATCCACCAGAATTCGCCTTATCTCATTGCCCCCTATAGATGCTCCTATGACCACAGCATCCTCATGAGGGCCAGCGATATCTCTCAAATCATCCTCATCGAAGACTATGAATGGGAATGAGTTTGGTGATTGATAGGATGTCATGCCTCCTTCTAGTTGGGAGGCTAAATTATGAACATGCCTCTTTCTTGAAGAAGCAGTAGGAGCAGTCATTGTGTCCCCTCCGAAAATCGTCAGTGACTCGAAGAATTTAATGAGCCCGGAGACTGTCTTAGAACACTCCTCTATGGCACCCACCTTATTTCGTGTTGGATCAGGATCCAAGTATTCAGATTCCACATCAAACCTTTCAACTATTACCATGGCCCCCTCCGGGGCAGCATTACTTGGACCAACCCAGTGAGTGTTGTCAGGCCTGTTGCCTCCTTTTCTTTTAACGTATGCACCCAACTTCCCCCTTTCAATCAAGTTTTGTACCTCTTGTTTCAATGTTATGCAATCATCAGTGGTATGGGCAATATCATTGTGGTATTGGCAAAAGGAGTTGTTACGATGCTCTCTGGGAGACTGCAAGGTTGCCGGTCTCCGGTAGTGTACCTCATCTTTTGTTTTATCAAAAATGGTGGCCACGCTTTCTTTAAGTTCTGCGAACCACTCCGGTTGGACCCATGGCCCTCTTTTGTTTCTGGATTGTTGACTTTGAGCAGGAGTAGTCGGCTGAGACTGAGCTTTTCCTCTACCATGCCCCTGTCCGGTTTCTCTGGCTTTATTCCCGGACTGATTTTGATTTGGAGTTGGTGCCACCGGGGTCGATCTCACCTGTCTGTGCACCCTGGTTTTCTTTGTTTCATCAACGTTTATCTGCTTGCCAACCTGATTTAGCAACCCCCCCCCCCCCAGGTCATAGCCTTCTTTCTGGTCACTGAATCAGCCAAGTTGTCTGGGTTCAAGCCGTGTCTTAGGGATGCTATTGCCACCTTTTCGAAGTAATCAGCCAACCCATTCTTCGTGTTCACAAAACGACTTATATACTCCTTCAATGATTCATTTGGCTCCTGGGCACAATGGATTATTGTGTCTCCATTGCCCTTCAACTCCTTACTTCCCACAAACTGCCTTCGAAAGGCCACCCAAAACGTATCAAAGTCTTTAATACAACCCTGAGGCAGGCTGTTGTACCATTTCAGAGCACTCCCCGTGAAGGATTGGGAGAATGCCCTACAGAGTAGTTTATCATCATCATCAAAGTTCATCATGAAGTTCTTGAATTGCTCCATATGATTGTCTGGATCAGTATTGCCATCGTACTTCTCCATCTTAGTACTGTCAAACCTCTTGGGGAGGTTTCCGGACAGAATTTTAGAAGACAGTGGAGACTGCCTCCAATTCCTTCCACGACTGAACATGGTATCCTCATTGGGAGTTGCAAAGATACCTGGCTCATCGTGGAAAGCAAAGGGATCCAGCAGCATCTTGTCCACATGCCTCCGGTTGTGAGATGACCCCTTGCCAATATGCCTTTTCATTCTTCCATGGTGATCTCTTTTTCTTGAATATTTCTTAACTTGTTTTTGCTTTTTCCTGGTTCGACCCTCATCACTGCTGGAGGACAAGGATTTTTCATTCCCCTCACTGTCCGAAGAGCTACTTGAAGATTCTGAGCTTGAGTCAGAGCTCTCCACAGGTTTGGACTGGTGAGACTTTTTAGAACTAGCATGTGTCGTTTTGGTGCTCACATGAGTTTTCGAAGCCTCAGGCTCCCTAGGGTTGTCGGTGTGATGAACAACCGATGCCTTGTATTTTTCTTTCATGCCCATTTTGGCCTTTTCAGCCCTCAGAGCTTCTATTTCTAGCTTTAACCTGTCGCGCTCTTGGACAGTATACTCATCGTTTTCTTCCACCACTTCGAGCAAAGCTGGTGGAAGCTCTAGATTATCCGGATTCATTCGGACAGAATTTCTTGGCAGGTTTTGAATGCTTGATTCAGGCACCTCTCTCCTCCCACTGTGGTCGCCAACTTGGTGTGGATAAAAATAGCCTGAGGGTAGGCTAGTAATTTTAAGTGGAGTTTAAAAGTGGTGTAAGGGTGTTTAACGGTGGTGTAGGGGTGTTTAACGGTGGTGTAGGGGTGTTTAATGGTGGTGTAGGGGTGTTTAATGGTGGAGAGATAATTGAGCAGCTTGGTAGCAGTTAATTTTCATTATTAGAAGTTAATGCTGGTGGTTGAGTATTTATAGTGTGATGTTTGGGCCCTTATGGGCTTTCGGGTCAAGTTTAATGGACCCGGGTCATGTTTAAAGACCCGAGTTCTAAGCAGGAGGACAAGTAGCTTAGTCAGGAAGTGTTTAGGTTTTTTAGTACTTTTGTCATAGTCCGAACAGCCTTAGGCTCACAGTGTTCGAAGTGATCTGTCCGGTCCAAATCGTCTGTCCGGTATTCGGAGAGAATTTACACTGACCTGCCCTTCCGGGGAGATATCCTGGATTCGGACTCATCAATAATGATTCAGTATGATCCATGTTTTGACGAGAATCATGTGTGATATGGGAGAAAATAAGACAAACAAGAGAAATCAAGTGAGTGAGCAGGTTCAACTATGCCATAAAAACTTGGAGGTTAAGAATCTATATCGTACATCTATTGAGAAGGATATGTGTCACTTCAATGGTATAATGGCTGAAGATCTGAACATTTTAGCGCTTTTTTTATTCTAAATATGGTAAACTACTACATTGAAACATGCATGACATATATGGTTCGATTCATGTTTATTTGGCTTCAAAGAGATGGCGAATGAAAGAGGTTATGATTTAATATCGTAAAAGGGAACCCAATTTTGCAATTGGCGGCCTCCCAAATACCGTGATAAAAAACATAATCAAACAAAAGATGATTTATGGTCTCTGCAACACCATTGCAAATAACGCGATCATCAGAGGATTTATGCCCATTGGATGAGTTTATCCATTATAGGCAACTTTCATATTATGGAAATTTATAGGATGAAGAAATGTTAAGGGTGGATTATAATTATCTCCTACAATGTTTTCTCATTATAATTTAGGGGTGGATTGATGAAGGTAATGTTAAACATGTTTAATGGTGAAGTTTTGAAAATTATTTGGATCCAACAAAGAGAGTCTTTGTGATCTGATAAACAAGGGAGAGCACGACTATGATTATTTATAACTTGGAGGTTTGCATGGTTAATGATATTGTCCGCTCTAATTTGGAGTGGTCATGACCCTTGATCATTGTATATAATATATTATACAAATATATAACAATTAAACATAGAGGCTATGATTATATTACTTCCATACATGGCCATAGTGTTGATTTTTTCCTATCACAACTTTATAGAGATTAGTAGTAATGAACCTAACGTGTAGAATTTTTTGGCATGCTTGGGAATTAGAGGATTCAATATGAAGGGTTCGTAAATTCTTGTTTTATATTTTCTATGATTTGATCCAATCACACCAGATAGAAGAATGTTTTGCACTAAAAATAAACCAAATGTTTTTAAGAACAATCGCCCGGTTCCAAGTCTTTTAGGTCTATAATCTCAAGGTTGTCCTCATATGAGGCCAAATTCATAATTTTCTAAGAAGTGCTGGCCTCGTAAACTTTCATTGATAGTTAGCTTAAATCAAATGATAGAGATATTGGTTTAGGTCTTTTAGGATTCTCACAAGAAGAATGAAAATTGAAGACCAATATATGTGACCCGCGAAAAATACAAATTTGATTAATTTGAGTTGATCAAAACAAGAGATATTCTTAGAGGTATGATAATAAATGTCATATGATTTTTATTTGAAAATATATTCTTTAATCTTGCCTAAGAAAATGAAGGCTTTTGAAGCTTTAATTTTGGCGGTTACGAGGTCGCAGTCAAAAGGATTGGTTTGATTTTGAAGAAATTTTGGAGGTGAGTAAGTTTTGTGATAACAATAAAAGTATTGAAGTTATTCACATAAATGATCCAACTAGTGATAGCTGTATTGGTATAGTCTAGATGAGACTGTCACATGTTAAAGAATCAAAAGGTTTTTTTGGTACCATTTATGGGGGGTGCCAAGGTTAAGAATGATATGGTGTTGTCAGAGGTACCATGGGGAGGTTCAAAGTGGGAGAAAGATATAGGAAAATTTATATCTCATTCGCAATTGAAAAGAACACGGTCGATATTAGATGCGATGTGAAGTTTTTTCTCTTTTAAGACCAATAATATTGGAAACTCGTCGCCTGAAGGTCACACATGTCATAGGTGCAACAACAATTGTAGAAATCCTCAATCAATGTATTCTAAATATCAGACTAGCCAATTCTATTGCATGGTTTAAAAATTGTATTGTAGTCACCTATAGTCACCCAATAGGTGTTACTAGTAGAGAGAGAGCATTAGAATTAAGGTCTAGTCGTAAAAGGATGTGGTCATTAACGTCATTGAATGTGTAAACGATCTTAAGAAATAAATTAATGGAGAAGATAAGGGAATTTACTGTACAATGTATGAGTATGATATATTTACAGTTGAAACAACGAGGACACTAGAGTTCTAAGCTATCTAGATTCTTACTAGGGGATAAGATTGATGATTAGTTAGAAAGTGTCAATAAATTAGTATTTTTTATTTATTATATAATCTATTTTACGAACTATGACCTCTAACAATCAGATAAGATACATGTGGTTGTTAAATATAAAATCAGAGACATTAGTATGATGGATGAGGTTATTAATCTCACGTACGTTTATTGCAGTTATTATCATAAAATATTAGCATAAGGTTTACTGTTGATTCATGATCATGACGCCCATTACATAATCCTTACTTGTTGAATTGCTATCTACTTAAGACTTCATTGGGGAAATAGTTTCATCGCCACTGGTCGGTAGCATACTATGATCAGATTTGATGCGAATGTAGGGGTTGGTCGAGTTTGATTGCGGAGGAGCGTTATGTGGTTCTTTGTTGACAACATCAGTCCAAGCATGGTACTTGATCTCCTCATATTCAATATTCATGATCGGGTTGGAGGGTTTTATGATTCGTTCCTTGGGGTACCAAGGTTGAGAATGACATGGGTATGGTCAGAGGTACTGGGGGGGGGGTCGAAGTAGGAGGAAAACATAGGAAAACTGATGTCTCACTCACAATTGAAAAAAAACATGATCTATATTAGATGTGATAGGATTTTTCTCTCTTTTGTATACCAATAATATTAGAAATCCATCGCTCGAAGGTTATACATGTCATAGGTGTAGCTACAATTTTTGAAATCCTCAATCGATGTATTCAAGATATCAGACTAGCCAGTTATATCGCTTGGTTTAAGAATATCATTGTAGTCACCAATAGCCACCCAATATGTGTTACTAGTAGGGTGCGTTAGAATTAAGGTTCGACCATAAAGGGATGTGGACATTAACGTCATTGAATATATAAATTGTCATAAGAAATTAATTAGTGGTTGAGATAATGGAATTTACTTTAAAATGTATGAATTTGGGGACATATTTTTAGTTGAAACAACAAGGACACTAGGGTTCCAAACTATACATATTCTCATTATAGGGTGTGATTGACGATTAGTTAGAAAGTGTCAATAAGGTAGTATTTTATTTATTATGGAATGTATTTCAAGATTACGAACTATGATCTCTAACAATCATATAAGTTACATGCGGTTGCTAAATACAAAATTGAAGACATAAGTATGATGGATGGGGTTCTTAGTCTCACATACATTTCATGCAGCTATTATCATAATAAAATATTCGCATAAGGTTTAATTTTTTACCCGGGATCATGACGCTCATCACATCATCATTACTTGTTGACTTACAACTTCACTAGAGAAATAGTATCATCATCATTGGTCGGTAGCTTATTATAATCAGTTTCGATAGGAAGGTAGGGATTAGTCGAGTCCAATTGAACGAGATCGTTATGTGGTTCCTTGTTGACAACATCATCCCAAGATGATACTTGACGCTCGTTTGGGGCAGATGATGAATTGATAGTGACACAGAGTCTGATGTAAATATGGTAGAGTGTCTGAAAGTTTAGATTTTTTGACGTAGACGTGAAGCCTCAATACTTTAAACATGAAGTAGTGAATGTTCTTATGCATTTGATTTGCGACTCTTGGACGAATTCAGAGGTGGCCTTCATGATAATACACATTCTAGTGAAATCCAATTTGTTTCCATTTTTCAGTTTATTTGTTGATAAACTTTGGGACTATGAGTGCACTCACAATGTAGCTAAGACCTTTGAAGGTCCAAAACTTGTGAAGTAGATTGAAATTTTTGACTCATATCCATTAGCTCTTATTTTCCAACACAAGTAAATGACCGCTGAAGTGACAGGATCTACTTTCCTAGACGATTATTGATTGGTCGTCATATCAAAATAAAAAAAATAGTAGCTAACTTAATTAACCTTACTACATCCGTCCCAAGATACATGTTGTTTTAGGAATTTTTTTTATCCCACAATAAATATGGTTTTTTTATACTAATGTAAATTTTAATATTATTTATTATGATCTACCAGTTAGATTTTTTCTTTTTTGTTTTTATAAAAAAAAGTAGTTATTGTTTTTCTTAATATATGTGCATAACTTAAAATGATATGTATTTTGAGACGCAAAAAAAATATATTTTTAGACCATGTGAATCTAAATAACACTCGGTAGCTGAACAAACTTGTATCACGTTAAGTTTATTTTCTAAAAAATACATGACGAAAATATGGTTCCAAATCAACAGATTGTCTAACCACATTAATTGTACAATCAGATCATAACTAGAGCTGTCAAATGGATATTTCGGATACGGATTTGTATATATATGAATCTGAATCCAAAATCCAAAGTTACTATCCGAATCTGAATCCAAATCCGATTTTTTAAAAAAAAAATCTGAATCCGACGGATATTATCCGGATACAGATAATATTCAAATATGAATATCTGAATTTCAATATATATTTTTAATTTAATTAGAATCAATTTAAAATTTTAAAACAATTAAAAAATTTCATTCAAACATAGTAAAATATAATAAACATAATTTTTTACACCACATTACAAACACAAAATGTAAACTTAAAACATAAGTCCAATCACAACATCACAAATTTAGAAATCAGAAATTCTGATTCAGAAATATTGTATACATATTCAAAATAAAATATTGATTAAATGGAATAAAATGTAATTATCTTGACTCTGAGTAAAACCTTCAGAATGGAACATCGTAAATTCAGTAAGACCAAAGCTAGCTAAATGGAACACAACATCATGGAGCCTAGAGCTAAAGCCTGCAACAATTTAAAAGTCAAGAGTCAATTCCATGTATAAACACTAAGTATAGACACCAAATCAAGAGACAATTTCATGGAGAGACAATTCCAAGATAATTCCAATTAGCATATAACACTGCATATAAAAATAGTTGATGAATACGAGGCATACCGGAGAGATATGTTGTTTCATAAGCATAAAAAAAGCTAAGTCTAAATAAGGTAAAAAAAAAACTCAACTACATGTCCGATTGTAAGAGGAGGACAGTTAATTAATGAAGGTGCAGCTTACTATATATCATTATTCCTATGAGTCTTAAAAGGCTCAAGGCATAATTAGACTAAAGCAACCTACTCTTATCTTTGTATTTAAAGTAATACTTTATTAGTTTCACTATATATAAATTCAAACTTTCATAGGATAAATGATCAACTGTTATGATTTACCAGGAGAATAGATGACATTAATTTATCACTAGTTGACGGTTGACCATACAGACTATGATATGGTTTGAGAAAATTTCATTTCAGCACAGCTATAGAAGTGACTTTGTTAGATATGATGAAACTCCAACTGACCAGTCACTGATCCAGCTACGACTTAGAACTCCATCACATTTTGAATTATCGATGAAATATAAATATGAAGAAACATAGATGTTGACACGAACCCGAAATTCGTGTCAGGTTCAAAGACCCGAACCCGACCTGTTAAAAACCTGTTGGACCCGAACCCGACCCCGATCTGTTTGACACGAAATTGTATCCAACACGAAACACCTGTTTGACACGAACCCGACCTGATTGACACGAATTTGGGGTAAAAGCAAAACTTAATAAATGGAGATGCAGTGGATCGAACCCTGTACCTCCCGCATGCAAAGCGAGCGCTCTACCATTTGAGCTACATCCCCTTTTGAAATTTTATTGGTCCACTATATTTATATAAAGTCAAGATACGCTTAATTCATATATTTACACCGGCTTTACTATCACCGGTGAAGTTATCTTACCGTAAAATATATGGTGATGATGGGTTTCCCATCTCACCTAAACATGAAAAAAATACATAAGATAAATTAAATAAATTTCAGAAAATATCAAATAACCACTAAGTTGTCACTTCTTAACAAATAACCACTAGAATTGTAAATAGATTTATCCCACAAAACAAGATTGAATGCATTCAATATCTATTAATAAATCTAGCAAACTCACACGAATCAGATAAAAAACTGTTAAATAATAAATCATTTCCATTTTTTATTCTTATTATTATAATTTATATACACAGAAGATGAAAGATTCAAAACTTTATTAATTTACATGAAAGAAGAATAAAATTCAAAACTTTATAGCAAACATGTGAACCATCATTTGTCCTCCCTCATATACTTATTTAAGTATACTATTTATTTTATATCTTTTAAATTTAAAATAAACTTATTTCATTAATAAAGTTTTATAAGTATTTTTTGTGTTCTAATTTATAGGTCAAAATTTTAAATTAATAAAATTTTATTAAGTGTTTTCAGTATTTTATTTTGCAGGTGTACAGGTCTTTTGGGTTTTACAGGTCTGTTTCGGGTTTACATGTCTTTTCAGGTTTTACATGTCTTTTCAGGTTTACGGATCTTTTTGGGTTTTACAGGTCAGTTTCGGGTTTACAGGTCTTTTCGGGTTTTATAGGTCAGTTTCGGGTGACACGAACCCAACCCGAACCGTTTTTTTTTTCGAGTCGGGTTCGTGTCGTGTCTTAATTTCATCGGGTCTGAAATATCAGGTCTCTAACCCTAAAATTTTGGGTCGTGTTCGTGTTGGGTTTACAGGTCGTGTCCAAAATTGACAACTCTAAGTTTAGATAGATGCAATGTACAAATGTGCCACTAGATCATTTTTTTACTTTTTATCGTTGAATTTCACTTACAACGTTATATTGGCTACTTAGCCTTAAAAAATCATCTCTTTGGGATCTTTCCATGTTGTTCGAAAAAGACAATATAATTCTAACCATAACTACATTGGTTCATTGTTGATGACTAACATAATACCCAGAAAGGAAAACACCTTAAAAGTCTCAAGTATCTACTGCTGTTAGCATTAATAATTCGCACCAAAAGAGCATTGTTCCAAGAATCCTCATTTCGTAGTTATATTTTATAAGGAGAAAAGTCTTATACCCAGTGACAAGGTTCCAGAATCTGACAGATATTCTTTGGTAGTATTTATATATAGACATACATTAGATCAACATTTTATTGTTTCATTTAACACAACACAAGTAGACATAGGTATATTAATCACATACTATAGATAATGCACAACCAATAAGCCATTTTAGTTACATACTATATAACCCAGTAGATCTAAGGGAAAACTCACATTTCCATAGTATAATTTTACTTAATTTTAAAATAAATATGTAACGCATACCATTCTTGATGTCCGGAATCCAATCTTTAACACACGTCAAATAGACCTTATTTTTTTGTAAATGAAAACCATGAAAATGTAGTGTTTCTTAGTTTATACTCTACAGAAAACACTTGAACCATGTAAAAACTATTAGCTGCTGATATATAAGACCATAAAATCACAAAGTTCCTAATAAGACAGCGGGAAGGATAAAAAAAATAATGTGGCATGCTTAGCTATAGTGAAAATAATTTCGAACATCTTTTAATTTAGAGAACTAGTAACATCACTAAAAAAGATTCACTACCACCTCCTTAATTTCAAAATTACATACTTTACTCTAATCATAGTACAAAATTTGACATTACCATATATGTTAATAGAAAAATTATTGAGTAGAACAATAACTAATCATCATTCAAATAACTACTAAAATTACAACTAGATAATCTACATCTTAAAAAGGAGAAAACGAGATGTAAACCAATGTTATAGGTTTTTATTACTTCTTGTAAAAAAATTAACATTACAAGATATAACTTACATTTTCGGTTCTCTCATATTTTTTAAGTGTTTTATAGCTATCACAAGTATCGGTTCACTTCATAAACAAAATAATCAGATAAAAAAATATTTGGTTCGATTGATATTTTCTTTGACAACTTTTGTACTCTATCGAAATTATGGACTTAATTTAAATCTTATTGAAGAATAAAGTTAGAGATTTAGGATTTACAAAATAAAGAGGCTAAGTTGTGGTTGACTGGTTGTTTATTGTTTGAATTAAAAAAATTAATTAATGGTAACTATATGGGCCAAATCTCAATTGGACAAATACCATTATTTGGTAAAATAGTGGGTAGCAAGTTAACAACTAACATTATAATTAATAAAAAATAATTATATCTTTAAACAAAATATATTTTAATCTTTTTAAATATATATTTATAAAATTTCGGATATCGAATATTTCGAATACAGATATGTCAATATCCGTATCCTTTGTATTTTGATATGAATTCAAATACAGATATTATACTTTGTTTCGAATATAAATATTATCCGTTTTTTCGGATTCAAATATTTTGGTCGGATATTGTATTTTTTTTTTTTTAAAACAATCCTACTCATAATCAATGTATTTGACGTGTTGTCTTAGATATTTATGACTATTTTGAGTCAAATTGAAGTAAATTTAACAAAACCGACTACGAAAAATATTATTAACAACAAACTAGCTTGATAGATGAGAGTACTGGGTGGTACTCTTTTTTACTTACAGAAATAATTTTTTAATGCATAGAGCCATGAATAAAAGAATTCTCCAAGTAAATCAAGAACTACTATTCTTCTCTTTGCGCACTGAAATCCTTGATTTATCTTATGCATTGATGGAAGAAGATGAGATCATTGCTCCAAGTCGTATTGCTACTTCTGAGATTGACAGCCAGTACCCCCTGCTCAATAAAAAAACAGTCCAAAATCAAGGAATCGTAAACAAGAATAATGAAGATCTCATTCATTTAAATATAATCAACAATCCTATGTTTAAAGCAAATACATCAAGAGACAACTGTTCTCCCAATCTTAATGCAAATCATTCAAATATTCCAATCAAGTCCTATGCAGATTTGTTTAAAACCAAAATCCATGAATACTAGCATGAAGATGTCATAGTTATTCATCATTTTGATCATTCAGTTATAAGATTCAGCCAACATGATAAGGAGAAACTTAAAGAAGCATCTCATTACACCATTATTGGAAAGTTTGCTACATGGAAACCTAGGTTGGAGACTATTAAGGCCTTCTTGCAGACGTTCAATCTTGGGGGTGAAGACAATATTTCTCAATTTGATTACAGGCATATCTTTATTGAATTCACTAGGGTTGAAAATCTGAAAAATATGGCAACGGATTGTCTGGTCGGTTGGAAATAAAACTATGCGTCTTCTTAAATGCAAACCTATTTTCAATCCTAACATTTAAAATCCTATTACACCGGTCTATGTCAATACACCTAACATGCCTGAATTTATGTATAATAAAAATACTATAATGAAGATTTCTAAAGGTTTGGGATCCCCACTAAATGTTTGGGTTCCTACGAAAAACCGTGCAAGATTCAATCACTGCAGAGTATGGGTTGAAATGAATGTTTCCAAACCATTAACAAAGAAAGTGTGAATTTCTTTTGGTGCAGAAGGTTTTTGGCAAGATCTAATTTCTAAACCTTATCCTAGATATTGCTATAAATATAATCACCTAGGTCATAGTTTTAAAAAATGCCTTTGTGGCACCGTTGTAGCACTCGACGGTGTGTAAAGTTCAAAAATCGTTACGGCGAGTCACGTAACAGTCCAAACGGAAAAACGCCCGCTGCGGCGGCCTTGCGGAGGCGTAGTGTCACGTTGCGTCGCGAGCGTTATTTCACTGGCTACATCTATTATTGTTTTTATTATATATAAACTAATTTTAATTACTTAAACTGTTATAACTGAACTGAAACGTTACGTATAAAGTAAAGTAAATTTATTCTGAAGTAACAGTTACTATTTAACTTTCAAACCATTCGAAACCACTAAATTATCTTAAATATAAACTAAATACTGAATTAAATGTCTAATCAATTTATTTATATTGATAAAAGCTATACACATTTTATACATAATATTGAATTGCCACATGCAAAATCTCTTTTCCTTCTTCTATTGCATGTTGCCTCCCACTTATGTGGGATGTATATGAGGCTAAGGAGATGAAGATAACTTAATTGATGATGACATTATAGTTTTTTATGTTTATTTTGAGTATTTTTATGTTTAATCATATTTGAATGTCTTAAAATATTTGAAATTAAGATTTTATAATATTTTATTGAGTTTTGGACTTTAATTTCTTTTTTTTTACTATATTATATATTATTTAATTAATAATATTGGTAAACGTAATAACTCTCGCCGCAACTTTCATCGCGTCGCTGCAACTTTTGACCCCTCGTCACCGCGAGGCGTCGCACGTCATTTAAAACTATGCATGGGGCGTGATGGGAAAGATTGCAAGAAGACTACTCCATAGTTGAATCCTCAAAGAACTTCTGATACTAATCCTTCCATGTCTGAAAATCTATAATAACAAGCCAACAAACCACGATCAATTATAATAAAAAAATACAAGGAAGAATTTTTAAAATTAGACTCAACCAGAAGTATAGAATCTAATAATATGATTACATCTAAGTATCTTTCTTCTAAAAATGTTGAAGATGGCCCTGATATTGATAGTAAACATAAAGCATTACCTTCTTAGTTGAAAGATGCTGAGATAATCAAAGCTCTTCATGCAATTGATCTGGGAACAATGGCTCACATCAACACTAGAAAGGAAATCCTCCAGCAAGACTTTACTTCTCCAACATTGGAAAATTATGAAAACCTTCCTTGTTCACCTGTAATCAACATAATAAACATTGCGAAAGGAAGTTCTAAAGAATTTTAAAAAGTTGAGTCCAAGAAAGCAAAGAAACTAAAAATTCTTAATACTAGAGGAATAGTTTCTTCCAAAGTAGTACATCGGGAAAGTACTACCCACCATTCTACATCAACAAAATGACTATTAACATTCTTAATTGGAATGTTCGTGGTTTGGGTAACAAATGGACTATGTATAGACTTAAATCTCTCAAGAGATCTGTAAAATCTGACTTTTGGCTCTTTAAGAGCCTATAATCAATGAATCTAACTTAGAACCTATTTAATAAAGATTGGGTTTCCATGATTTCCTCAACAATGTTAATAATAAGGTGTGGGTGATGTAGAAACAAGACTACCAAGTGGATATTTATAGCAAATAAAGATCAATTTGTTCATCTGAATGTTAGACACAAAGCTATGGACAAAGAATTTTGGGTTACTATGGTGTATGCTAAGAATGTTATACTTGATTGTAACCTTAATGATTCAGGGTATTCACGTCCTAGATTCACTTGGACAAATGGTAGAAAATGGCGAAGGCTGGATAGGGTTTTATATAACAATTAATGGCTTAACGATTTTGATAGCACTAGAGTGGTTTATCTTGCTAAGACATGCTCAGATCATGCACCTCTCAGCATTACAATTTATTCTAACCTAGAGAAAACAAAGTCTTCATTCAATTTTTTGAATATGTGGATCTGCACCAGGATTTTTACAGAAGGGTTGAATCTAGTTAGGTTGTGGATATTGAGGGATCTAATATTCATAAGTTCTGGTTTAAGCTTAAAAGGCTTTAAAATGATCTTAAAGAATGAAACAAATTAGTAGTTAGAAATATATTTGACTTTGATGAGTCCGAATTCGAAGAGCTCCCCGGAAGGGTAGTCCAAAGTAAATCACCCCGTAAAACCGGACAGACCCCCATGACTTCAGTTCGAACAGCACTGATTGAACCGGACAGGAGACTTTGAACACTGCGAACATAAGGCAGTTCGAATTATGACTAAAGTATTAAAATACCTAAACACTATCTGACTAAGCTGTCTGTTCACTTACTTAAAACTTGTGGGTCTTTAAACATGACCCGGGTCCATTAAACTTGACCCGAAAGCCCATAAGGGCCCAAATCTTACACTATAAATACCCAACCACCAGCATTAACTATAAAAAAGAAAAATTAACTGCTGCCAGGCTGCTCAATTCTCTCACCACCCTTAAAACACCTTGAAACACCCTGAAATATCTTGAAACACCATTAAACACCACCACACCACCGTGAAACACCCTTACGCCGCCTTAAAACTCCACTTAAAATTACCAGCCTACCCTCAGGCTACTTTTATCCTCACCAAATTGGCGACCACAGTGGGAGGCGACGGTGCCTGAATCAAACATTCAAAACCAAGTAAAAGAATTCTGTCCGAATGAATCCGGATAATCCAGAGCTTCCACCAGCTTTGCTCGAAGTGGTGGAAGAGAACGATGAATATACTGTCCAAGAACGTGACAGGTTGAGGGTTGAAATAGAAGCTCTGAGGGCTGAGAAGGCCAAGATGGGCATGAAGGAAAAGTCCAAAGCATCAGTTGCTCATCGCTCTGATAACCCTCGAGAGCATGAGGCTTCAAAGACTCATGTGAGCACTAAAAAGACACATGCTAGTTCTAAAAAGTCTCACCGGTCCAAGCCTGTGGAGAGTTCTGACTCAAGTTCAGAATCTTCGGACAGCTCTTCGGACAGTGAGGGGAATGAAAAATCCTTGTCATCCAGCAGTGATGAGGGTAGAACAAGAAAAAAGCAAAAGCAAGTTAAGAAATATTCAAGAAAGAGAGATCATCATGGAAGAATGAAAAGACACATTGGGAAGGGATCATCTCATAGCCGAAGACATATAGACCGGATGCTGGTGGATCCCTTTGCCTTCCATGATGAACCAGGTATCTTTGCAACCCCTAATGAGGATACTGCGTTCAGTCGTGGGAGGAACTGGAGGCAATCGCCATTGTCTTCCAAAATACTGTCCGGAAACCTCCCCAAGAGGTTTGATAGCACAAAGATGGAGAAGTACGATGGCAGTACCGATCCGGACAATCATCTGGAGCAATTCAAGAACTTCATGATGAACTTCGATGATGATGATAAACTACTCTGCAGGGCATTCTCTCAATCCTTTACGGGGAGTGCTCTGAAGTGGTACAACAGCCTTCCTCAGGGTTGTATCAGAGACTTTGACACCTTCAGGGTGGCCTTTCGAAGGCAATTTGTGGGAAGTAAGGAGCTCAAGGGCAATGGAGATACCATAATCCATTGTGCCCAAGAGCCAAATGAATCATTGAAAGAATACATAAGTCGTTTTGTGAATACAAAGAACGGGCTGGCTGATTGTTTTGAACAAGTGGCAATAGCATCCCTGAGACAGGGTTTGAACCCGGGCAACCTGGCCGATTCAGTAACAAGGAAGAAAGCCATGACCTGGGGTGGATTGCTAAATCAAGTCGGCAAGCAAATAAATGTTGATGAAACAAAAAAGACCAGGGTGCACAGGCAGGTGAGATCCACCCCGGTAACACCAACTCCCAATCCAAACCAGTCCGGCAACAAAGCTAGAGAAACCGGACAGGGGCATGGAAGAGGAAAAGCTCAGTCTCAACCAGCTGCTCCTGCACAAAGTCAACAGTCTAGAAACAAAAGGGGGCCGTGGGTCCAACCGGAGTGGTTTGCAGAGCTCAAAGAGAGTGTGGCAACCATTTTCGAGAAAACTAAAGATGAAGTACACTACCGGAGACCGGCAACCTTGCAGTCTCCCAGAGAACATCGAAACAGTTCTTTTTGTCAATATCACAATGATATTGGCCATACTACTGATGATTGTATAGCCTTGAAGCAAGAGGTTCAGAACCTGATTGAAAGAGGGAAGTTGGGTGCGTATGTCAAAAGAAGAGGAGGCAACAGGCCTGATAACACTCACCGGGCTGGTCCGGTTAATGCTGCCCCAGAAGGGGCCATGGTAATTATTGAAAGGTTTGATGTGGAATCAGAATACTTGGATCCTGATCCAACAAGGAACAGAGTGGGTGCAATAGAGGAACGTTCCAGGTCGGTCTCCGGGCTCATTAAATTCTTTGAGTCCTTGACAATTTTCGGAGGGGACACCGTAACGGCTCCTACCACTTCATCAAGAAAAAGGCATGTTCATAATTTGGCAACCCAACTAGAAGGGGGCATGACCTCTTATCAATCGCCAAATCTATTTCCATTCATTGTCTTTGATGGGGATGATTTGAGAGACATTGCTGGCCCTCATGAAGATGCTGTTGTCATAGGAGCATCGATAGGGGGCAATGAGATAAGGCGAATCCTGGTAGATACTGGGAGCTCTGCCAATATCCTTTTCCTAGATACTTACAAGAAAATGAAAAATCCAGCTGTGATTCAAAAGTCAGACCGATCGATTGTAGGCTTCACGGGCAGTTCAGCTGATGTAATTGGTGAGTTCGAAGAAGAAGTATTGTTGGGCAGAGGCCCTTTCAAGAAAACGGTCAGAATACTTTTCATTGTGGTGGACTGTCCCACTTGTTACAATGCTATTCTAGGGAGATCTTGGCTTTCTAGGATGCATGCAGTGGCTTCAACAGTTCATCAGTGTCTAAAATATGCTGTTCAGGGGCAGGTTGGGGTTGTCCGGAGCAGTCAAAAAGTTGCAAGAGAATGCTATGCCACTGCCTTGGCTCCACGAACGCTGGGGGCAGTCTGTATGAATGACCAATAGCAGTTTGAGGGCCTTTCTGGGGGTGAGGGTGAAATTGATGACCCCAGGGAGACCCCCGGAGTGTTGATCCCAGTTGAGGAGGTTGAGACACACTGCTTAGAAGAAGGGAAATCTGTCAAGATAGGGTCCAAAATGCCACAAGTATTGAAAGAAGAAATGTTAAAATTCTTAAAAGACCATCAGCATGTTTTTGCCTGGTGCAATGCTGATGTTACTGGAGTGCCGTCAGAAGTGATTTCTCATCACTTATCTGTCCGGAGAGACGTAGCACCAGTGGTGCAAAAAAGGAGAGCTTTCTCAAAAGAAAAGGCTGATGTCATTGTACAAGAGGTTGACAGACTCACAAAGATGGGGCACATTAAAGAAGCTCAGTATCCTTTGTGGACTGCCAATCCAGTCTTGGTAAAAAAGAAAAACGGTAAATGGCGAATGTGCATAGACTTCACGGATCTCAATCGAGCTTGCCCAAAAGACTTGTATCCGGTTCCCCGGATAGATCAGCTGGTAGATTCTACTTCTGGGAACAAGCTACTCTCCTTCATGGATGCTTTCTCCAGATATAATCAGATCCAGGTGGATCCAAGAGATCAAGAGCATACCACTTTTGTTACTGATAGAGGATTACACTGCTACAAGGTGATGCCTTTTGGTTTGAAGAATGCTGGGGCTACTTATCAAAGGTTAGTCAATAAAATCTTTGCTGATCAAATTGGAAGAAATATGGAGGTTTACATTGACGATATGATGGTGAAAAGTGTGGATGAGCAGCTACACTTGTCCGACCTCCAGGAGACTTTTACCAACCTGGCCAAGGTAAATTTAAAGCTAAATCCTGAAAAATGTGTGTTTGGAGTGCAGTCCGGGAAATTCTTAGGGTACATTATAAGTGAGCATGGAATCCAGCCCGACCCGGACCAGCTCAATGCTTTGTTTCAAATGGAGCCTCCTCGAAATGTTAAAGAAGTGCAGCGGTTAACGGGGAGGTTAGCAGCTTTGAACAGGTTTATCTCTAGGTCTTCGGACAGATGTGCTCCTTTCTTTCAAACTTTGAAAGGTGCAAAGGGGTTTGAGTGCACACCACAGTGTGATGAGGCGTTCAATGAAATTAAGAAGCATCTGTCCTCTCCGAAGACCTTATTCAAACCAGTCAATGGGGAGACTCTATTTGTGTATCTGGCTGTTTCAAGTTGTGCCATCAGTGCTGTGTTAGTTAGAGAGGTTGATGGGTATCCTCACCCAGTATACTACATCAGCAAAAGCCTGATTGATGCTGAACGGCGCTACTTAAAACTTGAAAAATTAGCGTTGGCCTTGGTGATAGCTGCAAGAAAGATGAGGCCTTATTTTCAGGCTCATCCTATCATAGTCCGGACATCTTTCCCTTTAAAAAATGTCCTTCAGAAAGCGGATATTTCGAGCAGAATGACAAAGTGGTCAGTAGAGTTGGGGGACTTCGACATAGACTTTGCTCCTCGAGCAGCAGTAAAAGCTCAGGCTGTGGCTGATTTTCTGGTCGAATTCCATTCTGATAGGGACTCAGAACAACTTGCTGATTCAAAAGACAAAAAAGTGTGGATTGTCCGAACAGATGGGGGATCCAGTGCCATAGGATCTGGGGCAGGAATATGTCTAACCTCTCCTTATGGGGACAACATGTTTCAAGCTATTTGTTTTGCTTTTAGGGCGTCCAATAACGAGTCCGAATACGAAGCAGCTATAGCTGGATTAAAATTGGCTTACATTTGTGGAGCAAAAAGGGTCAAGCTACTAAGCGACTCCCAATTGCTTGTCCACCATGCCTTGGGCCTATCAGAAGCTAGAAAAGAGCAGTTAATCAAGTATTTGCTTCTTTTGAAAAATGAGGCAATGAAGTTTAAAGCTGTTGTCTATGAGCATATTCCCCGGGCAGAGAATGAATTGGCAGACTCATTGGCAACAATATCATATACGGAGTCCTATCCGTGGATCCATGTGCTTGAAAGTCCTTCTATTCAACTTAATGAAGGGGAGAAAGAGGAAGTTTTTGAAATACAAGCAAATAAACCTCAAGATTGGAGGTCTCCACTTATACAATATCTGTCTGATGGTATTGTGCCTTTGGAAAAATCACAAGCCAGAACGTTAAAGCACAAGGCTCGTGGTTTCATCATGATTAGAGAGATCTTGTACAAGAAATCCTATAGTAAACCTCTCCTACGCTGTTTAGGAGATAATGAGTCACAAATGGTTCTCTCCGAATTGCATGATGGTGAGGGATCAGCCCATTGTGGATTTAGAGCATTAACAAGAAGAGTGCTTCTCTCCGGATATTATTGGCCTTCAATAATGAAAGATGCCAAGGAACTGGTAAGAAGGTGTGACCCATGCCAGAGGTACAGCAATGAAATTCATGTACCAGCCATTCCTATGGAATCAATTTCTGAGCCTATCCCTTTTGCTCGATGGGGATTAGACTTAGTTGGGCCTCTCCCTATGGCGTCCGGAGGACGCAAAACCATAATCGTGGCCATTGATTACTTTTCGAAGTGGATAGAAGCAGCCCCCTTGGCAGGAACAGCATCAAAGGCTGTTATAAAATTCATTATATCCAACATATGTTGCAGATTTGGTGTCCCTCAGAGAATAACAACAGATAATGGGCCACAGTTTGACAACCGAGAAATGGAGAGCTTCTGTGCCTCAAGAGGTATTCAGCACTGCTTTTCTTCACCATTCCACCCACAAGCCAATGGGCAAGTTGAGGTGGCTAATAGAACAATACTGTCCGGCTTAAAGAAAAATCTGGAAGGGGCTGCTGGGAAGTGGCCTAGTTATTTACAAGAAGTCTTGTGGGCATACCGGACAACGCCTGGGGCTGCCACACAAGAATCACCTTTTGCCTTGGTCTATGGGATGGATGCAGTAGCTCCCATAGAGAAGACACTCCCCTCTTTTCGTGTTCATAACTTCTCCGGACAGGCTAATGAAATAGCAATCAGAAATCAACTTGATTTGATTGAAGAAAGGCGAATAAAAGCTCATCTTAGAATGGCACACTATCAGGGCTTGATGAGAAGCAGGTTTGCTTCCAAGGTTAAAAGAAGGGATTTTCAACCAGGAGATAAAGTATTGAGGAAAGTTTTCCTGCACACCAAGGAAAAGCTCTTCGGAAAGTTGGCCCCAACCTGGGAGGGTCCGTATACTGTGGTTGAAAGAATCAAGCCTGGCACATATTGGCTGGAAGACAAAGATGGCAGGGTTTTAACTCACCCTTGGAATATTGAACACCTTCGAATGTATTTGGAATAAAATTTATGTAAATATTTACTTGTTTAAACATCCATGTAAATATTTGGGGGCATACCACTACCTCTCTCTGGCGCCACGGAGAGCTATAAATGAAACTTGGAGCTTTTTTGAATAAATTTTCTAAGTTTTTACAAAATTATGTTGATTGCCATACTACCCGGACTGAAAGATCTAAGGGCTATTTAAATTCTAGCCGGAGAAATTAAACACTCTCACAATGCGAAGTACTTAAACAAACTCTAGAATAAGAGAAAGGTTGTGCAAGACAAAACATTCATTCAATAAACTTAAAGTTGCCTTGGCCTTCCAAGGACTTTGTGAACAAGTTTAAACACAATACAAAAATCTGTCCGGTCAAAACGGACAGCATCACAAAAAAGGAGCCTTGGCCTTCCAAGGACTTTGGTTCGAACAAACATTAAACAAAACAAATTACCATTTAAGATGGAGCCTTTGAAGATGGCTCACCCTCATCTGTTCCCTTGGTCTTAACATCGCTTTTGTCTTCAATGACCTTCTTTCCTTTGGGGTTAGCCTCTTCTTCTCCCGGACTCTCTCCGGTTTCCTCCTCGTCACCAGATGAGGATATATCAGTATACCCTTCATCAACCATGGTCCAATATGGGAGATCGTCATCATCCACATAACGCCATAAGTCCCCAAGTCTCCTCTTTGGGAACTTCTCGTGAAATAAAAGAACCATGTCGGACTTTACCTTTTCAATCAGCAATTCCTCACTCCGTATCATCTCTTTGGCATAAGCATTGATTTTGGCCTTGATCATGGCCTCTTGATCCTTCACCAGGGCAGCTTTCTCACCAATAGCCTGAGTCACTGCATTCTCCAAAGTAAGTTTGTCAGTAGTCAGATTGGTGACAATCTTTTCTTTTGCTGCAGTCTCATCTTTTGAGGTTTTCAAGTCTTTCTCTAACTCGGACAGCTTAGCCTGGAGATCTTCTAGGGTTTTCTCCATAGAGGCAACTTTTGTGTTGCTCTCATCTTTACTCCTCTTCAGCTGCTCGTTCGACTCCTTTAGCAAGTCAACCTGGGTAGTGGCACCCCGAAGGTTATCGGACAGTTTTTCCTTCTCGGACTTAAGCTCCTTAATGGTTTCTGCCTGACTCCGGACTTGCCTTTCCAAGGTAAGCACAGGTTGCACGTTGCTAAGGAGAGAGTGAGCTATGATATCCCTTTCGCTGGAGACCAAGAAAGTTTTGCCATTAAAATTCACCGTGTTGGAATTACTTGGAGGAACATATGGCCCTGCAAACTCGTCCCTAGACAAACCAAGGAAGTAGTCACCTAGAGGACCCAGGCCGGTGACATCCACTTCATCCATGTTGATCTCTCCCCGTTCAATGTCATCAGTGTGAAGCTCCCCTGGAATCCCTTCGTTAAGGTTTTCTGGGATCTCTTCGGCTAATGTAGGATCAACTGGAAAAGTGGGCTCCGGGTCCCGGAGAGCAAATTCTTCTTCTTGAGAAGTTTTCTTCTTTTTTACTTCTCTCTCAACACCCTCACTTACTTGTTTACGGGTTCGTTTGGAGACCCTCGTAGGTTTTGAGGGAGTCTCTCTGTGCTCTTTACTTTCCACTTCTACCACCTGTAGAAGGCTTGCATCAACTTGAACTGGAATTGGCGCCTCTGTGTCAGTCAGGGCCTTTTTCTCTGAATCTCCTGCTGTTTTCTTCCCTTTCTTCTTCTGGCCCTTCATCTTACTTGGGGCTTTGGCCCGAAGAGGGAGGAAAAGGGTCCCATCTAGCTCGTGAGACCTTCTTAGCACTATGTCATCATCAGGAGGGGTGGAGAACTCCTCCCATGTTAAATCCCTCCGACCTGTAGTGTTCCACAGGTGAGATCTGGCTAAGTTTCCCGGAGTGAAAGCCTTGTGGAACCGGTTCTCCCAGTTCTCTGCGGCCCATGTGTTTATTTTGCCACAGGTAACCTGTCCGGCTTTCGCATAGTCTCCGAACTCTTTTGGCAGTTCTGGCAAAACAAAAGAGCAACTAGTTAGTGAAAGCTTAAAGAAAAGAAATTCGAACAGAAACTTAAGGAAAGAACTTACGATCGCTCCTCCATCTACTTCGAAGAAGGCTAGGATTCTCCCCAACCTTGATCTTCTTCCCGTTCTCCCATGAGCCACTTATAAACAAGAACTGGCTCCTCCACTTATTCTCCGATTCTAGGAGATCATCAACAGCTTTCAGATTGTTCCCCATATTGAAGTGATAAAAGGGGAACTGGTGATGTTTGCATAGATTTGCTACAGCAGCAAACTCTTCCATGGGAAGAGGGATTCCGGACAGCCTGGACGCCATAATACATGACATCAAGGTGTACCATCCGTTGGGGCTCAGCTGCGATGGACATAACTTCACTAAATGGAAATAGCGCACTATCTCCGGATCCAATGGGAACCTGAGTCCCCAATTGAACAGTTCTGTAAAAAATACAATCTCATTCCTCTTACAATCCATCGGGGTCTCTGGATCGATGGGAATTCGGATCTTCACGTTTTCAGGGATCCCCCACTTAGTGCGAAGCCGTCCCAAGTCTCTAGTGTGAATAAATGCATACTTGGTTTTTAACAAAGATAAGAGATACTTAAACTCTACCTTGTGAAAGCAGGGCCCAACTTTCCCTTCAAGGCACTCCGGCAGATCCGGACGGCTCAAGAACAAGTCCTCTTTGCCTTTCTTGGCAATGACTATGGCAGTATCAGCTTGTCCGGACGACTCGGACTCAAACCTAGCCTCCTCAATGGAGTCTTCCATCCTCTCCTCCATTACTGTTGGGGGAGCTTCTGCAGAAACAGCCCGGGGAGGGATGAAGCTTGGTACAGCTGATCCTCCGGACTGGCGACTCGTTGTATGTTTTTGAATTTTCTCCTCAGCTTGAGTCTCTGAAGTCGAGGTTTCCTTTGGAGGTAGTGGACTGCTGGCCTCCGGACCGACCGGCCTCTCCCGGAGGGTCCTAGTAGTTGTTCCGGACCCTGACTCACTGGTGTTTTTCGAGGAGAGTCCCTTAACCAGTCGACTTGGTCTTTTCATGATCAGTTTCTCTGGGGAATGATCAGAGTCGGACCCCATAGCTATAAAGGTAGTTTTCTTCCTAACACTTGTAACAACAACCTCCGGTTCGACGGTGGGAATTGACTCTTGGACTGATGAACCAGAAACTATGGGGGAGAGTGTTGATTGGAAGAGTTTTCTAGGTTTTTTACCTTTTGAAGAAGACGAACCCCTATCAGATTCTTCGATTGAAGTGGATGGTCTCTCAACTGGCGATGCTGGAAGCCCTGCTGCAATCCTCTTCTCTTTTTCAACCCTTTGAGCTCTCTCTAGTTCTGAAAGATTGAGCCAGCCACCCTTGATTAAAGCTGTTCTTGCTGTGAACATAAAACGATTAAGGAGAATTTGAAGATTTAGAGAGATGAAGTTTTGAGTAAAGTAGCAGAGTAAAAGTGAAAGTGAAACTGTGAAAGACAAATAGTATTTATAGTAAATGTAAAAAAGGGGTTTGATTCCTAGGAGAATCCGAAAAGTTGGGCAATGATTAAAAGACGGCGCTGACGTCATCAAAACCATTTAAAGAAGTTATCTATTTAATAAAGTGGTGTAATTTTCGAGGTAGAAAAACGGCTGGGGTGACCAACCAGAGGGTGACACGTGTCCCACTACTTCTGACAAAAAACCGTTTGGAATTCGTAACAGTTGGGCTGTCCGGGCCTGTCTCAACTCTCTTCGAATTGGAAAACCACTTCTCAAATCGGACTGTTTTTCAGTTCTTTAACAAGGACACTTGTTCAAATACCTAAAAAAGGGGCTCCTGATGAGTCCGAATTCGAAGAGCTCCCCGGAAGGGTAGTCCAAAGTAAATCACCCCGTAAAACCGGACAGACCCCCATGACTTCAGTTCGAACAGCACTGATTGAACCGGACAGGAGACTTTGAACACTGCGAACATAAGGCAGTTCGAATTATGACTAAAGTATTAAAATACCTAAACACTATCTGACTAAGCTGTCTGTTCACTTACTTAAAACTTGTGGGTCTTTAAACATGACCCGGGTCCATTAAACTTGACCCGAAAGCCCATAAGGGCCCAAATCTTACACTATAAATACCCAACCACCAGCATTAACTATAAAAAAGAAAAATTAACTGCTGCCAGGCTGCTCAATTCTCTCACCACCCTTAAAACACCTTGAAACACCCTGAAATATCTTGAAACACCATTAAACACCACCACACCACCGTGAAACACCCTTACGCCGCCTTAAAACTCCACTTAAAATTACCAGCCTACCCTCAGGCTACTTTTATCCTCACCAGACTTCATTAAACAGATTGAAGAGGAAATCTATTTCAAAGAAACTAAGTACCAGACATCTAATTATATGGATGATAAAGCTCTATTGGACTCAGCTAAAGATGTTCACCTAGTTCTGTTTGCTAGAGAAGAGATGTTCTGGAAACATAAGACTCATGCGACATGGGTCAGGGATAGTGGCCGGAGCACAAATATCTTTCACAATCTAGTTAAAAAGAGACATAAAAAACATAATACCTAGAATATGGTCTGGCTCTACTTGGCTAGATGATTAAAAGAGTATAAGTGACTCTTTTGTTGACTATTTCAAGGCTCTCATTTCTGATTTCGCAAACCCTTGGAACTCTAATGTGATTGATGACTATATTCTTAACCTTGTTACTAGTCTTGAGAATGATGTGCTAATGGAAATTCCTATTGTTGATGAAATTCATAAGGTTGTCAAGGGTCTTAATCCTAATGCTGCAGCTGGGCCTGATGGATTTAAGGGGAAGTTCTACCAGCATTGTCGGCCTATCATCTCTGAGAACCTATGTATTGCTATTTGTGATATATTAAATGGTGGCAACCCTATTACTGTAGGAGTTTATGCTAATCTTATATGCCTAATTCTAAACAATGATAATCCTAATTCTTGGAAGGATTTCAGATCTATAAGTCTGTTTACTTTGTTAAACAGGATCGTCTCAAAGGTTATTAATAATATAATAGCAGTTATTATGCCTAATCTTATTTCTGAAGAACATGATGTGTTTGTTAAAGGTCGTAACATTCATGAAAATATCACGATTTCCCATGAATTGATTTATGACCTTAATCTTAAGACAATAGGGATAATGTGCTTCTAAAGGTTGATGTGGCCAAAACCTTTGATAGGCTTAACCATACATTTCTATTAAGTGTATTGGCTTCCTATGGGTTCTATCAAGGCTTTCTACAGTTGATTGAAAGAAGCATTGATAATATACATTTTTTTGTCATTATAAATGGGGAATTGAAAGGGTTTTTTTAAAATCTAATAAGGGCCTTAGGAAAGGACACCCTTTGTCTATGTACCTCTTCATTCTAGCAAAAGACTACTTAATTCGTGGTTTAAAGAAGTTGACAATGGAGTATCCATCTATCATATATAACAGTAGGGGGAATATTAGCATATCATGCTTGGATTATGCAGATGACCTACTGATTTGTTATAATGGATCATTATCTTCAATCTCTCTAGTTAGCAAATTCATCTCACATTACGAAGAAAACTCTGGTCAGATTATTAATAAAGACAAATCAAGAATGATTGTGAGCAAGAAAATGTTACCTCACGGAATAAGGTGTATAGAAACCTTGTTGAATTTCAAGCACTCCTTCATTCCTATCAATTACCTTGGTGTGACAATAAATTATATCGACAAGGTTAGTAATTTTGATGATTTACTTTTCAAAATATATCAAATATTGTTGAATGTGACTCAACTGTGATATCATATGGGGGAAGACTTACTCTAGTTCAGTCTATCCTATCTGTTTATCTTTTACACACAATTTAAAATACTTTTATCCCTAAATTAATATAAAGAAGATTGAATCCCTATATAATAACGTTTTTTCGGGATCGAAGGAAGGAAATATTACTATTAAGTGGGAAAAATGGTCTACTCTCTGCAAACCTTTTGAAGAGGCGGTCTAAATATCTGAAAAAATTTGATCATCAAATGGTCTTCTCTCACAAGCTATGGTTCTCTTTCATAAAATATGAATCTCTCTGATATAATTGGTTTGTTTTATCTACTGTAACACTCATCATCCTCTCACTGCACCTCAACCTATAAGAAGCTCTAAAGTATGGGTCAGGTTAAGGAATATCAGGGATGAAGCTGAGGGTTTTATTTTTTGGTTTCCTGGTATTGGTAATATGGACTTCTGGGTGGATAAATGGTTTTCACTAGAGCCATTTATTTCATTCAGCCCAAATGAAGATAGAACTTATTTTGTTGGAAGAAAGGTGAAGGAATTTTGGGATGATGGCTCTTGGAATCAACAAATGATTGAATCCGCTGTCTCTCATTCTGATATGCTAAACATTCAGAAAGTTACTCTCAATAATAACCTAGACTCTATTTAGTGGACCCTCTCAATGGATGGTCATTTTAATGCAAAGGCTTCATGGAATTTTATATTAAACAAAGGAAACAACTCTAACTTGTTTAAGAAGACTTGGAATGTTATTACTCCTCGGAAATTCTCATTTCTGCTTTGGATAATTCTTCATGGATGGCTTCATGTTGATGTTGTCTAGCAAAAAAGATAATTTCAGTTAGCATCCAAATGTGTTCATTGTGAGAACACTGAAAATATTAAACACAGTTTTGTTGAGTATCAGGATGCTTGGAGTGTCTGGGCTCATTTTGCAGCATTGTTCAACATTCATATTTTGAGAAATATGACTCTTACTCATCTGGTAAGATGTTGGTATTGGTCTACTATAGAGCCAGTACACATCAGGACAATTCTTCCACCTATTATATCGTGGGTTATCTGGTTTTCAAGAAACAAGAAAAAACATAATAATCAAACCCTTTCACTTAAGGTTATGATTGATTATGTCATCTATATTATTTCTAGTATCTACAAAGCTCAGCTTCTAAAGAGAAAGCATTGGGAAAAGGACATTAAGACTAGCTACTTCTTAGGTTGTGTTAATCATATCAACAAGCCTAGAATTCCATTATCACTTTCCTGGACTAAACCTAAAGCTAGCAGATATAAACTTAATTCAGATGGGGCTTGTAATCTGTCTGGAGAAGCTAGTGGAGGTGGATTGATTCGAGACTACGGTGGTTCTATTGTTCTTGGCTATGGACGTCTGTATGGTAAAAATCTACCAATTGTTGCAGAATGTCAAGCTTTATTTGATGGTAGCTCTCTGCCAGGCCAATGGTCTCTCTCAATTGGATATTGAGACAAATTCTAGTATTTTAACGGATATGATCCTCACTGGAAACTCCCCATGGTTCCTTAAACATATTTTTCAATTGTTGACGTAAGCTAATCTCTTCTAATATGGTTTTGACTCACATTTTTCGTGAAGAAAACACGGCGGCAGATTGGATTGCTAAAGAAACTTTAAGGTCTACTCAGAATATGGATTTCAATCAAGAGCAAGCTCCGAATTATCTAAGAGCTATAACTGTTTTGGAAGGACTGGGAGTAGGGTATATCAGAAGAGATCACAACCCTTAATCTATCCTATTTAGAACAAATTTATGATAAGATCTTACCTGAAATTGAAGTTGTCGGTTTTGGATCGGCTCTATCTAATCGAAGCCTGAAGAAATGTCGGAAGTTATTTGTTCAATTAAAGGGTTTAGAAAGTTGGTGAAGGACTTTTGTCTTTGATCAGCTAAAGTACTGATGGTTGTTGCTTCTCTAAGTTTAGCGATGGATTGTGGTTTTAGAATTTGTAAAAAAAAGTTTGTTTTTGTTCAAAAAGAACTCTATGTAATATTTTCTAATATGGTCTTTGCTCTAGTGGACCGAAACCAGACTCATGTACATCAATTTATGATGAAATAAAACAATTTATTTCATAGAAAAAATTTATAATGAAATAAAACAATTTAATTCATAGAAAAAAAAAACTAGCTTGGTACTAGTACATAACTAAACTCAGAGAGAATTAAATCCATAACTTTGATACTATAATGACTTTATAACCGGAATCTCTACTAAGAGAGAATGATTGGTGTAATGAATGTTAAGATATGGTATGGACTCGCGTGCGCATGAATAGTGTACCAGTACATTTCATATCACGTTGTGGACCTTCCGATCTTCTTCCCACTCTTCTCACCTGCACTCGCTAATAACGTCAACTACACACCCTTCTTCGTAAATAGGTTAACACTGATATAGTTTAGATCTTTTAATGTTCATGCCAGTATATTCTATTCTAATATTCTATTCTATTTATTTTATTTTATTTTTATATAATAAAAGAAAAAGATTGGCAGTCGGGCTATTTTCTTAAAAGAGATGTTTTAAAATTTTATGTTCTAAAAGGGATTATTAACCATAAACTTTACTTTTGAAATTTATTTTAAATTTGAATCTAAATTTCATAAATTCTAGCTCTATCATAAATTTTAAATCAAATATATTTGAAATAAAATTAAATTGAAATTCAAATGGTAATCTAAAAATTAGTCGAATATGTAGTAATAATTATAAAAAAGAAATACCATAATAAAGTAATCTATAATATGCAAAACATATTCCGAAATATTTTCCCATTTTACCGACCCAAAAGATTTGTAAAATAAACAACATCTAAAATGTTGATTATTTTATTTACAAATTCACATAAAATTATATCTCAAAATTTGAAGATTTGTATTTAAAAATAAAATTTTATGTCAAATGTAAAAAAATATATAATAATATGAGGTATTATTATTCACATTATTTTATATATTTGTTAAGATAGATAAAAATGGTCAATAAATATTTTATATAACTATAATAAATTTAGTTAATTAATATATTTTAAAATAATTACATAATTAGCTGTTTATTATGAATAATTCAGTCTAGATTGCATTTTTTTAATATAATTATATAATTAATTATTGACATTAATTAATTTAGTTTAATTTTATTTTGTATATTCGTGTATTAAAATAGAAAAATTCCAAACATTTTTATATATATATATATATTATGTTAAACTAATAATTGAATGAATTTCAACAATTTCAAACATTAAAAAAACAAAATCATATGTTTGTTTACCGGTTAAGGATTAAATACATTTTGTTGGATCTCTCACTTTACATCTTATTTTTTCTAAACTAAAATTTAAAAATCAAAAACTAACATTTCTTACCAAGTATTTACGCAATTATCATCGTCATAAATATTAAACCTAGTCTAAAATCCTAACAAAAATATAAAATTTTACCACTAATACTTTTACAACAATACTAAAAACATAACTAAATCTTATTTAAATCCCAAATTTTTACGACAAATTTAGCAAACATAAAAATAACATGGAACAATAAATTGGGTTGGTTTTTGGAGAACTTAACCAATGAGCATTTATAGATGGTGGAAATAATTCTTTGTATTTTTGTTTCGGTTTTATTAATAATCGCACGAATGTGTTCATTGCAGGGTACGTGGGATATATTACTTAGTGTTAACTTTGAGTTTTGGAAATTAGTGGATCTTATAATTCGTTATTTAATTTGAGGTTTTAATTATCATATATTAAATTAAATTATAGAGATTATTTAAAACCCATCGTACAAACCTATTACGGATAATGCGAAAAAAGATTAAGAGACTTTATACCTAAAATATCGTTTATATATCACAAAAGATGTGGACACATTTTTTTCAAGGTTAATATCTTTTAAACCATAAATCGGAAAACAGAATCCTAAAATATCAATGATTTTGTTTTTCTTAAGGCGAACAAAACTAGTACCACTCATGATATGTTTTGATTTTTTTTATAAAAAAAAATTACACTCATTTATCATTATATGGTTTCGCATCTATCATAGTTGGCATGGTTTAGCATCTATCATACTTAGTCTGGTTTCGCATCTATCATACTTGACATGTTTAGCATCTATCATACTTAGTCTGGGTTCGCATCTATCATACTCGACATGGTTTAGCATTCATCATACTTAGTCTGGTTTCCCATCTCATACTTGACATCGTTTAGCATCTATCATAGTTTCATGGTTTCGCATCTACCAATACAACCTTAAAAATGTTTCGCATCTACCAATACAAACTTAAAAATGTTTCGCATCTACCAATACAAACGTAAAAATATTTTGCATCTAGCCAAAAAAAGTTTTGCATCTTCTTCCTAACAGTCTCTTTTCGTTTACACTGTAAAATTAAAATTTGAAAAATTGGTATCTTTTAAACAGTAACTCATAAAAAATTAAAAATACCATTGTTTTTCTTTTTTTAAGACGAACAAAACTAGTACCATTTATTATAATTTAATAAAATTATATTTTACATTGGTTTCTCATTATCTGGTTTCGACATCTAGCATCTAACATCTATCAGTACAAAGAATACACATGTTTCGCATCTATCAGTAAAAAAGATACAAATGGTTCGCATCTACCATTACACAAGTTTCGCATCTATTAATTCAACTAATAAAGGATTTACGGATCTATTAATACTTAAAGTGAACATGTCTCGCGTTTTTAAAACTTTATCTTCTTCGTTTCAGTTGTAAACCCTTTATCGAATCAAATTTTCGAGAAACATAAAAAATCACTAAAAATGATCAAAACTTACTCGAAAATGAAAATTCAACTACAAAATCAAAATAATACTAGTTGAATCCCAAAAATTACAAAGAAAACAGAACAGAGTTACCTATTTCAAGTTACTAAAAAGCACGAAGAAATCAAAAATTGAGTTACCTGAATAGTTCAATCGACTTACCTATACAGATATCCAAAATCAAATGTCGAAATCAAATAAAAGCACAATCAAGATCATACGTAAACAAAAGAAAAATAAGTCGAAAGGAGGTTCTATAGTAATTTTATCGTTATCTATTGTTATACATAAAAATATGGGTAGTAAGTGGATAATACTTATGATTATGGTTCTTAAATGGTTCTAAACCCTAAACTATAATCCGTTATTTAATGTTGATTTTTTATTAATTTTTTATAATATTAAATATATTAAAACGAGGAACCACTAATTTAATATGAAATTTAATTTTGAGATTATAATTAAATTTAAAAAATTTAAATCAAAAAGTTATAAAATATATATATAATGTTTTTATAATCATTGGTAACATAAGGTATTAATAATAAAACTCTTGAATTTTTTTAAATATAAAAAGATATTACAAAAAAATGATTTTAAATAATTAATAATATAATATAAATTTTAGTACAATATTTAAATGTTAATTATAACATGTTATTTAACTTTGAAATTTTAATTCATTTTATTATTATTTTTGGTGAATGAAAAGCTTAAATTAATTAGAAAGTTCATACATAATCTTGGGGAAGACCGCGCAAGAATACAACATCTAATGACTAGAGCAAAACAACTAAATAGAGAAGCCTCCCTAGAGGTGCTCGAAAAGAGAGGCGCCCAGGAGAGAAACGAGGGTAGTGAGTGCGTAGTGACTAGGTGACTGAGTGGTGACTCCATAAGCATCCTATCCGGAATCCACGCTCCAGTCCAAACAGAGGATACCTGATACATAATCAAAAGTAAGTTAGATTTGAGTACATTACATTTGCCAGCTAATCTTGGTACCATGAAATCTATATCGGAGATCCGATATGATGTGGTAAGATATTGATGAGGCTAAAGCCGGAGAAGATCCAAAAATTCTTGAATTCCTCTCCTTACAAATGTAGTATATAACCGCATTGAAACAAGTACGCCAAATACAATGGTTTTAAGAATTTGACCATCTTGAAGCCTCATCAATCCAAGTTAGCCAACACGAAGGGTGATAGGGAAAGCCAAATTTTTTACTGGTATAGGACCAGATTCTTTTAGAGAAACTACAGTCAAAGATTATGAGATATAGTTTCCGGCTCAGAGAGGCAAAAGAGGCACTCAGTTGGGATATTATAACCCCAACTTCGGAGCTTGTCTTTGGTGGCAAGCTTTCCCTTGATTGCCAACCAGGAGATAAAGGAATGACGCGGAATGTTGAATTTATTCCAAACTAACCCTGCCCATCCCTTTTTAGGGACAGGCTTGCGAAGGACTCTGTACGTGTCCTTAATAGTAAAGATGTTACATCCTGCTTGTGCCACCCAGTAAGGAACATCCTTCGATAAGGTGTTTGGATGGGGGAGGGAAAGAATAATCTTGTGGATTTCAACCAGGTGATTCCTGCTTCTAGCTCGCACCGATCTCAGGTTAGCAGGCCAATTTCATTCACCATCGCGGATAATGTCCGAGACTTTTAGGTTATTTCCTAATCGGGAGTCACTGATGATGTCAGCTCCATAGTGGATTGAGAGTGGTAAGGAGAGAAGCCATGGGTCGTGCCAGGATGAAGTGTTCATTCCATTTCCAATAGCCACCCTGTACAAATTACGAGCCAAAGGCCGAAGCTGGAGAATTTTCCTCCAAATCCAAGAGGAAGAGGAGGCTAAAGGAACTTCCCAAAAACTTTTATTTTTTATATTTTCAGTTCTAATCCACTCACACCAGATAGAATGAGATTTATTACTAACAATAGACCAGAGATGTTTTAGGACGGCCGCCTGATTCCAGATTTTTAAGTATAGGATCCCAAGACCGTCCTCTTTATAAGAAGTGGAAACAGTCGACCATGCTACTTTAACCCCAAAAATTTTCATTGACGAGCCGGACCAAAGAAAACGACGAAGATATTGGGTTAACTCCTTAATTATCCTAGAGGGAAGGATAAAAATCGAAGACCAGTAAACCTGACCCGCGAATAAAACCGACTTGATTAGTTGAAGCCTACCCGCATAGGAGAGATGCTTAGTAGTCCAAGATTTAATTCGGGAAGTTATTCTGTGCAGAAGGGGACGGCAGTCAGAGTGGGAGAGTCTACCAGTGATGAGAGGGACCCTGAGATACTTTACAGGGAGGGTACCTTCAGGAAAATTCAGGATCGGTAAAAGATTTAAACGGAGAGGTTGGTCAATCGTTGAGAAGAAAATGTGACTTTTCAAGGGATTAACTTTAAGCCCTGAGAGGGAGTAGAATTCTTCCAGAGCATCCTTGATGAGATTGAGAGAAAGGGGGTCACCATGACAGAAAATCATTTGATCATCTCCAAAGCCGAGATTGATTATCTTCTGCTTTTGGCATTTCCAATGGAAACGGAAGTTTTCATCCTGGCTTTTCTCTTTAAGGATGCCTGAAAGGACTTGCATAACAAGTACAAATAGGAGAGGGGAGAGAGGGTCCCCTTGCCAGAGACCTCTTTTGCCTTTGAAGTTACCCTGAAGGTCACCATTAATAATAATAGAGTAAGAGGAGGTAGAGATGCATTTGATTATCCAAGTAATCATCTTCTCCGGAAATTGCATTGCAACTAAAATATCAAGAATGAGGTGCCAGAGAACATTGTCAAAGGCTTTCATTATATCAATTTTAAGGGCAACTCTTTTCCCTCTACCGACGTTGTTATAGCCTTTAAGAAGCTCCTGGGAGAGGAGGATGTTATCAGCTATGCTCCTTCCCGAAACGAAAGTCGACTGAGAAGAATCGACCAGATAGGGAAAGGAGGCTTTAATTCTATTGGCCAGAATTTTAGAGATAATTTTGTAAACCACATTGCAAAGAGCGATAGGTCTGTAATCCGTGGGAACGGAAGGGGAATCATTTTTAAGGATAAGGGCGATATAGGTTTCATTCCAAGAATCATTAAGGGTTCCAGAAAGAAAGAACTCTTGGACACCCTTGCAGATATCCGAACCCACGATGTTCCACGAGGATTTGAAGAAGCTGGAATTATAACCATCCGGGCCGAAGGACTTGTCACTATCAATACTGAAAAGAGCCGATTTAATTTCAGACTAAGTGATTTCTCGGATCATAGACTCTTTATCCGTTTGAGTAACATGGGAAGAGATCAGAGAAGAGACTTTTACGAGGCCTGGGTAGTTGGCAGAATGCTTGGTACTCAGAGAATCCTCGAAGAATTTCACGAAGACTTTAGAGACACTAGCCGGCGAGGAAACGATGTCTCTTTGCGAATTGGTGATCGAGATAATTTTATTGCGGAAGAAACGGGCTTTAATACTTTTATGGAAAAATTTAGTGTTTATGTTGCCCAATTTGATCCAGTTTTCTCTAGATTTTTGTTTTAGGACAGATTCCTCCGCTCGACTAAAAAATATAAAGGATTCAGAAGCCTCATTTTCATTAGTAACGAGCAAAGGATTGAGAGGATCAGTGGCTAGAGATTATTGAGCCTCAAACAAGGCTTTCTGGGCAGCCGAGGCTCTGGAAGAAATGTCTCTAAATTCCTTACGATTGAGAGAAGCTAACACAGGCTGCAGACGAGCTAGCTTGTCAGAGACCATCCTCATTCCAAGGAATGAAGAAGGGGCATTCCATTTTGAGGTGACTATGGCCTTATACTGAGGGTGGGATTTCCACATATTGAAGAATCAAAAGGGTTTTTTCCTCCTTGGCCTAGGGAGGCCAAGGTTGAGAGTGACCGTAGTGTGATTAGAGGTACGAAGATATCCAAAATGGACACTGGACATAGGGAAAAGGCCGTCCCAATCCGGGTTGACCAGAACTCGGTCAATTTTAGAAAGAATTGGGTGCGCAGGCTGCTTGTTAATCCAGGTGAACGGGAAACCAGTTGATCGAAGATCACTGAGCTCGCACTGATAGCAACAGTTATTGAAATCGTCGATTGATGAGGTCCAGTTATCAGAGGATCCTAGACGTTCATCGGGATGGCGGATCGCATTGTAATATCCAAGGGAAACCCAAGGGATGTGGTTGTCCATCTTAGAGATTTTAATGAGATCATTCCAAAGAGGAATTCGATCCTTTGCTTCATTGAAAGCATAAATAGCAGTGAGCCTAAAAGAAGCTCTGAAATGTGACATTTTGCTATACAATGAATAAGCTGGGGGATTGGGTTATTCTAGTTATCGTAATTACACTTGGGTTCCTGGGAATCCAAATTCTACCTAAAGGATGATTTAGGTGATAAGTTATTACATGCCAAAAGGGGGTCATTTGTCTAATGATTAGTTCGACTTTATGAACTTGGACTTTAGTTTCTACAAGAACAATCAAAGAGATATGATAACTAATAATAAAATCGGCAACGTCTTTTTGCCTAATAGGGTCGTTTAGACCTCTCACATTCCATGATGCAATATTCATAAGAAATACTTACAGTGATTCAGTCGCAGATCCTGTCGGAGGATAATACCATTTTTCCCTTGCCTTTAGCCTCATCCGTACAGGCCCTTTTAGGAGGGGAGTCCACTTCCTCGCCAATCTCCACATCCTCATCCTCGCTTTTGATAAATCCATGTGGGACGAAAGGGAGGGAGGTTTAGAATGAGCCAATTTGAATTTTCTCCCTTTCGGCCCTTTGTCCGCATTTCCGAAATTTCTGATAATTAATTGATGGGCAACAGATTTACCACCTCCTAATAAGCATTTACTCTTGTTTGGGCTCGATTTGTTAATAGAGAGGATTTGAGTGGGGCCAATTACTTTTGAAACTCGGCCCACAGACTGATTAAATATCTAGACTTGGCTCGAATTGTTGGAGTGACCCAGCTTCAATGGGCTTGAGTCCGACCCACCGGTTAATACAGCTGGAGACACTGAAACGGTGGGTTTGATTCCACTTGGACTCAAGCCCACTGAATCGGTCTTTTATGAGACCCAGAAGAGATAGGGGTCTGATCTACCTCTCGAACCCCTAAATCGAACAGAGAAGACTGATTCCATCCTCCGATGGCGATTCTTGACGGCGACGAGATTCTGTCCAGAGAGTGGCGGTTTCCCAGCGTCGATTTCCTATCCGGCAAAAAGGAACCTCCGGTGTCAGTTCTGGACGGTAGAGACCCAGGTGAATGAGGGGTCTGCTCTTCTTCTCGAACCCCTATATCGGGCAGCGAAGACGGGTTTCTTCCTCCGATGGCGGTTCTTGACGGCGACAAGGAGTTTCTGTCCATGGAGAGGCATTTTCCCAGCGGCGAATTCCTATCCGGCATGAGGGATCCTCATGTGTCATTTCTGGTCGGTGACAAGGAGCTTCTGTCCAGGGAGAGACGATTTCCCAACCGCGAGATCGTAACCGGTAAGAGGTTATCTTTAAAACCAAAAAAACCATCTGATAACGAGATCTTAGACAGATCTGAGGTGAAAGGATCTATCAAAGATGAAACACCGGCTTCGACGGAAAGAGAAGGGAGGGAGAGACTTGCGACGGGACGAAGATTCTTCAACGAGAATGAAATATGAGACCGACTTGAACCGAAAAGAACCATCGGTGACTCGATTCCGGCATTGAAAAAAGAAGACAGGAAAGAGTTGTTCGATTGGGAATGAAACCACATTTCAACCGCGGATTTGGATTTAAAAGGTAATAAAAGCTTTAGAATGTAACAAAACTTCAGGCCATAAGGCCCGAAGCCACACCGGAAATCACAGTGAAAAGAAATGATAGGAAGAAGATACAGTTTTCTAGTGAGAATGAAGAGGTTTCTCTCACTAAAAATGTTACCGTTGTGAATAAAACTCCATTTTATTATAATATTACAAAATATTAAAACATGTAATGCCATAAAAGTTAAACCACCAAAGAATTAAATTTTGATATAATATAAAATTTAATTTACATAATATAAAATTTAATTTTATCAAATATAAAATTTAATTTTGAAATTTCAATTAATTTTAATTTATTATCAAATCAATGTGTTTTTTAAAAAATCATAGTAAAAATGAAAATCTGGGTTGCTCATTTGCATGAATGTTTGGGACAGACACCAAAAAGATATATGATTTACATTACACTAATCATATTTTTACGTTTCTCGATATACCTTTCTCTCTCCCATTAATCATATAACAACTTAGTTTTAACGTGCTCCGAAAGAGGTAGCCGAGTTGGTGGAGTAAGACATGCTCGTGACCAAAGGTCATGAGTTTGAGTCCCTCTACAAACGATTTCTTGGCTGAGCCTGTCACCTTGTGTGGTTTATCTTCTGGCGTTGGTTTGCAGGCTATTGCGTCAGATCGAGGATTTACCCTGTGTGCACTCTTTGAGTAGCGGATGCGGGTTTCCTTACAAAAAAAACTTAGTTTGAACGTGGACCGCTTTTGACTGAACATGTGCCGGAATCAATGCCCGTTATGTCTCTCCACAATCAGTTATTCTACATGATTGATAATAATAGGGAAAGGTGGAATGCAACGGTTACTTATTAATGGCAACAAATTGGCCAAAGACATTTTATAACGAGGCTTTATCAGGACCAACATAAGGTTGATCACGACTAAACGGTGAGACTGTGCCCATGATCCCTTTATTGCGATCAATAAAAATTAGTGAAGTATTAACAATGTGTTTTATGTATTAAACAACTCATGCATTTTGCCTTCATAAACATTTCAAAGTATATCAAAACAACACGACATGTGCGAATTCATCAAGCCTGGTTGCACATGTCGTGCGATGAACATGTATCGGAGCAACCCAAAAGTCTGAAACCCTAAAACATTATTCATGCACCATTCTACTCAAAATTAAACGCAAAACATATATCCATAACTAACTTACAATACTAGACTATCAAAACAACTCAAACCATACCAAAATTGATTTTTTAAAATCATAAATTTAAACCTAAATATCTACGAAGATATAGAACAAAATCGAAAACAAAATAGACTACTTAGGTTGTATGTATTACATTCATACTGTTGTGAGGTCGGATCCGAAGAAGAAAGTGTTTTGATTGTCGATTGCTTGAGAGGTTTTCAAAGGTTTAGAAAAAATGGGAAAAAAGAGTGCGAGATCTATCAATTTCCTTTTATACCTTTTTTTTAAAAGAGTAAAAATGTATAAAATTTAGTGAGAAATCTAGTAAAAGGTATGAGATCCAACGGTATAAGATCCAACAAAATATGTACAATTTCTAACATAGCCCCTTTTTAAACTGGTTTTTTTCCTAACTAATTATATAAAAAAACTATTATTGAGATCAAGCCCAAGAGTATAACATCTCATTGCGAGACTTATCAACTCTCTCTCTCTCTCTCTCATATTTGGGAATGCATTTTTTCTGTTTTTTAGTTTATAAATAGTTAAATTATTTTAGTTTTTATTATGGATTTTTTTGTATTCTTTTAAAAAAAATTCTATATGAAAATAAAAAGTAAAATTAATAAATTGTTTACAAATACATTGGGCATATTTTAGAATACAAAAATACAAAAATATGATTCTTATGGAATTCTCCGCATAAAAACACGACAATAAGGAAAGATAAAGTTTAAAACAAGACTGCAACCGTATATCAAATGAACTATCATACTCAAAGATAACGACAAGGAAAATCAGGAAAAAATTCATTTTATCCTAACCGCAAGCTATAATCGTTAAAAAAACTAAAGGGATAAACCCCCAAAGGGCATATGAGTAAAGAATATTAAGTTAGTAATGATTTAGCATGATCAATGAATCTTTGTGTCATGAAATATATAACAGATTTTCGAAAGGATAAAGCGGGATAGGGTATATCCTAACGAATGGAAATCTGAAAAAAATCATAGAGTAACTCTTTTGCCAAATATGGCAGACCACCACACAGAAAACGGCTCACGAAAGATGACCAAGGTCGGGGGAAGATGGGGTCTAAGAACTGACGGTATGCAACTACGATGGTCAATCTGAGGACAAGTTAGGGAACTTGAGCTTTTTGGAGCAAGCACCCCACACAAGTTGAGAGAAAGGACAATCCACCAAGATGTGGTTGGTGGCTTCAAGAAAGCTGTTACATATATACTTTGAGGTTGTGGTATAACCCCGGACTAGGAGTTTGTCTCCCATAATCAGATTTCTTTGGATGAAGAGCGACACAATAAACGAATGTCTGAAAATGTTGTGCTAGTTTCAAACGAGATTGGCCCAAGGTACTTGTGTTGCAAAATGAAGTATAAAATGATAGGTGTTGCTGATTGTGAAGGCTTTAAAACTCTGGTTAGGGATCCAGAGCTTAACATCCTTCCTGCTATAGGGATGAGTGATGAGATTGATAGTGTTACCAACTTCGAGCATATGGGGTTGATGAGGCATTATGCCCGAGCGGATATGAGAGAGCCAGTTCCAAGATCCATTGTTGATGATGTCTGTTAGAGATATAAGGCCTAAGCCCTAACCGTTCTTTTTTCTCTCTTTTGTTCACTATTTAACATGGTATCAGAGCCAGGTTTATCTATAAATAATAGATTTAGACTCTATGTAATATACATTTTCTAAATAATACAAAACCCTAACCGTTCTCTTTTCTCTCTTTTGTTTACTATTTAACATGGTATCAGAGCCAGGTTGATCTGATCGGGGAACCGTCGCGATCCCCCGTTTTGTAGATCTGCCAGGTATTCAATTTCGTAGTAGTATTGGATTTCGGTTTGGAATTTGATTTATTTGGAAATCTTGGATTTGTTCGACAGTTTTGGATTATATATTGATATTGTTTTGGATCTACTTTTGTGTGATTTCCATTTTTTTTATCTTGTTTTTAGATTGGATTTGTGTTGGAAATTTCGATATGCTTTTCGTGAGAAATAGATATAGTTTTCGGTTTTCGGATCTGCTGTGTGCAGCTCCAATAAAACGGTCCGATCGAAAGGCAAACGATGTCCGTTTTTACTGAATTTTGGAGAGCATGTTCGGGACATTCAACCCTTCAATATGACCAGTCGGATTCTGATTCGGTGCTACGGTTTGGGAGAAATTGCAACTGGAACAGTGCAGCAGTCTTGTTGGTAAAACCGTGAATTCAAATTGATTTTGATTTTGATTTTGGAAATTTAAAATTGGCAATTAGAAATTGAAATTTGAATTTAGTTTGGTTTTTGGATATTAGTTTGGTATTTGGATTTGAGATTGGATTTGTTTGGGTATTTGGCATTGAGATTTCGTCTGGATTTCGTTTTGGTGTTTAGATGTCGTTCTTCGTTTATAGATTTCGTTTAGCTTCGTTTGAAGTTATTTGGATTTGTTTTGGCTTCGTGTGGATTCGTTTGGCTTGGTTTGGCTTGGTTTGGCTTGGTTTGGATTCGTTTGGATTTGTTTAGCTTTGTTTTGGATTTGCTTGGCTTTGTTTGGCTTTGTTTGGATTCGTTTGGTTTTGTTTGGTTTCGTTTGGATGAGTTTGGCTTCGTTTGGACTTGTTTGGCTTTTTTTTGGATTCGTTTGGATTTGTTTGGCTTTGTTCTGGCTTTGTTTGGCTTGGTTCGGCTTCGTTTGGATTCGTTTGGCTTCGTTTGGACTTGTTTGGTTTTGTTTTGGCTTTGTTTGGCTTTGCTTGAGTTCGTTTAGATTCGTTTGGTGTTTGGATTTCGTTTTGATTAGTTTTGGAGTTTGGAGATTGGAGCTTGACGATTGGAGTTTGAAGATTGGAGCTTGAAGATTGGATTTTACTTTTTTGGTTTTTGACGTTTCGATTTTGGTTTTGATGTTTTGTTTTGATTCGTTGATGTCTCAATTTTGTTTCTTTTATTTTGTGTAAAAAAAACTCCCAATGCAAGAATAAGCATTGCCGGTTTGAGAGATGGTGTTAGAGATATAAGGCCTAAGCCCATTAGCCCATATAGTTTATCTATAAATAATAGATTTAGACTCTATGTAATATACACTTTCTAAATAATACAAAACCCTAGCCGTTCTTTTCTCTCTCTTTTGTTTCACTATTTAGCAGTCAGGGACCCTGCTATTATTGTGCATTCTAGCATAACGAATAATAATATGACCAAACCAGTCACAGAATGAGGTGGAAGAACCGTTGCCGATATCAACCTTGTAAATCTTGGCGGCAAGGGGTCTTAAGTTGAAGATTTTCCTCCACCCTTAGCTAATGGAGGATTCAGTCAGGAAATTTCATATGGTCTTATCTTTCACATTTTCGGTGAGAATCCATTTACATAAAATTCATGGATGATTACCATTCAAAATTGATATAAATGTTTAAGGACGCGTGCATGATTCTAGGTCCTAAAGTCTAGAATCGCAAGTCCGCGTTCATACAAAAGTGATGTAATCTTGGTTCATGCGACTTTGGAACCTGAGATTCTTAATCTCATATCCAAATTACAAGAATCTACCAAAATATTTGAGAGAGTTCAATGAGAACACATGCGACAAATATGAAAACACAGGGCTAATACATATGTTCGGTGAATATGAAAATTTTAAAAAGTTGTAGCCTACCAGTGTATAAGAGATGTTTGGAATTTTACAAATTGATATGAGTGGTGATTTTATGGAACAAAGGTCTACAGTCATTTTAGGAGAAACCATAAGTAATCAGGGTCACATCCATGTGACGAACATGAAGAGAACCTTCCACAAACCTTAAATAAGATACGATAAATCGTCACATCGAGTCGGATACCCCCGAAAGGTAAATATGACTCTTGGAAGGGTTGAGGTGGAGGTCCTAGAGATTGGTGATTTCTTCAAAGTCTTTTTTGCTAAGGTTAATTGAGTTAGGATTAACAAGACAAATAATCATTACATCATTTGCAAAACAAAGATTAACGATTTTGAGATTATGACACTTCGAGTTGAAACAGAAAAAATATTGATTTTTCTATTTTAAAATGTTTTAAAACACTCGCATGATAAGAACAAAAGAAACAGGAAAACAAATCTCCAATAGTTTTTGAATTAATACATGATATATAATTATTTTATAAATTTTAAAATTATATTAAAATGTAATTAAATTTATTTTTTGTTCTCTATAATTTAACAATACATGCACCCATCCCGGCCTATTGACATCCTTAATATCATATATATGATATCTAGATGGTTAGAATAAAAATGTATCAAAACTCCATAATATCTTAGAGATATATTCGATAAATGTAAACTCTATAAATAAATATTTAATAACCATCGATAAAATATTTGTTTAATTATTTTATTATTATTAGAAATATCAGTAATCTATATTTACTTTATTCTTTTATTTTTCTCATGATAACTTCATATTCGGATCCACTCAGTCACTCTGAATTTACCTTATCAATTAGCGTCATCTATGTAAACAAAATATTTGTCTTCCCAAGCGATCAAAGAAAATAAGAAAGCTCATACTAGTTGATATTGAATTCTAGAGAAATATCTGATCCATCAGTATATGAGGAGTTGGAATTAGAGGCTCCTGATGGGAAGCTTTTGACTCTGACGGCTCTTGCTCCCCTTCCCACTGAATTTGAGCGACTGACTAAGTAGTTGATGGATGAAGAAGCTAATAGTTTTCGATTATAGTATGAATAATTAGTATCATAGCTACTCATAGGAACATTTGTTGTGCAACACGTGGATTAAGAGGGAAAACGGGAATTATTTGTTATGCAAAACTTAGAGGAAGAAGATGACTTTCTACGCGTCTCACGAAAAAACAGAGAAAACTCGGACCAAGGATCCTCAAGCAAGAACAGTTTGCGACGACTGTGTCGTCAAAACAAAAGAAAAATAAAATCTCTCATTTCAAAGCATAACCAAAGATAGAATAAGACAAGGAAAACTTAGGTGGATCATGACAAGAAAAATGAGTAACCATCAATTCCCCCAACTATGAACATTGGAGCACCACTACTGACTCAAATGCAGTTGGGATACTCGTTGCCTCAATTGGGGTACCAATAATTTCTTAGGCATCAATCAAGATTACACTAGGTCAAAGAAGCCTAATAAGAGATCCCTCAAATAAAAATAATCCCAGACTCCGAGACATGGATGCTCTAAAACAACCTTAAAGTATAAACAGGTTTTCCGCCGAATGGTGGTCTTCCTTACTAAATTTGGAATCAGAGCTATCCATAGTCCATGACGTGATATAACGAGCTGAACTTACAAGGATAATGTCGAGTATAACTAAAAATACACTTCTAAAAATATCACTCAACTATGTATAACTATAATACACATATGTTGGGTGAAAAATGACTAGGACCTGGATAACGGTAGACATATACCTTTCATGAATATATGTTACATGGATGATGAAGATATTTCTTGTAAATAATTTTCATTAGACCAAAATATTTTATGTATAGTTATTTCACCATTATTTGACAACCACAAGATAGATAAGTATGTCGACAAAATATACCCAGAGCATTACATTCAACAGTTTAACAATGAGATATTATAATATAGAGCCGATAACAAAATTAAGTGTCGAGAGATTTTGATGACAGTGTGAGAAAACACCATAAAATGGTTTAATTGTCTCCCAAAAGAATGCATAAAAATTTATATGATGCTTTAGGCATCATTTAGTAACCATCTTATGGGTTTAAAGGTGATTGCGGTAGATAAAGACTACATAATCCATTTCAAGATAATTCCTAAAACAATCTAAGAGAGTTAACTCAACGTTTCGTGGAAACAAAAACCGAATTACAATATTATCACGAATTGTTGCTCGTAGCTGCATTTAAACATAGATTTATAGAATGTTCTCTATCCAATAAAATAATGAAGAGAAAATCTTTGAACTTCAAATATTTACAATCCCAAGTGGAGAGAGATATTAAAGTAGATAAAGTGACTAGAGCAAATAAAGAATGGATATCAAAACTCTAGTGACATGTCATTCGACCGACAAGACAGATAATGTGGCTCAAACCAATAAAATAAGAAATGTTACTTCAACTTATTCCAGGCATCGATGTATTCAAACTCAATGTTACAAAGGGAAATCCAAAAGTGGATATGACAGCAACAGTAGCAAGAGAACCGACTACCCTAAAAAAGACTACTTAAAGAGTTAACAGAAACTCGACAATCTATAAAAAAAAGACTCACGATACCGCTAAGTATAGATAGTCAGGAAATTTGCATAAAGTGAGAGAACATAAATATAAATATAAGTATTGTAAATTATATGGTGACTTTGGTCATTTTACTACAAATTGTTGGGATTTACAAGATCAAGTCCAAATCTTAGTAGATTAAGGCAAACTCAATGAATTTTCTTAGAAAAAAGAAAAAAAAGAAACCAAGTCAAGGTTTCAGATAAAATGTAAAACAAGTTTTGACCTCACCAAATAAAAAACACACTAGATATGAATGTTATCATAGTGGCCAAAATATGACCTAAATCCAAACAAACGGTCAATTAGTGTAAATAATGGGAGAGATTCATGTTCTTCAGTTTCTAAAAAATTAAACAAGATGTATGTAGATGAAATAGATGTGGTGTGTCAAGAGTATTCTAAAAAATTAAACAAACGGCTGAGTTGGAAATAGTAGAAATGAAGAGGGTGAATGATAACGCGGCGGAAATAGAAGAAGAAATAACGATAGATGAAACCCTAATTCAAGGGTAACATGATGAAACCCTAATCTAAGGGTAACAAAAATTGAAATTTTTAGAGATAAAAATATATATTATTCCAAAAACTTAAAATAACTTAAGGCATATGAGGCTTTATATAATAGCTTCTCACAACCCTAAATAAGAATACAAGAAAATAAAATAAAATCAAATCTTAGTATAATTAGATTTTATTTAAACAATATAAGATATTTGAATAAAATAAAAAAGTTTGTGTTTGGACTTTTTGGGTTACATCATCCTCCCCCGGTTGACAAGAATTCGTCCTTGAATTCATGGCACCATCACCATCAACAACCAAAATTATTATTTTTTAATTTTTTTAATTGTTACATTGGGAATTATAATTGTTGACCTTATCAGAATAAGATAATTTTTTCTCGAGTGTTCCTTATTCGAAGTCACATTGACGCCATCCAGTTGATGAAAAAACTTCGTTTCGAAAACCTTTTCATAGCCTGAAGACAGCATCTCGATAAGCAATTTTTACCTTGACTCGACGATTGGTAGCCAATTTAAACATCTTGAGTAATCGGTTAATACGATCGTCATGGAAACAGCTGGTATGTCCCCTCATACTGAACGATCTTTCCGATCTTCATGACCATGTGTGTTGTTCCCTTCTTTAAACCTTGAATCAGAATAGTCAGGGTTTAAAAACATGCTTCCCCATAGCAGGAACTGAGGCTCTAATACTAAACTGATGACGCGGCAGAAATAAAAAAAGAAACAACGATGGATGAAACCTTAATTCAAGGGTAACATGATGAAACCCTAATCTAAGGGTAACAAAGATTGAAATTTTGAGAGATAAAAAAATATAGTATTCCAAAAACTTAAAATAACTTAAGGCATATGAGGCTTTATATAATAGCTTCTCAAAACCTTAGATTAGAATAAAAGGAAATAAAATAAATACGTTAAAATAAAATAAAATAAAATCTTAATATAATTAGATTTGATTTAAACAATATAAGATATTTGAATAAAATAAGTTTGTGTTTGGACTTTCTGGGCTACATCAGTGAAGGTCGACATTGGTAGTTCATAAAGTATCATATACAAAGATACTTACGAAAATATTAGAGGAACACCACTGTTAACCTCAACTCAAAGAATTATTATCGACTTCACCAAACCAAATGCATCTATATTAGAGGAACTAACTCTCGAGGTTGCTCTCGGCAAGCAATAATATAAGAATAAATTGTAATGCTTATTCATGATGGCCGATTCACCATCATGTTATAATATTGCATTGGTAAAATCGTCTTGGATCAATTAGATGCACGTCTCACCAATGTCTGGATACGAGATCAACGCCAAAGTAGTCTTAATTAGAGAAAATAAAAAAACTTCCCGATAATATTATGCAACAACCTTAAAAATTAAACTATAGCAATAAGAAGAATAAGGGATCGCATTGGAAGAGATAGATGACCCCATAGTAGACCCTTTATTGGTGCAGTCAGGGGAAGGTGCATAAGATATAGTGATGAGAGCAGGAAAGGCCATGAAGACTGACAGAGATATCCAAACCGATTTGAGGTATACAATTATTATTATTTTTAATAATAACTTGGATATGTTTACATGAAGTATGTAGGATGTAACTGGAGTCTTAGCGTAAGTCATATGTCACAAATTATGTATTACTAAAAACTTCAGTACATCATATAAAAGAAAATATCCTACTTCTAACAAAAATTGAGGTGATTATTGAAAATATAAAAGACTTGATGTTGTAAGACACGTATGAACGCCCCATTATCCAATGTGGAAAATTGATCATATTTTGGTCAATAGAAATAATGGCAAGTAGATAGTATGCATGAACCTCACAGTCATCAACAAAACATGTCTGAATGGTCCATTTCCACTATCGATGATTGACCAGCTTGGAACAAAATTGGGGAAAATGCTATTTTTATGGATGTGTTTGTAAGATATAACCAAATAAAGATATGCAAATAAGACCAGGAATACACAACCATTATCAATGAACAATGGCGAAAATGTTATAAAGTAATTCCATTTGGACCAACGAATGAGAAATTTATCAAAGACAAGTGAACAAGATCTTAGTAAATTAGTTTGGGTGTAATATAAAATCCTACATTTATGACATGTTAGTAATAAACCTTCATAAAGAATATCACATAGTAAAATTGAACGAGACATTTATAAATTTGAGACGAGTGAATACTAAATTTAAATCAAAAAAATGCACCTTCGGTGTAAGGTCCGACAAACTTTTGGGCTACATGGTGACCGAAAGAAAGATCAAAGAAGATCTAGTGTAGCTTGAAAATTTATCCTCAATGGACCCACAAAATAATGAAAAATAAGTTTCAATCCTAAGAAGACGATTAGCAACACCTAATAGGTTCTTGTCAAGATCATTGGACAAGTTTCAACCATTCTTCTAAGTTATGAGACGAGCAAGAAAGTTTGAATGGACTCTAATGTATCCCGAATCGTTCAATAAAAAAAATCCATAGATTCTCTATAAGTGCTAAGTAAGCCTCAACCATACGAATCTTTGTATCTATATTTTGCAGTCACGGACTATGCGGTCAATATAATGATGATCATGAAGGAAGTAAGAGATTCTAAAATGATATATTATGTAAGTAAATATCTCTATTACCATGTGAAACTATATATTTACAATTATAGAAACTTGTTTTAGAATTAGTAGTTTTACTTAGAAATCAAAACCATATTTTCAAGCGCATACAATAATAATTAGAGTTTTATTTCCTTTGAGAAATGTGTTCCAAAATTCCGATATATGAGGAAAGTTTACCAAATGGTTAGTAGAATTAAGGGATAATTATATCCACTTTGAGTCGAGAGCGAAAATTAAAGAGCAGACGTTGGCATATGTTTTGATAGAATTCCAATCTGAGAGACCAATGTCTCCAAAGGACCAGTCCAACGAAACTTAGAGAATTAAAACTGATGAAGAAAGCAACAACCAAGGCTCAAAAGTAGAAACCTAACTCATATATCCAACAAGATATATCTTAAATATATCCACTAAGTCCGTATTCTCAACATCTAATAATGAAGCTGAGTATGAGACTGCACCCACACAACTTTGACTAGCAAATATTTGCGGAGCCAAAAAAGTGCAACTCTTCACCAACTCTCTGTTAGTTGTCAACCACGAATCAAGGCAGGTTCAAGCAAAAAAAAAATTATTCAATAATTAAAAGAGTTACAACGACTTTTTTTAGTTTAAAAAGGTTGATTGTAAAAAATTCCCTATAGCGTAGAATTTAAAAGTCGATGCACTCGCATCTTCGGCATGTACATCTTCGACCCCAATAATAATAATTTAGGAAAATCCATCTATTACACTACCCAACCGATTCTTCTAGACATTCACATCTACAAGAGTAATGATAATAGAAGGTGAGAAAGAAGAATAAGATTGGAGAACTTCAATCAAGATGTATTTTATAGAAAGAATATTTTGCGAAGACAAAAGGGAAGCATGAAAGATAAAGATAAAATAAACTTAATTTATTTGTACTTTGAATATATTGTAAGAAAAAATGAGCTAACTAAGCTATTACTTCAGTGCTTGGGCACATATGAAGCAAATTTTCGTTATGGAAGAATTACACGATGGAAAAAATAATTGCTCACTGTGGCTACAAGGCATTATACTAAAATGTCCTCCTTCAAGGCTATTATTGACCAACAATAATAGAGGACGTGAAGAAAAAAGGAAAGTAGTGTGGCATATACCAACGATTAATAAACTTCATACAAGTCTTGAAAATATTATTGGAGATAATAACCGAAGTAACCCATTTGATAGATGAGTTGGATATTGTGGGGCATTTACCAATAGTTTCATGAGGAAGAAAATTTATATTACTTTCCGTATATTACTTCTCAAAATGGATGTAAGCACAACCACTAATGAATATCATAAAAATGAGGTAATGGTTTTCTTACAAGTAAATATATGTTATATGTGTGGAATTCGAAGGGTCATCATTACAAATATTATTAGTTCTGTAATTATAAAAGCACAAGCTTTTGGGATAAAAAAAGAAACAAGAAAAAACACATTCTCTCATTTTCATCATCAAGTCAATGACCAAGTTAAAGGGACCAACATGACAACATAGGCCATCAAGTCAATGATGCTAGAATGACCACCTAAAAATTGGTCGGAATTCCTACAAGAAGTCATATGGTCACAAAAAAACCACACATAAAACGACACTAGAATAAACATCAGTTTTCATGGTATATGGAATGATGGTAGTAATACCAACTAAAATATGTATGATATCTCATACTATTGCAGCATATGATGAAGCAAATAATGCACAAACCCGAAGTTTAGACCGAGTTGAAGAAACAAGGGTCAAAGTGCATCTCTGGTCAAAACATTACAAGGTGTTAGTGAGAAATAGATATAATTTCAAAGTACAGTTCATGATTTTTGAACCAAAAGATAAGGTGTTACGAAGAGCTTTCCTTCATGCTAAAGAAACGAAGTTTGGTAAATTGTCCCCAAACTAGGGAGTCCTTTCAAAATTGAATCCAAATTAAAGCAAAAAACTTACCATATATTGGATGAAGAAGAAAACCAAGTTCAACACCCCTATAATATAGAATAGTTGAAGTTCTATCATAGTCCTTAAAACTCAAGCTTGTAATTTAATACTACATGTAAAAATTGTTTATTAACCATGTGGATATACTTTTTCTTACACCGGTGGTACGATAAGGTTTTAAGGAGGAATTAAACATTAATAAATTATTTTTCGTTCAAGTTTTATTTCATATTCTCGAACATTGGCATACATTAGAAAACAAAAGGCTCACATGCCAAAACATAGGGTTCCATCGGGCTTTGTAATGTTTATCATAAATCTCAAACAGTTAAAAATAGTCCTTAGACAATAAGTGTTCCATCAAGAACATTGGGTGGATGATTCATAAAGTCTATGAAATAGCAAGTTTCAGATTATTAAAAATTATTATTTAAATATAAAATGCTCGAACAGGGACACTGAAGACTTTATAAAGTCTACAATAAGAAAAAGTCATGGATGATAGAAATTAATTCTTATACAGAAGAGTAAGCTTCAAATGCTCGACAAAAAAATTAAAAAAAACCTCACACGTGAGTCATGCACCCCAAATATCCCTAAACATTATTTTAAAAAAACTCCAAACAAAGAGCATACGTGTTCAACAATAAAGTCTTGACCTATTGAGATTGATCAATCAATAAAAAAAATAGAGACTGTCATATATTTAACAAAAACACAAAAATTTAGTAAGACAAATTTTAACAAAAACTACTCAATAACAAAATAAGATTTTTAGCACAAAAGTGCATCTAAAACAAAACACAGTGGTTTCAGCATTAAAAACATATATTAAGAAATCAAGTCTATAAATTCTTTCCAAAAGCAGCAACTTTTGGATTGGGACAACCACGATTTTCAATAGTAGTTGTTTGGTTATTAGTATCGTCAACATTATCAGACTCCAACAAATTGAACACTACTTCTTAAAATATCTTTATCCACACCACTTCATCTATAAGCTTTGAAAATTTTAGCCAATCTCATACTATTTATTTCATTGGTTTCGATCTTTTCACCAGGATCGACAACATATTCACCACATTTACTAAAATTTGATAAAAGAAGAGAGTTTTAAGATTTATCACTTCATTATAAGCCATTCGACCATTTACTCTCGTGAACATCTAAAACTAACGTGGAATGAAGTTCCATAACACCCACACAAAAAACTTAATCATTTCTGCATGATACATAATAACATCTTGAGTTTAAACTTCATATTCATTAAAAAAAAGTAATTGAAAATAAAACATTTCCATCCCCAACCTTAAAATACCCGATTTTCACATAGTTTTGATTTTACAATCTTGGTTTCAGTTTTGACATCAATAAAAAAAAGGGTTCGGCTAAATTCGGGCCCAAAATATGTTAACCAGCCCCAAAAAACAAGCGTTTTTGAAGTTTTACAATTTTACCCTTACTCGGCGGTTGAACCTTTCTCAACCGCCGGTTGGGACCCTCCCACCCGGTGGAAAAACTGTTACACCCGCCGGGGTAAGCTTCCCCGCCGGTTGAAACCCTCTCAACCGGCGGGGTAAAAGACGGCTAAAATTTTGGGGTTGGTTAACATATTTTGGGCCCAAATTTAACCAAACCCTAAAAAAAATTATCACCAATATAAAAAATCTCTAACAAACAACTAGGTTTTGGAGTAGCATTTTTTTTAACAAACGTTATAGTTCGTTCTTAAATACTGATATTAATGAAAAAAAGTTATATATGTTAAAAATAAATATTAAAATGTGGAGTAGAGAATCAATGGACGATGCTCCAGTAACTTTAACAGGAAATGTCAGTTTGGTTTTATTTGATGACGTCCTTCGTATCTAATGTAATGGTCCACGGTGAAAGGTCAACTGAGGGAAAAGACAAAACAGTACATCACCTCTTTTTCATACGTGTCGCGCATGGCAACGAAGATCGATTGATTTATCATTCTTGCCTCTCTGGGACTCGTAATTAGAAAGCCTAAGTAATACTACCAGGCAAAGAAAAAATTATAGACTAACTACCTTTTAAGTTCTTTTTAAAACATACCGATTAAATTAAAGATTTTAATTAAATTCGGGTCAAAAAATGTAACCAGCCCTAAAAAAATAAGATATTTTTAACATTTTTATTTTTATTTTTTATTTTTTTTGAGGGAACCCACATCCGCTACTCAGAATGAAATTAGTGCGCATATGATAAATCTTCAATCTGACGCCAGAAGATGAACCGCTCAAGATGACAGGTTCAGTCGAGAAAGCCTATGTACATTTGACTACAAACATGTCTTACTCAACCAATTCGACTACCCCTTGGAATAACATTTACTCCCTCCGTTCCGTAATGTAGGACGTTTAAGGAGGTAGCACGGATATTAATAAAAGCCATTATGATTTACCTTTTTTTTTGTAAAAGATTAAAAGTAAAAAGATTTAATTGGTCAGATGTAATAAATGTGTTTTTTTATATTTAAAAAATAAAAAACAAAAACAGACTATTGGTCCTACTTTATTGTTTTAATAAAACAATATTTAATATTGCTTTGAATTTCGAGAACGAATATTAATGTGGTATCCTAAGAATTTTTTAAAACGACTAATAAAAGGGAACATAGGGAGTGCTATTTTACATTTACCCCGACGGTTAAATCTTTCTCAACAAGCGAATAAAACCTTCTCGCCAACCGGATCAAGTTTCCCCACAGATTGAAAGTCTTTCAACTAAGAAGATAAAATAATAATTTTGATACACTTTTAAATTTTAGGATTGCTTAGTGAGAGGGGCGTTAATTTAACCAAAACCTAAATTAAATTTACAATGATAATAACAACGTTTCTATATTATGTCTGGATAAAAAGAATTATACGGACATGTTGCTCCATTGGTTTCATAATATAAGTCGTTTTAGAAGAATTTTTTTAAAAAAATAATTGTTGTTTTTAAATTTCAATGCAACTTTATTATGTATTTTACCTTCTTATCCTTTGTCTTGTAGTGGTTTTTTTCATATTGTAGTTTTCAATGAAAGTTATACAAGTAAATTTATGACTAGTTTTTATAAAATCAAAATTAATCATTGCATTTCTTAATACCCATGCAACAACCTTAAAAGACTTATACTATGAAACAGAGTAAAACACAAGACATCGATAAATGCAAACCTAACGTGACAGGGTGATCAATTGGCACACTACTCAGACTATCTTTTGTAACGTTTTACAAGTGCTCTATAAAATATCTCATGCTGATCAACACAAATACTACTACTTACTATAACTAAGTTTTTGTTGATTTTTTTTATTATTATATTTAAGACGGGAATATATTCAAAGACTGAAATTTATTTTAAATTCCAAATATTATTTGTTATGATTTTTAATCGATGTTTTGGTGTCCGAATACAAGGTAGATAACAATTAATCCTAGTAATTAATCTCGGAAGATGATGATCATGATTTTTTAAAGATAGTTTTTTCAAAAACTTCCAACTATATATTTTTTTTTATATGAAAGTTATATCTTATAAATTACAAATAACCTTAGGTTATAAGATTATATATAGTGGTCTATTTTTCAAGAAACATTTTTGTTATATTTGCGCCACAAAAGTATCACGCTAACTTAATTTTTAATCAAAAATTAAAAAAATTGAATTTTACACAATAAATATTTTTTTCAACTATCAACCATATATTTTATCACATATCTTTTTCTGTAGAATCACTCTATCACATAATCTACTATAAATTATTATTATTATTATTTGATTTTCAAATCATATAAACCAAATTTCTATTTATCGATCTGCGAAGAAAAATAATGGTATATTTATTTTATTTTTATTGAAAAAATATTACCCGATTTTTTCAAAAACAAAACAATGGCAACACACCTCACATGCTGCCATTAGTTCCTATAGATGGAAAATGTGTTCCACTCATTGGAACTTTGTTGAAAAATAAAAAAATGCTCTAATGATAAACCTCTGTTTTAAAAGTTGAAACCAACTCTTTTTTTTTAAAACACATTGATGTACATGTTCTGAGCCAAATGAATATCACACTTTGTTAAGCTGCCACGCTTATGGACCATGGCCCAAATTTTTATGTTGTTATTACAAAATATTTCTAAAACTTTACATTTTACTTAATTTGTTTATTTGTGAATCAAGTCATTCATAATATTCGGGATAAACTTGGTAATTATACAATTACCTTCATTATAAATATTGTATCTATTAGTATGTTATTTTATATATGATTAATTTTGCTTGACTAATATTGATGATAGTCTGATACACCGATAAACATGTGACGATTAATGGCAAAATTCCAACAATCTCTCACTTGGATCATCATATGCAACTATAAAACACATACACTAAATGAACGTTGTTAATTTATATCGTCACATGGAAAACCTTAACAATCTCGTACATGACCATTAACTAAATAAGACTAAAGTTATCGTAAATGCCTTTATAGCTGCATACAGATGCATCAATAATCACGACATTGCAATAATAAATATTATTGATAAATCATGGTGTATAACATAAGAATAGTATATAGTGCAGTCTTACATATCGATTCCTAACTCGTCTTACTTAATCAAATGTCTACTTATATATATGGTTGTATTAATCAACTTAATTACACAATATCATAATACAAACATATCTTATAATTTAATACAAAATCTCACTTAAACTAATAATCCTCCAAATATAAAACACCCAGGTTAATGATGTGTTCAATAAAATCCTTAGGCATTAATGCCTTCGTAAGAGGAATGTGGTAACATCAAGTTTGTCCTTATGCGCTCCATAGTGATTTGAACACTCTGAACTCTCTCTTAAACAGACCAGAACTTGACATTTACATGTTTGAACTTAACCGAGCTTATGTTACTGTTTGAATACTGAATTGTTGAATTGTTGAATTGTTGCCATAATATAATATAAGAGGGTATTATATCCCTTCCACTATTCATAGTCTCGTGAAACAATTTCGCAGCCAAAGTGCATGGTTGGATATCTCAAAATAAGAAATAAAGTTTGCAACCATTGTGGAATATAAAATCAGTGTTTGTTTAAAATTTTCTATGATATTGTACCTCATACTAAAAGGAATATATACTTATGGTTGAACGATGAGAATACACATATCTAGAAAAACATGAGTCAGAATACCCAATATATTTACTTTATCCGACTTCTTATATGTTAACATATGATATTTTGTTGGTTGTAAATATTATAGAATTCTTTTTAATGCCCTCTAATGTTCTATTCTCATATTACTTACATTTCTCTTTGATACACCAAGAATAAAAATAATATATGTTCGTGTACAAACTTGAGTATACATAAGACTTCCAACAGTCGAACTATATTAAACTTTTTGTATTTTATCACTCTCACGCTTTTTCTTTGGGCATTTTTTAAGTCTACATTATTCACCTTTTTATATATGGTTTTTTTCTTTGTTATTAGTCATCTCATAGCGTTGTAACATACTTCCAATATACACCTTTTGTGACAAACTCAAAAAAAAATCGGTACCGATTATTATGAATTTGAATTCCTAACAAAAAAAATGAATCACCGAGATAGGTCATACCAAATTTATTTGAAAAACATTTATTTGTCTCATTAGACATATATTTATCGTTTGTGACCAATAATATGCCATTAATATTCAACACTAAAAATATGAATTTACTCCCATAAAACTTTTCATACACATAATCCTCTATTAAACTTATATCGGAAAAAAATTAGATAATACCTTCGAGAAAATTATGGTACCATTGTCGAGACGTTTGCTTAAGTCCATAAATAATTTTATTTAGTTTGTATACAATCAACTTTAGATCACCATAGATTAACTTTTTAGGTTGTATCATATGGATTGTTTCTTTAATGTCTCCATTAAAAACAGTCTTTAGATCTATTTGATGGAGCTCAAAGTCAAAATGTGCAACTAATGTCATAATTGTTCAAAAATAATAATTTCTTGAAACTGAAGAAAATGTTTCTTTAAAGTCAATCATTTCATGTCGAGTAAAACTTCTAGCTACAAGCCATGTTTTATACATATCTACATTATCCTTAGAATCTTGTTTAATTTTAAAACTTATTCACAACTAATCGGGTTTTTTTATTTAGGTAATGGAGCAAGTCGCATACCTCGTTATCTTACTTCGATTCAAAATCTTTGTTTATTTCGTTAATCCACAACTGAGAATCAGGAATGTTAATGGCTTTATGGACAGTTAAAGGATCATTTTCCGTTATACTACAAAATTCCTCATGTTTTTAAAGATACACTATATAATCTAAAGATATAATTCTCTTCATTTCTCTAGTAGATCTTCGCAAAGGAATAATTTATTCTATTATTACTTGGGCTCCTTAAAAAGGTGGAGTTTAATGTTCTTGAACGAAATTATATTTTTCAATTAGAGCAACTTCATTATGTTCAATTTGGACGATGTCTGTGGGTGCAAAATCAACATCATCTTGAGTATTTTTATGTTATAACAAATCTAAAATGGTGATTGGTCTTCTAAATACCATATCATCATTTAATATTGAAGTATCATTAAAAGAACCTGAATGAATCTTTATTGATTTTTCCTCAAATTGAATCTTTGTTACTAAATGTTCGCTTTTAAACTCTATATCATAAAAAAAATTTGTTGATCTTGTCTAAAATATATTCTTAGTGGAACGATCATAAAATTTTAAAAACTATTGTGCTCAGGATATATGATGAAATAACTACTAACCGTTTTAGAGTCTATTTTTTTTCATTCGGCTTATAAAGCTTTGCTTCAACTGTACATACCCAAACATATAAAGTCTTTAAAATAGGTTTAAGCTTATTTTAAATTTCATACATTGTCTTAGTATGCGCTTTCGTCAGAACTTTATTAAGAAGGTGGTTGCACATTTTATTGATTTTCCCCATAGTGATATAGATAATGTTAAATGACTATTCATAATTCTTACCATATCCTTCAACGTACGACTATATCTCAGATCCTTCATTCAAATTAGGTGAAACTGGTATCGTATACTGAGTGACTATACCGCACTCCTTTAAAACATTTAAAAACGACCCATGATGTTGTTCACCCAAATTGTCATAGATCCCGTATGATGCAGTTAATGTTTTTACTAAGTTTTTTTTAAAACCCTCATTTTTAAAGATTTTAAACTTGTCAATGGACTCAAATTTTTCATGAATAAGATATAAATACATGTAGCACAAAAAAAATTCAATGAACAATACATAATACCATTTACCGTTCCATGATGATGTAGAGAATGGTCCGCAAATATTTGCATGTATAAAGTCCAAAACCCCTTTCGCTTTATATCAATTTAATCTTTTCATTTTTGTCCATTTATCTTTTAAAAAATTTAATGCAAATATTAAAGTCCAAAACCCCATTCGCTGAATCTTTTATTTTAAATTTTATTTTTTCAGATATATTTATATTCATTATCTCTGTGTGAACATTTATAGTATTCAAAAAACATAAATTATCGTTCGATATTAAGTTTCCAAAACCAACAATATCATCATGTAAATAAAGATATAAACTTTGATTTCCAAATAAAAAAATAACCTAATTTGTCCAAGAACGGAAAAAATAGATTTTTTCTATAAAAAAAGGTGCAGGAAATATGTCTGTTAAGTACATAACATATCTATAAGTACGTAATAAATAAAAACCACAAAAAAATTCAACTAAATATGAAAGGCCATGAGCACTATAGAATAATGTTTTGTCATTATTCAAGCTTCGTATTATGATCGTATCATACAAATAAATACAAACATGAGTGGTTGCAGCTGTATCAACCCACCAAGTATTTCTTGACACTAAAATTAAATTGGTCTTAGTACAGACCATATAAATAAAGTTACATTTAGTTTTCATCAAACCTATCCATTTTTCACATTCTCCCTTAAAGTGTACCGGTTCCTTATAGTGGAAGCAACGTAATTTACTAGATGAACCTTTATGATTCTTTTGTCTCGAACTGAATGTGTGTGCATCTGAACCTTCCTTCTTCTTTTTTTACTCATTTATCGATCTGAACATTCACCATCTAAATTTTTGGATGTTTATGCTTCATATTTTCTTCTTATTGTGTTTTCTAAGAAATAAGCTCGTTAAAAGTCCATTTGTCGCGCTAACAGTTATAATAAGTTTTGAATTTTTTATACTGATGAGGGAAATAATGAAAATAAAAGCTTACCAAAATATCTTCTAGAAGGACAATCTTAATTGTTTTTTACTTAAATATTATGCTTGACGTTTCCAAGATGTCCAATCATTTTGCCACAATACTTTATAAAGGTTAATTGATAAGTAAAGTCTTAATCTTCACTTTATTGTTATTGGAAAATAATTTCTCTACCTCATTGAGATACATTTTTTTCATTAGTGATCTTTGTTTGAATTGTGCCACGAAATTCTAATAAAATTACTCGCTTGATGATCGTCAACCTTAACCTGTTGGACTTTCCCAAGCCTCAGAATATTTCTTCTCCATTGGAGAGGTCTCATCGGTTAGATGTTTAGGCTCATTGACACTTTATTTAAGTCATAATTATGACACGTTAAATGCAACAATGTATCTTCTTTTCATAGCTCAAAGTTTATCCCATAACGAATGAGTAATTTGTTTTCTTCCGGGTTGTAGAGACTCAAATTTACTAACGTAATGAAGAACAAACAATATATATGCAAAATATTAATGTAACATATAATCCACGTAGCATTTAACAATCAAACATTGAATAATAAAACATATTATAGAACATCAATAAGATACATTTGTGCATATCAACTTTTATATGTATGAGTTTGAGTATAAATAATGTTGATCCTACTAATTGACTTAATTAAGAAAACTTTCATTTGGACCGATTTTTCTAGTTCAATTTTTAATGATCAATTCACAATTAATCATCTCGTATTCAAGATAACTATGTCAAACGATAAAACTTTCTTTGGGCTGATTAATTTTCAGATACTTGTTATTAAAAAAACATCAAAACTCTAAAATAATTCAATTTATCAATGAAGATCATTTTGGTGATATATTTGTTTCTTGGTTATTTATCTAAGTTCGGATAACTTAAAATAAACTAAACATATTGTCAAATACCACAATACCACATATATTTAGGTCCATACAATCATGCAATCACTTACAAATTTTTTATGATCTTAGAATATATTTTGTGAAAGACACCCAAAAAAGACCAATGATGAATTCAGACATGGAAATGGACCACTCTATTGATGAGGAAACTCATAAAGGGCCATTGGCTTCTCCAGCTACCATAACCACTCTGTCTATGGGTGTTGAAAAATTGATTAAAAACTGAATGAAGGGGCTTATAAAAGACACGGGCTAACCAACGATATGGTTGTTTTACTAAATAATTATATTTTTATGGAAATATGAATTTCTACAAAGGGGATTATAAAAGACACGGGCTAACCAACGAATTATGGCCAATAATTAGTTAAAATATTTAGTTGAAATTATGATATTCGGATTCAGATATTATTTGTATCCGGATAAGAATTTAGGTATTATTATTACTTTTTAAATCAAATTTGGATTCAGATAGTAATTTCAGATTTTGGATTTGGATATAGGCAGATCTGTATCCGAAATATTCATATTATAGATTTATATAAAGTTTATATTTATGGCACAAGTTAAGTGAAACAAATTAGAAATCCATATCTGACCCGATTCTTATGGATTATAATTTTTATATATGTATTCGAGCAGTTATATTTTGGGACCAAATAAAACCTGACCGGATTAGGTCGAATCTTACTCGTCGAGTATTACCATCCTACTAATATCTATACAATTACTTTCATAATACATATTTTATCTGTCGGTCTATTACTTTACATATAATTACTTGTATTGTATTGAAATGATACGATAAAATATGTAGTAGTCCATCTTAATAGAATAATTTAACGACTGTTTTTAATGTTTTTTATATAAGCAAATTATATATATATATATATATATATTACTTTTATTGAGTCTTAAATTGTAAAAATATATAATAGTTTGAAATAGTACCATGTGTTTTAAAAATATTTAAAAATAATAATGTTACCTATTTTATGAATGTTTATATTTATAAAATTGTTTTTAAAATTATTTATTTAACAATATATGTTAAGAAATTATTTGTTAAGTAACCCTAAACAAAATAAAGGCTAAAATTTTATGGTTTTGATAAAATGATTAGTAATTATCAAGTAATATATATTTTAAATTTTATGATTTATGGTAAAACAAATATTTAAGATAATATAATTTAATTTTAATAAAAAAACATTATTTGTTATTATTTTTTTCCATAATAACATAACAAATAAATTTTTATAATTATTTTAAAGTCATTGGTCGGTGATAAATTTTTGTGAAATGTTATATTTGATACAATAAGATCGTCGGAATGACGAGTCTGGATAAATGTAGATATATGGTTAAAGATCAAAGAGTAAGTGATCGAGAGAGATAATTTTTTTTGCATAAAGTGCTCTCAAAACTGGAGAAATTAGGATATATGATTCGTGTTTGATCTTCATTTCTAAAACTTGTGCGAACAATACCAAAAGGATTATGACTAAACTCGTGAGGGTTTTGAGGTTTGTTTGTATCTCTTGGAGGAAAAAACTGTATATTTTTTCAAATGTAAAAGAGTACAAGTATTGGCATTTACTCTGGTTTTTTTCTTATAGTTAGTTATGTCGTATGCAGGGTTCACAGCCAAGTTGTGACTTAAAAGAGGTTGAAATTTGGTACTTTGAAATTTGTTTTTTGTTTGTGAAGGAATTATAAGTTTTGAAAGTTTAATATAAAATCTGTGATATATTGTTTTGTCTCAGTCGAATTTGGCATTAATATTCGTAGGTACTTTTGTTGGATGACCTTTGGCCTTGTTTTTATTTGACATTATCATTCGTAGTTATGACTGATAACTTATACATATTTGTGATATTTCAATAACGATTTCTTATAATAGAATTTGTAGCATCGTCACCCTCATATTCATTATTATTTCATGGATCTTAGATCTTAGTCTCAAAATAAGGATAGTCTAATATTTTAAAAAAAAGTTGGAATTGATCAGTATGCTCTTCATTCAGTTTTTAATCAATTTTTCAACACCCATAGACAGAGTGGTTATGGTAGCTGGAGAAGCCAATGGCCCTTTATGAGTTTCCTCATCAATAGAGTGGTCCATTTCCATGTCTGAATTCATCATTGGTCTTTTTTGGGTGTCTTTCACAAAATATATTCTAAGATCATAAATAACAGAATGATCATCATTCTTCCTAACCTGATCTCGAAAAGCATGAAGCGTATATCAAAGATAAGAGTATACATGAGAACATCCTCATTGCAAAAGATTTATGCTATGACATCAATCTCAAAACAAGGTAAGATAATTTGATTTTGAAAATTGACAAGGAGAAGGCCTTTGATAGGCTGTCTTATAAGTTTATTCAAGATATGCTTAAGGCATTTGGTTTCAATACTAAATTCATTGAGTTGATAAACAACAACATTAGTAACAATCATTTCTCATTAATTATAAATGGTGTTACTAAAGATTTCCTTAAGTCTAATCAGGGTTTGAAAAAGGGGGGTCCTTTATGCCCCAGTCTTTTTATTCTAGCTGAAGAGTTTTTTATAAGAGGGCTAAAGATGATCAGTGAATATAGTAGTTCTATCAGATATAAAACAAGAGGAAGTCAGGTCATACCATGTTTGGAATTTGTGGATGATCTCACCATCTTCTGCAATGGATCAACTGATTCTATCTCCAAAGTGTCAGAGTTTCTTGTCCTCTACCAGAGCATCTCGGGTTTACCAGATAAACAAAGGGAAATCAAAATTAATAATTGCTAATAACATGAAAAATCACAGAATTTACATGGCTGAGAGAATACTTGGAATAAAGCATCGTTCTATGCCTTTCATGTATCAGAGGGTAATGATGAGTAATAAAAACAGACTCAGTCATTTTGATGGCCTAGTTTCAAAGATCAGAGAAAGAATTATGGACTTGGATGGAAGTACACTATCTTTTGGTGGTAGACTTGTACTTATTAAGTCTGTTTTGTCTACCCTTTCTCTTTACCACATCCAGAACACCTTACTTCATAAATTTGTTATAAAGAGGATTGAAAATCTCTATAATAAATTTATTTGGGGCAATAAGACTGAAGTTAAGGTTATCAATTGGTCCTCGTGGAGCAATATATGCAAGCCTTATGCTGAGGGGGGGGGGGGGATAAATATAAAAAAACTATAATCTATACAAGATACCTACTCTTACAAGTTGTGGTTTAACCTTAGAACAAACAAGTGTCTATGGGTAAAGCTAATGATCTTTACTTACTGCAAAGATCAACATCTTATTACTACTACTAATCCTAAAAAAGAAGTCTAAAGTCTGAACTAGAATCTCTGAAATAAGGGACAAATTTGAGAAATACATCTTTTGGATACCGAGAAGTGGAGAGATCGACTTTTGGCTTGACAGACAGTGTACAGAAAAGCCATTTATCTACTTCAACGCAACTGAAAACAGAAGTTTGGATCAAAGCACTAAGTTTAAGGATTACTGGGTCAATGGCAAGTGGGATACTGACAAGTTGAGTAATATTATTACTTATCCTATCAATTCTAATATTCTAAATATAAAGCTCAACAATAACCCTGATAGAATCAAGTGGGCTATATCTCCAGATGGATTTTTAAATTCAAAGCTGACTTGGAACACAATAAGGAACAAAGGAAATGAATCAAACCTTTACAGAAAAGTTGGAATCTGGTAACTCCAAATAAATGATCTTTTTTTTCTTTGGAAAGCCCTTATGAACTGGTTCCCTTCTAAAGAGAATCTTCAACGAAGAGTTAGCTTCAAAATGTCAGTATTGTCACAATGAAGAAAGCTCTAGATATGTTATGGTTCAATGCAAACAGGTTTGGACTATGTGGATTCATTTCAGCACCACATTGGGAATAAATGTTACCAGGCTATGACTCTTCCCCATCTCATACGTACTTGGTACTAGTCTTCAACAAAGGTTTGCAGCATAAGAACAATCATTTCCGCTATCATTGCTTAGACAGTCTGGAGATCAAGAAACCTTAAGAAGCTTCAAGATGTAAATATTTCATCGGGATCCTTAATTGACCAGGTAATACGCATTATAACTGTTATCTCTAATGCAAATCTTCTAAAGAGACGTCACTGAGGAAAAGATGTCAGATTGGATTCTCAATTGGGAAGTTATTCCCACCATACCAAAAATATTATACCTCTTTTGTTAAAATGGATTGCTTCAAAACTTAATTGATACAACCTGAATACCGACGGGGCCTCTTTTATTTCTGGAAAAGCTAGCGGAGGGGTGTTATAAGGGATCATGATGGATCTATTCTTCAAGGGTTTGGCATAATTTAGGGGAAGAGCTCAACAATCGTTGCAGAAACTGGAGCTCTCATGGATGGTTTAACTATTTGCACAGCCTTAAACATAACAAATCTTGACACTGTGGTTGATTCAAGCATTCTGGTTGATCTAATCGACAGAGGAAAATCAGTATGGCTACTAGACCCTCTTCTACACTTTTACAGAAGGCTTATCACATCTTCTATGTCAATAAAGCACGTCTTCAGAGAGCATAACAATGCTGTAGACTCGGTTGCAAAGAACACCCTTCAACTGAAGGAAAAATAGATTTTAATCAAAAACAACACTGAATCAGTTGCGTGTAATTGCCTTTCTTGAAAGCATCGGGCTTGGATATATAAGAAATGTCGATTGAGGTGTTAAAACATATTTATTTTTCTGTCTTGAATAGACTGCGTTTAATGGTGAAGTTTGGGCTTTTGGGTTTTTGGAGAAGATGAGCGGAGTTGAATCGACGGTGGATGATTGATTTATGAGGAGGCTATAATCTTTTCAGCGTTACTGAAACTGTTCCAAGCCATGAAAGTCGGTCCAATTTTTCGAATCAGTATCAATTTCCTCTCCTTTCACTTTGAAAGGAGTATGAAATTTTGCTTTTGTTTTGACGCACCGAAAATTGTAGTGGATCCCTTTGTATCATCTAATGATATTCATAGAATCTTATTAATACATCTCATATATATATATATATATATATATATATATATATATATATATAATTATAAAATTTATTACAAAAACTAAAATTTTGTGGTTTATAATTTCATAAATAATAGCATGAATTTTATTTTGAATTTTAAACATGATTATATTTTTATTGATTTGAATACAGAGATTACTTTTAAAGTCATAGTTACATTATAAAACTATTATACCAATTTAATTTTTTAAAAATGTTAAAATTAATTTGTAACATTTTATAATTTAAAAATGTAAAATATTAATAAAATAAAAATTATATATTATATTTGAGATCTTTTTTTTTGCAAGAAAACAATGTATTACCTAAATCAGAGTTTTACAATACAAGAAAATTAATTGAGAAAGAAACTCAGAAAAGGGGGCTCAAAAACGAATAGCCCTAAAGAAAAAATCCTAAATCAATTTTGAAACCTTAAAATTGAAACCAGATGGTCTTCTACCTTCAAAACAAAATTCTCTCCAACCATCATCATTGAATCCTGGAAAAGAAACACCAGCTTTGACTCTATCTCTATCCAACCTTCGAAACAACTTCAAAAAATCTACCACACGAGCCTTGGTGTTGAAGTCTCCTGCTATTATCCATGGTTTGTCTTCACAGGTGAGCTACTCTAGCTGATTCCATAACATTCTTCTCGGCACTCTTTGATTTTTTGCATAAACAAAAGTGAAGTAACAAATAGAAGAAACATACTTGATTTCTAAATGAAGGAATTATTCATGGTTGACCACAACCGTCGGAAAATCCAGAATAATTACAGGGATTTCGAGGTCTCCCTCGTCGATTTGCTGCTGTCGATGGGTAAAATCATCTCTATTTCTTTTTTCCAACTAACGATCTTCATCATTATCTGATAAAGATTTGTTATGTATTCCCTCTCTAGTAAGCAGAGAGCTGATTGGAGCCTTTTTTACACATTTGCTTCGAGAGTTGATTGAAAGCCTTTTGACACTTTTGCTTCGATTTGCTGATTTGATTTTCTTACTTTTTGTGCTGCTGCTTTTGTTAGTTGACTTAAGCTTTTTGTTGATTATAGCCTCAAATTCATTGGAGCTGGTCCTGGGAGAAGGATTGTAGCTGCCAATGTTGTCCCCATTTGGGGAAGTCTGTTGATTGTCCTGACTTGGAGAGATAGGAGCATCTTCAAGATTTTGGAGAGCACTAATGGTGTCAATGTCTTTGTTGAGAGTGTTATCTTCATTGCTAGGAATAGCTGTATTTGTATTAAAATCAACAACTGTAATTTTATCTTTGGCAGTGACAATAGATTTCAATCTTCTCTTGTAAACTTTAGTAAATGTTTGGATCTTGTCAGCAATAGGAATCTGAGTTGTAGAAGCTTTATCTTGTAAAGAAGTGGATTGATTTTGAGCAATATAATCTTGTTGTTGATCTGCTTTTCCTTCAATCTTTTTGCAAACTTCTTTTTTGTGTCCCAGATGAAAGCATTGTGAACAATAATCAGGGACATTTCGATAGCTAATTCCAATCCAACTTCCTTCATTAATTCCAAATCCGACCCAGATTTTTCTTTTTAAAATCTTAGATACATCTGTTTCAATCAAAGCATAGCAGGCGTTGGTTTTCACTCTGTTAAACGGTGGAACAAAAGTTTGATAAACATTTCCAAGAGTTGATGCTATATCCCTGACTATGCCATCGTTATATAGATATTCTGGCATATTTTCAAGCCTGATCCAGAGCAGTACCACGGGGCTTTCTTTGTTTTTGCTTATTTCAGGAGACCATTTGATCACCCTCATAAGTTTTCCGTCTACTATCCAGGTAGGTTTAGTCCAAATCTTGATGATATCTTCTTTCAAACTCAATTCTATCAAGATTTGTCTCGAGTCGAGAGTAACGTAAGAGTATTCCCCGATGAACTTGAAAGATTCCATGAAGCTCTGAAAAACAAGACGTTTTGGAATACCTTGACTAAACTTACCTATCAAGGTAGTTTTTGATTGATTCATAAGGATTTCTTTGGTCTCTCTTTGTTAACTGGACCACATTATGGTCTTCTGAAATTTTTGTGTACTCTGGTTGAGGTATGGTTCTTGTATTTGCAGAGGTCAGAGTATCCAAAAAGGTTTTTTTTATCACAGGGTAACATTGTTGGTTTGTTTTTGCAGAGTCGGAAAGTCGTCGTTGCTCAGAATGTTGTACCCCATTGATGGTAAGGAGGAAAGCATATTCGGAGAAGAAACAGAGGGAACTTCAAGGATTGAACACTTGTATAGAAAACTCTGAAGAATAGAGAAAAACCTTCAGGTAGAGGAGAAGGAAGAAGAAGAAGAAAGCCGCGGAACGAACGTAAACGGCGTCGGCGACAGAAAGATCAAGATTTATCAGTTTCTGTGGCTTCTCCTCTCTCTCCTCATGAATCTTATTTGATAAATTGATTCTTTGAGATCATTTATTTAGTTAGTTAGTCTTTAGGTCATATAAAATTGTGAAAGCAAATCTGACAAGATGCTGTTAGGATATACCACGTGTACGGCGGATTTGGATTTGATCAAATTGGACAACCGCTAGTACACTGTACATATTACCAGAGGAGCAGAAGTCCAGAGACCGGGGCTAATAAAAGTCTGTGTGGGGACCGCATCCAAAAACCACAAAATATTCGGTAAATAGGGCAAACGGGACAAACATCATTTTAAATGATCTTATGTGATAAATAAAATATTATACGAATTATATAATTTGATTTTAGAATAGTTAAAGGTATTATAATTTTATTATTAAAGTTTGATTATTTTTATGGTCACTAGTGTTGTCCTATTTTTGCTATTATTTATTAGTAAAATAATAATAATAATTTTTTTATAAATAAAATGTTATATAATTGTATGTTATAATTTAAAAATAATATAAATGTATTATAGTTTTATTTTTATACTTTGATTATTGTTATATTTTGGATATTATTATATTTTTATTTTTATATTATCGTTTGATTATACTATAATTTATCTATTTTTTTAAATGATAAAAAAATAATAAAAAATAATCGATTGAAAAATAATAATATGATATTTAATTGAATTAAGTCTTTCGCATTTTTTACTATTACAGACGAAGAGTCGTGCAAATGCGTTCAAATTGAACTACTTATATTACAAATTTCATTCTTCTTGATTTTAACTTGTTTTTTTTTTCTGATTCAAGATTTTTTATTTACTTCATGAAGCTTCATCTTCAGCTTTATCCATATCTTTTCAACATCGTTTGAAAATTTATTTAAAATGTTATTTGGATTATCCTCGTCTTTATAATCTACCCTTGTTAATACTAGTATTACCCGCTACATTTGAAGATCAAACATTAACATTTATCTCATATCTTTCAACATACCTAGTATACATTGTATAAATATAAGCATCAACTTTTCGAATATATATTTTAATGTTATAAGTTTTATCTTAAGATAGTATTACGTTTTTATAAAAAAATTAACTAAAAATATAAACTAAGTTCATTTCTTAGAAAGATAAAAAAAATGCATTCAATAACATAAGTGTATGGGATGGGATGAAAATACTATAAAAAATTTACTTCCATATTGGGCATCATCTTGCAACACACATTTATATCCCTATATTTATTCATACTCATGACAAGATTAGTAATTTAAAAAGGGTCAAGTGAAAATTATGAGTATATTGCATAGAAAAAAGTTTAGTTAAATCTTTAAAAAGTCTCAAGAACCTTAACAATATAGCACAACAAACCCAATTTTGATCTTCAATGGGTTTATTAAGATAATGTCTATTATAAAGCTTAGTAATCTCTTCTTTATACGCACAAGCACGTGCAAGAAGATAATATGTAGACTTTCATCTAGTTTCGTCATCTAAAATAATTTTAATGGCTTTCCACTAGCCTCAACAATTTTTTTCCAATCATTTTTTCCAAGAGCTGAGGCCGAGCATAATAAGACTTATGCTTTAATAGGATTTATATGATCCTATGGTATCACACTAATTCCATCCTTTGCAATCAATTAAAGTATATGACATAAACATCCAGTGTGAAATATTTTAGAAAATAAAAGGTTGCAATCATCATTAAGATACTTAATAATCTATCGTTTGTACATGCATTGTCGAACGCATAATTTTATTTTAAGTTGAAAACATTTATACATAGAAAGAAAATATATCTAACTATAGAAGTGTTATATTTTCCAATAGATTTAAACCACATAATTATTCTTTGAAGAATCTATCGAGGATATATCCAATGTACAATAACACGCAATATATCAAAATCAATAAATGTTTCTATATCACTAGTAAGAGAAACATTTCATGGAAAAGCTAACACACTATTATGAATGATTTGTTTTGTCTTAAATAATATTTACAAGTTTTCGATCACATAGATATACATGGGATGTGTGTGGCTCTTAGGTTTAAACTATTATACATCTAATTAATATATCTCCAATTATCACAAAAAAATAAACGGTTGTGAAGTACCAACAACATATAACATGATTTTTCCATATATATATATATATATATATATATATATATATATATATATATATATATATATATATATATTGATTAGAAACAAAAGAATTATCGATATGAGGAGCATGTATTCCATTCCTCATAAATTTTAGAAGGATAAAAAGGGCTATACGATGATAAATGTCTCGTCATACCCCCGATGTATTAAAATTTTAGTTCCAACCTTATAACTATGTGATTTTGGACAATGATTGCACTTACCTTATTTATTATCAATATTCTTAGTAAAGTGGTCTCACCTCCAAAAAAATTTCTTGTTAGATTTTGAAACATTATTACTACTATTAACGATATGATCACTACCATTGGAAGAATGTGTTTCAAAGTATGGGGTTTCTAGACCGTATACATGAACATGTGTATTAGCGTGATAAGAATTTAGATCCAGAGGAGGGAGAGGGTGAGTTTTAATATTAGCCCTATTTTTACGGATCGTCGATGCATTAAGTCACTTTGAAGTATTTAAAAACAATTATAAAAAAAGTTAAATGATTTTGTATTTTTTTTAAATATGAAAATTTTAGTAATCAAAATAAATATATAACAATATCACAAATAAATAAATAAAAATATTATACTAAGCTCTTAAATAAACAATTATAATCTTCCGCCAAACAAACTTGATCGATTTGATCGATTGCAAAGTTGGATCGAAAATTGTATAAGATGAATGTAGAAGGAGATATTATATAAGATTGTTGTAATACTAATAATAACTTGTTTTGTTAGATTTTTTACAAGAAGAATTATGTCTCAGAGATGATTAGAGTGGTTAGTGAGAATTGAATGAGTCTCTTCTATATTTATAGATAAGAAACTAAAAAACAATTCAACATCAAATCAAATATCCAATTGGACAAACTGGATACTGATTTGTCAAGGTATTTAAAAAAACTATTCCAAATCAGATATCTGATTCGTAACGGAAAAAAGACTCTATAAATATTATGCTTTCTTATACAATTATCTCACAACAATATTCTTCCATCTCTCACAAATATTCTCAATTTTTCAATAGCTTTAATAAATTCTAAGAATATATAAAGAAGTGATAATGAAATATCTTCATCGGGTAGAAGAAAATCTGGATCCCATCGAAGTTCGTTGTCTCAAGGAAAAGTACAATCTGAAAGTATTGAAGATAGACCTCATGACGAAGTTCACATTCAAAACTATCTAACGTAATAAAAGGAGAGTCAATATTTTCTTTCGTCTTTATTTAGAATATGGGGAACTTATCGAAGTGTCATGTATGAAAATGTTTTTAAATAGTGTTGATAGTGGGGAAATACTGGGTTGGTTAGTTCTTGTTAGATTTAAGTGTGATTGCTATTTTGAATTAGTACAACATTTATATGCAATTGGAATTCTAATTTTTAATTATCCATGAGGTTTAAGAATGAGGTGCAAGATTAATAATTTTGAGTTTAGTTTTTTTGAAAGTGTCGTAGGAGACGAATATATTGTGCCAACACACCCATTATATGGTGGTAATCGTTTATCAACCCTTAGTTATACTCTTATGAGATAGTCTGATGATTGACATATAATCTTGGATGAGGTAATGGACGCACTGAGTGGTGGTAATGAACAACCAATAGTTAATGGTAGACATAAAGCTAGTAAAGCTAATCTGGATGGATGTAGTAAATTAGTTTCAAATTAGTTAATAGTTTTTTATTCCTACTAATAACAACGATTCACATTTGTCGTTTATTCAAACATGTGTAACTACTACTATAGTAAGAATGTCAAATAGAATAAATTTGGTGAGTTTAATCATTAAGCATATGATTTGAAAGTTGATGGCACAAAGTTACTGTATGAGATGATACTAAGTCGTTTTCTTATTAGCAAGTAGTTAGATGTTAGTAGGTGGACTCTGTGTAATGTTATGAAACATTATGGTGTATGAGGTATTCTTTAAGAACCAAAAAATATATTCTTAGCAAGATAAATTATGGTCAAAATGGCAGGTTGGCCCCAGTTTTAAGAAGTTTTGCCAAATATATGGAAATTTAAAGGGGTTGTAAAACCATTTGCTCAACCTACGAGTTTCCCTCAGCAAAAGCATCAACCGACCGCTTCTAATGCAGGTAGTTCTTCCTATCAACAAAAACAAATCTGATCGTCGATATATATAATTAATGTATAATTAACACATGATGTATAATGAAGTACACACCACCCAACTAGATCAAAGCGAATACATGCGAATAATGATGGTTAAAATAGATTTGAATGTGGTTACTGAACATATGGATGCTTATCTTCCTCATACTCCACACTCTATAACACCACCTACCAATTATGAAGATCAAGCTCTTTAGTTTTGTTTTATATATTTGATTGTATTATGTATTTTTTTGTTACATTTTTAGTACATTGATGTGGAAGAATTTAGAATGATTGGTTTGATCTGAAACTGAAAATAATATGTTAAATGTTAAAAATAAATAAACAATATTGTTTAAAATATTATAAGAAATATACAATATTTTATTTATGGTTATTAAATCTCTATTTGTAGAGTTCGTAATTACAAAAGATATCTCTTATATAATATGATGATTTAATATTATCTTATTCTAATTACTTAGAGCATCCCCAACAGATACTCTATTTTTTAGGTAAATATAGATAGTATTTAGGTAATGTAAATTTAAATATTATCTTTTTCTTCCAACAGATAAGGTATATTTAAGTTAGTTGTCAATCCATAAAATAATAGGAGAAAAACAAGGAAAATAACAAATAAACTTTAGCTATTGTGTAACTGCTACTACAAATATACCTACCATAATTTAAGCTAATAAATATAGATAGTCTTTTAGCGTATCTGTTGGAAAGAAAAAAATCATATATAATAGTTAAATTTAACTTAAACTGTCAATTAGCGTATCTGTTGGGGATGCTCTTAGATTTCATATATTTGACAAAATTTTATGGACTTTAAATACTTAAATGGTTCATAGACCAATGTAGATGGGTCATACTATTTACACTTATCATTAACCCTCTAGTCATTGTCCAAGCAACAAAGAATTGACTTTATTTTCTCGAAGCTTTTGACATTGGTCAAAATATCTACTCATTTATGCCGAAGCTCCTCTTGGTGTTGTCTAAGAATTACACATGCGAACCTGTTATTTTCCGAAGCTTTCTTTTCACATCTAAATATATTATATTATTTACATATTTAAACTTTTATATCAGTATTCTTCAGCTATAATCTTAAAAGTCTTAAGTCGTAGTATTCTAACTTACCATAGTCGAACTGTTACCAGATAAAAATCTGATTTGATTCATACTGAACTGTTCATACCTTATTAAAACTCTTTGTCATCCAAAACCTCCATTGAGGATACAAAACTATATTTTACCGAACGGAAAAAGTAAAACTAACACTTAGTAGGTTGTTAAGTGGGTCATACTATTTACACTCTAATCAGTAACCCTCAAGTCCTTGTCCAAGTAATAAAGAATTAGCTTTATTTTACTGACGCTTTTGACGTGGGTCAAAATATATACTCACTTATGTCGAAGCTCCTCTTGGTATTGTCTAAGAATTACATGCTTGAACCTGTTATTTTATTAAGCTTTATTTTCATGTTTAAAGATATTACATATTATATTATTTACATATTTAAACTTTTATATCAGTCTTCTTTGGCTATAATCTTAAGAGTTTTACGTCGTAGTATTCTAACTTACCTTAGCTGAAATGTTACCAGATACATCTATGATTTGGTTCATACTGAATAGTTCCTGCCTTATTAAAACACTTCGTCATCTAAAACCTCCTTTAAGGATAAAAACTATATTTTACTGAAAGAAAAAAAAATACAACTAACAGTTAGTAAGTTGTTAGGATATTATATATTATCTAATTTATTAACTTAATTTTATAAAGATTGCTTTCGAATTCTTTGATTCTTAGTTAATTATGGCTGGGTAGCCCCCATATTCATTAATCAATGCTAAAATAAGGACCACTAAAGATTTGAAGTGTTGATATTACTTTGATATCGTTCGTTGTCTGAAGATTTTTTTTTTGCCAAACTTGTTATCAATGTTTTGGTAGTAGTCCCCCTAACCTTTAGTGAATGATGATAAAATGATTATACTATTTCTTTTATCCATTTCTGTAATTTTTGTTACCTAGGATATTGGTATGTTTCTTCGGATTTGATTCACATTTGAAATTCTTAGGTAGTGTCCCTAGTCCTTGATGAAGATTGCGGTAATGGTTGATCATCATATTGAAATATCCCCGACTTTTTAATCAGTCAAGACCTACATCATTGTGCTCGACATAAGTTATATAGTGGTGAATTTTTATTGATAACGGTTTTACGTTTGCAAGAGATTTAGGTTTTTCTATTGGAAAAAATTATGAATATAAAAGGATTATTTATGTATTTTTTTAAATGCTAGTGACTGACACGAACTTAAACGTGTAGGAAATTTTCTTCCTTTAAGAAGATGTATACACCGTCTTTAGCTCCTGGAATTTTGACCTTTCACGCTTCTTTGATCCATGTCGTTCCTCATACAAATTAATTTAAACCATTGAATAAAATAGATCGATGGTTAAAATTAAGGCATATATTTAATTATAAATACTCATTTGTGTTAACACATTTCTTTCTTTTTTCAATTTCAGGTTTTACACTTGTTTCATCTTCTCTATCTAATTCTTGATTTCTTGAGTCAGTTGCTAATTTGTTATTTTTACTACAATAAATTTATTATTTGTTATAAAAAAAGAATAGTAAAGATGACAACTATTCAGATAGCTAAAATAATCACGATAGTGACTCATTTGGGGGTGATTCTTCTAATCAAGAAGAAATTTACAAGCTTTCATACCCAGTCTATCACTTAGTTCAGACGAATAAGAGAACTGTAGCGAGTGTGAAAAAAAGCTCATCGATTGAGAAATCAAATAATTTTTATTATTATTTCATTTGTCGTTCATATTACTTCTTCCAAACTTGAAGGTACGAGTATTTCAAATGTATGAAGTGGTAGCTAAGACGAGGTCGATGGTGGTAGAGATACCCCAGAGGTAGGTGATGAAGCTGTGAATGAAATGCAAAATGAGGAGTATTGCTATTCATCCTTATCAATATCTTATAAAAAATGAATGTGTAAAAAAAGCTCATCGATGAGAAACTTCACATTTCGTGAATGCGAGGTTTCACACAAATAAATAAAACCCCTTTGACGCCCACAATGATAAAGTGGTTTTCTTCAGTTACATACTCAATATTGGTATTCAGTTCTTTTTCTTTATAGACCTTGCTAATTTTTTCAAGTGACAAACATCTACCATAGCCAACTCGTTCTAAATTATTGAAGTGTTCTCTTCTAAACTATAATTTTACCAAGAGGCGTTTATCAACACTTCTCAGCAAATGAGTAACTTACTGCATTTAAGGTTTTTGGCTAAATGGATCCACCTATTATCCTATTTTTTTATGGAACCATTCATCAAGATCGTCACTAGACTTCCCATTTATAACAAAATATGGAAATATAAATTTATTTTTGTCTTCGAAAATTGGAAGACGAAGTATGGATGAGTATATCTTCCTCTAACCCAAAATTGGATTTCCAAGCGCAAGTGTTTGTCTTCTCGATCCTTTTCTCTTCTTTGATTTTGTGTTTCACATGTTTGACTTTTTTCCATTTTTTACTTCTCAACCCCTGCAGTAAAGGTTCATTTTGATGGAAAGACATTCTCATCAAAAGTAACTTATTTTGATAGAAGAAGCTGCCACAATATTTTCACTCATACTTCTCCATCTTGGTACATGAGCAGTTTGTTTACAGCGGGTTATGATATAACATGATTTTACAAGGAAGGTTCTTTGTTTTTGCTTCTCGTAAGGAATATATTATTGACAAATATTCTCATATGAAAAAGGAGGCTGAGAAACAACATTTGAATAAAAATGTTTTAGAGAATAAATTAACCAAAGAAAAAATGGTTGGGAAGCGTTCCAAAATAGAACTACACAACAAAGCAAATGAACAAGGTTTGATGAAAATATATGTTGCTCTTTTGAGTTATGAATTGAAGGCTCGTGATGCTTGCAAACAAAATTCTATTGAATAATTTTGGCTTAAATAAAAAACTAATAATTTGTCCAACTATTACAAAGAAGGAGGCCAAATATGAGAAGAATATATGCCTCTCAAACGAAAAAGAAATTCGACCAAATGTAATATTCCTCGCAATACTTATCAATATCACTATAAATAATTGTTGAAAATGGAAGTGGTATACATGTAGCTCTTATAGCCGAATAAGGAAGTATCTTTTTAGTTCCATCATATTCGTATGCTCCTAAATTGTCTTCTCATATAAGTATCTTATCAGAGGCATAAAGAGAATTACTGAAGACTTTGGAAGAGAAAGATACAAGACAAGAAGAAATCTGAGTATATTTTGTCTCGCGTTTGCTGATGATTTCATAATGTTCTGTGATGGTTCTACTTCAACCTTGAACAAGATTTCCAGTTTCTTGTCACATTACCAGAATATTTCGGCGCAGTAAGTAAACAATGAGAAATAAAAGGTAATTGTTTCAGATAAAATGTCAATCCAAAGAATTTATGTTACAGAAAGAACTCTAGGGGTTTAGATACAGTTTTAAGTCATTCAAATACTTAGGCGCTATGATCAGTAACAAAAATGGAGTTAGTCATTTTGATGGTTTGGTATAAAAAATCAGAGATAAAATCCTGGAATGGGATAACACTACCTTCTCATTTGGTGGAAAACTTACGTTAATTCAGTTTGTTCTCTCCTCATATCCTATTTACCATATTCAAAACAATCTTGCCTAAAATAATGATATAAAAATTGAATTGTATAACAAGTTTCTTTGGGGAAACAATATGGATTCTCAGGTCATCAATTGGTCTTCATGGGGAAGGCTTAGTAAACCTTATGCTGAAGGTGGATTGAATGTTAAAAAGATTGATGAATTCTAGGAAGCTTTCTCTTTCAAGTTTTGGTTTAATCTCAGAGCTAACAATACTCTTTGGTCTCGATTAATGTTTGCTATTTACTAAAATTATCATCATCCGATTGCTGCCCCCCACTCCCTCAAGAAAAATCTAAAATTTGGTCGAGACTTATCAAAGTCAGAGATAAAGAAAATCAATTTATCTTCTGCATTCTTTGCTGTGGTGAAATTGATTTTTGGCTCGATCGCTGGTGTTCTAAAAACCTCTTATTTATTTTAATGAGACTGACAATAGGAGTTGGTATGTAAATACTAAGATTTTCACTTGGGCTAACGATTACTTGGATTTGGCTAAGCTACGCATTATTGTAACTAGCCCTATTATAGAGAACATCCAGATATTTAAACTGAACAACAATAACCCAGATGTTATCAAATGGCCTCTTTCTCCATATGGTGTTTTCAATATCAAGAAAACTTGGCACGAAATGAGAACAAAAGGAAACATATATAACCTGTACAAAAAGACCTGGAATTCGGTATCTCTTAGGAGATTATCTTTCTTCGTTTGGCGTGCTATGTTTAACTGAATCCCTACTAAAGTAATGATGGAGATGAAACATTTTTAACCTGCCTTCAAATGCCAATTCTGCAACAATATGGAAAGCACAAGCCATGTTCTAGTTCATTGCCAATTTTCCTGGACTGTATGGAACCACTTCAGCTCTCTTATGGGAATTCAAATATACAAATCTATGAACTTACACCATCTTATTCGAACTTGGTATTGGTCCAGTAGTAATCCTTATAACAACATAACGATTCTTCATTTGATTGTTTCATGGGTAATTTGGAAAGCCGGGAACTTCAAAAAGCATCGTGAGCAGAATGCAACACCGAGTTCGATGATTAACCAGATAACATTCATTCTGATTGGTCTAGATAATGCAATGCTTGTTCGCAGAAGTATTTGGGGGAGAGATTTAAATGTTGCTCTTTCTCTTGGATGCAGTAACCACTTAAAAAAGCCTTTAACCTCGATTTCTCTCAATTGGATTAAACCTAAATCCAGTAGATACAAATTGAACACGGATAAATCTAGTTGCTTTAACGGCGAATAAAGTGGCGGTGGATTGATCAGAGACAACTCAGGAACCATTGTGCAAGGTTTCGGTAGGTTGTATGGAAAAAATACACCAATTATTTCAGAAAGTAGAGCGTCGATGGATGGATTACTAATCCGTAAAGCATTGAATATCAACAACCTTTATATTGAGACAGACTCTTCAGTCTTGGTTGAGCTTCTAGCAAGAGGTAAATCGATATGGTACCTTGACCCTCTCATTAGTTGTTGTAGAGAGTTAATCAAATCAACGATGACGATTAAACACGTTTTTCGTGAGCAAAATAAGATTGCACATTAGACTGCAAAGCATTCTCTGCAAATTGGAGAAAACTTGGATTTTAATTAAAATTCGGTCTCAAACTCTCTTCGAGCCTTATTAGGAACAAATTGATGAATTAAGTAAGGAAATGATGAGATACCAACTATCTGTTTAATTTTGGATAGAAAGACCAAGTCTTAAAAATATTGAAGTATATGCAATTTAAAATTCATTTAATTTTAGCGGGTCTTTTGATTAATAGTTTGTAATTTCACTAATAATTGCCCTAGTACTTTTTAAACATTTTAATAAAATATTTTTGATAAAAAAAATAGAAAAATGGGCCTTATATGTTCATGGTTAAAACATCTACGTTTATTCAATCTTTTTTTATTATAAAACTTCTATAGTTTTAAATTTTGTTACACTAACCAAATTATAATAACTTCTATAGTCTTATAAAGTGCTACATCTTCCTTTATTATTACGGTACGGTCCTCGATGAGTCAGAATTGAGTTTATTAGTATAAAAATGGAAATAATATCTCGTACCAATCAAATATCGAAGGTTTATTGGTCAAACTAGTGGCTGATAAACAATGCCAAATCTTATCCTGTTTAAGTATAGAGATTAGGATAATAAGACAAATTAATGATAATAATGGATGGTCTTCGAAACTTACTTTATTGGTTTGAGAGTAGTACTGTAGTACTACAACAACATCGGTCTTGTAAGTTGTAATTGCAAGCTAAGCTAGATTCAGTGTCCTAGAAAGTAATATTTGGTGTTTAGGATTTTGTTCCGCACTCTCTATTCTCACTTAATGCGCGTGTAATTTACGTAATTTGAAATACCATTCGGGGGTTTACGTTTTCACTATAAAAATGCTATAAAAAAATATCATCTTATTAATAAAAAGAATATTGATTCCATCGCAAGCTATGAAATTTAAAACGTAGTTTGGTTTTTCGAAATTATAATTTTGTAAATATATTCAAATTTAATTAGTATTATTATATGGAAAATAATTACAAACTCATTTCTATTGTTCAAAATTAAATTCCAAATATTTTTAGTTAAATTATTAAAACTAATATCAATTTAAACATGTATATTTTTTAAAATATTTATATGTAACAATAATTTAATATATTCAAAATATATTATAGTTAAATTTGGTAAAAAAAAAATAAAGACAAATTTTTGGCAAATTCAAAAACTTACAAAAATATCTTTTTATCTTCTGTCGGGACAAATCTTCTCAATCGGTAGGAAAAGTTCCCATCGGATGAATCTAAGCAGTCCGACAAATGACCTTTCCCGCTGGATGAAAAGATCTGTTCCGACAGATGATCAACCAAGATCCACAAAGTAAAATATTATAAAATAAAATAAAAACTCTATTTTTTAGATTGCCTGTAGTTTTTTGGAGCCAAAGTATCACTATATATATATAATATTTACATTTTGATTCAAAATAATAATATACAAGTATATGGAAAATAAAGTTAACTTTTCGTATTTTATATACAATTTTTTATATAATATACAAATAAAGTTATCATCTCCTACATTACCCAAACTACTTACCATAATGAGAACACAGAGAATCATCATATGCATGAAGTTGTAGAGGATAACTACTTTAGGTAATGATCCAAAAAATGATCGATTAGTATGAGCAAATACCATCATCACGTGCACTACCGTTCTCGTAGAATCTGAAATCATATTTGCCATTGAAACGATGATGCATTAGTCTGGGTCAAACCCAGTAACAGAGCAACAAGGTGCAAACTGAGCTTTCTAGCTACATCATCGTACCATATGTTAAACTTTTAAATGTCTCAAATAGGCCCACAACTGGGAAAAACAATTATCAAATCCTCCCAAAAAACCTTAGTATTCTAGGCACATCGATCTATGTTCATTTCTAGATAATGAGAGCACAACATCAAGTATAATATCGTCGCATCGTCATTAGTATTATAAATATTGGTATGAGATCTATCTTGTAAGTTTACTCTATGCACCATAGATAAGTAAGACAACACAATCAACCCAAGCATCATATCAAATGATTTTAAAACAAAATGTAGGGGTTTATTGACGATCATAAACTCATTTTCTAAGTTTTACCAATGAGATTTTAAGGTAGTACTTTAATTGGTTCAATCAGTTGCCTCCAAGCTCATTCCATGCTTTTGAAGCACTATGTAAAACAACATTCAAAGATCAGTTCATAAGTATCAAGGTAATTTTGGGAGATATGAATTACATCATCCACTGCAAGCAAGAGCCAAACAACATACACGACTACATACAATATTCCTCAAAACAAAGAATAATCTGGGAAACTGCCATGATCTTATAGCATGTGTCGCGTAAAGTAAATATATTCTCTCAGGTTTTTTGATAAAAGACATTATGATGTGCAAGCCTTTTGCATTTGACCAAAGTATACCCCACGTAAAGCATCATATCAAGGTTGAAGAAACCATACGTGTGAGGATTTTGGGAAAGCCAAAAACTTATCCTTCTTACTATCCAAATTATTTGAAATATTTGTTCAAATCCAAATAAGTAAACGTGTTACTGAATCGTCGCAACGATAATCCTCCTACCAAAATAGAAATTCTCAACATGAGAATAGAATACCAATAAAGGGTCAATATATTTAAACCAGCGAGGGTTCAAATATCCAGTGTACCAAAGTCAACGAAGGGATATCAGTCACCTAAGACTTAGCTAAATATGTGGTCCATTTTTATAAAATTCAGAAAAATGTAGTCCCAAAGAGAGCAAACAAATATGAACATCTTCTACAAGTACTATAACGATATTTTTATAACACCAGGGAGTACAAAACTTTAAAAGATAAAATACATAACATCTTTAATGATGGTAGGATTTTTAAATCCATAAAGGCACGATCTTATCATTCTACCAAGAATATTTTAGCAACTCAGCCACCAACGCCCATGGCCAAGCTCCCGCAAAGCAGGACTCAAATTTACGACCACACGAGTGGTAGAAACTTTTACCATCGATAAAGTTTGTAATAAATACTTGGATCATGATCTAGACACACATATAGTAGGAACAATCTCCATAACGGATACCCTCGCGAATATCATCACATATTCAAATTAGTGCCACATTATTAATCTTGAGGTTCAGCAAATAAGCCATATTTGTGTGAACTTTACTACCATATGTACCCTCATATCATATTCGACGACGAAGACTGAATGGGGGGTATTAGGACCCCACGATGATACAATAATCATCATTTTCAAAATCATTTATGCCAGTATTAAAAGAATTATAATTGATGCATGAAACTCTATAGATATTATCTTCAGGAAGATTTATGATCAAATCTGAGGCATAATATCGTTATCACCCTCCAGAAACATATTAACGAGTTTCAATGGATTTGAAACCCTAGTACTTGGAAAACTAAAATAATATGTCATTTTAGGACATATAGAGTGCATAATGCATTTTCATAGTAATAGACCTTGGGCATCCATCGCTCAATCAGATGCATGATATTGTGTCTATCGTGCATTAATGCCTTAGATATATCATCAAATTAAATATCAACCCCCATAACCTAGATGATGTAAATGATCAATAGATCCTCTCATCTTGTATAGTTGAACTAGACGAAGCAATGAAACAAGTAGCACTTTGAGCAATACATATAATCCATAGTGGATAAAACATATAAATGGTAATGTAAATACTTTATTTTTTTTTTGCAATAATTTAGAAAATTTTACTTGGTATACGTATGATGTAATAAGAGTACTAACCTCCACAAATTTTCACAAACTATCTATCAACAAAAATTGTATACGACAAAGCAAAGATGTATATTATTCTTTTATGAAAAAGTCAAGAACATCATGGTCGAGGTTAATTGATCAAGCCATAAAGGCCATTATTGACAAATGATTAGTTTTTTCTTACTATAAATAAACAAAACTAAAGAGAATTAAATATCTCATTGTTGAATTTTTAATTTAGTACGTTCAGATTGGAAGTCACTTTTTATTTTTATTATCTCATTTTCTCCTTTATATTTTGAGATCATTAAATAATTTTTTTATTTTTTTTATTTTTAATACTTTTAGAAGATCATAAACAATATAAGAATGAGCTAGTTTCTATAGTCTCTTAGGGTTTAAGACATTTGTATATAGCAACTCGTGCACATCTATCTAAAAATTATTTTACACTTATCTTGCATCCAATAACTGGTCCAATATTTTGTCATCTAAAAATATTTTGCACTAGTCTCGCATCTAGCAACGTTAGATGATAAATGCGAAACACTAAATGCGAGATGCGAGAGACTGGACATGATAAACTTACCTGAAAATACATAATCGTTTTTTTTCTCCAAACAAAACTTAATTCTTAATCTAGAAACATATTCCAATTCTAATTAAAGTTCAAATGCCAATTTCAACTTAAAACATCGATCAGAGTTGTTAATGAGAACTGAATCGTGAAAAAAAAATAAAAATGGACAAATCACGAAGAATATTGAATCAAAGAAAGTGAAAAAAATCACAAAAAATAAAAATAAAGAACATTTAAATGAAAATATTCATTTATAGTCGATTATAATTCAAGAAGAAGATAGAGAGTTTCAGCTTAAATCAGAGAATACTCCTTCGACTATCATGTTTTCGTTCATTTACTCCATCAACTTCAAAATCACAAATGAGGGTCCTTAAACTTGGCAAAATATAAATTTAATCCATAACTTACAAAATCTATAAATTTAGTTCGTCGACTTGACAAAATTTATAAATTTAATCCTTAATGATTAGCTTTTTTCTTGACACCAGAGACTAAATTTATAAATTTTATTAAATTGAAGGAATAAATGCATAGTTTTTGCAACTTAAACACTAAACTTATAGATTTTGCGAATTCGATGGACTAAATTTATAAATTTTACAAATTAAGGACTAAATCTATAGATTTCACCAATCCAAATGACTATCACAGATGATTTTGAAGTTGAAAGACGAAATGAAAGAGAACGAAATAGTCGATGATCCTATAGTTATCCATGAAAGTATTTAGTTTGGTAATTAGTAACCTTATATAATTTATTAAAAATATTTGGATTGTTATAAGTAAATAGAAAATTAAAACATATGATAAATAGATAATATATTTGGTAAATATTTATAGTTATTTATAGTTATTTATAGTTATTTTGTTCGCTATAATATAAAATTTTAGGCATTGAACAGTAAATCGTTCATTGACTATCACGTTTGGTGGCAGATAGTCCTTTGACTTTCAAATGTCCGTTGACAGTCCCTGGACTATCGCGTTTGGATAAAGTTAGTCCACCAGATCCTCTAATCCATGAGAGGCTGCCACCTGTCACCATAGTCCCTAGATTTTTGTATCACCACTAATCCCTTGAGTTTAGGTCAAACCCAAAATGTAGAATATTACGAAAAACTAAACTCAAGGGATTGGTGGTGATACAAAAATCTGGAGACTATGGTGACAGGTGGCAGCCTCTTATGGATCAGAGGATCTGGTGGACTAACTTTATCCAAACGCGATAGTCGAGGGACTGTTAACGGACATTTAAAAGTCAATGGACTATTTGCCACCAAGCGCGATAGTCGAGGGACGATGTACTGTTCAAAGCCTAAAATTTTAAAAAATATAGACTATATATATACAAGTTAAAAATTGAAAATTTCGAGATTTATTTACCGTTAAAAGTGTATAATTTATTTGCAAGATTTGAACTAAATTATAATATTTTTATTATAATTAAACGATTTTGAAGCTTTAAAGAGGTTATGCTTTCTTAAAATTGGAGCGTGCAATCCACGCATCGGAAAGAACATGTATTCAAAAACACAATCTTTGTTTTCCATATTTTCCATCGCCCCAATAACAGCATTCGTTTGGACAAATATTGTGTGTATTAAATACACTTCACTTTCAATCCCACGTTGATGACAGAGAAACATTTTTCAACCATGTTTTTTTGGGATAAATATAACAATAAATACAAAGGTTCACTCAAATTTAAATTCAAATTCCTCACTTTCTAAATTATAATATTTAAAACCATAAATTTAAATTTATCTCAATTTAAAATTTATACCTTTCAAAAAAAAGTTCAAAATTATACTAAAATAGTAAGACATTATAGAGTACACTAAAACTATTTAAAATTATAATTTCTTTTTATACAACTTGAGATATAAGGTTTCAATTAAAATTTTGATGAAACTATAGTATATTTCTTATAATTTACCATCTTTTTATAAGGGAATTTCTTTTTACCATCTTATTAAATTTTGCAACTCCAACATTAACTTAGAGAGAGAAACCTAAATCATCCTATAAAAACCTAAACTTTAGAGCGAGAAACTTACAGTTTTGAGTTTCATTTTACAATTTCTGAAGAGAAGAAAGACAAAATCTTTCCATAGTTTCTGAAGAAAAATTTAGAGAGAGAAAGTAATGAGAGAAAGAGTGTTTGCAGCTGAAAATGGACTTAAAGATGACCCAAGGCTACAATCTATATATAATACCATAAGGGTGGTGCCTAACTTTCCAAAAAAAGGTATAGAATTTCAGTATCTCCTCTTTTTTTTTTTATTCCTAGAAAAAAAATTAAAACTTTGTAGAATTTAAACTCTGTTTTCTCTGTTCTCTGTTTTTTGTTGTTAAAAAATATTAAATTTAATATTATTTTAGGAATATTGTTTCAAGATATAACAACCCTGTTCTTGGATCATAAGGCGTTTAAGGACACAGTCGATATCTTTGTAGATCGGTACAGAGACATGGGTATTTCTGTTGTTGCTGGTACTCTCTCTCTCTCTTTTCTCTGTTTTTTTTTTAAATTATTATTATTACTATTACTATTGTTAAATATAAGATAAATAGATTTTATTAAATCTTATTTGGATTCAAGAACAGTCTTACTTCTTCATGTAAATGAGTTTATCAGTTGTGTTGGTGATATGAAGTGACTTTAGGTTCTGGTTAGAGGCTTTGAGCAGTATATAGTCTCAGGCTTTGGTTTTTAAAAATCAGCTATGGTTACCGGATTATTAGTTTTGGATAAAATTAGTTCAATCAGATTTGTCATTCACGAAAATTTTCATTGGGGTCATTTGAGTTGGTTACTTAATTTTAGGTCACGGGTTGTCCACTTGAGTTGGTAGGTCACAGGCTAGATTACATTTTGCTTCCAAGTAATAATGATTTTGAAAGAATAAAAGAAAATAAATTTGATCGATGGAGTTAATAACAGAAAGTTAACTATTTTATTGGCTGAAACTGAAATATAGATAATTGAAAAATAAAAATTACAAATATTATGAAAAAAACATTTCTTCTGAAAAAACTTAGTATCCTATAAAAAAGAGGGAGTAGTTTTGATAAGTCAAGGAATCAGTTGTGATACAAAATTCAGCTTACTGTGATAACAGGTCGCATGATCACGTGAATAAAAAAATTTGGTGGACTAATTTTATCCAAATCGGATAGTCTTTGGACTACCAGTATTTGGAAGTGAATAACTATTTGTCGCCAAATATGATAGTTCAGGGACTGTTCAAAACCTCTGTTCGGATATCAGAAATTGCATATCTTTGGCTATTACGATTATTATTATTTTTTGTCTTTTCCAATTTTATATGTTACTAGTGATTCTTATTAATAAAATTTACATTTTGTGAATTTTGTTATGGTCTAGGAGTTGAAGCTAGAGGGTTCATGTTTGGTCCATCAATTGCATTGGCTCTTAATGCAAAGTTCATTCCTTTGCGCAAACGCGGAAAATTACCAGGTTTTCTTTTTGGATATATTGAGTTCAATCATAATCATACAGTTTTAGTTAATGTCTTCAAATTTTTAAATTTAATATGAAATTTAATCTCTATAGATATGGATACGCATGTAAGCTTTATACATCGTTACAAAACAAGCTTTCTTTTTGTATTAAAATTGGAGTATTTGTCTTGAGCTCTCTCATATCTATATTTGTTCTATAATTTTTTTGATGTTTGGATTCTTGATTTCTGTTCGATTATAGGGGAAGTTATATCGGAAAAGTATGAACTGGAGTACGGTACTGATTGCTTAGAGATGCATACCGGTGCTGTTGAATCGGGCGAACGAGTAATTATAATTGATGATGTAGTAGCTACGGGAGGGACTTTATCAGCTGCAATTAAACTTATAGGTGACTATTCAAATATAATCAAAACTTTGTCTATTATCGACTAGTTTTTATAGTTATGATTTTTATTGAACCCTGATATTTTTTTCGCGTAGAGCGCATTGGGGGCGAAGTTGTTGAATGTGCTTGTGTTATTGGATTGCCCGAAGTTAAGGTAATCACCTTCAAAAAACTGGTTATAGTTCAGATCCAGGTTGGTTTTACAGTTTGATTGATGATGGTTTTTTTCTCTCAGGGACAATGCAGGCTTAATGGAAAGCCTGTATATATTCTGATGGAGCCGAACTATTGTCGAGGTGCGAGTGCGACCCTATTGTTTCACTCTATTAACTTCTTTTTTGCCAAGTGATCTTTTTTTATAGTATCGAAGTAGTCTAATATACATCATTTCCCGGCTTTTTGAGTTAGTTATATTTCCGGTCCAAAGTTTGAATTCTTTTTTGGTTCTTCTGTTTTGCAGATTCTTGTATCGGACATCATTGATGATTTGATAGTTGTTTCTTGTAAAATTAGCGGATGAAGACGTTGGGATTGGGCTGGTTTAGGAAGAGAGATTGAGACTGTGCTAAGTTATGAATGGGTTATTCTGATGGGTGATTTGTGATTTGTAGACCTCCTCGACTGTGAAATGTTATTTCTTCATGATGTTTTTATTTTATTTATAGTTTGTTCTTCAAATTGTAAATTAGTAGATGAAGACTAATCTATTCGGCTGTTTATCTTGGTATGTTTTGTTTAGTTTCTTCGTATTATAGCATATGAGATAAATGTTGTTTAGCGTATTTCCAGAGCTTCTTCTTATATATTATTATTAGAGTGTATTCGTACTATACAAGGGAAATATCAAATATATGTTTCATTTTTTTGACAATGAATATATATTATAACATATTTTTTTAGGGGATCCGCAGCCGCTACTCAGAGTTCAATGAGAGCGTACAGGATAAACTCTCATTCTGACGTGATAGCTTGCAAACCAACGCTAGAAGGTAAACCACACAAATTAGGGACTCGAACTCATGACTTTACTCAACCAACTCGACTACCCTCTTGGGACAAATTTATAACCTAATTAGTTACATAATCAAGTGATAAAAGCTAAAAGATCTAAGAACACAAGATAAAATTTCAATAAATGTCAGACGCAATAACCTTCGAATGAAAGACGCAATAACCTCCAAACGAAAAACGCAATAACCTGCAAAGGACGCGACACAGTAACCTGCGAACAAAAGACGCAATAATCTGCAAACCAACGCCAATGCAATAAACGAATGCTAGAAGATAAAACACGAGTATGCACAGGAATATGCACAGGATAAATCCTCGATCTGATACAATAACCTGTAAACCAACCTTCCTCGATTTGACACAATAGCCTGTAAACCAACGCGAGAAGGTAAAACACAAAAGTGACAGGATCCGTCAAGAAAGCATTTGTAAAAGAACTCGAACTCATTACCTTTGGTCACAAACTGTTTCCATCAATTCACCGAAATGACAGGATCTGCTAGAAAAATCGTTGGTAAAAAAGTTCAAACTCATTACCTTTAATCACGAACTAGTTTCACTCCACCGACTCGACAACCCTTTCTAAAAGAGATATATTTTATGAAAACATCTACGATACCAACTCAGAAAACCCCTTCTAAACAGACATATTTTATGAAAGCCTCGATAGATTCTATTTATAGCCGTAGTATATGTCATGTAGAATAAAAAATATCTATTATGCTGAATGTTATTGTGTGGAAAATACTTTTAAGAAGATATATGCAGGTCATCCTTTATTACTGAATACAATGTATTTTCATAGATTTTTTCTATTACTTACGGATTAATCAGAGTATTTGTTTTTTTTACATGGGTATCCCATGAAATGTTTGGACGTACTGTGAAAATTGATGAAAAATTTACAAAAAATTGACATATTGTGGCACAAAAAAAAATCGCCGATAAAATGACGTACATATGACAACTACAGATAATAAAAAAAACGTTTTTATATAGCAACACCCATATTTTATACTACTATCTCCCTTTTCAGTTTCTCAGTATTCTAGTCCATAAAACATAAGAATACAACATATTGCCAGAAGAAGATAGCAGTACCGCATATATACGAACAGCTCGCAACCCTTATCCTTTTATAAGGACAGCACCCAGCACTTATCTGATTCCATATTTATTTAGCTCGGTCCTGTAAGTCATACATCTTTTAATCGTAAAACAACCGATCTCATCTTTCCGGGTCATCATTAGTAGATGTTACATCTAATTTAAGGGCACGGCGAATAATGGCGTTTATTAGTCTTCCCAATTTAGCATTTGCGGTGATTATATCTGCAACTGTATTCCTCAATTCTTCAATGTCTTTATCAGTTGTTTCATCAGTTCTGGTTGATAATTTCTGGGCCTGGTTGATTACAGAACAGCATTTAGTACTTTGAAAAACTTGACCGGTTGATATTCATTCACATGTTATATATTTCTTTTGTAATTGAATGATTATCTCTCACTTGTGTTTGATTTTGGCTTCAAATAATTTGGAAAGAAAATAGTATTGCTATGGAGTAAGAAAAGCAGATTCGACCTACAAGAGAAACTAAGGGCTGAATGGTAAAACAAGAAGACATTAAAGGGTTAAAAGCAGTTATCACTGGAATTGTAAGCACTGTATAGAAAAGGTTAAGAGATAAATTCTTCAACTAATGCCAGTTATTTCACTCTCAATACACTAATTCGAACCAGACCTCTCAATGACCCCCTAACCAAACAGGTGCTATCCTAAAAAAACCCTTAAAACTCGTTTGGATAGAATTAGGAAGATCTAATAGCTAATAACTTCAAAGGTTACTTTTGTCTACTTAAATTTCCGATTTAAAAATGGTATTGAAATCATAAAATGTAGTATCACTAATGCTTCGGATGGCCTGGGCCTGTTAGCACTACCCAATGTAAAGGGAGGTTACTTAATCGTGTAAAACAATGGTTAGGGGATGATTTGTGACACTGAATCGACACAAAGAAGAAAAATCTAGAGGTGATTTAACCAAAAAACATAATAGTTGACACAAGCAGGATTTAGAATTCCGAACATTATTGCAAATTTTAGGATAAATAGAATCGTTACCTCTCCAAGTATTAAGCTGATTTCCTCGTCAGATGTTGACAACACATGTAAAGCACCGGCTAAAGAGGCTGAATCCGTGGTGAGGTTACCTTCATCATCTGTTAAACTGTGGCTGCAACTTTTTAGCCGCTCATGAAGAATCCGGCCCTCATTTACTACCTTCTTTCTAGCAGCTGCTGCAATTTCAACAATCTGTCTTTCCTGCTGAAGAAGATTCTGAAAAGTATACCATCTTTCAGTTTAAAACAACTTAATCCGCTTTGATCTATTTACCAGTGCAGTCATTGTTAAATTAAATATATACAATAGTTTTCAACAAAAATACTCTTTTATTCGTTTCTAATTTGTTAGTTAAGGCATATTCAATAAATATAGTGTTCACATATTAAATTTTATTTTCAATGATTAACTATTAAAAAACAAATAATATGCTTTAGTAGGATTATAAATTTTACCTCAGCTTCAGACTTTTCCATTTCTGATCGACTCAACTCCTGCTTCAGCTCCAGTTGGGACTTTCTAAGAGATTTAACTTCCTTGACAAGAATTTTAATATCTCCTTTTGACTTTGCCTCTAGTTCTTCATACCGTCGTGATAGATTGTCAAGTTGTTGTTTAGTAGCATCGTAGTCTTTCAGCAGCTCATCTTTCTCCGAAGCATCCGATTTGGTTGACTCCATGTGAGAGTTCATACCCTGAAACGAGTTTATGTATAGTTTGCATTTTAAAGTGCATGATACACATTCTAATTTCATGCTGACAAAGAATACTGTAAACTTTACATATAATTTGTTAGTACATCAGGGTTAAGAAATAATCGTAGATCCTCAGTTCCTTTAAATGGGTGTAAATACAAATATTTACTTGTATTATTTTAATGACACCTTGATGGTTATTTGTAGCATTAAACCTCTTCTTGGATAGTTCCTAGAAAATGTTAACAAAAGTACTAATGTAAGGTTGATTTTCTAATTTATAACAGCTTAAAAGAGAATTTGCATAAGACACGAGTCCATGGGTCATTTCTAGCAAATAAATAGTCTAGTGTAATTGCTAACCGTTTTAACAATATTTACCCATTAGACCAAAGAAAATGTGATGTTAATAGAAAAAATGATTATAGTTTAATGCTTCTACTACTACCCAAAAAAAACAGCCAAGCTCCATGCGCCCCCGTACCAGTAAGAGTTCAATCTCAAAGACAAGATTCGATGGCGAGAGCAAAATAGTTATGAGATAAATTGTTTGGTAAAATGTAACCTGTTCAGATCGCAATTTCAACTCCATTTCCAATGATTTTCGCCGGAGTTCCTCCATGTCCCACTGCATCTGGGTAAACCTCTCTCTTTCAACCGTAATCGCTTGCTGCAGGTTCTCTTTATTTTTCTGTTTGGTGGTTTCAAGCTCCACTTCTAAATCCTTCACCTGAGCAGATGCCGTAAGTCATGCCACATAGATCAACAAAATTGGGGGGAAAAAAGGAAAGAAACAGCTTGCATGCTTCAAAACATTAGCTCATTAAACCTTTTTAATGTCTGTGTTTCATGCGACTTTCCTTTTATACTTAACAGCGACAATCGAAAGGTAGTTTATTTCAAATTAGACTTGATACTAGTCAAATGCTTAGAGGGAAAATATAAAACCTATGATGGACAAAGGAATACATAAACCCATGATGGAAAAATGAATACACACTCGAAATGGTTTGACATACCTTTGTTGTAAGGTAATCCTTCACAGCTACCTCTTGGTTTAATCTGGCGATAAGATCCTCCATGTCCGTTTTGGAAGTGACAAGTCTCTGCTGCATGGTCAAAAGAATCCTGTTCAATTTGTTACGCTGATCCAACGGCAAAACTATTTGTGCATCTCCTTGTATCTCTGTGTTGCCAGCACTTCCCACAGTACTAGAAACCTCAGAAGCACCACGAAGATCCTGGTAGCTGTTGCTGGCCGAGTTTGGTATGACAGAGTTTGAAACTTCACTGTCTCGTAGAGAACTTCCATTGCTCTCAGAAGATAGCTTATGAATATGACCAATTACATTCCTAGGCTCCGTCTCAGAGAAAAGCCCTGAACCGTTGCTAGCAAAAAATAAAGATTTAGAAGAATTCCCATTATAGGTATCCTTCCCTGTATGGTTGTCATGTCTGGAACGAGCTTTATGCTTAGGAAAACCTTCAAGATGCTCCAAAATAGTCTGCCCCATGAAGAGTCCCTCGTCAATGTTTGACATCCCAAACTTCACGAGATTTTCGATTGGATTTGTCAAATTTTCGTCCAATGTCAAATCATCGAGACCAGCATCAGAATGATCATCCTTTCCCAGCCTTGGTGTTCCAAGCTCAGATGTCTCATAAGCCGTATCACTACCATAATCTGATGTGATCGACGAACTACCACCAGCAAGCAATAACGTTAAGTCAGGTGCCATGTGAACTGAAGAACTTGTACTACTTTTATCGGAATTTGCTTCTAAGGTGTTCTGATCCGCATCTTGAAATGCTGAAAAGATCAAGCGGTTAAAAACCTAAGATAAACCTCAATAACCACAAAGGGACCTTCATCTATATTATTAAGCTTTTTAAAGTAACTATAAATCGCATTTGCATAGTAGAATGATACTTACAAGACCTCACAGCAGCTTCTAGTTCAAGAAAGGATGCAACTATAAAGCTTCTGGACAAATCAATGTCAGATAACAGCTTTGTCATCCACTCCTCCAAAGCGCACCTTCTCTGCAACAAATTAAGTTATACTCACTGTGACCAAAAGTGAACTCGATTCCTTAATGGGTATGAGATAGACATCTACGTATTAAATTTCTTAATTGTAATCCGCACCTAACAACCATCCAGCAGAAAAATTGTGATGTATCCTACGCGATTGTAAAAACTAAAATCCAAAAATCCGACTTCCAAATTCAAACTAATGCACTATAACATAGAAATATACTGGAAGAGATAATGAAGAGCAAACTAAAAGCGTCTTAGAACAACATTTACAAGAGAAGCATGTGGATGTATTTCTGAAATGAAGAAGATTACAAAACGTAGAACAGATTGCTTACCTCTTCCAACAACACCCTACTTTTCAGCCGCAACAATCCCTTTGGTGGAGCTGGTGGCAAATTCTTTCTAGGGAATGCCTTCCTAAGCTGTAAAGAAAGAGAATAAAAAACTTGTATCTCGCACAGCAGACAAAGTGAAATTTTAAGAATCAACAATAAAGGCATGCATTTTTTTCTCAAACAGCTGCATCAGAAGCCAAATTCATATGGAAGACCATACGGGAAGAAAGCAAACTCACATCAGCAAATAACTTCAGAAAATCATTAAATCTTCGCAGTACCGTGCGTGCTATTGTGATGCCTTCTGGTGATTGTACTCCAATCTGAACTCTGTAAAACTGGAGAAAGATATGTCAAGGCTGTTTTCACCCAACAATTAGTGCATTTAGGCCTCCACATAAATAAATACTTTCATAGTAGAGTATCCAACCACTGAATTTTTAGTTAGACCATAACTTTGTCCAATGTTCTAACAAATCTACGCATACTTCCAATTCGTTTACAACCAAAATTTGATTCTACCACCTCCTATACAAATATTTTGCTGATCCAATTTGCAACTAACAGCGATATTTGTGTGACTATTTTAAACTTAAATATATATGCACGTGGGTCCGTTGGACTTATAAGTGTGCTTTCGCAATATATGGGCATGTATTGTTATCATGTTCTGAAAAGCATAAAAGTAGTCGAAAGTCAGCCTTGATTCCGAATTTCATTACAGTAGTATATATTTTTCACCTACTAAAAGCATAAATATTGAAAATAAAATGGAAAACTAACGTTGCCTCATGAACATGGCTATCATATTTTCCAGGAAAAATAAAGAATCGAGAATCTGTAAATTACTGTGTAGAACGAGATATCACTAACTTAACTCCTAGAACATAATATTCAATAAACATCTAACCCTTGGTATAGATAAAGACCGGAGAGTCAATCAAGTTTGAATACCACAACAGGCTCCGAATCTTTTGATTTGGGGAGGATCACCCATGAAGGCAGGGTGACACAATAACTCCATCCGGTACGAGGATCATGCGGCCATACTGTAACCCGGCCATTCTGCATTAAAACATGAACTTTTAAAATACAGCTATGACCGAGCAAATTATCTTCACATCGAAACAATTGACTTGATGATACAGCTAACACTGGTGAATTGTATTGCCTTATCAAACAGTATAGAAAAAATATATTTCATGATGCTAGCATATTCAATCTAGTCGAAAGTGCTAGTGAAACTAGCTAGTCAAATCTAGAGAGTGAACTAAAACCAAAACCTAAACTAATCGCAATCGAACCAAAACACAAGTAAGAAATCAAATCGAGTTACTCACCCATTTTCGAGGCGGAGGGCTCCAATCCATCCCCATCGGTAGCGGCGAAGCCCCGTCATGCCTGTACTTCGGTGGACTCCGTCTGCGCATCCTCGACGCAGAAAATATTTCTCTTCTTCACTCAAAATTCGAATTGATCGCCTTTTCGAATCGACCACTAACGAGCACAGCTAAAACCTATACAATTGTACATAGATATGTTCCTATCAATATTCACTTTGTATGTAAGCAAGAGCCGACCACAGAACCAAATGATCAGTAATGGAATAGAGAAAGAGAGCTAGGGTTTGTGGTGATCAGATCGGGGTAAGTGGCGACCGACGATTATCTCTCTCTCTAGTGATGTGGAGAAAAGAGAATGTATTGTTGTGTACCGGTGTATGTATATGTGTACGTATCTACGTCAACTCTGTCTCGAATCGAATTCTTTCTTTACTTTTTCTCTGTGTAGGAAGAGGAAACACGGGAGTCCTGAGATATGCCAAAGAATTATAGGGTAAACTTCAAGTTTAGGTGTTTTATTTGTATATGGTTTCATGTTTGGATTCAGCTACATGTCCTTCACCAAATTGTTTTTCAAAAGTTTTTATCATTTTAAGCATCTAAAACACGTAATTAGTATTTTAGTATCCAATAAATCATAATTACAAATAAAATTTATAGTATAAACATTGAGTTTTGAGTCAATTAAGAAATGAGATTATTCTTTCAACTTTTACATTTTTTTTAAAGAAAAAAACACATTTATTACTGAAGGACTTAAAAGTATCGATTTACAAATTACAGATCCTCAAAGGGATTAAGCCAAAATAAAACTAAAGAATTATGGTCAAAATTGGTAAAATAAGCCAGCCCCAACCCTAACCCTAAATCGATCAAAACGAACAGAAGGCAACCGCCTAATCATCTTCAACCTTTCGACTCCATGCTCCAAACTTCAGCCTCTCATCCCAAAACACCCAACTACCAAGCTTCAGAATCACCCTTCTTCAACCATTCCAATTTATACAAAACAAATCTTCCGATACTTCGTGGTCGACGCTCACCCAAAGTACCCTTTCTCTTCAGATTGGAAGAGAAAGGTCTGGAACTGGGTGCAGTGCACCAGAGAATCAGAAGACTCAGGCCCTCTTCGACTTCTTCATGGTCGACGCTCATCCAAAGTACCCTTTCTCTTCTGATTGAAGAAGAGAGAGGACTGGAAATGGATGCAGTGCACCAGAGAAACGATGAAACTGGATCTGGAAAAGCCAATCCTCAATTCGAAACCAAGAAAACTCAGAAACCCTAATCTTACACAATCAACCCCACAGAGCTTGCAAGCACAAGGGATTCAAATCGACAAAGCTGTACACAGAAATCATTACTACCACAGCCTCTGGAATTGCGCCTTTTGAACCGATGTCAGCGAGATGAGGATTGTTAACAGAAAGTATGAATTTCTTGAGGTGTCTGATGATTGAGGATAAAGCTCGAGATTACTTTGCAAAGTTCCCAAAGCTCTTTTCCGAGAGAACAATCCACAATTTCATCTGAATAATCATCAAACGAGGAGCAACCAAGCTGGTCTTCAGTACTGATGACAGCATCTCCAGCAGCTATCCAAGGTACTTCATCATTAGTAATAGATATCATTCTGTTCAATAGCTCTTTCTAAAGGGATCTCTTGATAGAGCAATTAGCACCAAATTTACCAAACCCAATTCTTCTAGCAACACTTTCAATCTTGTCTAACTTAGCTATAGGTTCTTGAAGAGCCACCATCTTTAGGTTTTCAGTTTTAATCATAGAGTTTAGCCTGACCAAGGTTACATTGTTGTTTACCCCACGAGCATTCCAGCTAACGATCTTTATCATAATCTGATAAAGATTTGTTATGTATTCCCTTTCTAGTAAGCAGAGAGTTGATTGAAAGCTTTTTTACACTTTTGCTTCGAGAGTTGATTGAAAGCCTTTTTACACTTTTGCTTCGATTTGCTGATTTGATTTTCTTACTTATAATTGTGTTGAAATTGTTAGCAGGGGAAGCCATTGGAGAAACATTACAGCTACCAAGATTGTTAAATTGAAGAGATGTAGAGTTGGCCATTTGATTATCAAAGCTATTCTGCGGATCAGAATCAAGTCTTTGAAGAGCGCTGATTATTTCTGGGTCATTTTTTAGGAGCTTTCACCTTCAACTAGATTGTGATTGGAAACTTCACTAGATTTAGGCCCAGTAGCTTTGTCTTTAGCAGTAATAATGGATTTAACTTTTCTTCTATACACTTTGCTGAATCTTTGTTTTTGAGATACTTTAGGAACTTGTACATCCAGAGTTGTTTCTTGAACTGGCACATAAACATTTTCCTGAGAAGTAATAATAATATCGTCTTTGGTTGTATTATTTCTTTGATCTTTCTCTGTCAATTTTCTGCATTCTTCTTTATTATGTCCCAAGTGAAAACAACCAAAGCAATATCTAGGAACATTCTTATAGCTAACTCTAATCCAAGTTCCATCATTTTCCCCAAAACCAACCCACATTCTTCTCTGCAATCTCTTAGAAACATCAATTTCAACCTTAGCGAAGCATGCGTTACTTTGAGCTCTGTGTTTATCAGGAACCACAATGCTATATACTTTACCAAGAGTTGAAGCCATGTTATTTATTATCGATCGATTATACATATATTCTGGAAGATGTTCAAATCTCATCCAAAGTAAAACAGTAGGATTTTCGTAGTTTCGATTAATATCAGGACAACATTTCAAAAGTCTCATACTTTTGCCATCAACACCAAACGTTTCTTGACCATAGAGTGATTATATCTTCTTTGAGACAGAGTTCTATCAGAATATGACGTGAATCCACTGTTAGGAAATCGTATGACCCCTTAAGCTTTAAAGAATCCAGGAAATTTTGAAACGAAGATCGTTTTGGTATCTCATTACTAAATTTACCAACTAATGTAGTTCTTGTTTGAAGAAGAAGATGATCTTTAATTGCTTTTGAGTAGTTAATTGAAATACGATCTTCTAATATCTTGATTGATTCAGGAGTAGTTTATTGAGGCAGAGATTTTTGTTTCACAATTTCGGAGTAAGAATTCTTAACTGGGCATGAGACTTTGATTTCCTTATTTGATGGAAGAACTGGAAACTCTACTTGGCAATTTAAATCCAACGTCAATATAGCAACAACCGATAACAGTCCACCAGAAGCAGAGATAAGAACTCCAGAGAATACAGAGGATGCCTTCCCTAGAAAAGTCGGCAAGATGCCGGAGAGAGCCAACCCCGCCAAAGAAGAAGCTTAGAGGAAAGCCTTATCGGAGTTGGACGCCGGAGACGGCTTAACAGAACTCCTCTGCTATCTTGAAATAAATTTCAGTTTCTTGGAGCCCCCAATCCATCTTAAGGATATCAAAGAAAACAATAACTTGCACCAGGTGTAGCGTTTATATTCAATCTCTTACCAGTTACTTCGCCGTGCGATTCTGAGTTTTTTTTTCAAAAATTGTCTTCAGTAAGCAAGATGGTGAGCTCTCAATATTTTCAATTTATCCCAAACAACCTGTAACATAAAATTTTCCGACAATATCTTCCGCATATGAAAACAAAACAATTACGTAAACCCTCTTTTTCAAATGGAAGCTCGCGAAAATTTCAAATTAAAAATTTTACATGTTCAAGTGAAATTACAAGTGAAGCAATTGTTAAATCAATTTTTTCGCAAATAAATTATTTTATTTTGTTTTTAATTTTTTTAATTGATGTGTTCATAAGTAATATGCATAACCAAAGAACGGTTCGTGTTTACTACTAATAATTTGTATGTTTTTTTGCGTAACAAAAAATACAACTAGTAAGTTATGAACTATTTCTGTACCTGTTTAAATATTTTGGATGATTTTTTTTCTTTTTATGCAACCCAAGTTTAACGTATTTACGCATCCAAATTATAGTAAGTTTTTAAATCTAGTTTATATTTTGTTTTTTAAAATAAAAGACCTTTTTCAATCAAATTGAACATACTTACTGTTAGTTTAAATACTAATTTACATTTATTTTAACTTTGTAATATATATATATATATATATAAGCATTAGTCTCCGTGAGGAATTTCAAATACAATTTAGCTCACAAAAGAAATACAAAATCTTCAAGAAGAAGTCAACAATTGGAAAAATCAATATCAACGTGTAACTTCAGTATTTTTTCAAAAAAAACACTAACTTCGCAAAAAAATTACTCATTATTACGTAACAAGTTAACAAGTAATTACGCAATCATGTTTAACACGTCTAAAAATATATTTGTTCGCAATACAATTGCACGTAATTACTCAACCACACTTTGAAAACCTTTATTTCTTTTTTATTTTGCAGTTAGAAGATTGGATCTAGACCAATATGCCATTTAATAAATTGAAGAGCTAACAACAAAAACCAATGAAAAGACTACGGAAGTGAAAGAATAATAACATCAATCAATTTCTCTATTTATTTATTTTTAACAGTTTTATAAGTTTCTATTTTCTAATAGTTCCACAAGTTTTATACCAACATCATTTACCAGTTTTAAAACAATTATATTAAAGGATATTTGTATTTATTGTAAAGTAACCATATAAAAAAGGTGAATTAATGACTGAATGTAGTAAGATTGAGGATTAACAATATTGATTATAGTCATAAGTAGCTATAATATTTTTTTTATTAAAATAAACATATCATTTTTATCACTTTTCTCACATTATATTAGAGCAAAGTTATTATTTCTCTTGTTTATTACAGTCACTATTTTGCCAAATAAATTCTCAACATAACAAATCACTTTGGCTGATGATTCTTACAAATCGGAGATCCAAACCACCACCTCAAAGGGTTTCAGATCAGAGATCAAAGCTATCAGTCCCTCACATCTCTTATACATTCATCATCCATACCAACCACGCCATGTCTTGGTTTCAATTAAATTAAACAGTGTCAATTATCAATCATGCAGCATGTCAGTTATTAATGCATTCATTTTCAAAAAAGAAGATCAGTTTCATCGACAACAGTGTCAAATAACCATCACATGAGAATGAACCTCTTCTGTTCGAGCAATAAAACCAATTCAATAACATGATAATTTATTGGCTGACTAATGTTGTTGAATTAGGAATTGTTGAAAGAGTTATCCATACTAAGACATCACGTGAAGTATGGGCTGACTTGTGCGACCAATTCTCTTAAAAGAATGCTTCAATTGTGTTTCATATACAAAAATCAATCACCATCATAACACAATGTACAATGACAATAATTGTATATTTTACCAAGATCAATACATTGTGGGACGAGCTCGAGACATATCGTTCTCTACTGAACTGTAATCAACGATAAGCACACCTTGAACAAAAAGAGGAATATCGTCTTATGCAATTTTTGATAGGTGTGCATGAATCTTAAAAAGTGGTAAGGTCCAACATATTGAGGATTTCACCTCTACCCAATGTATGTCAAGCATATTCTTTGATAATCCAAGAAGAGAAACATCGACAGGTATCCTCTGATCCAATTGAAAACTTTTCCATAACAGTCGCAGGCCCGGGAAAAATAAGAAATTCAAAGCATAAAATATGTGAGCACTGTAACAGATCCGGACATACTATAGATGAATATCAGACTCTTAGATATCATTGTAATCATTGCGATAAGAGTGGTCATACAGAGGATAAATGTCGATTAAATATGGAAACAATAACAAGTCAGAACAATTTTGAGCACAACAATCTTCAGTTTAGGGCAAAAGAGCCTTTGGCGAATGGGGCAGAATCTCATAACTCATCAAGTTCCAATACTTCTAGAATTTTTCAGGGGTTCACTATCGAACAAATAGAAAAATTAGCCCAAGCAATAAGTGTACTGAATCATAATAATTATGATAATGTTGATGCCCATGTGAGTGTTGCAGTTTTGATTCTATCTACTATTGTGTCTGTTAATTCTAGTCGTACAAGTTATTGGATTTTGGATATTGGCGCCACATATCATATTGTATCTCACATATCACTTTTATATGATCCCAAGCCTTCCACTATTACCAATGTTAATATACCAAATAATGCAACACCACAAATCACTAACACCGACATAATTAGTTTTAATTCAAAATTAACCCTTACATATGTCTTGTCTGTACCAACCTTTAATTTATATTTAATTTCAGCTAGTAAACTCACTAAAGATCATATTTTATGCATCATTTTCTTTCCTGACTATTGTATTTTTCAAGACTTGGTTTCGGGGAAGATGATTGGCTAAGATAGACAACGTGGTGGTTCATACTACATGCATCCAAATAAATCGTCTACATGTCCGGTGTCGCAGTCGTCTAACCTATGGAACTTACACCTAGTCCATCCCCATTGTCTTGTTTTAAATTACTTTCACATTTGCTTCCAGATATTCACAAAGACTTAGGAAATAATTCTACAATTTTCCCACAAGCTAAACAAACACGTTTGCCTTTTCTTAAAAGTTCAATAAATATATAATTTATTTTCTCCTTATTACATTGTGATGTTTGGGTTCCTCATAAAGTTCCTTCATATACTGATTCATGTTATTTCCTTACAATTGGTGATGATTTTACTCGATGCACGTGAACCTTTCTCATGCACAATAAATCAGAAACACAATCTTTATTAGATAATTTTGTGCAATTCATCAAACCCCGATTTTAAATAGATGTTCAAACAATAAGAGTGTATAATGGTAGTGAATTTCTTTCTTTTCGTACTTTTTTCAAAACGAAGGCATTGAAGTTCAAAACTCGTGTATTTACACACCACAAAAAACGGAGTTATTGAATTAAAATATCAACATATTTTAAATGTTGCTCGTTCTCTTATGTTTCAATTAAATATACTACTTGATTTTTGGAGGGATTGTGTTTTAACATCCGTCTATTTGAATCAACCACATTCCAACTTATTTACTATCAAATAAATCCCCATTATAGGTCTAATATAATCGTTCCCCATCATTCACTCACTTACGTGTTTTTGGTTGTGCATGTTATGTAGCTAATGTTCATCATAAACATAAATTTGATCCTAGTGCATCCATTTGTGTTTTTTGGGGTATCCACATGGAAAAAATGCTACAAAGTTCCTCATTTACATACACATAAAGTTTTCATAAGTTCTGATGGCCACTTTAAGGAGAATCTATTTCCCTACCGCCATGCCTTGACCTTTCATTTTCCGAACCAATCGTCCTCATCATCTTCCAATCAATCACCTAAATCCTCATCAGTTCCATTTTACAATCCCACATCATATGAATCAGAACCTCAGCCTTTATATTTTTCGTCTCTATCCAATCCCATAAACCTTACATACCCCTCATATGTTCCCATAATCAACTATAAGTTTATCACCCTCACTCATAACTCCATTCTCACTTTCCGCTCCACCAATACCTTCTGTTTCACCATCACCTCAACCACACATACTTCTCTTCTAATGCGCAATGATATCTCGATTAGTCATTCCACACGCCAAATACATCCACATGCATGGTACCTAGACTAAGACATGTATACCAAGATCAATCAATATTCAACATAATTAAGTTCTCGTCAATCTACAAGGTATTCCTTCTTCTCACATACATATGTTTTAAGTTCCTCCCTAACCAACGTGATTTCTTAGCTCTGGTATCAACACAGACAGAGCCTTTATCTTTTGAAAATGCTAATTGTGATCCACTATGACGCCAAACCATGTCCACTGAACATAAGGCTTTTGAACATAACAACACGTGACAGTTGATTACCCTTCTTCTGGGACACAAACCTATCAGATGTCCACTGAGCTTAAGGCTCTTGAACATAACAACAAGTGACAGTTGGTTCTGCTTCCTCCGGAACACGTGGTCGAGTTCTGACTGACCCGTTGGGGCCCGTTGTTTTTTTTACTCAAACTCTTTTTTGGCCCACAGCGGTTAATATTTTTAAACTCAAGCCCGCCCCGCTCATGTCCGTGGGTCAGGGTGACCTGGCCCACAAACATTATTTTTACTATTTGGATTGTCCAAACCGGTTTGACCGGTCCCGAACGCAGCTCAAATTTGACTTGATTTTTTTATTTAAATAAAAGTTTAAGATATAATTTTTTAACCAAATTAAATATAACTAAATAAACAATTAAATATTATTAGAAGAAATACGCATAAATGTTTAATAAAACAAGCAATATAAAATATATCTTAAATAATATAAAATAAAATATTAAAACAAACTCACGATGTTATGTTATATAATAAAAACTAATGGTAAATTAGGATTGAAAGTATATGCAAAGATCCGAATAAAGATTATTAAAAAACAAAGAGAGAAGTAGCTGCAGGAAGCGACTAAGGTTTTGTGTTTATTAGAAAATATTCCCTTTTGTATTGAACTGTTTTTTTATAATGCAAACCCAAGTAAGGCTCTCAATATATAGAGAATTTAGAGGCTTATACAAGGAAACTTAATACACTGAATATTCTAACACATTATAATATCAAAACATGTTAATCTCAGTAACACACTTCCCTCCATCACCTTCATAGTCACTCTCTTTGTTTCTTGTACACTGAATATTCTAGCACTCCTCATCAAGTTGTGTAGTGGGATCACCAATACCCAACTTGGATATAACTGATTCGAATATTCTTGCAGCAACCGCTTTTGTCAGGATGTTTGCCAGTTGGTCTTCGGATCTAACAAACGGAAGTTCGATTGTCCCATCTTCAATCTCTTTTTATGAAGTTCCTATCTATTTCAATGTGCTTTGTTCTATCGTGCTGTACCGGGTTTTCAGAAATTTTAATCGCAGCTTTATTATCGCACATTAAATGAGTTGGACACTTCAAATGGGATCCGATTTCTTTCATTATCTTCTTTAACCAAAGTATCTCGGTATTCCCCTTAACGATTCCTCTAAATTCTGATTCAGCACTTGACAGTGATACTACTTTATATTTCTTACTCCTCCAAGTCACCAAGTTACCTCCAAGAAGAGGAAAGTAGCCAGCAGTTGATTGCTTGTCGTTAGGATTCCCTCCCTAATCAGCATCTGTGAATACTTCAGCATCAAGGTGTCTATTTTTCTTAAAAATTATGCCTCTTCCTAGTGTGCCTTTGAGATATCGAATAATCCTCATTACTGCCTCCATATGGTGTTCCTGAGGATGATGCATGAATTGGCTAACTACTCCCACCGCGTATGCAATGTCGGGTCAAGTGTGAGCCAAGTAAATCAATTTTCCCACCAACCTTTTGTTCCTTTCTTTATTTGCTGATCTGGCCCCTTCAATTATCTTTAGTTTGTAATTCACAACCATATGAGTGTAATTTGGTTTACAATCCACCATGCCAACTTCAGCTAATAAATCCAATATATATTTCATTTGGGAGATATAAATCCCTTCTCTTGACCTAAGAACCTCAATTCCTAAGAAATACTTCAATCCCCCAAGGTCTTTCATTCGAACTCCTTGAAGAGGTTTTTTTCTAAGAGAGCTAATTTCTTCTTCGTCATTTCCTGTTATAATCATATCGTCGACATATATTATAAGACAAGTGACTAATTCTCCTCTCTTTTTGTAAAACAATGTATGATCCCCATTACTCTGTTTGTAGCTATACTGCTTCATTGCCATTGTAAATCTCCCAAACCAAGCACGAGGAGACTGTTTGAGCCCATATAATGCCCTTTTCAGTTTGCATACCTCATTTTCTTGAAAACCATCAGAGAACCCTGGTGGGGGTTCCATATATACCTCTTCTTCCAAGTCTCCATGTAAGAAAGCATTCTTTACATCAAATTGATGAAGAGGTCAATCTTTATTCACGGCTATTGAAAGTAAAACTCTGATAGTGTCAATCTTTGCAACCGTAGAGAACGTTTCAGAGTAGTCTATACCATATGTTTGTGTATATCCTTTGGCAACCAATCTTGCCTTGTGTTGCTCAATGGTGCCATCGGATTTATATTTTATATTAAACACCCATCTACACCTGACTGCTTTCTTCCCTTGTGGTAACACATAATTCTCTCATGTACCATTCTTTTTTAGAGCTTCCATTTCGGTATTCATTGCCTCATGTCATTCAGTCATCTTCTTAGCTTCTTGAGCTGTTTTAGGGATTTGTTCAAAGAGAATAGTAGCTGAAAACGCCTTTGCAATCTTCGTCATTCCTTTCCTGTCCGTTTTTACTGGATATGTAGAAGGACGAGGAACGTGTTCCGGTGAATACCGGTCAGGAGGAATCCCTATATTTTTTTGGGGGGGAAGAACCGGAGTTTGAGTTTCAACAAATGAACTTCTTGAAATGTCATGGTCAATAGCATTTTGTGAATTATGACATTGTAAATTATTTACCTCTTGATGGACTTTTTCTTCGGTTGATTCGTTGGTAGTATCCATGGCATTTATTTCTTGTTGGACATTATCTTTGGGAGAATCATTGGTGGTAAGAACTGCCTCGTCAGTCTCATTTATGTTGGAAGAGGCGTGTTCGGTGGCGCCATCTACCGACTCTGTCGGCACATCCTCAAAGTAACTTTCATATAGCAACCAGTCGAATGATTCACTTACTTTCTCCCCCTGGGCACGATATTGGTGGTCAAAAAAATAATCGGATTCTAAGAAGTCACAGTCCATGGTGACATGGATTCGATGAGTAACCGGATTGTAACACCGATATCCCATTTGATGAACATCATATCCAACTAATACACACTTTTCATCACAAGGATTAAGTTTGTTTCGACTAGTTTTAGGGATATGAACAAACACCGAACAACCAAAGACACGAGGTGGTAAGGTCATAACAGATAGAATTGTAACTTGGGTGGCAAGCACTTGTAATGGAGTTTTATTTCCTAGACATCAGGTTGGTAGACGATTTGCAAGATATGTAGCTGTAGCAAGAGCTTCTGGCCAAAGAGAATGAGAAACTCTAGATTCAATCATAATAGCACGAGTTTTTTCAAGTAAAGTATGATTTTTTTCGTTATGAAGTACCGTTTTGTTGAGGTGTGTTTGGACAAGTGGTTTGATGGATAAGACCATTTGTTTTGAAAAAATTATGCATTGTTTGGTTGACAAACTCTGTTCCATTATCGGAACGAAGAATCTGTAAAAAAAAAAATTCAAATTGAGTCAAAATCATTTTGTAAAAACAAACAAATATTTCTGGTACTTCCGATTTATGTTTCATGAAGTATATCCAAGTCATTCTTGAGAAATAATCCACAAATAAAACAAAGTATCTGATTTGATTGTTAGTGGAATTTGGTGTTGGACCCCAAACATCAGAATGGATTAGCGAAAAAGCATAATCAACTCTAGTATTACTTTGATTAAATGAGACCCTATGATTTTTTGCAAGAATGCAGGTTTCACATTTCTCATGAATGAAATTATTCAAAAAAAAAGACTAGGAAACAAACTCTTAAGATAGCTAAAAGAAGGATGACCAAGTCGTCGGTGCCATAACCAAAGTTGCCTTTCGGTTGTTCCGTGAGCAAGCATGGCATGTCCCTTATGAACTACCTCATCAACATAATAGAGACCTCCTTGTCCAGTACCACGCCCAATGATCTTTTTCGTATGAATGTCTTGTAAAATGCAAAAACATTGATACATAAGAACCACACAGTTGAGTTGTTTTGTCACTTGACTAACAAATAATAACTTTAAGGATAGTGAAGGAATATAGAGGCAGTTTTTAATTTCCATTTTTTCCGAAAACATAATTAAACCTCCCCCTTTGACTTCACAAATTTCTCCACTAACAGTCTCAATATGGGACTTCTTTGGAGATGACATGTCACCAAAGTCTTTAGGATCATAAGACATGGTGTCCGTAGCCCCGCAATCAAAGATCCAATTCATTGATTTCTCAAACCCTTTACCTCTAATTTTTTCATAGGAGTTCGCCGCCATTCCTCCAAAACCAGTACCACTTCCTTGCTTATTTTTAGTCAGATCTTCACAGCCACTTGTAGACGAAGCCCGTTTGACATTAGATCTGAAACGCTGGTTATTTTTCTCCTTATGACCGTCCTCCCACCATTCTGGATAGCCAACCAGCTGGAAACATGTCTCTTTAGTATGTTTCTTCATCCCATAATGAGTGCAATACAACTTGGATTTATCTTCTTTCTCTTTGGATCAGAATTTAAACCTCTGTGCAAAATCTTTAGCAATCAAACCCATTCCAATTTTAATCGATTCACTATCAGAATAACTTGATTTTAGTATATTAAGCCTGGTCACTTCCCTTCGTATTGTAATATATGTTGTTTCCACGGAAGGAAGAGGATCCTTTTTCAGGATATCTCTCTTGACTGGTTCCAGCTTGTCATTAATCGCCATTAGCAATTGATAGAGCCGTTGTTCTTGAGTCTTCTTATTGTAGATCTGAATGTCTTATGGGTCTTTCATAGGGTTCAGATCTCGCCTATCTATAGACATCCAGATGTTCTACAGTTTGTTCCACAAGTCTTCTAGTGTATTGGGCCCTTGACTTAATGAATTAGCCCTCTTATGAAGGTCAAACACATGTAACGAATCTGTACCAGAACCGTTTGTGGTGGCTAACCCATCTCATAGGGCTTTTGCAGTGGGATATTGCGAGACATTATTCACCAAGCTAGATTGAAGATTCTGGATGATCCATGTGAAAACACATTGATCATCTTGTTCCCACCTTGTATATGTTTTGTCGGTTTTGGATGGAGGTGTCGGCTCCCCTGTAATGTGAGAACCTCTCCCCCTTCCCCCAATTAATTTCTTCATCAGGTTTGCCCATAGGGAATAGTTGTCACCACCGAGTTTAATCCCTAGGGATAAATTCTCGGGGTAAGTTGTTTGTTGTTGTGTTCCGAGACCATTTCTCAGAATTGTAGCAATCTGTATTGTTAATTCATTAGGGATTTGATTGACCACGACTTCATTGCCAGCCATATTTGTTGAAGATGTTCAGAATTCCCAAAATTACACGTGCTCTGATGCCATGTTAAAAAACAAAAAGAGAAGTAGCCGCAGGAAGCAACTAGGGTTTTGTGTTTATTAGAAAATATTCCCTTTTGTATTGAACTGTTTTTTTTATAATGCAAACTCAAGTAAGACTCTCAATATATAGAGAACTTATAGGCTTATACAAGGAAACTTAATACACTGAATATTCTAACACATTATAATATCAAAACATGCTAATCTCAGTAACACACTTCCCTCCATCACCTTCATAATCACTCTCTTCGTTTCTTGTACACTGAATATTCTAACAAAGATATTTATAATTTATAAAATTAAGTTTATAGGAAGAGAATATAATTAATAAATATATTATGGACTTTAAAAATAAAATGATAATTACTAGAAAATGTATATTATTGGAAACAATATAAATATCAGTCTTTTAATAATTAGTAAATATATTTTTTAGTTATATTTTACAAATTTACAACCATTTTTTAAACATATTTCCTATTATATATATATATATATTATATTTGCGGACAGGTTGGGTAGGACAAGTTAAAAACCCATATCCGACCCGACCTATCTACGGGTCATAATTTATATATCCATACTCGTCCCGTTATAATTAGGCCGGATCAGGTCGGTTTTGGCTCAGACCAACATTGTCATCTCTACATTGAGCGATATACAAGTCGTTTAGTGGCAAAGGGTTACACCCAGGTTGAACGTATTGACTATCATGAGACAATTTCTCCAACTGCTAAATTCACCACTCTTCGATGTTTTTTGACTGTTGCAGCTTCCAGAAACTGGTATATTAATCAACTTGATGAACATAATGTCTTTCTTCATGGATATATAGATGAGGAGGCATATATATCTCGACCTCATGGTCTCTGTCGGCAATGGGAAAATTTGTTATGTCGGCTTCGCAAATCCATCTACGGTGTAAAACAAGCATCTCAAAATTGGTACTTCATTTTTTTAACGATTGTCAAAATCGCAGGTTACATATAGTCAAAAGCATATTACTTTTTTTACTAAATCTAAAGGTAACAAGTTCACTGTTATCAATGACTTACATGACATCAAATTGTTGAAGAATCATCTACTCCAACATTTTCACATTAAAGATCTTGGTGAGTTAAATATTTTCTAGGCATTGAATTTTCTCGATCTAAGAGAGGAATATTCATGTCTCAAAGAAAATATGCATTAGATACTTTACAAGTATTGTGCGATTGGTCACTTCCACTTGCCCATTAGCTTGAGGATGAAAGGGGGCAGAAAAACATTGTCGTATACCCATAGAGAGGAAAAAACTTTTAAACTTCTTGTTATCAAACTGAGGCCCGTTATCCGTTGTGACTTGCAATGGCACCCCAAAACGACAACAGATATTTGACACCACAAATTTGATTACATCTTTGGCCTTTGTCCCTGCTAAGGGTTCTGCTTCTACCCACTTAGAGAAATAATCCACTGCGACAATTATAGTTTGCCTGCCACCGGATGCCATCGGTAAAGGTCCAACTAAATCGATGCCCCACCTATCGAATGGGACTGCTTCCGAAATATTCTCCAATAATGCCCCCGACATGTGGATCACATTGGCATAGCGCTGACAAGTATCACATCGTTTTACCAAATCTTTTGAATCTGATGCAATAGTCGGCCAATAATAGCCAGCCAGAAACACCCGACGAATTAATGCCTTATACCCACAATGGGCAGATCCTTCCCATCGTGTAATTCGGACAGGATGACTTGTGACTCATCCTTGTTTAGACATCGTAGTAACGGTCGACTCAAAGATTTCTTATACAGCACGCCTCCCAGCATAACATACTCATGGGATTTGAAGCTGATTTTCCTTGCCTTGTACTTTCCGACGGGTAAAGTATCGTTTTCGAGGAAATCAATAATGGCGGACCTTCAATCGTCTTTGATCATGTTGCTCTCCTCGGTAACGTTCATTGCATGGTCCGCATCGATCATGATCGAGGGACGTTCCTGAGTTAAGACCCATGGGTATCCATCCGTTCGTGAGGCTGATGCCAAAGAATCTGGGACAATATTTGCTTCCCTTCGAACATGTGCATACTTAACTTCCTGAAACTCAGATACTAAGTCTTTTAATGCTTGCAAATACTGTATCAGCTTATCTTTTCTGCCCTCGGACTCTCCCAAAGCTTGGTATATTACTAACTGTGAATCGCTGATCAGTTTAACCTTTTTGGCCCCACATATCTGAGCTAAATGCAAACCCGCTAATGCAGCTTCATACTCCGCTTCATTGTTAGTGGCTTTAAAGCCGAACCGAATAGCTTGGAACATAGCTATTCCTTCTGGAGAAATCAATTGAACACCCGCCCCACTTCCAGAAATGTTCGACCCCCCATCTGTTCTTACCAACCATTCCGTTTCATCAAAATGGTCAATGATTTCTTTATCCTCTCGATCTGAATGGAATTCGACCAAAATATCAGCTAAAACTTGGGCTTTTATCGTCGTTCGAGGCTCAAATGTTATGTCAAAATCCCCTAGTTCCACCGAACATTTGGTCATCCTTCCAGAAATATCAGGCCTCTGCAACAAACCTTTTAGGGGAAAAGTTGTCCGAACGATTATAGGATGTGCCTGGAAATAAGGTCGCATTTTTTCGAGCAGCCGTTACCAAAACCAACGCTACCTTCTCCAATTTGAGATATCGCTTCTCCGCATCCAGCAAACTCTTACTGACATAATAGATAGGTTTCAGAAGAGATTCCTCTTCGCGAAGTAGAACAGCACTGACCGTACAACCTAACACTGCTACATAGACAATTAATTTCTCCCCTACCAATGATTTAGACAATACCTCAGGGGACGTTAGATACTCTTGGATTTGGCGAAAAGCGGCTGAACATTCGTCGATCCAACAAAACTGTTTCGCATTTCGCAATACCTTGAAGAAGGGTGCACATTTATCCGACGACCTATATATAAATCTATTCAGAGCGGCCAATCTCCCTGTCAGAACTTGGACTTCTTTGATATTTCGGGGGGTGTCATGGTGACTAAAGCTTTTATCTATTCCGGATCAACCTCGATGCCTTTTTCGCTGATCATGTAGCCAAGAAATTTGCCCGACCTCACCCCGAAGATGCACTTCTCCGGATTGAGTTTCAAATTGACCTTGCTTAAATTGTTAAACGTCTCCTCCAGGTCAGCAAAATATTCTTCGTCCCGCGAACTTTTGACCAGCATATCATCGATATAGACTTCCATGTTCCGTCCAATCTGTCCCTCAAAGGTTTTATTAACCAGGCGCTGATAAGTTGCCCCTGCATTCTTTAAGCCAAACGACATAACCTTGTAGCAGTATAACCTTCTCCCGGTAATAAAAGAAGTGCTATCTTCATCTTTAGTATCTAACCGGATTTGGTTGTACCCTGAGTAAGCGTCCATGAATGACAACAGTCGGTTACCCGAGGTCGAATCTACTAATTGATCAATACGGGGCACTGGAAATGGATCCTTGGGGCAAGCTCTGTTTAAATCTATGAAGTCGACGCACATTCTCCACTTGCTATTCTTCTTCCGTACCAACACTGGATTTGATGCCCATACGAGATAATGCGACTCGCGAATGTGTCCTATGCTTAGTAGCCTTTCTACCTCCGCAAGAATAACGGAAGCCTTTTCCGGAGAGACTGGTCTCCTCTTCTGGACAATAGGTCGAACGTCAAGTCGTATCGCAAGCTTATGACATATAATCTCCGATGGTACTCCAGTGACATCCTGTGCACACCAAGCAAACATATTGAGCTTGTTAGATAAAAAAGCAATTAACCTTTCTCTAAACTCCAAAGAAAGTTTTACTCTGATCTACATAAATCTGCCACTCGCGAATACGTGTGTCTCGAAATCTTTTTTCGGGACCAGAAACCCGGGGGTCTCCCTCGGATCATCACATGGGATGACTTCGGAGGAAGGCCCCTTTAATTGCTATGTTTTATATGACGCTTCTCCCCGAACTCCCTTCGAGGATAAAGCTATCTGGTAACATTCATGGGCCATTTTCTGGCTACTTCTGATTATCCCGATATTGTTCCCCACCACATACTTTAAACACTGATGCACCGTCGAAATTATGCCATACATCCGGGACAACCAAGAGCGACCCAGAATGGCATTATACGAAGTCGGCGCATCAACGACAATAAACAATACTTCCACCTCTTTCTTGAATGGCCCGCGACCCAACTCAACCACACATTGAAAATCTCCTACCACCACTGCTGTAGCGCCGGTAAAGCCCACTATAGTCCTGTCGGATCGTCAGATAACTGGTGGGTCAGAAATTCTCCTGTAAGTGCTCATAAACAAGATATTCGTTGAGCTCCCTGTATCGATAAATATCTTCTGAACTTGATCCCCAGGGATACCCACGGCGATCACCACTGCGTCCTCATGCGGGCCCGCAACATTTTGCATATCATCGTCATCAAAACAAATGACGGGGGAGGGTAATCAGTGCATTTGTGCTGACACCCCCGCTTCGATCTGGGTAGTCAGGTTGACCATGTGCCTCTTTCGCGAGCTATTGGAATTTCCCGCAATAGTATATCCTCCAAAGATTGCCAATGAATCGAAGAAAGCATAGAGGCTATTCACCCTCCCCCTTGGAATAACCTCTTCCACCATATTCACATTGTTCCTCCCCTTCTTGGGATCTAAATATTCTTCTTCAATGTCAAAGTCGTCGACCCCTTCGGAAATTACCATGGCTGTGTCAGTGTTCTTTGGGACAGCTTTCACCACAGCGTTCTTCTGGGAGTGCTTTTTGACAAACTCTAACAACATTCCATTCTCGATCAAGGCTTGGACTTCTTTTTTCAAAGCTATGCAGTCCTTGGTATCGTGCCCAATATCCTCGTGATACTTGCAATACTTATTAACGCTTCTACTTTCCCTCGGAGTCTGTATAGGAAAAGGCTTTCTGAATGGTATTGTAGATCTCGCCTTGTCAAATATAGCGGCAAAATTTTCCGTCAGCTCCGCAAAATAGTCTAGTCGAACCCACTTATTCGACATGGGTCGGGCTCCTTGATTGTAATTTTGCTGGTTGCCATAGTACTGTGAGTTTGTTTTCTGCCTCGGCGGATATTGACCCGTACTTTTGGCTTGAACATTGACACGGGGCCCTTGGCTACTCGGCTCAGATCTTTGAAATTTATTCTGATCCAACTGATCCCCGGATCCTTTCTCTGATGCCTGAGTCTCCTCCACCAGAATTCTCTTCTCGACCTGATCCAACAATGCTCCAAAGGTCATTGCCTGACTCTCCGCCACCGTATCCTTCAACAATCCGGGGAGTAGGCCCATCCTGAAAGCTGCAAGGGCCACTGAATCTTTACAATACTCCATGTCCGTTTTCGTTTTGACAAACTGATTGGTGTAATTCTTAAAAGCTCTCCCCAACCTTTTGTCTGCAATAGATTATCGTGTCTCCGTTAGCTCTGAACTTTTTGCTCCCCACAAAGTGTTGTCTGAATATATTCCAGAACATGTCGAAATTCTTTATCGAGCCCTGCGGAAGCCTATTATACCACTTGGAAGCTACCCCCTTGAAGGTCTGAGAAAATGCTCTACACAGCAACTTATCATCGTCGTCGAAATTAATCATGAAATTTTTGAATTGTTCGATGTGATTATCCGGATCTTGTGTCCCATCGAACTTTTCTAATTTCGAGATATCGAAATGCTTTGGGAGGTTTCCCACCAAAATGTCCGGGGACAGAGGTGAAACTCTCCAATTATGACCCGTACGATAAACGTTGGATCTTAAATTGTCATTGTTCGGAAAGTACAACCCTTTCTCGGATGGCAGAGTATATTGATGCTGTCACTCCGAATTTCGCGGGCCCATGTCTTCTTTTCTAACAGGAAACTTCGCTTGGCCATAAGCTCGATCGTCGAATTGAGCACGGTGACTCTTCTCCCTCGGAGACTTCCTCTCCGAGCTTCTTCCCCTTCGGTAATCAGCGTGTCCTCGACCGTGCTTTTTCTTTCTGTGATTTCTCATAGGAGATGACTCCGAAGAACTGTATCGAGAATAATCGCTCGAATCAGATGAATCCAAATGTCGCTTTCCTTTCCTCCTCGACGATCGTCGTTCGTATCCCCTGTATATATCGTCCCTATTTTTGGGACAAAAATCGGCTTCACGCTCCTCTTTCCCACTAACGGGCTCCCTCCGTATCTCAGAACGAAGATTTGCCTGTACGGTTTCCTTTTCTGCCTTCAATCTTTCGATTTCCAGCAACAGCTCATTCCTTCGAGCCAATAGGTCTGAGTCATCGAAAGTGTCTTCGACTCGATTGCCCCTATGAGCCTCGTCCTCCATGCCATTCTGATAATCCTCACCCACTAGGTTCTCCTCGAAATTGTTGACAAAATCGTCCCCTTGCTCTTCCATAGTTTTCCTCGGAACTATTTCCAGGAAGCGATTGTCGTCAGAACGATCTTCGCTTCCCACAGACGGCGCCACTAAAGAGTTTGAAGATTATCTGGGGGTGATTATGTGATACGAGAATCTCTTAGTGTCAATTTAGGTTGATTTACTTTGTTTGGGAGCTGTTTTAGAGAGAGAAAATGAGAGCTTAGCTTAAGTAGAGAGAGAAAGTAATATAATATTCGTCTTGGATATGTGAAGCGTGTGTGGTCCTTTTATAGTACAATTGCGGACCCCACACGCTTTAATTCCTATTTATTACATTTTTAGTCCCTACATCTTATTTTCTTCTTATTCTAGCTACTTCTTTGATAGTTTATACAGCTTTCCCCTCACACAATTTCCTCTTTTCATTTTCCTCCTATCATACTTTTTCTTTACAATTTTCTCCTATCATATTTCTTCTTTATGATTTTCTCCTTATCTTTTATTCTTCCTTATCACACATATTTTTTGCAATTTCTATGGCTTTTTATTTTGTAATTGTTTTCTTTTTTATCTCATAAACAAATTTAATTTAAATTTTATAAAAGACAAGATTGTATTTTACAAAATAAATTTAAGCTATATTTTGTACAAAAATAAAAATAAAAATCACATATATATATAGCAGTAACTTAATTATTTTTTAATGAACATTGTCCTCCGATACAAATAATAACTTACAAAATTCAATTATAAATTATTATTAATAAAATATATATTTGTACCATATGTTTTATAAAAAAATCACACCATGGTTATATAATAATATAAAAACATGTAATTTATCTTTTATAGTATTTTATTTGTGATTTTCTAAAAGTGTATATTTTTCAAATGTTAGATTTGAAAAATTATCAAAAATGTTGTTGATTTAGTTTTTTTTCAAAGACAAACAAAATTACATTTATAAAAATTATTTTTTATATTCATTTTTTTGCGAGCTCACTTGATTTTGGTTTTTTTTTTGTAAAAGTTTATGCTTAACTTTTTTTTTTAAATTTAATTTTGGTTTCATATTTTACATTTTCATTTATAGTTTCGTATTTTTCACTTAATTAATTTTTGAAGAGTTAAGAGATGGTCCGATGGTGATTTTGTTATGAGAAGATTTGTTGATAGAGGATTAGGAGGTAGAAGAATATTTGAGTGTTAGATCTAGAGAGAGAAAATACTAAATAGTATAGAGAGAGAAAGTCTCGTACTATTCATCTCGGGAATCGTGAAGCGTGTGTGGTCCTTTTATAGTACAATTGCGGACCCCACACGCTTTAATTTGGTTTAATTACATCTTTTGGTCCCCGCTTTTAGGTTCCTTCCTATTTTGGCTATATCTTTACAATTCATGCATTTCAGCCCTTATACACTTATTTCTATGTATTTTGGCCATTATACATTTATTTCTATGCATTTTGGCCCTTATACATTTATTTCTATGCATTTTGGCCCTTATACATTTATTTCTATGCATTTTGGCCCTTGTCTTTTATTCTTCCTTATCAGTAGCCCCCTAGTCTTAGTAAAAATCGTTTTGCTAAGACTGAATAATTCTCCTGACAGGCCAAAATTACTTCTTCTTCGAACTTCATAAGTCCTTCGAAAAGTTGCTCCACGAGTCCCTTCGTATTGTCGAGGCCATGAACTACTTAGGCGAAAAGTTGCTTCACAAAACCTCTTCGACATAAAACCTCTTCGAATGACTTACAAGCCTCCTCGAATATCTAAAACGGCCTCTTCAATCTTCTGTTATACCGAGTAGCCCCCTCAATCCTTGTAACATTTTAAGCAAAACGGTCTTCGGATAAATATATACTTAGGCGAAAAAAAGGTGCTAGGATTGATGATGTCATTACACACACTAGTGTCAGCAAAAAACGGTACCAATTCTTCTGACATTGTGGTCAGAAAACTCTTCCCCTTCCCCTGACAATCTCTGACACAAAACTCTTCACCTTCTATTATAGCTAGGCGACCGAACAATGTCCACCTATGTGGACCATTGTACCCCTAGGCAAACAACATGAAAATGTCCCCGGGCTTCATTTGTCAAGAAAGCCCACTAGTCTCCTATAAATACCAACCTTTTTCTTCATTAATGCAACTTCTGTTCAATTATTTCTAGAGAGATAAAGCTGGCGAACAAGCCCCGTCGAATTCCTGAGTGGTTGTTGATTAGTAAACGGTTCGAAGAGAGGGTTGCTGCTGGTGAAGACGTAAGGCCTCATCCCCCACCATTGACTACAACCTTTTTTGGTGCCTGGCCTCATTCGAACAACTCGACCGCCATTATACCTCGTGAAGTAGCTCGTCAAAGCTTGCTCAACGAAACGAACCCTCCTAGGGAAATGGGTAAAGAGAGATCACACAAGCATTCATCAAGTTCGAAGAGGAAGAAATCCCATAGAGACAGAAAAGGTTCTCATGAGCAAAAGCGGGCCAGGGAAGCTCCCCTAACAATTCGAGAACCAACTGCCCCATCTAACGTTGAAAATCTCCCCCAAAGATCTTCAAATCCTCGAAGGACTTCGAGGAGTCCTCCTCGAAAGCCAGCTAGTCCTCCTCGAAACCAAGACCTTCAACATAATTCTGTAAGTCCTCCTCAAAACCAAGATCAACAACATAATTCTGGAAGTCTTCCTCGAAACCAAGATCAACAACATAATTCTGGAAGTCCTCCTCGAAGACAAGACCTTCATCGTGATGCTGGTAGTCCTCCTCGAAGACAAGGAACAGATGTGTCTAGTCTGCCCTCCACGCCATCCATGACCATTCATGGAACTCAATTCTCCCCCTCAAGGACGCTTATTACCGATGAAGACATGCGTATTTTACATGAAGAAACTTTAGACCCCAAAGTTACAAAACCTCTCAATAAATCCTTCGGACAGAGATTGCCCATTATTCCTTCCTCGGGCCCTGCGAACGGTGCAACATCTTCTTCGACAATATCCGAGGAGCAAGCTCGCCGGATTGCTCCAAAATTGAAGGGGGATATTGTGCTGCCCTTGGAGTTGGACAACATTGCCGACAACAATATTCGGGGCATTGAGAATAAACACATGGTAGCCCTTGCCAACATCAAATATAAATACTTTTCAATGGAGGAGGAGATGATACTGAGGGCTCGATGGGGCATCCCCACTTATATCAATATCAGATTTCCTGCTGAGGAAGAGACACCCTTATCTGTGAGGGATCACGAGGTGGTGGTCTACACAGAAATCATGAATTGGGGGCTAAGGTATCCATTAGACCCCTTCTTTATTAAATATCTCTCGAAGATAGATCTTTGCCCCTCACAGGTTGGGCCCAATATGTGGTTCATGTTAATGGCCTGCATAATGGCCTCAAGGCTCTCAGGCCAAGAATTTTCATTGGAGCAAATCATTGGTCTTGCTGGTCTGGCCCGAAATCCTTACTTCCCCTTCTATTCATTAACATTCAATCGGGGTCAAAAAATATTGAAGGATCTACTGGAGGCCGATAAAAAATGGAGGCAACAGTTCCTCTTTTTCTCTGGCTGCTGGGAGACTGGATCAGAAGCCACTCCTTCGAATCCTCACAAACTCTCGCTAAAATGGACAATGAAATGTAAGTATTCCACCTACTTTTATCCTTCGAACTTAGGCCTTCGAAATTTATGCTTTCTCACAAGCTCCCTCGAAAATCTGTACGCCCTCGAAATAATATTTTCCCTCAAATTTGTATGTTGTGTTGATGTTTATTTTCTTGTTACAGCTATGACTGGGGTGTCCAAACCCTACACCGACTATGTGGAGGGAGCTGCCACTATTTTTACCAACCTTCGCTTGTGGGCAAAGGAGAAATGGGACAATCGATTCCGCCGTTGTTTTGTGGATGGCAACTTGGCTAGGAGTCGACTCTAGAGGCTTAATCCCCAAGATCGCATAAGTATGAGGGGACTAATGACTCCGCCTTCAGAACGAGAAGTGTTAGAGCGGTGTAGCCAACAGGATGTCATAATCTATCTGCCCAAGCGCTCTCGCTCGTAAAGTCACCTGGATGAACCTCCAGAAGATGAAACAGTACCAACCCAACCACTGAATCCCAAAGTAGCTACTAACAATCAAAGGCCTCACGCCTCGGAAAATGCAGGGACGTCGAAATCTAAAGCCCTTCGAACAACTGAAGCTCCTCGAACGAATGAAGCCCCTCGAACAAGTGAAGCCCCTCGAACAAGTGAAGCCCCTCGAACAAGTGTTATTGCTCCAACAAATCCCATTCCTCCTTTCCCTGCTCCCCTCCTCCCACCAAAGAAAGATGGCAGGAAAAAAGACTTGAAGGGGAAAGGTATTCTTCTTGAGCCCATCGAAGAACAATCCGAGGGAGGAGAAACCCCTGACAACAATGAAGAAACTCATTCTGAAAGAGAAGTCCACGGTAGTGCAAATGATGCTGAAAACAGGGGTGGCCAGTCACCCAGGGAAACTTCCTACCAATCCTTGCACTCTCCTCTTACTGAGGCTTCTCACCCAGCTTCCCTCGAAGACAGTCCAAGGCTGGCTCCCATCCCTGCTCCTCGAACAAACCCTCCACTACTCATTCATCCAGACGTTTCTTGTGGTAATTTTTCCGAATTTGATTCTTCAGCGTTAGGGTCTCCTTCGAGCTCCTTCGAAGTCCCCCTGGATGATGAGTTCTCAATGAGTCTTCGGAGACTGCTACATGCTTCAGTGAACCGAGGAAAGAAGATGTGCCATCTTGAAAAGCGCAAAAATTACTATAAGTTCAAGGCATCACTAGTTGCCTCTCAGCTCGAGGAGGCCAAGAAGGAGTATGCAGTGATCGAGGGCCAAGCTGATGCCTTGTACGAACGTCTTTCTGCCTCTGAGAATTATTTAACAATGCTAGAGAGGTGTTGCCAGCAAGAAAGGGACTTGTACAAGGAGAAGACTAATGCCCAGGAGCTGATGATATCTGAATACAAAAAGGGACATCGCAAGGCTTGCGATGGATTCGAGCAGTGTACTGAGGCTCTTCGAAAAGTAGTTGGAGAACGCGATAACTTGGAGAAAAAGATCAGAGGTTTCCCAGTAGAAATCGAAGAAGCGAAGGAAAAGGCTGCGGATGCCTATGCAGCAACATGTTTGAAGACCTTACAGGCCCGCGATGCTGCTACTCGAGCTGGCTTGTTGACCCAGATATATGCTGAGCACCCTGAATATGACCTGGGGCCTTTTTGGAAGCTTGTCTCCCCAGAACTTCGCCCTCCCCAAACAGTCGTAAGTGAGAGTGAAGACTCAGAAGGTGAGGGGAGTGATACCTCGAAAAATGCCGATTGAGTAAAAGTACTATAGGTAATTCTGTTTTTTGTATATGGCCTAAAAAGGCCTCTTTTTGTAATGACTGGAACTTGCTGTGCTGCTTTAACTTTGTAAGAGCACTGAATATTTGACTTGTCAACGTACTGTATTTGGAACAAGTTCATAATGATTATCAGTTAGATAAATTGTTCTTCGAATTATGATTTTATTGGCCCTTCGAATAATTGGTACTTGGATAAATTCACAAATTTTATTGGCCTTCGAACAACTAGTGTTAGGGTTGTAATAAGGCCATCGAACTCCAAAATTTATTAGCCTTCGAATAATTATTATCTAGATGAATTGACACATATTATGTTTTTAATAAGGCCTTCGAACAATTCTTACTTAGATAAATTTAGCAAGTTTTATGCTTGCAATAAAGCCTTCGAATTCCAATTTACTTGGCCTTCGAACAATTTTACTTAGTTAAATTTAGCAGGTTTTATGCTCGCACCAAAACCTTTAACAAAAGTGATATTGGTAATGAGGCCTTCGAATGCCAATCTACTTGGCCTTCGAATAATTTTACTTAGTTAAATTTATCAAATTTTATGCTCGCACCAAAGCCTTTAACAAAAGTTATATTGGCAATGAGGCCTTCGAATGCCAATCTACTTGGCCTTCGAATAATTTTAGGGTCTCCGAAAACAATTTCAAGGAGAAAATGTTCTGATTCACAACTGAGAGTGACTTCGAGATACACCGTACTGTGACCCAAAGAATAGTTCAAAGGTCCCAAAACATCGTGGCACACCTTAATGTGACCTAATGAATAGTTTGATGGTCCCAAAATATCATGGCACACCTTAATGTGACCCGAAGAATAGTTTGAAGGTCCCAAAATATCGTGGCACACCTTAAAGTGACCCGATAAATAAAATAAAAATTGTAATAAAAAATAGCGCGAGGGACAATAATTCAAGGCACATGTTATTGTGGCTCAAAAAATAGTGCGAGGGACAACAATTCGAGGCACATGTTACTGCGACTCGAAAAATAGTGCGAGGGACAACAATTCGAGGCACATGTTACTGCGACTCAAAAATAGTTAAAGGCAAAGAAACTTTGTATTTAAGGGGATCACCGAAACACCTCATTAAAACCTTCCTGTGCCTAACAGGGTAGGAAAGAGTGTGCTCTCACCAACATTTTTCCCAAGGGATACATAGAAAGTGAAAAGAAATACAATGTCATCTCCGAGCTCTGCTAATCGAGGTACAACTTTAAATGCTCAATATTCCAAGGTAATCGGAGATATCGTCCGTCTTTATCTTTCAACCGATATGTGCCTGGTTTTATCCTTTCTGTGACCTCATAAGGGCCTTCCCAGTTAGGTCCCAACTTCCCCAAACTTTTATCCTTAGTGTGCAAGAAAACTTTGCGTAGGACCTTGTCCCCCACCTGGAAGTCTCTATGGTTGACTTTGGACGCATATCGACTTCTCATAAGAGTTTGATAGTGAAGGGAAGTCAGCTGCGCCCGCTGTCTCTTTTCCTCCACCAAATCTAAAGCCAATGCTCTATGCTGGTCATTTGTGTCTGAGTCATAAGTTGCTATTCGATGTGAAAGGAAGAGGATCTCCGGAGGGACCACGACATCCATCCCATAAACTAAGGCAAATGGGGATACAGCGGTGGCTGTCCGGGGGGTTGTTCGATATGCCCACAATACCTCCTGTAAATAGTCAGGCCATTTCCCCGACTTACCTTCCAAGTTCTTTTTCAAACCGTCGAGGATGGTGCGATTAGTTACTTCCACCTGCCCATTTTCCTGAGGGTGAAATGGTGCCGAAAAACATTGTCGTATGCCCCTTGACACACAAAAACTCTGGAATTCTTTGTTATCAAATTGTGGTCTATTGTCCGTGGTAATCTGCAACGGTACACCAAAATGACAACAAATATTAGATAACACAAATTTGATCACGTCTTTGGCCTTTGTTCCCGCGAGTGGCTCAGCTTCCACCCACTTAGAAAAATAATCGACGGCCACAATTATCGTCTGTCTGCCCCCAGAGGCCATTGGTAGAGGTCCAACCAAATCAATGCCCCACCTGTCAAAAGGAACTGCCTCTGAGATGCTTTCCATCAATACTCCCGGTTTGTGATTTACATTAGCATAGCGCTGGCACGTGTCACAGCGTTTAACCAAATCTTTTGCATCAGCCGAGATAGTCGGCCAATAATAGCCTGCCAAAAATACCCTGCGTATCAAAGCCTTATATCCACAGTGAGCGGATCCTTCACCGTCATGTAACTCGGAAATGATAATTTGTGACTCGGGCCCACTCAAGCACCTGAGCAATGGCCGACTCAAAGTTTTTTTATACAGCAATCCTCCCAGCAAAATGTAACCATGAGACTTGAATCTAACTCTTCTGGCTTCATATTTGTCGACGGGCAACACGTCATGAGCTAAAAAATCAATGAGGACTGTTCTCCAATCAGGCGTGATCGCGTGGCTTTCCTCCGAGATGTTCATCATATTGTCTTTACTAATTGAGATCGATGGGCATGTCTGGACCAGAACCCAGGGATAACCCTCTGCCCGTGAAGCAGAGGCGAGAGAATCCGGGACGGCATTTAACTCTCGTCGGACATGCTCGAACTTGACGCCCTCAAAACCCGATGCCAAATCTTTCATCAGTTTCAAATACTGTATCAGTGTTTCCTTCCTTGCCTCGGACTCCCCCGAAGCCTGATTTATCACCAGTTGAGAATCACTGATCAATTTTATCCGCCGAGCCCCACATATTTGAGCCAAACGTAGGCCGGCTAAAGCTGCTTCATACTCAGCCTCATTATTAGTAGCTTTGAAACCGAAATGAATGGCTTGGAACATAGCTACCCCTTGCGGGGATATTAATTGGACACCTGCTCCGCTGCCTGAGATGTTCGATCCACCATCCGTTCGTATCACCCATTCTTCCTCGGCGACTATACCAGGTACCTCCTGCTCTTCCCTGTCTGAGTGGAACTCAACCAAAAAGTCTGCTAAAACTTGTGCCTTTATCGCCGTTCGAGGCTCAAATGTTATGTCGAAGTCTCCCAGTTCTACGGACCACTTAGTCATCCTGCCGGAGATGTCTGGTCTTTGTAATAGACTTTTCAGTGGAAATGTCGTTCGAACCACAATTGGATGAGCTTGAAAGTAAGGCCTCATCTTTTGTGTCGCCGTTACCAATGCCAAAGCCACCTTTTCCAAAGTAAGATACCGCTTCTCGGCGTCCAGCAAACTCTTACTGACATAATAAATTGGCCTTAGGAGAGAGTCATCTTCCCGGAGGAGAACGGCACTGACAGCACACTCGGCTACTGCTACGTAGACGATCAACGTCTCCCCCGCCAAAGGTTTAGATAAAACTTCTGGAGAGGTTAAATACTCCTGAATTTGACGAAAGGTCGTCGAACATTCTTCGGTCCAACAAAATTTCTTCGCATTCCGCAATATTTTAAAGAATAGAGCACACTTATCCGACGAGCGGGAAATGAATCGATTCAGAGCAGCCAATCGTCCTGTCAGGATTTGCACCTTTTTAATGCTTCGAGGAGGAGTCATAGCGATCAAAGCTCTTAGCTGCTCAGGGTCAGCCTCAATGCCTTTTTCGCTGATCATATAACCAAGGAATTTACCGGACCGCACACCAAAAATGCATTTTTCCGGATTGAGTTTGAGATTGACTCTACTCAAGTTGTGGAATGTCTCCGCAAGGTCGGCAAAATGGTCTTCGTCGTGTTCACTCTTAACCAACATATCGTCGATATAAGCTTCCATATTCCGCCCAATCTGCTCCTCGAAGGTTTTATTGACCAGGCGCTGATAAGTTGCCCCCGCATTCTTTAACCCGAACGGCATGACCTTGTAACAATACAAACCTCGCCCGGTAATGAAAGAAGTGCTCTCTTCATCTGTAACAGCCAATCGGATTTGATTGTATCCCGAGTCAGCGTCCATAAAAGATAGCAATCGATTTCCGGAGGTCGAGTCCACTAATTGATCAATGCGAGGGACATGAAAAGGATCTTTAGGACAAGCTCAGTTCAAGTCCGTGAAGTCGATACACATTCGCCACTTGCCATTTTTCTTTCTCACCAACACCGGATTCGACGCCCATATAGGATAATGTAACTCGCGAATATGACCTATGCTTAGCAGCCGTTCAACCTCCGACAAAATCGCTGAGGCTTTTTCCGGGGAGACATGCCTTCTTTTTTGGACTATGGGTCGGACATCCGATCGTATCGCGAGCTTGTGACATATAATTTCCACCGGCACACCAGTGACATCCTGTGCGCACCAAGCAAACATATCGAGTTTATCAGACAAAAAAGCAATTAACTTCCCTTTAAATTCGGGGGAGAGGTGGATCCCTATTTTCAGAAATTTGCCAGCCGCGAACTCGTGTGTTGCGGAATCTTCCTCTGGGACTTGAAATCCGGGGGCCTCCCTCGGATCATCGCAAGGGATAACCTCGGGGGGTGGCCCCTTTAATTGCTATGCTGGGTCAGAGGGCCCCCCTCGAACCCCTTTGGAAGGCAAGGCTATCTGGTAACATTCTCGTGCCATCTTCTGGCTACTTCTGACTGTTCCAATGTTGTTCCCGATCACATACTTTAGACATTGATGCACCATGGAGATGACGCCATGCATCCGAGATAACCAAGAGCGACCCAGGATGGCATTATAAGATGTTGGTGCGTCAACCACAATGTAGAGTACCTCCACCTCTTTTTTGAATGGTCCACGACCCAACTCTACCATATATTGAAACTCCCCCACAACAACCGCTGTGGCACCAGTGAAACCCACTATTGTCCTGTCGGATCTTCGGATGACCGGTGGGTCAGAAATGCGGCGGTAAGTACTCATAAACAAGATGTTCGTAGAGCTTCCCGTATCGATGAGTATTTTTTGAATCTCATCCCCAGCAATGCCCACCGCGATCACTACAGCGCCCTCATGAGGGCCTGCAACATTACGCATATCATCATCATCAAAACAAATAATAGGAGAAGGCGATCGATGCATTTGTGCGGAGACTCCAGCTTCGATTTGGGTGGTCAAATTCACCATGTGCCTTTTGCGAGAGATGTTAGAGTTTCCAGCGATTGTGTCTCCGCCGAAAATTGCTAAGGAATCGAAAAATGCACAAAGACTGTCCACCTTTCCCCTTGGAATTTCTTCCTCGACCAGGTTTACATTGTTCCTCCCGACTTTGGGGTCCAAATACTCTTGTTCGATGTCAAAATCGTCAACCCCTTCGGAAATTACCATGGCTGTGTCAGTATTCTTCGAGACAGCTTTTACCACGGCATTTTTCTGGGAGTGTTTCTTGACATACTCCAACAGCATTCCATTCTCAATGAGAGCCTGCACCTCCTTCTTCAAGGCTATGCAATCCTTAGTGTCATGGCCCACATCCTCGTGATATTTGCAATATTTGTTGACACTTCTGCTTTCCCTTGGTGTTTGTATGGGAAAAGGCTTCCTGAACGTGACCGAAGACTTAGCCTTATCAAAGATCGCAGCAACATTTTCTGTCAACTCCGCATAGTAGTCGGGTCGAGTCCATTTGTTTGACATGTATCTTCCCCCTTGATTATGGTTTGACTGATTGCCATAGTACTGCGGGTTTGATTTTTGCCTTGGAGGATACTGACCCGTGCTTTTAGCTTGAACGTTTGATCGAGGGCCCTGAGAGCTTCGCTCAGTCCTTTGAAATTGATTATGATCCAATTGCTCTCCGGAACCTTTCTCTGATGCTTGGGTTTCTTCCACCAAGATTCTCTTCTCAACTTGATCTAGCAATGCTCCGAAGGTCATCGCCTGACTTTCTGCCACCGTATCTTTCAACAACCCGGGGAGCAAGCCCATCCTGAACGCCGCAAGCGCCACCGAATCCTTACAGTACTCCATATCTGTTTTGGTTTTGACAAATCGATTAGTATAGTTTTTTAGGCTCTCCCCCACCTTTTGTCGACAGTAGATTATGGTGTCTCCGTTGGCCCGAAACTTCTTGCTTCCGACGAAGTGTTGTCTAAAGATGTTCCAGAACATGTCAAAGTTCTTAATGGAGCCCTGAGGTAGCCTGTTGTACCATTTAGATGCCACTCCCTTGAAAGTTTGAGAGAACGCTCTGCATAGAAGCTTATCATCGTCGTCGAAGTTTATCATAAAGTTCTTAAACTGCTCGATGTGATTATCCGGATCCTGAGTCCCATCGAACTTTTCAAGCTTCGAAATGTCAAAGTGCTTTAGGAGGTTCCCCACTAAGATCTCCGATGATAGAGGAGAGGCTCTCCAATTATGCCCTGTACGATAAACGTTGGACCTCAAATTATCGTTGTTTGAAAAGTACAGACCCTCCTCGGAGGGCAAAGTGTATTGCTGCTGCCATTCTGAATTTCGAGGGCCCATATCATCCTTCCCAAGGCACTTTGCCTGCTCATGAGAACGATCACCAACTCGGTCGTGGCGACTCTTCTCCCGCGAAGATTTCCTCTCCGAACTCCTTCCCCTTCGGGCACCAGTTCGCCTCTGGTCATGCTTTTTCCTCCTGTGGTATCTTCGGGGAGATGATTCAGAAGTACTATACCGTGAGTAGTCACTTGAAGTAGCCGAGTCCGAATGGTACTTTTCTCTCCTCCTCGGAGACCGTCGCTCACGCCTCCGATATTTATCATCTCTTTTCTTAGGACGAATTTCGACGTCCCGCTCCTCCCTTTGTTCGACGGGTTCTCTTCTTATCTCAGACCGAACATTTTTCTGGACGGCTTCTTTCTCCGCCTTCAACCTTTCGATTTCCAACAGCAGTTCATTCCTCTGAGCCAAGAGGGCGGAGTCATCGAAAGCGTTCTCAACTCGCCGACCTCTTTCTCTTTCGGATTCCAGATCGTCCTGAAAGTCATCCGCCTCCATGTTTTCCTCGCAGTGATCAATAAAATCGTCCCCTGGGCCTTCCATGGTTCTCCTCGAAACGGGAATTATTTCTAGGAAGTGATTATCGTCGGAGCGATTTTCGTTTCCCACAGACGACGCCACTGAAGAGTTAAGAGATGGTCCGAGGGTGATTTTGTTATGAGAAGATTTGTTGATAGAGCATTATGATGTAGAAGAATATTTGAGTGTTAGATCTAGAGAGAGAAAATGCTAAATAGTATAGAGAGAAAGTCTCGTATTATTCATCTCGGGAATCGTGAAGCGTGTGTGGTCCTTTTATAGTACAATTGCGGACCCCACACGCTTTAATTTGGTTTAATTACATCTTTTGGTCCCCGCTTTTAGGTTCCTTCCTATTTTGGCTATATCTTTACAATTCATGCATTTCAGCCCTTATACACTTATCTCTATGCATTTTGGCCCTTATACATTTATTTATATGCATTTTGGCCCTTGTCTTTTATTCTTCCTTATCAATTTTCTCTTCAAACTTAACCATGGTTTTGCATTTTGTATTTTTTTATTTCCTATTTAAGTCTTTTTTCAAATATAACTTATTTCACATTTCTCCGTTTGTTTCCGGTTTTACATTTTGGATGTAGACAATTATGTTTTTCAAATCTAACTTTAGTTTCACATTTCACAATTACTGATCAACTTTTTTGCATTTTCGATGCTTAAGGTTTCGCATTTTAATTTTGTTATATCCAAAATCATTTTTTGTTGCATTTAAACCAAACGTGACTATGTATAAACTTCATAAATCACCACAAAACCTTTTTTAAATTCGATTTTTATCTAATTCAAAAAGAAAATCAATAATTTGTTTTTTAAACTAAAAATTGATTCGAATTCTCTCTTTTAGTTTCAAATCAAACGATAATAGTAAAATTTTATCCAAATTTTTTAAACCCTAACAGATTAAGGGAAAGAAAAGAAGAATAAAGAAGAGAAAGAAAACAAAAAGAAGCAGAATAAATCTAGTGAGTTTGATTTGAGCTCATTCAAGAGAGAATGTGAAAAAAGATAAAAGAAATAAGAAGAAAAAAAAGAAAAAATTAAGCTTGCACAATCAATAAAGGTATTTACGATATTAAAAAATATTGATAATACGTAGTAATTGACAAAATTAGTTGGGTCTTAAATAATAATAAATAAAATTTGGGGTATTAAATTAATAATATGTTTGATTTTGGATACTACTCATTGGTACTTAACCCGTTTATATAAATATTTTTATAAAAAAATTGATGAAAAAAAAAGAGAAATACTGACATTCGACTACCTCCAATTTTTGCTTAATTTAAAGACATAAGCTCGATTAAATTTAATTATTTTGTCAGTATGGTTGATAATTTTCTTTGAAAATTGTTATTTGCTCATTTTCTCATGTTAATCTTTGTCTTCTTTGATCAAAATACTTGATTTATGATTGTCATTTTAGTTGTTTAATATATTTTTGTTTGGATTGACTACATTCTTTGGGTATATCAAGTGATATATTTTGGATTTTACCCACTTGAACTTCAAATTTTATGATAGATTGACTTTGAACTTGAGCAAGAGCTTCAAAATTTCAAGTATAATTTCTTTTATATTTTCAATGAATACATCTACGACATCTCTCATACTTGGTTTCATCTTTTTTATTCGATATTTTGAAATTATATTATCAAATTTCTTGTAATCTTTATATTTTTTGTTTAATATGAATTCAAAAATTGATATATATATATATATATATATATATATATATATATTAGGTATTTTATCACATATCAAATTTTCATTAGCTGCATATATAATTGCTTTGTAATTATAGATTAAATGATTTTAAAAAACTGAACATGACGTTAAATTGGCAATTCATGAGAATGTCAATTTTGTAAAGAAATTTTTGAATTTTTCTTATGCTTCATGAAAAAATTTGCATATCATGTTGACAAAAGTTGAGGATATGGGTAATTTAACTATTGGGGGTAAAAACTATTTCATCAGAAAAAGTCGTATTTAGAATGAAAACTAAAAATATAAACTTAAACTAAAGTACTCTAGTGGTGACTGATTTTAGTGGTTCATGTTATGATCTTCAAACCGCAAGGGCTTCAGGGTTTGGGAACGCCAACAACCCCTCTGTAAAAAAAACTAAGATAATTTTGGTCATAAATTTGATGAATCAGATAAATGATGAGAACTACATATATTATAAAACCAAAGGTTTATAAAGACTTAGGAAAAAAAGAGGTATTCCAACCACCATACATGTACGACTGCCAAAATATGGGGGAAATCATGATGATGTCACGACTGACTGATGAACTGGTATTCTTCATTTTTTATATTAACGTTCGATTCCCGTTTCAATCTGAATTTTTTTAATTTTTTTTGCTCACCTAGATGTTCCATAGCCATGTGTTACCGAATGGATGAAGACACGTTGATAATAGCCTATAATATTTTGGTGGGAGAATTTAACAATAAGGAATTCTTTGTGGTAGCCAACATCAATGCAAAAAGTAAATGTTCATACTTTTATTTGACGTTGCATACCAAACACATGGTCTTCTTGAACCTTCTAGGCTCTGATAAAACGTAACAGAAGACCTTTTTCTTCATCAATGAGAACTATAAAATAAGCCAACTTAATCCCAAACTAATAATACCTCGGTACTGGTCAATGCGGAATAAGTACTCTCACTTCTACTTTGACCATTCAGCTTGGTTGTGTTGTGAATGATACCCTAGATTGAATATTGATTAGATGTTGTGTGGTATACTTATTATTGTTATACAAAGTTCATTTTTCAATTCTAGCAATGTATGCTTGCATGGGGGTCAATTATGTAGCCTTTGATTTTTTTTATAAAGGTTAAAAAAAAGAACTCTACATACTATTAACCTAGAAAACTTTTCTAACAACCAGCTTCTGACCAAACCAAAAACTGTCAAGCATTTCAAGATTCCCAGCGACACAAACTAAACTGGCTAGCGGGGAATAAAAAATATTAACCAAAGCAGCAAAGCATATAGCAAAAAAAATATCATATTGGTCTTTCATTCTCCAAAGTTTTGAAGATGGTAATATTCATTTCCAATAGTTGAGTTAGTAAGCCGATTGCGATTTCGCCTCCTCCAGCTTCCAAAAAGGAATTATAATCACAAAGGGCAGGTCCAATAATTTAAAAAATATACATTATTCCATGAAAAAAGACAAAGAGAAAGTAGAGGAGCTTTGTTGCCCCAAAGATCCAAAAGGATAAGTTTTATTAATAATAATTTCCCACAAAGATTGTGTGGCTTAATGCATAAAATCAGAGATGGCCTGAAAAATGACATAGGCTGAGAAAAAAAAACCGGTCATGAGTGTGTTCTATCGGGAGGATGAAGCTTAATAATTCAAGAAGTATTGGCTCATCGTGTACAAGAAATCACCAAAATTGGTGGTGCGAGTTAAAGAGACATATATTCCTTTGATTATGGTGGTTATTAATAATGATGTTCTAACCGATGAAGCTTTTGTAGCTTAGTGACTATGGTTTTAGCGCCACCAAAAGTTGTAGATTCAATAGTTTTGGAAAATATAACCGATGTTGAAAATATCACTAAATATCATATATAGAAGTCAGCACATGCTGTAATAGGATGATCTTCACCTATTGAGCAAATGATATAAGTTTTTTTCCCCACTTTGTCACTTCAGCTCATACTAGAGCGTTTCCTATTCATCTTCCCTTGGTTAATCTAGTGGGGAGACAGATGGAGCATTTGGCACCACCAAAACTTGTATATCCATTATATACGATATTGATGCGAGACATATTATAAATAGTCAGATAAATAATTCAAAACATTTTCAAACACAGAGAACACACAAAATAGAAAAATTCCAAACTTAATTAAAGTACACCTTATAAAATAAACTACAATTCAAAAATAGAAAATAATGAACAATTCATAATTTGGTTATTGTAGAATTCATCATTTTGTTTGTCGATCTTCAATATTTTTATCCTTGCTGGTTCCAGATAGATGCTTGTAGCGAGACTTCTTAGAGGGTCGTTATGATGGAAGCGATGATGAAACTTTATGGGAATATTATGTTTTTCCTTTATGAACTGAAGCCTGACTAATTTGAAATGAATCCTATGTAATTTCAAACTCGGCATAATCAGGATAGAGCCCTCGTATAACTCCAGCAATATTTGGGTCTTTGTAGCTATCAATTACCTTCAATATGTCTAAAATTGTCTTGTAATTAGAATCATATCTAAGGGGAGAAGTTTCATAGTGGTTTCGGTGTTCGACCAGTAAACAAAACAACAAATGAAGTTGCATGATAAAAAAACAAGCCTTATATAATTTGTAAAGTGCGTTTTAGGGTTTTATGTGTCTTTTTTCATTAATGATATTATTTTCTAACTATTCTCTTAACTATTGACATTTATCATAACCAAGATATATGGATAATGATAAGCCTATGTTGGAACTATTTATGAATATTTTTCATAACTAAAATACATGAATGATGATGAATGCGAGACCAATATATACTATAGTAACATGAGATATCTTTTATGGACGGTAAATGAGGGACAGACCATAAATATGATACATTCGGGACATCATACATATGATAAATATGGGACACTATCCAAATGGTGGTAATAGATACAAAACCCGTTTATAATAACTTCATATGAGGTGATAGATGTGAGACTATTGTATAGTAGTTCAATGTAGTAATCAATCCATAATAAAATGTATGGGCGGTGATAGAAGTGGAACCTTCATATACTATAGTGATGCGAGACACTTTATAATTAGTGAGATAAATAATTCGAAACAATTCCAAACGTTGAAAACATAGAAAATAAAATAATTCCAAATTCAATTAAAGAACAATTCAAACATAAAAAATAATGTAAAATTCAAAAATATAGAATAAATAACAATTCAATATTAGGGTCCAATATAATTCATCATTAGGTTCTAGTATAATTATAATATACGTAAAAACAAACGTTGTGTTAAAATTATTAAAGAACATTACAACAAACATACATTACTGATTATTTTTACAATATTACTCCACTGTACATAGGATCTACATTATTAACGAATGCTACATAAGGATTTTACGAATATCTGTTAGCGTTTTATCATTAAGAAACAGGTATAACATATATGCTCTCCTCGGTGTTGCAATATCATCATGTTTTTCAAGTCTGCGCATTTAGATATAATCTTTAGCTTATTCACAAACCATTATGCCACAATCAAGTGTTCTTATTTTTTGTTGATGAATTTTTCTTTGACATACTAACTTTATTTTTTATGTTTTTGGTAAACTATTATTGATGTGAAGGTATTATATTTATAAGTTAAAAGTTTATATAATATACAAACTTGCAGAAATACGCAAAATATTACATAGCATGTAGGAGAAGTACATTAAATGAGAGACATATTCATATGAGACGTATCTATATGTGACATAAACATGCTTGACATATTCATTATTAAACATAATATAAAAATTTAAGCATGTAACACTTACAAATATTTTAGCAGTTTTTTTGTGTTTTATTTTATACTTTGTTTTTATGCCAATGAGTTTAAATTTACGGCCGCTTTATTATCGATGTCTGGTACCAAGAATGTCCAATGAAAAACTATATATCGTGGTCATTTTATGAGAAATGGAACGAAGATGTAACCTTATTTGTGGTCGCGTAATTCATCGTCAACAAAAGTTGTAACATCTTGATAAGTATATATCATGTGCTATATTAAAATAATAATTTTTAGAAATAATTTTTGTTTATAAATCCATACATGTGTTGTAAAAATGTATGATTCTTACTATTACACGTCAATATATTGTTTTTACTAGAATAAGTTCATTTTAGGTATTTAAAATAATTTTCTTTAAGGTACGAGTATATATAACCGTCAATAACTTATGTAATATCAAAATAGAATTAACAGTAAGTTAGTTGTATAATAAGAATTCATACATAAAAATACATTATAAATAAAATTTTACCTTGTAGTCAAACTCATTTTTACTGAATATTTATATCATATTACTAATAGAAATACCACATGCTTGTAATTTTGAAATCGACCATACTATCAGATAATCATACATTTCTCATTTTTGAACAAACTCCAATCCGTAGTTTTGTTTTATTTCAACTATTTCCCATACTTGGTTTTGAAATGGCCATTCTGTTTTTTGGATTTTCAAGTCAATTGGTTCAAAATTTTGAAATTGAGTATGATCCAAATATAATTCAAATGAAGACTATTCCTCCAATTTGTTTTGAAAAATGTAAAACCAATATATTAGTAGATGTAATGCGATATATGTGAGATGTGAGATGTGAGAGATGAAATATGATCATGTGGGACAAAACCACGCGAAGACTATACAAAATCTATATTGATTATTATAGATGAGACCAGACAAATATGATTAATGCGAGACAATAAATCATTATAGATGAGAGACCATAGATAATGAGAGACAAGATTACAGATGATATAAAATATGATTAACTTACTTCTTTCTTTATTTGATATGCTTTTATCTAGATCATCCCCTCCTTAACAGAATGATCTAATTCACTTACGTGTTCCAGCACTTGTTGTATAGTGGCAGAACCCTTTAATTTTTTTTGGTATATTAGTAATTCAAGGTTAAACAATAATGATTTTATGAAATCAAACATAAAGACAATACGAGACAGTGACAGTTGTAAGAAAATCTTAATCATGCAGGACTACACCATGCGAGACAATATCATGCGAGCCAATATCATACGTGACTATATCTAAATCATGAGAGACTATATAATGTGAGACAACACCAAGTGGTATTAAACCATGCAGGACACTAACATGTGTGTCTATACATTATAAACTTTATGCAAGACTATATCATGATAAACCATTTAAGCAGAGAATATAACATGCGATACCTAATATTTTTTTTTTATGTGAGACAAAGTATTACAAGAATATAAGAAACGAGTTAATACAGACATAAATAAACATGTCTAAAAAGTTAAAATAATACATAGATTTTAAAGATATTTAATCAGTATTGAATGATCTAAATCACTTCTTTCTCTAAAATACCATTTTGCTCACATTTTGCTCTCTCTAAAGGAACATCATTTTTTTCTCATGGATCACCTCTATATGAGGAAGGTCCTTATTTTCTACAAAAATATTATGAGTAAGTTCCTTATTTTCTAGAATAATAGTAATAGGGTTCTCCTGGGTTGGATCCTCAACAACATTAGAAGTAGGGTCTAGTTATCAACATCAATATTAAAAGCAACATCTTGTACAAGGATTTGTTGATCCTCATAGATTCTAACCATCTCATGTATTGTACTAGAAATGGTAATAGGGTTCTCATAGCTTGTAAAAATTTCATGTAACACCTTTATTGTAGTATGCAACTACATATCAGTAGGAGAGCCCTCAATACATGCTTTTTTATTTGGTGATTTTTTTTAAATCTTTTTCATGTGTTCATTTTTCCTTGTATATGTTTTGGATATTTTAAGGTGTTTTATCAAGTTTCACCTCTGTATTTACTATCAACATAGGTAGTTGAAGTGTCTTTTGTAACTTCACATCTGTATATGCTTTATTTGTTTATTTACTTTTGTTTATATTTTATTTCAATTCTAAAATAACCTTATTTTTCGATTGATTTTCTATTATAGTTCTGCAATCTTAAGTTCAATTTTTTTATGATCAATCACATAACTCTTCATTTGATCCAATGTTGTTAACCCTATGCTTTGGCTAGACACGGGCTCGGTTGTTGTTGGGGTTTTCATGTTAATCCTCTACAAAATAATTAAACCTAAATATTAAAAACTTGATAAGTGGAATAGAAAAAACAAAAAATGTTAGACATGCAATGCATGTGAGGATAATTTAAAGATGATGGATTCAAAATAATTTGATAATATTAGATCATAGGTGTTTGATAATTGAGGGAAACGACAATGTGTGTGAGGTTATATTATAATGTGAAACCATATAAATGATGATAGATGCAAAACCATGTAAATGATGTGAAACCATTTTAAATGAAGATGGATGTGAAACCATTTAAATGATGATAGATGTGAAACTATGAAAATGATGCAAAGCCATTTAAATTATGATGGATATACAACCATATAAATGATACAAAACCATTTAAATGATGATAGATGTGAAACCATGTAAATGATACAAAACCATGTATTATGATAAATGCACAACTATGATAGATAAAAGACCATTACATGATGATAAATGTGCAACCATGTAAATGATATGAAACCATATAAATAGTGATAGATGGGCAACAATGTACATGATGTGATGTATCATGATAGATGCGCAACCACAATAGATGAAAGACCATTAAAAGATTATAAATGAGATATTTTTACCTTCTTTTGGCACAACAATCTCTTTAGTCTTCTATTTTCTATTCTCAAATTGAAGTTTATATCATCTAGTTTGTTTGAAGACTTATTCTTTACTAAGTTTTAGGTCTCTTTTGAATCTTAATAATTTCATATATTGACTTTTCCTTATGTAAACTAGCAGCACGTTCTCTTGGTACCAACTTTTTTTGTACATTACTAACTTATGTTGCATATTTTGAAGATTTTATTGATTGTGCAACATTATTTACTGATTTTCTCGTTCAATTTGCAGTCTTTTAGTCCATGTATATTTTTCACTTGTATGTTCTTGAATAATGAATTTATCTATTAATTTCTTTACGCCTCCATCATTATCGTTAGGATGAAACATTATCATTTTGTATTCCTTCACTGCAACATCATTATTATTTTTTCTTTACATGAACATCATCTTCTTTTTTCTCAGCATCAACATATTTCTTTTTGGAATATTCTCCTCATCAACTTTTTATTTTTGTTGAAACTCCCCACCAAATGCATATTCTTGTTGATTTGTTCGGTTCAATTATCCTTCCAAAACCTAAAACAATTTTAGATATTTAACTAAAGAACACACGAAGGACAATATATTAAGTAAATGACAAATATTGTGCATATATATTTATGGGAAACCATGCAAAAAAACAATTCGAGACTATTTGTAATTGGTTTTGCTCGATTTATTTTTTACTTTTCTTATTATTTCATCAAATAAATATGTATTTAATAGTTTTAATTCTTTGTATTCTGTTTTTGAATATATTGGTTTAATTATTTTTGTTATTTGATGACATGTGTTCTTTTCCATGCTTTGAACCAAATATAGTCTTAACATCGGTGGTTGTAAGTGCTACTAACTTTATCTCTAATATGAACGCTTCCTCCCCGGTATCATATGTTTTTATTATTTTTACAATGAAGCTCCAATTTTTTGTCTCGCATGGTTAATATGCACTAGTCTAGAGTGATCAATAAGATTTCAAATTTCAGGTAAAAGATCTAACAAAAAGAGCATGGTATATAACATAACCTAAATGAAAATCGTACTTTATTAAATTGCTAGTTTTACATGAGTTAAGTTCCATATTTGGACTAGAATGGTCCTGGCCATCTGGATATGCACAGGATCACATGACATGTTTGGTTTAGACTTGCATGAATATAAAAAATATTACAGATACTATTTTCTTTCTTGATTCTTACTATCATACACCATAAAAATCTCTTATCAAATAAGATTAAAGAAATACATAAGATATACCTTGCCATTTGTTACTTCTATGCAATTAAGAAGTACCAATGCACGCGATGAAGTTATGACTTCCTCCTATAATAAGTTGAGCTTCGAATGTATACACTAGAAGTGACTATGAACCAGGTTGTTTGGTGTGGAACACTTATCGAATTCATTCGACCAGTTTTCAACAATCTAAAAAAACAAGTTTTTGCTGGTATTTCTCTTGTAAGAACTATGAGAGTAGGCTTACAAAATAGATGAAAATTCATTTTTAGTAGATGTGGAACTCTTAAAAAGACAAGAGTTAACGTGTGACCACTTACTTGTAAATGCGGGAATACATAAAAATGAGATACTTGATACGATACTATTTATAATTAGATTTCAGAAACTTCTTTGCAGTAATTAATTTGAGACTAATTTACAGTTATATTTGAATTAATGCGTGTCTCGCTTTAGCAAGACACGAGTAACGAAGTAAGCCAAATAATGGAAGAGTAATGTGTCTCTCTCTCTTTAGCGGGACTTGAGTAACGAAGTAAGCTAAATAATGGAAAACTAACTATACATGAAAACATAAAAATAAAAAAAATGATGATCTGTATTACTAACTAGGAATAAAAAAGTTATTTTTCATACATTTAAACCATAATCTATTAAAATAAAAAAATCAAACTACAAATTAAACAAAAAAATGGACAAGAGTAGTATTCCTTATTGTTTTAATGTGAAAGCTAACATAAACTCATCAAGACTTTGTTTTAATTTGATTTTGTTATTATTACGACAACGAGAACATTGATTTTAGTGATTTTCTCGATTTTCTTCATGAGTTTTTGAAGAGTTTATAGAGAAATCACATATAAAATATTTATAATTTTTTGCATAAATTATATATTTATCGTATATTTGAGTTAAAATATTTTAGTTATAAAATGTTTTTAATATTAAAAGACATTCAAATTGGTTTGTAAGTAAATCATTATATATATTAAGTATTTATATTAAGTTATTTTGATGAGGACCAAATATGTTGCTGAATATTAGTTGGTAAAAAAGAAGTTTAATAAATATCTTATGTGCATATAACTTTAGAATATGTTTTAATAAGAAAAATATATCCAAAATATAAAAAATAGGTTAAACTAAACTATTGTTTTTTATCAAATAAAATTCTTTATTAATTTGAAAAGTTTATATGTGACCCTTCATGAATTGAGCTTGATGGAACATAAAGGTCAAAGACCCAAATTGAAAATCTAATTGGTTTCGGGTGCCAAGGATGAATTATTTTGATACCACACCTAAATTTTTTATTCTTTCTTCAAGCTTTGAGTATATAGTCAAAGTGTCTTATCAGGTTTTTAACAATACCCATAAAATCAAAATTCTGGTTTATTGGTTAATTTGAAACTTTGAAAATCCATCAAATTTTGGGTTGCGTGTTGGTAAGGACAGAGTAATCGTTAGTTCTCAAGAAGAAGTCTTCTATCTCTACACTTGAGCACAGTCAGATTAGATAATTGGAGAAGGAATTGGAAAATAAAAACATGTAAATTTGATTTTTTGAAACGTAAAATTGATTTCTTCAACTGATGAATTGTATCTTTTGTTTCAGTTTCCTTTATTTTCTAATGGTGAGATCCTTGTTTGAATTTATATTGCGCATCAAATTCTTTGATTGATTTTCTAGGTGAGACCCAATTCATAGCTAAAAATTGGAGGTTGTGTTGGATGAAGAGATGCAAGTATAATCAGTCATGAGTACTACCTGCTTAGAAGATTGTTACTAATAGAGCAATTGAAAACTCAAGCAGAAGTAATAATAAAGAAAATAAATATCCTACAAACTCAAGTAAGTTCTCCTATGAAACCAACTTCTAAACTACCTACAAGAGAAATAGCTCTTAATTGGTTAGAAATTCGAGAAGACTTTTGGTCTTTCTTGATTTTGCATTTATGTGTCTACTTTGCCAGCAGTTTGCTGTAGTGTTTTGTTCTTTGTAAACATGGTCAATATACATGGTAGAAAAAATAAATTTCGTACAGCCGTCTAACATATGAGATAATTCATTAACATTGTTAAAGAGAACATTAGAATTTGTCCTATATATAAATTTGTTATTTTCATTTTATATAAAAGAATGAGGTCCATAAGAAGATCCCTGCTTTCAGCACTAATAAGAGTTTGTTTACCATGGATCCTACCAAATGCTGCTAAGATATCACCTGAGCTATTTCTAATAAGCCCCTCTCAAGTAGCTTTTCTAGTTAGTGAATAAGATGTGTCATTGTTTAGCTTGAATCTGTTAGCTTTTAGAGGTTTCCAATTATGACAATACTTTTACTAGGGTTGTTAAGATAATTGAAGCATCCTAATTCATAGGCTATATCAAGATCATTGGACCATCAATCTATCTTGGGTAGATTAGAACAATCACGCTTTAAGATGAGTTGTTTGATATGCTGAATTTTCATTTTATGGAATCTTGGTGGAAGAAATATTGAATTCTAGCTTTAAAAATGGTCTGATAATAAACCTGAATCATGCTAAATGGTGATGGTAATAGCTTTTGGTATGATCAATAAAAGATAAATAGTTATTGGCTTCATGATAGATGGAAGTTTGATAAGCTACACTTTGTTGTCCTGCATTCTGACATTGAAAAAATAAAGGGTCAAAGAAGTTGAAGAAGATTCAATAATATGTCCACTATCTCATAATATAGATTACAACACAAAAGGTACATGGAATCAAATAAAGACTAAAGGCACAAAGTCAATGTTATTCAAGAAAATATGAGACAATATCACTCCAAAATAATTGTTCATTTCTTTCTTTGAAGATTGATGAACAATTAGTTGTAGACACAATTCTAAAAAAAAATAAAATTCCTTAACTTCCAAAAACCAATACTATAGCAACACTGAATCAACAAATCATTTGTTTATTCAATGTTGTATTTCACGGAAAATCTGAAATTATTTTAATTGTATTTTTAACATAAAAATAGACAAACAAATAACTCTAATTGTATTGTTAGGAGTCGGTTCACCATCAACGAAATTTATATGTGAATAATTATTATTTCTTTTGATATGTTAGATTTTTCACATAATTATTATTTCTATTGATATGATAGATTTTTTTAGATCTCCCTAAACAAAATTAAACACGCAGATGTATCTGCCAGCGATATCCTTCTATATGTCAAACTAAACTAAAACATTTTTAATAAATATTCAAAGAATAAGAAATTAAACTCATGTATTTTCCGCTTAAGGTTTAAGGTCATGTTATCTATCGAGGAGGTAAATAACCTGTACAATATAGGAGCTAAGTATTAGAATTTGAATAGTTGATCTTCTATTTATTTATTCTCCTATTTTAATATTAAAATATTTGACCTTTGAAAATTACTTATCATTTTGTTATTTGGTTAGAATAATTCACCAAACACCGATTATCATTAACGTTTCAGAAAATAACAGTTTGTAAAAATTTATTATTATTATTTAAAAAAAACCAAATTCTATCAAGAGTTAAGTTTGTTTAGGATTCATCTAAACTTAGTTCAGTTTAGTTACTGTTAGGGCTGTAAAAAAATCCGAAAAATCTGATATCCGACCAAAATAATCGATATCGAATCCGAATAAAATGGGTAATATCCGTATTCGAAAGAAAACGGATAATATCTGTATCTGAATATAGCGGATACAAATATAGTCATATCCGTATTCAAAATATCCGATATCCAAAATTTTATAAATAAATACATATAATTTTTTTATATTTAAACGTATTTTTTAGTTAATATGTTCTAAAAGGCAAAACAAATTACTAACAAAGTTGGCCATAAACTTAGAGGATTGCTTTTTTAAAAATAAATCTTATCCCAGGTCCAAAGTTAAAAAGAGTTTCTAACAAGATGTTTATACATGGAGATTTTTCAAAAAGTATATTTTTTTAGCCTTATCCCATTTCTAAAATAGAAATATGAATTTCTATTAAAGCTCCTATAAAAGTAGCACCATCAATAATACAATTAGTTAAAAAAATCAGTAGAAATCCAAATATTCGGATTCAGACATTATTTTTTTTTTAAATATCGGATTCGGATAGTGATTTCGGATACGAATTCGGATATAGGTAAATCTCTAACCGAAATATTCGTTTAACGGGCCCGGTCACAGTCTCAATCTAATTTGGTCTCAATCAGTCTCATTTACGCACCAAATGTGTAATGAGTACTGAGTTTTCGAACCAAAGCCCCTAACCTTTTAGGTATGATTTATACTTAAATCGCCTTACAACCCTAATTTGGGATCTCCCGACTAAAAAACACTTTTCCATGTAAGATAATTTCTTTAAATGGTAGAGTGCCAGAGTTCAAAAACCTTCATTTGAAATAGTCAAGTCGGTATCCTATGGTGGCCAAACCATCTTTCAAAATGGTTTAAGAGTAAGCGTTCTGCAATTCGCAAGCACTTAAATCAAATATATTACAAACTTAATAGCCTTATCAAGTTACAAGATGCAGTGACCATGTAAAAAAAGTACATTTGGCATCAGAAAAGGTCAGTGCAAGATAGTGCAATTTAGCATATAAGCAAGCACAGAATTATATCCATGCACACAAACACAATCTACTGTTATATAATGTAATAAAACGTATATAATATAATATATCTTCTGTTCGTTGGTTCTCAGGTTATTCTCTCGTTGGCTCTAAGGTTATTCTGTCGTTGGTTCTCAAGTTATTGCGTTAGACTCAAGAGTAACGTCGTTGGTTCTCAGGTTATTGCGTCAATTGACGAGTAACGGCTGCGTGTTCTTCCAAAAAAAATATTAATTTTTGAATGCATGTGAGTGCTTGAACTTCACGCTCAGAATTTACACTTAAAACATTGTTTTCATGGGATGAGTAAAAACTTGTTTATTAATTCTTAAAAAATATTATACAAATAGACCTTTCACTTATTTTTAGAAGATAGTAGAAGCTTTAAGCTAAAACATTACATACAAAAAGATTTTAGGCTTTGTTGTGATTTGTTAAGACCTAAATGAGCTCTACAATAAGTTCTGCTATCCATCAAACAGTGCTCTCAATCTCTATATCAGGAAGGTCTCTGAGACGTGACATAGTCTTTTGAACAAGGATATCAATCTCATGCTGTTGCTTGTTTTTAAAATCTTTGTCACTTAGTTCCAACAGCTTCTGCTCCACGGTGTCGTAAACCTTTTGGACGATGAAACCGGGATGTTTTTTACGTATGGGGAGTTGTTTGTGAACTGGAACAAAGTGGACAACGCACTTGTGCATCACTGATCCTGCTGGGACATCATCACGGTAAAAGCTGTAGAAAAGCTCTTGGGAGTTACATGATGGCCAACTACCACCTTCTTTTCTCTTTGCTTCCTCAGGACGGTAAAACCACTGTCCAGTAATCGTCATGTTACCGTTCCTGTTCTTAGTAATACCCTATTAACAGAACATAATGTTGTGTTAAATACTTATATCGCAGAATCGGAGCTTAGAAAATGGCGATTTGATAAAACATTTACCTTGATGATTGCCACATAAGGCTTTTGTTTTATATCTTGGGGAGCTATAAGCACAGAATCACCCTACAGAGCCACAGTAAAGACAGGCTTTAGAGAACTCTCTTAAGATTTTGTAATTCTAAACCTGTGCTTTGAGAAGGGTTAAGCTTATGTCATCTAATACGGTAGTAGAACGGTGAGGAACCGTGTTTGATTTCTTTGATAATCTCTTAAATTTTGTAAGCAATTTCATATTGAAAATATTTTTGGTGACCAAGAGAATGAAAACCATGCTTTATAATATCTATTTCGACGAACCAACAACTGTAGTTTTTGTCCAACGAAGGACTATTTTGAATTTGAATTTAAAATCTATTGTTTTCTAAAATACGAATTTTATGAACAATGCGTTCTAATATCCATCTTTCTACGCTTTTCGACTTATTCGATAATATATTATGACTATATTGATCAACTAGTCAATCTAATTACTCTAAAATATATGACAAAAACTAGGTTGACTATGAGTGTTGTTGGCTCAAACCTTATATCTAAAAGGCCTGCCTAGTGAATCATGGCGCTAAGGATAGATATTGAAAGGTTATCCTAACTACTCTTAGTCTCTAGTGTACGAAAAGTGTTAGAGAATGTACAGGCGTACGCGTTATCCGCTAAAATACAAAAGATCTATCTCTTAACTCGCTTTGGGAATTTAATAAACGAGTCAGCAAAAATTACTTCCGCATCTTCTAACGTCGATCATCTAACGTCAATCTTAGCATGTTCGTAATTTTTGTAGTGTTTTAACTAAAGATCAATTTAAGGCATGATTGAACACGTTTTCGCTGTACATGCTCTTAGGGTTGTTCTATGCGAAGAACTCTACCAAACTGAACCGATCTTTACATATAACCTCCATCTTGCAGTCATAGCTACAAATCCAACACTAGCATATACCTATGTGTTTCTAAAAAATGAATGAAATTGAGAAGGAAACCCTAACTGCATGCGAAAACTCAGATTCACCGTTAAAGAGAAAACAAATATCTAACCTAACCCTACCGTCCAAAATCCAACACTCTACATTCTCAAGAGCTAAATAGTAGAACAAGAGTACTCACCAGTTCATATCGATTCCCATAGACTTCAAAAGCCTTGTAATGTCTCTTCCTTTGTCTCCCTTGGCCAGAAACCCTAAACGGTTTTCCACACGCCTTTGCTTCCTCCGGCTGCTCCACCTCTTCTTTTTCTTCCTCCTCTTCAAGTTTCTGTCTATTCTTCTCTTCATTGCTCGTCTCCGGAATCTCGTGTTCCTCCTCCTCGTGCTGAAGCTTTGATGTGTTCCGTTTCCGTTTCTGACTAACCATTGTTTATCAAGTCTGGGTACACGACTGGCTGATTATGCAAATTTATTAAACCTAGCGACAGGTTTCAATAAGGGCAAACAGGAGATATGCTAAAATCAGTTGTTTGATGAATCGAATATACAGATGAAGCTGATGAAGTCGATTGAGAGATCGTATGGCTCTTTATAAACTGTCCCAAACACCCTAGTTTCTGTAACTCTATATGGACCCGCTCATTAAATTTTGAGGGTTTTTTTTTCTTTTTCTAATTTTACGGATTTGCTTCCTTCTTTATATAAAAATCTACTAAATTAACGTAAATTATAATTAAATTCCAATTTAAGAAAAGGAGGTCATATCCTATACCGATTCTTTTTTAAAATTTAAATTCATGTTAAAATATTTTAACATCTAATACTTGTTAATATAGTAAATAAAAGATATCGATGTCTAATAATATATATATTACTGGATTGTACAATTTAAGATGAAAATTAAATTATTATCTAGGTACTATAAAAAAATCTAAATTATTATCTACTTTCTATCATATATATTGATTTTGATTTTTTTTTTACTAATATTTAAGTTAGGCATGTAGGATTTTACAAGAATTTATAAGAATATCGTTATGTACTTTTTATATTTTATAATATTTTAATTAAAATCGATTATATTTGATAAGTTTAAGTAAAAATGTTAGAGTTTATAAGATTTTATTTAATGGATTTTCGATTTTATAAGATCTTAATTCGGATAATTTAATTTTGGTTAAAAGATTTTATATTTTACAAGATTTTTGAGACATAAATTTTAGTTGGGATATAAATTTTAGCTAATTGATTCTATAAAATTTAAATTAATTAATGTTTGTAAGCATCTGTAATTTAGAATATTCACATATCTTGAGGTAAAGTCCAATTAAAATAGGGGGAAGCTATTTTCTCCATCAAATTTTTTATTTCCCTCATAAATAAATAAATAAAAATTCCACTTTTTTATTTCTTCTATAAAGAAAATAATACATTTACCTTTTTTTATTTTATCCCAAAACTCATTCATTTCCCACGACTTCTACCACCATCTCAACTATCTCCCACCCTATCTCAACTATCTCTCACCCTATTAACTTGTGCACACCAACTAGTCCTATTAGTTTCTCACGATCAATCACCCATAAACCCTAACCCTAGCCTAGCCACTATAAAAACGACCTCCTCTTCTTATTTCTCTTCAAATCTTGGAAAATAACAAACCTTAGCCATTTATTCAATTTCTCTTTAAATCTTGAAAAACAGCGACAGTTTTTCTCGAATTCGACTAAGGTAGAAATCATTCGTTATTTTAAAAAAACATTTAAAAATGCACCATTATTTATTAAAATGAGGGCAAGATTGTAAAAGCAATGTGAATATTGTATCCACAAATGGTGAAGCTATTTCCTCCGTAACATTTTTTATTTCCTCCCAATTTCAAAAAAGACTCCACTCTTTTATTTGATCCATAAAGGAAATTATTAATTTATCCTTTTTAAAAATTTTATTCTAAAAACTCATATTTACCTTATTTTCAAACAATTACCCAAATACCATATCTACTTTAATTGTTTTCCAGTAACCTTCTTTCCACCATATTTACTTTAACCCATAAACTTTAATCCTATCAATATAAATAAACAGCCATCAGTTTTTTAAACCGATAAAAAGCAAAAAAAACATAGCACCACTTTCTATTGAAGCAATCTATCAAAGGTAAAAATATTGAATTCCACGAAAAGATTTATAGTTTATTTAGTATCGAATTAATTTTATAAAACTTTGGAAATTTGATTTGTTTATTTTTTTAAACAACTTTAACTTGTTTTTTATTCTAACTTTCTTATTTTTGTTTGTTTTCATTTTTACAAGATTAAGTTATCTTGTTGGTTGATTGGATGGTGTTGTGAAGTGTTGAATATATGGTTTGGGTGTCTTGCTTTTCTACTTTTCTATGATTAATTTTTAAGAAATTTGAGTTTTTCGTGTTTATTAAGGGTTGGATAGTGCATAGTGGCATCAAAATATAAATTTGAAAGTAATTTAAGGGCAAAAAAGTAAAAGCAAGTGTTTAGTATTTTTAAAAAAAAGTTGAAATGAAGTAAATAATAAATCTTATGGAGGAAATAGCTTCACCCATCCACAAATAATAATAATACTTAAAGTCTAGTTAAAGCGTGAAAAAGAGACGGGGTTAAGCATTTTAGTACCGCCGTCTAAAAGAATTACGTTTCTCTTTATTTTCTATTAGTAGTTATTCAAATTGTTCTTATATGATTCATGTTATTTTCTTTAAAAAAATGATCTACATCCGCTCTCAAGTCACTAAGAGGCTCTTAAACAAGCAGAAAGCAAGAAAAGTTTCTAATGCAGAGAAGAGATATGAAAAATTGTAAGTATTCAATATGTCGTATTAATATTTTTATTTATACATAAAGAATTAGATTCATAGGGTTTGAGTCAAGGGAATGGATACCTTTGAACAATTTAAAGGTTCGTCTAGTTAAAGAGAGATGCTGGTTATGGATCTTTTACTGATTTGAGAGTTGGTGTAATTCTGTTATTTTATGGAAAAGAACAAAAACATAGAATAACAGTTTGAAGAACTAATAATAGAAAATAAAATTTCAACTCATCGTAATCTATAGTAGTGATCATAGGCATTAGCGCGATATACATTACCAAAAGTGTGGTGTTTTGAGCGTGTGGAGTCTACTTCATCACCGCTAACATCATCCTCGATCTCTATACTCGAATAAACCTCTTCGGATACGAAAAAACTAATTAAAATTTTTAAAATATATTTGTGCTATATCCACTTTTAAAATTTATATCTCAAAACGTTTTTTTATAAAAAACGTCTATTCACATAATGAACCTTAAACTCATATATCATTACGATTTGAACATTAATAAAAAAACATCTATTCAAATAATGAACCTTAAACTCATATATCATTAGGATTTGAACATTAACTCGTCATTGACTATCGAATTTAGTGATAAATACTCCATGGACTTTCAAAAGTCTGGCTATAGTCTCTCGACACCATACTCATCAGAAAATTGTATCATTAATGGTTCATCGACTTTAGTTATAATTTTAATATTTGACCAAATACCTTATTAACATGAAGGTGACTTACGTGGATTACTTATCTTAAGTCGTACTAATAAATGAATTCAACATCTTTTATCTTTTGATGCAATTTCGTATGTCAAGAACTACAATACTTCTGTTAATTTCTCGTATCTCTCATTAACTTTCCGGTATATTTCAAATTGTAATCGGTATGAGGTTATAAAAACTAAAAATTAGACGGAGTTAAAGGTATACCTTGAGTGTTAAGATTCCCCCATGAACTAAATAAACAAAACCTTACGCACATACTATCACATCACCAAATCTATCTTGAACCCGATCCGGTCTAAAAAGTACATCAGAAACCATACTGAATGATTGATTATAATATCATATGGTAACTTAGTGAGTCCTTTTTTATTAACCAACAGTAGTATATGCACCATATATTATACCTACAAATTGATCTCCAAGCTCACAAAACAAAAACCTGAGTAAATTGACTTGAACGAGTTCTTGGATAACTTTTCTCAATTCTCGATTGTGTCATCATCATTGGTAAGAAATAAGCCAACAAATTTGAAATAAACAATTTCATACCAAATTTGATACTCTTAAAACAAATAGTTAAGAGAAATAACTAAAATCTATAAAGAAAGTAAAATGTATTTAATATATTTATTGCAATTATGTGGGAAGTATGATATATGTCATGATCTTTAGTAGGCCTGATTTAGATTTTGTTTTAAGCATGCGAAAAGATTTATTATGAAGCCCTCATGGGAACATTGACAAACTATTTAGTAAGTTATGAGGTACATCAAGATATCTACTAGTCTGGACTAATGTATGAAGAGGTTGGTTTGAGACTGGAATGTGATGACGGTTTTATTGCTTATGATTATCCTGGTTGTCTTGACACTAAAAAATCATTGATTGGATATGTGCTTGTGCTGTTTGGAAGTGTTATAAGTTGGAAGTTAATCTTTAACATGTAGTAACATTATCCTCTACCATCTTTAACATGTAGTAACATTATCCTCTACCATAATGAATTACATTATTGTTACCGAAACAATAAATGAAGCTATGTGGTTAAGAGGAATGCCGATGCAGCTTAGGGTTTAACATTCAATTCTGATTGTGCATTCTAATAACCAAAGTGCAATACACTTGTCAAATAATCAGGTGTTTCATGAAATGACTAAGTACAATTATGTTAAACTTCATTTTGTAAGAAATAATTTTGAAAGTTAAGAAATTATTGTGGAAAATGTTCATATTGATGACAACACATCATATGTGTTTACTAAACCAGTGACAATAAACAAGTTCAAACATTGTTTGGACTTGGTTTATCTCTAAAGAATTTGAGGCCCTTGAAGGGGGACAAGAAGAGCTGCAAATGTATATTCTTTTAATGTTGAAACCAAGTTGGTGAATTGTAGAAATGATTGTAATTTGGTAAGCAAGATATAAATGATTGAATGTATCATATGTATTCACCCAGGCGTCGTCCAAACATCCATTATATACTCTTAGACACTTCCAACGCATGAGTTACTTTGATTAATATATTGAATGCTTAAAACTGGAAGTCTTTGGTCTTGAGCCCCTACTTGTAACAAATGTTATCATAAAAGGTATAAACTATTTCCAATAAGAAACCATGAGTAAAAACCGAGCAAGTTCAACAAAGGCAAACAAGAGAAATGCTAAAATCAGTTGTTTGATGAATCCAATATACAGATGAAGCTGATGATGTCGATTGAGAGATCGCATGGCTCTTTCATATATAGATATATAAACTGTCCCAGACACCCTAATTTCTTTAACTCTATATGGACCCACCCATTAAATTTTGAGTTTTCTTTTTCTTTTTCTAATTTTACCGACTTGCTTCCTTCTTTATATAAAAATATATTATGTTATCTTCAAATAGAATCAAATTCCAATTTAAGAAAAAAGAGTTTATATCCTATATCAATTTAAAAAAAAAATTAAATTCATGCTACAATATTTTAACATTTAATACTAGTTAATATAATAAATAAAAAATATTCATGTCTAATAACAAAAAAAATATATATATATATATATATATATATATTGGATTTAATATAATTTAAGATGGAAACTAAATTATTATCCATTTAATAAAAAAAAACTAACCTATTATCGATTTACTACCATATATATATATATATATATATATTTAGGAATGTTTAATTTACCTCTTTTATTTTATAAGATTTTATAAGAATATTTTTATGTGCTTTTTATATCTTATAAGATTTTAATTAAAATAGATTATATTTGAACCTTAAACTCATATATCATGAGGACTTGAACATTGACTATCGAATTTATTGAGAGATACTCCATAGAGTTTCAAAAGTCTGGTGATAGTCCTTGGACACCATACTCACCAAAAATTGTATCACTAATGGTTTCATCGACTTTAGTTATAATTTTAATATTTGACTAAATACCTTATTGACATGAGGGTGACTTAGGTAGATTACTTATATTAAGTGGTACTAATAAATGAATTCAACATCTTTTATTTTTTGATGCAATTCCGTCTGTAAAAAACTACAGTACTTCTGTTAATTTTTCAATTCTCTCATTAACTTCACGATATCTTTCAAATTGTAATCGGTATGCGGTTATAAAAGCTGAAAATTGGACGAAGTTAAAAGTGTTAAGATTTCCCCCTGAACTAGAGAAACAAAACCATACGCATATACTATCATATTACCAGATCTATCTTGAACTTGGTCCGGTATAAAAAAATACATCATAAATTATATTGCAGGATTGATTACAATATCATATTATAACTTATTGAGTCATTTATTCTAAACTTGTAGTATTATATGCACCATATATTATACCTACAAATTGATCTCCAAGCACCGAAAGATTCTTATTAGCTGGTAATTTTAAAGTAATTCACGAAACAAAAACCTAAGTACATTGACTTGAACGAGTTCTTGGATAACTTTTTTCAATTCTCGACTGTATCATCACCATTGGTAAGAAATAAGCCAAAAACCTTTAAATAAACAATTTCATACCAAATTTGATAAGGCAATTCCCCTTAAAACAAATAACTAGAACACTAGAATATAAAATATATTTAATATCTTTATTCCAATGATGTGGGAAGTATGATATATGTCATGTTCTGTAGTAGGTATGATTTAGCTTATGTTTTGAGCACGCGAAGAGATTTATTACGAAGCCTTCATATGAATATTAACAAACTATTTAGTAGGTTATGGGGTACATTAAGATATTTACTAGTCTAGACTAATGTATGAAAAAGATGGTTTGAGACTGAAATGTGATGAGGGTTTTATTGCTTCTTATTATCCTGGTTGTTTGGACACTAAAAAGTCGTTGAATGGATATGTGCTTGTGCTGTTTGGTAGTGTTATAAGTTGGAAGTTAATCTTCAACCTGTAGTAACATTATCCTCTACCATAACTAATTATATTACTGTTACCGGAACAATAAATGAAGTTATGTGGTTAAGAGGAATGCTGATGCAACTTAGGGTTTAACATGAAATTCTGATGGTGGATTGTAATAACCAAAATGCAATACACTTGTCAAATAATTAGGTGTTTCATGAACTGACTAAGTACAATGATGTTAAACTTCATTTTCTAAGAAATAATTTTGAAAATTGAGAAATTGTGGTGGAAAAGGTTCATATTGATGACAACCCAATCATATGTGTTTACTAAACCAATGATAATTACAAGTTCAAATGTTGTTTGGACTTGGTTTATCTCTAAAGAATTTGAGGCCCTTGAAGGGGGACAAGAAGAGCTGTAAATGTATTTTCTTTTAATGTTAAAACCAAGGTGCAGAATTGTGAGAGTATGGTTCCAATTTGGTAGGGAAAGTATAAATGATTGAATGTATCATATGTATTAGCCTGAGAGTCGTCCAAGCATCTACTGTATAGGCTTAGACACTTCTAACGCATCAGTTACTTTGATTAATGTATTGGATTCTTAAACCTGGAAGTCTTTGGTCTTGAGAAACTACTTGTAATAAAATATTATCATTTAAGGTATACGTTATTTTGAATAAGAAACCATTAGTAAAACCAAGCAAGTTCACCTGCCTAAAATCCTTCGGCGAAGTTATTAGCTTATTCGACTGGGAAAACATTGGTAAAGTCGAGCGATGTCATAGGTCTGGGGGCCTTAAGTTGTTTAATTGGACTAGTCAAGTAAGTATTGTATGAACTTAAGTTGTTTAATTGTGATTGTTGGTATAACGTGTCAATTACAGTGGTTAAATCTACCTTCTGCTAAAAGCATAATTAATTAATCCTTGTTACAACATAAATGGTTACTTATGTTAAGATTTTGTTAAAATATGTTACGGTGGCGACCAAAGTCCCACATCCCACATCGATTAAACATGGGAATGATCAATGGTATATAATAAGAACATACCTCAACTAGTATGGGACCTTTTGGTAGTGGACCAAATGCAAAACCGTGAGGGACTTCAGACCCAAAGGGGACAATATCATACTAGTGTTGAGATCGGTTGTTCTTACTTATATACGGAGGTGGAATATGTGGATTGGATCCCCATATTTCCAACATGCGGTATCAGAGCCAGACCCAAAAGGAACGCGATGGTGGTAATATTCTCGGTGGTCGAACATGATGAAACAGTAGACATGCTCAAGGTGATCTACTCTAGAGATCCTAGTTCGGAGTGTCTGTGGCTCATCAAACAGTGTGGCTCATCAAACAGTATGGCTTGATTGGAGTGGCGCTAAGGAACAAGACAAATAGTGGTCTAATAGGAGGTGAGCAGTATCATCTGTAGTGCCTCTATTGTCAGGTAGTCTTCCAACCTGATTAGAGTGGGCGGATGAAAGTCAATTCAGAGGAGGCTAAGGTGGTACTTTGTTCGAGAGGAGGATTTCTTAGGGTGGCAACCAAAGTCCCACATCCCACATCGGTTAAACATGGGAAGGATCAATGATATATAAATAAGAACATACCTCAACTAGTATGAGGCCTTTTAGTAGTGGACCAAATACAAAGCCATGAGGGCCTTCGGACCCAAAACGGACAATATCATACTAGTGTTGATATCGGTTGTTCTTACTTATATAAATTACTATGCAATTTATCACAAAATGTCTCAAGCACAAAATATATGTGAAGGACAAACTTGAATGAACACAATATTTAACGTGGTTCGAAAATTGTTTACGTCCACGGGCGCCGCCAGAGAAAAGAGTTTCACTAGATAGAAAAGGTTACAGATTTCAGATTGTGTTTTATGTCGCCCTAGTAGTCTATTTATAAGGAATTAATAGACTTACTAGACAATGAGCATACTGGGCTCATACCACAAGATTGATAACGACACTGTCACAACACTTATTTGTATTGCCGGACACAGTACACTATCAACGCACAATATCACTATCACAGACACAAAACTGTACTGCCGGACACAATACACTGTCAAGGCACTATTCGACTCATTCACGACAAATCCTCCCCTTGAGGCGAATATCCTTTCTTCACTATCAACAAAGAAACTTCTCTTATTCTGACTCACCTAATGCCCCTAAAGCATTCACTCTATACTGCAAACACCAATCCAGTTTAGGCACTCCCTAAACTTTTGAACTGATACTGCCTTGGTCATTATATCTACTGGATTATCGTGTGTAGACATTTTCTTCACATCAACAATTCTCTTTGATATTTTATCACGAATAAAATGATACCTGATATCTATGTGCTTTGTACGCTCATGGTACATCTGGTTCCCTGTAAGGTGTATGGCGCTTTGACTGTCACAAAACACTTTTGTAGTAGTCCTATCCAAGCCCAAATATACCACCAAACCTTGCAACCATATTGCCTCTTTAACTGCTTCTGTTACCGCAATGTACTCTGCATCTGTTGTAGACAAAGCTACAATAGCTTGTAACTGTGCTTTCCAACTGATCGCACTCTAAGCTAGAGTAAATACATATCCTGTCAAAGATCTTCTTTTATTCATATCACCTGCAAAATCAGAATAAACTAAACCAACCAATGATCCTGCAACATCCTTCAGCAATTCACCAATATCGGTCTTGTTAAAATTTAAACCAACGTTCACAGTGTTATTTTGAAGAGATTCAATCTCTTCCCCCATAACACCAATCCATCGATCTGTCTCTGAACTCGCTATAGCTTCTTTGTAGCTACTAGGTTCCTGCATCTCAACTTCTTCCGCAACTGACAGAGCATATGCAACTAGATTCGCATACCTTGGAAGTCTAATATCTCTTCTTTCTCTTCCCAATGCTATGCTATAAGGTTGTCGTTCTGGTTCGGGCGCATCATTATCACTATCATCCGATGCTGACGCTTCACCTCCTAATTCTGGATCCACCTCAGAATCACTTGAATTATTGGACCTGCTAAGAACTGATTCTACTTTAAGCTCCATCTGTTTACTCACAACCGATCCTGATTCGACCATTTTTCCTACTTCCTTCTGACTGTATATCGAAGCAAACTCATTAAAAGTAACGTCCCTACTGATGAGAAAACCTGGAGACTTTAGAGAGGTACACCATAACCTATATCCTTTCACTCTAGTAGCATATCCTAAAAATATGCACCTCTTTGCCCTCGGCCCAAGCTTACCATCTCTCACATGAGCATACGTAGGACAACCGAACACCCTCAAATGTTCATAATCAGCCGACGATCCAGACCAAATCTCAAAAGGAGTTTTACAATCAATAACCGTTGATGGAGACCGATTCACCAAGTAACACGCTGTATTGATAGCTTCAGCCCAAAAATCCTTTCCCACACCGGAATGCGAGAGTATACTTCGTGCCTTGTCACAAAGCGTTCTATTCATTCATTATGCGACTCCATTCTATTGTGGTGTTCTAGAACAAGTGCGATGGCACACTATTCCCTCAGCTTCACAGAACTCGTTGAACTCACGACTGCAATATTCTAACCCATTATCTATCCTAAGACGTTTGATTTTTCTTCCTATTTGCTTCTCAATCATCGTCTTCCATTATCTCGTAGAAGGTTGAATATGCCTTATTAAATTACTATGCGATTATCACAAAATGGCTCAAGCACAAAATATATGTGAAGGACAAACTTGAATGAACACATGATTTAACGTGGTTCGACAATTGTCTACGTCCACGGGCGCCGCCAGAGAAAAGAGTTTCACTATGATAGAAAAGGTTACAGATTTCAGATTATGTTTTGTGTCGCCCTAGTAATCTATTTATAGGGAATTAATAGACTTACTAGACAATGGGCATAATGAGCTCATACCACAAGATTGACAACGATACTGTCACAACACTTATTTGTATTTCCGAACACAGTACACTTTCAAGGCACAATATCACTATCACAAACACAAAATTGTACTGTCGGACACAGTACAATGTCAGTGCACTATTCGACTAATTCACAACAATTATAAATGATACTATTTGGACTTCGAAAAAGGTGGACGAGGCTTTAGTAAAGTTCACAACAAAGATTAAGAGAAAAAATAAACTTAGTAGATTTCTTCTCAGTAAAAACATAGAGTTATATTGGAAGACCAAATGAAAAACATAAAGTTTAATCTTGTATGTCGTTGTTACCGTTGCACAACCAAATAAAATGACAATTGTTGTGGCGTAAAGTGGACGTATGCAAATTGCCCAATAACTAAAAATCATAACATTCTACTTTTTCCAACTATGTTATTAGTTTTGTTATAATTTCAGCGAAATCATTGCGTGTATAGTGGCGTAGTTCTTTGAATAATTAATTCAAAAACTGAATTAATCGAATAGAGCTTGCTCAAAGTGTCACACTGTTAAACACACCCCAACTCACTTTAAACCATGTTATCAATGTTAAATACATTTTAAGAACGCGTTTGATACTATTAAACACACAAACATATTAAACACACATCTCTAGTGTTAAACTTGGATTTTAATCATATTTAAACATATACTAAACCATACAAGAACTATTAATCATAATTTTAAAATATTTTATCACTTTAAAAGCCATTATGTATTAAAGCAAACAACTATATGTAAACATGTTTTTAGAGGGTAATGTATTAATATTTACCAAAAAATAAACATATTCTCCACTTTTTACACTAACTATAATTTATTACTACTTAAGATTCAACTAACTTTGCTATTTACCATATATTGCCTAGTTTTTTTAATACCCAAATATGCTTATTAACTATATAAACCTACGTTTTTACCAAATGGTTTCTTGCATTGTTTCAAACCTCATTCTTCTTATTTATATATCAATTTTTTTGTCTTTCTAAATTCTTTTTATTTGAATTTATTTTCAAAAAATAATTTCATTCTTCTTTTGTTTTGATTTCACGTCAATACTTTAAACAAAAATCAATTTCACATAAGAAAACTTGAAAATAAAAAGATTTTTTTAATGAAATATGTATGGTAATTGTGATTCTCTTGATGATTTTTTAAAGATAAAATGATAGGAAAATAGAGGAATGATTAATGATTGCTTCAAATCTGGATAAAAAATTGAAAAAAATGATAGAGTATAAATCACAAAAAATTGTATCGTGAGTTATTGATTATTTAACAATTATTATTATGTTTTAGATTATTTATTTTAAATAAGTTTTACTACGTATTTGTGTGGAAGATAAAGTAATGTATTATATGTATTAGGTATTGCATACCATGTCTCACATCTAGTTTCTAACATCTAACATCTTGCATCTCGTCTATTGCGTCTTTTTTCTCCCGTCTCTCATCTCTCTTCCATCGTCTCTTATTTTGGATCTAACATCCAACATATTGCAACCAACATCTAACATATTGTATTTAACATCTACCCGCTCATCTCTTGTTTCTCGTCTCTTATCTTTTCTATTTCATCTCTCGTATTTGCTCTCTCGTTTTCATATCTCGTTTCTCATCTCTCGTCTTTAATGTTTGATCTCTCGTCTCATATTTATAATCTAACATATAGCTTCTCAAACTTAGGTAAAAAAATTAATTCCAATTTTTACATTGTTTTGCATTTCGTATTTATTTTATCATAGTTTTACATTTCAAGATATGAGATGCAAATTTTTTGTATTTTTGGCCTAAGTAAAAGAGAATGAGACATGCGAAACTGGTGTGAATTGGGCTCATGGTATTTATTTTTCAAAAAATATTATTCATAGAGCTAGTTCTGTTCGTCTTAGAAAAACAAAACCAATGATAATTTTGATTTTTTTTCTAGGTTAAGGCTTGAAAGATACAATTTTTAAAAATTTAAATCACAAAAATACGACATGAAAAATAAAAGTTACTAATATCTATATGAAACATATTTATTTTACCAAAAACATCATATTATACAAAATCATCAAACACATGTACCTTACCTTTATGATTTTAAAAGTTAGTATATTTTAAATCGTAACTCACGAGAAAAAAAATCTGAAAGTACCATCGATTTTGTTTTTTTAAACAAAAAAGTTAGATCAATAAACAATTTTTTTAGCCTAATTAACCATCGTATCACATCAAGCATCTAGGTATGATATCTAACATTTAGACTTATATCTCATATCTACAATTTTCATTTTCCATTCGTCTCACATCTGGCATCCAAGTCGCGCATCTATTATCTAGTCTTAATGTATCACATATACCCTTTATATTATACATTGGTCTTACATCTAACATCTAAAATCTAGGTCTCACATTCATCACCTAACCTTTATGTCTCGCATATACCATTTTTATTTTACACTGGTCTCACATCTAACATTTAAAATCTAGTCTCGTATCTATAATCTAATCTATCTCGCATCTATCATTTCTATTTCATATTAGTCTCACATCTATCTCGCCTTTACCATTTCCATTTACACTGGTCTCACTTCTAGCATCTAAAATCTAGATCTTGCATCTATCATCAAACCTTTATGTCTCGCATATACCATTTCGATTTTACATTGATCTCGTATCTAACATTTAAAATTTAAGTATGGTAGATGCGAGATACGAGACACATATTTCGTCTTCTTTGAAAAACACAATAAAACTTACTTGAAACACTCCATCGTTTTCTTTCTCCAAAAAATCCTATATCTAAACCTAAAAGCACATTCCAATTATAATTATTATATTTTATCAATTCCATCACAATTTGTTAATTTACGAAGAGATAAATTTTTTTACAGTTTGTTGAATCTATTTGAATTCGATTTATAATTTGTCAGTTTGATCGAATTCGATCGGTGTAACGTGATTGTATTCGATTTACAATTTGTTAATTTACAAATTTATAAAAAATGTTTAATAAGAATACTTAAATCGATAAAAAATACCTTTATATAAATATAGTAAAAAATTGATAAATTAAAACTCTATTATTTAATAAACTCTCTAAGATAATATCTTTGGCGGGTCCCACTCGGGATAGAGTGCTAAATTAATAATTTGCTAAAATTATAAAATAATACATTTTTGAAAATTTCTTTAGACCCATATAAAATATAAATTTAAAAATATCTTCCTTATATATATATAGCATATTACATGAATAATTTATAAAGGTTTCTTGAAAAATGACTCAATTGTCTTTTGTTTTTTTAAATCAATTTTCCATTAAATCTCGTCTCTAATTTTCCTTAGCATGGTAAGAACTTCTGGTGTTGTTTTTTTCACACCTTTAAGATGGAAAGCGATGTTGTGTGTATGATTTGTTTGTGTTAACCTATTTTGATCTTATATTTATATAGAATATATTTTTAATGTCCATAAAGTGATACATTGAACACAAGAATCATAAGGTGGAATATTGAAGATTTCTTTCAAATTGGGCCATTGATTTAATATACATGATGCATTGTATACTGTACAATAATTAAGTGTAAGTTTGAAACGTGTTTGTAAACTAAGTAGTTTACTATAAATTAATAAAATATTAATTAATAAAATATTAATTTATCAATTAATTAATAATTCTTTTAATTAATAAATTTTGGTGGTCCAAGTATATATTTTATAAAATATATACGATAGTGGAAATATTAGAAATATTAACAAAATATTAAATAATAATTAGCAAAATTAATTAAATATGAATAAAAATAATTGATAATTAGGATACAAAATCCAAAATATATATGTTTTTTAATAATTATTTATAGTTAACCTTTAATTATTATTTAAAATAATAATAATACTAAGGTTTATCCGATTAAATTAGTATCTCACATAAAAAATACTATTAAAATAAATATATTTTTTGTCCGATCAACATTAAGATTATTAAAAATTTAAGAAAATGGGACATAAGACAAAAGAGAGGGAGGCGCATTGTAACTTGTAAGTTTCATATACCCTTTTAATTGGCCCGAATGCTAATTCCTTCTTACCCTCGCTCGCTCGCTTGCACACCTAAGTGTTATATAAATCAGCTCTTTCATTCTCTCTCATGCCCTTTTTTTGATTTCATCAATACAAATAACACAAGACACATACATACATAGCCAAGAAAGCAAACCAAGGCCAGGCCAAGCCAAGAAAGCCAAGAAACCCCTACAAAAAGATGAAGCAGAGTTCATCTGAGGCAGTCTCCTCCTCCTCATCTTCCTCTTCTTCCTACGCTCCCGACCAATCACCACCAGCCACCTCTTCCTCCGATAAACCTCTCTCCTCCATTTCGGCGGCGGCCGAGGACTTAGCTGTCGGTTCACGCGATGGCAACGGAGCTCTAGAAACCGTCACAATCGATCGGAGAGGTGATTACGCCGCTGTCTGCCAATGGACGGTTCATAATTTCCCTAGGATTAAAGCTAGGGCACTGTGGAGCAAGTATTTCGAGGTCGGAGGTTACGATTGCCGTCTCTTAGTTTACCCTAAGGGAGACTCACAAGCTTTGCCTGGCTACATCAGCATCTACCTACAAATCATGGACCCTAGAGGCTCCTCATCCTCAAAATGGGACTGTTTCGCTAGCTACCGCCTTGCAATCGTCAATCTTGTCGATGATTCCAAGACTATACATCGGGATTCGTGGCACCGGTTCTCCAGTAAGAAGAAATCACATGGTTGGTGCGATTTCACTCCTTCGTCTACTGTTTTTGATCCCAAATTAGGTTATGTGTATAACAATGATTCCGTTCTTATTACTGCTGATATCTTGATATTAAACGAATCGGTTAATTTCACCCGTGATAGTAATAGTGATGCCCAATCGTCCCTGCTTTCTTCTTCTGTGAGTGCTGGTCCTGTGCCTGATGTTTTGAGTGGGAAGTTCACTTGGAAAGTCCATAATTTTAGTCTTTTTAAGGAAATGATTAAGACACAGAAGATAATGAGCCCTGTTTTTCCGGCCGGGGAGTGTAATTTGAGGATTAGTGTTTACCAGAGCTCGGTTAATGGACAAGAGCATTTGTCTATGTGTTTGGAGAGTAAAGATACTGAAAAAACCATTGTTGCTGATCGTAGTTGTTGGTGTTTGTTCCGAATGTCGGTATTGAATCAGAAACAGGGCTGCAGTCACATGCATAGGGATTCTTATGGAAGGTTTGCAGCTGATAACAAGAGTGGGGATAATACCAGCTTGGGTTGGAATGATTATATGAAGATGACAGATTTTGTGGGATCTGAAGCTGGTTTTTTACTGGATGATACCGCTGTGTTTAGTACTTCGTTCAATGTTATTAAAGAGAGTTGTATATTTTCCAAGAATGGAGGGTTTATTGGAGCCAGGAATGCGAGTGGAGCACGGAAGTCTGATGGGCATATTGGGAAATTTACTTGGAAGATCGAAAACTTTACAAGACTAAAGGATCTTTTAAAGAAGAGGAAGATCACAGGTCTTTGCATCAAGAGCAGGAGGTTTCAGATTGGGAATAGGGACTGCCGACTCATTGTTTATCCACGAGGTATTTTAGTGATGTTTTCTTTTGCCTACTTTACGTTCATAATGTTGTTTATCAATCTCTGCATATAATGATAATCTACCAAGCGTGCATAAAATATTTATTTTTTCCCTTTGAGTTATGGCATTTCAATAGTTTTTATTCTCAGTTAGATTTGTATCAGCTGCATGGTATGGGTTGAATCAAGCAGAATGAACTGACAAAGGTTTCTCATATGCTTGATAATATCAGGGCAGTCCCAGCCACCATGTCATCTTTCAGTTTTTCTTGAAGTCACAGATTCACGAACTACTTCGAATGATTGGAGCTGTTTTGTGAGTCACCGTCTGTCGGTTGTGAACCAACGAATGGAAGAGAAGTCTGTGACAAAAGAATCTCAAAATCGCTACTCTAAAGCTGCTAAGGATTGGGGTTGGCGGGAATTTGTCACACTTACAAGTCTCTTTGATCAAGATTCTGGGTTTCTTAGTCAGGATACAGTTGTATTTTCTGCTGAGGTTCTTATCTTGAAGGAGACCTCTATAGCGCAGGATTTTACTGGTCAGGACACCGAGTTGGCTACCAGTGGTTCTCAAAATGATAAAGCTGTGAAAAAGAGCTCATTTACTTGGAAAGTGGAAAACTTTTTGGCCTTCAAGGAAATAATGGAAACCCGAAAGATCTTTAGTAAATTCTTTCAGGCTGGTGGATGCGAGCTTCGGATAGGTGGGTAGTTGGTGCTTACTTAAATTAGTAGACATGGTATACGCGTATGTATGAACTATTATAATTAATTAGGGTTTATACTTTTGTGATGCAGGTGTATATGAGTCCTTCGACACCATATGCATATATCTAGAGAGTGATCAGTCAGTTAACAGTGACCCAGACAAGAACTTCTGGGTTAGATACACAATGGCTATCGTGAATCAAAAGAATCCAACCAAAACTGTGTGGAAGGAATCTTCTATTTGTACTAAGACATGGAATAATTCTGTCTTACAATTCATGAAGGTGTCTGATATGTTGGAAGGAGATGCAGGGTTTCTTGTGCGTGACACTGTTGTTTTTGTTTGTGAAATATTAGATTGTTGCCCATGGTTCGAGTTTTCAGACCTAGAGGTTAGTTATTGTTCTTCAATGAGTTCAATAACCTTTCTAAAGTCAATTTGCCATTGCTGTTTATACACTCTCGATTCTGCTGGAGAGCTAATAGTCTGTCTAATTCATCACAGTCTTTTGCTTTTGCCAAAGAATTCAAGTTGGGTCTCTTAGGTTGTGATTGTGATATTGTCGTCCAGCTTAAAAGCAATTGGTCATAGGAAGCAATAATCAATAGAACATAACAAATTTGATGGTTTTCTGAAATTTTCTACCCATTCATCATGCACTGTCTATTTATATGCCTTACGAACTAACAAATATACCATGGACACTTGGGCATAATACAAGGACCTTCGGAACCTACAAACGGTAAATCATATGAGGATCATTTGTATGCTCATGTAAAATGTTTGTACCGCAGCTAGTTGATAATTTGATTGCAGTATATAGTTATTTCCATATATTGCATGCGCCCGTATGTCGTCATCGGTTTTTAGTATGCGTGGGCCATATTATACATTGATTAATGGTAAACTGATAATTTGTTGATGTTTTTCTCAAATGTGACAATTTCATAGATGACTGGTTTTTTTAAAATCACAGACATTGGGTATATTGAAATAAGTACAATTTCTCTCTGACATATGACAGTGCCCCTAATTATATATAAGTTTCTGCTTCTATTCTAATACCGTATACCACTATTTATTTTGTGCAGTTAGTTTTTCGTTACAATACTATGATAGAGGTTATATAATATTTTTCTTGTCGTTTAGGTTTTAGCTTCAGACGATGATCAAGATGCTTTAACAACTGATCCCGATGAGCTTATTGATTCCGAAGACAGTGAAGGTATAAGTGGGGATGAGGAAGATATATTTCGAAGTCTACTTTCTAGAGCTGGATTCCATCTCACTTATGGAGACAATCCTTCACGGCCTCAGGTCACACTAAGAGAAAAGCTTCTGATGGACGCTGGTGCAATTGCTGGTTTTCTGACTGGACTTCGTGTTTATCTTGATGACCCTGCTAAGGTAAAGCGCTTGCTTCTTCCAACCAAGCTCTCGGGTAATGATGGCAAGAGGGTGACAAAGACTGACGAGTCTTCACCCAGCCTGATGAATTTGTTAATGGGGGTTAAAGTTTTGCAGCAAGCAATCATTGATTTATTGTTGGATATAATGGTTGAATGTTGCCAACCTTCAGAAGGAGGATCAGGTCCTCAGGGTGGGCCTTCTGATGTAAGCCCAAAAACATCCGAGGGCAGTGGGGTTGCTAGTCCCCAGGAATCTGATAGGGAAACAGGAGCAACTGAAGCTACTCATTCTCCTGTTTGTGAGAGATTAGATTCTGGTGTGGATGATAATAGCAGTTCGTCTGCGGTACAAAGTTCGGATGCAAATGGGGTTGTTATATCTGGAAAAGCTCTTCCCGGACACTCTACAACTCCTCCAGAAGCATCTGCTGGAGTAAACTCTGAAAATACTTCACTTCGATCCAAGGTATGATCCATATTGCACAATATGTGTTTGCTTAAGATTTTTTATCCAAATGTCTTTTTTTCGTATATATTTTCAGACAAAGTGGCCGGAGCAATCTGAGGAGCTTTTGGGATTGATAGTAAACTCATTAAGATCCCTTGATGGGGCTGTTCCACAAGGCTGCCCTGCGCCTCGAAGACGACCTCACTCTGCACAAAAGATCGCTCTTGTATTGGATAAAGCTCCTAGGCGGTTGCAACCAGATCTTGTTTCTTTAGTTCCCAAATTGGTTGAACAGGCAGAACACCCTCTAGCTGCTATCTCGCTTATGGAAAGACTTCGAAAGCCAGATGCAGAACCGGCATTGCGAGTACCTGTAAGATAACTTCTTTGTATCCCTATCTTTTGTATATGGAAAACACAGAGGATCTTATTAATATTTATATGTTGGTTTTTGCATTAACTTTACTCTGCATAATTTGTTTAATTAATGTGATGTTCAAAGCGTTAATTTTTTTTCTCAGGTATTTTGTGCTCTTACTCAGCTAGAATGTGGTAGCGAAGTATGGGAACAGATTTTATTCCAATCTTTTGAGCTTTTGAATGAAGCAAATTATGAGCCTCTTGTTGCAACCATAGATTTTATATTCAAAGCTGCATCACAGAGCCAACATCTTCCTGAAGCAGTATGCATCTCTGTCTCAATATATTTTATACTTATATAACTCCTTGATATCTATAAAAAAAAGAAATTTGTGGAAAAATATTGTTTTTTTATTCACAAATTGATCTCTTATAATAGTTGCAAATGTGTGTATATATATAAAAAAATTATGTTGTAATTATACGTTGACTAAATCATCGACCAAAATGTATAGACCGTTTACTAATATCATCATTTTAGCACCAATCAGTTTGGTGATTGTTATTTTCTTTGACATCCTTTCAAATGATGGTGGCAAGTGTTCTCGTGTTAATTTGTCATCTAAATATAGACATCTAAATATAAATGTGTGTATATATATAAAAGAATTATGTTGTAATTATACGTTGACTAAATCATCGACCAAAATCTATAGACCGTTTACTAATATCATAATTTTAGCACCAATCAGTTTGGTGATTGTTATTTTCTTTGACATCCTTTCAAATGATGGTGGCAAATGTTCTCGTGTTAATTTGTCATCTAAATATAGATGGCGGTCTTGATTAACGTCTTGCTGAAAGCTTCAGCAATTCGTGGAGTTGTTGACAAAGTCTTTGAAAAAATTAAACTGAGACCATAAGTCCGAGTGAAGCTAAATCGAGGCGAGAACTGCGAGTGTAGCTGTGAGTGCAGCAAAACTGAATACTGCAAGTGGAGTGAAACTGAAGACGGAATATGATTTTTTATGATGAGAACAAGATGTTTTTCCTCAAAACATCAATTTTGAGGAAAACAATAACCAATTTTCTTTTTTTCCGACGGGCTACAAAGAAAGCTGCTCGCCGGCAACATGAACGAATAAAAGCCGACTTTCAAAACCTAACGCATGTCAAAACAAAGAAATTTGTGGAAAAATATTGTTTTTTGTTCCCAAATTGATTTTTTTACAATAGTTACAAATATACATAAAATATGAAATATTCATTACTTATTATATGTTGACTGAATTGTATTGATCATTAACTAAATCTGATGACCGTCAACTAAATTGTATTGATCGTTACATAAATTTTTAGCACTAACTAATCTAATGGTTGTTATTGTCTTTGATAATATCTTATCTTCTAACCGTGTGCTGTTTCACTTCTTCATAGGTCAGGTCTGTTCGTGTTAGGCTGAAAGCTTTAGGTGGGGATGTTTCTCATTGTGTCCTTGACTTTTTGAGTAAAACTGTAAATAGTTGGGGAGATATCGCTGAAACTGTACTGAGAGATATTGACTGCGATGATGATTATGGAGAAAATGGTCCAACATCACCTTGTAGGCTCTTTCTGTTTGGTGAAAATGTAACTACTTCCGAGGATGACATGACATTCTGCGGTAGTCGATATTTTTCTGATATATACATTTTGATTGAAATGCTCTCGATACCCTGCCTTGCTGTTGAAGCATCTCAAACGTTTGAAAGAGCTGTGGCTCGAGGAGCCATTGCGGCTCAAGCTGTGGCCATGGTGTTGGAAAGGCGCCTTGCTCAAAGATTAAATCTCAGTGCTAAACTACTAGATGAAAATCTTCAACATGTTGATGCTGTCTTGGAGGGAGAGGCCAGTGAGCAACTAAGAGCCCAAAGGGATGACTTCACTATGCTGCTTAGTCTTGCTGAGACGTTAGCTCTTTCTAGAGATCCTCATGTGAGGGGGTTTGTGAAGGTGCTCTATACGATATTATTTAAATGGTATGCTGATGAGCCTTGTAGAGGGAGAATGTTGAAGAGGCTCGTGGACCGTGCCACAAGTTCTACAGATAGTAGTCATGAAAGAGATCTAGATATGGATATTCTGGTTATTCTAATTTTTGAGGAACAAGATATCATTAGATCTGTCCTGACCATGATGAAGGAGGTTGCTGAACTTGCAAATGTTGACCGTGCAGCTCTCTGGCATCAGTTATGCGCCAGTGAAGATGAAATTGTTCGCATGCGTGAAGAGAAGGCTGCTGAAATGTCAAGTATGGCTAAAGAAAAGGCTCTTTTTACACAAAAGTTAAGTGAATCTGAGGCCACTAACGCTCGTCTGAAGGTACTTGGTTATTTTCATCTGTCGATGCGGCCCGGAATTTCATCAAATTTATATTATATTTTGAGGATTCTAATGGTTTTGACATCTTTATATGAATTGGCAGTCTGAAATGAAGGCTGAAGCTGATAGGTTTGCTCGAGATAAGAAGGAACTTTCTGAACAATTACAAGATGTAGAGAGTCAACTTGAATGGTTTCGATCAGAGCGTGATGATGAGATTGAAAAACTTACCATTGAGAAAAAGAATGCTCAAGATCGTCTTCATGAGACCGAGACACAACTTGCCCAATTTAAGTCACGGAAACGTGATGAATTGAAGGTAATGTATGATGCTCTTCATATTTCTTTAATAGATTATAAATTCTATTCGTGGTGATTTTTTTTGCTCATTTTATTCCAGAGGCATTTATATATAGTCGGCTTTTATCATGAATTTAACAGAGAGTGGTGAAGGAAAAAAATACTCTGGCCGAAAGGTTGAAGGGTGCTGAGGGTGCACGGAAAAGATTTGACGAAGAGCTTAAACGCTATGCTACAGAGAATGTGACTCGTGAAGAAATTCGTCAGTCACTCGAAGATGAAGTTCGGCGGCTGACAGAAACAGTAGGGCAAATTGAAGGAGAAAAGAGGGAAAAAGAAGAGCAGGTTGCTCGTTGTGAGGCATACATTGATGGCATGGAGTCAAAATTGCAAGCCTGCCAGGTTTTTACCAAACCTCTACTTAAAACATGGATCAATGATTCCAAGATATGCAAAAGCTTAATAAAAAACACATAAAAGTTTATACCGTGCTAATTACCTGGCCGAATTGAATGCTATGTTCAGACCAAAGTTGATTGTAGTTCTGTTTGGGTTAGAAATTTCGATCCTCGAGCCAAACCAGTATCCGAAATTTTATATCAGAAGAATCGCCGAAGCTAGCTAACTTTTCTATATCATCTCTGTTTCATTGTCTGGTTCATTTTATCTCTAGTTTTTTAAGACGAACAAGCCAAAGCACCATCTGTTCAATTTTTCATGTCATGAAGTATCTTACCACTCACATAGAGCAGCTTTTCAATAAGAAATGTAGATTAGCTTTTTCATTGTAGATTTTCTTCTCATTCTTCAAGCACTTCATTTTCCTTTTTTGTTTATTGCTTTAGATATATCTGTCTAGTGTCTACTGCTAGTTAGAGCTCTAACTATAATACTACTCTAAGGTCCAATCGAGGTAGGACATAGCTCTGCAAGTCTGTCAGACCCATATGTTTGTCCAAATTAGAAACTGGTTTCAACCGTTTTTCTGGACCTAAATTATGACCCAGATCGATCACTTCTTTTATACTTTTCACCAAACCTGGACCTGACCCTGACCTGGGCTTCACTATGGACAGTATTTCATTGTCCTCGCCCAATTGTGTTGGATCACAAAAAATTGGTGGGTCGGTCAGAGAAGATTCCTATACTATTTTATTATTATATATAAACCTCGAATTCGCTCTAAATCTCTCTTATGGTTGTTGTCTTCTGTCTACAGCAATACATCCATTCTGTAGAGGCCTCGCTTCAGGAAGAAATGTCAAGACACGCCCCTCTTTACGGTGTTGGTTTAGAACCTTTAACATTGAGCGAGCTAGAAACCATAGCTCGCATCCACGAAGAAGGCCTTAGAGTGGTCCACCATTTACAACAACAGAAGGGAGGTCCAGCCGGAGCGCCCTTAGTTAACTCTCATACTCAGCTTAACCGGGGCATGTACTCAACTGCACCGCAACCAATGGCCGTTGGATTGCCGCCTCCACCTCATCATATTTCAAACGGTGTGAGTAACGGTCACATCAACGGTGGTCCGGGCATGAGACCCTGGTTTGGCCATAGTTAGAAGTTGAAGAAGAAGACCGCCAGTCTTTTAATTCGAAGGGATGTCCCTTCTACTTCTTATTTCTTGGCGTTTTGACTTGATAGGCATACACCATAATCGAAACGCCATATTCTCTTCTGTTTTTTTACTCACTTCCATGAAAAAGTTGGTTATAGGTTTTAAAGAAAGTTTTGCTTTTTAGTAGTTAAATTTTCTCTATCGTATTAGTCTTGGTCCTTTCCCACATTTCTCTGTCTGTCCCATTTTCTTTCGGAACTTAATCACGGAATAGCTATCGGAAAATTAACTAACCTCCCTACCTATCAAGTAAAAGAACTGTTTGGTTCTAATAATGATTTCACTTCTCATCACTTCTACATAATGAAATCACATGTCTGGAAACAAGTTCATGTTTCTGGATATTTACTTGTATCTTTAACGGCTATTTTTGTTTTACATTAATATTAATGTTGTCTTTTATAAATGGACTTATATTTCTGCATTTATATAATTAAGAATATGGTAATTTTCATCTAAAAAGTTTCGGAAAAAAAATCTATTAAACAGTGACAAGAAAATCCCGAGTTGGTGGAGTAATGCACGCTCATTATCAAACGTTTTTGTTGAGCTTGTCGCCGTGTGATTTGCATTGACTCATTCTTTCAGAATGATTTACCCTGCGTGCACTCATTTGGATAGCAGCTTCGGGTTTTTTATGGAAAAATATAATTATGTAGCTGAAAATTTATTCGTAATAAATAAAATAAAAATTGGAAATAAGTATAGTATAGTCTATAGTTAGTAAAGGTTACGTGGATTGCAGGTGTATTCCTGAAAAAAAGTTGATTGTTTGTGTTATTATCCACAAGTTTTGTATGCTAAAAATAAAGCATTCTCCTTCTTATTTGTTTATATTTAGCATTACAAAGCCTTTCTTTTTTCTTCTTGATCGAATTCGTTTCCTTTTTTCTAGAAAGAAAAAAAAGACTCAACGATTTGCTTTCTTCTTATATTTTCTATCTTCCTCTTTCTCTCCTTCAATCCTCTAATACTTTGGAGCTTCAAAAAAATGGAAAAAGTTTGCTGGCCTTATTTCGATCCTGATTTCGATAATTTCCCTGATCGAATCTACGGTCCACCGTATGTATCCTCATTCTTATTGTATCTTAACGTAATACGATCCAGTTCTACTATCCTTTCTTATATGATGCTTGATTCTACGCAATACAATGCAGGTGTAGAGTTTGCATCGATAACGACAGCATGGAAGATTGCACCGTTATTAAGGTAGACAGCATGAACAAACAAGGGCTCCTCCTCGAAGTGGTGCAAGTTTTGACAGATATGAATCTCATTATTTCAAAAGGCTACATTTCTTCTGATTGCGGATGGTTTATGGACGGTATGTTTATATATAAATGATCGGTTTATGCTCGCCAATAGTAATAATAAGTGACAAATTGCAATTCAACCTGCAGTTTTCCATGTCAAAGATGAAGCTGGTAACAAAATTACAAATCAAATTGTCATTAATTATATCAGCCAGGTATATTTAGTGCTGTGTTTGTTATCATGCAACTCTATCTAACTCGCGTATCGGATGAACGATCAACTATATCTGTTGTTTGATGATACGTTAACAACGTAAAAACTAGAGCTAGTAATCTAACATTATCTGTTTTTTCATTGGTAAAGATAAACTATCAATAACATTATCTGTTTTTTCATTGATAAAGATAAACTATCAATGTGTATATGTAGGCGATTGGAATGACGAGAGAAATCCGTAGCAAAACCAACTTAATGACATCTTCTACCGATCATTCGACTGATCATCATCCTGAACAAATGGCGATCGAGATTACCGGAACAGACCGACCTGGTCTTTTCTCTGAAATATCAGCTGCCTTAACCGATCTTCATTGTAACATTCTTGAAGCACACGCGTGGAGTCACAACACGTGCTTGGCTTGTGTCGCGTATGTTTCTGATCAGACGACTGATAATCCAATCGACGATCCTAATCGTCTCGCCATTATTGAGGATCATCTCACTACTGTGTTACAAGCCACTAATGGTCCTACTTCGAGCGCGACACATATATGCTCTAAGGTATCGGAGAATGTAGGGTTTCTTGCGGGACAAGGCACCGTTTTGAGAGGAGGTATTCGCAAACAAGTGATCAATACCTTTTTTACAATATATTAAAACGACTTAGGCCAAAATCGATGTCTAAAAATAATGATTGTTTTCGCGACTAGGAACTCAAGATCCTTCGTTAGGCACAATGAGTACTAACATAGAAAGACGATTACATCAAATGATGCTTTCGGTTAGGGATTTTGATGTGCCGTGCGGATCAGGGATGGAAAATGATCATGATCATGATCATGATCAAGAATTGAGAAAAACGATGGTGGAGATCGAAAATTGCGAAGAAAAAGGGTACTCAATTGTGAGTGTGAAATGTAAAGACAGAAGAAGACTCATGTTTGATACAGTTTGCACATTGACTGATATGCAATATGTCATTTTTCACGCCTCGATTGGTTCTCAAGGAAATTATGCGTTTCAGGTACACAAACTTTTTGTACACGCGACGCGACCTACTAATAGATTATGAAATGTTTATATAGTTGTTCGTTCGTCGACAGGAATATTTCATTCGGCATATAGATGGATGTCCGTTGAACACAGAATATGAAAAAGATCGAGTGATAAAATGTTTGGAGGCTGCTATTGAACGTCGCGTTTCCGAGGTGACATTTAATGTTGAAAAATAATAGTCGTACGATTATTTTGAGCTGAAAATGTTATAACATTTTTTTGGTTATGCGTGTGGTCGATCAGGGAGTACGTCTGGAGCTACGAGCGGACAACAGAGTCGGTCTATTATCCGACATAACTAGAGTTCTGCGAGAGAACGGACTGACTGTTGTTCGAGCTGATATAGACATACGGGGTGGAAAAGCAGTGAATGCATTTTACGTGCGAGATATTTCAGGGAACAAAATCGACATGGAATTTGTCGAATCGGTAAGACGAGAAATGGGTCCGATTAATTTAACAGTCGACGATATTAGTTCTACAAAAATACAAGACTCGGATGCACGGCATCGTTTCTCGTTGCGCCACATGCTTAAATCGCAGATCGAGAGATTTTCTCATAGTTTTGTTCCGATTAGATGATTAAAATGTGTTATTCTTGTATCGTTTATAGGTAAATTTAATGTTTTGTTGGTTGTAGTTGTAGGTATAATTGATTGTTTCCGAAGGGATTGGCCTATCTCTAATATGAAATAGTTGTTCTTTTAATGAGATGTTAGATCACAATCAATAAACATAACAATTACATAGATTCTACGCATCACTTCAGAATTGCTAATAAGACGCCACCATTTGTTTTGTCATTCCCCTTTGGTTTTTTTTATAAATGGTAGATGTAATAAGGAAAGATAAACGAGATAGAAAAAACTTAAAAATCTATTTTTCTATTCACCGACTTTATTTTCTTTTGGCAAATTGAATGATATTTTATTAATTTGGAACCAATACAACTCACGAGAGAAGGGAGGGGCCTAACGCTAAGTTTCCAAAAGTTTTAGAATAAAACAATTAAAACATTATTCGTTTTATTACATCTTCAACCTCTAGAAACAAAACACAAATTCCAAACCGAGTTTCGAACCCTAAGCTTTCAAGTCATCGCTTTCACAACCAAATCCCCAATCTCCTAATACTCCACCAAAGTTATTATACATACACTTACTTCACATATCCGATATCTAAACTTTCAAGCATAATGATCGAAAGAAATTCAGGCCGAACATCAAAATTGATCAGCTTGACTTTCTGTTTGCACCTAATCGTCCACTTTGAAATCCAATCCACAGCTCTGTTTTGGATACGCGGAATGTATTTTAATGTCATTTCAGAAATAATTAGACTACGACAGATCGTCAGCCACGCTTTCAGATAAGGAGGGTAATTATTCTTTCCAATAAATTCCACTAACCCTTTACAATCAGACTCAATGTCTACATGTTTCCAATTCTTTTTTCGACAGAGAAGAATGCCATTCAGAAATGCCAGCGTTTCAGCAAGAATCGGAGTAGTTTTACCTATCGTCTTGCCTCTTCCAGTTACCAGATCACCAAGTGAGTTTCTGATAACCAGACCGCAGTCACCCTCGCCATTCAAATTACATGCTGCATCGATGTTGAGTTTCATTCTTCCTTCGATTGGGTGAGCCATTTAGAGTAAGTCATCTTCTTCTTCTTGTCTAAAGCAGAACAACATCCTAAAGTTAGGCCTGCATTATAAGCATTTGACCAATGCTTATTGGTTAGTTTGTTAGAAACGTCTAAGCTATATATTGAAGAGTTAAAAGATGGTCCAAGGGTGATTTTGTTATGCGAAGATTTGTTGATACAGGATTTGGTGATAGAGAAATGTTTCAGTGTCAGATCTAGAGAGAGAAAGTGTTACTTACTAAACAACGTAGAGAGAGAAAGTCTCGTACTATTCATCTCGGGATTTGTGAAGCGTGTGTGGTCCTTTTATAGTACAATTGCGGACCCCTCACACTTTAATATGGTCTAATTACATCTTTTGGTCCCTGCTTTTTGCTTTCTTCCTATTTTGGCTATGTCTTTATGATATATACATTTTCCTCCTATCATGCTTTTTCTTTGTTATTTGGCCCTTGTCTTTTATTCTTCCTCATCAGTAGCCCCCCAATCTTAGTAAAAATCGTTTTGCTAAGACTGAATAATTCTCCTGACAGGCCAAAATCGTTTCTTCTCCGAACTTCATAAGTCCTTCCTCGAAAGGTCGCTCCACATAACCCTTCGGACTGTCAGGGCCATAAACCACTTCTTCGAATTCTTTGAATATCTACAAGCCTCTTCGACTGATTTGTAAACCGCCTCAAAGATCTACAAGGCCTCTTCGAACTTCTGTTATTAACCAGGTAGCCCCCTCAATCCTTGCAACGTTTTAAGCAAAGTGATCTTCGGATAATTGCATACTTAGGCGAAAAAGGGTGCTAGGATTGATGACGTCATTGCATAAACACCTGTGTCAGCACACTTCTTAAGAAACGTTACCAATTCTTCTGACATTTTTGTCAGAAAACTCTTCCCCTTCTCCTGACAATCTCTGACACAAAACTTTTCACCTTCTTCTATAGCTAGTTGGCAGAACAATGTCCACCTATGTGGACCATCGTACCCCTAGGCAAACATCATGAAAATGTCCCCGAGCTTCACTCGGCAAAAAAACCCAATAGTCTCTATAAATACCAAGCATCTTTCTTCATTAATGCAACTTCTGTTCAATTACTTCTAGAGAGATAAAGCTGGCGAACAAGCCCCGTCGAATTCCTGAGTGGTTGCTGCCCCCACCATCGACGACAACCTTTTTTGGTCCCTGGCCTCCTTCGAACAACTCGACCACCATTATCCCCCGCGAAATAGCTCGACAAAGCTTGCTCAGCGAATCGAACCCCCCCCCCCCCTGAGAAATTGGTAAAGAGAGATCACACAAACATTCGTCAGGTTCGAAGAGGAAGAAATCCCACAGAGACAGAAAAGGCTCTCATGAGCGAAAACGGGCCAGGGAGGCTCCCCTAACTATTCGAGAACCAACTGTCCCAACCGATGTTGAGAACCTCCCCCAAAGATCTGCAAGTCCTCGAAGGACTTCGAGGAGCCCTCCTCGAAACTCTGTTATCCCTGCTCGAAACTCTGGTAGCCCTCCTCGAAACCTAGTCCCTCAACGTACTTCTGGTAGTCCTCCTCGAAACCTAGACCCTCAACGTACTTCTGGTAGTCCTCCTCGAAGAAAAGGAACAGATGTGTCTAGTCTGCCTTCCACTCCATCCATGACCATTCATGGAACTCAGTTCTCCCCCTCGAGAACGCTTATTACCGAGGAAGATATGCGTATTAGACATGAGGAAACTTTAGACCCCAAAGTCACAAGGCCTCTTAACAAGCCCCTCGAACAAAGATTGCCAATCACCTCTTCCTCGGGCCCTGCGAACGCTGCAACCTCTTCTTCCACGACAATATCCGAGGAGCAAGCTCGCCGGATTGCTCCAAAATTGAAGGGGGATATTGTGCTGCCCTTGGAGTTAGATATTATTGCTGGCAATAATATTCGGGGCATTGAAAATAAACACATGGTGGCCCTTGCCAATATCAGGTATAAATACTTTTCGAGGGAGGAGGAGACGATGCTGAGGGCTCGATGGGGCATCCCCACTTATATCAATATCAGATTTCCGGCCAAGGGAGAGACACCCTTATCTGTGAGGGACAACAAGGTGGTGGTCTACACAGAGATCATGAACTGGGGGTTAAGGTATCCCTTAGACCCCTTCTTTATTGAATATTTCTCGAAGATAGATCTTTGCCCCTCACAGGTCGGGCCCAATATGTGGTTTACCTTAATAGCCTGCATAATGGCATCGAGACTCTCAGGTCAAGAGTTCTTGCTAGAGCAACTCATTGGTCTTGCTGGCTTGGCTCGAAATCCATACTTTCCATTTTACTCGCTGACATTCAATCGAGGGCAAAAGGTATTGAAGATTTACTTGAAGCTGATAAAAAATGGAGGCAACAGTTTCTCTTCTTCTCTGGTTGCTGGGAGACCGGATCAGAAGCCACTCCTTCAAATCCTCACAAACTTTCTTTGAAGTGGACCATGAAATGTAAGTGCTGGCTCTACTTTTTACTCCACGAATTTTATAGTCCCCGAATAATATGTTCCCTCGAATTGTAAACTTGCTTCAAAATTTATATATCGCTAAGTAGATTGCTTCCTTGAAATCACATTTGTCTTCGAACAATATGCCCCCTCGAAATAACATTTGTCTTCGAACAATATGCCCCCTCGAAATCACATTTGTATTCGAATAATATTCTTCCCTGAAACAAACTCGTCTTCGAATAACATGCTCGCTGTAAACATGCTAAAACTTAGTTATTTGTTGCAGCTATGACCGGAATATCCAAACCTTATACTGACTATGTCGAGGGAGCTACAACTGTGTTCACCAATCTTCGCCTGTGGGCAAAAGAGCAGTGGGATAACCGGTTTCG